>JAWNNB010002181.1:0-1413855 GCA_035043285.1 Drosophila subsilvestris | reverse complement strand
CATATGCATGAATGTATCCAAAAGGGCAAATGAATCATTCATTCTGAAACGGGTGTACGTTTTTTACTGTACAGTATCAAAGGAATGTGAGTGAATGCTGTCATAGTTCCTGTACTGACAGCTAGTGTTCTCACTCACAATTCCTAGTTGTACAGTAGTTAGTGAGTACAGTAAAATTGGTGTACAGTATACATACTGTACAGCGAGTCGAAACAGGAAAAAATCAGATATGTCATAAGCAAGAAAAACAATTTACAATAAATATAAATTGGTGTTTATTTACAATATTTTACTTAAAACTAATTATTTAAATTCTAATTTATCAATATTTGAGTGTAAAAACATAATTTTATTAACCATATCCTCGGTGGTGGCTATTTTGCAGCGCTTTTCGGCTATTAGATTTTTAGCTACCGAAAAGGCCCTTTCAGATGCTGTACTGCTCGCTGGAACGGCTAATATCTAAGAACTTGCTTTGAACAGCAACGGAAATTGGGTTTTTGTTCTTAGTCCACCATTGCAAAACATCAAAATCTTCACTATATGATATATTTACATTTTTATAATTTTGAATTTCATTAGCTATTAGTGTTAGTATGTTATTTCTCTGAATGGGTTGGGCATAATCTGAAAATATTAAGTTAATTTTTATACCCGTACTCAAAAAGAGTTAAGGGGTATACTGTATTTGTGGTAAAAGTGGATGTGTGTAACGCAGAGAAGGAAAATTTTCCGACCCCATAAAGTATATATATTCTTGATCAGTATCAATAGCCGAGTCGATAGAGCCATGTCTGTCTGTCCGTCCGTCTGTCTGTCTGTCTGTCTGTCTGTCTGTCTGTCTGTCCGTCTTGATGAGCGCCTAGATCTCAGAGACTATAAAAGCTAGAGCAACGAAATTTTGTTTCCAGACTCATGTGATATCACACTGTTACAAGTGTATTTCAGAATTTCGCCCCGCCCCCTTCCGCCTTCACAAAAGACGAAAATCTGTGGCAGCCACAATTTTGAAGATACGATAAAACTAAAAACGCAGTATCGTAGAGAATGACCATATCTATTAGATTGCCGAATCTGAATCAGATCGGATCATTATTATAGCCAGAATAAAGAAATTAATTTTCAGTTGCTTCCCCACCTCCTCTGGCGCTGCTGACGATTTTCATTCTCTGTCTCGCTCGCACACACTCTGCCCTGTGCAATGCGCGAGCAACCCTAGCGGAGGAGATGTAGAATCTAAATGGTATATGTAGAATATTTGTTCTAGATGTATAATCTACATTTTACATGTACATGTAGTTAACAAATGTAGCAAAAAAATGTAAAATGTAAAAATTTTTTTTTAAATTTCAATCATAAGCTCATAAATTTATATACTGACTGAGTACGGGTATAAAAGTAGAGTCGCGACTAGAAGCGACTCACGTTCCTTCTCGTTTGTTTTGGTGAAACTATTTTTTCATTTTTCATTCATCGGCTTGGCTATTAAACTGAATACCTATCATGATTGACTCTATGTCTTTTAATGTTTGTTTCTTCTCAAGGTCTGTAAATTGTGATAGTTTATTGGTGGGTGGTGGGCTATATTATGAAAATGTTTTAAATTGGCTTGAACTATTTTATCTAAATATGTGTTAAGTGAAAGTTTGCATTTTTTTACTATTTCAATATCATTATCATGAAGTGTTGCTATTTTTTTAAAATTATTTATGTATGAAATAGTCATGTGCAATGTTGTATAGCTGCTACCCTCTAGCTTTTTTGAACAAGCTTCAAAAGGAGCTAAAAGGTTCACCATTGCGCTAATGTTGCTTAGATTTATATCTTGTATTCTACTTATTTCATTGTTTCAAATAAAATGTTTGATATTTCTATCCAGTTCATCTCAACTGATTTAAAAAGGTGAAATATTGTATTCCAGCGAGTAGGGCAGTAGCTTTTTAGGGTGCTTTTTAAAATAGAGTTTTTACCCGATTTCTTAAAATATTTAACAAGCTTGCTGCATCGATTCACCATTTCCAATAATTCGGGCACCTCGTTCACAACTTTACCAATAACATTGTGAACTAAGTGATTTACACAATTTAAAGTGCTCAATCCGCTGAATGCAGCTTTCATATTGGCTCCTCGGTCAGTTACTATTATGGGTTGATCCATCAGCAAATCACACCCAAAGTCCCGCAAAATACTTTCGACTTTCTTTTTAATTCGATCACCTAAGAGATGTCGGTTTTAAATATTGATACCATCAAAATCAAAACAATTTTACCGGTACAGGAGACTTCCTGTTCCTTCTTTTATATAATGCATAGTCTGGGATATATACGATTCTTAAAAAAAATCGTCCGTCCATATATCCGAAGTTATGCCGTATCCAAATTTCTTAAACTCAAAAATTTCTTTTCTTATTTCATTAAAATGAAATTCATAAAGAGCTCCGATGTTCCGTGAGATGATTGTGGGATGTGGCAATAACGACTAGACATTTATGTTTTCCCCAAACTTAGCACCAACAGATATAAAAAACTGGGCTAAGTTTGTTAACCCTGAGTCAGCTATTATATTAAAGGGTCGCCCATTCTTAACCGTCCATTCAGTTGCTAACTTGGTGCACTTCTTCTTCGTTTCAGCATCTACGTCTACTTCAGGATGGTTCCGCTTACGACTATTTGCCATCACATAGCATTTGTGTTTGACTAAATTGGATGTGCTTTTCTCAAACTTATACACATTTTTGCATGTGTTGCACACCACTGCATTGTATATTTCGGTACTGCTTTCATTTTTTTCAGAGTTTCAATTCTTCAGTTAATAATTTGCATTTGACAGAAGCTGCGTATTGCTTAAAATTGTTGTCATCATTTAAGCTCTCCAAGGATGAATTCTGAGTTAACACAATTATACTTTAATACCAACGTCAAGAAAACTTGCATTTACACACATCTACTTTAACAAAAAACTTAAACTTTCTTGTGAATTCATTGCGTCGTTTTCTTTATAAGCCATGTCAACTTTTTGCAAACTACTGCTATACACAAAGTATTAGAACGATACAATACAACTGTCATTTGCACTCACTTCACTTTTAGTGTTGTACACCTTTTCTAGGATATAGAATATACTGTACAGCAAAAAATGCGAACACTATTTTTGAGTACAGTACTGTCAAGTAGGAAATGAATGTAATCATGCAGGCCTCTAATGTCTAAGCATTAAGATTTCAGACTGCATTATTTTAAGGTATTAAAAAAAAAGGAACACGTTTTCCGATCATATTTTGAGCTCAATATATTTTTATTTCTAAGTTACATCTGCATCGGGCCTATCCGATGATTTTCAAATTAGCTTAGATTTTAGGGCCTATTTCTCAATGTCAAGCTAAGATTTAACAATCGTGTTAATAGTTAAGCCCACGGCAGCCCATCGACATGGAAGCATTTCGAGAAGATCGCTTATATAGTACAATCTTCAAAACCCCTCGATGCTACCTTTGTTGATAGCATAGGTAATATATTTAACATAAGTAACTTATATACATAATATGTAAGATTAAATAAATACATTCTTTGCAGACTTTAACATGTTCGAAGTGGTATACGACCCCAAAACTTCGAATGCATCGGAGATAAACAGCACATGCATAGACTACCCATCGGAGGTGTCGCTTGGATCGGAGCCGAAGCGTCGTCGTGCCGACTACATCGAAAAAATAGTTGAAATAGAAGAAAAGAAGCTTGAAGTTATGCAAAATATGGCAGATGAAGGTGCCGACTTACATACTAGACTTTTGGAGATCTTTAAAAATAAATAAATAATAATGTATACATAATTAAACTTTTTCTTTTAGCTATCATTAATATTCAGAAAGTGTACCGCTAAAGCGTTCCGCATATATTCCGCCCTTATATTGGAATTTACAACCCATTGTTCATTTACAGGTTGCTCCTGCTCCCTGTTGGTCTCTGCTTCGCGCGACCAATTTTCAGAAACTAGACAGTTCTGCATTATGCAAAAACTGTGGAGAATACAGGAGCAGGCAATTATCTCCGCAGAGTTTCTGATATTGTTGTCCAGTCCCTTCCCAATCCTCCTGAAAAGAGCCTTAAGGTGGCCGAAAGCATTCTCCACCATTCTCTGCTCTCGAGTAGCCTCCAAAAAAAACGGATACGGCTTCATTACATTCTTGGCGAACTTAAATGCCGAATCTCCTATAATTAGCACTGGAACTTGCACACCACTCATCGTTCTGGAATTTTCCTCGGGTAGATTCGACTCATTCAATATCCTTTTTAAGTTGAATGTTTCGAAAATCTTGGAGTCGTGGCATCTACCCGGAATTCCAACGCTTATGTAGGTGAATTTGTAATTGTAAAGATAAGGAACCTATCAAGTTCCATTTTTTTCAAAGCAAAAATCTACTTTTTACCGGTAATAAGGCTAATAGAATGGTGGAATACCAGCCCTTGGAGTTCCTATAATCGACTGCATCCTCAGATCTAGGTTCGATCTCAATATGACAGCCCTCTATTAGGGAGTATTCAGTTATTATCACCATTATCGTTCAAATATGCATCACTTACCCATTGCTCCGAAACATTGTGCAAATCCCAATTCCTCAAATCCATTGACGGCTTCCGTGATCATCTTGGGTGAGAAATTCTGCTGCCAGATACTCCTCAGCTAGTTGGGAAATCACCTCACGACAAAACTCGATCAAAATACGGCACACAATAGCTTTGGACACACCGAACAGATTCCCTATCGTGCGATATTCCGCAGAGGACCCCAGGCTATATAACGCTATGGCGATTCTTTTTTTTTAAACGGACTGCCAGTCGAAATGGAGTGTCCTTCTTTCGGAGATTGGGTAGCAGGCCAACGAGAACGTTGAAGGCACTCCTCTCCATGCGAAAATTCTCCTTAAAGAAGGCGTCGGAGTTCTTCGCCACGTCCTCCTCCCAAAATGATCCAAATCGCGGCTATTATAATATATGGATGCATTATTTCCACCAAACGCTTCTATCTTTAATCGTACTCTACAATTACTCTACCATTCCTGGTGATATCCCCGCCATGTTTATGCATTGTTGCAGCGTCTTTGTATCCTGTTCCACAACAGAAAGGAGCAACAATTTCTTCTCGTCCATATTTAAAATGTATTTTAATTTGCAACCGAGTCAGTCTGCCAAAACTCAATAACCCAAGTACTCGGCGCCAATAGGCCTGGTCCTTACGGAATGCTGGGATTGGGTGAGGCGTTCGCCATTAATACGCTAGAGTCGCGCTGGAAAGAAAACTTGCAAGAAAAGGAAGCGAAGCTGTTGGCTACTGCGGTGCGGTGCGTGCTGACATCCAAACCGATCGGGGCAAACATAGAAAGGACGGGCCCACCGTCCATTTCTGCATAACCCGCAATGACTTCTTAGCAAAGCAGGGATACAAGGTCGTCGTCGAGATTGCCCACGCATACGGTATAAGAGGATGCGGAATAAGTAGTTACCTGACAACGGTCAATGGGCCATCCCTAATGAGGCACAAATTATACCGACTATTAGCTATTTTTGTTAAAATGTTAATCGCTTTGATTTGCAACCTGAATTCGTTTAATTTTTGGAAATTGTTTTCTACTTCCCAATGTTGACATTTCGATCCGCAGATGAGATGTGTACTAGCTGCTTTAAGTAGAACAACTCGATTAGAGCGCTGTACTTACTCTACGAGTAGCACTCGCTTTCCGAACAAATTAGAAATTAGAATAACAGGGTGCTTTAAAGCTCGCAAATGTAACGTTGGGTGTCAAACGTGCTGTACCTTTTCACACATTCCATCCATTTCTGGGATTGTCCGTTCCGAAGGTTTCCCAGTTATTCCACATTCATCAGGGATGTTCCTAATTCGCACGTTTCTATGGTATAATTATTCGATTATTTTCAAATGCAACCATAAATATTTGATATTCCAAACGAAAAAGTGCAATTCACTACGAAAATGTAAGCAAAAAACAACAACAAAACATCTGATATGTCAGAATTGTCGCAGGCACAAAAACTAGGCTGCGAGATAGTTTGTGGACTATACTCTTGAAATTCGTTTATGAATGCACTGCAAAACTCATACAGATTCCGACTGTTCTGTTCCAAAGTATACTATGTATTTATGTGGCAAAACAAAACATTCCCTAAAAAATCTCTCGTTGTTTTTGGGTACACCTTTCTTCACAAAATGTCCCGAGCAGCTTAAAAATAAAACAGCATATATATATGTATTCAAAACATTTATTGGATTTAGTAGAAGCATTCATAAATTTCCAATGACCGTTTCAGTGTTTTCAAAACATATATCCATTGTAATATCTCCTCCTCGTCAGTGTTGGCCTCATCATCATCATACATACATGTATAGCAACAAGATTAGCAAGATTCTGAGCAAATCGATGGTTTTAACTGTTCGATGGCCTTGCAGCCCTAATCGACAGTAGCGTCCTCGTGTCCCTGTCACTGGTATTCTTATAGCCTTTTCTTACGGTGCGCGTTTCGATATTGCAATAGACGCAATGAAGCAGAAAAGGTATTCCACCTTGACAGACCCAGGTTGTTGCGTCTTGAGAACAGCTGATTTGTGTAATGACGAGGAAAGTAACCAAATTTAAAAAAAATCAAGAAAATTTACAAGACGACGGCAAAATGGACAAAAGAGAATTGATTCTCATATTATTTATTATTTTCAGACATTTCCTTGTAGAGTTTGTGGGAGTTCTTCTTCAAACCATGAGAACCATCAAAGTTGCGCTTATAGGCAGAAAAGTGCAAAAATGTGCTGTTAAGCGCAACAGCAATAGAATATTTCGAATAGACGCACATGAATCAGAAAGCCACAAAACTTTTTGCCACCACTTTAGCCCTATTCTTAGCCTATGTAAAAAAAGGTGCAAAGAAGCATGACGCAGACCCAGTCTGAATAGCCTATTAAAGTCATGCCATGTGGCGTTTTGGTCACAGTGTGAACATTGCTCTGTTAACATTGGGCTGTTAGATGCCACCAACGTTTAATTTTTAAGACTTGTATATAAAATATATTAAAACTCAACGAATAAATAAAGAAAAGGACTGGAGTCACTTTTTTAGTTTTCTCTGGTCCTTATAACCAGCGTTCTTGCACACCTCACTGATGACAGCTGGCACCC
This sequence comes from Drosophila subsilvestris, assembly GCA_035043285.1. Taxonomy (NCBI): domain Eukaryota; kingdom Metazoa; phylum Arthropoda; class Insecta; order Diptera; family Drosophilidae; genus Drosophila; species Drosophila subsilvestris. The sequence goes on along the minus strand of JAWNNB010002181.1, from coordinate 1,406,672 downwards.
GCTCCAGATACTCCACCATATCTATCTCGTCGCGAAGATTTTGAATATACATTTTTTGTATCTTACGTATCATTGGAGTGATGACCTTGCAGTTCACTATGTCCGCTACATTATTAGTGCACTCGACTTTCGGCCCTTTCTCCAGGGCTGCACATGCACTTGTGGATTCCTTCTCCTTTGATTTCAAGGACTTGGACCGATTAGAGGAAGATTTGTCACACGTAGACGGTTTCGGAGCCAATATCTCATCCTTCTTAGCCATGTTGGAAAGTTTTGTAAGCACCAACTGCAGTTCCATCTCCTCACGGACCATGGAACGCATCTCGTCCCCGCTCTTCGCCCTGATAACAGACGCTGTCGTGGATGTGCTCTCTGTATCAAACAGCTGATTCTCGTATTTTGACAGCTTGCCTTTGGATCTCATCTTGCCTTCGAGTGAAAATTTCTCCATGGCTTTGTCGGCCATGAATGAGGGTTGGCGAGAGTTTGGCGGCATCTGGCGGCTGTTCCACTCTGGACGTGGCACTGGAACGACTTTAGCCATGGACTTGATTCGGCTAAGAGGTGCTTTATTCTGGCTTAGATTACGCTGTGCCTGCTCTTGAGGATCATTGGAGAAAAGCTGCTTCTGTGAATGATTCGAATGCGAGAGCTGCTTAGGTAAAATGAAAAAACATTCCTCCGGATACTCCTGCGATGGCTGCTGCTTCAAATGTTCATGAGGCGGCGCCTGGAGAGAACATTCATACGGATCCCATTTGGGTGAACTCTGGTAGTCCGTCTGCTGATTTTTCTGCTTCATTTTGGTACTATTTTTACGAGTCTGGTCATCAAGCGGCTGCTGTGATGGCTGCTTCATTATCTGAGGACTTCCGTGTGACTGCTGCTTTTGAGAATTATGATATGAAGCCTGCGGATATTGCTGCTCTGGCTGTTGCTGGGGCAAATTCTGATAGTCCGTGGAAGGAGGACTTGGATACCGATCCATTTGCTTTGGCATATGCTGCTGATTGGCAGGACTCTGGTAATTTTGGCAATTTCCCTTGGACTCTTGGGGATGATTCTCATGCGGTTGCTGTAGTGGCTGATGTGTAGACTGCTGCTGCATATTCTGAGGATTTCCATGCGAAGAATTCATTGAAGAATTCTGATACGCAGACACTTGATTCTCCTGAGGTGGCTGCTGCTTAAACTGATCATAAGACACTCGAAACTCCTGCGGTGGCTGCTGCTTCAATAGATCATAAGGAGCACCCACATACGGATTCCTCTTAGGTGAATTCTGGTATTCCGATGGATGACATTGCTGAACAATTTTTGGACCATTTTTACGAGTCTGATCAACAAGCGGCTGCTGTGGCGGCTGCTTTATTATCTGAGAATTCCCATGCAAAAATTTCTTTGTCGAATTCTGGTAAGCAGCCACCCGATACTCTTCCGGTAGCTGCTGGTGCAACTGAACATGATCAGCCTTCAGAGGAGGCCCCTCGTACGGATCCTTTTTAGGGGGATTCTGATACTCCGTCTGCTGATTTTGCTTCATAATCTTGGGGGTATTCTTAGGACTCTGTTCATCATGCGGTTGCTGTGCAGCCTGCTGCTGCATATTCTGAGAATTTACATGCGAAAGTTTCTTTGTAGAATTCTGATAAGAAGGAGTTTCTCGATTCCCCTGCGGTAGATCCTGCTTGAACTGATTATGAACCAGTCGATACTGCTGCGGTGGCTGTTGCTTAAACTGATCATGAGGCGGCTTCTGAAAAGGATCGACAAATCGGTCCTTCTTAGGTAGATTCTGGTACTCCGTCTGCTGATGTTGCTGCTTCATCTGGGGAGTATTCTTGTGAACATCATCTGGCTGCTGCTGCATATTATGAGGATTCCCATACGACGGTTTCTTTGTAGATTTATGATCAGCAGATACTCGATGCTTCTGCGGTGTCTGCTGCTTGAACTGAGCATGAGGCGGCTTCGAAGGTGAACTCTCATACGGATCCTTCTTAGGGGGATTCTGGTATTCCGTCTGCTCACTTTGCTGCAACATCTTGGGGGTATTCTTACGAGTCTGCTCATAATGTGGCTGCTGCATCATCTGCTGTAGATCGGTATGGGCAACAGTCCGACGGACCTTCACCAGTAGCTCGTTCTTGCCCCGTTGCGGCATTTCATCCTCTTTCTGTGGGCGATTTCTGGGAGTTGTTTGGTCTCTCTTGGCATCGTTACACGAATCCGTGCAATGCTTGTGACGTTGTGTATCCATCAAACGAGAGGAGACTGGTGCTCTATTAATCGGTTCGAGTTTGTTTAAGTTTATGAGGTGATGACTTTAATAGCAAGTTCACTTTGCTTGTTGAAACTAAACGAAGCGATAAACCTAATACAATGAAAAAGAAGAGTCAAGTTCTGTGTAGTGGATCTCAGTTCTGAGCTTCGAAATGTAGAAGGTAGTTTATGAGTGTACTATAAATAAGCATGAGTAAACCCAGTCGTCAGTTCATTTTAAAGATGTTCTCTGATCGAGTAACATATACTTTTCTTATACCCGTACTTGAAGACTTATTAGATTTGTGGTGCAACGCACAGAAGGAAACATTTCCGACCCCATAAAGTACTGTACACATATTCTTGATCAGGATCAATAGCCGAGTCGATATTGCCATGTTTTTCTGTGCGTCCGTCCGTCCCTATGTGTGCCTAGTTCTCAGAGACTTTAAAAACTAGAGCAACCCCATTTGGTTTCAGACTCATGTGATATTTGTTACACTGTTACAAATGTATTTCAAAACGAGAAGGAACGTGAGTCGCTTCTAGTCGCGACTCTACTTTTATACCCGTACTCAGTCAGTATATAAACTTGTGAGCTTTTGATTGAAATTTTAAAAAAATTTAAAAATTTTACATTTTACATTTTTTTGCTACATTTGTTAACTACATCTACATGTAAAATGTAGATTTTACATGTAGAACAAATATTCTACATCTCCTCCGCTAGGGGTTGCTCGTGCATTGCAGAGGGCAGTGTGTGCGAGAGAGAAAGAAAATGAAAATCGTCAGCAGCGCCAGAGGAGGTGGGGGAAGCAACTGAAAATTAATTTCTTTGTTCTGGCTATAATAATGATTCGATCTGATTCAGATTCGGCAATCTGATAGATATGGTCATTCTCTACGATACTGCGTTTTTAGTTTTTTCGTATCTTCAAAATTGTGGCTGCCACAGATTTTCGTCCTTTGTGAAGGCGGAAGAGGGCGGGGCGAAATTTTGAAATACACTTGTAACAGTGTGACATCACATGAGTCTGGAAACAAAATTTGGTTGCTCTAGCTTTTATAGTCTCTGAGAACGAGGCGCTCATCAGGACGGACAGACGGACAGACGGACAGACGGACAGACGGACGGACGGACGGACAGACAGACATGGCTCTATCGACTCGGCTATTGATACTGATCAAGAATATATACTTTATGGGGTCGGAAAATTTTCCTTCTCTGCGTTACACATCCACTTTTACCACAAATACAGTATACCCCTTAACTCTTTTTGAGTACGGGTATAATTACCCCAAAATTACCCCAAAATTCGGAGCCGTTTAATGTATTGTTCATTAAAAACATTGGAGCGGGCCCAACTGCCAATTGGGAACAAAGCAAACGAAAAGGACTTGTAATTTTGGCATTAAATGTTGATGACAGTTGACAAATGTTGACCTTTATTTTAGCATAGCACCGCAGTGCCAAGACGAATGGTGGAGTCTCACCAATGCGCCAAGTTTTTCTAGCGGCTTGCCCCTGACTTGTATTGTTTGTTTATTGTATTTCCTAGTGCTACAGCAAGGGGCGAATGCTGCTATTCAAAGCCAAATAAACTTCGATGGCTTAAAGGTGGAGAAGTTTAATTTCTCTTATGCCAGGGAGATAGCTTCCTTTAAGATAAGCGTCTTCCCAACTCGTTTCGGGACCATCTGCTCTGCCAAATTTTGCCGGGAGCACTTGGTTGGGAAAGAGCACAAGGCTAAGAAAAAGAATATTCCCCTTACCTCTCCCTAGTAATCAGCCAAGTGCTCCGTCCTAGTCTTTCCACTCGAACTCCTCCCAGTAAAAAAATAATATTCTCCTAAGTAGCCCAACTGAATGCTAGAGGCTTGCGTAGCAAGCTCAGCAATCTTTTCATCGATAGTTTAACATTTTAGTCCCACGTTAATGTGTTTACCTAGACTCGGCTAAGTCCGGACGACCTTAGTTTCGAAATCTTCGGATCCCTCAAGATACGACTGCATCTGTCCGCTTGAAAACCTGTTTATTCCTCGCTATCAGATAAATACCATATAAACGAGTAAACGAGTCTAATAACTTTATGCCCATGTAACGACATTCGAGGTCCCAAAGAGTTCCCTTCACTAACTACACTGATAGAAAAGAGATAGAAGCCCTGAAATCTTAATATTTTTACCCATATTTTAATATTTATGCCATTGATTTTCACCCAAGAGTGGTTGTATTAATATTGAATATTTTTCACTTACATTTTGATATAAATATGAAAATATTTAAATTTAATATATTTTATATTTAATTTTAATATATTTCATATTCCAATTTAATATATTTCAATTTTAATATATTTTAATATATTATATTTATTTTAAAGTGTTTTGTATTTAATTTAACTATATTATATTTATTTTAAAGTGTTTTGTATTAAGATTAAGTATGAACATATTAAAAAAGCCATTTTAATACATTTATATTTGAATCAAAGTAAATTCCATTTAATTTTACTATGTTTGTATCTAAAAATAGCATTTTAAATTCAAATATGATTGTATTTGGTTTTTACTTTGGTTTTTTCTATCAGTGTACTCTTTACCTGTTAAGGCTACTTCTGAAATAACACAGGGCCGCCATCTAGGCCCCTACTTTTCACACTCTTTATTAATGAACTGCTTTCAGTATTAACAAACTCTTCAGTACTCATATGTATATGCGGAGGATGTTAAGCTCTGTGTCCAGTTTAAGGACATTTCATTTCACACGCTTTTTCAATCCAATCTCAATAACATTTCATCGCTCTAGCCCCTTGCTGACTCCATACATACCTTCTGCGGTGGTTCTTTTGAGAGAATTACATTGGTTGATGATCTTCGTGTTAAACTAGACCCCAAGTTAAAGTTTTTTGAACACATTTCTACCATGGTAAATAAGGCCATGGGCGTGCTTGGGTTTATAAAGAGGTAGTCAAAGAAATTGGACAAACTCTATAACAAAGACTCTCTATATCTCGCTTGTTCGTCCGATTTTAGAGAACGGCTCTTGTGTATGGTGCCCCCCAGGACCGTATAGAATCAGTCCAGAAAAACTTTTTACGTTTTGCTCTGCGTGGCCTCAACTGGGTGAGATTTTTTTGCGACTTTTTCTGAGTTTTTAAAGTCAAAATTTCGTAAAAAATACCGCACGAAAATCATAGTTTTTGAATTTGAAAGCTTAATAATATAGTTCTGCCATAGGAAAAAAAAACCATATCTATCAGAAAAAGGCGGCTTGGATCTTTGAAGAAAAAAACGTCGATTTTGTCGACTAGTGTAATATGGCTATAAAAAAACAACTATCACTTTATTTTCCAGGAAAACTGGTTTCGAATTGAAATCATTTTTAAGGTACTACTCGTACTCCTGGGCTCAGTTTTTCCAGTTGCTGTCAGTTTTAAAGATACGATAAAACTAAAAACGCAGTATCGTGGAGAATTGCCATATCTATCAGATTGTCGAATCTTGTAAAGATCGGATCATTATTATAGCCAGAATGAATTGCTTCCCCCACATCCTCTGACGCTGGTGACGGTACTTATTTCTTTCTCGCTCGCACACACTCTGCCCTGTGCAGTGCAAATGGTAGATGTGGAATACACATTTAAGATGTGGAATCTAGATGTAGTTAACAGATGTAGCAAAAATATGTAAAATCTAAAATGTTTTAATATTCTATTAAAATTTCAATCATAATCTCATAAATTTATATACTGACTGAGTACGGGTATAAACGTAGAGTCGCGTCCAGACGCGACTCACACGTTCCTTTTCGTTTTTCCTCGAATTGCATACTTTTTCAAATGGTATTTAAACTAGGTGTTTGCAATCCAATAATAAATATGTAAGTACATATGTATGTACATTCCTATCGAGCATCAATGGCCAGTCGATGTAGTCCATTCCTATTGTCTGATCTTCTGCAAAATATGTAGTCCCAAAGTATTAGAGCCATCTGCAGATGTAACTTTATTTTTGATAAATAAACCAAATACCAAAGAGTCGATGGGTCTGAGAGTATGTAAATAATCTAGTCTTTGTGTTACACTGGGCCAACGATATAATCAGGGGCAAAGAGGGAACATTAACTAAAAGCCCGGCTAATTTTCTAATTTCGCAATGTAATGTTGTTGGGTCCGGTTTGGGAACAGGCAGGAAAAGGACTTCGTGGGGACACAGAGGAGGGCTCAAGGATGCCAAGGATGTGTCTGTTCTTGTTATTGCTTTAGGCCATCGCCCTTCCCCTGCCACTCTTACTGTTTCTGGCTCAAATTCTTGCAGAGCGCATTAAAAATAATTATGCTTATGCTGCTGGAAAATTTGCTGACTTACATACAAGTATTCATATGACCAAATGGGTTACCCACCCATAAAGGAGTCCGTTGTATGTTACACATACCCATATATGTACATGGGAGGGCAGTCAAAGACCACACGAGAGGACGAAAGTGGGAGGAACCGAGCTGCAAAAATATTTGTACAACATTCTTAAGCTCAACCGAAACGAAAAGTTATGAAAAATGTTATGAAAATTTATCTTTGGCTGTCCTCGCCCACATCCCGCAGCGAACTCTGGACTGGACTGGGAGCGGTCGGCTTCGCTATCGCCTTGGAACCTCCTTGGCCTGGGCCTGGGTATCTAGCTGGCCTGCGGTTTATGTGGCCACATTTTAATTGAAATAACTTTGATAATGTTGCCAGCAACTGAAAAAACAACAAAAATATATGCAACGAAAATAGCCAAAAATTGAAAATGGATTAAGAAGTAGCCGGAAAAAGTTTTCTCCTTTTGAAATTAAGTTTTCGTCAATGCACACGCAATTGAATGAGGTAATGGAGGAACAATAAGACAAATGTACGTTATAAGTATGATAAGTACATACATACATACATATGTACGTATGTTCAGTTACATTTTCTATAATTATCACGAATAGACTTTATAGCTAAATCTGATGGAGCTCCTCGAGGACGAACCTCTAGTTGACGGACTCCGAAAGATCGAATGCATCAGGATGCGATTAAACATCTGTTCTTGGTCAGCATGCGCACCATCTCGATGCTGAAACAGAACGGAAAGCTCAGGTCCGGCACATAGCTAATAACCACACTGCTATGCCACCCGTGAAATCCGGAATGCATCTGGTTTTTGGTCAAATTAAATGGCTGCAGAGATTTTTGAGGGGTACCATCGACCCATTTACTCGAACGCGTAGGAGATTCGGATCCTGGTCGATTTTCGACTGACTAAGATTGACCTCGCCCAATCGCAGCCAGATGAATTCCTTCACGGAGACTAGGTCCAGCTCATGCATGTAGCTGGGGCTCACCAAGAAGCTGAATGGGTGCAAGCACGGAAGCGAGTTAGCCTAGTGAGGTAAATGTGCCTTAAGCACATTCATGTGCGGCTCTAAGCGGTTGCCCATTTGGTTGGAATTCTCCATTCTCCACATAAACCGTTTTTTCCTCCTCTTTGGAGTTGGACTTTTATAAGTTAAAAATGCCCAAGCGAAGTCTTTTTATATTTACAAATATCTAGGGAGATAAATTATTCTTCATCTGGCGACTCCTCGAATGTCAAAACTCCTCTGTCAAAATTCGAAATGCGAGCACTTTGGCATCCAAAAATTCTTCCTGCGTGTTACGTGTTACTATTACAACCCTAAACGATATTGGTAGGCAACATTTTTTTCACTTAATCATTTTTCTACCATGTTTCTGAAGTGTTGGCTAAGAACTGTCCGCTATCTGGCTACCTGTCTGCTAATCGGTGGCATGTTGTCTACAAATTCATTTAAGGAAAATTTAAATTTTTTCTTAAACAAATTTTTTTTATTATCGATAATTTGAGTTCGAGTTGAGTCACACTTTTCGAAGAACATAAAAAATGAAAAAAAAAACAAGCAAAAAATAGAAGCCGGAATCTATAGATTTATTCTACATGGAATAATACTGCTAGGCAGATGGGACTGACTTGCAGTTGGTATTACTTAAATCGTTTAATAGAAATATCAGATTAGTTTAGCTTATACAGTTAATACGGGTCACAAGGCAGACTAAGCATAGTTGAGGCCGAGGACAAAGTGAATGTCCATTTTGACGGCCGGTTTACGCACGACCACAGCACCCCCTTGCCGCATGACCTCCAGCGTCTGTTTAACTCCGTTGACGGTGATGGTGGCACTGATGGGCACATGTTCAAGTCCGGCAATGACGATGCGCTCAATCCAGGCATCGGACTTGTACTTGGGCTTGCCAATGAAGTTGTTGGTTAGCCGATTGTCGGCAAACTCGTAGCGCACATAAATGTATTGGCCCTGCCGGTAGTTGTAGGATTTCTCATCGTCCAGGTAGAGTGTGCCGGCAGATTTGCTTTCGCGATCCAGGCAAATGATCACAGTGTAGGGGTCGTGCAACATCAGAGTGGCTGCTCGACGCTGGCGCTCCTTCTTAGCCAGAATGCTGCCACCGCGCTGCCACACTGGGATCTGCAATGAAGCAAAGGTATGAGAATGATGGTGAGAAGGTCCAGGCGTCTATACAGAGTTCAAGCGGACACAAAATATATTACCTTGTATTCAGTAACCGGAACAGACACATATCCGACACGCTCCTGACGCTCGTACGTCTCCACATCGTACCACAAGTCTCCGTTTTTCTTGTCATCGATGGCCGGAAAGTAGACATCTACCTTGCTGACACCCTGCTGCATGACCGGTTTGACCAGTAGGCGATCCTGTACCAGCAGTTGGTTATCGATGCCAAACACCTCCTTGTCCAGCGGATAGTGTGTGAGCAATGGGCGGATCACCGGCTCCCCAGTCTGCTCCAGCTCATAGAATGCGGTGTACCAGAGCGGCAGGTATGAGTAGCGCTTCCTGATCGCGTTTTGAATGACTAGACGAGTGCGCTCGGGATAGAGCCATGGCTCCCGGCGCTTGGTATCGATATGAGCATGGGCCCGGAAGAAGGGTAGGAAGGCACCAGTCTGATACCAGCGCTCCAGCAGCTCGGTATCGGGATTGCCGAAGAAGCCGCCAACGTCAGCACCGCAGAAGGAGAATCCGGCCACAGCCTCTGTCAGGCACATCTTGATCGAATGCTGTAGATGCGGCCAGTCGGCCAGGTTGTCACCCGTCCAGATGGCTGCATAGCGCTGAGAGCCAGCAAAGTGGGCCCGAGTGAGTATAAAGGGACGTTGGTTCGGATCGCGCTGCTGCAGGCCGGCAAAGGTGCCCATCAAATGCATGTGGCCGTAAAGATTGTGGACATCGCGGTGCTCCCAGTTCCCGTAATGAATCAAATCCTTAGGCGCCGTTATCTCAGGTCCGTTGAAGACGGACGGCTCATTCATATCGTTCCACAGCATCACATCTGCGGTGACCGTCTGAAACCGGGATAGATCAAACTGGCTGGCATAGTACTGGCGCACGTCCGGGTTGAAGAAGTCCGGATAGCTGGCAGATCCCGGCCAGCACCAGCCCTCGTAATCGTTGCCCTCCCGCGTCTTGACATAGTATCCCTTCTCAGTGCAGTCCTGGTGGAAGAAGTATCCATTGTCTCGTTTGATATGGGGATCGATAATAACCACCAGATGACGGCCCAGCTCGGTCAGATTCTTGATCATAGTCAACGGCTGGGGGAACTTGAACTTGTCCCACGTAAAGTAGCGCTTGCCATCGGTATACTCAATATCCAGCCACATGGTGTCCATGGGTATATTGAACTCATCGAACTTGGCAGACACTGCGGTCACGTCGCGCTCGTCATTGTAGTTCCAGCGACACTGGTGGTAGGCCAGCGAGAAAAGCTGCGGCAGCTCATGGGTGCCGGTGAGTGCGGCGTACTGCTTGAAGACATCAATGGGCTTGGGGCCCATGAGGATGAACGCATCGACTATGCCCGATTCGGATATGAAATGAGCCCCCGGCGGAGGTGTTTTCCTGGAGCCGGAAACGAAGTTGACCAACGAAGAGACAACATTTGTCTCTGACGTCTGTATGTCCACCCAGGTCTCTGCTGCATTCTGCCAATAAACGCCAGCAGTGCGCTGTGCTCTGTGCAAAGAGAATGATTATGTCAATGGAAAACGGTCACAGATTATTGGGTATTGTAACTAGTACCCACCCATGGCCGTAGATCACCGGGACAGAGCCATACAGGGCCATCTTGCTATCCACAACGTACTCGAACACATCCAGATTGTACAAACGATAGGGATCCGTGCCAGACGTCGATTTCAATACAAAGCTGTCTGCATGCTCGGGTATACCAAAGAGAATCTCAGCAGCGGGGAAGGAGAAGTCTAGGGCCACTGCCTCTGGGCCGTAGGGCTTGGAGTCGTGATGCGATTTAAAATTCTCCTCCCAGGCGCCGGGGTCGTCGATCGTGTCGGACAATTTTGGTGTCTCAACAGCACCGTCCTGGTCCTCCTCTTGGCCATCGCGCTGCTCGGTCGGCTCATTGGGCTTCTGGCGTAGATGCTCGAAGTACAGCCAGTTTTTGGAATTGACGGACACAACCAAAACATCTCGCTCGTAGAAATCAATGTGGAAGGGGTCGCCGTGGATGACAGCCTTGTTGTGTTCGGAAGTGATGGTGATCTCCCCATCGGTCTCCTTCTGGACATGAATGCGCCCGGCCTCGGGCTGTCCCTTGAGGGCATGCTCCACCTTATAGCGGGGTCGCAGTGGCTGCTTTTCGTCGATCTGCAGGCGGAACGAACTGCCCGTCAGGGCTTCCAGCTTGAAGGAGAACTGATGGTGGTTTTCCTTGTTTATCAGATCGCCAGTCAGCGAGTCCATGTAGGTGTTTAAGGTGCCAGGTATGAGGGCATACTTGCTGCCCGAGCTCTGCACCTTCCGCGAGCGGCTGCAATGAAAATATGATTCAAAAATGAAGATGAAGGCCAACATTTACATATGTATGCTCTTGATACTGACCGACAGAAGCTGCTTTGTTCGCATGTCTTGAAATTATTTGGATCGACGCCAGATGCATAAGCGGCCAAGGCGCAGGCAACGGCCAAAATACAGAGACCGTAGCCCATTCTGAGGTTATTTGTGTTGCCCTGATGCGAGCTCTTCTCCGTTTCTTGATCGCTGTCCGATTGATTCAAATCGCTGTTAAAGTTGTTTTCGTATTCGACCATGAAAATATAAGACACCTTTGATTATGATAGAAGTGTGTATATAATTAAAATCAAAACTTTCCAGGTTCAATCAGATGGTTCATTGACCTACTACTAAGTTTTTAAATTTATCTAAAAGTCCACGTCACACATGGCCACAAATACTTTATCTGTGATTGAGGAGCATATTCACCTTCCCCTGAGCCTGACAATGCAACTCAATCACCTGGTGTCCCGTAACAAAGCAGCCACCCAGCCAGAAAATGTTTGGTGTGGAAATTGGAAATGGAAAAGTGCGTGAAAGTGGCAATTAAAGGTATGGTTGCCGGTTAGTGTTTTATTTTACTCTGTTATTACTGCAATAATAATGATTTTATGTCACCTTTAAAATTCAGATTTGTATATTAATTTTAGATAACAGCACTTGGTTGGCACAAACAGAAGCGTTAGGCCGTATTAACTAAAATTTAATAGAACAAGTGCACTTTTTTAGTGTTTTCGGCAGATTTATCTGCATTGGGTGACGGTCAGTGTGACCGGGGCCTTATCGATAAAATATACCGCCAGACCCTCCGAAATATACAAAAATATTCCTTCTCATTTTCATAATATACCGTAAATATACTAACTGACACGACAAGATGCGTTGATATTCCTCGATTTTGATATTCGGTTTAATAATATTACCTAGTTAGTAATCTCAGTCCTAAACAAATAATTTTATCCAATTCATCAATAAATTTTGTACAAGATCGGCTAGTTTTCAGAACCCATTGTCATTGGATTGTTTACATAATAGGCTTTAAGCCAAAACGGCCAAAGCATAAAACGTAAGTGTGAACTCCGATCACATTCCGTCATTGTTGCTGGTCAACCAAGTTTTTGCATTCGTATGGACATTTGTATACCCTATTTAAAAACAGTAATAATGCATTTTTTTACATGTTTCTTAACTATTTATGCATACAATTAGTATTTCTTATATACTTTTTTCCCGATATTCAATAACCATTTTCAAAATAAAGCATGCATAACATTTCTGATCTGATGTAAATAAATGTACATACATATGTAATTAATTTGAGTGCGGCATAAATTATTACTGCAACATGGAATACAATACACATTTAATAGATTCTAATAGCGAATCAAGTTGCTGACTGGGAAGGAGCGACGCAGACTCATGCACTTCTCCCGATCGATGAACAGGGCATTGACCTTGTTGCGCAGGTCCACCTCCAGGGTGCAGCGGGTCTTCAGAAGGCCCTGGTGTGTGGCCTCCGACTCCTGAAGCTTGTGGTGGAGCGAATCCACAGCGCCCTGAATGTCGTACACCTCCTGGACCAAACGATCCTGGGCATGATCCCTAGAAGGAATTGAATCAAATGAGTATATTAGAGGCAGCAAATCCTAAAGTAATCTTACTTGCAGAGCTCGACGCCCTCGCGATGACAGCGTGCCTCGAGGCGCGTCTGGGCCACCTTGAGCGGCATTGACTTGTCCTGAACGGCCTTCTGGAGCAAAAACAGATGCTTCTCCATATCGAACAGCTCCTGCTGCACCTTCTGCAAGTGCAGCTGCACGCGGTTCTTGGCCTCAGCCATCTCCTGGGCCCGTCTGTCGAACGCATTGTTTGTGTTGCTCCAAAGTCCCATACGGTGGTGGCCACCGCATTAACCACGTTCTGGGAATCACTGCGCAACTGGGACAGCTTGGCGCGCTCAGCCTGCGAACTGTAATGACACGAAGGAACCTACATTAATGTCTGGGCAAACGGACCAAGACCTTTCGCCCACTCACCGTCTCACCGTCTCGCTGCTGGCCTGAGCCCACGACTCCTGGGTGCTGACCGAGGGATCGTACTTTTCGATGCCGCCGTAATAGGCGATGCCACGACTGTAGTTGTTCAGCTGGTGACACATCGAGTCGATGCCCAAAGACGACTCCTTGTGGGACACATCATCCTCAAGCAAGTGCTGGGCGCCGCGGCAATCGAGTGCCTGCTTGGAGATCTTCTCATGTAACCCACTGAGCCGATCACGCGACAGCCGCAGATTGTTAATCTCTACCAAAAGAGCCTTCTCGACGATGTCGTGCACCTTCTCAGTGCCCTGGCGCGACTCGCGGTGGAACAAGCACTCCTGGGCGATGTGCAGTGGTATCTCGAGGTCTAGCAATGCCTTGCCGCACTGCCGCTGCAGCTCGTTAATGTCGGCCATCTCGGCGATCAGCTTCTCCAGCTCGGCATTTAGCTCGTTGCGCCAGAAGGTCAGGTCTGTGATGCGCTCGCCTATGCGGCGGCCTGCATCTCGCTGCCCTGAGGTGGCCTTCTCGTCGGCTTCGCGCATCAGGCGAACGGCATCATTTCGCATCCGCTCGGACAGATTCCTAATAGAGTAGTAAATAACAGAGTTCTTACCGATTTGCTTTGGAGAGAAGTCCACTAGCGAACGGACTGTTGAACCTATTGAAACCACCATTTCCCCCATTCCCATCCAATATCCCATATCCCATGTATTACTCACCGATTCATGTTGGACTCGGAGTACTTGGTCATGTTGTTGTTGTACCACTCGTTGTTGGTATATCGCGTGTAGAGGGCAGCACGGGCGGCATGCTGGGGATTGCGATCGAAGCCGGTGACCAGATTTGGAAAGATCATCCCGTCAGTCTTCATGCCCTTGGGCAGGAAGCATTGCTTCGTCAGCTGATTGGTCACCGGCTGCTCCGGCAAATGCTTCACCTGGATCAGCTCGTAGGCCATGGCCGGCCGCCACGGATGCCGCTGTGAAGTCTCGTAAGCGGCGCCGACACGGGGTGGCACTGACGGTCCGCTGACTGGCTCCATGCAGGGCGGAGCACCCGCATGGCTCCAGGGCTGCAATTGGGAATACATGACCGTGGTTGGCGGCACGCCGGAGCTGTTGCCGGTATTGCCATTGTGCTGTTGGCTCATCTCGATCGGATCGGGAAGTGTGTTCGGGTGCACGTGAAGAACTGGGAATTTGTGCCACTTTTAATTTTGTTGTGCGCAAAATGGAAACGGAAAATGTGAAAAAACTAAAAAATTTGTGTATTTTCTACGAAAACTCAAATAACTGAACTGAATCGAACTCGATGTGTGCTCAAGCTGTGCTGTTTAAGGACTGACTGAATCTACACTGACTGAGCCTGAAACCAAGGCAGCAGTTTTCCCTTTGCCTGCTTGATGGCTCAGGCTCTGTACAGCAGAGTCCCCCAGCTGGATGTGCTGAGTGTGCTGGGTACATACATATGTATGTATGATTAAATATGCATATGATTGAGTTAAATGATGGTACATAAGACTCCATGAGATTGCGATGATCCTTGCGCTCGTGGTACTCGTTCATGTCAGCGGTGGGCCATTTGTCCAGCAGATTGTCCTTGACCAGGCGATGATCGAAGATGCGATTTTCGAGAAAAGAGTGCTTGTGGAACTTGGTGACCTCTTGCCCCTTCAACGGTGCCATGTCGGTGCTGTCTCTGTCTACCCTGTCACTCACAATGGGCACGCTGGAACGCAGGAGCAAATTCTTGAGGGTCTCGGGCGCCTTTTGCTGCGGATTCGGATAGCGTTGGCTCAGAAAGTGATCCTCGTTGGCCCAGCAGAGCATCGGTTCAGCTCGAAAGTATGTTTGCTCGGTCCGGTCGGGGCAAGTCCGCTGTGTGGTCAGGTCTGGTCGGGTCTGCAGTTACGCGAAGATTGGGGTCCCGCCAGTCGCGCTTTTCTGTTGGCTCGTCCACTTTTTATTGATTAAACTTGGTTACTTTGGCAGCGGGTTTGGTTGGCATTGGTTTGTTGCCCGCTCTTGTAGAATCAATGGCAAAAATGCGGGTTGATTGACCCACTTGTTGGGCGGCGGGGGGTCTGTTCAAACTGGGACAAGGCGCGCTCGGAGTGTACAAATTATTGACCTTGCCCAGTCCCCAATCGATTATGCACCGCCAAATTTTGATGGCAGTGAACCTACACTCAGATTCGATGTTGGGAGAGTCGGAAATCTCTCTCCAGACGAGTAGCAGAAAACGAACTTACCTCAAAAAATTGATGCCTATGGCCGTACACATGTATATATTTAACTATTTAACTTTTTAATTGTATACATAGAATAGGTGTATGTATAACTAGGATTTGACTACAGAACTAGCAACGCAAAGATAAGAACAGCTCGATGACTAGTTGGGGCTACCGCCTATGCCCACCGGCGCCCCAGCGGGCTCCTTTTGTTTAAGATTCTTCTCGAAGCGCTCGAACTCCTTGTCGGCCATTCTGTCGGCGTCGTCGAAGACCTGCTCCACAGACTCCACCTCAGGTATGTAAAACTGCAGCATGTTCTGCACGCCGTTCTTTAGGGTGACAATCGAGCTGGGACAGGATGAGCAGGAGCCCTGCATCTTCAACTTGACGACACCGCCCTCGTAGCCCATGAAGACTATGTCGCCGCCATCCTCCTGCACTGTTGGTCGGATGCGTGTGTCAAGCAGCTCTTTGATCATCATAACTGTCTCGTCATCGTCCTCCAGTATCTCCGTATCGGCATTGGGTCGAGCCTCATGCAATATCGGCAGCCCACTGGCAAAGAAGTCCATGATGACGGCGAATACTTCGGGCTTTATCAGACTCCACTCGGCGCTTTCCTCCTTGGAGATGGTGACGAAGTCAGAGCCAAAGAACACCGCCCGCACGCCCTCCACGCGAAACAGCAATTTGGCTACGAAAAAAAATGAAGAGTGTTGGGATCGTCGATTCGGATGGACCGACGTTTAGCCAGTAGTGTAACTCACCTAATGGACTGCCGTGTGCAGACGTTCCACTGGGGAAATCATAGGTATTTCCCTTGCCAAGCACCTCGATGCCAGGCAGAAACTTAAGGCTGTCTGGATTCGGTGTGTCCTGCGTCTGTATGAACATGCTCCGCTTCCCAACCGGCGACAGCACCTCCTGACGCAAAAGTCCTGGTGCTGGCCGACCATAAGCCGGCTGCGGCGTAGTACGTTTCCCTGGCACAAAGCCCACAAATGCTCGGACACCTTGCTGGCCGCTGCAAAAAGGGGATCGCATAAAGTTAATCCATGGTTGGTGGGAACGCCATTACTTACAGCTGCCCAACTGTGATGCGCGAGTTACGCAGAGTAATTCTTGCTGTGTACGAGAGTAATTTCGACATTTCGTTTCGTTAGTGATTATGAATTGAAACCAGTGTGACCTCCGAAAAAAATATACCGCCTCAGAAATATACTGAAAAATACCTTCTCATTTTCAAAATATACCATATGTAAATATACCCACTTTCAATTGCACAATTTTCTATAAATTATGCTACCGCATATTCCAAATTCCATATTCTCTCAAAAACCATAGCTCTATGATCTTTCTCCACTTTTGTACCTTTACGTCGTTAAATATACATACATTTTAGAGACCTGTATGAATCCACAGCTGACTCGCCTCTTTAATGCTTTCGATCATTGTGAATCCTTCCTTCAGTCAGATTCAAATTCGAATAAAAGCCGAGTGCGAGCAAGCAAATTTCGGTCTCATGTCTCTGAAATGACTCGGAACTAACTGCAAAACATTCCCTTGCAGTATCAGAAATTCATTTTTCCAGTGTACGCAAACACACAACTAAAGACATTCAGGCAGAAAGAAAAACAAATAACAGTAAAATTGGCGAATGAGAAACGAAATTAAGCAATAGTCATCTCTCATGAAGAGACAGAACTCCTGCCATTTGCTGTCCAGCTGAAAGAAACATACTCCTCTGGAGCACATCACCGATATATGTATGTATCTAAATGCAGCTTGTTCTACATATAAGGTTATTGGTTTATTAAACATTTAGGTATTCAGTAGCTCAAAATTTATTCATTCAAGTTGTAGCATCTATAATTTCTCGTACGATTAATAGACCATTTATACTAGGGCCTATATTCACCAAAAATATTGGAAATAATCGAACGTACGGATTTAAAGATATAAGCCAAAATATGAGCTAAAAGTCTCTGCGAATTGGGTAGTTATATCTGTACACAAGTTTGTTGGGCATGCATATGAAATATGTAGTGTTCATTTGCAAAGTTATTTAATGTTAGAACCTTCCTTTCAATCAATTTAGAAAGTAATTTATGATTTTTTGACTGGTGAACCTTTTGGCGGAACTGCCCATATCGCGGTATTAAATATAACCAAGTACAAGTTACACTACTCGAGGCTTTTTAGGAACTGATAGATGACACAACTCGAGTGAATAAAAATTGCACTTGCTTTACATAAAGGTTAGTCTGATGTTTGCTTAATACTCTTCATATGTAAAATTGGTGCCGAACAATGTGTTGCAAACATTGACGGCCACATTGCGACGTGCGATTTTCTTTGAGCGCCCATTGGCCGTAAACTCCTGGTTGTCAACGATCACACCGAGACACTGGGGCACGTTGGGCTTGTCGCCAGCGGTGCCATAGTCCACATACGAAATTCCAGGACGCATCTAAAAGGGGAACAAGAAGGAACATTGGTCACGTAAATTCAAGTTGCACTTCTCTCTGATTTAAGTGAACTTACAATGCAAAGCAATGTGGCCGGGTGCATGGTCTGCCAGTTTGGGGGCAATTCAGCACGCACTGGTGGCTTCTTCGGCTCCTTGGGGACGACGGGAACTGCTGCATTGGCGTCTCCCTGCTGTGGCAGTGCATTTGCCGATGGATGCATTTCGGGCACAACGTAACCGTCGCGCTCCCACTCGCTGAATAATTTGTATATGGCAAACGATGCCAAATTGAGCATTGGCAATTCGTCTTCGGGCGATTCAGTGTCGCTTTCATTGGTGTCCATGGATTCTGAGACAGTCGATGGCTGGATTTCCTCAACACTCGGCTTCAGCCTGCGCGGCTTAGGCTTCATTTTGGCAATGATATAATCACGGAGAGCATGCTCACAGGCCAAATTTTTGGCCGACATCTTGGAGAGCCCTTTCCCTGGTACTGGTTCGAGTTGACCGTGACTATGGCAGTGAATCCGCCATCAGGATTGCTATTGATGGTAAAATCACTGATGTTGATGCCCTTCAATTCGTTGAGAGCCATCAAAGCATTTTTCGGCAGCATCGACTTGCGTAGCTGGCGATTCTGGCGCTGCTTCTTATCGCGAGTTCGCTCTGAAAATTAGCGGAAAAAAGTGAATTACATTCGATTGTATGGGAGCTGGAGAATATGGCAAAACGTTTGAGGATCTGAGAAATTCGGATGCTTACCCGATGACTTCTTGCGCTTCTGGAAAATCTTCTTGAACGGGATTTTTCCTCCGTTGCCATTTTCGGCGCTTATATCGATGTAGAACCCTTCGCTAGCGCTTTCAACGGGCGACGACTCGTCCTCGGCCATGGGAACTGGTTCATCCTTGACAATTATTGGCATAGGCAAGGCACCAACTGCTGCCGATGCCTCTTTTTTCTTTATCTGCGTTTCTTTAGCTGCGACTGGAGCCGGCACTGGAGTTGGAGCTGGCACCGAGACGGCAGATGCCTGCGACTGAGTGTTTGCCGGCGGTTGAATCAAGGGCTTGGCCGCGGCATTCGGGTTCTAAATTATGAAAAAATTGCATTAATCATCAAGAAGACAAAAATAATGGGAAGTTTGTTTATTTTCTTTTGTTTTGTGGTTTGTTTTTCTAAGGAAAGAGAGTATCCAGTGCCTGAGCTAGATTCGCGAGAAACTTCAGGCAGTGATCGAGGCTGCCTGGGATCAGATCAACCAAAAAAAACAAAACTTTTACCAATCAAAATCATCTTACATGCCAGTCAATCGATCTACTACATCAGAAGTGGGTGGCTTGCGGGAGGCTCACGGGAGCTCGGTCCTACTAAAAACCATAGTTCAGGAATTAGCCATGACCATTCCTGCAACCAAACTGACCCAAAACGAAACTCTGCCTCAGCGAAACCATGTGCCAACCGAACAATGGTTTCTCTCGTATCTGGCCAAAGGGCATCTCGGATGACCCCAACGCTGGCGCTCAGTACGACTTTAGTGCGTATTGATCGCCATTTGTTGGATCGCCATTCGGCCCTTGGCTACTGGTGCTTCGTTTTGGGTGCCATCAGTGAAGTAAATGAGCATTGCTATCTAGCGCAAAACTAATAATTTTAAGTTACAATTTCGTGTGAATGAATTTTCAGTAGCCATAAAAGTCTGCGAAAACCGCAAGTCCAGCTGAATTCTATCGTAATTGCTGGCCATTTTTTACATATGTTTAACTAATGCGTCGAATGCAGCACCAAGCACCAAGAATCTGAATGGATTTATTTTGGATACTTTTCTGGTTTTTTTGCAATTGAATCGGAGATGGTTTGGTATGGGATGCGATTTCTGATGCTGATGCTGATACTGATACAGCTTGGACACCGGTCTGCACTTTCGATTAACACGCTTTTATGGCTATTGCAAATAAATTCACAATTGGGGGGCTGAACACACACATTTTTCATATTGTGCGCTGCAAATTATATAAATAAAAAACAGAAATACAGTTATTACAATAAATGTTTGCTTAAGTTTTTAAAAGGAATTCAACAAAATTATTTCTATATGTATGTATGTATGTATGTATTTTCGTGTGTGTATATATATATATGTAAATTTGTATGTATGTATGTATGGTTTTGCAAATTTGAGTAGTTTTGTGTTGTGTGTTTTTTAAAGTATATTCAAACATTTGGTAAATGTTTTCCGCTTGTACCACGAGTATCACATGAAAAATTAGGTACACATTTTTAATGCACTTTTCTTCCCCTCAGATGCCGTCCAGATGCTGCTGTCTAGGACACGCATTTTAATTACAGTACCTCTCAAATTAAAAGAACCAGCATCATCATCTATAATTTAACTTGCGACTGGTTTGCCAATTCAGCTGTTTCCAGCAGCTGATATCGAGTTATTTAATTAAATGCATTATTTTGCGAAAAAAAAAATAAAAGCATTTTTAAGTTGAAAAATTGCAATTCTATTTGTTTAAATATGCATGTACATATATGTATGTACTTTGCTTGCAGAATCTATTATAAATAGGTTCTGCTCTCCCCGTTTAAGCAGACCTTTTCTACCTTTACATACAATGTATGCAAGAAATTTGTGCATTTGCATGTAAAAATGTACATATGTATGTATGTACACATACAAATACCTTTTGCTGCCCTTATTTAAATGGCCGCCAAACTTAACTTAATTGATGGCAATTGTAGTTGTGAGTGCGTTAGAAGGGAAGGTGTTTAAGCCACCACACACCAATAAACCGGAGCAGCGGTGGGCTCGATGTTTATTTGGTTTTGCAAGCGTCTTGGGCTTTTGGGCCGCCTGTCCACCGCTGAACCAGGGCACACGATTCTTTATATATAATATTTATTCAAACTTACATAGATTCCTCCGGAAACAAATGATTTGTTGTTAGCAGAGGTTGCTCGGCGAGAACGATTCATCCTGCTACTGTATTTAATCTGACCGATCGGCTCGAATTTTTCAAATAAATGAGTCAATTCTCTATAATATTTTTCGCATTGGGTGACGTTTAGTGTGACCGAGTCTTGTCGATCAAATATACCCTCAGAAATATATCAAAAATACCTTCTCATTTTCAAAGCAGAAAGTGTTATATCTAATAAACAAGTAGCAAAATCTTATTTTCCCTTATTGGAGATCATTCTTTCCTTTTTAATCTTTATTATGTAAAATTCCTATGTAGAACGGTTCGTTATAATTATTGATTTATATCCAAAACAAAATCCGGATATGAATCGATATCAAATATTAAGACATCATATATAAACATTTTATCGATGTTTTGCGAGCAAAAGTCGCCTAAAATCCTATGTTTAATTAGCCTTAAGCCTAGTACTCAGACGCGCTAAATTTTCCGTCGACCGAAAGTGCTATCTATATATTACGCTCGGTGCCCAGTATGACCAAAGTGGTCAAACTACATGCTCTACGGGTACATTTTTTTACGTTTGCTTACGAACAGAAATCTGTTAATATTTCAAATGTTGTATTAAAGCAAGCAGAAATGTCTTATTTGTGGGCGCTGTGGAGCTGGAGGACGATAATGCACACTGCAATATTGTATAAATCCGATCCTGAAGGTCAGATATGCAATGAACATTGTTTTCATTTCCTTTTGATTGATTAAATTGAGTACCGGTTATAAAATTAATAAATAATAATATCCATATAGTCTGTATTCATTCTACTGCCCTAATTAGATTACATTTGTCTTCATTATTTCACTTTTGTAGCTGGCTTGCATTTTTTCTTTCCATTTTTATGGTGTGTGTGTGTATGTGCGTCTTTTGGACGCCGATAGATAGAATATTTCTATGTTCCGTTCGAGATGGGAAAATACCATCGGTTTCTTTGCTAGTATGTATCGAATTGCCTTTTTTCGGAACTGAGTACCGGTCTGCGAAACGCCTGCGGTGAAATTTTCGGTCCACCGAAAAACAGGGATGATTTCTTAACGGATTGATACGAATATCATCCCTGATTTCCGTCGACGGAAAATTTAGCGCGTCTGAGTACTAGGCTCTATTTTTGAATATGTAAAAGTATATTCGGTATATTTCTAAAGGTCAGACGGTACATTTTATTGATGAATCCGCGGTCGCACGGGGTGTGAGCTTGTGGGAAATCTGGTCACACTGACGGGTACACGTAGAAAACAAACAGACGACGTTTTTATTGGTTTAAATTGGTTTGTTGGTTTTATACAAAACCAAGTATCGCAATGCAATAACCCACGTGCCGAACCCAGCAACAAATCCCCACCTGCCGGTTTCTAAGTGACCGGGAACAGGCGACACATTCTGCAGCAAGAGCAGACAAGGAAGGACCAGCGACAGTCAAACCGAACCGGACACCAACATGTTGGGCGGCAAGCGGACAAGCTCTCGTCATGTTGCTGTTGTACTGATGATGTGCCTGTTCTGGTACGTCATCTCGTCCAGCAACAATGTGATTGGAAAAATGGTGCTGAACGAATTCCCCTTTCCCTTGACCGTCACCCTGGTCCAGCTCTGCAGTATATCGTTGTACAGTGGCCCCTTCTTTAATCTGTGGCGTATACGAAAGTACCAGGAGATTCCACGCGCCTACTACTGGCGGCTGATCGTCCCGCTGGCTATTGGCAAGCTCCTCGCCTCGGTCACCTCTCACATATCGCTGTGGAAGGTCCCTGTCTCCTATGCACACACTGGTGAGTAGCAACATCCACGCACATCCAAATACAACCCCTCGCTCAACACGTCAGCAACACTGGCGCCAACTTTTACTTTACTCTCTCACACTCACGCAACCGAACGCACCTCTCATCTCATCTCGACGACACAGTCAAGGCGACGATGCCGCTCTTCACCGTTGTGCTGACGCGCGTTTTCTTCAACGAGAAGCAGCCGACCCTTGTGTACCTGAGCCTGCTACCCATCATCACTGGCGTTGGCATTGCGACCGTCACGGAGATCTCGTTCGATATGCTGGGCCTGATCAGTGCCCTCATCTCCACCATGGGCTTCTCCATGCAGAACATCTTCTCCAAGAAGGTGTGTGTTTCCATTGCCACTCCTCAAAGTCCTTTGCTAATGAATCCTTCTCACACTTTCAGGTGCTCAAGGACACCAATATTCATCATCTGCGGCTACTCCATCTGCTGGGAAAGCTGTCGCTGTTCATTTTCCTGCCCATTTGGCTGTACATGGACAGCTTAGCTGTCTTTCGCCATTCGGCTATTGTAAGTAATTTTCGGCTCGCTCCAGATGGCCCCAGATGGCAGTCATAGGAAAGCGATCTCTCATAAAGCAATCAATTACCTTATCTTAATTGAAGTGCGGTCTCTTCCGTTTCGATAAATATACGAAGGTAGAACTATCGTAGAAACACATAAACGGAAAGAGGTTCAATTGCAATCAAGTGAAGTAGAAAATCCAGCAAATGCTGATGTTTCCAATTCGATCTTTCATTGCACTCCCATTCCCTCGCTTAATTTGTTCACCATTTAAAATTCAATTTATATTTGAAATTTCCATTTGCAGAAGAATATGGACTACCGGGTGATCGCTCTGCTGTTTGCCGACGGCGTACTCAACTGGCTGCAGAACATTATTGCGTTCAGCGTACTGTCCCTGGTTACACCGTTGACGTATGCAGTGGCTAGCGCCTCGAAGCGGATATTCGTCATTGCCGTCTCGCTGATCATACTGGGCAATCCCGTAACGTGGGTCAACTGTCTGGGCATGACGCTGGCCATTGTCGGTGTGTTGTGCTACAATCGCGCCAAGCAAATAACTAGGTCCAGGGAGGCGCCGACGCTGCCGCTATCGCAAAGCAATCACATTAAGTATACGCCGCTGCAGCAGCAAACCGATCCGTACTACCGCGGTGGCATGAACGGCAAAATGTCGAATGGACTGCACAAGCCCGTCTCGGCTATGCCCGGCAACAGCCTGTTGGCCAACGGCAGTGGGATGCCCAGCGGGACGGCCACACGCTTGCTCTTCGTTTAGTTATTAGTTAGAGAATCTGTCCCACACTCCCTCCTAGGCGCAAATAAGCTAAATAGTCTAGTTGTCTTACCGTAACCAGATATACGACACCAATACCAATACAAATACCGATACCGGCATCCCGGTCAGATCCCCCACTCAGCTCTCTGTTTCCCCCAGCTATCGACTATGCGTGGATACCCACGGCCATAATCCCTAATCCCCTATTGTAAATTGTATTTTTGATAACATTTTGATGCGTTTTTTTAGTGTTTTGTAAATAAGTAGCTTGAGGTGTGCCCCCTCCTCCTATTCCTCCCTGAATTTAAATTTAAATTTCATTTGTTTTTGAATTCGATGAAGCCGAAAAGTGTATTCAGAAAGCGTGTGCGCATGTTAAATGGCACAATAAAATGTTGACCTTGTACATAGGCATAGAAAATGCAAATCACCATTTGTCCTCATTGAAAAGCTCCGATCCCAAGCAGAACCTAACCAAACCGAACCGAACCGCACCGCACCGAACGACCCTTGGCCATAGTTCTAACTTACAATTAGGACAACTAGGCCAAACGAATACCAAAACCAACGAACACATTGCACTGCAAACAACCTCGCCACGCCCCGCCTCGCCCCGGTCTCGCCTAAGGCACTGGCTCCAGCTTGATCCACTCGTTGATGAGGTCCTGGTGGTAGCCAATACGCTTTAGCAATGCCTCGGAGCGCCAATTGGAAGTCACAATCCAGGCGGTCAGCGTTACCTTCTCGCCTCTGGCTATCCTTCTGGTCATGGCAGCGGCCAGGAGTCCTCCGAGGCCTCGCCGCTCAGCCTTCGGCAGGACCTGCAGCATCCTTGAACGAACAGAAGCAGACCATCCTCAGTCGATGGAGATCAACCACACAGTTGGCTGCTGGACTTACCCCAAGCCAGAGAAATCGTTCTGAAAGATCCAGGCTATCAGCTCGCCCGTGTCGCTGCGACAAGCGCCAATCGTCTTGTTGAACTTGATAAGGGCCCTCAAGTAGGCCAGGGAGCCCTCCCCTTTATTGGGCCATATGGCGTGTACCATGGGTGCGTCTTCATCCCTCAGCGGACGCAGCTCGAACTCCGACAGCAGCTCGGGCACCTCGGCCCTATGAGCCCCGTCGTGGGCCAGCACCATACCGAAGCACTGACGGGCATTGGCCGTGGTGACGCCTCTCTGTGCGGCGAGAGCTTTGACACGCTCACAGAAGGCAGGGTCCACATTGGTGAGGAGGGCGCCCTGTGTCCACTCAACGCGTTTCGTCCGCTCCAGGCATTCCCATAGCTCCCGAGCGCCCTCCGGCTGCCAGCTGAAGAAGGACACGCTCTGCACTATGTCCCGATGGAGGCTCACGTAGGTTCCATATCGACGAAAGTCGCCCTGGCGATGCGTGTAGAACTGTTTCCTCAGCGAAATGTAAGCGGGATCGTCCCTGGCTATACCTGCCGTCGCCAGCTGGCAATCCCATTTGCGCTGATTGTAGAGCAGAAGATAGTGAAAATTCAGGGGCCCGTATTTGCGCTCGTACAGACCGAGCAGCTCGTCGACCTCGTTATCGCTGAGTGGCCGCAAAATATCCATATCCTTATCTGCATTGATGCCCATTATGATGATTCTGCCACCGGTATGTGGTCGGCCTAGCTGGGTCTGTTGTGGTCTGGTCGGACTGTCTGCTCGATGTTCAATGACTTGATGACAACGTGCTCGGCAACTAAAACGTCGCACTTAATTTGTTAGTCAAACTACTTAATTATAATTCAGCTGATTAGATTTCTCTCGCTCGGCCAGGTGCGGACCTGAACGGCTCAAGGGGCTCGCTCAGCTCACCACGAGGGCACGCTCGTCGTCTGCTAAGCATAATTTAGAAAAATAATACACTATTGGAGTATCATCAAAGTGGTTTTTGGGACCGATCGCTGACATGGCAGCTACATATGTATATTATTTGTTAAATTAATATAATTACCTTTAAATATATCCAAATGTTATGTTGAGAGTCACTAAATAACAAATTCTTCGGATCCCGGTGTCTCATATTGTTGTGTGATTTCGTCCGATTTTATTGCTGATCAGGAATAATAAATATGTATGTGCGTCCAAAATATTTCGATTTCGATTTTTCAGTTAAATTCAACTAGACAATCAAATGGAGATTGAGTGCTGACACCTGCTTCAGTTTTGGAAGAACATTTTGATGGAACCAGAAAGAAGAGACGCCGATTCTAGCTGACCAAACGAAGCGAATAACAAATACTACCAAATGGAATCGGTTGATGATTTGTATACATATTTGTTGATTTGTTGCTAGAACCTTAATATTGGTAGAAAAACGCCAAAACTTTGTGATCGTGCACCTGGAGCCGCTCCTGGTTGTAGGCTGTTTATGAGACAGTCATCGATATGATATGTAATTGCATATGCGCATACATCAAACGATAAGTTCAATCGCATGCAAATCGCGGATTTGCCCCCCATTGGTCCGGTAGAGTTTTTGTGTTGTGTCGCATATCGAAAGTGGCGCGCAATTCAAGTTAAGGCAGGAGGCAGTGAGGCCAGAAACTGCTCGCTGTCACGGATAAGATTATGCGCATGATACACAGTGAGCGGACAAAATTTGATATCGCTCTACCATATGGGAACGTCGAAGCCATTGTGAATGTGTAAAGACCTCCGGATCCTCCATTGTAAACTCAATTTTTCCGTTAACCAGCCGAAACTCGAGTCGCTCATCGAGGTGGGTCTCTCAAGCAACTGCATTCTGGCAGCTGAACATCTTTCGCTACCAGGGGACGAAGCAGCTCACTAATCGCTACAGCTTGAGGCCTACTAATGGGATAGTTCTTCATTTAGCTGTTCCAACCTTATTGCATCCTTTCTGCGGAGGAGCTGGTATTCAGATTGCTTTCAAGGAGATGATGCAGTGAGGTGAAAATGCTGGTCCAGAGCTTCCAGGCCACGGGCACAAGGACCAGGCATCATCCGACTCTACTCAAGAAGAAGAAGGTCTACAAAATTCTGGTCATAGCATAGTATGGGCAGGGGGAAAGTCCCTGTGTCGTGATCCATCGCTGACCTAGTCTCTTTGTTTTTTTTTACCCCTGTCTAGGGCTTTCCCCAGGCCACAGAGCTGCAGTCTGCCGATCAGTCGGATTTGATTAAGACGAAAATTCGTTATTTAAAAATGGTTTATTAAATATTTGTCTGTTTTGGTTTGTTTCTTTTATTTTGTTTCGCCCACTTCTGATGTGCGACATCATACATCATACCTTTTCTTTCCTATACCTTCTCGTCTCGTCTCGTCTCGTTTCATTTCGTCTCATCTCTTGAATCAATTAATCAGCGTCCTACCCATCCTCCTTCTCCTAGTGCGCTTGGTTGAACTACCAGCCTGGTACAGATGTCTATATATGTATGTATGCATGTATATATACGATGTTATGTGTGGGTGTTTGTGTATGTATGCATCTATATAAATTTTGTATCATGTCCTTAACTTAACTTGGATAGTACATAATGAAAAAAGTATAACAAACGCAACGAAAGGAATATACATATGTACATACATATGTACATATGTATGTATGTATGCATATATCGTATGTTTTTTATAAGGTATATTTTTCTGATTTGGGCTTTCTACATGCATATTGTTGTTTTGTAATTTGTTGTTGTTCTTGGAAACCATTTTGCAAAATCAATGAAGATGTTTCGTACAAAGTATCAAAAACGATTCAATCCGATTACAGTTTCTCTGTTTGTTTGTTTTTGTTTTGTATGCTGATTTTTTTTTTCGTTTTATTTTGAAGAGCGTGGGCTGGGCGGCGAGGGGGATTGAGTACTTTTGTTTTATTTGGTTTGGTTTGGTTTGGTTGATTCAGGGTGTAGGCCTCTTACATGTCTATAAAAAATCATGCGCTAAGTCTTGTTCAAAAGTGTGTTCTTATTTTTTTACTGGCTCTGATTGTTGGTTGGATTTTTTGTTTTGTATTTTGTTAAAAAGAGTGGTTCCATATTGTATTTACAATACATGATCATCGGATTACACGGTATCGGTATATCTAACACGCATTCCGCACATACATACATATATGTATATTTATATATATATGTATATATGTACATATATCTATGTATACATATATAAGTTGTGAAATCGCTATAAATTACAAGTTGCATAAAAAAAGTCATTCGATTCTTGTTTGGAGAAGTACACAGAGTCGTGGAGGATTATCTGTGGGGATCGGTTGGGGTTCGAGTGCAACATGGAGGCCCCCGAATGCTGCGCAACGGCTTGCAGTCTCTCTCTCAGTGCTGGCTGTTCTCTGCTCTGCAGACTGATGAGGCAGCGAGAGACTCTTACAGTTACCCAGCAGCAACAGCAGACGGCGCGCTCCTTGCCTCCTTGCCTGCTTGTTCATTTACGCTGCGAAAGCTTATTACATTTACATTTACTTTTACTTTTGCAGCTCTCTCGTTGCGGCGGGGGCAGTAGTGTGCGGTGCGGTGCGGTGTGGTTGTGTATGTGTGTGTTTGTGTGATAGGACGATGGCGAGGGCTGGTTGAAAAGTCTGTCTTAACGCGTTACTCTTGAAATTATCATATTTCGCTTGTAGTTTGGTTTCTCTTTCTCTTTGTGTTTCGTTTGTATTTTGTTTTGTTTTTTTTTTCTTTCGCTTGGTAAATGGATATAGCAACAATCTTGTATTCTCTCTCGCTCATATATTTCGGTTTTTTTTTTCGTTTTTAATTTTTTTGTATTTGCGTTTGCTTTAGTTTGTATTTTAAATAGTATTGTATTCTAGCTGTGTGTCGTGTGCAGTTGTTGGTTTTCCGATTTCTGTTTTCTGTTTTATTTGCTAATATATGTAAGTATCTTTTCGCTTATTTAATTTTTTTTGTTTTCTCATCTTTTATTTTGTTTTGCATTTGCTTAAGTCCATGGTTTTTGCTTTTGCTGCTGTTTTTCTTTTTGTTGTTTTCGGGGTTTTTGGTTCTCATAGAATTCGTACAAAAAAAAAAAAGGAACAAAGTAAAAATATTTCGAAAAAGCTTTTTTATCCTCTCTTTTTTGTATCTTTAATGTGTATCTGTGTGTTGTGGTTGTGTAAGTGTATGTGTGTGTGCTGCTGTGGCCAGACACATTAACGGCAACCACATTTTTTTGGGTAAAACGAGGTAGGACATTGTTTTTTTTCTTCTTTCATTTAAATAAATGTTGGTTCGTTTCGTTTACTCTTCTCTGAACTTTTCTTGATTATGAAACAATTGGAGACGCCTCGATTCGATTTGTTCTGGGTTGCGGGCAGAGTGGTAAAGTGGGTCAGGGGGTCTCGTCAAGGGTCAAATAAACTACAGTTAGAAATACATCTTTTGGGTTTACCTTATAGATTCCCGACTTATATACTCGTACAATCAACTAAGCTAAGATATCTAAAAATACATACATCATCATCCAATCAGAGCTCAATGCCCTCTATCTATCCTTCTTTTCCATCCCCATGGTTTGTCTCTCTCTCTCTGTCTCATTCTATGCCTCTTGTTCTCACTCTCTCTCTCTTTCTATCTATCTTTCTCTTTCTTTTACATAGGCTGCCATGTTTGAAACAAGGCAAACGACAGACAAAAACTTTGAATTAAACAAGTGGCGGATGGGATCATACGGAGGAACCGATTCAACATAAATCCACTCATACATAGCCTTCACTTCAGCTGCATCCGAAATACCAACAGCAAGTGTGTGTTGTGTATGTGTGTGTGTGTGTGTGTATGTGTTTGGGTGTTTTTTGTGGATGTGTGGTTGATGTGGTTGACTGTGCGTTGTTTAGCAATTACATCCAAGTGCTTTAGAGCCACAGCCAAAGGCAGGTGGCAGGCAGGGACAAAATTGACTCTTAGACTCGGAGGATCTCGCACGCTTTGTTGTAGCAAATGGCTATCCAATCGGGCTGTGTGGCGCCCCATTGAATCTGATTGACTTCGCCCTCGGCAGCTGTATAGGCTAAAATTGGATCCTCGATTGCGCGTGGCATTTGTTGTATATCCCAGATCAGTGCTTGGTGATCATCACCGGCAGTGCAGATGTGACAGGAACTGAAAGCAAACAAACACAAATTAGTGGGAGGACCAAGATAGAAGATGGAAGCAGGTTCAACTAATCAATCAAGATAGTGCAAGGGCGAGAGTTTACCTATGCGGCGCCCACGCAATACCGTTGACGCACGCTCTGTGATTGCTCAGTCTTGCAACGGGTGTACAAGGAACACGAACATCTAAAATAATAACTTCGCACGAGTCCATAGCAACTGTGGCTAAGTAATTCGGATCCTGTTTGTTCCAAGCCAGACGCAGTAGCGCCGTGTGGGCAGGATCCTGCAAAAGACAAGCAAGGGCATTCCGTTAAATGTGATTCATTCCGGGTGTCCACTCACGTACCTCATAAATAATGGTCGAATGCTCCAGATGCCTCAGATCGAACATGCGCACCGATCCGTCAGCACCCACGGAGGCGAACATGTCCCGTCCACCGCCGGCACGTGAGAATGCGATGTCGTAAACCTCCTTATCGTGGGCTATCAGCTGTGTCTTCACATGTCCTGCCACATAGACGCGGGCATGCGGTTGTCCCGTCTCGAGTCCCCAGATGGTGCATGTTGTGTCTATGGAGGAGGTGCCCACCAGATTTGGATCCACCTCGTTCCAGTCAAACGAAGTGAGCGGAGCACAAAAGTCGCTGTTCTTGTTGTTGTTCAGAACGCACTCGAGTCTTGTGTCCGGCTCGCCGGCACGCCAAACGCGAAGATAGTCACCGCTGGTGGCTAGCAAATCGGGATAAACGCCTTTCGAGTCCGGGATCCACATGATTTTTGTCGTCGGATATGGATGGTCAAAGGTGCTGGAGTTAACAAGATTATTAATAACTGAACAACAGCGGAGAGCAGCCAAAGCTAAGCCAACCTTTTAGCACTAAATTCGCTGGTGTCCTCGTCCAAGCTGATGATTTGAACTTTATTGTTGTATTCCTCAATGAAGCTGCCCAGGGCGAGGCGGAATCGCTTGTCCGGCCGCACGCTCCAGTTCATGGAGTAAAGGGGCCATGGTGCGAGATATTTGTAGATCTCCTTGCGTTTTCCGGCTGTCGATGACATAACTGGAAAAGAGCCGTATGGGTTCATGAATAGATCTGTTCTTGGCCTGGTTTTGAGTTCCGTTCCCCCCAAGGGAACGCTTCACTTACCTGAACAGTATTTTGGAATATGACAACGACTGAGAGTGGTGTGGGGCGGGCTCAATCAATGTTGCGCTGGGAACAAGGCTCTGCCGAAATGTGTCCCCACAAGACTGTCGAAGATGGTGGGAGGGTCTGAGCGGGTGGTGGGCGACAGTTGACAATGGCAATGACGATGGCAAGATGACGCACGAATCAAAAATTGCGAAAAATTAACAAAAAGCCAACGTGCACTTTGGTTTACTGCCAGAAACATGGAACAAAAACAGCAATTAATATTATATTATATGAGCTTGAAGAGTTTTCTGTTGCAGTTTGTGTTTAAAGTACACTCTTCTCACTTCATTTTGCCCGAGTAGTGTGTCGGCGGCGGCTCTGGCGACTGCAGTGTTGCCAGTTCAGCCTTTATCCGGCTAGAATTGGGTGCTTGAATGTCCAAGCTGATGCGCTCAATTTGCAGCGGGCCAAGACGGGTAGCTATAAGAGATAATTTAATATTAGTGTTTTGCGTATCTTATGAGCATGCACCCCAAGCCCCACTCCAGTGTAGCCAAATTTTCGCAATTTGCGGAAAATGCTATATTTGCTATTCACAGAGTTGGCAACACTGAATGTAATGCGACGCGACAATTTGCGGCCTGCGACAAATTTCGATTTGTTTATGGAATGAGAGGTGCGGGCACCGCGACAGGCACTACCTGACACTAGTGGCATCAGCGGTGCGGTGACATTGCTTTTCATTAACAAATCGTTTGGGCACAACTGCAAATTAAATGCATGCGAAAATGTATTTAGAAATTTTCACAGACCAGAGAAGAAATTTTCACTCAAAATGTATATACTAGAGATGTACAGGTCTATCGATACTTTGATGGGCGACAAGTGCGATGATTATAACAGCTAGCAAGAGGTGGTATTTTGGCGATGAACATTTGATTTTACATGTTCACGCCGGACGGCTACACTGTCCAAAATATAAATAAAATTTGATTCGTATGGGAAAATTTCCGGCAACATGGAAAATGATTTAGCAGCATTGTTCTGCAACTTTGGCATTAAATGCGCAACAAGACTGCTACCCTTGAGAGTAAGGATATTATAGAGTTGAGGTAATGTGTGTAATTTCAGGCTCCAATTAATGCAGAAACTAATCAGTCTCTGTTTTAAAGATATAAACGAAATTTTGAAGCATATGGGCACCAAATATAGGTATCGGGACCGGGATAAATTTATATATAAAACACCAATTTTATGCATTAAATGGTTAAATAACATGTCAATCTAATACAAATTCAATTTAATGTTTCAAAGCAGCTTTGATAAACAAATGTAACACCAATTAAAGGAAATAGGGTGTACAAATGTTCATACGCATGCAGACTCTTAATTGACCAGCAACATTGACGTCACAATCCGGTTCACACTTTCATTTTTTGATTTGGCCGTTTTTGTTTGAACCTTATTATGTAAGTAATCCACTAAACAGGATTTCTAAAAACTAACCAATCTTGTACAAAATTGATTGAGGAATTGGATAAAACTGTTTTATTAGGTTCGAAAGGGCTAACTTGCTAGTAATATTAAACCGAATATCAAAATCATGGAATACGATTTCAATCAATAAATTATAACGTTATCCCATTGTCGACCAGGGGGTATTTAATATATCCACGAAATTTATGTAACTTTAACATATTTTACTCATTACAGTCAAAGATGTCAGTGGTCATTTTTGATTTTTAAGTAAAGAGGAGGATGGAGCTACAAGGAACCTTTACAAACAGTATTATTTTCAGCGGTTTAACAAAGTGTGCTCAACTTTTTAAATAGAGAAGTGTTCAGTGGGTTAAGTCTCTTTTGGTCGCCGGATAGGGTTGTCAAATATTTGAAAAATATCATAACGATATGAAATATATCACCAAAAAAATATCGATATATTCGATATTTTTGATATTTTTTTGTTTTTTAACATAACAGCAATCCTGAAATTGAATTCCCATACAGAAAAGACAACAATTTTTCATATCCCATATCTTATTTATATTTCTTCGTTTTCATATACATAGGTATTAAATTCTAATAAACTAAAACATATTCAAGGAAGCATCCAAGGAGCTGGTCTTCATACAGATACATTTAACTCAATAAAAAAAACTAAGCTTTCGCGCGAATTCTTCGACCGGGGCACATACACCTAGACTCAAACACACACACAACGATACATTTGTGTAAGTGTTTGTGGTTATTTTGGTTAAAAACACAGGCTTGTTAAAAGTATGAAAACCTGCTACATCACATTTCTCTCACGCTCGGACGTAATGCTTTTCTACACTACAGTTTGTAGAGGAATACGACTATAACAAAATGGCTCAAAATTTTAGCAAAAGTGTGTTTGCAGATCACAGCAGACCGCCTGCACATTTATTTCACCACGCGAAACTTTGTATTTGTTTCTGAAAATGTAGGTAGCATTGTATTTCTGTGTGTGTGTTTTAGGTGTATGTGCTCCAAAATTCAGATTTCAGATTTAGTTTGCGAACTTTCCAGTTTTTTCAGTAAAATCTGAAAAATAATTCCCTGCAGAAGACATGTCGAACATATCAAAATATATCGAAATATATCAAAAATAAAAATATATATTGATATTTTGCCAAAAAAAATATCCCGATATAAATATATTTTTTTTTGTGAAAATATCGATATATTGATATTTTGATATATTTTTGACAACCCTAGTGGCTGTGCTGAAAATCACAGATTTTAAGTAAATATATATTGCCGTGTAAATTGACCTGCTCGCAAAGCTTTTATAGTGCAAAACACAGGCAAATATTTCATATTGTTTTTTTTTTTTCATCCTCGCGACCTCGTTTGCTCATGATATTTGCTCTGCGTTGTAATTTTATTTTGCTACCGCTCCTATTTCAGTCGTGTCCGCGCTCTGGTTTTGTGCGGGGATCAGGAGGCGGTAGAAAAATTCACAATAGCAATCGTCACTTTTCCACTTTCCATTTTGAGAAAGATATTTGACTTTGCGTAATTCGTACGTAGCCTGTTTTGCCTATGTTAGTGAACGTTTGTGTGTTTGCGCGAGAGCTCCCGCTCGGTTGTGTGTGTGTGTGTGTGTGACTGTGTCGCCAATAGTGCTATCCTATTCGCTCGTATACGCTCAGCGGCGTTTTTACTACTGCCGTCCCTTATTCCCCGCTCCCCAGTACCCGCTCACTCTACTCATTTCACTGTCAAACCGACAGCCCCAACACACAATAATTTCATGCGTGTGTATGTGTGTATGTGCTTTTAAGCGCTTTTATAAATAGATTTATTTCGTTTCGTTTTATATTTTTTTGTTGTTTTATTATAAATATTTCGTTTTTTGACGATTGGTAAAGCATTGAAAATGTATATATAATCGAAAAGAATCACAAATCGCAATTTGGTGAATAATTAAAACGTGATAAACGCTTGGCAAAAAAACATTAGAACGTAATGTGCGTAAGAATGTGTGTTGGTGTGTGTGAACTTGAAGAATTTCATTTATTTTCTGTTAGAAAAGGCATTGCAGTGCGTGCGCGTGCACCTGTATGTGTATCCAATGGAAACGATGCGCCTGGGTGTGTGTGAGTGTGAGTGTGTGAATGGGTTGTAGTTGTGTAGTATTTTATGAACGAAAGATCGATTTGATAGTGTGGCCATGTGTCTCAGCGGCCCATTTTATAATAGTTAAGCCCTTCCCCTACCCAATGGAAGTTTGTAGGCAAATCAACTGTTTCCTCGGCTACAATGACATCGTGCACTGTAGACAGCCTGGCGGCGCTATAAACACACGCACACACACACTCCTGCACGTACAAATAACTTCATTTTAGTGTTACCGAATAAGGCTACGCACCCCCCTTGAAAGCAGTGACTGATCCGAACGGTACTGTTTTTTGTTGGGGTAAACAAGTGCCGCAGCTGATGATCGGTATGTGTGATGTGTGGGTGAGCGTGTGCGTGTGCGTGGGTGTGTTGGGTGATTGTGTGTCGTTTAGTAACTGTTTTTTTTTTGCCAGTATACCGCAAGGCCAACAAAGCACAGGTGTTGCAAATACATGCAATTTTCGCGACATTTTCCCCATCAGCTAATTAATATTTAATTAATATAATGCATATAATTGCGGAAAAATCAATTTTCATTGACAGATATAATCTGAATATTATTGCAATGAAAAAGTACAGTTTGCTTCATGGCTCTATCTTTTCACACATATTGTAAATAGATTTACCAGTCAGCATACTGAGACTAGACGTATCATAAATAGGATTGTTATCAAAGCCAAAATAAAGAAAACGATTTCTCGTAGCTGATTCTCCCGCCCTTCGCTCGATCTCTCTACTTCTCTCTCTCTTCCACGTCCAGTGTAGCGCACTCTCTCTCCCCTCTGACAATGTGATGGAGATATAACGTCAGCTTTGTTAGTGGGAAGGGAGAGATGTAACGGTTCGACTGTTTTATTTTTCCTATTCCTACACATTCCTTCCGTCCACAGGCTCCTCTTTGGCTTCACCGGTCACAGCTATCCGTATCCCCAGATGTAGCGCTTAAGTAGCATTCAAGTCGATTGGACAACTTTAAAGGAATCGAATGCAAACGAAATACAAATAATCGGTAAAAGTAAATACACAAGGTAAGTAGGGGAGGGACACTAGTCCGTTTGTTCTGGATTGATCAGTTGCTTATTGAAGTTTCTTATTTCTTTCAGCGAGAGTGCAACGCGTGGAACCACCAAACATTAAATCAGCCACCGCCCAAAAAGCAGCCAGGCAACGACGGTAGGCACTGTCTAAGGAGCCCAGTCCAATCGCGATTAGATCGGATCACTGCTGCTGCTGCTGCTGCTAATATGCGTGTCATCGCGCCGCGTGGATCATCAACGTCAGCGGCGGGCAGCGGCAGTCTTTACGGCACATCGTCGTCGACCAGCGGCGGCAACGGCGCCAGCACCAGCAGCTCCGG
This sequence comes from Drosophila subsilvestris, assembly GCA_035043285.1. NCBI lineage: Eukaryota > Metazoa > Arthropoda > Insecta > Diptera > Drosophilidae > Drosophila > Drosophila subsilvestris. The sequence continues at coordinate 1,370,449 of JAWNNB010002181.1, read as the reverse complement.
CTCCGGTGCGACAGGCAGCGCTTCGGGTGGGGCCACCACCAACGGTTATTCGCGCTGCAACACATACTACGATCGCAGCAGCAGTCTCTCAAAGTTTCTGCCTACGTCCGGCGGCTCGTCCACGAGCTACAGCAGCGCCAGCAGCTACTATCCCAGCTCGTATTCGGCAGCGACCTATGCACCGCGTTCCACCCTGCACCGGAACAGCGTTGGATCCACATCGTCGTCGTATTTAAGCGGAGGTTCACTTTCGGGCTCGGCCACCTATCGAACCAGTTCAGCGTATTTGAGCGGATCCACATATGATTCACCTTCTTACGGCAGATATGGAGTGAGTTGATACGTAGGATAAGCTAGATATATGGATTTGATCCCTCCATACCCCCATACCCCTCTCCAACTATCCCCGAACGGATCCTTTAATTGTGATCGGTTACTTCTTGAGTTACATGTTCTTTTGGTGGCTGATCTATCGGTTCCCCTCTAGATATAGTCACATATCTGTATGCTGGGCATAAATCTACCTACACCACAACTGTCCCCGTCGCACTCCATTCATTTGTATCCCCTTCACAATACCTCATGACGTCCATTCGATTATCCACACGAATTCATGTGCCCATGAGGTCACCCGAGTCACCAAGACTTGCCGCCATTCGATTTATAGTTTAGTGTTTAGTTTAACAGTACAGTCCCAATGATTATAACCCTCCCAAGACTAAGCTCTACAGTTTAAGGCGCCCGCACACTGAGCTGTTGCAAGTGCGAACACTGAGATCCTTGGAAGTTTTCTTAGATGCGATAAGCTCAGCTTTCTTCGATCGTTACTTCGTAACTACGCCAGCTAGTACATGATGTAGTGCTCCGATTCTCACAGAATCTGTAAAAACATTTAATTACACAAATAAGCACCTCTGGTCGGATCATCTTTAAAGAAACAAATTTGATACATTTCGTTTGGCTTTTTTTGGTTTTTTCAAATCCGAGCGTTTAGTAAAGGCGTAGGCCTTGCTGACTTCCAGTGGATGCTGAAGCTTAACAGTGAGGTCTGAATAATAGACACTTTCAAGCTCTCAAGCTTTCAACAATCTTACGCTCAACAGGCAGTTGTAGTAACGGGTATCCATCCATTCGCGCTGTCGAATAGATGCTTCCACAGGGATATTACATATGTATATTGGGGTGACATTGGAGTGCACGTGGAAATAATTAAACAGTCATGAAGTAAATCTATACAGTAGAGTAGTAGGCATTATTTGGTCGACAAAAGAAGTAAAAATAATGCACCAATGTGAAGGTCTAGCGAAATATTGAAACAAGGCTCCACACTGGAGGTTTAAACATTATAATAATCTCGTATTAAAATTTTGATCCTGATCTAGAAGCTAACCAAAAATACCAACAAAATATCTAGAAGTTTTACAGTAAAAGCTCCAATAGAAGAACCAACTTGATTACCAACTATCGTTGACTATATATGTACCATAGTATCGGTTATAAATTTACCATTATCTCGATCGTTTTCATCGTAGAAGCGCGTTCCATTGTCCACCTCCATCATTGTAGCTGTTTTATGTATATGCATGCACGTATATATGTACATTTGTATGTATGTATATACCATATGTATAAATATAGCTTCAAATATAGTATATACATATATCTGTATGTAAATAAATACATATGTACATACATATGTAGGTAGTCCGCTTTCGGTTATTGCCATTGCCTACCTCAGAGCGTCATCCAGACCCCAGACGATGGTATATGAATACAGGGTGAGGCATTACCATTAGGCGCTCTCATAATTGCAATGCACGCGTACATATTTAGATCTAGAGGAGTGGAGGAAGATCCTCTCACCTTGGAATGCCTCACCTTGATCCCGGACTATAATTCCAATCACATAGACACACAACTCTACACGGCCTTGGCTCATATACATATTTATGTATGGTACAACCACACCCTAGTTTTGTGGTGATGCTGCTCTTCCCCTTTAGACCCCTTTATTGTAGCCCATTCACAGTTCCGGTGGCATTTAGAAGTTTCATTTTGGACGTTTTTCTTTTGCTGATTGTCGTTTTTATGTTGTTTGTGATGTGTATTTTGTCATTGCGTTGCAACAACGAATCACCAACTCACCACAGCCCACGAATCAAACGCCCACCTATAACCGACCACCCACCCACCCAGCCAGCCAGCCACCCACCCAGCCAAGTCATCCCATTTCACGACACGCCCGCCCACACACACGACAATGCAGAATTTTAAAGACGTACATATGTATATAGAAACGTATACAAGGTATGCTAATATAAGGTAAGGCAGTTGGAGAGAGGCTGCATTTGTATGTATGTAGTACATATGTATGTGTGACAAAAAGAGAATGAAGGAGAGGCTGGCAAAAAAGTATGCTACATTGAGAGCTAGATGAGGCTTACCTTATAGTTAGTGTACCTTGAGGCAGAGTAAAGGCAAATGGAATGCGTTGTGTGTGCTTGTGTATGTGTGTGTGAGGAGCCGAACCGAGCCCGACCCGCGCGAACCACTTGTTGGCACCGATCCAACACCAACGAGAGCAAGGGAAACAGAAACAACTGTGTCATCCCCTTAAACTTGCTGTAAATGAAATTCGCAATAAGGTTAATTGAATAGCTTGTCGTCATATGTATGTACATATATACATACATATGTAGATATGCAGCGTATACATAAATGTACATACATACATATGTATGCATGTACATATGTCAGTTGTTTGTCCGTCTGTCAATGCGTGTGTGTGTGTGTGTGTGTCACGATGCACTATGGTCCAAACGACCACTTTTTTGGAAACAACCCATTTTTCAAAAGTTTAAAAATAACCGTTGTTTTGATTACTTTGTATTATAAAAAGAGTGACCATAAAAATTGCGTACCAGAAATTTCCCTAGTGGCGCCACGTTCGCGAAAACAGCGGTGCAACCCAGCTGTTGTTACTAAAGTGCACGCGCAGTGAAAAAAGGCAATTTAATTACAGTTTTAAATCTCTTATAAATTGAAAATACGATCAAACTGATCAAATTTTTTTAGGGAATCTTGATCTGTCGGGTTTTTACTACGTGTTTTGTATTGTTTACTGTATCTAATAGTTTTGATTTCTTCGTAGTTATAGGTTAAAGTGAGTCCCTTTTTTTGAGCCAATTTTTATTGAAAACTGATTTTTGAAAAGCTATAACAATTGAGTCCCGCCGAGTCCCACCTTAAAATCTATTGTGTGTCGTAGATTAATAAATTCTTGTTGAAATGTATATAGTAAGAAATACCACATTTGACCACAAATCTTAAAATTTGCATTAGTAGATCATAACCTCAAAATCCACAATACAGAGTTGTTTGACGTTCTATTTTGTTCTACAACATTTATTTTTATGCCCAGAGAAAGCTAAATTGATTCGCAAGGCTGTACAGAACCCAGTAGTAAAGCCGGCACTTTTTTGACCCAACGAGCACCATGGAAAAAGCGTTTTCCACCCTGACAAAGACGTTTTTCTCTTTGCGGAAACAATTTAAAATTTTTGTTGCTAAAATCAAAATTTGTGTTCTTTTTATGCGTGCCACGCCTTTATAATTTTAGTAAAAATGAATTAAATTAATTTCTTAATACAAATTTTATAAAAGTTTGTTATTCCCTATAACTCATTATTTTTTAATATGCATTTTAAAAAAAAGGCGGCGCCACACCCATTTTTTTTGGTAAATCCACTTTCTATTAATTATATATATCCAATACAAAAAACCAAATAAGAAAATCTTGTTTCGTTTGCGAGTTATTAATTTATTCCAAAAAAGTGGTCGTTTGGACCATAGTGCGATGCCTTAATGTGTAAGTGTCAACGCAAAGCAGCTTTTGAAATTTTACCTTTGCTACATTTTCTCGAAAGTTGAATTGATATGTGCGTACATATGTACATATATATTAATACATATGGACATATATTCATACATATGATCATATGTAAATGTGTAAGTTCAAAGATAGATCCCGATTTTAATGTTAAAGTCGATCAGGGTTTCTTTTGTTGTTTTTCAATTCGACTTATGACAAACTTTGGCGGAAGTTGTACGAAGCACAAGAGTGTATGATGACTTGTCCACATAATGCACCTCAATCATAAGCAAAATATTCATACATACATACATACATACATACATATGTACATACATATACATATGTATGTAAATGCTGCAAATCAGCTGCTTTCCCGTTTAGAAAGTTCTTAAGCTTAGATTTGTCATAGAAGCAAAAATACCTCCATATATGTACATATGTAGATACACACATATGTACACATGTACATATGTATGTATATACATATGTATATTTACCTGCCATTGAAATTTGAATTGGGGAAAAAGATAAGCGTGAGGGTGTGGCATACCCTTGGAATTCTGGCACCTCTTTGTTTCACGTTCAGTCGAGAATCATCGTTATTGGGTTTTGGCCAAGCTTTTTTGGAACCTCCTCTTCTTCACTTTGCAAACTTGCAAAGTGTATGGGATATTGGGTATCGAATAGTCGTGTCCTAGCGACTATATAGCATAATTTTGTGCCTTTCATTTTGTTCCTTTATACATACATTTTTTTGTTTTTTTGTTAATTTACATAATTACGTTTTTGAGTGTTATTTCCGTCTTCATTCTGTAAAAATGTGTCATAAAACTCATCATTGATGTATCTTTTATTTTGTTTTCTGTTACTTTTGACATTGGTTTATGTTGCGACTCCATGAAACATGAACACACTTGTTCACCGTTACCGTTACCGTTAACGTTATCTCGTTACCGTTACCGTTACCGTTACTGCTACCTGCTACGTTCCCAAAAACCAAAAACGAAAAACCACCATCGATTGTTGCCATCTCGCTCGCTCATTGAAAATCGATCGATTGTCACTTGTAAATGTTTCGCCAACCACAACCAAAACAAAAACAAAAACAACAAAACAAACAAAATTCAAATTAAAATAAAAGTTGCCGCGCAAGACAACAAAAGGATCCGTATCCGTTTCCGGATCCGCCACTAATGGCGGCGAGAGCGGATTAAAAAAGAACGATTATGGACTGCGGCGTGAGGCCGCTAAGAAGCCGCCGACGAGTGGCGGTGGCAGCAGCAGCAGCTACAACGAGAGCTCCCTTAGCAACGGCCATTCGAAACGCCTCTCCAGCTCATCCTCATCACCATCCCTAGCACGTTTAGTGGCCACATCGGGGCTGGATATGTACGAAAAGTACAGTCCGGCCAACTATAAACCCAAATGTGAACCGTCGTCACGTTCTAGATCGGGGCTAAGTGAGACGCCGTTGGGCGATGTGGACGGCAACGGCAACGGGAATGACAATGGCAATGGCAATGACACGACCACCTGTACGGTGACCCTGGACCGCCCGCGGACCAGCCGCTACAGCCGACTCTACAGCAGCAGCAGCGACGCTGGCGACACTACGCCAGCCACCAGCACAGGGAGAAGCACGAGCACAACATCCTCATCGCGGCTGGGACAGCGCAGCGGATCCGGCCGGTTCACTTTGAGCAGCAGCAACAGCAGCGGGGATGTGCCCACGGCCACCTTCACACTCAGAAGCAACAGAACACGGCGCAGCATTGCGGATGCATCGTCAGCAGAGGATACAGCAGCAACAGCAGCAGCGTCCGCAGCAGGATCAGTAGCATCCCATACACCGACGCCGCCGCCGCCACCGCCACCCCCTCCGTCGGCATCCAGATCAATCAATGGTCATGGGGCGGACAGCAACGGACTGGACGCCAAGCTCAATGGGCTGTCCTTGCTGTCGACATCGCCGAAGCGGAACGCCATCTACGAGAGCCGCAGTGGGAGTAGCGTGAGAGCGGCTCTTGATACGACAGACGATGCGGGAGTGGAGGTGGAGGATGCGGACAATAGCGATGTGAGCGCGACGGCTACGTTCAAGTTAACGGAAGGCGGCAGCAAGGTAAAATATCGACAGCGACAGCGCTGCCAAATACTGTGCCCAGAGTGCTCGACTAATCGCATGGCCTGCCAACCCGATATACCCTGACCTCTGACCTTGACCTGATCAAGCGAATATCGATAACAACCAGCCCAACCACCCTCTAACCCTAATCGGTGTCTGTGTGAATGCCGCAGACTCTGCTTTAATCAGGTGCCACAAACACTCGCAGCAATTCAATCTAATCCAAGCCAAGCCAAGCCAAGCCAATACCCACATTGCGATCACTCTCCCCCCCCTCCCATCCATTACTGATAAGGACATACATACATTCGGACATGCGTTATTTATTTTGATATCATTTCATTTACATTTCATTTAAATTTACATTTGATTGAGTTTGAATTGAAAATGTGATTGATCTCTCTCTGTGCTCTCTCTCTCTCTCTCTTTCTGTGTATTTGTTGTGCCTAGGCCGCCGCCATTTAATCCAATTTACATTTCTATGTATTTTTAGCTAAACTCTTGCAGATTGCGCCCCTTCTAACTCACTTAACCAAAGCAAAGCAAACCAAAGCAAACCAAATCAAAGCAAACCAAATCAAAGCAAACCAAATCAAAGCAACTCCCAAGTCAACTAAACTCAACTAATCGAACTACCGAATACCGAATACTACACAGCAATAACTAACCTCAAAAAACGCTGACTAAACCCCAATCCCCCCAACCACGCCCACGCCCACGCCCAGTCCCCCACTCTACCCCATAAATCGCTAGATATAATAAACGACTAAGTCTAGGAGTAGGATTAGGATTAAGGATTAAGGAGTGTAAACCCCATTGGCTAGGAGAGGAGCGATTGCTCCTACATAGCCCCCAGGTCTATAGGGCTACAGAGTGAGTCTAGAGGTTTACTGTGCAAACAAAGTAGGTCGAGATTCTGATAATCAACCAAATTGTGAGCCCTTTCGGCCGGACCGGACCTCACATCAGTTAAAACTCAGCGCTCAAACAAACAATAAACAATACTACTAGCGAAACATCAAATAATAATCGAAACTAGCTAAACACACCGGTCCAGGCAGATTGGACAAGGATCTGGAAGCGGAAGTGAAGGGAGAATCCAGATTATGCAGACAACTGTCAGCTGATGTTGAATGATGTTAGACGTTAAGAAGAACAGAGGTTTCCACAAGATTCCAGCATCCAGACTGCAACGCGGAGGTGAGCCAGCAGTAGTAGAATTTGCAGCCCCATACGCAGCCGCAGCGTCAGCAGGTGCATACACAGTAGCCGCATTCCATCCGGGAGCAGCCGGAAAGACAGCAGCAGCAGCAGCAGCAGCAGCAGCAGCCGCCAGTGGTACCACATCGGTGGCATCCGGCAAAGGAGCAGGCGGCTCAAAGCGCGGCATCAATCATAGCACGGCGCGGGGCAGGGAGGGTAGATCGAAGTATTCCACGGCAGCAGGCATTCCAGCCGAAAAAGGAGGAGCAGGAGGCGGTGCCCCATTGGGAGTGGGCAGGGGACAAGGTAAACACGGCTCATCATCAGCAGCAGCAGGAGTGGCAGGTGGAGGAGCACCAGGAGCAGGAGGTGGCCGCTCAGTGACAACGGGAACAGCGGGCGGGAATCCCGTGCGAACGGCCAATCAGCGATACTTTCTCGTGCCCAGCTTCAAGGATCCCACATTCCTCAAGGACGAGTGCGCGCTGGCCCATGCCCAGGTGACGGGCGCGGTCGCGGGTTCGGGCAAGTCGAAACCAAACCACGGCAAGCAGCGCTGTAGGGTGGGTGAGGACAGCAAGAACAACAATAATACCCACCACCACCACTACCACCACCAGAGCAGCAGCAGCAGCAGCAACCAGCAGCACAACAACCACGGCAGCCACAAGGCACGAGGCCATGTGGCGGCAGGTGGTGGACTAGGAGCAGAAGGAGCATTGATTGACATGCCACGTCCGCCCATGCTCAATGGCAATCAACAGGCGGCAAGAGCAGGAGCAGCAGCGACGACGACGACGTCGAGCTACAACAGAAGCACCACTAACGGGGGACACGGCAACGGGTCCACGGTCCACAAGCACGGCAGCATCAGGGCCTCTGGCACCCAGGAGCAACAGCTAACGGTGGGACAGAAGGCGGCCCTGGCCTTGCAGGCAACCACTGTCGCAGGGACGGGCAAGACCTTTGGAAAGCTGAAGCCACTGACCATTGGCAGCAGCACCAATAACAATAACAACAGCAACAGCAACAACAGTAACAACAACCACGGCTACGTCAGCCATACGATCATGAACGGACACAACAACAACAACAACAGCAACAGCAACCACAGCAGCAGCATCAACGGCAGCACCAACAACAACATGCAACGTGGACAGAAGCTGAAGCAGCAACAGCAACAGCATAAACAGGAGGCGCAACAACAGTTGCAGAAACATCTGCAAGACGATGACATCAGCTACATAGACAGCGACGATACGCCTCCTCCCTCCACATCAGCAGCAGCAGCCAAAGTAGCAGCTGGCGGTGGTGGAGCAGGAGCAGGCGCAGGAGCAAGAGCAGCTGCAACTGCAACTGCAGCCAATCCAAGCGATCCCATGTTCAGGAACGTTGGCTACCACAACCGTCCTAGGTCCACGATAATCACATCACACTCAAACTTTGCCGCCAGCCTGGAGAAGTTCAACAACCCGAAGCTAGTTAATGGAATGACTTCGGGAGCGGGAGCGGGAGCGGGAGCAGGAGCAGGAGCAGGAGCAGGAAAAAGAACAGAGGCAGGCGGTGGCCAGGCACCGTCCGTGCTATCCAGCAATGCACGTCGCTACGGCATCGATTCGCTTAGCATTAAGGCCTCGATTGAGAAGTTCAACAATCTCAGCTGCCAGAAGCAGCAGCGTCAGGGCCAACAGTCGGGCAAGGAGACGACAGCTGGCTACTCCACATCCCATGGCGGCGGTGCCAGAGGAGCCATGCCACGGGGTAGCCACATAGCGCACACCTCGTCCATCGGCAGCAGTGGAAATCTGCAGCAGCATCGCTACAGCGGCGACCTAGAAAATATTCGTTTATCGGCGGGCCACAGCAGCTCCCTGACCCGGGCCGCCTACCGCACCACGGCGCCCATGAACTGTGTCGTGGCCCCGTTGCCGCCAGCAGTGCAGCCCGTCCTAGTGGCGTTCAACACCCAGGTAAACGACACCAAGACACAATCGACCACTGCAGCGGCTGCAACAACAACATTAGCTACAGCCACATCCGCCACATCAGCCACAACAGCCACTGTTTCCGTTTCCGCCTCCGGCTCGTCGTCCTCCGTCGCCACAGCCACAGCCACGGTCACGGTGACAGTCACGGGCTCGGCGACAGCCAACGATAGTGTAAGTGGTCCTCCGGCAAGGCTCCTCCAAGGTGCACCCACACAGTCGAGGCATTGCAGTCGAGTACAGTACAGTTCTGTTTAGTTTGTATTACTCTCTCTCTCTCTATTTCTCTCTCTCGCTCTCGCTCTTTCTCTCTCTCTCTATATATATATCAAAATCTCTCTCCATTCCGTTTACTTTAATATAATTTGTGCTCTGTTTTCTTAAGCGGGCAAGATTTGTGAATCCAAAATTGTTGCCGCTAGAAATATGAAAAATTAAAAAAAAAAGGCATTTTATTCATTATATCCTTCGCCGATCGCTCTCGCTTGCATGCCGCCGCTCTATTATTCCACCCTAGTTTACCCCCCCCCCCCCCCCACCTCTTCCTCCTCCTCCCACCATGTTTGTTATAATTATTGTTAATTTGTTATTGTCTCTCGTCTCACGTGTTGTCCCTGTCTCTGTTGTTGAAGTTTTTATTGCCATTTTCGTTTCGTTTGTTTAAGCCCTCCCCCACGCATGATATGAAAATCACCACAAAACCACATACATACTCACCACATTAAAGAATAGATCACACCTCGCATAATACCACAATACCCCACATACCACCTCCTGCCTACCCTACCCCACCCCACTCCACCCATCAGCATTATATTATTGTTATCGTTTACTCTTCTAACTGCTCGATTGCTAACTGTGCTTTGATTACATATGTATAATCGATTTATCGATCACTAATCGACTCGGATCGATTGCCAACTATCGGAGAACGCAGCTGCTCTACTTCTGCTTCTCCGGACAGCTGCCAATCGACGGGACTTCGACGGACACTGATGTCCGTGCCCGCCAAATATCAATCGAACTTATATCGCTATCGCTTCTCTTTGTTGTGAAAAATGTAGGCCAGAAACGTCATCAGCACACGGAACGTCCTGCCGCCCGTGTCGCCAACACCGAGCCGCTACTGGGATCGGGACAGCAGCAACAGCAACAGCACCAGTCGCCAGTACTCCTCATCCAACTCGTCAGCTCTGAGCGGCAGCAGCAAGTACAACACTGACGAGGGCTACCGAAGTGCGGCGAACGTGCGCGAAGAGAAGTCCGAAGGTGAGTCCTAATCTCTGCCCCCGCCGAATGGTTTGTGGGGATCCACCACAATCGGATACGACAGGGAAAAGGAAATAGAGAGGAGGCTGCGAATTTAGGGGAACACTTTCCCCCGAAATTTATTTAAATTTTGAGTTTACAATTTGTACGTACAAAAACGAGAAAACAGAAAGGATAGCTGTGGATAGCCAGAGGGGAAAGCGGCGGGACTCGTCACTCTAGAGCTGAGAGCTGGGAATAAAAAAAAATAGGGGATCATAAGGAGAACAGGCTGCCGGGTTGGTTGATTCGTTGCGTCGCGAATGCCATTGCTGAGGCGCAACAGGAGCCAACAACATTCCGATGTATCCGAATTGGGGAGTGCCATACGCCAATGCCGCCCGGGCGCTCTACCACTACCAAGTGTCATTAATCTATCCCGTTTCCGAATGCTATTCCACAGGTCTTTGCGGCCTGAGAAATATCGGCAACACCTGTTTCATGAACTCGGTCATCCAGTGCCTGAGCCACACTACTGAGCTGACCCGCTTTCTGCGCACACACCATGGCTCGCGCTCGTCCGCCACCAAGGATCAGCTAATACTCTTCGGTAGGTCGCATATAATACGCACACAAAACGATCATAAGTTAATGCCGTTGGCATTGCTGTCATTGCTGCAGAATTTGCCAAACTCATCCAGGAGATGTGGACAACAAGCGTGCACACCGTAACCCCCATGGACCTCAAGCGGGCCTTCTCTGCCAAGCATCGCATGTACAGCGACTACAATCAGCAAGATGCGCAGGAGTTCCTGCGCTTCTTCCTCGATTCGCTGCACTCGGCCCTCAACTCGGGCATCAAGGGCGAGTCCCTCAATATTGATGATAATCTCAGGTGGGTTTTTTTTTTTGCATCCAGGTCTCGGTCTCCCGATTGCCCACAGCTAATCCACTATCGCCTATCTGCAGTGACAATAAGAAGGCCGATCTGACCTGGGAGTGGTATACACGGCATGAGAACTCCTTGGTACGCGATCTCTTTGTGGGACAACTGAAGAGCACTCTGAAGTGCACGACATGCGGCAACACGAGCGTCACCTTCGATCCATTCTGGGATCTGAGCGTTCCGCTGCCCTCCTCATCGCGCTGCAAACTGGAGGCCTGCCTGGATCTGTTCATACGCGAGGAGATCCTAGATGGCGACGAGATGCCCACATGCTCCAAGTGCAAGACGCGCCGAAAATGCACCAAGAGCTTCACCATTCAGCGTTTCCCCAAATATCTTGTCATACGTGAGTCGTCAACAGGGATATCAAACGGATTGTAGTTAAGAAAAGTCTAATTGATGTGCCCCGATTACAGATCTGAAACGCTTCTCAGAGACGCGCTGGAGCAAGCTGTCGAACATTGTCGAGTTCCCCACGGCTGACCGCGACCTCAATATGGCGTCCTATGGCGCCAACTCAAACTCGAATGTGCATTACTCGCTCTACGCGATATCCAATCATATGGGTGAGTGGCAGGGAGTGGCATCGGGGTATAGCAGACAGAGCATAGCTCATATTTATATTCGTATTCCCTCCTTCCTCCTTTGATGCAGGCTCAACGGCTGGCGGTCATTATACGGCCCTCTGCAAGCATCCAGTCTCTCGCAAGTGGCACGAGTTCAACGACAATATGTAAGTGAAGCCGATCACTCCAGCTAGATTGTATTATAACCTCTGCCCTTTCTCCTCTATCTTCCCCACAGCGTGAGCGATTCCGTGGCCGAAAACTTTCTCGTTTCATCTAGTGCTTATATACTTTTCTACGAGCGTACGTAAGGCTCAGTCCCCAGTCCAAAAGGAGTCCTTGATCTGTGTGGTGTGGCTTCTGGGCAAGAGCACTTGTGCGGTGGATGCGAATGGGAGGAGGGACCAAGAGCAGGCAGGGACAACGGCAGCAGCAAACAGATCAAGGAGTGGACAGGAACAGCAGTGGAAACGCTTCGTAGAGTTGCAATTAACGAGATTTATATTATAAAAACAAAACAAAAATTTATGAAAAATCAACACCAAGCTGAGGAGCCCGAAATAACCAGAGAACGAAAAAACGCACTCTTAACACAAGAGAAACCAAGAACACAACAAAGTAAAGTCGGATAAATGTTAATTGAAAAACGAACAAAAAAACAAAGAGCATAAAAGCAAGCGAGCCTGTGCCCCCCAGTCCCCGAATGGTCCCCCAAGTGTAGCAGATAATAAGCGACAATTAGTGTATATAAAAACTCTTAACTTCGTGGCCTGAAAAGCAGTAGAAAAAGAAAGAAAAATAATAATATTCGATACAAGAACAAACAAAGAATTTTTGCAAATACGAAACAACTTTCGGCAAACTAATCCCCAGTGCAATAAAGTCTCAAGCCAACTCCCTTAAACAAGTTAAATTAAACTAAGTTCACAAATCCATCATCACTCAGTGTTTCGATATTTATTTGTTATACATATTGTGTGAGTGTTTCTAAATTATCGATTGGCCCCTATTAATTGGTTTGCCGGGAGAAGTGTCCATGTGGTTGTGTGTAAAAAAAAGAACAAAAACTAAAAAATAGTAATGGAAAAAATAAGAGAAAAAAGAAACACCAAAACTTAAAGCGAAAGCTAAGAGAAAACTAGTTCTATATATTTAAAATTCGTCTTTCGTGTGCAATATATTTCATCTAGACAAAGAGCAACAACACCAATACTACTTAACGATAATCGCGATTAACGATAGCTGATAACTGATAGCTGACAACTGACAACTGGAATGGAAGTAATCGTCATCGCACCATAAACAAAACAAAAATATCACTTAAAAAAACAAACTAAACACTAACTTAAATTAAATTAAAGCTACGAGCTACAAACGGCTTTTTAGAAACTAAGAAGAACTAAGAAGACCCCACAAATAATAACTAATTGAACCACAAAGCGGAGATGATGAACACAGAAAGAAGGGAAACAACAACGCAAAGTGATGCTGAACGCTGCATTGTGAAAACGTACTTATGATAAATGCTAAATATTAGTCAAATTAAACAAAAACCAAACGAAAGAACAGACAAAATTACACGTGCAAAGACGGCGAGAAAAAGAAAATGTGAAAGCGAAATACGAGAACACCAAACACCATACAATTTCCACTTTTCTCTTGTTCCCTAAAACCCAGAAAAAAAGGGTTAGAGATCCCCTGGGGACCGACTTTCGTTTAAATCGTTTTTGTTTTGTTTGTCAAGCTTTTTGTTTGGTCAGAGAATACCAGAACTAGTCTCAACAAGTTTTATGAAAAGCAAAGGATCTACTTAAGGTCGCCCAAGTACCAAGCACGCACCCCTCTCCTTCAATCTGGGGTGGGGGCGGTGCTGGACATTTGGCGAATAATAATTATCTCAAATCTGTTGAATTTTGTGCGTACTTTCTAGTTTAAGTGGAGGATCCCTTGACTCCTGCCTCTGCACATCAACCATCTCCACGATCCCCCCCTGCCATCCCAAAAAACAGCAAAAACCAACCAACCAACCAATCAATCAATTAACCAGCCAACAAATACTTGCTATCTACATACATATATACATACATACATACATATATACTTTTTGTTGCCTATATTGTTTTTATACCTACACATATATGAGATATATATTATGTAAATTATTTATTTATTGTATTTATGTAAATGATATATATTAACCAAACACACACACATACACACACACACACACATAAACAGACACAGACTGCGACAGTACGAGTAAATATGTGTACATAACTCAAATTGTTTCCAGCCGAAAAGCAAAAGAAACATCTAAAAATGTGCAATAAGCCACGCCCACACACGAAGTGCAACAAATTAATGGAAATGCAACGTAAAAACCAATAAAAATGGAAAACAAGACACATTATTTATTTATTTGTAAATGAGAACAAAGAACAAAACAAACTACTATATATATTTTTTCTGGCTTAACTATTAGTTAAAATTATAATTGTTGGATATTTTACTAACGTTAAAAAAAGCAAACAAAACAAAAGCAAAAAAGGCAAACAAAAAAACAGGAGAAAAAAATGAAAAATAAAATGCAAAAATAAAATTGAAAACAAACGAAATTTGAATCCTTTCTTTGGGCTGCTAAGTTCTCGCATGCGAGAATTGCCGCACTTCAAGGCAGATATAGCATGAGACACATCGATAAATAGTGTTGTTAAACGAAAATTCTACTCCACTGCCATCACTTTAAATTAAACACCATCGAATTGCAACAATCGGATTCGGGCCAGGGTTCCACGAAAAAACAGAACCTGGTGATATTCAGTTTGGATTTCATATATTTTTTATTTTTATTTAATAAAAGTTAAGCTATTATTGTTTTGCGACAACTCACTCTTACATTTATAAATATATAACTTCTTAATTTTATTTACTGCTGGCAGCCCTTCTCTGGCTACACATATGTGTGTGCCTGTGTGTCTGAGGAGGTGTGTCTGTGGGTGCCTCTGCCGGCGACCTCAAACGATTTCATAACTAACAGAGAACTATGCAAATATATGTAATTACAAAATATTTTTTAATTTTTTAAGGCTCTAAGCGTGGTGGGGGGGGGGGGGGGGGGGGGGGATCTAAGGGTTATTAGTCCTCATTTTAGGCGGCGGCCACCTGGCGACGGCTCCCCGGATGAGCAATCACTGGCCGGTGGCTTTTGTGTTCTGTGTTTTGTTTGGGCCGGGCCAGGGCGAGGGAAAGTTATGTTTGTTGAGCACCAGTACCCCCGTCCACGTCTGCCAAGCAAAAGGCAACAGTTTAACAAAAAAGGCAACAAGTCAACTGAAAGCCGCTTGCATGCAGCGAAACGTTTCGAGGTCGGCAAGGACAATGGCAACAGCTGCCCGAGGGCAGCTTTGCCACTGTCCAACGATCATTTGCTCCCATCCTTTTCGGCCTTGTCCGCCTTGGCACTAGCGCGCGTTGCCTTCTTGTCCTCGTACATCTTAATCAGTTCGTTCTTGCTGGGAATGGGCTTGATGTGGCCCCGTTGCACCAGATACTTGATGGACACCGTGGTGCCGCCTGCAGGTAAAAATGGTTAATGGAAATTTGGAGCGGGGTACCTAAATGGTGACCAGCCTTACCCAGTGTGAGAGCGTATCGCAGGGGAGTGACCACCTTATAGCACAGATATGCGATGGCATAGTGTCCCATGTCGGAGGACTGCACCTTCTCAATAATGGTCTCGCTAAGATGCACGTACTGCAGCAGCGAGGGCACATCCACTCCGCTAAGGCCGGACAAGACAAGATAAGAGACAAACAATCACCTGGACAGTCTAGAGTTTGGGGAAGTCTGCCAATCTTACCTCTTCGACAAATAATAGAAACCGCCAAACCAGCCGACCGATGTCACGCAATGGACCGGGATCAGCACATACCAATACTGCTTGTACATGTGCTTGAACTTGGCGAACAGCCCCATGTTGGCGGCATCCCCAAAAAGGTCGGTGGCCGTCGTGGAAGATGCCTTGATGTCTGTCTTGTTGGTGGGAACTGGTGCTGGGCTCGGCTGTGCGGACTTTTGGCAAAGGCTTCTGCTTCTTGTGAACAGCCACGGGCTTGGCAGGTAACTTGTGCCTGCCATTGTCGTCCACTGTGGTGGCGCCAGGTCGGGGCTCTTCGCACTCCAGGTGCTGCCTCCCAAAAGGCATCTTGGGTAGGATTTCGTAGTCAATCTGTGCGACATAAACCGAGCAAATGTCCGCTGCTGTGCACCATTACCAATGAGCCGCGTGAGCTGTGACATGGTTGCCATGATGGTCTGGGATGGTCAGCTAAAGTCTGGAGCCAGCAAAAGCAAGCTGTTGTTCTGTTGACAATCGATCTGATCAATATTTCTCGTTCGTTTGAACAAGAACGAACTGATTGATATTGTCGATGTTCCTCTGCTTTTCGTCTATATTTCACACAGCACAGACACTTTCATGACCGGCATATAGAGGTGTCAAACCATCGAGGGCACTATCGATAGTATCGATGGTTTTCCGACCATCATGATAGTATCGAGCTACAGTTGTTGCGCTTTTGATATGTTTGGATTGGCTGCTCTAAAATACGAAGACAAATAAATTTGTAAACAAATCGACTGGTGGCATCTAATTTTCACAATGGACAAGTTCCTAAAAGGTTTGTGCTACAAGCGAATAATGTGTGCTATTGGGCGCAACACGTAGACCATCCGATGCTGATGGCCGTATGACATTAGCCTAACAGGGTAGAATATCGATTTTTACACTTTTCAGATCCAAATTTTTTGATTCAACTGGCTGTGGGGAAAACATATGTAATTCTGTCACAAATGTACCGTCTCATGGAGTCTCTGTATTAGCAGTTGGCAACCTGGCCAGCGTGGTAAAAACCCACCGTTTGTCCATGCGCCAATAAAAAATACAAAAATAGTGCTTACGGCCATAACGATTTCGGCTATCGATCGATGCTTTGTAACAGCTGATTTTGACCACTGCCAGGCTACCACAAATACACGTTTTTTAAAGTGATCTTTGCAAACAGAAAAACCATGGAGCCCACGGAGCAGACCCAGACGCCTCTCCAGCCAGCAGTCCTCAGCCTCAACAACTGTCCGGGAACCACGCCCGGCACCCCGCAGAGCAAGAACCAACTAAAGAAGCAAAAGAAACTGGCCGAGTTTGCGGAGCTGAAGAAGTTGCGTCGGGAGCGGGAGCGACAACGGAAGAAACAGAAGCGGCGGGAGGCCAAGGAACAGGGATTGCCCGTGCGAGTAGGACCGTCGCGCAAGGAGCTGAAACGCCGTCAGGTGGCCAACGCGGAGAACGGGGTGGCCACCTTCAGCGTGGCCATCGATTTGGACTACGACGACCTAATGCAGGAGCGGGACATAGCCAAGTGCGTGAAGCAGTGCTTGCGGATCTACACCATTAACCGGCGGAGTGCGCAGCCGGGACGTCTCCACTTCACGGGGATCAAGCGGAACGGCCACATCCACGAGTGCTTCAAGAAGAACGACGGGTGGGAGAACTGGAACGTGGAATACCACTTCGATCGCACCCACGCCGACTTGTTCGAAAAGCAGAAGCTAGTGTACCTCACCTGCGAGTCTGACAAACTGCTGGACAAGGTGCAGCCCGACTGCACTTATGTTATTGGCGGCCTTGTCGATCATAATCACTTCAAGGGCCTTTGCCACTCCCGGGCCACGGAGGCGGGCTTGACCACGGCCCGCCTGCCGCTCAGCGAACATGTTGACATGAAGACGCGCGCCGTACTTAGTACCTACCATGGTGAGTAGTTGCATTTCTTATTCCCGATCCTCTGAGCGCATTTTAAGCATCCTTGTTTTTGAAGTGTTCGAGCTGCTCAACAAGGTGGCTGCTGGCCAAGACTGGACTTCGGCCATTCTCGAAACGATCCCATTGCGAAAAGGCGCCAAGGCCAAGACGACGACCAACGAACAGGAGCTGGATCCCAATTCCGAGTCAGAGACCGAATCCCAGGTCGACCTGAAGGCGGACAGTTGACCCCGATTCAAGCGTTTTGAGGTCTTTTTTGATTTTTATTTTAGTTTCTCTTGTTTTTATAAAATCACATTTAGTTTTGTTTCGCAAATTAAATTACAACTTAAAATACATAGTGCAAACAATAGATATAATAAAAAATATTTTTACATTTCGTTAATGTTCTACAACGTGCGATGATGGGCCCCAGCGACTAAGATCGACAGTGAAACTCTGGTGTTTTCCTAATTTCCTCCACTTTTCCACTTACATATGTATGTATGTATTTGTATACCCTTGCAGAGGGGACGAGTATTACTTTTGGGCGCTATTCAAAATTATCTCTTTTATCCAGACACTAAAGTAAGGCAGGGCAGAATCAGTACCACTGGGTGAATATATGGAGTATTGGCCAGGTGTTGCTATCCTTTCCCATAAGCTAGGATAGGTCCGTCCTTCGAAATGAACACACAACATAACACAACGCAGATTAACTGATCAATTATTTTCAAGCAATAAAATATAAGACTTCAAACTTATGATAATCCATAAGTTTTATTTACTTCAAACTTATGATAATCCATAAGTTTTATTTTTTCGATCAAACATTAAAATCGAGAATGGTTATAACATTTTTAAATCTCCTTGGAGCCACAGTCTTTGCTGGCATCAGACCACAGTACGTAACCCTTTTCTACGGAAC
The DNA here is from genome assembly GCA_035043285.1 of Drosophila subsilvestris. Lineage (NCBI taxonomy): Eukaryota > Metazoa > Arthropoda > Insecta > Diptera > Drosophilidae > Drosophila > Drosophila subsilvestris. Next base: position 1,351,774 of record JAWNNB010002181.1, on the reverse strand, counting down.
GCTTATGGTCCCACGGCTAGAATAGGCACAGAGAAACTACGTTTCTTCAGGGGCTTCTTCCAAGGACCGTAATGATAAGTTTTCAAATTATTCTTCGCTATTTTAAATTTAGATTAATTACACCAATCCCTAATAATTATGTTTGAGCAACAAAAAATAAAACTCAATAATAATGATTAACGCACGAGTTTTATTCTCTTTTTGTTTGTTGGCAATAATAAAACTCAAAGTGAAATTATGATGAAGTCATAGGAAATTGAGAAAAGGTCAATATGTGAATCAAGGCTAACAACCCATTTAACCAGTTTCAAATGAAATGATAAAGATAAACAGGTTGCAGAACTTATAAAAAGCTGTGCTTATCAGCTTTTTATAATTATTATTTTTAAAATTCCAAATCTATCAGAGTATGCGATTTGATAAGGGGAAACAAATTACAGGATCGAATATCTTTTTGCCATTGATGGATTGCATAATAAAAATTGTATTCTCTGTATTCATATTTAATTTCTTAGCAATATGAATTAATTTAAATTTAAAATAACTGCTTAAATTAGCAAAATGATTTTCGCTCATCACTAAAATTTTGTACAATTGAAATGTATGGGCGTTGCTCATCTTACTATTTATATTGTCTTTGGTTCTACATATGTATATACATATGTATGGTTTAAAACATCTCAGGCGAGTTTGACTAAAATCGGACGACCTTTTGAGCGATCTCTAAAATAATAAGCACCACTTTTTGATGGCGAAACCAAACTTTACAGAATATGCATAGTTTAACATCATTTAAAATATATGAGGACATTTCAAAGAGGAAACATGCCGCCTAAGCTGGCATTACTAAACTAGAGATCTGCAAAGGCACGGATTAAAATTCAGATTGCAATCTTTACTAATCTGTACTAGTAATCGTCGCCCTGCAAGGGTATTTAAGCTTCGGTGCCCCGAAGTTGTCTCTAATTTTCCATTATTTTCGTTGGTTTTGTTCTCTCTTTTCTAAGTATTGCATATGTCGGTGTTTTGTTTGTGCACGTGATAAAGTCATATGGGGTACATACATACATATACATATGGGTCTACAAATAGCACCGGACCGGGCTTATATGCTTATAATGCTTCACTCAAAAATATATCTAACACGTGTGTGGAAAGTGGACTTAGATTGGAGCTAGCCACTGTGCCTGGGCCTGCATCATTTTGTTATTTTCTGTTCATTTAGATTCACAGTTTATTTTTGGTGTGTGTTTTTTGTTGTTGCTGTAAACGTACATAGCTGATTTTTGTAGAATGGTCTTTCTTTTGATTTAGAATTGGAACTCAGATTAAGTAGCTTAAGGGCCTTACATTGTCATCAACATACAGATATACAATACATATATATATATATAATAATCATATATATTCATATTCATATACATATACATATACATATGTGTGTGTTTGTGTGCACGTGGTGGATATGTACATATATGTACATTTTCCATACTGTCTGTCTGTCCCATCTCTGTTTCTTTTCCAGCGTTTAGCGTCGTTCGGGGGCGGGGGTAGGCAGGAAGAAGAGTGAAACACAAAAGATGTACAAACTAAGCATAAGGTATAATAGGATAAACCATAGACATAGGAAATAAGCGCACAACTAAAGACGACAAAAAAAAAATATTAAAAAAATATAAATGTAAATGTAAATGGCCGTCGAAACAAAACAAAGACATATTATTTAACGACTAAGGGTCACACAGTTTGAATCAAAAAATTCGAAACAAAATTCTTTCTGTTCCGATCACTGAAAACATTAAAACTTAATTAGGCATACAATTAATACACACACACACACACACACATACATATATACTCGTACGTACATATGCATGCATGCATGAATTGGGGTGTATAGTAGTTATATAGCAGTAGCAAAATATATGACCATCAGATCTGCAGTAAGAAGTATGGCATGCCAATCTCCACCAGGGATATTATTCCATCTGTGTGTGTGTCTGTGTGTATCTCCGTCCGTCCCGTTTTCTGTTAGTGTGTGTGTGTGTGTTCGTTCGTGTGTGTGTTATAGTATATGCATGTAGTTACTGTAACTGTAATAGCTTTATAATACGGCAAATCGGAGCTGAAGCTGGAGCTGGAGCTAGAGCCGGAACCGATAATTACTTAAAGTCATCCGTTTCGAGTATCTCAAAATCACTCTCGTCGGACGAGTCCAAGGCGGTGACTATGCGCCGCTGCTGCTGCTGCTGCTGAGACCCACCATCCGCGTCCTCCACAGCATTGTTTGCACCCGCACCCCACTTCACCAGGCCGGAGACAAGGCTAGGCAGCAGCTTGCCACTGTTTGCCAGTAGCGCCTGGGCCTGGCTCTTAACAGCCAAAGCGACCAGCTCGCTAGCCGGATCAGAGATCTGGTGTGCGGGCCCAGAGGTGATTTGCCGCAGTTGGGGCCCGCCGACGGCATCGACGGTTGTGTGATCAGGGAACTGCAGGCCCTTGGAAAGGCTCTCCTCCGACGAGGACGAGGTGGTGGACAGCGAAGAGTCGCGCTTGAAGTGGCCCTTGCGGAAGTCCATGTCTGAGGAGGAGCTGGCATCCTGCTGGCCCCCTTTGGGATTCGCTGCCAGAGAGGAGATGGCAGCCACCTCCCGCCTCTGCTGGGAGAGGGGGGCCAGCTCATCGTCCTCGTCCGTGGAGTGCTCATCAATCTCGGGTATCACGTCTGGTATGAGCAGCTCGGAGGGTATGTCGTCGCTGCGCTCGTCCTCCTCCTCGGCATCGGTGGGTGAGCTGATGGTGGCCACATCGCTTGCCCGCTCCAGGACGAAAAGATTCGACTCGTTCACATCGGGCAGGAACTCGTCATCCACCTCCGCCTCCAGGTTGTTGTAGTTCAGCTTCTCTGACCACTGGAAATCTGCAAGGATATTTTTTAGTTCAATAAATTTCTGCATTGCCCCACCCCACGTCTTCCTTCAGCCACTCACCTTGCACCTTGTGCTCAATCTGTAGCAGCTTAAAGTTATATTTGGTGGAGACCAGTGCTGACAGCACCAGGAGAGTAAGCACCACCGTGGACCCAGAAATGATGTGGCCCAGTATGGCCAAGGTGGCCAGGCAGCCAGTGCTCACCACGCAGAACATGCTCGGGCTGTTTCTGCGCCAGTCGTCGGCCCTCCGTCCCCAACTCTCCAACTTGCTGCGCACCTCGGGCGTCAGAACGATGCGGAAACTGCAGCGCGTCCAGTACAGCCAGTAGCTGAGAAGGCCAAGGAATAGCACTCCAAGCGGTCGAACCCTGCAATAATAGGAGGAGCAAATACCAGAGGATGAGTGCACGAGTAGGAGTGGAAGATCGTTCTCCGAGTTCGACTGTAGATGGCAACGACTCGATCGCAACTGCACAATGATGCCCGAATATCTTATCTTTCAACTCTATTATTACGTTTAGGGCAATAGTTAATTAATAACTGATGTGTCTAAGCATCTGCATCTGTATGTGTGGAGGTTTGTGCTGCGTGCGTGCGAAACATGTTCTAGCAGGAAGCATAAGCATACCCAGTCTTGTTCTCCAGAAGCTGGTCAAACCTGGTTGAGCCAGCTAGCGTATTTTTGGATATTTTTGATTTTTGGATTGTTGATTCTCATTAGCCGTTCATGTGAACCCGTGTGTACGGTGCGTACCGAAAGTGTGCGGCTGGCTTCTTTGCTGCTGGCGTCAGACTCGTTCCATCGAAGCGGAAGTACCGTAGCCGGTACGGTCTCCATGATCGATATTAACATAATTTTCTACCTAATAGATGGGACTGTCTCAGAAAATACTAGAAAGCTATCAAAGTGGGGATTATTTGACAATTTCCCACGCTATTTTTATGCCTTCATAAAAGCATTCAGCAAGCAGTCTTAAAGTTCTGTCACGCACTGTACAGTGTACACCCCGATTGCACGAAATACACAAAAAAATAAACTTTCAATACATTCCATCTAGGTGACGGAGGCAATTGATCTTTCCTCTCCTCTCTGCTTCTTTGCTCATCTTGGACTAATGCGTTCTTTCCTTCTACGAGGGTCCAATGTGGATGGGTCAGGCTCTTTCTTTCCCCCCTACCTCTAGAGGAGTATTATCAGCTTTTGGTACTTTGATCTATTTGTAGCTCCTGCTGTTCATTCTGATAACCCCGGGACGTGTTGTGTCTGCAATCGAAAGGAAGTGTATCCGATCACCCATGTCCGTCAAAGTTTTCCTATAAAGCTCCCATTCTTCTACCGTTCTGTGGTATCCACAATATTTGAAATATTATTTACATAGTATTATAGTATATTATTTACATAGTATGTACTTTTATTATTGATTTCGAGATGATGTATGAGGTGCAAACGTAGTAATAATTTTGGGCTTTTGGTCATCTTCTTTTTAATCACATCACACACCTGCTTGACGCACTAGCAACGAATGAATCTGAGCAGCGGGTATCTCTCTCGTATTCGGAATATCCCTACATGGATTTAGCATACCCGGTACTCTGAGAGTTTATATATTAGGATATGATATAACTAATGTTTTGTGGTGCAGGTGGCTAACACCCAAAACGAAGCGTTTCCGACACCATTAAGTATTTTGTGTCCAGGCTCATGCGATGTAGAATCTACATCGAATTTAAACAGATAAGAATTAAAAATTCCACAAAAATCATAAGCTCACATATACTGACTGAGCACGGGGATAAGAGTAGAGTTGCGGCCACCGCGGCGAATCACAACGTTCCCCCTCGTTATACCCGTACTCAAAAAGAGTTAAGGAGTATGTTGTATTTGTGGTAAAAGTGGATGTGTGTAACGCAGAGAAGGAAACGTTTCCCATCCCATAAAGTATATATATTTTTGAACAGCATCAATAGGCGAGTCGATAGAGCCATGTCTGTCTGTCCGTCCTGATGAGCGCCTAGATCTCAGAGACTATAAGACCTAGAGCAACCAAATTGTGTTTTCAGACTCATGTAATATCACACTGTTACAAGTGTATTTTCTAATTTCGCACCGCCCCCTTCCGCTCCACAAAAGACTAAAATCTGTGGCATCCACAATTTTAAAGATACGATAAAACTAAAAACGCATTATCGAAGAGAATGACCATATCTACCAGATTGCTGAATCTGATACAGATTGAATCATTATTATAGCCAGAATAAAGAAATTCATTTTCAGTTGCTTCCCCACCTCCTACAGCGCTGCTGACGCTACTTATTCTCTTTCTCGCTCGCACACACTTTGCCCTGTGCAGTGCGCGACCGTTACGGAGAAGATGTAGAACCTGTAGAATATACATTTTGGATGTATAATCGACATTATAGATGTAGATGTACATAGATAACAGATGAAGCAAAAAAAATTGAATATTTAGAATATTTTAAAATTTTAAATATATCAGAATCTCACAGATTTATATATATAGTGACTGAGTACGGGTATAAAAGTAGAGTCGCGTCCACAGAAGCGACTCACACGTTCCTTCTCGTTTTTGTTTTGTGCTGCTTTTTTGTTTATTTTTCTTGCCCTACGAAATGCTGACGACTTGTTTTGGTCTTGAATAGCGTCAAATGAATTATCTCTCGCTCTTTTTGACTTTTTCCCATTTGATTATCGCCAATCAAGCTCTACGGAAGTGAAGAAGCGGGGAAGCTGGAGATAGAGCTTCCAAAGCTGCCGATGCGATCGACTGATTTACAGCTGTTGCAATTGCTATGTGTTACATACAGAATTGAATTGCCGCTGTTGCAGTTGAAAAGGCAAAAGAAAAACTAATACAATAGCAAACGCGGCACAATTGTCCCGTTTAGATACGGAAGCAGAGAGCGATAAGCACTGGCCAAACGAAGCAGCAGCTGCATAGGAGCACATTTGTATGGCACATACTATCTGAATAACAAAAGAGGATGGTTTATTGTGAAAGTGTAATACAGTATTGGATGCACTGATTGACATCTCAGGCGGAAGGACCTAACTTTTAGGTAAAAAGAAGGATTCGTATTTAAGCGCGCACAAAGACTTGGTTTGTGAGTGGGTGATTCAAATGTCTAGGAGAGAAATCAGTGAATTTTATCCACGTTTACCCAGTACATACATAGCAAGAAAAAATGTAAATAGGTATGTAGCATTTATTTAAGTATGTATGTGTTTGTGAGTCGCAAGATCTATGTATGTAGATATTTATTTATTTCGTTTAATTTTTTTGGTTAATTGCGCCACACTGAATGCTTTTAAATGCCCAACGCGATGTCTTGCAAAAGGGGCTGCTCGGTGGAGGAGGCAGATGATGCATGGAATGACATTAATGTGTGCATATGTACATACATACATAGATATGTATGTATATATAAAAAGCACTCATACTTACTGCACTCTCTGGGAGGGTGCGGACTGAGAGGCGTCAGCCAGACCGCCAAAATGAAGGTGGAAGCACGTACAAAGAGATCATGCATATACATGCATGTATACACATGTATGTATGTAGGGTCCATCGTAGTGTGCATTCACATACATTTATTCTTAAAATAAAACATTGCAACTTTTTCTATATGTACATACATATGTATGTATTATTTTTTTTCGTAAATGGGCACGCGACGTTCTTTTTGCTCCATTCCTCCTGCCGACTTCCGCCGGCCGCTGATACCGTAAGCGTTTGTGTCACCGGCTATATAACTTATTTTCGTCATTCTGCCCCCCCTACCCAGCCCCGAGTAAAATGTTTGAAACGTTTAAATGAACGGGAGGGGGGTCTAACGGGGTGCTGCATGACCCATTTAAAAGTTAAAATGTTTACTTGTAAGTGCGTCGCGAAGCTATGCGATTCTAAGGAATTCTATTGAGTGAATGTCCTTGGGTTCGAAGTTTTCGAATGCTCTGTATTTGTATGAAGGATTCTGGAGGTTCTGGATTAGACCTATTGTATGTACTCATGTATGAATAAGGTACCTTATAGGAAAGAAACGAAATTATTTTAAGTTTTCAAGTTTCAAAGTGAAAGCTACACGATATGGGGATTTTTATGGCTCTTCCTTATAGCCTACCCTATTTCCATGTGTAGCAACAGGCTAACGGACCCCCAACTGGGGAATACATACATACATATATCACATGGAATGCGGTTGAATGAATGAGTGTGCATTTTTGTATGCTCTTGTCGAGAGAACAACTTACCAGGCCATTAGCAAGACTGTAACCAGGGCGGCCAGGCCACACTGCAGCGTGGACCGGGATGGGCGGGGAAGCTGTAACATTTTCCCGTGCGTTCTTTTTTTGTTTGTGGGGGTGTACTCTTCCTTTTCTTCGTCTACTCTCCTTCTTTCTGCTTTGGTATCGCTTCGTTGCTTCGTAACTGCTCCCGCGACTAGCGGGTGGTTGGTTTTCCTCTATTACAGTTTTTTTCTATTGATTACGATTTCCGTTGCGATTTTGATTTTAGTGCATAGACAATCCGTTTACCGATGGGAAAGGTTCTGCTGAATCAGCTGTGCGCATGGGCGTAGTTTTCACTTGTTTCCTGATATCGTTAACGTTACCGTTCGTTGGATTTTCTGGCCTACAATGGATTGTGGTGTGGCACCCAGTTCACGTTCACAATGAGAGCCCTGTGATGGCTGCTGCGTAGAAATGAAAATACATAAAAATATGGCATTTTACCAAAACAACAGAAGTCCAAAACAGTCCGAGTGAGAGATGAAAAGTAAAGCGAAATTGTTTTTGTTTTTGTTGAAAGGGGATTTTGTGCAAAAATAACGAAAACAAGAAATCCATATTTTGAGGGCCCGTCTCACACACACACACACACACACGCGCACACACACACACACTAAAAGGCATACACATGCTCATACATATATGTATGTTAATTCATACATACTGATGTACTATGTACATTTGTGGTGGGGTGATTGCAATTTTCTTTTTACTCGAACGTCGACATTTTCTTGGAAAAACAAAGAAACAACTGCGTTGTGGCACCATCGAAAGTATAATGTTATTGCGACTTTCTTCAAGGACTTGTGAATGATTAACATTTTCCCTTGTTTTCCATTTCATAGCAATTTGCTGTTGTTGCTCTGCTATGTTTCATGTGGGAAGAGGGGGATGGGGGATGGGGGCCGTGGCCAACGCAACGCGTCACTGTCACATTACACCGGCTGAGATTTTGGGATTGGGTGAGCCAGCACCGTTCAAGGTATTTAAATAGAAGGCAGGGCATTGCTAGATATTCGCATATGTTTGTATCATTTTTGCATCAATCGTGTATGGGAGACTAACAGCATGTGAGAAATATTAGAGTACCGGCATACCTTCCAGCTAATATACCTTGGAGCCGCCTGTGACAGAGCGAGCGTGCGCGCGTAGAAAGAGCAGACGTAAAGCTCTCTCAGCCCTCTGCCCAACCAAAAAGAAGTTGTGATAATAGAAAAAACAAAGGAAACTAACAAAAAAAACACAAACACAAAAAATGTACATATAAAAAGCAAAGTTGTTTGGCCTTCGATGTCTTTTCAATTGCGTCGCAGAATATACATATACAAAGATGCCAGTGTGTGTGACAGTATGTATATATATCCAAGTATATACATATGTTCATATACATGCACCTACATATGTGCGAAACTTGGCGCTTCTTGTTTTTGCTTTTTACACTTGTCAATGAGTGGGGTGGGCGAAGGGGAAGCGTTCCATGTCAACTTGAGTCACCCGCTAGAGCAGAGGGAAGGGGCATTGCGCCCGTACATCGCATTTACTAGACAATGAGCATTTTTGCGAAACTAAATTCTCAACACCCCCAAACACCTGCCCCTTTACAAACACACACACACACACACAGAGTCACACGCACACAGAATGGAGATGGAGATACAGTTAGAACGCAGTTTACACCTAAAAATCCCAGACCAGACAAACAACAGCACATGGGACAGTCCATTTTTCCAGCACATGTGGGTGGCAATTTTCTCTCTCTCTCGTACAAGTTTCATTTTGTTGCTTATTTGCATGGATAAATTTGTTTGGTTTGCATACTTTTGGTTTGGCTATTATATGTTTATAAACACTTTATTTGGGGGCAGTTCTTGCGGCAGTATTGACCTAATATATTCGTAACAACAATGCCGATCGCACAAAAACAACAAAAAAATACACTCCGCAACAGCCGCGCAGTTCAAACGATTTTGAAATATTGCAATATTGAAACAATACTGCAACATTGACGCTCAGCAGTGAGCGCGAAATTGAGCAAAGCAATTTGACAATCGATGTGCGAATGTTTGGGCTATCGAACAGCGAACGAGAACGAGGGCTGAAAACGCGTGTTTTTTGGCTGCATACATTACATTGTTGCTATTTTGATCAAAATGTATATGTATCTTTATATATCTATTTACATCTACCATAGAAAACTCACGTTTTTGTACAGTGTGCGGAAAATAAAGAGCGCGCTCTACCCCAGAGACGGCGTTTGGGCGGCGTTGTGCTCGCGATAGTAATTTCAGTATGATATCGATAGCCCGTTATGATCGCGAATTCAAATTGAAATTTGAAATTAAATATGTTATCCTGCCCTCTGGTCTAGTCAAACCTCCAAGAGTGCGATAGTTTACTAAATGGCTAGCATTGACGTCAACGTTTATCATAAACATTAAGGAAAATGCTTAATAAATACAAATTAAATAATTAATTGATTTTCCAACGTTGTTCGCCGCCTATTTAGCTTATCGATATTGTATAGGGTTTCCATCGAAAGGCTATCATATCTAGTAGCAACTGAGCCAAGTGTTTTGTTAAGGTTTTTTTTTGTTTTGGTTCAGTTGCCTTAGGTTCGAGTCGGTCGATTTAGTCTCTCAAAATTTAAGTAGCAAACATTTTTAGTTAATTTTTCAGCATGGACAGTACCCGGTAAGCAATACAAAAACGAACCATTAAACAGCAAATAACAAAACAATTCCTCTGGGTTCGGTACCCGCGCAGCAAGGCAATGGAGAAGCTGTTGGCAGAGGTCGTGCAGAGCCACAATGAGAGCCAGGAGGCAACCGAAAGCACAGCCACGACCCCAACAGATACGACCACCATATTCAGTCCCAACACACCCAGCCAACACAGTTCCGACGCCCTCTCTGGATCGAGCTCTAGCAACAGCATTGGCTCTAGGTTCCACATCGATGGTCAGGCCATTCTGCCGCCTCTGGTGAGTATTTACATACATATGAATTGGTAGGTGCGGCCCTGCTTAAGCATGACTTTGCCTCATTCAGATGACGGAGACGAAGCGGAGCGATATACACCAATCCAAGCATATGGCTCTTCAGCTGGAAAAGAAGTTCGAAACGGTCAGGGTCCCGGGGGGCCAAGAGGGGAGTGAAAACATCGGAAATGGTAGCAACTCCATGGCCAGACGGCGGGGTCTTCCGCATCTGCAGCAAACGAAGACGTACATCTTCGACCATCCACCTAGCAGCAACACGGTGCCGCAGCGTCCCCAGTCTCTTGGCCTTGAAACGGCGGACGCAAAGGATGCTAATATACCCACTATCCAGGTGAATCCGCCCACCCCTCAGCAGCAAGCGCAACAGCCGGTGAATTCCAAGTCGCTGGGCAGTTCCGTGCTGACGGTCCATCAGCGCAGGCTGAACAATATTACAAATCGTATCCTGCACTTTGAGCGTGAAGGCCTGGGTAGGATGCTGCCACCCGCAACCGACTCCCTACCGTCCACATCGACCGAGCCGGCCACTGTGGTATGGCAGGGCCATGAGATACTGGACTCAAGTGCAACACCCTCACTGACACAGACCCCGTCGAGCCATACGTTCAAATTGAATAACGGCAGAGCCGGTGCTGGTGGCTTTTCCGTTCAACGATCCCGATCGTTCACCCTGGAGGAGCCGTCCCAGGTGCTGGTGCAGCACATGCAGCGAAAGGCGGATGCGGAGGCCCGAGAACGGGAACAGGCCCACTTTCAGCGGGAGACGGTTGAGTCCAAGGCAAAGCGGGTGAGCCGCAGTCCCAAGAGTCCGAAGAGCCCCAGCAGCACCCGGAGCAGCGGCTGCCTTCGACTGTGTCCCGTCAGACCCAACCAACAGGAGCAACCAGCACGCCAGCAGACGGAAATGTCGCTCAGTCTGGAGCAGCCAAACCTGGACCAAGAAATCGAACTCATGATCGAGCGCACCTTGAACGAGCAACAGCTGGACCATGTGAACCACGTGGACGGACTGAGAAACTACCTCCGGACACACAAAAACCGATTCAACCAGCTGGTTCAGTATCAGCATGAGGAGCGCCTGCGCATGCAGGGAGAGTTTGATCGCCAGCAGAAGTTCCTCATCAACCAGATTTGCGGGGAAATAGACTTGTCGGTCTATCGTGACGGTCTCTCCAAACAGCTGTCGGAGTACACCAGCACCCGGTCTCTGGAGAGGCACCTGGGCAGAAGCTCGCAGGCCGATGAGCCCATTATCAGCAGCTTGGCCACTACAAGTGGTGGCAGCAGCACGTCGCCGAGCCACACAATAACCATCTCGACCACAGTGCCGTCGCCGCGCAGCCCAGACTCTTACTATTCCGCTCCTATGGAGGAGCGCTGCATCCCTAGTCCCCCACCACCCCAGCAGTCCTCACGCAAGTGCCTTTTCAAGATGGACGATGGGGTTTCAAAGAGTTTGAGTCTGAGTTCCGACTACGAGCCGCAGCCACTCTCCGGTACTAGTGCTCCGAGCACGCCACGATCCGGCCAGATGCCGCTACGCAACAGCAGCCTGAGCAACAGTAAGCGTCCAGCAGCCAAGGCTCTTCCGCCCAAAAACCGGACTGCATCTGCCCCACAAAAGAGCAGCAACGGCAGATCCAATTCAGGACTGGTATCCACCAAATCTCCAGTGCAGCGCGTCGTGGGTGGCGGTGGAGGAAGTGTCGGCCGAGCAGGTCCCAAGAAGACTACACCAGGAAGCGGCAATGGAGCCGCAAACAGGGCCCAAAGCACTGCCCGCCGTCTGCCCAGTCGTGGGCCGAGCCAGGGGCAGCAGCAGCTGCAGCAGCAGGGTAGTTCATCAAAAGCCAGGAAGACAACGTCAACGCCCATGCGCGGACGCAATGTGAGTTTACTGAAGAAGACGGAGAAGAGAATCCCAAATTAGTTGGCCCTGGACCGAATCAAATCGAATCGAACTGAACCTAACCTCTATTTCTGCCACCACTGGGCACTCACCTCCTCTCTTTCTATCAATTTTCAATCGATACACTTTCGCATGCAGCGCTGGGCGGGCGAGAAGCCATAAGAAATAGCGGTAAACCGAGACAACCACGTGCCTTAACAAATACTGCCGGAATCAAAGGGAACAAAAATTCTGATCTAACATAACATTTGGTAGCACTAACTAGCAAAATTACTAACCAATAAATAGTATCAATCTTTAGATCGATATATCAGGCGCCTAAGTAGCTAGCAAATCTTATCTCTCACAACACCCTCCCCCCATTTTGTATATGATCCCCGTTAGGAGGAGGAGGCTGCTGCAAGCTGCATCAATGCCGGTGTGCGGGGCTATCTCGTGCGCCGTCTCTTTCGCACAGAGCAAGTGCAGCGTGTGGTCCAGACCATACGCGACACCCTCATCTTTGTGCTCAATCTGCACCTGGAGACCTACGGCACCAGTCTTGACGAGGAGGAGCCCGGAAACATACGCCTGAAGGCGCGTCTCCTACAGCAGGTTGGATGATTATCTTCTCTTCTCCCATATTCTTGAACTTTTTTCACTCTCTTTTTTGCTCTCTCTTTCAGCTCTGTTCGGCCAGCCGCACTCTCCACCTGATATTCTTCCAGACGAGCGCCAAAGAGCGCATGGACATAATATCGAGGGATCGGAAACGCATCCGAACTAAGCTCCTGGCCATGCATCTAAAGCAGCGCTGAGAGGGTAAATCTATGCCGAAAGGCTATAGCGAACGTTAAATCATTTCAATCTATCTCTCTCCACAGCTGGCGTCGCTTCGAAGCTTTCGCTTGCCGCCAAACTTTACGAAATGGAATGACTGAAAGCTTTTGCGTCCCAACCTACCTACCACCACAGCACAGCACAAAGCCATGCGCTGAATTCGCTTGAAAAGCTTACCACCACTTGTCAAAACATTTGGCATCGAGCGGACGTGTGCGTGCAAAAATTGTATTAAAATAATAGTTTTTATTTCCCCGCACCCGCCTGCAACACACAAACTTGCATCACTACACCCCGCCGACCCACATGAATGTGCGCGGGGCGGCTCTCCAGTAGTAGTAATAAAATCGTTAAAAAATACACAACAAAACGCAATTCTTTCGTAACTTGAGTGAATCAAAACCAACAAACGCAACAACAAAATATAGAGCACAGAGAAGGGCAAAGAGAACCAATTCTATTCTAGAAAATCGAAGGCCAAACAGAGAGGAGAGTGGACTTACATTATTTTTGTGTGAAAAGAAACTATTAAATAAATAAGAAATCAAAAGAGAGAAGCGAAGCGAAGCAGCAGAAGAAAAGATTATTAATAAAAATTAAAACACACATTTTAACACGCGACAAGTGCGTCTGTCTGTGTGTGTGAGTGCATGAGAGCTGTGCCTGGCCAGCGTGATTGTGTGTTTGTGCGTCTTGTCTTCGTGGGAGCTGCTCTCTGAGAGATTCTGAGTGCGTGGGTGTGTGTCGTTTCTGCGTTTCAGCAGAAAAGCCGCAAAAGCTGAAGCAGCGCAGCGCAGCAGCTAAAGCATTGCTTTCCTTGCCTAAAAAAAACGCCAACGCAATAACAAACCACCCGCAAGCCAAATAAACGCTTAAGGCATCGTCATGTCCTACACGGAGTTGGAGTCGGGATACCAGGACTTGCGTCAATCGAGTCAATCCAGTGCTGCTGCCCACTATAAGCAGCACGCTGTCCCGGAGCAGCAACAGACGCAAAAGCCGACGCAACAGAAGCAGAATTCCCAGCCATCGGCGAATGGGCAGCAGCAGACGCAGCAGCAGCATCGCGTCGGCTTCTATTTGGGTCAGGACGGAAATGTATGCGCTTTTATTTAATTCTTAGTGATGCAAAATTACTATGCACATATGTATATCCATTGTTATATTTTGAATGCCTTACATCACTACGTACATGTGTAAATATGTATGTAGAAGTTGACCCTGAATCTGTGTGAGTTTGCTGCAGCAGCAGCAGCAGCTTCCTCTACTTCTTTTCACGAAACAGCTGACTGGTCAATGTCAATGTCAAAAGCTTTCTCGCTCTCGGAGTGCCACTCTCTCACTTTTCCTCTGACTCCCTATTTATCTCTCTATCTCTATCTCTCTCTGGTTGTGCGTGGGTGCGTGGGAACGTGGTGCGCTTGAACATAATTCATCCTTCTTCCTCACTCCATCCCACTCAACAGTTCTAAAAATGGGAAACAGCTTCGAGAAGTTTGCGGGCAGCGGAGGTGGAGGGAATGGTCATAGAGGACCTGTCAGCAACAGCAGCCGAAGGATCAGCCTGCGTCGTCGCGGCTGGAGAGGGCAGCGTCACTGCCCAGTGGCAGAAACGTCAGACGAAGTAACTGCAGCTACGTCAGTGCAAACACAAGGACCCCAGTCGGAGGGACAGAGACGTTGGCTGACGCATGTGAACTCAACGCCGAACTTGGGTGGTGCGTCTGTTTGTGTCCTGTGTGTACTTGGGTTAATTTTACCTCTTGCTTCTTTCTCCCTTTCCCCAATCTTCTACCGCGTCACCAGAGACAGACGTAGACGTCAGTGATTTGCCGATGGAGCCTCGCTCCTCTTCGTTTTCCCATCCGGTGATTTGAACTCTTTTCTTTTCGTTGCACGATTGCCATTTCACCGTCGATATTTTGATATCGGTGTACTTTCACCATTCACACGATTCGCATCGGTTTCACCAGTAGTACAGACATTTAAGCGGTATCTGTTGTGTGTAGAATTTTTATTGGCTGAAGCTTAGGATAGACAAATCCCGATTTAAAACTTTTCAGATATGCATAACTGGAATTGACGAAACACGGAAAAGGTCCTACGGAATTTGTGCAAAAAAAAAATTTGTAGCACAAAAAAAAAAATATATATTTGTGCTTTATATACCCGATATTCAAAGAGCATTAGGCATATATATTACTATATATAATTCATACTTAAAGAGAAATATATAGGGATATTAGTTTTGTAGTGGATGTCGATGTGTGTAACAATTAGAAGTCTTAGAGTATACATATATATTTTTGGTCAGAATCAATAGCCGTGGCTATATGTACATACATATGTACATACTCGTAGCTATGTCCGTTAGTCTGTACGTCTTGATAAGCGCCTATTTTGTGTGTAAAACTATGAGTGTAACTATGTAAAACTAAAATGTTATCAAAGACAAGGAATGTATTTTGGCCTGGGCACCGATGGAAATCGTGAGAATGGAAATAAGTACCGATCTGAAAAAAAACCTTTGGTGAAAAACTTAATTTGTAACAGTGTCTTTATCTCTTATCTTCTATTCAGTTTTTTATATTTACATACGTTTACATTCTTTGTTTTGGGCTTGTGTTTTACATTAAACCGCTTCTGGCTGTTGTATTTCGTTTATTTGTTTTCGCTTTCTTCGGTAATCCCATATTGATACCCTGGCAGAGAGCATTTCCAAAACAATAGCATTAAAAACCGATTATAACTAGAAGTATGCATCAGTTTTCATGTCCGTCCGATTAATTTGTAAAACTAGTATGCACTTTTGATTCTTAGAATAAGAGGAGTCAACCTTTTAAAAAACAGTCTGCCAGTCTGGCTCTGGACTTACCTAGAATTTCGTGGGACAGCTGTTTTATCAGGCAATCAACTACCGGTCTCTGTTTGGTTTCATTATTACTAACTATAGTCAGGGCTTACTTTTTGCTAAACACCTTTTTAAAACGAAATGTGATATTTTCCTGAACCACAATGACTACCGTATTATACATATGTACATATATGTATTTGGTTTTTGTTTTTAGAGATAATTGAATCAAACCCAAAAAATTATGTTTTTTTTCACCAAAAAAATGATTTTAAGTTTTCAAGCAGAACAAAATTATTTTTCATACTTTTATGGTTATATTAGTTGCTTTAATATTGAAGATAACCGATTTTTATTTATTTAGAATACAAAAACGGACATAAAATCATTTTTGAAAGGTTTTAGGATTTTTTTGTTGAGATTGAACGCTACTACTGAAATGAAAAGCTAATCAAATCTATGCTCACAAGTTATGCTATTAACTATAGTATAGTTTAGTATAGTATATAGACGAGTAGTTAGGCTAAAAACAATCTGCAAGGGTATCTTAGACGTCGGGTCCCGAAGCTCGCTTTTCTTTATAGTTTTATTTTTTTACTTTTTCCATTGCGTTTCGATTGTTTGCTCAATTGGCTGGCGCTTTGAGATCCAATTAACTCGTGTTATATTGTGCATTAATTAATTATCACGTTATTTGTTCAATTCGTTTGTTTGCCATTGCTTGCTAGGTTTTGGTTCTGATCTGGGTCTCTGGGCTGCGAGAGATAATGGCATTGTTCTTGGCCAGTGCAGATCCCAGTTGTGGTCCAACCTCTTCACAGAGCTGTAGGCGCTCGCTGCCACTTATTCTTGTCTCTCGCGATCCCTTACCGGTTGTCGTTTATTCTATTTTTGGGTAAGCTTTTATTACATTGATTCATACAAAAACTATAAACAATACGGAGATTCGTCCTAAAGGAGCAACAATATATTGACAATTTAAGTTATTGCTAATATCTCTGAAGCATAGCCTGATCTTACGTTGTGAGATGAGCTTTCAAAGCTCTCAGCTTGCTCAACATCATTCGGAACAAACTCCACAGCCAAACTGACAACACAGTCGACTCATCTCCACTTCTGTAATTATTTGCAAACGATTCGGATTTCGGTGCAGATTGGGAATACTTATGTATTCTTACATGGGCGGGAAATGCCTCAAAGTTTGTATATGAATTCTGCACCAAATGATTTTCGCCAAAAGCCCCAAAAGCATGCCCCACACATTTACTTGCATTTACTTGGCTCAGGCACCATCTACCGGTAAACGAATTCGTTCCGAATGATGTTGAGCAAGCTGAGAGCTTTGAAAGCTCATCTCACAACGTAAGATCAGGCTATGCTTCATCGATCAAGCATATTTTACTTTATCAGCTGAAAATGCGGTATATACGAGTAGTTTGATAGAAACAGCATGTACCGAGGATCTATAGTTGGAAAGATTCTTTAGCTCAGCTCCGCTTTCGGCTCCGTATTGAGCTATATTGTGCAGTATATAGAATTAGGTTACTTCGAATGTGGATGTCCCATGAAGAAATTTTAGAAAAAGGGAAATCTTCTCAGCGGTGCTGAGAGAAAGAGTGAATGCAATTATGTTTTCCAAAGATGACTACCAATGTGGACAATAAATACAGAGGCATAGTTGCATAGATATAGACGTATCTTTACAAAGAACAAGTTTAGTTACATAGATACTATATAGAGAAAAATATATACATACATACGTATGCATGTTGGTGCACAGATGACTATAGATGATATTACTTTTTATTCCATTATAATGATCCATCGTTATGGATTTACCTTAATCTACGACCCCTTTTTGCTGAGGGCTCTGTCTTTTAATGGCATGCTTTTTGGATGCATCTCTCATGTAACTTGAAGGCTGACACCTCGTGGCTTGGGGTTTAGTCATGAAATGAAAATTAATCTGGTTATTATAATTAGTCTGATACCCAAAGAGCATTCGGGTATATTAGGTTCGCGTAGATGTACATTTCCAGTGGCTGACTCCACTGCCAAGACGCTAACTGGAAAAGTAACGCCGATATGGTACTTCGTTGGTGAAATAAGAGTGTTATAGAGAGAGAGAGCGACTATTTATATTTAGGTAGAAGGAGGATGCACCAAGTGCAGAGATATATTATATAATTTTCATTCATTATAAACAGAAACTGAGTACTGGGTATCATAGTGTCTGGCCGCCTGAGGACTGGTGTTTGTTTGTAAGGGCGAGTAGCGTCGAAGTTATAGCTTTTACTATACATATGTACTCGTAGTGTACTTGCATATATACATATATACATACATATGTATATATACTTATATCCCTGATTATCTCTATGTACACAGACAAATTTAGACTTTACCTGAGCAATTTTTTTGCGGTGGGGTACTGGGAGATCTCTCTCTTTCTCTCTCTTGAATTGGGCAATTCTTATCACTTGGCACTGAAATTCTTATCGTTTTAGCTGCTCTTTGCACGTTACCTGTGGGCCGCTTACACCAACTGGTTTCGTTGTCGTTGTCGTTGTCATTGTCGTTCCGCTGTTTTCTTTGTTCTGCTTGTCCGTTGTCGTTGTACGTTGCACGGTGTCCACTGTCCGCCTCGGTTGTTGTTCATTTACTCTCTGTTGGGGCCGGACGTGTACGCTAAGTTGTAGTTAAGTCGTTTTGTCAACAATGGAAACGACAGCAACAACAGCAAAAGCAAAATCAACGAAAACGATGATAAGATCGACGCACGCTTACTCTTCCAGTATGGCGAAGCAATTACACAAAGAGAGCGACAACGACAGTGACAGCGAGAACCATCTGACGCCTCTCTGTGCGAGTATCTCCGCTGTGCTCACTCTGAGTGAGTGGGCGCAGGCCATTGGGCACACTCCGTGACCTCACCCCTCCGTCTCTCTCCACTCTGATCCGTCCGATACTATACGATCCGATCCGATTCGATGAGATCCGCTGTACGAGTACTCACGTCAGTTGATTGCCGTACACGGAACACGGAACAGTTCGCGACCCCAGTCAGGCCCACGTCGCTCGCTTCGCTTCGAATTGTGTCGGAATTCGGTTGCTCTGGCACGTTCCGTACCGTTCTATATCGTTCCATACCGTACCGCTTCAGTGGTGACCCCGATTCGTTGAAACTACTATATGGAATGGACCTGGCTCAAGGACTGGTGGCGCCTCAAAAAGCTGCGCTCGCGTCACCAGCGCCACAAGAAGAAACTCGAGGCAGCAGCGGCGGAGGGTGCCGCTGTAAGCACAGCCGCGGCCTTGCCCGGATCAGATCCAGTGGCGGGTGGCAATGTCTTGAGCCGAGAGGATCGTCGGGCCAGTCGCCGTCACAGCGTGGTGGTGATCACAGGGGAGGATTCGGGGCATGCCCAGCGACGCGGACGTGTCCGGGATCGACTGCGCCGCAACCGTTTGCTGCAGTGTCAGCGGCGGAGTCAAAGCGCCGGAGTCCATGCCAAGCAAAATGACAAGGATATGCCTGGTGATGACGATGACGGGGAATACGGACCCTTCAACGTCAGCGACTACGAGGACTATGAACCGAGCCATGGCAGCGATGGGGAGAGCGACGACTTCTGCTACTGTGACATCTGTCTGAATGTAGGTCTCATAGGTCTCCCACAACTACCGGCTACCGGCTACCGCTTGCCAGACAAAAAGACGATAATGAATGAGTGGCTGAGAGGGCAATTTGCTAATTGAAATGTGCTTCGGGTTACAGATGGAACTGGTTTATTTGGTTAAGATTTTAGTGTATTTATAGAGTATTTCTGTCTCTATCTATGGAAATTATAATCATAGAGAAGAAACTTCAGTGGGCATAGCGCCACAACTGTTTCTTAACCGATTCAAAAACAAAGAAATGTAACGGCTTGAATATCAACCGATTCGATTGAAAATTGCGAAAACAACATACATGGCGTGTGCATAACGCACAACGTGAGTTTCGCTGATATGGCGATTTTTGTCGCCGTTGGTGTTGCTATAGACGAAAATCAAATATAAAAAACAAGTATTTTTAATACCATGTTTTCCAATATGAGTAACTTATAAATGAAAGATGATTCCATGGTAAAAGTTCCTCCACAAACTCTCTTATTACCATATATAGAAAAAAGTATAGAAAAATTGCCACAATATTGGCTATTCCGATTCATATATGTATGTATACTTCTTAAAGATGATTGAGTTTTTGTCAAAAATCACTCAGTACATTTATTCTCGATTAGCATCAAGAGCCGCGTCGATATAGCCGTGTCTGCCTGTCCGTCTTGTTTGACGCCTAAGTCTCAGAGACTATAAGTATCCGGACTCTTGTGATATTACACTGTTACAAGTGTAGTTCAATATTTCGCCTCCACAAATTACGAACATCTGTGGCATCCACAATTTCGAAGATACGAGAAAACAGTAAACGCAGTATTGTAGAAAATTACCGTTTCTAACAGATTGCAGAATCTAGAATCGATGTAGATCGATGTAGATGGCATATGTGGATAGGGGAAACACTTCTCTACGGGTAATTTCCAATAAGTCAAGCTTGCATTCAATTAGCTGAATTTCAATTTACTTTACATATATGTACAATATAGTTGTATGTATCTCATCTTGGTATATATGGATGTGTATGTACATTGTACCATTTTAAAATAAACTCAATTTTGAGTTTAAATAATATATGTGTACACATACATATACTCTTTTTATTTCGGCTATAAAAATACGAAAAACTACATTTTATCCACAAAATATGAAACCTTGTGACAGATTTGAAATTCGTGCTAGTCTTAAGGCCTAGATTCTATCCGATTTCTGTCGGACTTGTGTATAAATTTCCACTGTAAAAAGAACCCTGAAAGCCGACTCGACAGGTGTTTGATTCTAATGTCGCCACTCGATTCGACACATAAACAAACCAACAAAAAGTACACCAGCAACATTAAGTGAAACGGCAGTGAGTGAGCCAACGAGGAAAGTGGGTCACTGCAGGCGCGCATGTGAATACTCGTATCCTTGGTTCGTGTTCGCTCAGCTAAGCTGCGGAGCAACCAAGCATTCGCCTGGCCTGCCGCCCCTCCTTTCTGTTCCATTCTGTTCTAAATTGTTTTGTTCTTTGTTCTTTTTCCACTGTGGAATGCGGCGGAAAGTGAAGCTAACAAATCCAATAATCCATACACGCATCTTTCTACATTCAAAGGGCGACACGGACTTTGGGGAAAGCAACGACGGCATGGACTCCGACACGAGCACCTCATCCAGCAACAGCAAGCAAGTGATGGTCGGCATCTGTGCAATGGCCAAGAAGACGCAGTCGAAGCCGATGAAGGAGATCCTCACGCGGCTCGGCGAGTTCGAGTTCATCAAGCTGGTCACGTTCGAGGAGAACGTGATACTGCGCGAGCCGGTCCAGAACTGGCCCACCTGCGACTGTCTGGTCTCGTTTCACTCAAAGGGATTCCCCCTGGAGAAGGCCATCGAGTACGCCCAGCTGCGCAATCCGTTTGTCCTCAATAACCTTCACATGCAGTACGACATACAGGACAGGCGGCGGGTCTATGCCATACTCGAGAAGGAGGGCATCGAGATACCACGCTATGCGGTCCTCGATCGCGACTCGCCCGATCCCAAGCGTGAGTATCATGATCATATTGCGATACCTTATTCAGGAAGGGATTCCATTTATCTATCATTTTTGACCTGCGGACCTGCTGCTTGGGGTTCCATTCGAGGGGAGATAACACCCTGAATTAATATCCCTCACCAGCTGTTCATATACGAGTTTGTATTCGTGCTAATGCTTACATTAATTTTTCGTTTGACAGATCACGAGCTGATCGAATCGGAGGACCATGTGGAGGTCAATGGGATCACCTTCAACAAGCCGTTCGTTGAGAAGCCAGTCTCGGCGGAGGACCACAACATCTACATCTACTACCCGACCTCGGCGGGAGGTGGAAGTCAGCGTTTGTTTCGTAAGATCGGCAGTAGGAGCAGTGTCTATTCGCCGGAGTCGCGTGTGCGCAAGACGGGCTCGTTTATCTACGAGGACTTCATGCCCACCGATGGTATGCAACTTGCTCTCTATGCTCCCATGCTCTATGCAGCTGTAGGTACTACCCGAGATCCTGACTTCCCGCTCCCGAATCCTGAATCCCGTATTCCAGATCTCACATCCCTGTCCACTCTGCGCTGTATCCTATCTCCCGATACGTTAACCCCGATATGGCTGCCTGTTGTTGTTAAGGGCTATGTTTGGCTAGCTTAATCCCCTCTCCTCCAGCTTAACAAATCGCCACCGCCAAACATATCTCATTTGACCATTGTCTTGCGTTTCCCCACTTCTCACTTGCCACTCGCAACTCGTCACTCGTCACTCGCCGCCCCCCTACTCGCCGCACGCCGCTCTGTTCAGCTCAGTTCAGCTCATCATACTGGCCGCCAGTCGAACGCACTGAATCCAGCATTACCTTTACAACTTAGTGTACTTTTCAGGCACCGACGTGAAGGTCTACACCGTGGGACCGGACTACGCCCATGCGGAGGCCCGCAAGAGTCCCGCTCTAGACGGCAAAGTGGAGCGCGACAGCGAGGGCAAGGAGATCCGCTACCCGGTGATCCTCAATCACTCCGAGAAGCTCATTTCCCGCAAGGTGTGCCTGGCCTTCAAGCAGACCGTCTGCGGCTTCGATCTCCTGCGGGCCAATGGCAAGAGCTACGTATGCGATGTGAATGGCTTCAGTTTCGTGAAGAACTCAAACAAATACTACGACGACTGCGCCAAGATCCTGGGCAATATGATACTCAGGGAGTTGACGCCCACGCTGCACATTCCGTGGTCGGTGCCCTTCCAACTGGACGATCCACCCATTGTCCCCACCACCTTTGGCAAGATGATGGAGCTGCGATGTGTGGTGGCCGTGATCCGGCATGGGGATCGCACGCCCAAGCAAAAGATGAAGGTCGAAGTGCGGCATCCAAAGTGAGTATACATTGATAGATAGACAGCCCTTCTTCTGCATATGGCACTGGATCTGATTCGTTTGCCCATTTATTGCTTAGATTCTTTGAGATTTTCGAGAAGTACGACGGCTACAAGCTGGGCCATGTGAAGCTGAAGCGGCCCAAGCAGCTGCAGGAGATCCTCGACATCGCCCGTTTCTTGCTCAGCGAGATCCACACCAAGGCACACGCGGAGATCGAGGAGAAGGAAAGCAAGCTGGAGCAGTTGAAGAACGTCCTCGAGATGTACGGCCACTTCTCGGGCATCAATCGGAAGGTGCAGATGAAGTACCAGCCGAAGGGACGACCCCGTGGCTCCAGTTCCGATGACAGTAAGTCTCTAGCCGTTCCCAATCCTAAACGCAGTCTTGTGTTCAAACCCTGCGAAGCCAATCTTCCAGCGCAATCCCCTGCAGAGCCGTCGCTAGTGCTCATTCTCAAGTGGGGTGGCGAGCTAACGCCCGCCGGACGCATCCAGGCCGAGGAGCTGGGTCGCATTTTCCGCTGCATGTATCCGGGAGGTCAGGGACGATCCGATTACTCGGGCACCCAGGGATTGGGTCTACTACGGTACGCACCTGCTGCTTGTCCTCACTTTTCTTCACTTTTTGTTACTCCAAAAATTTTTTTCCAGCTTGCACTCAACCTTTCGGCACGATCTGAAGATCTACGCCTCGGACGAGGGTCGGGTCCAGATGACTGCGGCTGCGTTTGCCAAGGGCCTGCTGGCCCTCGAGGGAGAGCTTACGCCCATTCTGGTGCAGATGGTTAAGAGCGCCAACACGAATGGGCTGCTGGACAACGATTGCGACTCCAGCAAATACCAGAATCGGTGAGTGATTCTCTCTTCTTTAAGATGGATTTCTGGCAGTCGGTATATCCGTGCCGTGGTGATCAATGCTCTTATGCCAATGGCAAGCGGATAGTTTATGAATCTGTTCATCGTTCATCGTTAATCGGTCATCGATCTTATTAATAATGGGCTGATCAGTGATGAATTTCTTGCTGATGCTCATCGCATTAATTCATCTATCATAATCCGCAGAGAAAGAGCGTACAAATAGTTCTATACCCTCTTGATGATACATCACCGATCACCGATCACCGATGACACGATCCCTCAATATTCTATAGAACTAGAGGGAATTTTAAACTGATCCCTTAAGGCTCTATCAATAATCTGACGGCAAGCTCTATCTGATCTTTCAGTTCATTCCTACAATTCTGAAGGATCCCTTTAGCCGTTGTAATCTCTAATGCTATGTACCATTAATGTATGCTAATCCTGTATCCTGTATCCTGTAGCCAACAGGGCCAAGGGTCGCCTGCATGAGCTAATGCAAAACGATCGCGAGTTTACAAAGGAGGATCGCGAGCACATCAACCCGTGCAACAGCAAATCGATCACTCAGGCGCTGGACTTTGTGAAGAATCCGGTGGACTGCTGCCACCATGTGCACCTGCTGATCCGCGAGCTGCTGCACATAATCAGCATTAAGAAGGACGATCCCAAGACCAAGGACGCCATACTGTACCATGGCGAGACCTGGGACCTGATGCGCTGCCGCTGGGAGAAGATCGAGAAGGACTTCAGCACCAAGTCAAATCTGTTTGACATCTCCAAGATCCCAGACATCTACGACTGCATCAAATACGATCTGCAGCACAACCAGCACACGTTGCAGTACGACCAGGCCGAGGAGCTGTACATCTACGCCAAGAATCTGGCCGACATTGTCATACCGCAGGAGTACGGGCTGACACCGCAGGAGAAGCTGGCCATTGGGCAGGGTATCTGTTCTCCGCTGCTGCGCAAGATCAAGGGCGATTTGCAGCGGAACATCGATGAGGTCGAGGACGAGTTCATGAACCGGTTGAATCCACATTACAGCCACGGCGTGGCCAGTCCCCAGCGGCACGTCCGCACCCGTCTGTACTTCACCAGCGAGTCCCATGTCCACTCCCTGCTCACCGTCCTCCGGTACGGCGGCCTTCTCAACGTGGTCACCGACGAGCAGTGGCGCCGCGCCATGGACTACATTTCCATGGTGTCCGAGCTGAATTATATGTCCCAGATCGTCATCATGCTGTACGAGGATCCCACCAAGGATCCCACCTCCGAGGAACGCTTCCACGTCGAGCTGCACTTCAGTCCAGGCGTCAACTGCTGCGTTCAGAAGAACCTGCCGCCAGGACCCGGCTTCCGACCCCACTCCCACGGCGACAATGCCTGCAACGTGAGCCTGCAGTCCTCGGACGAGGCGAATCCTGCCCGAATCGAGGAGGAGAACGACAACAACTCCGGGGAGGAGCAGAGCACCAAAAAGGCAGGGGTTAGTCCAGCATCTCTTCCAGAACTCTTACTCCAAAACTCTTGCAGTGCAGGAAGGGGAAGTCTCCGAGCATCGAGCATCTGAGCATCCACAGCAGCAAAACCATTTGCTGTGCTGCGGCTGTATCTCCTGCTCATCGTTCATCTGTCCGAGAGTCCGTTAATCCGTTAATCCGTTCATAGTATAGTCACATGCAGAGATGTGCATAGTATTTCTATATGCAAGAGGCTGACTATCTGTAGTGGAATATGTCTGCGAATGTCTGTAGGGATATGCACACACCGATTACGCCCATTCCTAATGATACTACGCTATTGGACTTACACTTGGGATACTTAAGGAGAAGGGTCTTGTGGACATTTAGCTATAAGTTTGATTGCTTTAAATGTCCTCCATGTGCACCCAGTAAAGTCACTTCCGTTGACTTTGAGGCTGCGGTGTTCCGACGTTGCCTTCTTTCGTTTTCAATTGTTAATAATAATTAATAATCATTTCCTCCCCCCTGCTCACCCGCAGAGCTGCGAGGAGAACATATCCGGCACTGGCTCCAGCAGCAATGTTTTCAATGCCGGCTTCAACAGGCTGGAGCTGCGCACCAAGCACCTCAAGTCGAAGCCCATTCCCATTGGCTCGCACCACACGGTAAGCGGGCACGAGGCAATGGATCTGGCCAAGCGGCTCAACGAGGAGCTCGCCTCCCAGCAGCAACAGCTCAACCATCACCAGCAACAGAAACAGCAGCAACAGCAGCAGCAACAGCAGCAGCAGCAGCAGCAGCAGCAGCATTGCGGCCCATCAGCCCTGACATGCGTGCCGTGAGTCCGGACTGCGAGCCGCGATCCCGCAGCTTTGAGCAGCGTCCCACCTCCGGCAACTGTTGCAAGCAGACGGGTATGTATATCAGGGTCGGGGCGGAATAGTGCTCTTGCCTGTGTATGTGTGTGTGTGGCTGTGTGTGTGTGTGTGTGTGTGTGTGTGTGTGTTTAGCGCTTGCAACTGCCTATGCCGCCAACGCGCCAACGCGGAGCCTGGGGCTCCCCGCTCTTACTACTACTACTCCTTCAAACTTAACAGGGGCTGATTTACGATTTGTGCTCGTTTCCGTTTCCCGGCATCCCCCCTAACACTACTTAAGTAACACTTCATTACCGATTGGCGCGTTGCAGTTTCCATTTCGCTGCTTAGCTATAACCTGGAAAGGGACTTTAAGCGGTGGAAGATAGCAAGGATTAGTTCAAACTAGCAGGAGAGTAGACTAATTGGGGGAACGTGATATATCCCAGTGATATATCCCACCTTAAACATTGAAGAGTATTGACTCGTCATCGCTTTATCTGTTGATCGGGGAAAGCTACACATCAGTGTAGCCGCCACATCTGAAACTACTTAAATATCAGTCCGGAAATACATATATCCTCCCTCCCTCCCACTACCCATCAATTGATCAATCTATCTCGCCTTTTATCCATCCATCTTTGATCCACCAAACATTTCTATTTTTTTTAGTTATTTTTTTATTGGGTACGAGTGCAACTTCCACATTCGTTTATTGTCCGAACAACCTTTAATATTTAAGGGAAATATGAGTTGGGATTTGGGGTTTCTTAGTGGGATTTTTCCAACTGGTCTTCCTACCAGGTTATATCATCTTCGGCTGTCCCGAAGCTGCGCTTCGCTTTTCACTTATGTTAAAATGTGTTGCATTTCTTTCCATATATTTTTGTTGGTGTTCTAATTTTGGTTGAAGCATGCCGTTTCCTTCCTTTTTGTTTTTTGCCTGCGTTTTATGGTTTATTTCCCCCCACCGCCCCCACCGAAAGCCAAAGGGCAACCGAACCAATCCACCCCCAAACCCACACCCAACTTGAGTCCAAAGGAATAATATAATCCTTGAAAATTCCCATAGATCCCACGTTCCCAGAACCTTTCCAAAGTTTATCTAGATTCTAGAATATTTATTTGATTACGCTATTTGTTGCCTCTCCTCCGCCCTATTGTATATGTATATGTATATGTGCCTGTACCTGTATCTGCATCTGTATTGACTCCCATTTTTACAAGTATCTTTAGATAATATGGCGCCATCTCTCTCTCTTTCGAATGGTAAACGAAAAAACAATGTTTAGTTTCATAATTTCTCAACATGTGTGTTTATGGAATGTAGAAAAGAAGGAATGCCTTTTTTAGCCTTCTCCACACAAGCTGTGCCCAACATTTTTGGTTTTCGATTTTTCTGTTTCAACGTTGAGTCGATGATAGACTATTGTGGGACGATCGATGAGATTCATATGTTATAAACGCTCACAAATCCACACACACACATACATCTCGTCCTCTCTCTCTCTCTCTCTGTCTCTCTCTCGCCCGCTTTCCCGCTCTCGATCGCAATCTCACTCTCAATCTCAATCTCAATCTCACTCTCACTCTGTCTCGCTCTCAATCTCAATCTCACTCTCACTCTCACTTTCTCTCTCTCGTTCGTTCTCTACTTTCCACATGAGAAAAACGGAAAATCTATAAGCATCTGGCCGCGGAATCCCGTGTACTTGGCAATGCTGGTCACACTGTCCCAGGCACACAGCCACTCTAGTAACTCTGGCGTCCTCGTCCTCGTTCTCACCACAACCCAAAACTACAATCAGTCCCCCAGGCAGCTGGGCCCCGGGAAGTGCTTCCGAAGCATTTCCTTTCGTCCAAAAGGAATGGGAATGGGAATGGAACTGCGTTCGGAAGCTCTTTGCCGGGCTTCAGCTGCGGAACAGTCACACTTTTTATTATCCCTCTCCTGCTCTCTATCTCTATACCCGCTCTGTATCTCTACATATGTATCTCTGTTTGTGGTTATTTATCTGTCTTTCTCTGTGCCCCCCGTCCCTTTGTCTGTCTTGGTCTTCATGCATGAAAATCGAACAGTTGAAAGGAAGAAAAAGAAGCGAAAACTTTGCCAACTTTTTGTAAAGTTATTGTCTTTGTCTGTGTCTGTGTCTGTTCGTTGCTCGTTGTTGTTGTTTGCAGAACCCATAACCCGTACGTACCGCCAAAGCCAAAGCCAAAGCCAAAGCCAACCAACAGACCCAGAACAATCCGAATCGTCGTAACACACACAAAGTAACACCGAATCACCCGATACACTCACAAACTCGTACACAAACCGCTACAGGACTCGCCTCAAAACTAAAAAAAAAAAAACGCCCACACACAAGCTTATCCCAATCCACCTGTTACCGCCTGAAGCTACCTGTTGCTGCCCGCCTTAAGCTGCTGCAGATAAAGCTTGAAAGCTTAGAGCTTTTAAATGCTCTTGCAAGAAGAGGTTTCATTGATGATCCAGATAGGATCAGTTTTACAAGCAAATGTTGAACAATGTGCGAGAATTTCCATTTATCATTCAGTGGCGAAGAACAAAAAGGGATCAGAAGGGCCACTTAACTAAGGCATAACCCCTCAAAATATCTTCTGTAAGACACACAAGAAGATGTTGGAAAGCACAGCCACAGCATGCTCGTACATATAAATAAAATTTAATCATTTGTGGAGAATTTAACTACTTGAGGATGAACTTAGATAAGATAATATTTAGATAAGGCTTAGGTTTTGGTGCAATTATAAGCATCTATGTATCTATTACATTCTTGCAAGAGCATTTCCATTCGGCCAGCCGAACTTTTTAGTTTCTTTTTTGTTTTTTTTTTTATTTGTTTTCGAATGGGTTTTTCTGCCTTTTATGAATCCTTCATTAAACGTTTTCTCTTTCTATTCGTTCTCCAATTTGTTGAGTATCTCGGCTAATGACTTTTCTATTTGTACACCCACAACAATACTCCGACACACCGACACACCGATACACACCCACTCCGACACGTGGCGTGGCTGACTCTTGACGCCGGACGGAACCCAATCATCCGTACTAAACCTTCATTATCCACCACCATTTGGCCCCGTCCCCATCGAACTATCGCAGCCCCTTCCCCAAGTTTCGGAGAGATAGACCATGCCCGGGTCGGCAATGGAGAAGGGGCGCCCAAGGGGGGCAATCGCACAGCCTTCCAGATCCGCGTCACGGACAGTCTGTCCTTCTTTAAGATCGACTCCTCAACGAACGAGCTGCCCTTGTCTGATATTGATTTCTCCCTGAACCCGGGTACACCCCAGTGCGGCCCGTCCCCCCACAAGCGGCTCCACGTGCTGACCATGCGTCGCATGGAGAGCTGCGATGAGCCGGATGACCTGAAGGCGGGTCGCGAGGTGCCCCAGCACCTGCAGCACCTGCCCCAGATCTCGCCCATGGCCACCAACGAGCGTCCGCTCAGCTGCAACTGCACCAGCTCGTCGGCCCTAGCGCTTCATGCCCAGGCCCACTCGCACTCGAAGAGTCTGATGGATCTGGGCCAGACTCTGAGCAACTCCGAGGTGGCACACAGCACGGCAACGGGCCCCGCCGATCGAGCAGATGCCGTCGAAGTCGGCGGCAGCAGCTTCGACGATGACTATCAGCTCTCCAGCTCGGCTCCGGCTTGCCTGATGACCGTCCCATACGGGCGCCGATCTTCTGGAACGGCAGCTCTCTCGCCCATGAGCCATGCCACCACCTCGCCCACCGCCTCCACCCTGAGGCTGTGCAAGAACATGGAGGAGACCCATTCAAAGGCACCATCTGCCGATAGTTCTGCCTCCAGTTCTGGGCACCGCAAGGCCACCAGTCACTCGTGTGGCCAGCTCTCGGTGATGCCCAGCTCGGCGATGGGGCTCCAGGAGAATCCCTTTCGCTTTATGGTCTGTTCGGTGGCAGCTCCCCCTGTCGGGTGTTTTGTGAGCTGCTTTGAACCCATAGCCGAGAATGTTACACAAAATCTGAATCCCTCACCCGATCCCGAACCCACCACGCCCACACCCACACCCACAAATCAAACGAATATTGTAACCAATGAAGTGGCGAAAGAGCAACAGACACACCCACAGCCACTGGTGGTCTATAATCTGCCCACTTTGCTGGTTACTGCCACAGCAAGCCGAACAGAACTCATACCAATACCTACACCGACAATTACACCAACACTATCTACAACAACAACAACAACAACAACAAAAACCATAACAACAACAACAACAACAACAACAACAATAGCAACTTTGCTCAATAATAATACAGAAACAATGTCTTCTAATCAAACATTTACTAACCAATTCAAATCGATCGATCCTTCCTCCTCTGACGCACACCAACACCAACACCAACACCAACACCAACATGAATACGAAACAACACCAACACCAACACCAATACAAATACCAACCTCAACAACAATTACACCAATCACCAATCAATCAATCATTCAACATAATGACACCAATACAAATATCAACACCAATACCGATACAAACACAACAACTACCACGACCACCACCCCGTCTTGTTGTACCAATACCATCGCCACAGATAGCACAGTTTCGGTATCGGTATCGGCCTCGGCCTCATCGGCCAACTCGTCAACATCATCGCGTCGCCAAAGACACAGTATTGCCGGCCAGATGTCCTATATGAAAATGTTGGGTTTCGGTGGTTTTAGCAAAAAGATGGCCACCAGCGCGAATAGCCTTTTCAGCACGGCAGTGATAAGCGGAAGCTCATCTGCCCCCAATCTGCGGGACATGATACCGGTCTCGTCTTCCGGTGAGTACTACACATAGTCGTAAGCAAAAGAGTTCCGTCGAGTTGGATTTGAATAAGGAGGGAGAGAGATCTCACTGCTCTGAAGGAGCAAGCTTATGTAGGTCTATCTTTAGTCAAGTAAAGTTGGACCCAGAAATTTTGTAGAGCACCTCAAGGCTTGCATCGAGTGTGCACAAAAGGGTAGTTATAGAAAACCTTTTAACTTTTTTGCTGGTTTTAAAATCGACTACTACTTAAAGGGGGGATATATTATTATAGGGTTCGAAGCGAAAATTAATGGGAGGTACGTAGTACGTACTCCCAAAACAATAACGAATATATATATTTTACATGTATAGATTGACACATAAAATAACCTTTTTATAGGCTATGAAAACCTGATCAATGTGTGTGTAAATTACAAACCTATCGTACAAAACATTATAGCAATTCTTTGGTTATTTATACTCGTAATGCAACCTATTGAGGTGGTCAATATAGTATGTATGTAGGTAATCAGAGAATTATGGAATGTATTTGAACAATACATAAATGCAGTTGATAGATAAATGCAGGTTGTCTTTCGCTATAGGGAAACCAAAGTCTTGGTTTAACTTCTTAACAGAAAATATAAGAATATTGGCGAAAACATCTAAAAGCTCGTTTCGATTCGAGATCCTCTATCTCCCACCCTTTAGAGTCGTCTAATTGGATGTCTTTCGGTTCGGATATCACTTTCTTTCCGCGAGAATCCTTTCCTGCGGCGGACTCTACCTTCATTTTAAGTTTGTACTATTTTTTTTGTTTGTGAGGAGGGGTCATTGATTCATCCTTGATTAAATGATATTTCATTGATATTTTTTCTCAAAAACTGGGGACCGTACAGGATTTGGCGATGTACCACCAATACGACCCCTGGAAACGCTCCACAATGCTCTGTCGCTGCGCAAGTTGGACTGTTTCCTTCAGGACATGATCCTGGCGCAGATATTCAAGACACCAACGGGCTCTCCACCGCGCGCCTTCGACCACGGCGCCATGCCAGCCGTCTCTTCAATGGCACTCGCTGCACATGTGGATGATGCCGCTTCAGTCGTTCCAGGCATCGTCGGCGCTGGGGACACTCCGAGCACCCCGACGGGGGTGACGGTGAAAGTGGGTCAGTCGCCCCTCAGTGTGACCTTCCAAGGATGCTGCAGCGAATCGAACTCAATTAACGTGTCCGCGGAACGACGCCAAGGCACCAGGCTCCCCTCGGAGTTGGCGCTGGAGGAGCAGAACAAAGACCAGGATGCGAACGAGCGAAGGCAAAACCGAACGTTTTTGGCCGCCAAAAAAGAACGTAAGTCAAAACACACAGGATCCTGAAGGGATCCCGTATAATATATATGTATACAAAAATACTCCACTCGGCTTTTGGTTTAAAATATTTTTGGATAAACTGACGAAATTCCAAAGGATTGATTCAAAGCACACACTCGTTTGGTTCAATTACATTTTAAAATTATTTTGTTCGAAATATATTGTTTTTCTAATTATCATTCTTTTTGTTGTTGGGAATGAAGGTCTTCAAATGACATCAGAGAACTGTGAACTCTTTTCTGTTGGAGAGCGCAACATTTGCTAATAAACTCTAGCTTCGATATGGCAAAGTACTTAAGTCAAAATAACTGTTTGAGATGGAAGAGGATGTACGAGTTCATCAACCTGGACCCCAACTAATCCTCATCCAAAATCAAACAATCTCGCAGGTTTTGTGGTCTTTTTTCGTCTTTGTGGTTCACAATGTCAAGATTTGTGTTTTAGAACACCATCAGAGTACATAAGAATGGAACTAGGGACCTGGCGTTTTTTCAATTTTAATTTCCTGAGTTGTAATGTTACCATGCCCAAATGTTGGTTGGTCTTATTTGATTTAACTTTTAATTTCAATTTCAATTTCAATTTAATTATTTATGCGTTCTTTTTGTTCTTAATATTTTCAGTGGATTGAATTGAGCCAAGCATTTAGAGTAAATGCAGCTAACTTTTGGTTTACATCTATATATATTACTATATTGTGCTATTTCTATAACTGATTAACACAAATTATTATAGATATATGCAAATCACACAACATCTACACAGATAGATATAGTTTTGTGGTTTTATTTTATTTTAATTTCAATTAGATTTTAAGTTTTTGGTCATCATTGGAATAAAAATGGCGAGAAGTGAAAACTTTTAGATTATAAATCCATTATAAATCGCCTCTCAATCAAAAACTGCTCACTCGCTCTTTGCTCACTCTTCGTTTCTTTACATTTGTTCCTTCTGCCCATTTTCCCTTCTTCATTTTCTTTTCTTTACTCGCTGTATGATAACTCGCCTACTCGCTTGTTAAACATACAAAAGTATGTTTTTCTACTCGTTCTTTCATCACGCTAACCGTTCCGTTCCCGTTCCCACTCGTCACTCATTCTCGCACTCGCACTCGTTTTCTTTATCTTTTCTTTTCTTTTCTAGATCTTTTCTTTTTAATTTTAACCTCGTTTACATTTCAACCGCTCATACCGCATTCGATTCGCACATTCAAGACTCGATTTGGTATCATCTTTATCCATATCGCTTCCGCTTACTAACGGCTCTACTAAAAACTTTAACCATTTGGTCAACCCACAAAAGAAATCTGGCAACAGCAGCAGGATAGCCTCCACGCAGCCATGGCGGATGAGGAACCACAATCCGAGCTGGAGCTGAAGCACCTGCTATTGTGAGAATGAGTTTGCTATCCGTTCCTCCTCCATTAATTGAGATATCCCATTTCACAGCGATAATTATACCAATCCCTTCATGCCATATGATCAGATTGAGGGTACCATGCCATATCATCAGATTGAGGGAACCATGCCATATGATCTGATTGATGGAACCATGCTATATGATCACATTGAGGGAATGCCAGAATTCTTCCTTAAAATAAGTGAACAGATAAAAAGCCTCCCACAATGTGAACCTACTTTTACTGGCGCTGGGCTGAGCACGTCCGGAGATGGTCTTTTCTTCGGCGCATGCGGGGAGCCGGACAACGCCCTCAACTGCCTCACCCCCGTGAGCTTCGGCATAGACCAGGACCTGAGCATGGTGGCCAACAGGGGCTCCATGACGCTGTCCATGGATGTGAGTAGCTTAGCCTTTTCCCCTTTCATATTCTAATGACATTTCAATTCCCCTCAGGGCTTCGAGGATGATGAGGATGCCACCCTTTCGGCAGCCACGACTCCATCGCTCCCAGCAGATGGGGAGCCCAAGCTGGCGATTTGCCACTGCTGCCCCAGCCACGACGAGGCTCCGCCGGACGTGGCCAGTGATGATCCCCGCTTCGGTTTCTCCCTGCCCGTCCACGTCCAGCAGCCTTCACCGGAGCACACTCGTCCTCCCGTGCGCCGGTCTCACGATTCCGTCTCGCCGCGCATCCAGAAGCAGATCAACGTCTTCGAGAGTACAGGACAGCCGGACAAGGACGGGGCGGCACTGCACGCCTCCATAAATCTGCCGGCTGCCACCCAGCAGCTGCGCCAGGATGCCCGGCTTCGCAAGTTTGAGAACCTTACCCAGTCTACATCCAACTCGAACTTTCCCTTCGAGAGCAACACCCTAAAGCGCGTGCCCATGCAGGCTACAGGCGACTATGAGAACGTGTCCCACACTCAGAGTTGCATCAACCTAAAGAGCACCAGTGGATCACCCCAGCATCAGAAAGGAACAGGAACAGGAGCAGTGGCAGGAGCTGGAGCAGATCGGGATCGGCTACGGGGAGTCGGAACGGGGCACTTTGTGCGACTGCCCAGTGCTCTGTCCGCCTGCCACTCAGCCTCGGCTTCCCCCTCGCCATCACCATCACCTCGCCCGGGGGCGTTGATCGTGAAGGAGCGATTTATAGAACCGCCCAAGCGGGGCATTGTCCGGGGCTATCACCCCAAGACTCAGTCCATGGACGCGGACTTTCTGTTCAACGAGTTCCTGCTGCTGCCGGCCAATGCTCCCGCTAATCTTTCGTTCGATTGCAGCGACACCGAGCTTGATACCGATACCGATGTCGGGGCCGATACTGTTGCTGGAGCCGATGCAGGAGGCGATGCCGATCGCAGTGATCGCGACGATACCGAGCAACCCTCGACATCGTCTAGGAGGAACCGTTAGCTCTCAACTCTCAGCACTCGCATTCGCACTCGCAGCCTCACTAAACTTTAAGCTAAATATTTATCGGGCGCGTAATCGAACACGTTATCGAATTCCTTAATTTTAAATGTACTTGTTGTTGTTGTTGGGCCAAGCAAATAAAACTAAGCGGTAAATGTATATTTTCTGTCCACAATTTATACTTGTTTGTCTGTGAGAAAATATAATAAGTTACCATATTGATTAAAGGAGGGGTCTGGTTCTTCCGAGTATAGCTTCTGGATCGAACCTGTATATCCCTGCCTTGCATATCCCTTTTAATTGTAGAGTCCTTTCGAGAAATTAAAGAAATTATGTATTATGTATATAACAATAATTTCTAATTCGGGGGATAGAATGAAACCGAGGAAGCAGTGGATACGTCGGTCATTAATGAATGGTGTGCTGGTCTGGTATGCTGCTTTAATGGGATTTGTCATTGCCTTCATCATATTTACGTTTCTTGCGTTTCGTATATGGCATATTATGGTTGCATGCTTGAGAAATCGGTCGAATAATACGTTCAGTATAAATTTATTTTTGCAATATTTGGAGGGTGTAAAATACCCAATATTCCATTCCCGTTTCCATCATCTTCAGTTGATCGACTGTTAAAATTTCCAGTACGGCTAGCATTTGCATTCATTCCCTTGTAAATTAAAGAAAAACTATTGCAAAGCAATACAAAGCTAAATTTTACTGATAGGTCTCTCTGTCCAAAGCTATAAGAATCTGGAAGGATCATTATTATAGCCAGAGTAAATTAATTTTCAGTTGCTTTCTCCACCTCCGCTGGCGCTGCTGACGCTACTCATTCTCTTTCTCACTCGCACACACTCTGCCCTGTGCAGTGAGCTACCCTTGCGGAGAAGATGTGGAATCTGAACTACATACACAATGTAGAACATACATTTTAGATGTATAATCGACATTGTAGATGCATGTAGATAGCAGATGTAGCAAACAAATGTAAAATGTAAAATATTTTAAAATTCTCAGAAATTTATATACTGATTGAGTACGGGTATGAAAGTAGAGTCGCGTCCAGAAGCGACTCACACGTTCCTTCTCGCTTAATATATACATACATATTGTACATATACATATATAAATATTTTTTCGTAATGACTCTTTCGCAAACTTTCGGACAGAAGGACAGGACAGAAGCAGCAGAACAGCATTTGCGAGTACAGGGCGGCAATGGACAGCGTCCTCAGAGGCACAATGAACAACGCCAAGGAGTCTTCCAGGCCTATAGTCCTACCCAACCGCGAGGCGGGAGGTCCGATTGCCGACTACAATCGTCGCGCCTTATACGACACGGGGGAAAAACGAATTTGCAAAATGCGGGTCCGAGCCTGCTGTGTGCTCCTTCAGTTGATGTTAATTTTTAGGGAGTGTAGGAAAAGAACCCTCTGGCATGAAGTTGCTTGTTGATATATAGTTCAGATGCTTTTTCTATATTGATTTGGATCTAACAGGCCAAATTAGGGTGGAAATTGTCTGTTGAAAAAACAACATGGTTACAGTTCGAGTTGGGTCATCGCTGATTTACACTTGGGATTACTCAACTCAAAACCACAATCAGCCAAACATCAGCAAGTGGACAGATGCCTGATGATGTTAGCAATGCTGATGATGATGATGATGCCATGCTAATGACGCCGCCGGGCAAGTGAAAGTGCCGGCCAAGACACCCGATTAGCTGCCAATGACCGGCGACACCGCCAGAATGCGTCTCTCTGGCCGCCCCACTCTAGCCGGGCAATCGTTTTCACTTGTCAGCCTCGATCCACATTCGATTGCCATTGCAAATTCTAAATTGCGTATGCCAGACACGTTCCACGACGCACAGCACCCACTGATGGCCATGGAGTTCCACAAACTGTGGGATGGTGTGGGAGGGAATGGAAGTGGAAGTGGAAAAGACAAATGCGACTGCAGCGCTTGTTTCTCGCTCATTCTCTTTCTCCATCTCTGTCCCCTCTGTTCGCCTGAGTAATGGCCCGCAACGCTTTGAATGCTAGATGATTGAGAGATCTGAGATCTCGGACTCTGAAGTCTACATGGAAAAAAGGAGATCGTGGAACAGGTAGCGAGCTTCTAACAAAGATAAATAAGTTTTTGCTGAAAGCTTAGGGCCAATGGAAGTGACTTACACGGCCCTTTTGGTAGCGGTCCACAAATGAAAGAGTGTAAGGCTCTTATCATCCCGCAAATAGTGTTGGGTTGAAGCAAGCTGAAACAGCTCTTTACCACGAATCATCTGTATTATTTTGCATTGCCACACGGGACAGTCGAACAACCCAAGCCGGATGAAATTTTAAGCTACTTATCCGAAGTTCCGGAAATTCCAGAAGTTTTTTCCTCTCTTTTGGAGTTGCTGATCGGATGACTGCATTTTAAATTATCGATATACATGAAATACACATTTACATTGTACGTACATACATATGTATTACTTTAATATACATATGTATGTATCTAAAGAGGTATCATGGGTAGAAAGAAACACACAAAAACCGACAATAAGTATACAAAATGTTCACTCCATTTAGTTTTTGGTTAATTTGCACGCGCGCCACAGCTTAAGAAGTAGGTGAAGTACATATGTATGTACATATGTAAAGAAGAGTAGGTGAGAAAGAGAGAGAACGGGAGAGTGGGGTCTGTTCGAACTGTAACAAGAGCAAAAGTGTGGCCATCCCTCACATGCATTACATACACTTGTGGTGATAGCAATAGGTACTCCAACGTACATACATATGTATGTACATATATACATGCAAGGTACATATCCTTGCAAAATTACCCCAAACACGACTCATGCCTAGTGATTTTTTCATTAATTTTACCTTAAATAGTAATTCGAAATAACGTATGTACCTATTATGTTGACCGTGGGTGTTTTGCATAGACAGCCAGTCAGCCATTAGCTGTGCGCTGTTTGGCATTTAGTTGGGTGCGGGGGGCAGCAGGTGGCAGAAGCGGCTGCTGATGCGGGTGCAGGTGCGGCTGGCTGGCCATAACCGCAAAAGTTTCGCCCCCGGGGAAAGTTCTAAAGAGGCGAGAGTGTGACCCTTATTTCGCTTTTTTGCTTTTGCCAATTTATTCAAATGCCTTGGCTAATCGAATGCGCAGCCAACGAAAATAGAAACACTCGTAGTTTTTGAAAATTTAAATTCCAAAAGCCGCTGCCACCATGGGAATTTTTGGAATGGCTTAAGCGTCTGCTAGTCGATAAGAAGATAGTGCCTCAGAAGATAGTACTTAAAAAACACGAAGCTTAATAGCCTATTCCCATGGGCGACCATCCACTATCCATTGCGGGGATGGTCCGTAAGGTTCTGTCTGAGCAGTGTAACCGTACGGAATGCAGGCACACCTCTGGTCACATTACTGGCCGCTAGCAGAATATTTGACATTTGTTTGCCAGCAAACAGTTTTTGGATCTGAGTACTAGGCTTTACTCCAGCTCGTTCATAATATATTCATAGAACAAGAAAATAGTCCGAGCAAAAAATCCGAGTATCCCGGCAGAGTTTCCTCTAATGTCTCACATTTTGAATATATTATTGTGTATTTCTTTTGAATATACTTAGGTCTGGATGGGCCGAGCACTTCCTCATAGTTAGAATTTGCAATAAAAATATCAAAGTTTTTATTCGGCATCTACTGGTTGTGTCTTTGTTACGATAATATTTGTATCTATCAAGACCCCCACAGGCTTCGTTCAGAATTTCACAAACTTGTTTGTTAAGTGATTTTATTTTCAATTTCATTTTCGCTTTGTGTTATTTGGCTTAGCATTTCTTTTTTGGCAGTGAATATTCATGGAGTCAGCTGCCGAAATATTTGCATAATAGAAAATGCTTAGACATATCTTTTGTGGTTTTTGTTTTGTTGGCTGCTGGCAGAATAAACATCAGCAACAGTGGCGAAGAAAGAGCCATCTTTTGGCAGAGAGACCGATCCGATCAGATCCGATCCGATCCGGGGTGGCTCGACAACTTCACTTTCTTTTTCACTTCGGCTCAAGTCAGAAATGTTTTTATACCCGTACTCAAAAAGAGTTGAGGGGTATACTGTATTTGTGGTAAAAGTGGATGTGTGTAACGCAGAGAAGAAAACGTTTCCGACTCCATAAAGTATAAAGTATATATATTCTGAATCAGCATCAAAAGCCGAGTCGATATAGCCATGTCTGTCTGTCTGTCCGTCCGTCTGTCTTGTTTGACGCCTGGTTCTCAGAGACTATAAAAGGTAGAGCAACCAAATTTTGTTTCCAGACTCATGTGCTATCACACTAAATCAAGTTTCTTCCGCCTTTACTAAAAACGAAAATCTGTGGCATCCACAATTTTAAAATATTTAAAATGTAAAATATTTAAAAATTATATTAAAATTTCCATCATACAAGCTCACAAAAATGTATATACTGACTGAGTACGCGTATAAAAGTAGAGTCGCGACTAGAAGCGACTCACACGCTCCTTCTCGTTTTCTTCTTTCTTTCATTCTTCTGCGACTGTCGTCTGGACGGGCCCCCGATGCGTCGATGGGTGCTGCTGTGCTGGATGATGATGGCGCCGCTGTCGTTGATGTGGTCGCAGGTAAATGGCTTTCATTTTTAGAAAACCAGAGGGCGTTGTCCACAGCCATAGCTACGGATATATAGAGATTTATGTGGAGGTATTTTTCGAGAGGGAGAGATGGAACGTCAACTCCCCATCCTGTTCGAATATATGCTCATCAATCTTATGGCAACTGCGCCATAGCAGACTATTGTTTAGCTAATTACGCAGGTTGCAGATTGGCAGATATACTTGCAAGTATGTACATATGTATGTAGGAGCGGCAGTAGAGATCAAGACGGACATTGCAAATTACACATACGCCCCGCATGACCAGAGAAACACAGCGAAAGAGAGTGAGAGAGAGAGAGAGAACGAAAGAAAAGCTGCGCGCAGATTCGAGGAGGAAAAAAGTCGTTAACTGGCGACGTTTTCGAAATTGTTTAACTCTCTTTTCCCTCTCCAGCTGCGTGGCCAAGAAATTTATGAAAGAATTCCGTATTCCATCCAATGGAGAGTGAAAGCAGCCGGCAAAATGTTCAAGTTTCTTTGGCCCCCCCCCCCCCGTCAAACAGCTCCGAAAGATCATTGACTCTATTTGTGTGGGTTGTCTCTCTCTCTCTCCCTTACTCTCTCTCTCTCTCTGTGGTAGTTTGCGTGTGTGGCCAGTTTTGTGGTTCGAACACAATTTTTGGGCTCGGCCTGATCAACGTCAATTGAATCCGCAGATTGAACTTGTTTCTCGGCCCCACGTCTGTCCGTGGCAGTTACGGCCACTGGAGGACAGAGTGGGGAGAATTCGTTAGGCATACTATTAAAAGTGGGTAAATGTCTGTATGTAGCACCGCAAACGCAAAGATAAACGGTGCAAAATGTTGTCTATAACTAGAACGACCTTATACTCTATGTGGGACTGGGATTGTCGGTTACAACAGAAGTTAGCAACAGATTACAATAACTCGAGTTTTAGTCACAAGTCCCAAGCTCAAGCTTTGCCTGAGCTCTACTTTAATCAATCTTTAATCTTTAGTTCCATTTCTGGCTTAAGTCTCATGATCCGTTTCTGGATATATTCAAAGTATCCAACTCTAATTCTACTCTCATTCCTTTAAGCAATATCATATTGCAAGCCACTCCACTATCCGATCTCTCTCCCAGTCCCTTTATAGTGAAATACTTACACACTCTGTCAGTAGTTTCCGCATATAAAATAATTTAAATTATTACTTCCAATCTAATTTCAACTAATATCCAAGGGATACCTCACCCTAACTACCATTCTAAAGCTAAATCGCTGATATTTTTCAACTTGTTACCCATAAATATACATGCATACATACATATGTACATATGTATACTCGTGCTTGTAGATATGTACATATGTATACTGTCCACATATTTATGCACACTTATGTACATACATATATCCATTTTCAATCCATACGTATCCCATATCCATCCTGCGCTTATCATGACTTTTGCCTTTCGCAATGTGCTCAGCGATTTATGAGCGCGCCGCCAAACGAAAATGAAAACAAACACGAAACGATACGAAACGAAACGAAAGACTTAAGACGCAAACTTGTCGCAATTGCAGCAGCAGCCACAGCAGCCACAGCAGCAGGTTGCAACTTACATAAAGCAAGTGCCACAGTGAGAGGAGGGGACAAACAAAAAAAGGAAAAGACAGCCAAGCAAGTGAAAAACCAGTCATGAAGTGCCCGAGCAGCCAGGAGTATTTTCAGCAATTTTTATACCCGTACTCAAAAAGAGTTAAGGGGTATACTGTATTTGTGGTAAAAGTGGATGTGTGTAACGCAGAGAAGGAAAATTTTCCGACCCCATAAAGTATATATATTCTTGATCAGTATCAATAGCCGAGTCGATAGAGCCATGTCTGTCTGTCCGTCCGTCTGTCCGTCTGTCCGTCTGTCCGTCCCGATGAGCGCCTGGATCTCAGAGACTATAAAAGCTAGAGCAACCAAATTTTGTTTCCAGACTCATGTGATATCACACTGTTACAAGTGTATTTCAAAATTTTGCCCCGCCCCCTTCCGCCTTCACAAAGGACGAAAATCTGTGGCATCCACAATTTTGAAGATACGATAAAACTAAAAACGCAGTATCGTAGAGAATGACCATACCTACCAGATTGCCAAATCTGGTACAGATCGGATCATTATTATGGCCAAAATGAAGAAATTAATTTTCAGTTGCTTCCCCCACCTCCTCTGGCGCTGCTGA
Source organism: Drosophila subsilvestris (assembly GCA_035043285.1). Classification (NCBI taxonomy): domain Eukaryota; kingdom Metazoa; phylum Arthropoda; class Insecta; order Diptera; family Drosophilidae; genus Drosophila; species Drosophila subsilvestris. The sequence goes on along the minus strand of JAWNNB010002181.1, from coordinate 1,309,898 downwards.
CGCTATTCATTCTCTGTCTCGCTCGCACACACTCTGCCCTGTGCAATGCGCGAGCAACCCCTAGCGGAGGAGATGTAGAATCTAAATGGTAGATGTCGAATATCTGTTCTACATGTATAATTTACATTTTAGATGTAGATGTAGTTAACAGATGTAGCAAAAAATTTAAAATGTAAAATTAAAAGTTTTTTTTAATTTCCATTATAAGGTCACAAATTTATATACTGACTGAGTACGGGTATAAAAGTAGAGTCGCGACTAGAAGCGACTCACGTTCCTTCTCGTTTGAAATATTTTTGTTGCTTTGTGTTTCGTTTTTTGTTTGTCGTTTTTTTTTTGGATCTTGCGTAAATTTTTTCTGAATTGCACTTTCGCGCAGATTTTGTTTGGTTGTTGGGGTACAGAGAGAGAGAGAGAGAGAGAGAGAGAGAGTAGAGATAGAGAGCGATCACTTTATGCCCTTCTGCTGTTCCTGCTACTCCATCTCCATCGGACTCTTTATGCCCGACATGAAGCATACTCGTATGATATGATATTCTTTCAATGGCCGATATGTGCTGCAAGTGGATGTGTGTAACACCCAAAAGGAAGCGTTTTCTGGATCAGCATCAATAGTCAAGTCCATTTAGCCATGTCTGTCTGACTGTACGTCTGTCCGTCTTGGTTGAAACCAAGTTCTCAGAGTCCATAGAAGGCAGAGCAACAATTTTGTGTGTGTAGACTCCTGTGATTTCCTGCCCCACGTCCACGCTAAGGAAAACTATGAGACTCCCGATCTACGGAGCAGGAGCCTTCAAACCATCCTCTCAGCTCTCAGTACAGTTAGTTTCGACAGACGCTGGGTGTAACCAAATACAATAAGAGTAGGAAGCACAGCAAAACAGTACAAGCATTTATCAGGCATTCATTCTGGCTTCTGGTTGATTCCTCTGATTGTTCCGGGCACAAATGTGACTGAGAGTGTTCTTGCCTATGACTGTAATTTTTCTGTTGCTGCTGCTGTTGTTGCTGTTGCTTTCACAAAACACCAACTGAACGCTCTATTTAAGACTTTTTACTGCCAAATGGTCTGTGGATGGAATGGTTAAGGTGCTGCCTGGTACGCGCCCCAAAAGTGCTCAAAAACTTTTAATTACACACCCAATTGTTGCTGCTGGTTGCTGGTGGTGGTGGTGCAGGTGGTGGCGCTGCTTCTGCGTTCATTTTATTTTATATGGCCTATAATTTTTTGTATTATCTTTTTGTGGCCTTTTCTTTGCGGAGCTTTTGTGGCCGTTTGCCGTGGGCTGGTGCTGGTGCTGCCGTTAAGCATTTGCAATGCAACCGTTAAATGTCTTATTCATTTACATATATATCGTATATAGTATGTAAATACATACATATGTATGTACATATGTGTATTTATAATCCCATAAATACGCGTGTACCTGTACTTACCGCCTCTTACATAAGCAGGCTATTAGGCCAAAAGTGAGACGAGAAAAATAAAATTCAATCAGAAAACCGACAACTGAAAGGCATGGAAAATAAAAGATTCTCCAGTCACGTCTGGCACTTACTTAAGCGTCAAAGAAACACGCAAAAAAAAACAAAACGCATTTTTCCAATCCAAAACGAACAAACAGCCCAAGGCGAAGGCATTGAGTTCTGTTTTATGTGATTTCAATTAACATAAGTTAACAAACATTGCAACAGCCAAAGAAACTACATACATACATACATACATATGTATGAATGTACATATGGATGTACGAGTACATCCACAATACATACCAGCATCTGACAGTTGGGTGGGGGAGAACAAGTTTCAAGTTAATTTTCAGTTGTGTGCACAGAATCATCAACCGCCATCGAACCATCAGCGACAGTCCAACATCATTCAACCATAACGATCTGCAACAGCTCTATTTAAGTCGTGTCGCAGATCAGCGTAAATTGTAGATCTCTAGGCTATTACCCTATGGCCCGCTGTGCTTGTAAGTACTTAACGAAAAAATATATTAAAAGCACACAGAGCACCTTTAGGATAAATAAATATAAGATAACTATGAGGGATAAATATTTCTAGGGATTTACATATATTTAGTTGATTCTTTCAGTGTAAATATGATTGCCAATTTGCAATAATATGGAATAAGTTTGAGATTCTTGTATTCCTCTCACTCTCATTCTCTCTTACTCCCAACTCCTCACTCCTCACTCTCTCTTTCTCTTTCTTTGTCGCTTTGTCTTTCTTCACTCTCCATTCTCCACTCTCTAACTCTCAATTATTCGCGCTTATCATCGAATGCCTCCATGACGTCAGCAGCGCTGTCGGCTGCAGCTGAAGAGCAAATTGAAATTGAAGGCGATGCCAGATGGAAGATGCTGACTGACTGCAGCAGCGGCAGCGCACAAAAAGTTCAATTCGAAAGCTGCAGTGCAGTGCAGTGCAGTGCGGCGGCTGCAGTCCAAGCTCATTACCGTTTGTTGTCGCCACTTCTTTAAACGCAGATTTACGCGAACAGGTTGTAAAGCAGCAGCAGAAGTCACAGCAACAACACTGTGGCATGCCAAAGCCCAATGATGGCCTGGCATAAGGTAAAGCTTAGCTTTGGCAGCGGCAGCGGCAGCGGCAGCAGCAGCAGCAGCGCTGTCGGCCTCGGCGCACCGAAACGGTAGTCCAAGTCCAAGTCGAAGTCGAAGCCGCGCTTGCTCAGTCAGCAACGAAAGCGCCAAGCGGCCGTAACGCAAGCAGAGAGCTCTCCTACAAACGGCTAACGGTACTGTGAGTTGATGTGAATCGTATCGTCTTCGTCTGTGTCTCGTCTCCCGTTTTACTTTTCGGCTATCCACCGATATATACATTTTTTTTTTTGCTCTTTCGCTCTTCGTCGTTCATTGATTGTCTCGTCGCAGCATCCGATTCACCAATATCGTGCACCTGTGTGAGGTGTGTGTTTCTGTGGCACGTGTGTGTGTGTGTCTCTTTTTTGTGTGTGTGTTTGTGTTTTAGAGTGAAATGGAATTTGTTGAATGTTAATTGCACGCAGCGGGCTGCCGGCAAACACCAGCAACAGAAACAGCAACAGCAACAGCAGCACAACCAGCAGGAGAAAATCGTTGATAAATAGACAATAAAATAAAACAAAGGCCAGAGACGCCGCTTCAATTAGCGTAAGTTTGCAAAAGATGCAAAAAAATACAAGAAGAAAGAGAAAAAGTGCGAAAAGAGAGAAAAACAATAATCATAAATTGAAAAAATTATATTTTAAAGCACGTGCACGGCAGAGCTCTGCCTCCAATCTCCGTCTCCAATCACCCGGCGCGCTTAGCCGGTGAATGCTGTTTTAGTCCAACTTACACAGCAATGTTTTAATATTAAGTCCTTTATTTTTAAACCCGTACTCAAAAAGAGTTGAGGGGTATATTGTATTTGTGGCAAAAGTGGATGTGTGTAACGCAGAGAAGGAAACGTTTCCGACCCCATAAAGTATATATATTCTGGATCAGCATCAATAGCCGAGTCGATATAGCCAAGGAGCGTCCAGATCTCAGAGACTATAAGAGCTAGAGCAACTAAATTTTGTTTCGAGACTCATGTCATATCACACTGTTACTCGTTTGATCTATTGCTAACTGTTGTCCTCCCAAAGAGCTCAACCAGTTGGACATTTTCATTTTCAAACTGATTTGCCAAATGTCACAATCCTTAAGATTATAATTATATTTTATATTAAAACTCTTAGTCCTTTACACTGATTCTTTAAATGATCCAAGGGTTGGGCATGAAGCTTTTACCTCTTACCTGCCCTGACGTACAGTCTCTCGAAAATTGTTTGTAAGAAAATTCCTGATTAATCGGCAATCAATTCATATAGAAATGAAATGCAGTGCTCAACATAAATATCAGAATTAAAAAAAAAAACAGTTTTGCTAGGAGCCCTTAACTTTTACTCTCTCTATCATGTTGCTGCGCTAAGCTAATCCTGGCAAGTACTCAACGATGCCAGCAAACTGGCAATGTCTCATTTGCTCCTAACAACCCTTATTTCCATCTATCTACAGTATCGCAGCATCGCCATTTACCTGGCTCGGCCCCCACAGCACCCACAATTCAAATCGAATTTGGGCCAAGAAAAACCAGCCATACAGCAACGTAAATCTTAAATCTTTAAGCGAGTGAACTTTGTTTTGTAAAAGTCTTGCCAATTGTTTCTTTTACTATTCATTTTTGTTTGAACCGCCAAGATATACTCGTGCAATTACACACAAAACATGGATACAAAGATACATAGATACATTGTTGATAAATTTGTTTGGCGCTTTGCTTGCAAACAAATGGAAAAAAATGGAAAGTATTTGCCTATGAACAATTCACAAGTATGCTAAAAACAAAGTACATACATACATATGTACGTACATACATACATATGTATGTTCATGTTCATTTTTTACGACTTTGCCCTCAGACCTGAAGCACTTAATGGGCTATTTGGCCCACTGTCGCGTAGTTCTGCCAAAAACGATGCCCTGCCCCAAGTGCGGTTATTCGAAGGGAAATCAAAGAAGTACCAAAAAAACGTTATCCATATTTTATAGCATGCTATAGAACATGCTAAACACACAGAAAATGCTTTGTTCCTTTGCTGCATTCAAACTATGTATGTACATATGTATGTACACAGCTATCTTCACTTGGCCTTTCCTTGACTGCAACGATACCTTTCTTAAGGCTCTCCTACACTGATAGTAAAAAAACCGAAGTAATATTAACTATGTACAATCATATTTGAATTTAAAATGCGATTTATAAATACAAACATAGTAAAATTAAATAGAATTCACTTTGATTCAAATATAAATGTATTAAAATGTTTAATCTTAATACAAAACACTTTAAAATAAATATAATAGGTATATTAAATTTAAATATGAAATATATTTAAATTAAATATAAATATTATATTATATCAAAATGTAAGTGAAAAATATTCAATATTAATACAACCACTCTTGGATGAAAATCAATGGCATAAATGAGTAATAATATTAAAATTTCAGGCCTTTTTTGCTATCGGTGTACGTCCTTTTGGCGGTTTTCTTTATGGGCACGCACAGCACAGCATAGCAGCTGTGCTCAACCCCATTTGACACCCATTTTCGATTTGAATTTGCACATACATTTTCCATAATTGAGTTGCATACATTTTTGGATTTTGGAATCCATCGTGGGGTTGCATAATTCCAAGTCCAAGTCGTGCTAGGCACACGCACGCCATACGCGTACTGCAATACTTGGAGTACTCGTATTTATGCGATAATTGCAGGAAGTGCAGCCACAGCCGCAGCCACAGCCACAGCCGCACCAAATTTGTTGCATGCAGCGAAAGTTTTTCCTTGAAGTGCGCATATTATAAATAATAATCAATGCGAAACGAAAACAAGAAAATTGCAAGCAGGCCAAAAAAGATACACACACACACACACACACATAACGAGAGACAGAGTGAGAAACTGCTGCTGCTGCTGCTGCCCACTGGCTAATTGAAAGTGAAAGGGGGAACAAAACGCAGAAGTAGACATGGTCACTTTCCCCCGCCACTATCCGCAGCAATACTTGTACCAATCGCAATTTGAACCAACGCGACTTCCATCTAATGATATGCCCAACTCCAGCTCCAAACTTCATTGCCTTGGAATTGGGCAAGTGCTTTCGTATACCCTGACCATAAGAGGGTATGATGTGACAACTCAAACAGCAAATTTGCATACATTCATACATATGTATGTGAGTGCAATTCCCTTAGAACTTGATGTTAATAAGTTTCAAATTAAGCTCGAAACGGCTTGAAAGGGTATCAAAAGTTCCGGTTTCTTGTTTTCCGACTTAGTTTGGTTTCGTTTTGATTGCGCCTGAGATTTTTGACCCCCTATTTCATAAGCCAAGGCATAAATTGGCCAGTTAGCTGTTGGTACGAGAGGTACATAGTTGCTGCCACCACCACCACCAGCTGCATGCCGCGTGCGTTGCACTCGTTTCAAAAGTGCGTAATCCACTTCAACAAAACAACACAACACACCACACCGGACCACTCCAATCAACTCCAATCCATTGCATCCCCTCCACACTCCATCGATCCCCAGCTCTCTCAGCAGTCTGCTCTCTTTGCTGTCGTTTGTCTTAGGCAGCGTGCAATTATTTTCGTATGAAGTCATTTCAAATGTTAATTTCAACGACAACAGCGACGGCGACGACCTTGCCTTGCCTTGCCTTGCCGCCTTAATTGTACACACAGAGATCGAGGAACGCGGATCGCATTGCCGAACGACAGCGTCGACAGGGATGGGGGGGGGAGAGAGGAGATCGGGTAATGCGAATCGAATGTGAATGCGTGCAATGATTGTTGTTCAACCAGATTAGACAGCCTGGAGGGGTGGCCACGGGGCGTGGTGCACTGGGCTCTGAATGTTAAGCGAGTTGTTACTCCAATGCGAAAAATGGAACAATAAACAATAACTCTAATTATTATTTGGAGCGGGATGGATTTAACAGGAATTATAATCTGAAAATTAGATCTTGGAGATCATTTAACAATAGATGATCTGCGCTCTTGACTAACCCTTCTGTTAGTAGCGGACAAATATCAGCTAAGAAAGATCCGATTTCGATCAGTTTCGTCCTCATAATCAAATTTATACGATTTATTTTGTGTTATCAAAGCTTGCTTCCCATCTAAAATGACTGCTGGCAAGGATCATAGGTCAGCAGTGGAGGAGAAGGAGGTCTTGGGGGTCAAAAGATCCACGATTCATGATCATGATCTGCCTTAACTTAAGGGGCAAGAGGAATACCATTCCCTTGGCCTTGGTCTCGTTTCTTTGGGGAGCAGAGGAGACTCGCTATACTCGTATATATTTGGGGAAACGATTGTCATTAGCAGCTACACCATGGATCCGTGTTGGGCTGTCAATTTGAGCAAAGTGAAATACCTAGTCCATGGAATTCAAAATTAATTATTGTTGAAAGCTTAGCCCATCGATGAGGCTGCGGCTGCGCAGCAATTAAAAGACAAACTTGTGATGATCTGTGGAGTATATTTTTCGCTTACGTTTTAATCAACAAAAATAATAATAGCAGCGAGGTCCACAGCACAGCTGATTGTCATTGGCGAGAAATCCCCAAAATAAACACAAAATTGAATCAAGTCGAGCTGGAGGGAGAGGTGACAGGGTGGGGGGTGGTGGGGTGGTGTGGGTAGGGCCAAAAATTAACAGCCAGATACTAAATTCCACAGCAAAGTAAACAAAAAGCGAACCAAAGCCGAAACTATTGCATGGAGGGCTGGCTGGCTGGCTGGCTGGTCACATTTTTGAAGGCTGCTCTTAACCCATTGTTGGCCAACACCAAAACATGAGAAGAAAAGAAAATGAAGCTCCCCCCGCGCACAAGGCAGACAATGCAAAAATTGTCACTGGGCCATAGGGAGGGCGACGTGTTTGTGGTCGTGATAGATGTAGCCATAGACACAGACTCGAAACAGACTTTGACATTTCAACTTTTGTCTGCATTCCAAATGCAGCTCAGAGTGTTTGGTTGCATAAGTGTGTGTGTGTGTGTGTGTGTGTGTGTGTGTGTGTGTGTGTTAGCCTCCGTCTTGAGTTTAACTTCAACTTGCAACCATCATCATCAGAGCAGACCCCCCCCCCCCCCCCCCCCCCAACCCCCATACCCCTCATCGTACAATAATTATTCTCATTCCAATTCATTTGTCTGTTCAAATGCCTGCATAAAATTAACTTCAACTCAGGTCGGCGGGGGGCCCAGCCCGGACAAGACCTCCCCTCCTCTACTCGTCTCTCTCCAACGAATTTAAAAAGCCATTGAGATACCGCATAAATTCCAGTTGTAAGCAAGAGCTCGCTTGAACCCGACCAACTGATACCCAATAGATAAGACAGTGAAACGAGTACTGGAACTCAACATTTCTACAGCACTCAGCGAGTGGTCAACTGCCGATAGAGCGTACTGCGAAACAACAATTGATGCACTTTGATGGATGCATCACAGTCTGAAAGGGCTAAGGTTAATTCCCAGCCGCATATACCCAGTGACAAACGAAACCATTCTAGCCATAAGAGTACTTTTTTTGCTGGTTGCTGGTTGCTATTGTTCTTGCTCCTATTGGCAAATGGAGCGCAATTTACTGAAACAGTTGTCAAGTGAATTGGTCACACCCCCAGCACACCACCCACCTCTCTCTCTCTCTCTCTCTCTCTCTCTCACACTCTGTGGGTATTTCCCTTTGGTTGGTTCTGAAGAGTGTTTTGCTGCCTCTGCGGCTTGCTGGCACATGATGATGATGGTTGAGGATGATGCAACATTAGCCGCTATACAATAGCAACTCAAGTGTTGCAAGTTGTAGTTGCAGTGTCACATTTCACAGTTATTTGTTGCTGTTGCTGTTGCTGTTGCACGTGCTCTTTTGATATTTTAATTTGCTTCGGCTGTCACGGCAGGCGGGGCTTTAATTACCTGAGCTTCAGATGACGACGCGACGTCAACATGCATCACATCTAATCATAATCGTACACTGTATGTACATATGTATGTATGTAATATCAGGAACAGCAAAAACAAGCAGCAGAAAAACCTATTGCGTGGGCAGCAGGAAGCACTGGCACTCAAGCAACACCACCATCGTCGTCATGATCATCGTCATGATCATCGCAAGAAACTGCATGTACATCTCCATCTCCATCCACTCCACTCCACCTGATCTCGGGCTACTCGTCTATAACCATCACAGTCAGGCAGTCAGGCAGTCAGTCAGGCAGGCAGTCAATCAGTTAGTCAGTCAGTTAGCCAGTTAGTCCAAAGCCCAGTCAATGTTGTGGGAGTTTTCACATGCCACAAACATTTGTTTTTTTTTCCGTTTGCCCCAAAATAACAAGTGCCAAGCAGAGAGAGACCACCTGTTGCTGCTGCTGCTGCTGGTGCCAGCTGCCACATTATGCAACTCGTTTGGGATCTGTCAAGAGTTCTAATGGTAGATAATTACTTCAATTCAATTCAATTTCATTTTATATTCGCTGTGTTGTGCGATTGGAAGAGAACTCTTCTTTTTAAATATGCTCAAAAACGAAATTTGAAAGGCAAATAAAAAGCATTCGAACGGAATTGAGTGAGAATAACGGAGGAGAGAATGAAAGAGTAACTCTGCCCGCGAATGCAGGGCTCCGATCTTTAAGAAAATTCAATTTTAGTGTACGGCCTGCCTTCCTAGATTCCCTCGCAACCACAAAATACTGTTGCTTTTGTGCAAATTGAATCCATTTTCGGGCCCCTAGAAATTACATTTAATTTCCAAAGAGCCGCCAATGCGCGCGGCTGCTGTCGTCGCAGCTGGCTCACAAAACTGTGCCTGTCTGCCTGTCTGCTTGCCTGCCTCAATGCATAATTTAAGCCAACACACATTCCATTCCATTCCATTCCATTCGTTTCGATTCCATTCCCCATTTGGCTGAAAAGCTGTCACAACTTTGATCAAAATTTATAATTTACAAATTTCCCGATAAGCGATGGGGGAAGGGGGCGTGGCTGGCTAATGAAATACGAAACCCAAACCCAAAACCCAAACCCAAACCCAAGCCGAAACGCGAATGCAGTCGGCAAATAATTAGCAAATCAAATTGCTGGGATTGCGGATTGCCCAATGCCACGTCCACGTCCACGTCCCTCCATGGCGCATGCCACAGACAGCAGACAACCGACAACCGACACCAAGTGTAAAACATTTCGAAAAAGTGTAATTTAAGTTTGGGTCTGGGCTTTGGTATTGTTTTTGGTTCCGCTGGAAAAGGCAGCGCCAGAGCCCCAACCAAATCGATGATAATATGAGGAAATCCTATATCCATGTCTATATCTATGGTGGAGCATCAATTAACAAATTAACAAATTAAAAAATTAAAAAATAGTTGGGCAAAGGCTGTTGTCGGGTTCGTCGCTCAATTTGGGACCGAAAACACGAATCAGGTGAGGCAAGGGAGCCGAGTGAAAGTGTTGGGGCGCACTGCTCAGATAGATAGATAGAGAGAAAGAGAGAGAGAAGAGAGAGTGAGGGAAGAGTATGCTGACCACAGCTGCTGTCAAACTCCCTGAGACTCGGACTTCCCCTGCCAGTGGCTGAATGGCTCTCACCATCTCTGGTGTGCCTCTCCGCACCAGTACGAGTACTCTCTCCAAGCCACACTTGCAACGTGCAAGCTGCCTCACTTCTCCGGGTACTTGCGGTTCCGCTTCTTCGTTTGGAAAGATATCAGAAAAAGGAAGGTGGAGATGTGAGGCTCCTCCTGTTCCTCCTTGTTCCTATTCCTGTGACTATCGTTCATCATTCGCACCTTCAGTCTCCACATTAAATGCCAAAAAGTATTTATAGCATTTAAGCGATATCTATCGATGACTGTTGCAATGCGACCCTGTAGCTCTCTCGCCTGTCACAGCTCTACGTAATTTTCTTCTTCAATAAAACACAACAAATAGAATCAAGTTTGCTATAGTTCTGCTGTCTGCTGTCTGCCGATTCAAAATCGACAGTCTCTGAGGCATTTTCTCTGGAACAAGTAACAAAGCGAAAATTAATTTATCTGTGCTCATTCCGTTCCTGGCAGTCAAAAAGTGAACACTGTGAGCAAACAAATTTAATTCCCAACAAAATTGTCAATTTGCAAAGTGAAAAGTCATAAGTTTTTTTCCTTAAATTAACTATCCAGCTTTGTTTCAAAATGTCGGACAAGCCGGTCAAGGCATTACCAGGGGCACCCGGGAAAAACAGAATAATCAAAGATACCGATGTCCTGAGCCAAAGCGAGCTGGAGGAACTCATAAAGCCAGAGGATGACCTTGCCGATGACATTGATGTGGATAAAGAGATCTCTGAGTCTCAGCACGAGCGCAACTGCAAGGAATGGGAGGATTTGTCGACATACATCAAAGTTCCACACCATTATATCGAGAACATTTTGGAATTAAATGGTGTGGGATTGCCAGCAAATTCCCAGAAATTGGAGTTTCCAATCCGTCAGATTCCTGCCAAGACCGTGCCCATCATGAAAGAAGCGCTGGTCTGCGAGGCTGCTTTCCGCCAGGGGATGAAACACTCCACAGAATGGACCCTCGACACCGATGTGGCTGAACTGGAAGCTGAGCTCAATAAGGCTCGTAATACACCCCTGACGGATAGTCTGTCCATGCTCACCAAAAGCGGCTGCTACCCCCGCCTTGAAGAGAACAGTCAGTCGAAAACCCTTTTCTCATCGAAGGCATCTCAGAGTAAGCGTCAGCGTCAACGTCGCATAGAGGAGGCTTGCAAGAAAGAAGCCCTTCGCCAGCAGCAGCAACTGCAATCGATGAAGAAATAACAAGTCGAATCGTCTAGCTGCTACTTAACTTAAATGTAACCAAAGTAAACCAAAACCATCAAAAGCCAAAGAGGTGCACAAGGAATATATTCCAACTGAGTTGGAAAGCTACCAGCTGACACGAACCCAAGAGACCTACCTGATCGAATACTTACACTTATTGTACACCCCCCCCACCCCAAACCACATAGAAAATAATATTGAATATCTGATTCACCTGCAGCAGCATAATTTAATATTGATGTATTTATTTAATCTGTTAATCTGCGTCTGTACCTGTAAGCCTGCGTGGAGTCAGCAGTGGGCAACGAGTCTGATGTGCCTCTAGGATGCTGGCCCCAATGTGCCCTCAAGCAGAATTGAAATTTCGTAGACTTTAAACAAATAAATTTATTGGATCGCCAAAATTTCACAAAATCAATTTAGAAAGAATGCAACTGCTACAACTGCTGGATTAGCCTTTTGCGATGCCTCATTCTTCTGATGACCGACTGATCTATTCGCTGATGTACATGGCGGGTGTGGGTATGGCAGCAAAGAAGGCAGAGAGAGAGACGGCAGCTTTAGCGATGGCCTCGGCAGACACTTTTGTCCTGGGGAAGAGACTCCGGTTTGGGGCAATTGATGGACGGGGGGCAAAAGCGGCCATCCAAAATCTTGATGAATCCAGTGTCCACCATTTCCCTGAGTGTGTAGCCAATTATCTCACGAAGTCGAAGTTTTCCGGGCTGCGAATTGAAGCAACAGAAGCAAAGTTGAAGCATTGCAACAAGCAACCAAAAAGCATTTGAATTCCTTCGATCAATGTACTTACATCTGCTCGGTCGATTCCCAACTCTTCGAATATCTCAGTCATGGTCGAGGGCTTTTGGAGCTGATGGAGCATTTCGCCGATCACCATGCCATTGTGCACGACTGCCTTTTCGACTTGAGTTCGCGTTAGTTGCATTTTCACTGTCGAATCTGACTCTGAACTTGAATCCATATTGCCGTTCGATTTTGATTTTCGGAGACAAATAATTAAAAGATTTTGGAGAGTGGAGGGAGAGCCGAGAACTAAACGAAATGAAAACTAAGCAAATCATCTGGAATTCAATGGCTACTTGGGCATTCGTTTTTGCTCTAAATATTTTGGTTCTTTTGGGGTATGAGACGAGGGGAGTCGGACTCAACTGTTTCCACATTTGCAGGAAGGGCCCAAAGGGTTCATATCAAGGGAGGAGGAAGCAAATGGCAGCATGGCTGAAGAGGAAAGAATTTAGATGTAGAATCTTACTAAGCCTTACAGTCCAACTATACAATAAATGTAGCAAGGAGGACCTTCTCGGTTTCTCTCTCGAAGTACGAGTACCCGAGGTTTGCAGTCAAATTTGATATTTATGCACAGATTCGAGCGAGTGCCGATATTAGCCGTGGTTTTTGTTGCGGTTTTGTGGCTTAAGCGCTTGGGCGACCTCTGAGTGAAACGGCAGCTGGCTGGGCAGGCCACAAGACTGTGGGAATCGCTGGCTCGCAGGCAGGGGGGACTGGGGACTGGAGGCTGGTCCCTAAATCGGCGACAGTCACACCAGCCAACTGCTTTTCCTATGTTAATTGAAGAGCGAGTGGCTGTCTGTGTGCCAGCCTTTATGTGTAGAGCCAATTATGCCTAATTGCCGCCAAGGCGACAACAGACAACAGAAACACTCAAAATGAAAATGAAAATGAAAAGTGCCACAAATGAGCAGCCGGACATGGGACAGTGGAAAGCTTTATGCGGCGACTACGTTGAAATATCAACAGCCTGCCACTAAGAAACGTAAACCCACCAAATACCAACCAACTTTCCAGTGTTGGGGCCCAAACAACAACACCAGCAAAATCTTTGTGGCTGTGGCATGATTTCCATTTGGTTTTGGTCTATGCAAAACACTCGATTGTCTGTGACCCAGTTAGGTTTTGCAGGCTTCAAGATCCCATTAAATACCAAACAAATATCAACCGAAGGCACTTGATGACGTGCATTCCCAATGGAAGATACAGGTACATATGTACATATGTACAAAGTGTTTATGCATTTAAGATTATGTGGTTCGGTTCGTTGATAGCTTGTGATATTTCTATAACTAATGGCTTTCTACGTTTCTGTTGCAAGTGCCAAAGGTTTTACTTAAAATTACTCAAAATTGTATTTTGTAAACAAGTATCCAAGCGATATTACATACATACATACATACACACGTATACAAACATAAATGTACGGAGATGGATGATCTTCGGTGTACCTTCCGGTATCCCACCCGAGATTGGTTTTCAATTATAATTTATAATTGATAATTATCGCTCGTCACTTAAACGAGAAACTGACGTTAAGGAGAAGGAACGTGTGAGTCGCTTCTGGGCGCGACTCTACTTTTGTACCCGTACTCAGTCAGTATATAAATTTGTGAGAATTTTAAAATATTTTACATTTCTAAAATCTAATGTCGATTATACATCTAAAATGTATCGCCTATTGATGATAATCAAGAATATATATATATATACTTTATGGGGTCGGAAACGTTTCCTTCTCTGCGTTACACACATCCACTTTTATCACAAATACAATATACCCCTTAACCCTTTCAGGACCGAATTAAAGGGGGCTTACAAAAATATTTGAGGCCATATTATGATTTGTATGACCACAAATAATAACCAAAATGAATTTCAAAGTCCTACGTATCCAGGTTTGTCCTTATCGAAATGTTGCCTATAGGCAACTTTGCACCTGAATGGAATATATTATTAAGTATACGTCACGTTCAGTGTATTTTATACATGAAGTTAAATTGGATAGATCTAAGGCACATTGTTTAATTTATGGGGTATTTAATAAAATTCTTAGATTTTGTATTTACTGCAAAACTTAAAATGCGTTTCCAACCACTTTTTTGATGGTTTGAGCAAAGGTAGACGTCACACTTGAACATTTAAAGCGAGGATGTCCTGTATTGCATGGTCTGCATATAAACCTTTTGAGCCCCATTGAATCCGTAATGCGATCTGGTCATAATTAATAGCTGTAGAGGGACATGTAGGACTTGATCAGTCGAATATAGCTGGAGAAGGTGGGGCTGGTGACCAGTGACATGGTGTGAAACAATTCCTGGATCTTTGTCATGAATTTGTGGCTTCTGTTTCATTTGAAATATTTTTCCTTCATCTCAAAGTGTGTCGTTTTAGATGCACTTCATTTCGTTACCACTCGTAAATCTACGATAATTTTCTTCGCCCGTACTCCCCTTCAGCAATGCACTTTCAATAATGTCTCCTTTGGCAATAACATTCTGCATTGTGTTTTTTAGAAAATGAGTAAGTCCTTATCTTCTCCATTGTCTCTGACATTCTCATCTCATCAATCGGCAAATTGGTTGAAATACCAACTGACCTAAGCCGCCCAACCCATGGGTAGCAGTAGAAGATTTTTAATATTTTGTATACCTTTCGGGACCAATGTTGCCTATAGGCAATGTTTGTCTTTGGAAAAATCCAGAGACGAAACTAAACCATTTTTATTTACAAATTTGTTTCACTTAAATTCACTTACCTTATTTAACATACCAATTATAGATTCTTTACAAACAAGTTAAGTTCACAATAACTTTTTCATTCATTTTAACGGCACCTCTAATACTTAGAACTCAAAATAAACTCATAATGAAAGGGTTAACTCTTTGAGTACGGGTATAAAAAGGAAAAATATCTTTATAAATGGCAAAGCTTAAGTAAAATTGAAAGTGATAGACAACTTCAACTTTGGCCCAACATATCTTCAGTTATAGCAGCGATTGTATTTGTAACGAAACGAATCAAAAATCATATGAAAAGTCATACAATATTTCGCCCTTTATAACTTAGCCCATCAATTGTTTTGGACACCGGCGCTGCAGATTCGGAGTGAAATTTATGAAATTGCGCAAAGTCGTTCTTGTAAGTTTTAAATATTGGCTGAATATCTGCTCAAGCAGGCCTACAACCTTGTTTTTGTCTCGTGCTAAGTACATTGAAACCTTTTTATTTTTCTCACAGTGAAGTTGATTTATTGTAATCGAATTTCGTTATGTGCCTATTTCTTACTTATTGTTTGAACTTCCATCTTAATCTCAAATATATAAATATATATATAAATATACATAAGTATATAAGTACATATGTATGTATGTATGTATGTACACTTGCCACTATCAATTTGCCATATCAAATGCCATGCAAGTGACTTGCCTCCAATAGATATTGGTACCCGAAACAGCCGCGAAACGAGCACGAACTCACGAACTCACCCCACCCGTAAAGTGGTTAGGAGAGCGCGTTAGTACCTGCAAATGCTTTTGAGCCTGTTTCGTTTTGTTTTGTTTTGTTTTGATTTGGCTTTCGATTTCTGTTTGCGTTTGGGTTTTGGGTATCTTTTTCTTAATTGCCAGCCAAGTGCGAACCGGTCCAGTCCGGTCCGACACGACTCGGCTCGGCTCGGCTCCGCTCCGCTCAGAACAATGACAGCCAGCCAGAGGCGGGCAAATGTCAAGGCAGCGGAGCACAGCAATCGCAATGCGAACGGGTTGACAAATGGGGATTGGTTACCCCAAGAGTGGAGGTATCTGTGTAGCTAGAACCATTTTCGGCAGATTTGTACGGCAATTATGCGACGAAATCGTTGCTCGATGTAGATCAATCAAGGGATCAATTAGTGGCGCAAGCAATCGATCCGATTCGATCCGATAAGTGAGCGAGCGCCTTTCCAAATGTATTCAAGCCAAAAAAAAAAAGTCTTTGGCAACGAACCTGCTCTGGCCAGAGGCAATGGGCAAGCTAATCTTGAGCCACGAATGGACGGAGGCGGAAACATTTCAAAGATATTTTACACATACTCGTGTCATATAAATAATTACCTTGCTGGATTTTGAAGAGCAACAGAGTCATAGATTGGGGTACGGGTCACAATTATATTTATAAAGACTAAATTCATGCATATGTACATATGTATGTATGTATGTATGTACGAGTATGCATGATTTTTAATGCTGAAATTTCAATGATATGGGACCCCCTGGGACCCAATAACCAGGCTCTACCACATTAAGGCAGTTCTCTTGAATTGTATCAGTCATGGACTACGACTGACTGGCGCGGCGCCTTTTTCTGGCGAGATTTTAAGTAAAAAATAAATAAATAAATCACTTCCAGCCCCGCTTATAAATAATCTATTTATTTCATAAAATTGTGGGTCAATTATTTAGTACTTCTTGTACTTATTGTAGAATCATTAAATTTTGTTTATGTTTTATTCAGACATATTTTTCGATCTTTACCAGATGAAGTTTCAGTATTTCTTATTCCGTTAGTTTTCCCATTTGTGGCTACAACCCACATTCCTGCAGGACATATTCAGTTTTTAAAATATAATCCTGCACTCCGTTAATCCTCTTTTTTCGCCGATATTCTATATCTTAAATCAACCCTAGTTCTCCCCCTCTGTCCATCCCCGCAGCTTGTCAATGAACCAGTGACCAGTGAGCCATCATCATCAGCACCGTCATTAGCGATCAGAAACCGTCTGCAGACATGACAGAGACAAGCAGCCAACAGATGAATGGAGGAGCAGGAGGCCCGGGCGGGGATTTTAATGGCCGTCACTCGGCCTCGCCGGCACGCACCATAGACTCGCACGACTCCACCACAGGCAGCATGGACACCATTGTGGACCGCAGCCTGAACCGGGAGGAGCTGCTGCAGGTGGCCACCTGCACCATCGAACAGAGCACCAACACCACCAACATGGGGCCAGGCGGCAGCCTGACCAACTCACAGATTGGGATCCTGCAGCGGGACGAGCATCAGCAGCAGCACCAGCAGCAGCAGCAGCAGCAGCAGGAGGAGGAGATGCAGCTGCAGGAGCAGGCACGCCAGGATGCGCAGAGTCACATCTATTCGAGTCCCGTCTACGACGAGAAGCCGCCGCCATTAAAGCTGACGGGGGCGTCCCTGCTCGCCGCTGCCATGGACCTGGACGCAGCCAACGCCAGGACCAACAGCCAGATCCTGGACGAAGCCAAGAAGCCGAAGCTCATTTCGCACCAGGAGTTCAAGCAACAGCTGGAGGAGGCCATGTCCACGCGCCATCCGGGTCTGAGTGCGAAGAGCGCGGCCAACAACACCATCGACTCGCGGATCAGCAAGAAGCAGCGCTGCCCACCGGAGTTTATCAAGTACAAGGGGGGTTCCGGGGGTAGCGATGGTGGCAGCGGCGATGGGGCCAGCTCCACTCTCTCGGCGAAGGCGCGCCGCAAGCGACGGGCAAGCAACGAGTGCTGCTCGGCATTCCCGCTCCAGATCGTGCTCGGAACTCTGCAGCTCGTCTTGGCCATCTCCCTGGTGGCGCTCGGCTCGCTGCTGATCGTGCGCGAGGCGGCCTTGTCGATGGCCGGCTGCGGCATCTGGACGGGGCTGATCGCGGCCGTCACCGGATCCCTGGGCGTGGTCAGCATGCGCAAGACGCAGACGGCTTTCCTGGCCCTCAGCCTGGTCTGCATTGCCAGCAGCACGCTGGCGCTGGCCATTTCAGGCGTGGGCCTCTCTCGGGACCTCAACCGCATGGCCGAGCAGAAAGGCGAGCAGGTAAGTGCGACAGTCCCTCTCTGTCCATTTTGTACGAAAGTGAATATCAATCAAATGAATCCCCTCCACAGTTTGACCTGATAAATGCCAACAGTGAAGTTTCCGCTGCCTGTGGCTTGATATTCACCTTGTTTTTGCACTTTGTGGTCAGCATTGTGTCAGTCTATCGCTGTGCGCTGCAGATTTGCACCAAGTAAGTTGAGTTTTATTTTGCATTAAGATTAGTATTTGAACTTGCGCGGCAAAAAATCGATAGCTTAAACTTATCGGTGGCTGGTAAAGGCGCCCTCTTTTGGACGGTATATTTTGATAGTATATTAAAGTACTTTTCAAAATGACCGCCATACTCCATTGAGCGCACAAAAAATACGGTATATTTCTGGTGCTCACATTTAAACGCAAAAGCGAGTCGGGAGAGCGTTTTGAGTGCTCTCTTTCATGTCTCTCTTGCCATGGCAAGGTATGGCCACAGTATTAAAACGGCCAAGCCTTTTTAAGGGCCTCGTAAGGACCTTACCCTGGCCCCGAAGGACTGAACATGACGTGGGAGCTAAAACATGACGTCACAAAATCCCTCCCACGGTGAGCTACCACGAGGGGGTGGGATTTTGTATATTTTGTGACGTCTTCCATTTGGCCAAGCAACCTTTACTTTTCTCAGCATGTTCAAGTAAAGAAAAAAAAATTGTTTTTGTTTTGTTTTTTCGAAGCGGTTCGATGTGTAAATAATAGTGATAAGAACCAAAACACCACAACGGCGGCCACATGAGAGAGCAAACAACAGGCGCCAAGAAAAACCAACAAAGTCCAAAGGATTTCCAGTGAAATTGCGTGGAGAAAAGCCAAAAAGAAGAAAGAAAAAAGCAACAGCACCAGCAGAGCAGTCACAGAGACGCGAGCAGAGACGCGAGCAGTGGGCAGAGCTCGCGCCTACGCTTCCTCCACCTCTCTCTATCTCTCTCCCACCCTTTTTCTCCATCAATCTCCCTCTCCCTCTTTGTGTGTGTGTGTGTCCGCCTAATAACGCAACGGAAGTAATAAAAAAAACAAAAAGAAAAAACATAAAGCAACGAAAATAAATACTTGAACGATACAAGAAAGAAAACACATTGATAGTATTGCTGTTGGCCGAAAGGGAAAAGCGAAAGTCGGAGAAAAACGCCTCAAGACGCCAGCGAACGTGTCTGCAGAATCGAACGCCAGTAGGGCAGCGGCAGCGACAGTCATGCCACTGGCTGACTCCAACAAGGATCTTCGCCAGCAGCAGCAGCAGCAGCTGCAACCCAACAACAATGTAGCAGTAGCAGCAGCCCCCCCACTGGACAATGCGTCACATGCTGTAAGCCCCAGCGGTAATGGCAGCGGGAACGGCAGCAGTGGCGTGGCAGGGATGGGGCTGCAGCTCCGCCAGCGCATGCAGATCACCTCCTCCGGGTGCAGCAGTCTGGCGGTTACTCCCATGGAGCACACGCCCACCGACGAGGAGAGCGGACCAGTGACAACGGTGACGTCATCTCAGCGACGCCAACAGCTGCAACAGGTGCAGCAGACGGCGCTGCAAGCGGCCCTCGAACAGCATCACATCTCACCGACAACCCCAACCCCAGGAGCAAAAGGCGGCGCGGGCGGAGGAGCAGCAGTAAACGAAGCTAAAGCAGGAGCAGCAGCCACAGCCACCAGAGGGACAGATGAAGCAGCAACAGGGGACTCCTCTTCGAGTGCGGATCGAACGCTATGCCCCCCGCCGGAGCAAATGGAGTTGAGCGACTCGGAGCACTCGTATGGGGGGGCACCGGGCAGCGGGAACGAGTGCGAGAACGAGTTTGAGCTGCGCGAGGTGGTCAAGGAGGGGCACGACAAGGCGGATCCCTCGCAGTTCGAGCTGCTGCGCGTGCTGGGCGAGGGCAGCTTCGGCAAGGTGTTCCTTGTGCGCAAGATCATTGGCAAGGATGCGGGCACCCTGTACGCGATGAAGGTGCTAAAGAAGGCCACGCTGAAGGTCAAGGATCGCGTGCGCAGCACCAACGAGCGCAAGATCCTGGCCGATGTGGGGCACGCGTTCATTGTGCGGCTGCACTACGCCTTCCAGACGCCCGGCAAGCTCTACCTGATCCTGGACTTTTTGCGCGGCGGCGACCTCTTCACGCGGCTATCCAAGGAGGTCATGTTCACCGAGGAGGACGTCAAGTTCTATCTGGCCGAGCTGGCCCTGGCCATGAACCATCTGCACACGCTGGGCATCATCTACCGCGACCTCAAGCCCGAGAACATCCTGCTGGACGAGCACGGCCACATTGCCCTCACCGACTTCGGGCTCTCCAAGCAGCCCCTCGATGGCTCGAAGACGTACAGCTTCTGCGGCACCGTGGAGTACATGGCCCCGGAGATTGTCAACCGCAAGGGGCATGACTTTGCCGCCGACTGGTGGTCCTTTGGCGTCCTCATGTACGAGATGCTGACGGGGAATCTACCATTCCATGGCCAAACGCGGCAGGAGACCATGAACCAGATCCTGCGCTCGAAGCTCGGTATGCCCGAGAACCTATCCCCGGAGGCGCAGTCCCTGCTGCGGGCGCTCTTCAAGCGGAATCCCCAGAACCGGCTGGGCGCCGGCTCGCAGGGCATCCTGGACATCAAGGCCCATTGCTTCTTTGCGACAATCGATTGGGTGCGGCTGGAGAGGAAGCAGGTGCGTCCGCCCTTTATTCCCGCCGTCAGCCGGGACGACGCCTTCTACTTCGATGTGGAGTACACGTCAAAGTCCCCCCGCGACTCTCCCGGTGGCCCCATCTCGGCCTCGGCCCACGAGATCTTCCGAGGATTCAGCTTCGTGGCGCCCGTGCTGCTGGAGGCACACGGAACGCCCACCTCCCACAGCTGTTCGAGCAGCGCCAGTCCCCTGCACACGGTCGCAGGTATGGGCATGGGCACCGCCACAGCGATGGGGTCGGGGGGAACGCTGACAAGTGCCACCTCCTCCTCCTCCTTGACCACCACCATGACCACGGGAGCAGCGCCGCGCAGCCTGCCGGGCGTGCTGCCCGGCAACTTCAATGCGGAGTACAACCTGCTGCAGGAGCTGGGACGCGGCACCTTCTCCGTGTGCCGCCTGTGCGAGCACCGCGCCTCCAAGAAGCACTACGCGGTGAAGATCATCGAGAAGGCGGCGGTGGCGGCTGCCTCGGCCGCCTCCACCTCCGCCGACTGCTGGGAGGAGGTAGAGATCATGCTGCGGTACGGACTCCACCCGAACATCGTCACACTCTACTCGGTGTACGAGGACGCGAGCTCCGCCTATCTGGTAATGGAGCTGCTCAAGGGCGGGGAGCTGCTCGACCGCATCCTGGCCGTGGGCCAGATGTGCGAGAGCGAGGCCAGCGCCGTGCTGCGGACCATCGCCTCGGCGGTGGCCTATCTACACGAGCACGGGGTCGTCCATCGCGACCTCAAGCCCTCGAACATGATCTACGCCAGCATGCGCCAGACCCCGGAGACCCTCAAGCTCTGCGACCTAGGTGAGTGAGATGAGCCATCTCTCAGGATGCTGCTCGCCGGACCAAAACTGTGACAATAACTAAGCCTTTTGATCTGTTGTTCTGTTGTTCTGTTGCTCGTTCCACATAGGCTTCGCCAAGCAGCTGCGGGCGGACAACGGTCTGCTGATGACGCCGTGCTACACGGCCAACTTTGTGGCCCCCGAGGTGCTGAAGCGGCAGGGCTACGACCTGGCGTGCGACATCTGGTCGCTGGGAGTGCTGCTCTACATCATGCTCTCGGGGCGAACGCCCTTCGCCAGCACGCCCAACGACTCGCCGGACGTCATCCTCAAGCGGATCGGCTCCGGGCACATTGACTTCAGCAGCAGCCGCTGGGCGCTGATCAGTGCTCCGGTGAAAGAGCTGCTCCGCCAGATGCTGCACATAGTGCCCGAGAACCGGCCGACTGTGGCGCAGATCCTGGAGCACAGCTGGGTGCGGGATCAGTTTGCCGGGAGTGTCGAGCTCACGGAGTACACCACGGCGATGCCACAGCTGTCGCTGGGGGCACAGCAACAGCAGCAGAACCACATCTCGATGGCCCTGCGCGGTGCCGTGGACGCCACATTCCGGGCGATTGCCATTCCGCAGGCGGCCAACGTGGGACCCGTGGAGCTGTCGATGCTGGCCAAAAGGCGGGCCAAGGACCGGGCCAATCTGCATTCCTAATCCTGGGCCGCATCGTGGTGCCCACGACGACAGGCCAAGAGGCAGCTAATTCGTTTAGTCTTCACCATCTATAGTATTTTGATCCATTGCTGTGCATTTCCCCGCCGCCTGGGCAAGTGGCGTCGTCGCCACATCAACAGGAATGGGAACGAGAACGGAAACGGAAATGGAAATGGGAATTTGATTGGGAATGGTAATGGGAATGGAAATGGTAATGGGAATGGGCATGGCCATGCCCGCGGGCATGCTATAAATCCCCGTCAGCGCTGTCGCAGTGCCAAGTTGCGTCTGGTCTAGATTGGGGATGAGGATGAGGATCAGGATCAGACAGGCGCAGGCGCAGGCGCAGGCGGGGCGGACGGGCAGAAACTCGAAAGTATTTGACTAAAAGTGTTAATTATTTATTTACAATACATACATATACCTACATACATACATACATACATACATACACATATAAAGAAACTTAAACAAAGAAAGGAAGTGCAAGGAAGGGAAAGAAAAGAAAATGATCATGAACGGAAGGTGTGTCAACTGCTGTGCCAACGGCTTCTCAAAGTGTAACTACATAAATAACTAAACAGATATATACATACATACATAAATGTATATATATACACATATATTTACATATATAACGAATCCCTGTAAATCGAAATGTACGCCAGTGTGGTGCGTGGTGCGTGGTGCGTGTGGTGTGTATCGAAGGAGGAGGATTAGAGTGGATCGGATCTATAGGCCTAGCCCCTGCCTGACTCCAGCATTGCTACCTCCCTTCATCCTTTCTTCATTCCTTCCCCGGCACATCTCCACACACACACACACACACACACACACACACACACACACGACGCCTAAGAAGAGCATAAATATTTTTAACTAAATTAATCGTAGCTAAATTTTCCAACATCACCATGTTATTGTTGTTTAATTAATTAATTAAAACGAAAACGAAAACAAAAACAAAAAGAAAAACAAAAAAAATAACTAAATAATCACGAGAAACATTTGTGAAACGCAAAAGAAAAGGCTGGAAACCCCAAACCTTTTTGCTAAATATTATTACATATTATTATTAACATTAATATTTGTCGCCAAGAGAGCCACAAAACTAAAACTAAAAACAAAAACTATAAACCATTAAATATGTGGTACAAATCGTTGTAAAGCCAAGCAAGCCTTCACACAAAGGGAGAGAGAGAGAGAGCAACAAGAGAAAGTGTTGCCTAACATATTTCTACTTGGAATGTCAATTTCGCACAAAAGACCTAGAACTACTTACAACATATACATACATAGTACATACATACAACATATAAGCGAGATTATACATGGTATATGTATGTACACACTATATACATATGTACATAGAAAATCCAACCACTTGCAGTGTGTTTCAAGGCAGTCAGCTTAGATCCATTAGCTGTGAGTATAGGAGATCAGTGGGAAGGAGACTCGACTCGACTCGACTCGACTCGACTCGCCTTGACTCCCTTCAGCTTAGTCGGTCTGACAATCTTTGACTGGTGACTGTGGCTCTGTGGCTGAATCTACATATGCCATAATTGTAATTGCATTCGATTGCTTCTTGTGTGTGTGGTTAATATCTATGGGTGATCTTACTTTCTTCCACCACTCACATTGATCAGCATCGAATCGAATCAATATACATAATAATCAATTGAATAGCTGTTTTGTCATTTGTTTGCTGAATGTACATACATACATAACGAATGCTAGGCTGACTAGAATCCATTTCGTAAGTGAATGATAATTATGATTGTGATCGGCATGCATTGTGCAAGATCAAAATACGCCATACGCTAGCTAATTCTGCTTGATTCAGGTTGCGGTGTCAGTTCTAGATTCCAATATACATACATTAAATATAAAATATAAATAGACATACATACAGCTGTCATTTATTGTTCGAGATTACCTATAGGCTGGCTGTATACACATTCATATATATATATATACAAGTAGCTTGCGATTTTGTGCACTCCTCAGATTGGACTGAAATCCTTTCGACTGTCAACTGCCTTTGATATCTGAAACGCAGTCTGCAGTCTCCTGTACAAAGTCAACGAATACAGGGTGCGCTTCGAGGCTGTTTCCTTCCATTGCTTCACTGCTTCAGTTGTTGTCTTCCTGCGATTTTAGTGTCCTGCCTGTAACGCACTGTACCCAAGCGATAATAAAAGAAAAAGCATACAAATAATGATGCGAAATGTTGAAGATCTTCTTAGATCTTGCTTAGATTAAAGAAAGAATAACCAAGCCCGCCCCAGCAAGAGGGAACTTTATCTGTTATTTAACCATTTAAGGAATGGAATGGGGCATGGAATGTGCTGTTTTACACATGGCATAAATACTATCTGTAACTGTAACTGTAACTGTATCTAAAGTATCCAACAGAATACAGAATGCATATATGTACAAAGATACTAGTATATACATATGTACACATGTAGTACTTACATATACACATATACATATGTACATATATGTTCAAGAACATACTTGTTTTCCAAAACAACAAAACAATTGTGATTTTATGAGCCACTTTTTCTTTGCGACTTCGTTAGCAATTCAATTTCAATGTTTGCCAAGGAGAACAGCTTGCAAGCAGTGTGAAAATGGACAACAAAAAGAACCTTAAGATATAAATAAATATTAATGATAAATTACAATTAAAAGTTATACATACATATGTATGTATATGTATAGTACATAAATACATACATACATACATAAATAGATCAGATATGTACATGATTCCAACTGAGGACAGTCTGTTTCAGTCCTACTATATACACATAATGATATATGTACATACATATGTACATACATATGCATGCACGTACATGCATACATACATACATGCGTAAATACATACGATAGATACAAAAATCACATAAGAACAGGGTAAACTACAATGCATATAAATTTTATCTAGATATAATGCGAATTTCTAATTCGATTTTCCTGGACTTTGGGATAACTTTAGCTATATTGTTCGTATGTGTGTTCGTATGTGTGCATGTGCATGGTGTGTGTGTGTGTGTGTGTGTGTGTATGTCTGTATTTGTTTTAAATAAGATTTTATGCGCTGTGCCACCACTGAACTTACTGCTAACAAAAAACAATAATTGCATACATATGTACTATATGTATTGTATGTATGTACATCACCATAGAAAATATTAGTTAAAATTTGAAAATTGTTAGAGCAAAGCCACCCATGGATGGTATCAGTGCCCCTCAATGCGAGGGGAATGATCATGATGGTTAGGATGGAAATTAGCTAGCTGAAGTAGGCAGGGGGGATACAGGAGAAGGAGGAGATGGAGATGCAGCTGCATATATGTATGTAGTTCATAGCTAGATATAGAGTGATTACTGGAGAAACGAATGATAAATGTCGGGATAGAGATTGAGCTATACGGCTGAAGATGCTGCAAATAAAGTTTTTGATTACGATGATGAGGATGATGGATGAGGATGATGGATGATGATATTGATGATGAGAATCATAAATTACTAACGGTTTTTTATAAAATGCTGTGCACACACACAAATTAGACAAGGACAGATGACAGAAAATAGAGAAAGAGACAGCGACAAAGACAGAGACAGAGACAGGGAACCCCAGGGGGAAAGAAAAGTAATTGGGACAGCTACTCTCATAGGATATCCTACACACATATGTACTTCCCACACATCTTCGACTCCTGGAACATCTCCCCTTAACCCTTGAACCCTTGAACCCTTGAACAATCACGATTAGATCTCCTCTGGACCTATATCACGACCTGGACATCGACAAAAGTTCTAATACTTTTCGTATAAGCACACCTAACGCCATGCATACAAAATACATACATATACAAACAAACAAACAAACATACATATATATATATATAAAATATGGATGCTACATACATATATTTTCTTAGTAGATTTTTACAGCTTCCAGAACTACATACTACATATATGTATGTGAAAAGAAAACCCAAAGAAATTATTGACAAACATTTAAGTGAGCAAAAAACTTTTATTGTAATCGAAATCGAACGATTCTAAATTATTGTAAAGTTGATTCATTAAAAAACAAAAACGACAAAAACAAAAAAAACCAATAAAAAATTCAAAGTTCTGAATTGTTTTGATCTGGCACAAAAACGACTGAGTGAATCATTAATATCGTTCCCCACAGCACAAGCTACAAATATGCTTGGGAATCCAATGCGGAATACGTGTGTGCATATGTACATATCAAACATAAGTGTGTACATATGTACATACATACATCTTATCGCTGTTATTTTCTTATCAATTTAGATTAGGTTTGAGTGATTTGTGTCACGGAGGACACTCAAGAGGCATACGCACTCGTACTCGTACATACATACATATATGTACGTAGGTTGCTATTTAAGTTTCTGTCCTAACTATGAAAAACACACAACATAGGCCGTCTGAATAATTTTTTTAAATTTTGATCAACATTCTGTATGAATATTTAACAATTTTTCGAAACATTTTAATCTAATTTCACAACACTTTTGGCACTCAGAAAAAGTATTTTCTAAAACAGGCCTTAATTCGGATTTTTTTGCTTTAAAACATCCATACCGTCGATTATTGATTTTGTTTCGATTCTGTATTTTTACATCAATGATTCGCCGCCTGTATAGATGTTAAACACAGCCTCTGAAGCACCACGATTGTATTTATGTAAAACTTTCGATTTTTAGATTTTGTGGGCTCCCACGCTACCACACCTTTTTTACCATGAGGTGATCATGGAAAATCTTATTAATGATCGTCATAGTAATGCCCAAGGAAACCTCAATCTCACAGTATGTGACATGTTGCTTCCTCAATTAAAGTTTAACTAAGCTGATCTAAGCATTCTTGGCTTAAAAATCCACCTCGAATATGGTAGAAAATCATTACAAAGACATTTTCATGTGTAAATTTAAATTTTTGCCCGAGCTGAATTTTTGATTTATCGTTAATCGATATCAAACGTGGTCGTACACGAAAAAGTTGTTGGTATGTTTAATTAATAAAACTACAAATTTTTTATTTGCATAGGACCTTTTGTTTCTTATACGACTAGAAGTGACCTGGGCCAGAAACATAAATAGCACCCCTCGTATGTGTGGGATCCAGTGGACTATTTGTTTTAGCTCACAGAAACTGCTATATCATACGAGTATCATGTGCTTTATCCCAACTAAGCTTTCTTTTCTA
Organism: Drosophila subsilvestris; assembly: GCA_035043285.1. Taxonomy (NCBI): domain Eukaryota; kingdom Metazoa; phylum Arthropoda; class Insecta; order Diptera; family Drosophilidae; genus Drosophila; species Drosophila subsilvestris. The sequence continues at coordinate 1,282,395 of JAWNNB010002181.1, read as the reverse complement.
GAACATTTATTTAACGATGAAACAAAGTGAAGTGCAGACCTCCTAATTCACATGTATTTGAGACAAGAATCGAACCCCAAACCAGCACATGACCTTCTCTCTGTTTAACAATAGTTTTATTTTTATTAAATTTAGAGTGGTTTATATATATATATATATGTATATGTATTTTATTGTTATTACGCAGCTTATAATACTAACTAATTTCTCGGCTTGTTTGTTTTTTGCTTTCAATTGGATTCATTGACTTTTGATTTAATTTAATTGCATTAATTTCCACCGTTCTGGGTTGTTTTTTCTTCTTGAACAAACATAAATACATTTTTTAGTTACAGCAAATTATTGTACAATGCAACGAAGTTATCCGCTCTCCACTCTGCTCTCTGCTCCCTGTCCAATCTTGTGTACATACGCAAATTATGTATAAACTTGAATGTTCTGAATATGCCTTTTTATGGAGTGTACAAAAATATACTAGTAGTAATCTGCCAAATGCCAATTTGGACACTGCCACTGCCACTGCATTTGTCTCTGTTTCAGTTTCGTCTCCATTTGAAATATTGCTGTGTGTGTGTGTGTGTCTGTCTGTGTGTGTGTGTGTGTGTGTATGATGCATTTTATATGTATCCTGTGTGCATTCTCCTTAATGCTTGCCCTTGTTGCCCTTGCGACTGCGTTGCTGTTGCGCAGACTGTGGCTGTGGCTGCTGCTGCTTCTCTTGCGTTAATATTGCGCCGTCCTTCTGCGAGTCGGCTACCGTAAGAGAAGCTTCTTCATCTGCAAAGAGTGAGAGTGAGAGAGAGATAGAGACACAGAAACTACTGTGAGAATTGATCAAAAGATAATGAGATCTGGGTTAATGGCTCACCCGCTGTCACCGTGCCCGTGAAGGGTGCATTGCTCTGGGACTGTTTAGGCGATGTACCTATCTCGACCACCAGAACTTCCTCAGCCTCAGCATGCGCCAGCTGCAACGGCAACGGCAACGACAGCGGCAGCGACTCTGACTGTATCTGGGCCTTGGCCTCGAGGACCACCACTTCGCCGTCCTCCTCCTCCTCCTCGACGTGGGCTTCCTCAGCAATGACCCCTCCATTAAGTACATTGACTTCCTGGGCCTCCTGGGCCATATTGGCCTGGGCCTTGCGACGCCGCTTCTCCAGGTCGCGTGTGTAGTTCTGCGTCCATTCGATGTGCTCCTTGTAATACTGATAGACGGGTACGACAATCACCGATATATCGTCGACGGTGGCCGCCGCCTTGCTGTCTGCGAGCCGCCAGTGGCCGGAGTCGTTTATCTTGCCGCGGGCACGGGCCACCAGCTCCTGGGCGACCATGGTGTAGCGATGCTTCTCGGTCGGGTACTTGGAGAGCGTTTGGAAGACGGTGCGGGAGACGGCTTCGTTCTCGGACACGTCCCAGAGGCCGTCGGTGGCCATCACGAGCACCCCGTAGTCGCCGTCCTGATTGTGCTCGTCCGGGATGCTGACCACCTGGGTGAGATCCCGCTGACGCACATCTGGATGGGGGGTGAGGAATGGCTTGATCTGGATGCCCGTGTTGATGGCCAGCAGCTCATGGTCGCCAAACCCGCGGGACACGCCCAGGGTGCCCAGGAGCCGGCTCCGCTTTCCCTCCCCGTTGACCACGGGCATGCGGAGATCGTCGCGAGTGAGCGTCTTGTAGGTCCAGCCTTTCATGGTGCCCTGGCGACAGAGGATGCGCTGGCCCATGTCCTCGATATGCGGCCGTTTCGCGTACTCCATGGCCACGTACTGATTGGCCATCAGGTGCGGCTTAAGCCTAGCCACATTGAGCAGCCGCTCGCGCTCCGTCTCCGGCGTGTGGTCCGCCGAGAAGGGCACTGGATAGCAGCTCGCCTCCAGCGGATCCGGCTCGATCACAGAATCGCCCTTCGGCTCGGCCGGCGGATTGGCCCGCCGCTGGCAGAGCACAGCCCGACTGTCGCCAGCATTGGCCACGTACATCTTTCCGTCGATAAAGAGCGAAACGCATGCCGTGCAGCCACCCGCATCGCGATACCGATTGCTGTCCTGGGCTATCAGTGAGTCCATGCTGAAGAAGGCGCTCTCCAAGGCGCCGATGATTAGCTCGTCCTTGGTCACGCGCCGCTGAAAGTAAATGGGGTGCGGGAATTTGGGATTTAGCCGCCCGTTCTCGACGCTATCCGTGTCCCGCGGCAGCAGCAGCTCGATGCAGTCCACCAGCGTCTCGTGCAGTATGTGGTGGAATTGATGGGAGGCGGCCAGGGCGGCCCCGTACCCGGCATGGCCATCGAAGATGCCAAAGTACGTGTACGGCAGATCGGGATGCTTGTGCTCCGGATCGGACAGCACTTGCCTGCAAATGGGAGCAATGGGAGTTGGGTTAATGACTCACACACATACACATACACTCACACACACACACACACGCAGCCTTTCGATTCTCGTGACTCACCGACAAAATGCGCCCTGGTCCTCGTTCCACTCGGACTTGCCCGAATTCACGCACTCGGCGTACCCAGTGGCCCACGGCAGAAGATTAATGTCTCGCGGCACGATAATAGGCCGCACATTGTGGTCAGCCGAGGCGCGCAGCTCGTCCGCGGTGAGCAGCTGCAGGAACGGGGGACGGGCGTACGGGAACTTGTCCGGCATCTGTTGGCTCCCGAACCGGCGATGGTGGTGGTCGCTGCGCTCGCTGCTTGGCAGCGGTGGCAGATCGGGCGCCAATGCCGTCATGAAGCGCTCCTTGAAGCTGCTGAACATGATGGTGGATGGCCCAGACGGTAGATGGACAGAGGGGGGGTGGAAGCGGCTTCCCTTTGTGTGTTCTGCTGGTAACAGGCTCGCCTCTCCGTGTCCTACTTCTCCTCCTTGCCTCTGCCGCTGGTCTGCGGTTCAGTTGCGTTCTCGCTCACTCCCACTGACGTGGCGAGCTTGCGTTGTTTTTGCTGGTTTTTCACACAGCTGCGAATAAGATTAGTGTGTCAGCGCGATGAGGGGCTGCAGTGGACGCGGGTCCCGCTACACGGCACTACCTACATGCAGTGGAATCGCTCGTACGATCGTTGACAACTCCGAGTTATTTTTCTATTTTCTTTTTTTGCCAGTAAAATAAATCGATTAGAATGTCAGTGTGACCGTTGTCAGGCAGTGTCAAAAATACCTGCTCTCAAAATAAGCCAAAATATCAAACGGTGCTGGTCAACGTCACGGCACTAGTGCTGCAAAGCTTGTGACTGAATTTGAACTTAATAATTTGAATTTATTTTCTCTGGTATTGCAGATCGGAGCACAGTGAGCTACGCGACGTCATCATTAAGTCGAAGGCTTCGGGCATAGCCCTGGATCAACAGAAGGTGGACCAGTACATCAAGGCCATGTCCCTGAATGGCAGTGAAAAGGTGGGAGTAGAGTAGAGTAGAGTAGAGCAGTATTTGTTGTCCTTCCCGACCGTTTACCATGCTTATTTTATTCATGATATGTATGTATGTATCTCCTCCTTGCAGGCCAACACCGAGAAGCTGGCGGCCATGTGGATGTACGCCACGCAGATGGGTAGCCTGCCGCCACCTTCGGTGCGCAAGCTGACGCCTCCCTCCCGTTCCATAATGCTCATTCCCTCCACCGCAGGAAGTGGGGTAAGTTGCTCCTTCGACAAATCCAAGTGTGCTTCTGGCTAACTGTTTTCCGCCCGCTCCTTTCAGCTGGCACCGCCGCCGCCAACACGCCTGCCCCCACCACCACCTGGCACAGGAGCGGGGCTGCTGCTTCCAGTGCCGCACTACAGGGGCATGACGCTGCCCTACATGCGACCTGGAGCCGGACCCGGACCCGGTTCCGTGATCTACGCCCATCCGGCCAGCCTCAGCGGCACCTACCGCACCCACAAGAGCACCAAGTCAGCCGAGCTGAATGGTCAGCGCAGGCGCCGCCGGGCAGGAAAGTCGGACGCCAATCGCCGCCAGCGCCGCAAGTCCGAGGCGGATGTCCTCGACGGAGCCCCCAACTTTAAGTACACGGGCCTAGATCGGGCCATAGCCGACAGTTTCCTGGCCCGCCAGGAGCAGTCGCAGGCCGGCAGTCACATTGATTACTCCTCGTCAGCGTCCTCGGATCTGTACGGGGGGGGCCAGCGTGCCTCCTCCAAGACGAAGATTGTCTGTCGCGATGTGGTGATGTGAGGAGTAGACCAGACCCTCCCCACTCCCCTCTTTGTACATATATGTGTAGTCTTTGTGGTGGTCAGGCCTAGGCCTAGGCGCCTGCCTCACCCTTAAAAAAAAGTTTTTATTTGAAATTTCCTTAACCCTTTCTCCCTTTCTCCCCCTCTCTCCCGCTCTACTTAGCTCTAAGCACTTAATCTTTATATACAAATGCAAATACATATACATATGTACGTATGTATATAAAGCGATAAATAAAGTTACATATAAACCTGAGCTATACTTGTTACTGTCTGTAGATGGGAGATGGGAGCATACGGAACGGATATACAGGACACAGGACACTCGGATTTATTAACTCTGGAAATGGGAGTGGGAATTCGATTTTTGGATGCATTATTAATCCAATTTCCATGGCATATATGTACAGACATACATATGTACATATGTACATACAGATATGTAGGTACATGCACCCCAATCGATTGCTCCGGTATACATAATACATACATACATAGATACATACAAATGGTAGAAAAATAGCACACCACGAGGGCTCAATGGTTGGATTGCATCTAAAAATCCTCGTCGCTGTGGTGCTCCGCCTTGTTGGCCGTCTTCGGACGCAGCGGCAGCTCGCCCGTCAGCTTCGAAATGCTGATGTCATCAATCGAGTTCAGATCAACTGGGGAAACCGGGGGGAGAGAACAGGCAAAGAAAGACATTCATTAACACTTGGACCACTTGGACCAGGGATCCTGCAGCATGCACTTACAGTCATCGTCGGCAGCGCCCATGGCCATGCCGATGCCACCGGCGGCGCCCGTGCCAGCGCCCATGCCACTCATGCCCATTATCGCGCCCACGTCGAACTCGCTGTCGGAGCTGCCGAAGCTGCTGTCGTCGTCCCGCGAGTTGAGCATGCTGTTCCCGGGCACATTGCGTCCGTTGTGAGCGGCCCTGGCTCCTCCTCCTCCTCCTCCTCCTGACACACCGCCTGCTGCGCCCACCCCTCCAGTGCCCTTGCGACTGCGTCCCGTGGTGGGTCTCAGGCGGGAGGTGGCCGTTCCGGGACGCTTTTCCTGCCGCATCAGCTGGTCCTCGTCCCGTATGTCCGGTATCTCGGCGTCCAGGCCAAATAAACTTCTTCCATTCACCACCATCTCCACACCAGAGCCGACTCCGCCCAACCCGCCTCCGATGCCACCTCCGCCCACATCCTCATCGTCATCTCCGTCGAGATCATCGTCCTCGTCATCGTCGTCGTCGTCGTCCTCGATGAGGCCCTCCGGTATGAAGGGCATCGAGTTCTCTGCGGGCTTCTGCAGTATGGGCGAGGCGATGGGCGTAGTCCGCTTGGTGCGCGCCTCCAGCTGGGAGCGGAGGGCGTCGCGGACATGCAGCCGGAGGAAGTAGCGCTGGAAGAGCTGCTGCAGCTCCTTCTCGCACTCCTCGAACTCGGCCATGTGGGCGGGTCGGATCTTCTGCAGCGCCTCCAGCCGCTGCTTGGTCCGCTCCAGCTCGGCCCGCTTCCGCTGCAGCTTCGAGTTGAGAGCGTTCAGCTCGACGCGGGCCGCCTCCAGCTGGGCGCGGCTGGACTGCAGCTTCAGCTGGCTGGCCTGGATGGCGTTCTTGAGGGTGCGCTCCACGCTGAGCAGCTCCATGGGCCGCTGGGCCTGCGTCTGGCGCGACTCCTTGTGCAGCAGCTCCTGGGACAGCAGGTCGTAGAGGGCGGCGCCGCGCTGGGTGAGGTCCGAGGAGAGCTCGCGAGCCCGGCGCAGCTCCTCCATCTTGTCCCCGATGTCCACCTGGTTGAGGCTGCGGTACTGGTCGCGCTCCTCCTCCTCGCGCTCCGCCTCCGTCTGGCTGGGGGCGATGAGCAGGCGCGTGATCTTCTGCAGCTCGCTAGCGGTGACAGCGGCGGCGGCGTACAGCTTGCGGGGATTCAGCCGGATGGCCGACTTGGTCACGAAGAACTCCGTGGCGGAGCGTACGAGCAGCACCCGCTGCTCCTCCGTCTCCACTCCCCCGGTGAGCACGGTCCCGGGCTCCATGAGCCCCGCCAGCCACTGCAGCAGCTCCGACACGATGTGGAAGCTGGCCAGGCTTCCGTGCTGGTTGGCCAGCGACTGCAGCGGAAAGACCCGTGGAAAGCCCAGCAGCTTCAGCTGCTCCCCGAGATCTAGAGAAGAGGGAAAGGGAATGCCATTGGTGGGCTGGCGGAGTGAACTGGGGACTGGATTCCTTGTCGGACTCACCGCGCACATCCTTGAAGGACATTCCTAGGGCTATATGCTGGCAACGGTTGACGTTGACCACGACTTGACCTGTGTACGCGCTGCTGCTGCTGCTGCCTCTGCTGCTACTGGCTTCGATTCAATTTGCATTTTCCTCACTGTCATTTGTTGTGGTTTTCCCTCGGCTTCTGCTGCTTCTTGCTCTTTCTGCCCGTGGACGCCTTTGTTTGGGCCAGGTCAGGCCATTCATGCAACAAGGTTGCCAGGCAACCATTTACTGTACCTCCTGGCTCTGACCCCGGCTCTGGCTTCGCTTCGGTTCGGTTCGGTTCCGTTTGGTTTGGTTCGATTCGGTTTGGCTTGGTTCCGTTGCTCTGGTCTGGTCAGACACACGCCAGAACGGGGGATTCACCAGGACAACCAACTGTCAAGGGGTGGATTTCCATTTCCCCAGGGTTGTTGGTTGGTTGGTTGGTTGGTTGGTTGGTTGGTTGGTTGGTTGGTTGGTTGGTTGCTGGAAGGTGTAGCAGCAGGCGCCGCTCCCGGATCTTGCTAGAGTCTCCAATGTGCAGGTGGATTGCTTAGTGAAGCTTGCCTGTAAGTGGAAGAACCTCTTCAGGCAGAGCATAAGTGAGACTATGAAAAGAGGAGATAAATTAGTGGAGAATAAATGAAGGTAAATGATTGTAGCAGGGTAGAATCGTTCGTTGTCTCCTCCAAAGATTATGTTTCCAATAAGTAATAAGTCCTGGGGTGCTTACTTGTTTAAATGTTTTTATGTGTGTGTATACATATGTACATATGTATTTCAATGCACTCCAGTGGAGTTGGGTTGCTCATGAGTGAGTGAACAAAAAAAACTGTTCACTTCAGTGAGTGAACTGAACATGTTCACTAATTTTTTGTTCACTTGCTCACTTGTTCACTCAGTTGCTCACTGTTCAGTTGTTCACTCAGTTGCTCACTTGTTCAGTAGCTTACTTATTTTAATGCTTTTTTTCACTCATTTGTTAATTTTTCCCAGTTTATTTTTGTGGTACATTGGAAATACATACATAAAGATGCACATACGTATGTATAAGAATTTCAAGCAATACCCAACCCCCCATTTATAGAATATCGGATAATAATAACCAAATGAGTGAAAAAAGCATTGAAATGAGTAAGCTACTGAGCAAGTGAACAACTGAGTGAACAAGTGAACAACTGAACAAGTGAGTGAACAATTGAGCAAGTGAGCTACAGAGCAAAGTGAGTGAGTTTGTTCACTCACTTAAAAGTGAGCCACTGAGCTTGTTTACTAAAGTGAACACTCTTTACCCAACTCTACACTCCACTATGGTCCAGAAGCCCGTTTTTTTGGCATAAAGTCTAACCATATACATACATACATAGATACAGGCTTGAAAATTTGCACATTTGGTTATATTAGGATTCTCATTTAATACACAAATTTTCGTACGAATTGGACCACGCCTACCCTTCCCGCCCATATACGTACGACCCAGTATAGTTTTCCCGATCTTGCCTGATATTCGGCATCCCAGAGAGTGTATTTTTTATCCGAAAATACGAAAAACTCTTGTTTTCTTAAAGATAATTGAAATATCAGTGTGGTAACAAAGACTTTTTGGGAGAAACAAATGTATTACGCAAAAGGTAGTGCTTCAAACAAAGACTTTCAAAAATGCATAGTATTTTAAGTCGGTTAATTAAGCAGCATTCTATGTGGAAAGTATATATTCAATTTAATTTTCCTTGTTAAGTAATCAATTTTGATTTAAATAAGTAAAGGTTACATTCTGATCAAAAAATAAAATCAATATAAACGAGAAGGAACGTGTGAGTCGCTTCTGGACTCGACTCTACCCATATACCCGTACTCAGTCAGTATATAAATTTGTGGGAATTTAAAAATATTTTACATTTTTTTTGCTACATCTGTTATCTAAATCTACAATGTCGATTATACATCTGTAACTGCAAGCCAATTTTCTCCAAAAGGGTGACAAACGGGGACAAGTCATTACCTTGCGGTCAATTACGATAAATATAAGTAAGTACAAGCTGACGTATCAATATACTTTAAAAATTCAAAATAATCACATTAAAATTTCGACTTTATGCCAAAAAACAGACTTTTGGACCAAAGTGCACTCTGTGGAATCGCGGCCATTTCGCATCGTAGTAGGAACCGTGCTGTCAGCTTTTCAGCAGTCCCTTTGGGGTGGCTAGATGATACTGATACTTGTAGATAAGTATACATAGTCCTGTTATAATCATATTTATATGAACTGCACTCATGCTACGGCTGGGTGAGTTAAGTATACTGAGACCCGATGGCGTTGTTGCTGTTCCCAGTGGCCAGCTTCATGGCGATCTGTGACTGTTGTCAGCTGAACAAATTAATAGGTAAGTGCATGGCTGGTTAGGATCTCCGGGTAACATTCAAATGTCAATGGCAAGGCTGCCCCGTGCCATAAGTAGTAATTGCATATAGCATATTACGGGCATGTGTGGCCTCCTCTCGTCATGCTCATAGTCACATAAATAGTCGCTGCCATCTATACACCCATCAGACGGAAACACCGCAGCACGGCAGCACGGCATCACGTCAAAGTTCAATGGTCGCCAACGTGTACGCGTCGATTCACAAACAATGGACCCCCCTAGGACCATATGACCGATTCCCACATGTCCCAAACCAGCTGCATTCCCTCTGTATCCCATACCTGTACACCAGGCAATGCCACAGCCCGAGACAATGCCACAACGATGATGGAGCAATTAAGGCGTAACGCTTAATCAAAACACTCGACGCTTTTGCCTAGGTTGGGGGTTGTGTTGTGGGATGTTTGAGTGTCCAGAGTAAAGTTGAGTTTCGCTGAACAATGGCGGACGATTCGCGAATTAGATCTAAAGAACAGTGAACCAAATGCCATTGGACTGGAATCTGAAATCAGCTTGTAACATATTTATTAATTTATTTGTACACTGTAGGTAATATTCCCTTTTTTAAGCTATTGCATTCATTTTAATGAACTGCGTACTCGTATACGTTACAGCCCATTCATGCTAAGGGATAAGAGATCCAACTGACGAATTAAATTAACATTGTATTTCTGGTTTCTGGTATTCTGGTTTTGTTGATGTTTCCAAGTCAACATTTCCAAAAATATTTCACAGAAAAGTGATAATTCGTTTCATTTATTGATGAAAGTTATAAATAGCAAAGAATAGATTTAAAAAAAAAACAATTTCTTAAATTAAATATAAAAAACTTGTATTTGTGTGTACATATGTATGTACCATACATATTAATTTAATTAAAAAAGTTTTTAAGTCAAATACATACAATAGTTCTGAAGTTCAATCGAAATTCTTGGAAAAACAAGTGTTATATTTTACTAACTAAATGAACTCATTCTAGTTTATTTAAAGGTAAGATTTTAAACGAGAAGGAACGTGTGAGTCGCTTCTTTGGACGCGACTCTACTTTTATACCCGCACTCAGTCAGTATATAAAGTTGTGAGCTTATGATTTACATATGTAGAATTTTGAAATATTTTACATTTTAAATTTCTTTGCTTCATCTGTTGACTACATCTAAATAAGTCAATGAATAAATAAAATAATATCGGGAGAGAAGTATATGGAAATCTAATTTAATTGTCTGTAGTCTGTAGTGGAATGTGTACGTAATAAACTGTTTAACAGCCACAATATAGCTATTTAGCTTATAGTAAAAGGTTGAAGCAGTGAACAGATTTCCGAAGAAAGTCCCAAGAGAACTTAAATAGTTTTTAAAATTGTTAGGAATCCACAAGAATCAGGAAGCAGCTGAAGAGCAACGAGAAAGCAAAAACTGATGATCCTGACCCTCTGGAAAAGCTGAATATAATTCTACCATTATAAGAAGTAGTGGATCAGCCCTTGATACTGATATCAATTCCAATTGCAAATAAATAAAGCTGATACTTGTTTATATTTTGCTAGTCCAAATAAATGATTCCATTCCAAGCTGCTTGCATTTGATGAATTTATTTTGTATATTTAATAAAAGTAAAAAAGTGTTTACTATGAACTGGCGCGCACAGGTCCATCGGCTTACAGGTTACCACTCACTCATACACACCCAAACACCCACACACACACTCACACACTGACACACACACGCTCAAGTGTATAATAACATTTTTTGGCATCGAACCATAAGAGACGTCAGCGACAGCAGCAGCGTTGCTTGAACTCTCCGCATTCGAGAATCTTCGTCTCAGCTGCAGCTCCCTACTCCCTTCTCACTACTCCCTCTCTCTTCTCTTTGGTGCTCTTGGGGCGTGACTTAGAAATTTTGGCAGTTCTCGTACACCAAAACCCACTCTATCTCCCCCAGCCACAGACACTCCCACTACCACATGCACTCCATGCGCCCAGCTTGGGATCAAACGTGAAATTCCCTTTGTGCGAAGGAAAAAGAAAAAACAAAAAAAAAATATACAAAAGAGCTACAAATAGCGAGAAAGAAAGGAACGAATTGGAAGAGAACGAGCGAGGAAACTGAAGGTGTGGTCTTGAATGAATCAAGACGTCAGAAATTGTAAGCCAGTCGGCGTCACCGTCCTTTTATGACCCCCCTTCATAATCATCATCATCATCATCATCATTACCATCCTCCTCATTAGTGTCATCATTATCATCCGCAACGCTTTGAACTCTTCTCCGAGTCCGCTTCGGCTAGCACACGTGTCCTTGGCCTTATCAGTTTAATTGGGTGTGAAATTGAACAAACGAGCTGGGGGCCAGGAACCAAATGCAGATGGGCTCCTGCCACAGGAAGCTGCAGCTGCTGCACTTTGGGCACACCTGCTTATGTGGCATTCATGAATAATCGCCCAGAAGGCGCCACTCACTCGTAAGTTATTCACATTTTCTGCTGAATGTAAGTTTTGTCCTGGCCATGTGTCTGACTCTGTTGAAGAGGCTTCCCGTGATTCCACCCGAAGAACCAAACTTATTTGAACAAAAAGGAATGCCCAAGTAGCCATTGACTTTCTTAGTTCTCGGCTCTAGATACACTCTCCAAAATCTTTTTGTAATTTCTATTCATTATTTGTCTCCGAAAATCAAAATCGAACCGCAATATGGATTCAAGTTCAGAGTCAGATTCGACAGTGAAAATGCAACTAACGCGAACTGAAGTCGAAAAGGCAGTCGTGCACAATGGCATGGTGATCGGCGAAATGCTCCATCAGCTCCAAAAGCCCTCTACCATGACTGAGATATTCGAAGAGTTGGGAATCGACCGAGCGGATGTAAGTACATTTATCGAAGCAATTCAAATGCTTTTTGGTTGCAATGCTTCAACTTTGCTTCTGTTGCTTCAATTCGCAGCCCGGAAAACTTCGACTTCGTGAGATAATTGGCTACACACTCAGGGAAATGGTGGACACTGGATTCATCAAGATTTTGGATGGCCGCTTTTGCCCCCCGTCCATCAATTGCCCCAAACCGGAGTCTCTTCCCCAGGACAAAAGTGTCTGCCGAGGCCATCGCTAAAGCTGCCGTCTCTCTCTCTGCCTTCTTTGCTGCCATACCCACACCCGCCATGTACATCAGCGAATAGATCAGTCGGTCATCAGAAGAATGAGGCATCGCAAAAGGCTAATCCAGCAGTTGTAGCAGTTGCATTCTTTCTAAATTGATTTTGTGAAATTTTGGCGATCCAATAAATTTATTTGTTTAAAGTCTACGAAATTTCAATTCTGCTTGAGGGCACATTGGGGCCAGCATCCTAGAGGCACATCAGACTCGTTGCCCACTGCTGACTCCACGCAGGCTTACAGGTACAGACGCAGATTAACAGATTAAATAAATACATCAATATTAAATTATGCTGCTGCAGGTGAATCAGATATTCAATATTATTTTCTATGTGGTTTGGGGTGGGGGGGGTGTACAATAAGTGTAAGTATTCGATCAGGTAGGTCTCTTGGGTTCGTGTCAGCTGGTAGCTTTCCAACTCAGTTGGAATATATTCCTTGTGCACCTCTTTGGCTTTTGATGGTTTTGGTTTACTTTGGTTACATTTAAGTTAAGTAGCAGCTAGACGATTCGACTTGTTATTTCTTCATCGATTGCAGTTGCTGCTGCTGGCGAAGGGCTTCTTTCTTGCAAGCCTCCTCTATGCGACGTTGACGCTGACGCTTACTCTGAGATGCCTTCGATGAGAAAAGGGTTTTCGACTGACTGTTCTCTTCAAGGCGGGGGTAGCAGCCGCTTTTGGTGAGCATGGACAGACTATCCGTCAGGGGTGTATTACGAGCCTTATTGAGCTCAGCTTCCAGTTCAGCCACATCGGTGTCGAGGGTCCATTCTGTGGAGTGTTTCATCCCCTGGCGGAAAGCAGCCTCGCAGACCAGCGCTTCTTTCATGATGGGCACGGTCTTGGCAGGAATCTGACGGATTGGAAACTCCAATTTCTGGGAATTTGCTGGCAATCCCACACCATTTAATTCCAAAATGTTCTCGATATAATGGTGTGGAACTTTGATGTATGTCGACAAATCCTCCCATTCCTTGCAGTTGCGCTCGTGCTGAGACTCAGAGATCTCTTTATCCACATCAATGTCATCGGCAAGGTCATCCTCTGGCTTTATGAGTTCCTCCAGCTCGCTTTGGCTCAGGACATCGGTATCTTTGATTATTCTGTTTTTCCCGGGTGCCCCTGGTAATGCCTTGACCGGCTTGTCCGACATTTTGAAACAAAGCTGGATAGTTAATTTAAGGAAAAAAACTTATGACTTTTCACTTTGCAAATTGACAATTTTGTTGGGAATTAAATTTGTTTGCTCACAGTGTTCACTTCTTGACTGCCTGGAACGGAATGAGCACAGATAAATTAATTTTCGCTTTGTTACTTGTTCCAGTGAAAATGCCTCAGAGACTGTAGATTTTAAATCGGCAGACAGCAGACAGCAGAACTATAGCAAACTTGATTCTATTTGTTGTGTTTTATTGAAGAAGAAAATTACGTAGAGCTGTGACAGGCGAGAGAGCTACAGGGTCGCATTGCAACAGTCATCGATAGATATCGCTTAAATGCTATAAATACTTTTTGGCATTTAATGTGGAGACTGAAGGTGCGAATGATGAACGATAGTCACAGGAATAGGAACAGGAGAAGGAGAAGGAACACGAGTCGGAGGGGGAGAAGCTCGAGCTGGTGCTGGTGCTAGGAGCCTCCATCAAGTATCAAGGACAGGCACAGGGACAGGCGTTGTTCAGCTGTCGATTGTTATGGGTAATTGCATCTCAGTGGGAAGTGGGAGGTGGACAATGACAATGAGGACAAAGAGGGATGTCGCTTCAGTTCTGGCTTACGCATACAATTTAATGCGCCACCCGCCTTTCGTTTCGTTACACAAAAGAGGCAACCGGATAATTTGCGGCGCTTGGTGCCGATGGCAGCTGGTGATGGTGATGGCAACAGCGACAGCGACGGAGACGGAAGATTCTAACGATTTGAGGTGTCGCTTCCACCTGCACTAGAGATCCTTCTGTGTGGGAAATATTTCTCCAATTAAACACTTTTGTGGCTTTCCTCTCAGCCCAGGGAAGGTGAACAATCCTTGAGCGAATGTTTGTGGAATTTTCGAAAGTGATTTCTAATTGTTGGCTTGTGGCCTCTCCTCGCTCTCCCTTCTCCCGCCACCACTTGCTGTACTAATGGGGCATTGTTGGGCGAAGCTCTTGAATCCCGATTCGCGTATCACTTACATTTGGTTTGCCTTATGTCTTATCCTCGGGTCATTGTCCCTGTTTAATCCACTTGAGGCGCCTGCCCGGACGATGCTTGGCAAATTGAATTGTCAGCTGCTCTGTGGTGGCAGCACTCCCGGAGCTTCTGTCGCAGGTCCTTCTTTCCTTGCTCTCCCAGATCATCCCCCAGCTTCTTCATCAGCTGGCCCTACACTTTCCTCGGTAGCCCCCAAAGGGAGATGCCTTCTGCAAGTTCTCCCCCCAGCTTTGGCTTGATTTTCGTTGCCGTTTTTGTCTTTTGGCTTCCACTTCCAGTTGGGGGGCAGCAGCCACAGTCGGAGGCACTTGAAAATTAATTTAGACTAAACCGCAGGCAATCGCCGGCAAGACAAGACTCTCTCTTATACATATGTATATATGTATCCAGTATATACATATGTATACGTACATATATATATATACAGTTTATCTGATAATCCAATTTATCGGCTGCGTTCTGGTCGTGTCCATTCTGGGAGGGACAATTTTAGAATCTTCCTTCGCTTCCTTTTCCCTGGGACCAAATGGTCCGTGATATAATTTGATTTCCTTTCCACTCCTCGGCCCCCTCCCCCAGCCAACAGATGCAGCCTGTGCAACTTTTAGTGGCAGCTCGCCCCTCAGTTATTGTCGCCCAGAAGAGTCAACAATGCAGAGCACGAGTGCTCCCTATTTGTCCTCATTCATCGCCCACTAACTTACTCATTTCTGGCTACGATGTAGCAAATTTCAATTAACTCAGATAAACACACGCACACAGGGATAAACACACACCCACACCCACACCCACACACACACACAAACACACAAACCAAGGCACAAAGACAGAGATACTTGTGTCGCCTTCTGCCACGACCACAGATAGGACCACAGGCGGACCATTGTAGGCTTCACCCACAGCCGCCCACGCACCTACCTCCATCTTCACCGCCACCGCAACCGCAGTGGGTTTCGGTTTCCATATGGCTAGCTCGCTTCCTCTTACTCCTGGCCCCGTCTTTAACGCTCACTAATTTAATTTTAATATACTTAAAGACTGCCTTCGGATCTGGGTTCAACCACAAATCCCAGCACCAGCAATCCACAATCCCTTAACTGGATTCAGTCCACTTCCTTGCCCAAATGGCCCACCTACCCCGGTGCCCCGCCACAAGTCCAATGATAAGAGGCGACAGTGGAGCGTATTTAAGCCCTGATAAAGCCCTTCATCCCATTTGTCATTGAGTCGATGCCAGGACTCTAAGGAAAGGTGCTGCCTACTTGGCTGATGAGAGATGAGATGAGAGATGACAGATGAGATGAGATGAGATGCGTGGAAGTGTGTTAGAGATGACCTATTTTCTTGGCTGGGTCCTTTGTTCCTTCCCCAAGTTTGTCGCACAATCTGCTGATTATCTGCTGCTGTTCACTTCCAGGCAATTGTGTGCCCCGCATGCAGCAAGTATTCTTCTGCCCACTTGCTATGCGAAATACATAAGTCAATAAATGTATATGATTTCTCCAATTAAAATAGTTTTCCATTCAATTCACTCTCACTTTTACTAGATTATTGATGGCAGACTGGCCACAGGGATGCCAACTTGTTCTCCATTAACATTACCAACGGCAGAATAAAGTTGGTTTGTTATCTTTTATAAACTTTTTAATCTGATTCAGTGTGATATCTGATGAATCTGCGCACAAAATCCACTTACTCTAGTTCCTATAGTATTTGGGAACTGAACAGACGGACCGACGGACCGACGGACCAACCTGTCTAGAGTGCCTAAAGGCCTCTGGCTGTGGGTACCTGTTAATACTAGTAGCATAGGATTTATCTTAGTCTAAGTAAAATATATAAAATAATATAACTAATACACTTTGAGTACCGAATATAAAATAATGCCCATGCAAGACCCCCAAAGCTGCCAATCTTCATCAGGTTCAAACGGATTCTCCAATGGTCTTGGGCATCGTCTGCCAATAGGCCATATGGAAGAAGTGTTAAGGAGCCATGTGGATGTGGTGGTACGAGTATGTGTGGGGGGGGGGGGGTCAGGTCACCAAATAAGTTTCTCTGCTGCGAACACTTTACGTGTTCCCTCACCATCCATCCCTCTACTTTCCCGTTTGGCCATTTTGGCCCGTTTGCTTCCATTGTGGCATTTGCCTGCCCTCTGTATCCAGGTTCCATTATGGCAATGAAGAAATATGAAGCAGCAAATGACTAGCAACAGACACTGACCAGAAGGCACACACAGGCTACTCTCTCCCCCTTTCTCTCACTCTGTCTCTCTCTCTCTCTCTCTGTGGCTGTTTGCATGTTTCCCTGCCAGAGGGAGTGTGTGTGTGTGTGTGTGTGTGTGTGTGTGTGTGTGTGTGGTATACTCTGAGGAGTGTGGCAGTGTCTGTAGGTACCACAGGGTCAGTTGTGATAAAGTATTTAGCGACGCAGCCTCGTTTGACTCCAGGCACTGGGCATACATATGTACAATGTATGTACATACATATGCACATAGCTCGTACATATACGTATGTACGTGGCCCCTTTGCTGTTACCATAGCACAAGTAAAACGGTTCATACGGTGAGAGATCATGAGATTGTATCCTGATGAGTAGTTCGTGTTAATTAATTTCCTTTTTTCTATTATTTATTTAATTTAATATTGATATACATATGTAATTGTCCATGTCCAGCTGAATCGGTATAAACGTGACTGTTATCCGCCTTTGGGAAACTTTCGGCGCGGAGGCCGTTGGCTGGGCTGCGTGCTCTCCAACTTTGCTCGGGGGAGACACACAGGACAAAGGACATCAAACACTTGGCTTTTTATGGGTTATGTGTTGCTTTAGAGGAAATTTGATTGGCCACGTCCTTAGCCGCTCCAGCCTGTCCAGTCACTGTCCAGTCACTGCCTATCCTTGTCCATTGTCTCCCTGTCTCAGGCACAGCCATACACATTCACATTTATGTGAATCAATTTGTTGTTGTTCTGCTCAGACCCTCGCTCCTCCGCTTCCCACTGGCTCGTGCCACATTTCATTTGATTGTCAGTTTCAGTTTTTGGCTTTTGAGTCGAGAGTTTGTGTTTCATTATCGCGGCTGTCCGTCCGTTTACTTCGCCCCTCCTCTCCCCGCAGGGCCCTCTTCATTGGAGTACCTCGCAGTGTTAAGGGCCTGAGTGCCTGTGCTGTTTCTCTCAAAGCGTAGATACTCGTATTTGGAGAAAAAATGAACACATCCATCGACAATTGGAAACAATCTAAAAAGAGAAGAAGCCTAGTCTCAAGGGCGAAATACCCTTGCAGATCCATTGCTCCTATACATACAATATAATGTATGATTTATTCCACTGATTTTATGTTAGATCCAAATACGAGTGGAGTGAATTAAATAGATATTTCTTATTGGTATTTTTCTACATGCAGAATAACATCTAAGTTTTCTATTGAAATTAAACTTCTTCCATACCTAAATATAAACAAATTTCTCTACGGCTCTGTAAAAAGTCACAAAAGTCACAAACAAATATTTTTAAAACTGATTTGCACGAGATAGCTAATAAGTATTAAGTCGATCCAAAGAACTTTCAAATAATATTAACATCCTCGATGCACAGTCAAGTGAAGTTTAATTGATAAGTTGGTAATAAGTTTCGCCTTGCTTATTCAATGCGAGTATTAATCCAAATATTTATTTAATATCAGCAGCCCAATTTGTTATACATATTACAGCTGTTTAGATAATATTAAATCTACCTACTTTAATAACACAAGGGAACAAGGTTTTGTTGATTAAGAACTGAATGTTGTTTTTAGGGTAATTGGGGACGCTGGATCCAGCTCTGTACTTTGTTTTTTTTTTCCTATCAGATAGGGATTTTTCGCGATATACCGTTATGTCCAAAATTAATATGTATAAATATGTATAGTGGACTAACTTGAAAACGGTTTACCGTATTCAGTTGAAAAAACTATTTAAAGCTCGCCATTAATACTGTCTTTAAGTCGTGCCTACAATGGTTTTAAATTTGACCAACAGATTAAAAAATTTCGTTGTAAATAAAAAAAAAAAAAAAATCATTTACAAAAAAATAAATATTATCTTGTTTCAAAATTAATAATAAAAAAAAATGGCGACAAAAATCACAGTTTCGGTCTAAAAACATTTAGTTTAACATATTTATAATGGGATGAAATTTTCAAATTTGTTTTTTTTTCTTCTTAAAGATGTAACTGTTACCTTTGAAAAACAAGCATACTTTTCGCTGAATCGCTGAATGAGGAGTAAAGTTAAAGTTATGACATTTTGAACTTTTATTGAAGAAAAAGAGTGAAAAAAAGATGAATACCTGTAACTTAAAAACGCGATCTGATGTTCAATTTTGTTCCCTTGTGTAATCTATTCCAGAGAAACTCTTTACAGTCCCCTACTTTAGCAGGGAACGGATCGCTATATAATATTGCTGAGCGGCGGGAGGAATAGGAAGTACGCCTAGTGGAGAGTCAGCACATGGCCAGACGAGCAGTGCACATTGCCCAGTCGATTTCCCGCTGCCTGCGGTCTCAATCTCCCGCTGTCCACAGCTCCTGGCCCGTTCCCCTAGCTCTGACAACCCCACCACTGTCACTCCCACCCCACTCTCTTTTTGCCCATCATTTATGAAAATTGCTTTGGATGCGATGCTGTTGTTAGTATTTGCGTTCTCTTGTTGCTGCCGTTGCCATTGCCATTGCCATTGCCGCTGCCGCTGCCATTGCGGTTGACACAATAACAATTTCGTGGAGCGCAGTAGTTCACGTCTGGCCGCCCCACGGCTCCGGGCGCTGCCCGCTGCTGGCCTTGAACTTGCAGCATGCGGCAATGCCCTGCTTCTCCCTGTTACTCCCGCCTCACCCTTTTTCTATGCCAACGAAAGTTTTGCGGACTGCTTTTGGATTTGTTACAGTTTTTATCTACCCTTTCGCTTTGTTTCGCTTCTTTCCCCTTCCCCTTCCCCTTTCCCTTTTTGCTTTCGTTTTCTGTGTGTGTTGGTGTGTGTGGATTTTTTATGTGTGCGTGTGTACGTGTGCTACGCTCCAATTGGATTTCAAAATTAATTTGTTGTTCAGGCTTAATCCCCCCACCCCATGGATAGCCATCAATGGCATGATGTTTGTCGAATCTCCGATTGATGAAAAAACCACAAACATTCTAACCGTAAAAATGGAAATGGAAATGGCCATGGGAAATACCTAGATAGAATAGATAGAGAATAGCTATTTTAATTCATCAGAGTGCCACGTGAAGAATCTCTCTTCTCTGAAAACTTCCATGGAGCTTTCATATTGCATCGAAAACCTTAGAAATGAGAATATTATTAACTAATTGCATGTTATTTTTGGCAATTAAATGTAAATGTAAATTAAATTAAAGCAAAGTCAATTAAATGATCGGACACTTTGAGAACTCATCAATGCAATGATAGGATAGATAAGCAAAAATAGATCCAAGTAGAACTACACGAGGAACCGGAACAGTTTAAAACTTATTTTAGAGAATTGACCGCTGAGTCCCAACGTCCAGTGCACAATGCTCCCAAATCCAATTTTTTTGGCATAAAGTCCAAAAATTGATGAAAAGATTTTTGAAAAGAACTAAATATTTGGATAGTAGATACCTCCAATAGAAGGAACATTTTTTTTTTTGAGTCTTGTGGCAGCCCTGCACTTTTGGCGGCATCACAAAGTCAGCTGATCTATGGCAACCCTGGGATGTGAGAAATGGCGGCAATTTGTTGGCAATCTTTGCAGTATTATTATTCAGAGAAGATTTAATGGAAAACAAATGTTTATAATGGATAATAAACATCAAGGTATGTTGAAAATATATTACAAAGAGTAAACGTCTTCTCTTTGTGCATGTGTTTGTTTTCTAGCGTTGCGTACATGTCTATTTAGCTGAAAAATCTAACAAAAGTAGTTGTGTTGTCTAGAGTAGTACTTTCGTGGCGATAGCGGTCAGGGCAAGATTAAAACGTTAAGTTATTCACTAAAGTGTGCAGATTAATAATTACTATGTTTCCCTTGCCCGTTTTTGCCCCATTTGGAAAAAAATTTGTTTTCAGTCACATATGAATTTCGTCGTCAAGCCCTCCAATAACGATCGCAGCGCTGATGAAGTAATTGATTTTATGTTTCGAAAAATTCCAAACAGCAGCGTAAGACAAATTCCAGTTATAAAAAAAAGTTACAAATTTTATTAGTCATGAAAAAAAAAATGTCAGCAATGCAATCAAAAAAGAAAAAAAAATATTTTTTAAATAAAAATATTTTTTTTTAGAATATAACGTTGATTTTATAAAATTGAAACTGGTTTATTTAAAATTAAATTTAATTGAATCGATTTTTTCCACATAGAGTTCTAGTTGATTTATCGATCTGAAAAGTTATGAATTTTAAAAAACGTAAAGCTTTGTTTAAAATTCTGGCTTGTGGGTAAATGATTTTTTACTCCCAAAAAATGTATATCACATAGTTGATTATTCAATTATCTTTAAGAAAATACAATTTTCTTTATTTTCGGATAAAAAGTACAGTCTCCAGACAGCCGAATATCAGGCAAGGTCGTGAAAACTATACGGTGCCAACTGGGTCGAATATGGGCGGAGGGGGTAGGCGTGGTCCGATTCGTCCGAAAATTTGTGTATATAATATTAATCCTAATATTACCAAATGTGCAAAGTTTCAAGTCTGTATCTACATTTTTGGACTTTATGCCAAAAAAAACGAATTTGGGACCATTGTGCAGTGTCTTTTTCTTCGCTAGACTGCCTCTACTCGTATCTCTATCGGGCTTTTACCGCTTTTTCTCTCCCTCTGCCTCTCTCTGTACAATGAAATCACTCACTCACTCAACAATCCAGCAAATGGAAATTGTGTGGGGCATCAGTACTCGTAGCTCGGAAAGGTAGGAGCAAGTGGAGGTGCAGGTGGAGGTACAGGTGAAACATATTAAATGTGGAGCGGCATGTCCATCGCTTGTTCTATTAAGGGCGAGCCATGCCCACATATGTACTCGTAAGGGCCTACGGAACCTACGGCTACGTGCCCGAATCTATTCAATTGCTCTGTCATTGAGCAGGGGGCGCTGTCCAACAGCCCGGGCTGAACGGAGTTGCAATTGCGTTTATTTTCGGGGCCGATTGTCGCTGAATTTTTCATGCTAATGAAGGGCGCAGGTTAATTGTTTTCACTGGCCCAGACAGCAGGTGGCCCAAACAAACCCGCAATACATCATAGCATGAGCTAGGATAATCGAAAACGGGCAACGGGACGGGGGGCGGCAATCAGGTGGTGGAAACGACAATCTCTGGCCTGGTTCTTGTTCTGGGTCAGGCGTGGGTCTTGGGTCTTGGGGCTCGGGGCTCGGACAAGGCGAAACAAATTATTGGCATTAATTTCGAGGCAGGAAATTAAAGAAACGTTTTGCCTTTCGGCCACGCACACGCATGACGAGAGTTGTGGCTAGCAGGGGATGGGGGTATGGGGGTATGGGGTGCCGTACAGCCTTGACCTTAATGTGTTCCTTGGCTTGCCCTTGGCTTTTGGCCATTTGGGTCCAGAACTTTAAGTGATTTTTGGCTCTCTGTGGGCCTTTTCCGACAGGGAGAGCAAAGCAAAGCAATGAAATCATTGGCAACTCATTCAGATACATACATACATATCTGCTGCTGTGTGTGTGTGTGTGCGTGTGTAATTATATAAATATAACTGGGAGTGTGTATGTGTAGACTCGAGATGATTCCCTCTGGCCTGAGCTTCATTCGAATATATTCCATGGACTGTGGCTGTTCAAGGAGATTCCTCTTGAGGGGACTGCCTCTGCCTGGCCCTTCACATCTTCAATGATGGAGTGGCGGCAGGGACTGGGTGTAATTCGGCAACTATGCAAAGAACTACTATTTCCACTCAAGGGAAATGACGAAATGGCACAAGCTTGCGAGTAATTCAAATGTAATGTGATGCGGATGCGGATGCGGATACTCGTACTGAATATCCCCTTTGAAATAAATGCATAACGTGTGGCAATGAAAAACCGTTTTCGAATATTTTATTCTGTGGAAAATGGGCTAAATATTTTACCATCTTTTGCTTGACAGGTGCCTCCTTGCCTGACCACTTCTTTTGTCCGTTCTCGTGGCAAGAAGAACTTTGATTTGTATTTGAAACAAGAGAATGAAGGAGCGGCTTAGCACAATTAATTAGCATGATCGAAACCCCATTGACTTTCCAAATTATTCAAAGGTCAAACAACAAAAGGGAAAGCATTCACTTAAATAAGAAACCTTTTGGGTGGAATGGACAACAGATTGGAAATTAATTTTACGCTATGAAATACAGCCGCATGGTAATGCCGGGCAAATGTCTCAATTAAATGAGTGAGCATCAAAACGAATGACCATTGCCCAAAAAAGGCAAGCGGTGCAAATCAACAACTTCAATTTGAAATGGAGAATGAGAGGCATGCCAGCGACATGGTGCACATTATTTTGGATGCAAGGAGGGATAATAAATAAATAAATAAAACGAATTAATAATTCGAACCAAAACCAAACCACAAGACAGAAGTTCTCGGTAAGCCAACGTTCCACCTGTTCTACTACTCTTTCGGTCATACAAGGCCAGTCCCGAACCTTTAAGTTCCAGCAATCTACAAATTCATTGCAGAGGATCCTGGACAGACTGAGAGATGCCCCAGCCTCAGATATGTTCTCACAACATATGACAAGTGCGTGCTAAAGTCCGACCTCCCAGCTTTAATCAACATATTAATCCGTCCCATTTGCGCACAGCGATAGCAAAATAAAAACACAAAGAGAGAGAGTGAGGAAGAGAGAAAGCAGGCGGCATTCATCGGCTTCGATTTCAATATACATATGAAGTACACCTTCATAAATAATAAGATTACTTACATATGTATACATATGGGCATTACCTACATATCTGGAGTTACGTTACGACAAAATGTTGAAAAAAATAGTCAAAAAGCTGAAATTTGGAAAAAAGATTATCCTTGCTGAATATGAATTGGTAACACCTTTATTCACCTGAAAATGGAAATAATCGAGTGTACGGTTTTAAAGATATAAGCCAAAATAACACCTAAAAGTACGTTACATAAATCAGAAGTGGTTTTCGAGGTTGGTGTACAAAATGGCAAAACTCTGAGAATTGGATAGGCCTATCTGTATAAAATTTGTTGTGCTAATATATGAAGTATTGAAAGTAATTTGCCAAATTATAAAATATAAAAACTTTTCCGCGGAGGCATCTGGCGAACGCTATTTTCGTGGCGTTAAATGTTTACATTGAAATTTGTTTTTTCTAAGAATGTTTTTTAATGAATTCTTAACGCAAATATATCAATTGAAAATGAATAAAAAAAAAATTTTTTAATTTTACTTCGAATTTATTTATTTATATATTTATATAAAAAAGTTCTGCCATAGAGAAAACTAAAAATATCATCAAGCAATTGCTAAGCCCAAAATCTTTCAGTTTGGTTTGTTTGGTTCCTTGAGGAAAGTGTAGTGTAATTTATTGTAAAATCATAATAAGAAAAAAATAAAATTATTAAAAATTACTTACAATCTGGCGGGACGTTACACAATTTGGAAAATGTATATAAAATAGAGTTACTGTATCGGCCTCGCGATTTTTATTGAAATGTGTTTCGTAGTTGAAGCTTTATTAAGTCGCTAACTTGTCGCTAATCCACTTCTGATCAACAGCGCAGACACAAACAAACTAAATGCTCTTTCTGGCGTTCTGGCGTGACGTTGCATTAGAACATTTTTTACAGTTAATAAATATTTGCTATCTCTCTTTCATTTATTTTACGGCTATTAGTTATTGGAGCAACAGTTTTGCGATAAAATTGCAATTGAATATGTACTCTTACAAATTTAATAGATATGTAAAGAGAATTCGAACTTAAAAAGCATGAAGTTGGACTTTGAAGTCCGATATCTCGCAATCGTTTGATCTCTTTAAATTATTTAATTTCAATTATTTCTCTTTGCTATAACAAGCAAAAAGCTTTTGGCTAAATTTTAAATTATCGGTCGTGGTGGACCTACATATATACTAATATACATATATGTATGTATTTACTTTTTGAAACGGAAAAGCTTTTTCGAAAAGAGTTTGTATACCCGTACTATGAATTGATATTAAAGATAAATCTTTTAGCCTGTTTCATAACTAGTACATATATAGAATTACGTAGTAAGCAGAAACTTGTTAGCCAACCAACAAATTACAGCAAATTAGAACAAATTTATTTAATTTGGTTATGTATCGTGTAACGGCAGCTTAGGAAACTACTTCCGATTGGGCACTTTAGCTATTTGAAGGAATAGCTCGTTAGAGAAAGTTTTTCAACAATAAAATGCGTCTGGAGCTCAGCTAACTTACTGCCTTACTGCCTCTATGCCCATTTCCCTCTCACCCTCACCCTCACCCTCACCATCTTTTCGCCCAACCCCACTCACCCAGCGACAGAAATAGATGCAGAGAGAGAGAGAGAGAGAGTGCGATTTTTGCATACAAACGAACATACATACATATATGGAATGGAATTTAGCTCATTTGGATCAAAACGATACCAATCCCGCCATTTACGCCCACTCGTACGCCCACGCCCACTCCCCACTCCCCACTCAATATGCCATCAGGCTCTGTGGCGGGCGGTGGCCACGTAATTACAGGGCTTCAAAGCGTTTGGAGTGGGAGAGTCAAGAAATTTCAAAATTCATTGCATACTTTTCGCCGAATGCTGCAAGGGAGGAGAATACGCATACGCCGCGTCGGCTGAAAACGGCACAAAATCCACGGACTCGGCGAGTTACGAGTATGAGTCTTCTACCTACATATACGTACTCGTATGTGTTTGCTTGTGTGAGCTTTTTGCGCAATATGTAATATTTATTGGGCAAATTAATTATTCTCTTAAATATTTCAACACACTGCGCATGGCCGGGGCAGAGCGGGGAAACTTCTGAGACGAGACAGGGGTTCTACTCGAAGAAGACTCACTCACCCACTCGTGTGGGTTTATGTCGAACCCAATGCTGTCATAAAAATTTAACATGTGCTCGAGCACCTCAAGGACTCGTCGTCACCGAAGCAACTACCCATCCAACAGCCATACCCACACACACACCGCTCAAACCATCCATCTATGGCTGCACTGGACCCGGTAATCTTGCGCTCATTTTTGAAGCTCCAGAAAGCCAAAGTTATGTGCAGGGCATAAAGAGCAGAGGAAACCCACAGATCGAGACCTACAGAGGGACAATGTTGGCAACGGACAGCAGCAGCAGAGTGCAGTGGGTATTTAAGTCAACACAGACAGACTAGAATGCATAGAAGGGAGGAGGAACGAACAGGACAGGACAGGACAGGGCAAAGCAAAGCGAAGCGAAGCGAAGACGGGAAATGTACAGTTCGAATGTGAGTGCGAGTATATGGCAAGACTAATAAAAAAAGAGGATAATAACGGACAGCGGAGGGCAGACATAAGGAGAAGAGGACATCAATGGACAGAAACTGGCAGGAGAAATCATACTCGTATGTCGACAGGACTGGAGAAAGGCTCACCTGCAGGATGGCAGTATGGCAGCGTGGCAGTGTGGCAGTGTGGAAGTGTGGAAGTGTGGAAGCGTGGCAGTATGGCAGTGTGGCAGAAGAGAGCGCAACTGCGTCGTAAATAAATAAGCAGCATGATGCCAATTGATGGGGAAGAGAAGTTGCCACTTCCACGGCCACGGCCTCTGGCACTGGCACTGGCTCAGCCAGCCACTGCCCCAGCAACCGTGAGTGGCACAGTGGCTGGGACAGGACCATTCGTTCGCTGTCATGGCAGGAGAGCTGGCTTTGGCTTCCTAATTAGAATACATTCTGTTCAGCAAGCAGATCCAGCTGCAAGTGCTGCGGACAACGTAACAAAATGCATGTCAACAGGACACTTAGGGAGTGGGTGCTGGGTGCTGGGTGGTAGGGCATCAAATAAATGCAATTACTATAAAAGGAGCAGCACGAGTCGAGCAGCTTGAGCCGCAGACACTCGAAGAGTACTCTGGCTGCGTTTATGGGAAGCGGAGCAGCAGCTGCTGGCTGCACAGGCTATAAAATATCAAATGGGGTGTACCAAGGTCGGCCAGTTCCATTCCCTCCAACCGATGTATGTAGCTAGAAGCTAGTGATTTCAGAGCAGATGTTACCTCTGTCAATCCGGCCCAGCCGCCTCAGACGCTGCATGAAATCGGGAGATACTTCATCGGATGATGTATCCAGTCTGCTCGATGACAAGGTATCCTTACTTTAATCAGGATTATACACCAAGACACCAAGGAGTAAGCCAGAGCAAGCGGCAAGTCTTTTCTATTCAGGAGAGTCAAAAGTGCATGGCCATAAATTCCTGCATGAGAACTGGCTGCCTCACCTCTTCAGCTTCAAATTTAATGTGAGATTTTGAGGCAGGGCCAGACAGCGGGTGGGGCTGGCCCCCTCCCCCATTTCATTGTGTGCGCAGGGCGTTTATTTTCGTTTCACAGAGGCAGAAATATAATTCCATTGTTCAAGGACGATACGAAAACGTGTCCTGAACGGTAGGAGCGGCTGGCTTTGGCTCTCAATTTTCCGCAATTACACGCTTCGGTTTCAGCAGTGTTCGGCGTCCAGCTAACAAGCACCAATTATTCATCGGCGCTGCCATTGCAGCTGTAATGCAAGATGCAACACGTGTCCCCCCTCCCCCGACCACCCGCTGCTGGGGTGGTGCCTGAAAGGTGAAAACGGATGCCGAACCTGTTGATGCTCTACGGGATACTCCTAGAGATGGGCAGGCAGATGGAGCAGCTCCGGTTCAGCCTCCTGGCACAGAAGCAGGATTGTAGATTGTTTATTGGGCGGACCTTTAATTAAGTTGACTGCATTTTTCATTTGCCAGAGGTGGGCGGGACAGGCTATGACTGGCACCGAAGGGGTCTGGGTCTGGGTCTGGGCTTGACTCTGGGTCTGGGTCTGGGTCTGGGCATGCCCAAGGACACGGCTAAAAAGTCCAGAGAGTCCCTTTCGAGTTCTCATCTCGTATTTCAGATGCCGGGCCTTTCGTTCTTTCTAAATTATTAATGCCGAAGGGATTGGATTGCAGATGAAACCACGGAGGGTGCTGGCCAGAGCAGATTCTTTGCCCATTCGAATGCCGGCCTCTAAATGCCCTTCGATTTGACCGCAGCTCTAGCACAGACTCAGAAATAGACACAGACACAGACACAGCCACATACAAAGCCGCTTGGCAACAATTTTTTTAAATTTACTGCGAAATGAGTTCGTTCAGCGACAGGAGTATAGGGAAAACTACGGAAGAGCAGTCGGAGCCGTGCCCATACCCGTGGCCGTTTCTAAAGCCGGATAGTGGGAGGAAGGAACAGGGACAGTCCCCGGGCCAACTGCAACTGTTGACTGCTTCTAATTGACAGGATGGCAAAGTTTCCAGGAATTATGGCCAGCAATATGTTGGCTCGGCCCCGGGCCGACTCCAGAGAACGAGTCCGGGCCAGCAGGCTAGCGGGCGCTTAATTCGACAGCTTCGGAAATTTATAAGACACCAGGCAGGGAGGGCTGAGGGAAAACCTTGATGGATGGACATCTGGGGGATCAACAGCTCTGCAGCTCGGCCCTGCAGCCCTGACTGGGTGGAAAAGGGTCCATTCGATGGCTTCGATGGGTGGGTGGGTGGTTGCTATATTCCGGAGCGTATTTCTTGTTTCATATTTGTTCTATGATTCGGCCTTACTTGCAGATAAATGGGTCACCGATTAATATATTTAAATAAAATATCAAATGGGTAGTGCATATGTATGTATGTATATGGGGTATTCAATTTATTTTATATATGTATATATTTATATTTATATTTATATTTTGTTGTATGGCCCAATGTAATAAGCCTTTGGCTATACCCTAGCCAATGGGATTGTACATTCATGCATACATACTCATGTTTATGTAGTCCCAAAGAGGAGAGAAGCTAGTTGGCCATTCCTCGTTACTCGTCAGAATTCAATTAGAATTTGTTGATTTGTTGCCTGATGTTGTGCGCCGATCCGAACAACTGGTGAAAGGCCCGCTAATTAGGAGCGGATTTTAATTTGGGTCGCTTTTCAGTCGCTAGTGGCACGAGTATCATAACCATAATCCCAATCAGCGTCAGAGGTCACATACAGGAGCTGGCTGTTGATTCCGGAAAGTCCGCTAATGAGATTCGGTTTTGGTGTCAGTTTCGTAACAACGCGAATGGACAGCGACAGTCCAGCCCAGCCCATCCCATCCCATCCCAGCCCATTCCCGTTCCTGACCACCGAACGTAAATTGAGTTAAATTTCGAAAAATAATTAACTTGTTTTGTTTTGACATTCTGTTTGGCTCTTAATTATTCGCATTGTTAATTTTTCGGTTTTCACAGGCTTTGTCCGCTAATGAGGAGGAAACCGGAGAAAGGGCTCCCATGGACCGAGAGAATATCCAGTCTGCGAGGGATGGTCGATGGAGTAGTACAAATGTCCTCGTGCATTGACAGGGCCTACAAAAAGTTTCCGCATCGACTCGCAGCTATATTCTGTTCCGATGAATGCTACATCGTTATGTTCCGCCACTTTTACCCATCCTACTCGGATGTTCCCATTCTCTCATGATCCATAGTCGGACAGTTGGCTAATGAGATTCAGTTTAGGTGTCAATCTCGATTGAAAAGTATTCATTCATTAGCCTCAACCGCAAAAATTAAATTGAATTTCATATTAAATGTTACATTCTTTTGAACTGTCAGTTTTTAAACTGCCAGTTTGGCGTTTTCTACTGTTATTACGAGTGGTATGGTATGGTGACTGCGAGTGGTTGCAGTTGGCTACGGGTGGGTCTATGTACAGTTGTGTTCAATGAAATTGTAGTACAAATGCACCTCATTACTTTCAAAACTCTTTTTGAGATATTTCTAGTATTCCAAATTGAACAGGTGATACCTTTATGGAAAGCTTAGAGTGTAAGCATACAAAACTGAAAGAAACCCCTTTACATTTTCACTCCATCGTCTTGTTTTTCACGACTTTAGACAACTACCCATGATTTTTTCTGTTCAATGAAATAGTAGTATAGCTGGATTAAATACATTATTTTAAATGAAAAAACAATGCAAATTAATCTAAAAAGGTCGGCGATAGTCGAAGGCAAGACCCAAACTTCAATATCCACAAAAATGATGAAAAAAAATGTTTATCGCTCTGCCAGTGATGTGACAGTTTGAAGACGGTTGATTTCATATTATTTAAATGAAAAAAGTCCCAGAAAGCTCCAAGTTTGGGTCTGAGAGCACGACATCAGTTTTGAAAAACGTATATGGAATGTCCTGTGTCACTCTGACAAAAAACTCATGACTGAAGATAGTAAAGTTGTGTTATATGGCAGGATAGAATCAAAATAATATGTTTGGCATTCACAGAAATCCGATTGCCGCCCAAAATCATGAAAAAAATAGCATGGGGCATACTGGGCTGGGCTGGGCCCTATGAGGCTTGAGTTCTGCGCCTATGTATGTGCTTTATGACAAAACGCGGATTTTTCTGGGACTTTTTTCATTTAAGTTTTTCATGCTAACATTCCAGGCTTTCCGTAAAGGTATCACTTGTTCAATTTTCAAATATCTCAAAAAGAGTTTTGAACAGAGCTGTACATACATATGTATATTCCTGGCCTATCCACTTTTTAAAGAATCCTACCTACTCCTATAAGTACATACATACATATGTATGTATGTATGTACATATATTCCTTTTCAATTCCGAATCAACCTCTCTCCTTTTTTTCTATAGTTGTTCCTATTTCATATTTCTGTATGTAAGTACTACATATGTACATCATTCGAAAATATGTATCTACATATATAGATACATATATACAATTCCGATTCTTACTCTCCGACTTAGGATTGGTTCGATCGGAGGAATCAGCAGGTTGCAACCATCCAGGCGAACCACAGACGACACGTACAAATGCATTTGCATTCGCCAATCGAACATGTTGTGTTTTGTTCGCCCAGGTAGCGTGTCGAGGCGATTATAGCCCACTCATTCTTGAAACGAAAAACTGAGTCTTGCGAGAGCGATAACGTGTAAACTTTCCCAACAATGACAGTATGTTGCCGAGTAAGTTTACTAAAAGCATTTGGAGTTGGAGTATTTGAAACGGCCTTGCCCCCACTCAAATCTTTCACAGGGCCGCATGACAGCATGAGTCCGGACTTTCCAGCAACATACTTGCTCATACTCGACACGAAACCCCGAGTCTGAGAGCGTAAAATGCGCTCTTTGGTTTGATTGAACCGGCAGAGCGGGCTCGAAATTCGACTCGAGCCACTGGGTTATGGAAAGGTATGTACAAGGGGGGAAAATCCAGCAACACGCACGGCATGCTATATGAACCGCACCTCACCTTAGATTCCAATTTGCCATGATTTTTGTAAATTCTTACAAAAACAACAGTATGGCCGGCAACATTTTTAGGGACCAGCAACATTGGAAAGCGGGCGTATTTCAAACGGCCTTGCCGCCCCATTTGAACTGCAAGCAACTGAATGAAACAACATGTCGAATTTTTTTCTGAATTCAGAAAATTACGTTGATTACCCACAAAATAATCCATATTGATATTCTCGGCAAAGCAAATTATCTTCTACAAGTATATTATCGACAAAATAAATATATAAAAATATTGGATATATGTATGTATGCATGCAACATCCCCATGTGCAGCGTTTTCAAACGTCAAACGGTTTTCTGGTTTCGAACGGTAAAGTCGCGGGTGGCGGACGTTTCGGGCGAGCGACCGGAAAAATCTACGAAAATCCAAAAACTGCAGACAAAAACAGCAGCAGCAGCAACAGCAACAACAACAAAAACCACTTCGAACGGAACGTGCAGCAGCGCGCGATAAGAACCGCTAGCAACAATAACAGTACGTTGACGTTGACTTTTGATTTCGGCGGTGGCGACGACGACGACGACAACAACTGAGGCAGCGCAGCAGCAACTAGTGCAACGTGTACGTGTGTGTGTGCCTGTCTGTGTGCGAGTGTTGTGTTTAAATCTTTGCGATTCCCCCCCTCTTCGACCGTTGGTCAACGACAAACCTTCTTCTGCCATAGGAAAACGTGTTTCAAAAATAATACTCTAATAGTTTTGACTCTCTTAATGTGTTGTTGCTTTGTTGTTGTTGTTGTTATTGTTATTTTTGTTGTTTTAATTGTATTGTAAGAACTGTTGTGCGTGTGCGTCTGTGTGTGTGTGTGTTCTGTTATTATTTTTTGTTGTGTGACCTTTTTTTTGTTGTGCTTTGATTGGTGACTGGCTTGGCAGTAGCAGAGAGATACATAGTGCATACAACAGAGAGACACAAGATACAATGTACTCGTACTCAAAGGTAAGTTCTACATTCTACTCACAGATCTCGAATTTGTTTTGTTCTGGCATTCTGGCATTCTGCATTCTACAAAATACGAAATACCATTAAAAATCACTACCAACACAAATGCAAAACGAAGAAACAGAGCAGAGCAGAGCAGAGAACAGCAGCGACGTCGAGATACAGAAAACTGCAAGAGTGATCTTCTTGAACGGCGCCGGCAAAAGGAGCGCGTGCGAGAGAGACAGACAGCAAGGGCCAGCGACACAGTGGGAAACCGAGAGAGAGCGCCAGAAAGGGAACAGAGAACAGCAGTGAATGATCTCCGGCAGCAGGCAGGTAGCCCCAAGGTATACTAACCATAAGGTAGGGCTGTCCGAAAGAGCGGCCTCATCTTGGTTACTGATCATAGTTCGATTGCATTTTAGAGCGAGAAAGATTCCTCACGATAGTAGGCCACGCCTCCAACTCCTTGGGCAGGCCGGACCTTCGCGTGGGTCGCTCTGTGGAGCTGCTCTCTCTCCTTCTCCTTCTCCATCTCTCTCTTTCTTTGTTTTTGATGTTCTTGAAGATCTTCTCGCTCCCTCTCCTGCAGTTTCTGTGGAAAAGGTGCACGAAAGATTTGCAAAAGCCAGCGCCAACGCCAACCCATGAACAATTCCCTAACCTGCCTCGGGCTCTGGCCTCACGACACAGTCACCCAACCACCCGCCAATGATAGTCGCATTTCCACGGGGAGTCTTGTGGCAGGGGGGGGGGGGGAGGTTTGTGGCACTGTGCATTGCAGGTGGGAAAAATAAGTTGTGCTGAACATCATCAAACACATTTTTAACGACTAATTTCCGATCTGTTTTATCTGTATTTATCGTATCCTTGAACGAAATCAACATTAAAATTATCCTTAGACTTCCGCTGTAGAGTAACAAACAGTCGAACCCTCTGAGATACATTTGTACGCCATTTTGTAGTCGTTAAGTACCATTCCAAGTCCAACCAAAACCGCAACCCCAGAGCCATCCTCCCGCCCGACCCACCGCATAAACTACTCGAAAGCGTAAGTAAGCCCCGACTGGGGGGGTTGGGGTTAGGGTAGGGATCTGGTATGCAGCTTCTTCATCGATATCGAAATTGTATCTGCCAGATGCTCTTGGCCTTCAGTGGGTTAATAGCCAAACAGCTCTGCTTCCTATTCCGTTATCCTATTTTTTGGGTTCGTTAGCGGAAGGAACGGGGGAATGGGGTAGAGGAGGAGATTGGACACTGCGTTATGGCCAAATTGCTTCTTCTGTTTGTGGTGATAACGGGCCAAGACTGACTGCGACTGCCACTGCCGTCCCGCCCCGTCCCGCCCCGTCCCGTTGCGACTCCACAACACCGCTTACCCAGTGGCTGGCGCATTCCATTCCAGCGATGTATCTGCGAGTTACTTGCACACAGCTCCAAGCGCATTCCACGGAGAAGGCGGCGGGTGCAGTTGAGCGCAATCTTGTCTAGAATTTCAATACCAAACAATACGCTCGACGCTTTGACAGCGGAGGGTCGAGGAAGGGCGAGGACGGGGCGTGCAAGGGCGTGGGTGGAGGGTTCACAGAAGCAATATAGACGAGTGGAAACTGTTCAGAATGATGCAATGCAGCCAAAGTCAAAGGCAACAAGGAAAAAAGTGCTACAGAATGTACATACATAAAATACTGTATATTTAACCCAGTGATGGGAACACTCAACAGTCATTCCCATTTGATCCAATTGTTCGATTCCCAAGAGGGTTCCCCGCTCCGGGAATAAGGAAATAGTCATCCGAAAAGATAGAACGAATATCTTGTATAATTCTCAATTTTAAATCATTTCTCTACCTTGATACAAAGATATACAACATATAAAGAATAGATGCTTTCTGTACTATATGTAGATGGGAAGCTGATGTTTTCCTGCTGCTGCTGCTCTTGGAGAAACTCATGGCAGGGACTGCCATAAGGTAGAAGCCTTAGCCCTGTCTTTGGCAGACATGGAACAAAAGTTTCCTGACCAGAAAAGTCCCCGTCCCGTTCTCTCTAAGTGAAATTTCTGTGGGTCTTGGCTGAGCCCCCGGGGCGTGGTGCTTCATTCAAATGCATTTCCATGCAGCAGTCGTTTTTATTCCCTTTCTTTGGCTTCTGCCCCACGGCCCTGTGCCACATCTTGCCTCGAGTTTCGTTTTTCACTTTATTACCGCAGGACATTTCTTGCAGCTCCTGCTGGCCTCTGCCTGGGTGACCAACGGCAGCCAACGGCTGCTACCTTTGGAGGTCGAAGCACGGAATACCCTGGACAGCCATTTGATAAATTATAAATACTTATTATATGGGGAGGGACATATGTATGTATTTATATCCAAACGACATTACAATGGATCCACCAACGACCCCAGGCCTGGATCCCGGCGGGACACTATGCTCTGGAACTCTTTTTAAGGGTACGACGAGAACACGGACAACAATGGGGCAAAGCGAGGCAGCAGTTGGTGTGCCCCATTATGCCACCCACTTTCGGAGGTTTTCCCCGCATTTGTTTCGGCTCTGTTCTGTTTCTTTAAAAGGGTCTCGGTCTCTCGCTGGTCGGCCATTCCAGACTGCAGATTCCATTCTGACGTTCAGCTTGTGGGCTAGCAGCAGCAGCAGCAGCAGCAGCAGAACAATGGCCGACAATTTGCTGCCTTTATTTATGGAAAATTAAAATTAAACTGATTAATTAAACAACTCCAACAGCAACAGCAGAAGCAAAAGTGAGAGCAAAGCAACAACAGAAATTCGTCAAATAAATAAAATATTGTAAGCCACAGTTGAACTTTTGTTTACAATTTTTAAATTGTTCGCGTTAAATGTACAATGTTTTTCTTTTCAACATTCAACATTCAACATTCAGCTCGGAGCACACACATGGGACAGGGTAGGGTGGTGGTGAGTCAGGGGCAGGGGCAGGGGCAGCCAGACCAGTTTCAGTTTTCAGACTTTTGTCGTTAAAAAATCTCTCGAGCTGATTTCCGAAGCGTGAAGAGCGCAGAGCGCAGAGCCAGAGCCAGTGGCAGAGCTAAAACAGCTGTTCCACTCTCGATGCGAACTTGATGCAAAGTCAACCCGATTGTGGCTGCTGGCGGCGATCTCAGATCACAGATCTGCCGCTCTCGGATCACGGATTACGGCTCTCACGGGGCTGACCATTTGGCTTGATTGAGATTTGAACTTGGACTTGGCTTGGCTTAATGTTTTTGGAATAAATTCTGTATGCTCAGCAAATCGATTAAGAGCAGAAGTTTTCCACTGCTAGCTAGATGGTGGATTCCTATTTCTATACCTACGGAAAAATCGATAATGGAAGGATTGCAGCGTTCAAAGAACCGTAGGAAGACATGGTCATTCTGTCATTCTGTGTATACGTTATAGAGATCTTTGAGTATCAGCTTCTGAAATATTTGAATGTAAAAGATTTCTCCGAGAGCTGATTAGGAGAGCAATTTGCGTGCGTTGAGGCTCCCTCTAGTTTGTGCCCGTTCGTTCTCAGACTCGGACTCGGACTCGGACTTGGACTCTGTATCTGTAGCTGTAGCTGACGCTGACGCTGAATCTGTCTCTGTGGCGGCTGGCTGTGACGCTGACTCAAGGTGACGTAATGCCAACGCCTAAAGTGGCTTTTATACGCTCCAACAGATCAAGTATCAATTACAAATAAGCAAAAGCGAGCAATTTTGTGGGTCAGGGGGAGGCCCCAGCTCCAGCACCAGCACCAGCAGTAGCTCCTTTAGACCGAAATAAATCTCTGGTGAGAATCCGCATTGAAATTGAATTCGAGGCGCTAACAGGGAGAGCAAACAGAGCGAGGCATGCGAACACTTAGACCCTTCCTCCAGATAAAAAGATACTTATGTGGATATGTGCAAATATACACCAAGAAATATACACCAGCCAAAAATGTATTCATTTCATGTTTAAATTCGACTAAAAATAGCCACACAAATTAAATTAAATAAAATAACAAAAGATCAAGTCTATGGCAGCTATGGGATATGATCCTTCCTTATCTGGATTCCTTTTGCCCGAGATATGTACTTACAGCTGAGTGCCGCACCCCACCACTTTGTATGGGTATTTGTCTTAAGTCATGAAAAACAAGAAGATGAAATACAAATGCAATGGAATTTCTGCCTTTTTTTTTTTTGCATTCCTGTCTATTAAAAAATTTATCACTTGTTTGATTTGAAAGACTGGAAGTGTCTCAAAGATAGTTTTGAAAGTGGTGAGGTGCGTCACTACTACTCGTGCGTACATTTCAATGTTCACAGCTGTTTATTAAATAAGTTTATTAAATATAATTAACTTTGAATCTAAATATACATATGTACATATGTGCATAGGTACATAAAACACTTTAAAATAAAAAAAAAATACATTTATTTCGCAGAAAATATATTTTATTGATACATACATATATGAAATATATTTCAATCAAATATTTAAAAATGTATAAAGGTGAAACAAATTTCCATATCTTTCGGATATGGGTAAACATTTAAAAATGGAAGTGCAAATAATACAATTTCAGGGTTTAATTCTCTGGTTGTGCCACACACAACTTTTGCTTCTATCGTTCGGGGGAATTCTCTAGAGAATTAAATGCTACTATTTAAAATATGGTAATCCAATCTCCAGAGCTCCGACTTATCGCTAGAGTCATTGTACCCTCAGCATCTTTGTGGTTATTCGTAAACTGTAAATTAAAGATGTCTTTGGATTCTCCTGCTCTTTCGAGAATGACTTCTTCCCCCAAAGAGCGTCGCCCTCAGCATATTCGACGACAGCAGCCAGAGGATATCAGTTTACAGTGGCTATGCTTCCCTCTGCTCCCTCTGCTCCCCCAGCACCCCTTCTGATCCCACCATCTCCCATCTCCTGTTGCTGTCTGCATCTGATGAGACTCCAAACATCATGGAAAGCTGCAACTGGGCGACTTCTGTTGCCCTTGGCTTGCCACGGTCTGTGGCAGACAGTTTGGAGCAGCTGTCACTGACCAGCAGCCCTCCGCCTGCACCCCTTCAGCCCCACCGTTAACCTTCAGCCTTTGCCTTAGAGTCCCAAATTCAATGCTAATCACACCAACAAATCACACACAAACAACAGCAACGCACAGCAACACAAAAGAGAGAAAAAAACGATACAAAAACTAGAGAATAAAAAACGTTAGCAATAACAATTCGCATTCGAAATGTAAATAAACAAAAAGCGAGCACAAAAAAAAACTATACAAAGTGAGAGAAAGAGAGAGAGAGAGAGAGAGAGAGAGAGGGAGAGGAATACATATGTACATATATTTGTTTATATAAATTGGTATTGTTAAATGCTGGGGGCTACAACAACACAACAACACTAATCCGAATCGGAATCTGAATCTGAATCTGGGATACAGCAACAAGAGAGAACTTGTCAGTGTTTGCGATGTTCTTTAGCGCCTCGTCAATGTCGCCAAAAGCAAAGTTCCAGCACCGAACAGGCAACGTACTCGTCGTGTGCTGTCGACAGCTGATTGAATATTCTTGAAGGAAACTTCAATATCCAAATATACGAGAGCTAGTTCCAAGACATTCTGTAATTGATGTTCACGTGCGTACCATCGTACATTCCTTTCCTGATCTACACATGTATGATATATGTACATATATGTATGTATGTATATCCCAAGTTTTGGTTGGGTTGAGAATGGTTCCGAGAGAATGGAATATGTTTTATAATCGTAGTTGAATAGTTCTAGGAACATGTTGATGTATTGCGCTCATCTTATATTCCAGAGAATATAATCTGTATAATAGACTTTCAGTTTTCGTAGTATCTCAAGAATGGCTTGCTTAGGACTTCTCCGATTCTCCGGAATCTGCATAGCCCTATGTACTCGATCAACTTTGTAGACTGGAATGCCCCTGCACTGTGCTTGGAGGGTGAGATTCCAGGGTTAATCTTCTGCATTCCTAGAGTATCTTCAGTTCGGCATTCCCGTCGTTTCGATTTCGTTCTGCTTTATTTCCACCACTTCCATCCCCTTCCATCCATTTTTCTCTCTTTTGTTTGTGTTGGTTTTTGTTGCTTTTGTTGTTGTTGTTGTTGTTGTTGCCGCTGTTGCTTATGTTTTTTTTTGCCTATTTGCACTTTGCCGCCGTTTATTTGTCTTTTTGAACTTTTCGACTTTGGGCCTAGAGTTCATGAGCGTCAACCGCCAACCGCCAACCGCCACCCGCCAACAGCCAACAGACCCTAAGCGCCAGCTCTCCTGCTTTTGGCCCTGCAACGTCATGTAAGCAAATGTTTAAAAATGAATTTTTCAATTCAATTTTGATTTAATGTGGCAGCAACATGAACAACAACAGGCTGTCTAATGCCCCTTGCGACCATCCATCCAAAACGATTTCCACTCCCCCAAGCCGCCCGCCCAACCTGAGGCCTGTGGCCTCCGTCGGGGTCAAGGCCGTTACGGGGTCAGGCACGGGCCAAGGAGCAGGGAAGCTTCCCTTGCAGAAGGACACCCCAACATGGCATTGTCGAGGAACCTGTTGGGTGGAGAGAAACAAATCTTCTAACTTGCACTATTATTTTAATATTCCCTTAAACTTATCTGCCACATTATTTCCAGCCAATCAATTTGTAATAGACAAGATTCCCTCTATCTCTAAGCTCCAGTTCAATCCTCTTTGGTATAATTCCATTCCCTTACATTCAGCTCTGTCTTTCCCTTCGGTTTCGTCTCAACTCAACTCAACTCAACTCATCTCGTCTGATCTTCATCTTTATTGAATTGATGCTCGTCTCAGTGTGGGGTGAATGATTAGCACTAATAAAACGTTTTATGACTCTGCTTATCATTATGGACTGATGATTCTCGATGATGATTCGGATTCGGATTCGAATTCGTCCGACGCGTCGGGCTGATGAGAATTTTTCCGATGCAAATAAAGCAATCATCGCATCGATTAGCCAAACAAATCGAATCAAAACCTGAGGGTAGCCTTATAAAAATCATATGCCCCTGTGGATCTTTCTTTTTGTATTTCATGTATTTTGAATTTGTTTGGTATGTAAAATGTATCTAGATATTCGCCAGGTACAATATGCTGCAATTACGAATCGAACTCGAACTGGAATATCTCACGTTTGTTTAACTAACGACTTATAATTCCATTTTCATTTCTATTTCCATTTGTTTGCACAGTTTTCTTCCATAATGATTCTCTTTCTGTATAGTTATACAAAGAGAGAGAAAGAGAGAGAGAGATAGAGAGAGAGCTACTTATTGACCGATACGCCCAAATGGGCTCGAGGTGTAGTGCAGCTGAGTGGATATACAATATTAATATTAATACCCTAGCAAAAAGTAAAGTACCCTAGTTTCGATCAAACGTGTGTCCGAGTGCTTTGAAACATAGAGAATTATTTCTGCAAACTATAAACGGTTGGACGACAATAACTTATCTCTCTCTCTCTCAGCCCAACCAAACTGCATATTTCTTCAAATAATATTTCTCTACGTGATTCAAAGGACTTGAATCAAAATAGTTTTCATACATCTGCAAGTTTAGTTCCGCCGCAGTTGCTTACCGAACGATTAGTGGAACACATGTATTCCGTACATACCTCTGGAGGCACGCCCCGCCCTTGCACCCCGCTCCAACTGCAGCCACTGCACCCATTGCTTCGAGAACTATTTTTTGGCAACCGGTGCCAGGTTGCAGAAACAGGTGCTCGCGACCGAAGTACGGGCCAGAGAATGCGAAACGAAAAATAGACGCAGTACCTGATCGATGCCCGATGCACTCTATCCACGCAGATAAGCTGGTTTTGTATTTGCTGGACTTGGAGCAGTCCTTTGTATAATTTCCGGCCAAGGCATCTTTCAAGAGATGTGCATCGATGAGCCATGTCTAGCCATAAAGTGCTATGCGAGTATCTCGGCCATTTATACCATCAATATGCCAAATGACTCCTAGCGTATGCAACTTTACGATTAATTGCTAAAAGCAAATTAAATTTTAAAGTTTTTTAAAGCATTCAAAAAGTTTTGTTAGTTGATTGCTGCGATTGCTGAATTCATCAGCAGTTCGGCATTGCAAAGTTTTTTGCACATTGGTTTTGCATCTACACATTTACTGACATACTCGAGTTATGCCAGAAAATGTGGCCTAGTGGTTAGCAGATGAGTGCAGGCAAAGTTATATGTGTCAGGCTCGGATTACTATTTGTTAGTTTTTCATTTGTTTTATCAAACAGTGCCAGTGCCAGTGCCAGTGCCACGCAAATAACGAGTTGCTGCAGTCGATTGAGCGACTGTCAAGCCTTCTTCCTATGCCAAATATTTTCTAGAGCATATGAACACACTGAGAATGATTTCTAACATTCGACACATACGTACATATGCATGTACATACGTATATGTACATTTTACATACATATATGTATATGTATATGCACGTACAATACTAAGATGGAGAGACAAAGAAACGGTTGTAAGTTATTTTAAATATTTATAAATTGTTTTATTGTCTCTTCATGATTGCTGTTTCTGCTGCTGCCGACGACTTTGAGGACTGTAAGCTGTGTGCTGCCACGATAATAAGTAATAATCGCCATCTAAATCAGTTCAGTGGCAAAGTCGACTACTCATTGTGTGCACAGGCACAGACACAGACACAGACACAGGCAATCGCTCTCATTCGCTCACTAAATTTATGCATATTGGATTCATACATATAAGGATGATGACGTTGCTTGAAACTAATTCCTCCCGCATAAGTGCACATATGGATATCTGTATGTATGTATGTATGTACATAGTACACTCGCATCATACATATCACATTAATGAGCAATTTGTGCATAATCATAGGGCACAAGCCGCAAAACCCCCCAAAAGCCACACATTGCGCAATCAAACTGTACACCACAATCTAGAACTGCCACACCACACTCAGAACAATAACAAGTCGAATGAGACACAGATCTGTTGCAGGCAAAGGGGAAGACTAAGGAAGGAAGGAAGGAAGGTCCTAGGACTTAGGGCTTACTCTGCTCTGCTCTGCTCTGCTCCCCGTAAAGCTATTGATGGCTCGCATCGATGGAGCCTGCTGAAACTTTTCACATTAAGAATATCCATTAGCGTGGAGTTTTCTCTTTATTACGGATATGTCTTCGCATAAAGCAATAGTTTCCCCTCTTTCTTCACCAGCCATCACATTTATCACTCTTAATCGATATGCAAACAATTAATTGCGAATTCATTTACTAGTATTGCATACACTTGTACATATGTATGTACATATTTGTATGTATGTATAGATACTGGAATGCGAGTAATGTTTTATACTCAGGGATTATTTTTCTTTGGGGGGAATCCCAGCTAGAAGCAGGGTACGCAGTGTCGGCTAGCATCTGTAGCTGTAGCTGTAGCTGGATCTGTATCTGCTTCCGCTGGCATTCACTGGCTGCACTTGGCACTTGGTTCTTGGCTCTTGGCCCATAGCAGCTGCACTTCCCGTAACCGTTCTAGTTGCAGCTGCCATTCAGTTGAGTTGAGTTGCGGTTCATTCAAATGCTGATATCGGAGTGCTGTAAATGAGCAAACAATTGCGCTTTGTCAAATGACATAATCCCCCTATAAATATTGTATCAACAGTGTGGAATTGAGTTCTACTTGTTGTTGTTGTTGTTGTTGCTGGTTGCTGGTTGCTGCTTGCTGTTTATTGATGTGTCATGAAAAGTAAGTCGACGGAGCTGTCTACAGTGAATTGCGGAGGGGTGAGCGTTGCAGTGAGCGTTGCAGTGAGCGTTGCAGTGAGCGGCGTGGGTGTAACAGCAACAAGAATGAAAGACCACCTTCGGGGCTCCAACTTACACATTTCGAATAATTAAAGCGATAAGAGGAATATCTTAAATTCAATAACCCAACGATATAGATATGCATGTACATACCTATTTATATGTATGTATGTATATTGGGGTATTTACGACTCAGACAGGGCGCAGACACATCACATAATCGCGTGGGGGGATCTCGGGCTTTGACATTGGCTCCGGGCATGCTCTGATCGGTGATCTGGTGTGTGTGCTTCGGGGATGGGAGGAGGGATGGGCACAATGCCGAAGCCCCTCAAGTGCGTTCAGCAAAGCAGAAAAACAGAGAAACGGAGAAACAACAGATCGGCAAAGGGGCAAGCGACACGGCACGGCAAGTGCTGTAATCTGAGATGGCAATCGTCACTCGCAGGCGATCACAGCAGCAACAGCAGCAGCAGCATCTTTGGTTCGCGAGCTTCAATACGCAGCTGCTGCCCCGTCGCCACGAAAAGCAGGAAGTAAATCTTTCCTTTGCCTGCGAAAGATTTACGATAAATAATTATGATAATGTGGCTGCTGCTGTGGTGCTGCCCCAGTGGAAGGGGAACAGCTAAAAGAGTCGACTCGAGACTCGAGATGAGTCTGTGTCTGAGGTCCGGGGTCCGGGGTCCGGGGTTTCGGCTGTGGGTCGATGAGTTGCTTGAGCAATGATACAGCTAAATTGTGCAAGTGGTGGACAGGAAGGAAGTGTTGCACTTGTTAATGCCCTCACTGCGACGTCCCGTCCCGCCCCCTTCTGGCTATAAAGACCACATCACCAACACATCTGAATGAAAAGACACACAGAGGCAAGGCCAGAGACCAGTAAGGCGAAGCTGGTTGAATTTTATGTGTTATGTGGCCAAGGGCTGGTCCGAGGTGTGGCAGCATCAGATCATCCCATCAGAGCAGCCGCAAAAGAAAATGTTTTCCACTTGCAATTTACCCATACAAAGTTTCATCGGAATCGAATATGAAATGGGAATCTTTTGCCAGAACTGGGGGAGGTCTAAGATCAATTTGAATGGGCTGCAAAGAGTTTTGGTTTGGATTTTGTCCAAGTAAGCCGATCCCACATACATTCGAGAATTTAATGATGGAACGCGGATCCATTCGGTTCATTGATACGACGTTTTGAACGTATTCTCGTGACATGTAAATCTAGCTAACTCTACCAATACCAAGCAAGTGTCCTCCCATAAATGCAACAACAGAAGAAAGATTTCTTGAATATTTACACCATAACTGTTTGACTTTACTTTGATCCTAATTTAGCAGTTACTCAAGATGCCCCGAGTGTCTAAGTTGCTTTCTCGGCTACTCTGCCCTGAAATCATGACTGGACTGGTCCAAATATTCGCATTTGTCTCTGTTCTGAAACGAAATATCTTCCAATATTAATAGCCCTTTAATCGAAGCATAAATATGTAATTGCTCTACAAGTGCTGTTATTCTTTTCCAAGGAACCCGAAAATTTGACTACGCTTGCGGCTCGGGTTCAGAGATCTAACTGTTCTGGCTCTCCTTGCCGTTGTACATTTCATTTGTCCGTCTGTCGACGTCTTCATGTAGACACTCTTGCTCGACACAGAGTTCGCTTTTAGCCGGTCTTAAATTTCGGCAAACTTGGCGCAAAAAAAAACAAAAAGTATCAAGCGTAGGGTGGGCTGAGTGGGGTGGGGGTGCACATTGGTGATATTCGAAGAGTTTAGAGCTGGTCAGAGTGCACAAAATTCCTGGAATTGTTCACATTCCCCACTTATTAATAATACGCTGTTGTCCGCTGTTGTCCGCTGTTGTCGGTTGATGGTCTGTCGGGTTGGTTGGACTTGTGCCTGCATTCAACATTGTACATTCTCTTAATTATCGTACATACATACATATGTATGTACGTATGAAGGTACATTGTACGTACTCTCGTCTGTCCCTGTCCCTGTCCCAGGGGCAACATCTGAAATTTCACCTGGAACCCCTGCCCGAGACCACCAACATATGTTTTTCTGTGTGCTTAATTTTCGATGTTCCTCTGCTGTTCTGTTCTGTTTTTATGTGGATTCTCGCACTGCAATAAATTCAACCAAAAAAAAGAGCAAACAAATGATACAAATTTCATGCGAAAATTCCAGAGCAGAGCATACAAAAATGTTTCAACATCAAAGGTGAGTTTTCCCTCCGAATCGGGTTCTGAAATTGGGCTCGGAACTAGCAGTTCGTGGAGTTAAATAGGATAAATTAATAGCGAATCACTTTTAGTTGTGTTAAATATGTTGACTAGTTTTTAATAGTTTTCCCCACAGCTTTGCATGAATTAATGCTGCTGCAAATAGATAATTTCTGGATAGCTTTTGAGTTCCATTCATTCAGTTAATTTACATTCGTAGCCAATGGAAGTTTTCCAACTTTTTCTGAAGATTATTCAGAATTTGAGTTTGGATTAGCTACGTTTTTAGAGCTTTATTTAAGCATCGTTAATTAAGTTATTTGCCGAATTAGTTTCTGTATTATCTGTTCATAATCCGTTGTTTATTCTTTACGCAATTAAATATTAAGGAACTGTCTCTGTAAACAATTAAAGATTACTCGTTCTTATCCCATTCGCGTTTAGCGAATCAGCTGATCATTTTATTGCTTACGGAACTAGTTCCGTGACCCACTCAAGGGGAAACATATATTGGTTCAATGCTAAACTAGTTCCGGAATCGTTTATCTTGTTACTGGAATTGGCTTGCCATGCCATGCAATGCTCATTGCCGCCTCGTCCCAGTCCCCATTTCATTCTCTGGAGCGGAAGCATCCAGAACAAGTCCCACTGTGACACACATCGTCATTACCATGGAAGCTATTAGTGTGCATTTTGTGGGGAATGATTATCATCTCCGTTTGTTTTCCCCCACTACTAGGGGGAAAAAGGACGGAGGGCTTAGATTGAGGCACAGCGAACCTGTCGCCACATTGTTTTCTCAACGTCTCCAAAATGGCTATCGTTTTCAATGGTGAACTTTTGATTCGACTCAAATCTTTTAACTCTGATCTATTTATTTGGCTCAACAAATGAATTTGTTCCATGGATAGTCCGCATTTGGTGAGCAATCCAACTGAAGTCACAATTTTTGGATATCCATATTGCTATTTCATATATTCTTTGCTTATTATTATCCTATAAGAAAGATTATGTTCTTACATATTCAACTGTTAAAAACAATATATAATTATTACATTATGTAAGTTTT
Organism: Drosophila subsilvestris; assembly: GCA_035043285.1. Taxonomy (NCBI): domain Eukaryota; kingdom Metazoa; phylum Arthropoda; class Insecta; order Diptera; family Drosophilidae; genus Drosophila; species Drosophila subsilvestris. The sequence continues at coordinate 1,237,593 of JAWNNB010002181.1, read as the reverse complement.
ATCCACTCATTGTCAACCCCAGAAAATATTGTGTCGTGCGACATGTCCCGTGCGAATTTGCTTAGATTTGCTTATTTGCTTACAATCCACTTATGTATGTACATATGTATGTACATATGTGTCTTGTGCCAAAGCGACTTTCCTGGTTCCTTGCAATTTTATTGAAAACGATTAGTTTTATGTATATGTATATGTACATACATACATAGAAATATCCACCAGGATGCTTTTCAATTTTCCCCCAACCGTAGCCACCCTAAATGTGGATCAAAGGGATGATGATGAGATCGACATCGAGCCCACAGATATGGGAGACCTCATCAGAGAGCATGGGAATGAGATAGAGGGCATACCGAAAACAAATGCACAATGACATGACTGACTGCGGCTTACATATATACCAAGTTCGAGGTGGTTCGGTGCACCACTTGGTGCTGGCTCTGCATAGGCCTCGGATGGTGGTGAATCTTTGTAAATTTGGCTTAGAATTATTACCCACTTGACGACGCGAGGCGAGCTTATATATTTTTCTTCATAATCATGCTTCAGATGCTGAAATGATAGCCAGCTTGTATCCCCTTGCTCTGTTTTGCCCGTCTATCAACACACTATGTCCGCCTTTTTTCGAACTTTTGTGGAATAGCTTGGAGAATAAGTTTTGTTGAGAGAGATGAAAACTGACACAATAACTTGATATGTTGGCTAAATACTTTGTGGAGCTTAATGGCGGTTGCTGGAGGGAGGGATGGTGGAAGGGGTGTTGAGTGGTAAACGGGTAAAAGAGTGGATGGGGGGAGGGAGAGGATGGAGAAGTGTGAAAAGATGCTAATAAAAAGCAGCGACAAATTCAATCAAAGCCAGGCGGCTCAACTTGAATTGTTTAATCAACAAAGTCTGGCTCTCTCTCTGTCATGTTTTCTCTGTCTTTATCTCCCATCTCGTCCCCTCTCGCTCTCTCTCTCTCATTCCTACTCAATTTTCATGTCTCTCTTTTAGTTTATTTCCGGCAGACAAACAGCCGCCAACAAATATCAAGAAACAAAACAAGAAAAAGTACATAATATGAGACCGAATCTAAAGATACCCTAGCAGATATATGTAAATACGTATCTGAACTAGATTTTAACATATTTATACTCCCCACTCGTATTATAAATACATACATACATACATACATTGTCATATGTCATGTTGCGACAAATATATATATTTATTGATTATTCGTTTAACGGAGTTAAACATATTCTTTAACTGGCTATGACAACATATATCTATCTTAAACGAGAAGGAACGTGTGAGTCGCTTCTGGACGCGACTCTACTTTTATACCCGTACTCAGTCAGTATATAAATTTGTGAGCTTATGATTAAAATTAAAAAAAAATTTTAATTTTACATTTTACATTTTTTTGCTACATTTGTTAACTACATCTACATGTAAAATGTAGATAATACATCTAGAACAAATATTCTACATCTACCATTTAGATTCTACATCTCCTCCGTTAGGGGTTGCTCGCGCATTGCACAGGGCAGAGTGTGTGCGAGCGAGACAGAGAATGAATAGCGTAAGCAGAGCCAGAGGAGGTGGGGGAAGCAACTGAAAATTAATTTCTTCATTTTGGCCATAATAATGATCCGATTTGTACCGATTTGGCAATCTGGTAGATATGGTCATTCCTTACGATACTGCGTTTTTAGTTTTATCGTATCTTCAAAATTGTGGCTGCCACAGATTTTCGTCCTTTGTGAAGGCGGAGGGGGCGTGGCACAATTTGGAAAGAAACTTGATTCAGTGTGATATCACATGAGTCTGGAAACAAAATTCGGTTACTCTAGCTTTTATAGTCTCTGAGAACGAGGCGTCAAACAAGACGGACAGACGGACGGACAGACAGACATGGCTCTATCGACTCGGCTATTGATACTGATCAAGAATATATATACTTTATGGGGTCGGAAAATTTTCCTTCTCTGCGTTACACACATCCACTTTTACCACAAATACAGTATACCCCTTAACTCTTTTTGAGTACGGGTATAAAAACAACAACAACAAAATGAGAAGGAACGTGTGAGTCGCTTCTGGACGCGACTCTACTTTTCTACCCGTACTCAGTCAGTATATAAATTTATGAGAATTTTTAAATATTTTACATTTTACATTTGTTTGCTACATCTGTTATCTACATCTACAATGTCGATTATACATCTTAAATGTATATTCTACATGGTGTATGTAGTTCAGATTCAACATCTTCTCCGCAAGTTTCGCGCACTGCACAGGGCAGAGTGTGTGTGAGCGAGAAAGAGATAAGTAGCGTCAGCAGCGCCAGAGGAGGTGGGGAAAGCAACTGAAAATGAATTTCTTTATTCTGACTATAAAAATGATCCGATCTGATTCAGATTCGGCAATGGCCATTTATGCTGATCAAGAATATATACACTTTATGGGGTCGGAAACGTTTCCTTCTCTGCGTTACCCTTTAACCCCTTAACTTATTTTGAGTACGGGTATACAAATCTACAAAAAACCGTCTGATGGCTCCTTTTCCTTGGCAAAATTAAAGTTCAGAAGCCTTTCAGCTGCCAGTGCATTGTGTTGCCCCCCAGATGAGTTAATTATTGCCATAGTTGGTCCGGTGGCAATCGACAACATGTATCCTAAGGCTCCTGTCAGTTTGCACCAACGAGCAACTCAATCCAGATCTCGCTGCAGTCAAATACTGTCGTCTACGGTTTTGACAGATCGGAAGATTTTTAGATCATCAACAGGTACTCAGAGGTTTTAAATCCTGAGACTTGGCAGTGGACCAAGTGCACTTCCCTGTGGAACGCTAGAAGTAGCTACATATGGGTCACAATGATTTCCATTTATTAACACCTCTAAACAATTCAAGCAGTCAGGAATAAGTCCTTAGCTGATACAGCTTGGCTGTTAAGGCTTGTTAGAATCTTAGTGAAAGGGCTTGGAAAAGTATCGGTGCACACAATATGAACTTGAGTGTGCATTTCACAAAAACGAGTGCAAAAATGACTAAAAGTGACAGGGTTAGTGGTCGTGGATCTACCCGCCATTAAAACCGGGCTGATTTGGGCTATTGTATGACTCAAGATGTTTCGACACATTACTGAGTTTGGCAATTGGTCCATAATAGGAGTTCACATTCTTAGCACCTTTTTCAAAAATAGGCGTAATCCCGGCAGCTTTCTACTTTCCAAAGAAAGTCACCCGTTAAAAGAGAATTTGTGAAGAGGATTTTGAGAGGATCACAAAAAGCTTCATCCCAATTGCGAAGCAGGAAGGCAGAAATAAAATTACTGTCGGGTTTACTAGAACTGTCGAAATCGGCAACCATCTTCAAAATGTCCGCGTCAGATACAGACTAGAGATAGAATTGAATATACCTTAGTCATTCCAAACTGTTTATGGTTTAAAATATGAGCTGAAAAAAGAAGCAAATAAGTTTGCTATGCCCACAATCAGCATTTGCAGTCAACATACAGAAGTTCATAGTAGAAGGAAGAGAGCTCGTCGGTCTTTTGGAACTTTTGAAGCGCCAAAACAACCTTGGTATGGTCCGCCTTTCCGCATTCGTCGGCTATGCCGAGCAATGTATCGTGAAAAAAAGGAGGTCTACATCGGAAAAAGAAACTACACCATAAAAAAAAATATTATACCTTAAAAAATTAAAAATCTCGAAATCTATCAGAACTAGAAGGAACGTGAGTCGCTTCTAGTCGCGACTCTACTTTTATACCCGTACTCAGTCAGTATATAAATTTGTGAGCTTATGATTGAAATTTTAAAAAAATTTTAAATTTTACTTTTTTTTGTTACATTTGTTTACTACATCTTAAATGTAGATTATACATGTAGAACAGATATTCTACATCTACCATTTAGATTCTACATCTCCTCCGCTAGGGGTTGCTCGCGCATTGCACAGGGCAGAGTGTGTGCGACCGAGAAAGAGAATGAGTAGCGTCAGCATCGGCAGAGGAGGTGGGGGAAGCAACTGAAAATTAATTTCTTCATTCTGGCCATAATAATTATCCGATCTGTACCAGATCGGCAATCTGGTAGATATGGTCATTGTTTACGATACTGCGTTTTTAGTTTTATCGTATGTTTAAAATTGTGGCTGCCACAGATTTTCGTCTTTTGTGAAGGCGGAAGGGGGCGTGGCACAATTTGGAAAGAAACTTGATTCAGTGTGATATCCCATGAGTCTGGAAACAAAATTTGGTTGCTCTAGCTTTAATAGTCTCTGACAACGTGGCGTCAAACAAGACGGACAGACGGACGGACAGACGGACATGGCTGTATCGACTCGGCTATTGATACTGATCAAGAATATATATGTATACTTTATGGGGTCGGAAAATTTTCCTTCTCTGCGTTACACACATCCACTTTTACCACAAATACAGTATACCCCTTAACTCTTTTTGAGTACGGGTATAAAAAAAACTACACCATAAAAAAAATCTCGAAATCTATCAGAAAAAGTCAATTTGGGCTACAGCGGGGAAAAAGGTTTAATTTTGTCGAGTAGTGCTAATAGCTGCAATATACGACAAGCAAAAGTATTGTGTCTCCAACTGGCCAGCCACCGGAACCCCAATCTGATCCAATTGAGAGTCGTCTTTCAACAGACGAATCGGATCACAGCGCAGGACCTCTGCAGCGCTTCGATTTGGACCAGTCTCTGTCCCTACGAAACACCTGGAAACACCTGTATATACATACGTAGATATTTTGCACCGTCCATTGGCACGGTCTAAGAAAGCGGCCACGGAAGGGGGAACCAGAGCAGAGCAGGACCAGGTTGTTCCCCCTGAGTAATAGGGGCAAAGCCCATCCCATGCGTGAAGGACATTACTCTCGTTTAGATTAGTCGGGGGCGCGGCAGGGAGAACCAACCTTGTTGCCAATGCTGATAGTGGCACTGTAGAGTATTTCGAAGAGTATAAACAGTATTTTGTTCTTATATTTGGGTAATCTTCAGACGTCTAAGAAAAACTTGAATGGGTGGAAAGCGTATTCATTCGGCTTTAGAATACGACTTATTGAACGTATTCTCGTGACATACATATGTATGTAAATCTAGCTAACTCCACTAAAAGCGTGCAAGTGTTCTTCCACAAACCCAACAACAGAAGAGATATCTCCCCATTAGTTTGGGAATTTTTAAATATTTACTCATAATAAATTAAAACAATTATTCTTTCGACGAATACTTCTATCACTCGGGGAAATACATGCATACCTGCCATCGCAATTCTATCACAGAACAAAGCCCAAACACTCCTGTGTGACTTTACTTTGCTCCTGATCCCGAGTGTCTAGGTTTCTGTTATTCGCAATTATTTGTATTAAGTTCCTTATTGTCCTTATTCTATCCCTTTTATGGCATTCTAGAGAGGGGAGGGTCGACAAAATATCTTCCAATATTAATAGCCCTTTAATCGAAGCATAAATATGTAATTGCTTTACAAGTTCTGTTGTTCTTTTCCAAGGAACACGAAAATTTGACTACGCTCGCGGCTCGGATTCAGAGATCTAACTGTTCTGGCTTCATTTGTTCGTCTGTCGACGTCTTCAGGTAGACACTCTTGCTCGACACAGAGTTCGCTTTTAGCCGGTCTTAAATTTCGGCAAACTTGGCGCAAAAAAAAACAAAAAGTATCAAGCGTAGGGTGGGCTGAGTGGGGTGGGGGTGCACATTGGTGATATTCGAAGAGTTTAGAGCTGGTCAGAGTGCACAAAATTCCTGGAATTGTTCACATTCCCCACTTATTAATAATACGCTGTTGTCCGCTGTTGTCCGCTGTTGTCGGTTGATGGTCTGTCGGGTTGGTTGGACTTGTGCCTGCATTCAACATTGTACATTCTCTTAATTATCGTACATACATACATATGTATGTACGTATGAAGGTACATTGTACGTACTCTCGTCTGTCCCTGTCCCTGTCCCAGGGGCAACATCTGAAATTTCACCTGGAACCCCTGCCCGAGACCACCAACATATGTTTTTCTGTGTGCTTAATTTTCGATGTTCCTCTGCTGTTCTGTTCTGTTTTTATGTGGATTCTCGCACTGCAATAAATTCAACCAAAAAAAAGAGCAAACAAATGATACAAATTTCATGCGAAAATTCCAGAGCAGAGCATACAAAAATGTTTCAACATCAAAGGTGAGTTTTCCCTCCGAATCGGGTTCTGAAATTGGGCTCGGAACTAGCAGTTCGTGGAGTTAAATAGGATAAATTAATAGCGAATCACTTTTAGTTGTGTTAAATATGTTGACTAGTTTTTAATAGTTTTCCCCACAGCTTTGCATGAATTAATGCTGCTGCAAATAGATAATTTCTGGATAGCTTTTGAGTTCCATTCATTCAGTTAATTTACATTCGTAGCCAATGGAAGTTTTCCAACTTTTTCTGAAGATTATTCAGAATTTGAGTTTGGATTAGCTACGTTTTTAGAGCTTTATTTAAGCATCGTTAATTAAGTTATTTGCCGAATTAGTTTCTGTATTATCTGTTCATAATCCGTTGTTTATTCTTTACGCAATTAAATATTAAGGAACTGTCTCTGTAAACAATTAAAGATTACTCGTTCTTATCCCATTCGCGTTTAGCGAATCAGCTGATCATTTTATTGCTTACGGAACTAGTTCCGTGACCCACTCAAGGAAAAACATATATTGGTTCAATGCTAAACTAGTTCCGGAATCGTTTATCTTGTTACTGGAATTGGCTTGCCATGCCACATTGTTTTCTCAACGTCTCCAAAATGGCTATCGTTTTCAATGGTGAACTTTTGATTCGACTCAAATCTTTTAACTCTGATCTATTTATTTGGCTCAACAAATGAATTTGTTCCATGGATAGTCCGCATTTGGTGAGCAATCCAACTGAAGTCACAATTTTTGGATATCCATATTGCTATTTCATATATTCTTTGCTTATTATTATCCTATAAGAAAGATTATGTTCTTACATATTCAACTGTTAAAAACAGTATATAATTATTACATTATGTAAGTTTTATCCACTCATTGTCAACCCCAGAAAATATTGTGTCGTGCGACATGTCCCGTGCGAATTTGCTTAGATTTGCTTATTTGCTTATTTGCTCCACTTATGTATGTACATATGTATGTACATATGTGTTTTCCAAAGCGACTTTCCTGGTTCCTTGCAATTTTATTGAAAACGATTAGTTTTATGTATATGTATATGTACATACATACATAGAAATATCCACCAGGATGCTTTTCAATTTTCCCCCAACCGTAGCCACCCTAAATGTGGATCAAAGGGATGATGATGAGATCGACATCGAGCCCACAGATATGGGAGACCTCATCAGAGAGCATGGGAATGAGATAGAGGGCATACCGACACACAACAGCATTAGAGTCTAATCTTTTCCGGAAAACAAATGCACGATGACATGACTGACTGCGGCTTACATATATACCAAGTTCGAGGTGGTTCGGTGCACCACTTGGTGCTGGCTCTGCATAGGCCTCGGATGGTGGTGAATCTTTGTAAATTTGGCTTAGAATTATTACCCACTTGACGACGCGAGGCGAGCATATATATTTTTCTTCATAATCATGCTTCAGATGCTGAAATGATAGCCAGCTTGTATCCCCTTGCTCTGTTTTGCCCGTCTATCAACACACTATGTCCGCCTTTTTTCGAACTTTTGTGGAATAGCTTGGAGAATAAGTTTTGTTGAGAGAGATGAAAACTGACACAATAACTTGATATGTTGGCTAAATACTTTGTGGAGCTTAATGGCGATTGCTGGAGGGAGGGATGGTGGAAGGGGTGTTGAGTGGTAAACGGGTAAAAGAGTGGATGGGGGGAGGGAGAGGATGGAGAAGTGTGAAAAGATGCTAATAAAAAGCAGCGACAAATTCAATCAAAGCCAAGCGGCTCAACTTGAATTGTTTAATCAACAAAGTCTGGCTCTCTCTCTGTCATGTTTTCTCTGTCTTTATCTCCCATCTCGTCCCCTCTCGCTCTCTCTCTCTCATTCCTACTCAATTTTCATGTCTCTCTTTTAGTTTATTTCCGGCAGACAAACAGCCGCCAACAAATATCAAGAAACAAAACAAGAAAAAGTACATAATATGAGACCGAGTCTAAAGATACCCTAGCAGATATAAATAAAATATAGATCTCTGAACTTTATTTTTACTGGGTAACCTATACTACTCTCCACTCGTGTTATATGTACTTACATACGTACATACATATGTATGTACATACAGCCGCCATGTTGCAACAATTATGGGCAGTATTTTTGTATCCTATACCTGCTTAATCTGTAGACCTACTTTGGACCCCGAATGTCCTTACCTTTACCTTGTAATATAAGTTTAAGTTAATATAAATGGATTGTTAACTTTTACTCGATATGTGTATGACCTTCGGGAAGGGTATTGAAGAGTTGAAGCTCCCCCGAAAGATTATTGAGCTCGTCCGTAAGGTCGACAAGTGTCCCCTGTCTCTGCCAGCAATAGGTTGTTGCAGAACAGGTCTCAAATTGATTGTTTGATTGATTGATTGACTGATTGATTAACACATACTCTCTCCTTCTCTCCCTCACTCACTGATTTTTTTGTGCTCTCTCTCTCTCTCTTTCAGCAATGGGTCATCATCCATGAGGCCTGAGCAGCGCGTCAATCGCTGCTAGCTGTAGATACTCGTATGGCCTGCCACTTGTTGCATGCAGCACTCATGATGCAACAGGAAGAGCAGCAGCAGCAGCAGCAGCCACAGCAACAGCCACAACGAACTCGATTTAAGTCTGCAGCTTGCCACTCATACGCCATGTGGGCGAGGGGCGTCAATCGGAGGATGTTGCAACAGCAGCCAGCCAGAACAACAGCCGCAACAGCCACATTAGCCCATGGCCAAGGCTAGGGCACACACACCCGCAATAACCGCAATAACTGCATCAAAAGCATCAGCAGCTGCAGCTGCAACTGCAATTGAAACCGCAACAAGAAACAGCTTCAAAAAGTTGAAGAAATTTTGTTGCACTTAACGAAAAGCAACGCAAAATGTCTGAGGTAAGTTGAAGCAATTAAGGAATAAGGTAAAAGAGGGACGCAAAGGATGCAGGCTATCTGCGCGGACCGAAGCGTCGCATACCCTTGCAAATTTTTCATTAAATTATGCAAAAATTTACCAAGCATACCAGCAATGCATTCCTGCCTGAATTCCGGCAAGCTTTTAACATTTTTCCCAACTGGAAAGCTCCGCTCTACATATATTCACTCAAATACCAAATAGCTTGAGTAATTTTCCAACATATTTAAAACATACATACATATGTAATTAGAGACGTCTGTTAAATCAGGGCCCTGGCGAATCAGCGTCATGCCCTAGGGAAAAATGGGTTGGGACTATGCACCCATCATTGATATTACACGATATTCAATTTGCGTATATCTTTGCTAAAGTTTAGCAAAACAATTTCTCTAAAAACAAATTAGTTTACCCACAAAAAAAACCACAGAGGTGCAGCAGAGGAGAGTCTTTGAGATGGAGACATGGAGTAAGTCGAGACGCTTCGTTCTCTGTACTGCAAGGATCTGCTAAAAGTCCAAACAGCCTCTTCAAGGGTAGAACAGCACGGATAAGGGATGACGTTGTGCTTGGGGCGGACCCGGCGAAGTGAGCGTCTCCTTAGGTGGTGCTCGGGGAGCATTTCCATTTTTATTGAATTAAAATCGATTTTCAGTTTATTTTATCAAAAGACTTAAGAGCATCAAACACATTAAAAGCAAAAAACAAGACCACACACGCACACAATAACACAGAGCCACAGAGCCATACTAGCATAGTGGGGCAGGATGAAAGACAAGAAGCTGTTAGTGGGTGGAGACATTTATTGGAGGGTGGGAGTGACGCCTGCCATTGTCGTCGAACGTTAGCTCTGCGGTCTTCTGCCCACGCCCGTGTCCTCCCTTCGTGTCTTGCCGGCCAGAAAGAACTATAAACTCGACAGAGCGATGCTCGACCTGGATCATGACCTGGAAACGGCTAGAAAGAGCATTCCCCTGAGTCAGAGAACTCTGCTTATCGTTGGTAATACTTATTTTAGAAAGTATAAACAGCATTCTCTCAACCAGATATTTCACTTCATTTAATTTGTGTAAGTTTATGTCTTAGTCACAGGAGAGAGAGCTCATTGGACTCCAAAAAATTAGTGTTTAATATCCGAAAGACAGAAGATAGAAGATAGAGCTAGAGGGGTGCAGATTGTTCCCATCTGTCTCATATTTGGTGGTGATCGGATCATTATTATAGCCAGAGAGCCACTGTTGCTCCAGGATTCCAATCTATTTCCATTATAAAATGGCCTTGGACTCGTTATTATGATTTTGTCCAAATGTACTTACAATATGCGCAAAGGAAACCATTTCTTAGTCAATAATTTATACTAAATAAAATGATCAAAGTCATCTGAACATCTAACAATTTGGCAACTGTTGGGCAGAGACTTTGCACAGCCTGTAAGCAAGCCAAGATCAGAAAATCCCCGTCCCCATATACATATGTATGTATATATATCCGTATATCTACAGGTGTATCTGTGTATATCTAACGTATTGATGAAGAACTAATGCCTGGGAACTCTTAGCCAATGCAGAAGCCTCTTTAAGTATTCTCTCCAATTTCAATATTCTTTTGCCTGTTATTTTCCATTTGTTTCCCATTTTGACTGCTCTTAGTTGGCCGCACTGCAGGAGGCTTTGACACGATTCCTTGATCTACTTTCAAAGGATTTCGCGTAAAATCTCTGACTCAGAACTCAGCCTTTGGCTCGACCCATCAGGGTCACAGGGCAGCCATCGAATACAGCGAACTGCAGCGAACTTTAACAGTGGCGTGCCTCTCTCCTGCCGGCCCGCATAGGCATTTGAATTTTGGGTCAGTGACGTCGTCGTTGGTGTCGCCGCTGTCATCTCATGTTTATGTATGCGAGGCACAGGCGGCACAGCCAGCACACATATGGGGCGAATGCTCGTGGAGAATCTGCAGCAACAGGCGGACGATATAACGACACATCCAAGCAGCTGTCGCCATAAACAAACACAGCAGAGGCAGAGGCAGAGGCAGAAGCACACACCGACATGGCCACGGGGGCAGACACAGACACAAACATGAGTATTGACCTAATTTGCACCTGCTTACAAATTCATTCGAGCCACTACAGCACCCCAGTGCTCACCAGCGCTCACCAGTGCTTCTACTGTTGCCTCCTGCTCAGGTTTCCTCGCATCCTGGCAGGACTTTGTGCTTTTGGCGCATGATTTATGCAGCAAACGAAGTGTCAGCCCCGACACCGCCACACAGCGAGCGCATTTAAGTGGGTCGACCATGCCCATGCCCATGCCCAGGCCCAAGTCCAAGCCAAGCCAAGCCAAGTCGATCCGAACCAGAAAGAGAACCAAAAAACAGCACCCAACCCAAAAGCAAGCCCAGCCTAAGCTCGGGCTTCTGTGTGCCCTCCGCCAGTGGTGGCACCTCCTCTCGTTCAGATTGCGCTGGCATGTTATTAGGGAACGAATTTACATTTGGCGCAGACGACAGAAAGGGATGGGGACGGGGATGGTGACGGGGAACCAAATTTGAAAATGCAAAACTTGATGTTATTTCGCTGCGGCTTACCCTTCCCGTCCTACCTGGCAGCGTATGCCTGGTCTTTGGCGAGGATGACGGGCGAAAGCCTCTGAGTGCTGGCATCAGTTCAATTGAGCCACGATGCTTCCAATGAAAGTGAATAAATTAAAACAGAACATAAAATAACATGGCACAAACACACAACACACTGCATATAAGGAGCAGCATACATGGCGTATGATTGATATTCTCACAGAATGACAAACTATTGATGGGCCATAGATGCACTACTATAGGCATCTACATATATCAATTTTTTGGCGTAAAAATAACTTTTTGTTTGGTTTCCAATTATTCAATTATTTTTTAAATTCCCCAGGGAAGTCCCTTAGTTACTTGCGATGAGAGCTAAGATCCAATTTTAATATTAAAAAACGACAGTCAAGCCATCTTATATTGCGTCGCTAGTATAGATTTCAATTTAATTAATTTGTTTTATTGCTCAACTTTTGTATGAGTTGTTGCTATGTTTCCTTGATCCAAAGTAATAAATGTAAGCACTACTTACAAATCCATATTTAGCTCAAAATAGTTTATAATCCCAGTAGCAAGCTATTAAATAAACTACCTATCATCCCCTTTTTTCCCGTTTCTGCTCCAGTTTAAATTTAATATTTGAACTGCCTAAATAAGCCTAGCACGAACTCAGAGTTTACAAGATAAATGTGAGTTCAGACCTACAAAAAACAACCCCCGTTCTGATAAAAAAAACCAAATTCAACTTTATTTTGTAAAATATTCGTGCAACAAATGAAGGCTCAGTGCTCGTGAAGTGCTGCCAAAATCTGCTTTACACACATTCAACATTCGCAGATCATGGGTCAACCCTTGGGTGGGAAAAACCCTTCGTAGGCCAACAATTATATATATAAATTGATGAACATTCGAAGAGTTAATTAGGCCCCTAAGAAATGGAGAGAGAAGAGGGACGCCATGCAACCCAATTTCTTTTCAGTTGCGGATTCGAATTAGAAGCTTTTTAATGGAAGGACGCCAAAAGCAATTAAATTTAACGTTTAATGAGTCTTAGCTGGGATAAAGCCCCGTCTGCTGATGATGATGATGATGATGATGAGGAGATGGGAAGAAGAATGAAGAATGAGAAGCAATGAGGATGATGTCTGGCAATTAGGCCATCAATTCAGCACCGCTGTGACACTGACAATGATATGCGCTCTTTCCCCCTTTTCCCATTCCTCATTTTCATCATCATAATCATCGAGGTAGTCGTAGACGTAGTCGTCGTCGCGGGTTCGTTGTCTTTGACAGCTTGAATCTGTTGTTGTCCGGGCATTGATTTCCTTTGATTGATGCGTTTTTAATGAAGGCGGCGCCAGGTGTGGCACTGTCCGGCCACTGCCTCGAATCATTAGTGCAGAGAATTGAAACGATTTTTTGTATGCTTGTGCTTGCCCCAGCCCCAGCCCCTGCCCCTGCCGCCATTGCTGGCATGCCATCCCTGCGACAAAGACAAACAAATTGTGCTGGCCAGGAACCTTGATCCGCAATAAACTAAATGAAAAATAAATAGTCAATAACAATGGAAAATATCTGGGTAGGTAGAAACAGAAGGAGAAACAGAGACAGAGACAGTTGGCCAGGGTAAAAGCAAGAAGGAAGTGTCGCAATGTCGTAGCCTGAAATCGACACGGCAACAAAGTTGCGACAGGCAAACAAAATGGCCCCAGAGCCCACTCCAGAGCCAGAGCCAGTCCTGGGACTGGGACTGGACTGAACTGAACTGGCAAACAAGTGACACTTTCACGTGAACTATGTACACAGGCAGGGAGACTGGCAAACAGGCAAACAGGCAGGCAGGAAGGGGTGCCTTGCCTGGAAGTATGCCACGAAAAAACACGGTAATCACAAACTGCGCCACAACTCTACCTCCAGAGCTCCGCTTTAGCAAATGGCATTCTGGGGGAAAGGAATGAGGAGGAGGAATCTGCTACACCTACACCTTAACCTAATGAAGACCAAGAATGTGGGTTCTGTGGGAGCGAAGGCAGGCACTGGCATTCCCTGACATACTCGTAAAAGTACGAGTAAGTATGCTGTGCTAGGCCTGGGAATTGGAGCTGCCCCTCGACAGTAGTTTTCCATTGCATCACTTTGGATCGATTCGAACTCCAATCAACTATCCAGCTATCAAAATGGGACAGAAAAAGGGAAACTTACTCCACTGGAGCACTGAAGAAGGAACATTATTGGTCAGAAATTTCAAAATGCTTGGCCAAGTGTCAGAGTTTTCTCTCTCTTCGCTGGCTCCAGTCGTGAGTTTATCTCTCCTTTTAGGCAGCGCTTGTTGCATGCAAGGAAAGGTTCATTATGAGCAGCGCTAATTACGCAAAAGTTTCTGCCATGTCCTGCCTGCTTTCCCGCATTCATAATTTCAGCTGTCACGGAACGCAGTTTCGATTGTCCTCAAGCTATCGAAGAAAGTAACAAAGCCTTCCTGTCTCTCCAACTGATTTATTGGGAACAACAAGCGACTTTTGCGGGTGTTCACTTCATTTTGCTGGGACTCCGCCTGGTCTTAAGGCCATGAGAGAAACAATTTCTGTTGACGCTCTGAATTGCGAAGCTTTGGTCACGATCTTCAGAGATGGTCAGCGAATCAGCTGTTGCCTATTGAAGTGAATCTTGATTCATAACCAGAGTCAGTTGACAGGGTATAGCTCTAAAGGTAAAACCCAAGAGCAAGAATAAAGTTACCTTAATTCAATGATGATTCAATCCAGATCAGTCATTCGCTGGCTTTGCATGAAACTATTTTCTTCCTTATCTTCAAGACTTTTCATATACAAAGTAATCCTTCGATCTGATCCGATCCTATATGGACACACATACTCGTGCGTAATCCTTCCTGCTCTCCTGCCTTAGACCGTCGAAATTAACATAAAACATTTATGGGAATGTCGCACAGTCACTGTCTAAGCTTGGGACTAAGCTCCTTGTCACTGTATGTACTCCTCTCCCCCCGCTCATTTACATACATTTGCATATGCCTGTGTTAATTCGCGTGTGTGTGCGTATCTATGTGAGGGAATGGGAAGGACTGTCAAGTGTAAAAGCTGCTTGGGCTTGGGCTGGGGGCTGCCGCATCGAGCCGCGTTTATCTGTGCGTATGCAGAAAGTTTTCCAATTAAAAGTTTTCCAGGTTCAAGTCCTGTTCCCAGTCCCAATCCATGTCCCTATCCTGGTCCTGTTCCTGGTGCTTAGTAGCACAGCACAGCACAAAAGGTCGCGTAGCGTGGGGTCGGGGCGGGCGAAGGTGGCGACAATTAAGCCGCATAATGAGCTATAAACTTTCGCGACAAGTGGCTGCCGCGCCAAGCCAAGTCAGGAGGGAAAGAGAAAGAGCAGCGCAACGTTTAAGCTTGCACATATGGCAAATAAATACGCATACGCCCCGTGCGCCCACTCGACTCCATTCCACTCCCGGAGTGGAGTCCCACATCCCGGCTACATACTCCTAAGCTTCTTTTCAGCACTTACTCGTATGCAAAAAAAAAAGAACGGGAAAGGGAACATAACGAGCAGCCTCCAGGCATCTCATCAGAGAGAGGGCGAATGCGAAGGAGGCGTAGCGGAGACTCAGGTAATGTCCTGCAACTGCCACTTGGCAGCAAGCAGCAGTCAGCAGGCGGCCGCTTCCCAGCGGGTAATCGCTTCATTCAGCCTTCGCTGTCACAGTGCTCCAGCAATAACAATGGCCAACACAATTATTACTGCCTCATTTGACTCCAGTTCCAATTGCTTTGACACCTTTGACTGATTGCCTGCCATGGCTGGCATTGTGTGACTTTTGTGTGGGGGCCCCGGGGCGCACTTGTCGCCTCCATCTTTGTCCTTCGCCTCAGCTCAACGAGCGGAGAACTCGATGATTGCGTGGGACATTCGTGGCCCAAAAGAATTTTATAATCAGCAATGCGATAAAAATAAACCCAGAGTTGCTGGAGGGCGACAATTGCGTCAGCATTCACATTGTCAAGCACCTCATCAGCGTGGGAGGATGCGGAGGCTGGCCCAAAAGAAATGTCCTGCAGCACCTGACACTTGGCAGCAGTTATATCCTGGGCACGGGCACAGGCACAGGCACAGGGACGGGTACTGTGACTGTGACTATGCCTGGTACTGGTACTGGGACTTGTTGCATGTCACTTGCAATATGCGTCCCACTCAAGGAATGCGAATTGTGCATAGCCCGCAGCCCAGCAACGCTTCCATGGAGCTCCCTTGAAGCTTCCTTTGAGCTTCTTTCGGTCAGCCCCTTGGACAAGACGTTGCTGGATAGCTGTGGAGACAGACCGTTGGAGTTCGAGGAGAGCGAAAGCTGCATCGAAGCATCGGTGATTGCTCCCTCCAGAGAGAGCTCTCGTTTCCCCCTACCTTCACATATATTTAAAGGGCCGTTTAGCTGCCAAAAAGTTGAATTTCCAAAGTGTTGAAGTGCCGCCACATGCCGCACGTCCGCCCGTCTTGCGAGGTTTTTTCTGAGCCCCAATCTGGATGGTTCATTCGGAAGGCCTTAAACGATTTGCCAGAAGATAAATTTCTGCATATCACAGCGACTGTGCGAGTACCGCACGGGCTGGGGGACTTGTCCTATCATAAATTTCCAGCACGCAGCAAATAAATCCAATTAAATTAGCAACAATCTCGAGTGGCTCATGGATGACGGCTCCTCCTTCTGCTACTCCTTCTCCTTGTGCTCCATCTCCTATTACGATGCCTGGCTAACATTATTTTCAATTTGCCTTTTGCGGTTGTCCCTCTGCCACTGTCCATCCTGCTTCCCTGCCACTCCCCACTCCCCAATCCCCAGTTATCCTCTACTCCACAACATCTTCCTGCCGACCACTGTGGCTTTCGTTTTTATGGGGCTTCTTTGTGTGCTGCCCCTTGATTGAGGCGGCCCTGTCCGAGCCCAATGTATTCCTGATGCTCGGCCTCGCGTACCAGTGTGGCTCTCCGCTTCGAGGGCATCTCTGGGTTCACTCTGCCCCGTTTGCCCTGCAGCATTTTTATGCCTCTTTGGCTCCTGTTGGCTGTTTGTTATTCAATAGAAAATTAGTTTGTTTGTTCGCTCCCAGCGCTTCAATGAAGCCAGATTCCAGATACCATATTATTGCAGCCAGATCCCTGCACAGACTCTTCATCTACCTTCTGCCCTCCGCCCTCTGGCTTCCCCTTTCGTGTTGCGAGTCTTGTATCGAATTCAATTGGAATTAGTTGCATCTTGTGGGAGATTAAATGTCTCTTAGCGGAGGTACTGAGCACATACGTAACCAGCTGCTCAATGGGAGTTCCATGCGGCCAAGGTACAGGAAAAGCAGTTGCAAAGGGAGCCACAGCATGGGCACGGAGATGTGTTGTGTGGGGCAAGCGAATCGAATGTCCAGATTAGTTCGGGCCATGCACAGAGCTGTTGGACGCTGGCTGGACGCTGGACTGGACCCTTCAAGCAGATAACGAGTTTAATTAGAGCTGGGAATTGAACCCGCTCTGTGAAAGGCTCCGATGATAAAGGAGAGACTGCAATGCATTGCAATGTGTCCAGTGTGGGTCGCATGTGATTTGGTGAGTCCTCATATCAGGTGCATGGCAGGGAACAGTAAAGAGAACAGTGTTGGAAAGAGCGAGGAAGGCAGTGTTGGAAATAGTAAGGCAGACAGTAGGTAAACAGTGTTGGGGGCTGTGTTGAAAGTGTTCCTGAAAGGGAAGGACAGAAGCAGTCGAGAGACAAGGCACAGAAAAGTACAAGGTGTAGTCGGGACGGCAATTACTAACGCGTGTTCTCTCGTCTACGCTCGATCCAAAACTGATCTCGCTCTTCGTCTTATTCTTTTTTTTTTCTGCTTCATATTCCTTGCGCTCTCTCTTCCTTGAGAGTATCTCTATATGTCTTGGTGCTGAGAGCACAATTACAGTGGGCTATTGGGAAATAAATTACAGTGGGCTTAATAGCTAGTCTTATATGTATGTACAGTGGTATTGGGGATAATACTGCTACAAAGGTACTGTCTAGTATTAGAGCAGAGGCACAGTGAATAAATGTAGCACCAATGTGCCACAGACCACGTGGCATGCCTCGCCCCGTACCCGTACCCGTACCCGAACCCAAACCCGAACCTGAACCCCTGGGCAATCAATTAAAGTGTGTCTCCCGCAATTTCCCCCGCCAACTGTTGACGCAGGTCGAGCATACTCATCCTCATCCGCCCATCGAGAGCTGCCTCATTAGAGAGCCTCCAGAACTTGTGCATTCTTTCGCTGCGGATCCGCATCCACATCCACATCCGGACTGGAGCCAGGGTCTAGCTAGGCATGGGGCACGTAGTCGCAACGTGATAAACTTTGCACGACAACAGTCCCACCCTCCCCCCATCTTCCACCGTCCCCACAATTTTCAAGCCATTTCGGAAGGTGGTGGAAGCGATTTAATAGAATTTAAGCAGCATTTAGGCTCCAGAAACATAAAAGGAGCGATGATGGAGAGACAACGATGGAGACCGACTTGGCTGGAAGCTGGAGTATGGAGACCGTTGCCACATAAATCTGTCGGGCCGGAGAGCAGTTATCGTCAAATAATAATGGCAAGAGCCGAGACCTGGGTGCTGGGAGAGCGGTTCAGGTAAATGCGGCAGCGATAAAAACGCGATAAAGTCATTCAAAGTGTTTAAACGAGGAGGAGTGTCGTGGAGGAGCAGAGGCAGGGCACCTGGGGGTTGGACATTAAGACCAGGGGAAGGTGTGGGTTGTTACTTCCAAACAGAGTAAAAATTTTCCACATTCGTTGCCACGAAATGCGAGTGGGGAAAGGAAAAATGAAATATAATTTCTGCTCTCCCTCTCTGCGTGTTTTTTTCGTGTGTTTGCTCGACAGTGTCATAAATTTGTTGATGTTTGTCCAACAGTTTTTTGGAGGGGGTGGCAATGAAGATGGGTGTGGAGCGTGGGGTGTGAGTGCGGTGGCAAGGTCAAATTTTATTGCGCCTTGCCAATCGGAGCTGAAAATTGAAAAATGGCCAATCAGCATCAGAAAGTCAATGAATGCGCCCCGATTCGATGCAGACCGATGGCAGACTGAGTGCATTCAGTTCGAAATTAACTGGAAAATCAGTCGGTCTCTATACGTTTATGCCATACAGACATTCAAATCTGTGGCAGGTGGCAGTTGGCAGTTGGAAGTTGCAAGTTGGCGCTGAGTGAGTGCGAATGCATTTGTGAATGGCATGAGCACGCAGCGGGCCAAACACTGACAGATGTTGGCACGTTAATTATATCGGAAATCAGAAAATAACGATTGCATGCACTGGCACTGGCACTGGCACTTGCATCCCGCATCGCCCAGCACATCCACCAGGCGGTTCCAACTATCCATAATCCCTCAAATTAATGGCAAAAAAGTTGTAAGTTTCTATATTATCTGCAGATCGGATCACTTGAACAGATGTGAGCGTGGCATTAACATATCGATGAAATCCAAAAAACAACCAGGGCTGACACATCCGCATTGTGCCAACTCAATCGACTCTGGCAGTTCTTGATAAATATCATCAAAATGAGAATGTTTTGTGTCGATCTGTACGAAGAATTTGCCTTACATCTAGCTATCCGCTTGACGCTTGACTACGTTGATACTTCCTGCTAAGCTATTGTGGTAGGACGGGCAAAGCAGACCACGCATCTCTCTCTTAATCACTCTCTTGCCCGCACTTGTCATGGGAGATGGGGAAAACGGTTCACTGCAATAGGCAAGCAATGGAATGGGAATGACTCGAAATGTTTGTGTATTCATTCACTTATTTTTTGATTGAGATATCATTCACTTTGCACTCTAAAGCAAAGTATTACCATGAAAACGACCATATTTACTCGTATGATTAAGGGTATGTACATACATACATATGTACGTATACTATACATCTCTTTGGTTCTCTGCTTCGCTTCGCTTCTCTTCTCGTCTTTTCCCCTTCTCTTCTCTTCTCTTCTCTCCTCTCCTTTTCGCTCCCCTCTGTCTGTGGCCTCAAAGCAATTGCTGCAATCCGAGCAATTCAAATATTTGGCAAGCTTTGACGAGCTCTGTAATGTCATTATCAGGCATTGTCTCAGCATTTGTCGCTGATGTGTCTGTGCTGATGTCTGTGGTGTGGTGTGGGTTGGAGTGGGTTGGAGTTGCCACAGCAGCCGGCTCCAGGGCAAGATCTTATCGCTTATCTAAGAGCAGTCAACAGTTCTTGTTTGTTCGTCGTTCCCCCACCCCCTCCACCCGACCGACAGTGGTCTGGGGCCACCCTTGTCTTAATTTTTTGGCCATGGCGCTGATAAGGCTGCCACCGCTGTCGCCACTATTGTCAGACGCCTTGTCAGACGTCATTCAGGCCAGAGCAGACCAGTCAAGACCAGACCATACCAGTCAAGACCCAAGACCCAAGCCACCCGAGCATCCCGTCGCAGAGCCGTCAACAGCCGCAGCCGCAGCCTCTGTCTCTGTCTCTGCCAGTGCCTCTGACTCTGACTCGATCCCTGCTGACTGACGCACAGCGTGTCGTATGCTTAATATTGGCGTAGGGCTACGGATACAGTGGGGCAGGCGCGAATGGGATTGGATGGAGGAACGTGGATAGCATGGTGCCAGAATTCCACTCTTGTTCTACTCGTAATTTGGATATTGTTTATGGAAACTTCAGCCCAACCTCGACTCCCAGGCACTGCCCGACATTGGCTGTCAGTTGTAGTGGATCCACATGAATGCATTTGCGTGTAACTGTCGAAGGGTTTTCCCACTCCCCACTCCCCACTCCCCACTTCCATTTCCCGTATCTAAATTCTGTATTTTCCCTTGTTAGCCTTGTCCCAGCCCCAGCCCCAGCCCCTATCCCCTATCCCCGACAACGACAACGACGCCAACTCTGCCCCCACGAACAAGTGTCATGCAATGTTCCATTTCAATCAAAGGAAATTCGAGCGCATTACATTGCAAATATCAAATGCACGCACACATTTCCACATCCACATCCACAACAACATCCCATTCCCATTTCCATTTGCCTTCCCATTCCCCCCATGCATATGCATGTGCAATTCCCTCCGCGTGCATTTAAGAGCCATCCCTGGGCCTCTTGGGGTAAGGTAAGGTAAGGTAAGGTTTTTCGTCGATACTAATTGAATGCTGCGTGTCAAAAACTCAATTTTGCCGCTTGAAATGCACTCTGAATAATGGCGAAAAAAGGTGTTAAAAAAATGTAATAATAAGTTGATTAAGGCGCGAAAGAGTTGAATGGAATGCGGGAACGCGAATACGGCGAATACCTGAAAAGCTACCATTTATGCTCAACTAAATGTGAGCGAAACTGCAAGTAGCAGGTGACAGACCTTTCAAAGGTTCTGTTTGGCTATAAGCTGCTCATTTGAACGACAAAATTAGCTAGGAGTGGTAAAGATACTCGAGTTTTGAATGGCCCGGAGACAGCGCTCTAGAGAACTGCTACAGTCAGGAGTAATCCAGAATGTAAGGCAGAAAGAAGAGTAGCCAGTTGCAGTCAATAAATGTGTAAGAAACCATCAAATATTCAAATATTTTCATCTCGAGTGTGGAGACTTTGCAGCTGAATATTTGAGACCTCGCTTGGCCAAGCTGAAATCCATTCCGATCGACCCCTGCTGGGTAAATATTATATCTAAAGGGTATTTTAAGTGCTTGGCACAACCAAAAAACACAAGACAAAAGGACAAATAGACAAGAGAGCAACACAAGAGTGTGGCGGAGGGGGTAGGGGTGGAGTGGAGTGGAGTGGAGTGGAGGGAAGCAGACTGGGGTTCTTGCTAACACGACTCTTAACTACATATCCAAAAGTGCATTAACTGTAAAACTCAAAAGGGATGCAACGGCAGCTGGAAAAAGCAGCGGAATAAATTGATGACAACGTGATGGAAAATATGGAAAAGAAATGTGGGGTAGGGATGGGGATGGGGATGGGGACAGATTGGGGAGTGAAATCAGTGAAAGTATAAAAGGGAACGTTAGGTGGCGGGCGATGACGAGGTAGTTAAAATACAGCGAGTGGGGCGGAGGGGAGACACACATGACACACATGCCACGAAATGCCTGGCGGAAGCAGTCACGCGTGAGAAGCGGAAGTGCTCTTGACGTCAGACGGAAATGCCATAATCTCGTGCTCATCCCTGCATCCATAACCATTTTCCGCGTTGCGCTTCATTGACTGCAATTACGATGCAATCACTTTCCATGGCATACTTTTCGGGAGCCCAACCCGCCGAAAAACTAATCCGCATTTTGATTTTAAAGCATCGATGCAAATTGGATGCTTTCTTGGTGAAACGATCCTGCAAATCCTGTTTCTGAATCCTTTGAAAGTACAACTGAATGATCCGATCTCTTTCCAGGCTTCAGGGGCGAATTTTCTCTTTAATTCCGCAGTCTTTTTCGATTTATACGTTGGACTCCTGACAGGTTACATTCCAAAGGTATCCACTAGGATTTATGTGGGACGCAGCTCTTCCCTTCCCTTGCAGCCAGCGGCTTCCCATTGTCTTTGACTCGACAAAAGATGATGTGGATGGAATGGGATGGTATGTGGTGTGGTGTGGTGGTCTTGCTCTGATCAGGTTTACTTCACTTCTGCTCCCTGCTCCTCCTCGTTGCCCATTTGTCCTTGTACTTTTGCTTTTAAATTGCTTTTCGCTTGATTTTCCGTGGGCTTATTCCGCACACACCACACCTACACGTGCAATTGTCTCTCTGTCGCTGTCGCTGTCTCTGGCGCTGTCTGGCGCTGTCTCTGCTTCCGTTTCTGTTTCGTTATGTGAGTGTGATATAATTCTTCTTTTTGAGTGTTTTTTCTACTGCTTTGCTCTGCTCGGAGAGATCACCTTGAGCACCACCTCCACCTATTGATTATGCGCTTGGTTACGTTACGGAACCATTGTCAATTATTTGTGTTGCAATTTACTGGATCTTCGAGTCGATTAAGGATTGATTGGCCGAAGAATGGGAGTCTCTTTCGCTATCCCTCGCTTCTTCAATGAACTTCTATATCTGTGGTGTTTCTGATGGATCAGACATCTATATAAATACATTCACAAGTACATATGTGAATCTCGTTTTTGCAGCTTAAATCTGCACTAAGAATGGATTTTTCGTACCCTCAAGAGACGTCAGACTTTGTCGTTGCTCCTCATATATGTAGATTCGCATTCCCATTGATCTCTGGAAGCGGCTTCGTTTGGGGCAATTCATAAATATCTTTATGCGATGTTTCTGCTGTTTATTGACTTGAATGCGAAGGGCCAAAGGTGGGCTGTTGTATGGCCTGTGGGGGATGCGATGATTATGACGAGGAGGCTTTTCATTTGGCATGCAAGCAGCGACAGTGGCCTTCCCTTTCCCTTTCTCTCTCCCATCCACACCCACACCCATTCAGACCCCCATGCTTATTTTATCACAATTGTTGCCAGCGGATTTTCGGCTTACATGCGAGGAGCTGTGTAATTGTGTGCGTGCCAGTCTCAGCCTGTTCTCTGCGTGTATACTTGTATTTATACACATACATATACAAATATATATACATATGTATATATATATATTTCGTTTTATGCATTATACATTCGCAGTCGCATTTTGTATGAGCTTCTTCTCCCTGTCCTCCCTTTCTCTGCCTCCCTGTTCCCCCAACCACCCTTTCGACGATTCTAAGGCTGCTTTTTGTGTGTAACAATCGCAATCGCCTTTGCAGCATTTATTATTATTTGCCATCTTTGTGCATTTTGAATGCGAGCAAACAGGATCCAGACAGCCAGCCAGCCAGCCTGCTCATGCATTCTTCAGTATGCGTCTGTCTGGCCGAATAAATGGGAAAAATCAAATGCTTTTTACTAGACTGAAATTAAGCTTTTCTCCTTTAGCAACATTTTCAGCTAGTTAGACAGCTTTAATGCATTTGGTTTGATTGCATTTCGGCGACACTTGCACTCTGCCACCCTGCCACACTGCCCACCGCCCATTCAAGGGTTAACCGCTTCCCTCCTGCGCCACTGACCATGCGGTTTCAGCTTCAGCTCTATGTATATTCATTAAAAATTTAAATGCTTATTTACACTTTGTCGTCATTGCAATGTACACACACACACACACACACACACACACACACACACACAATGACAATTGAGAAGGGAGACGCAGGATCCCATCCAACTTTCCACTTTCCACTTCTGGAGTACCATCACTCACTACTGTGGCTGTGTCTGGATATGGGTACGTGGTTCGTGGCCATGTGAGGACATGTGAGTGGCCCTCGGAGCGAGGACAACAAGCGCAGTCACTTCAACAACATCGACAGCCGCACCGCAGCCAAAGTTCGCCCTCACCTCCCTTTGGGTATTCTCCTCCACCACCATCTCCATCTCCATCTGCTCCTGCTCCACCTCCTGCGTGTGGAGCTGCCATCACAGTTTTGTCAGTTTATCATATTTGGTGGCTCAGAACGGACAACGGCGAGAGCCGGACACTCGTCAGATGTGGACCGAACCGCACGATACGGAACGGTAGCCGCAAGACTTGGCCAATTGTAATACTGGTCTGGCCTTCCGAGTTCTGTCCCCTTCTGACTGCGATACAGCGAATCTCTCTGTTGCTCTGCTGCTCTGCTGCTCTGTTGCTCTGTTGCCCTCGGGTGTGAGGTTGGATGTGTCATGGGGCATAATCAGATTCTCCTGATTAGCGAGGCTGCATCACTGCTCCACTGCACGCTGTTTTTTATACTTTGTTTGCTATTCATCTACTGCATTCGTCCAGGTTGGATAACTAAATTACAGGCACAGGCACAGTAATACTCGTACATGAACACTGTACAGAGATATAGATCCAGACATGTCACAGTAACTTTTGGTGCAAAGAAGAAGTCTGGCTCCCACTTTATTGGCTCGCAAGGATTCACCGACTTCTCTTGGCAGTCTCAAGTTGCTCAAGAGTCTGAATAAATTACTCCAGCCTGGTCGGGATTAGCAAGCAGTCTGCAGAATCATTGGAAAACTACTACTACCCATAAGTGAGAAGTCTACTATGTACCTCCATTGAGGTCTGGAAGCGGCTGCATGATCAGTGGACATTCTGGTTGCAAGCACCACTACCTCCAATTTGGGGTTGCTGTGTAGCCACCTCTTTTTTTACATTTTGTTGGCAAGTTTTAACTAAAGATGCCATTTTATTTTATATTTTTCTTCTGCGGATAATTAAATTTAAAATTTGTTCTCGTTCTTCATTTACTCGCTGCATGTCACTCGCTGATTTGCACCTCACTTCTGAATGTTCTCGTTCTCAGCTTTGAGATCATTCTGCACTCGCTCCCGGAAACTCCCCCTTCGCTCCTCTGCTCACGGAACTCTTCCTTCAGTCCGTTCAGTGGTTTATGATTAGAGAAAATTGCATGGAACACCCGAGGAGATCCCGGTGAGATCTCTGCGCCACTGCCACTGTCACTACAAGTCTTCCCCCCCCGCTGCCAGCCAACCAAATTTCGGCCCAAAAGCTATCAGTTGGCTGATAAGAAACGGCTCGAGTTGTCTCTGTTTTCTGGTGCTGCCTTTGCTGCTAATTAATATTCAAAAACTTCTTAACACTTTGCCGCTTTCCAGCTGTCTGCTGTTGCTGTCGCTGTGTCTGCCTTTGCCGAATCGATGTGACTGGCGAGAGTTTAATTAAACAAATATTTGGCATTTGATTTGCAGGCGAGCGCCAAGGAAGCGGCAGAACTGCTAAATTCCAATTTCCTGTCCCCGACAGCCAGGCAAATGCATTATGCAAGCCCCCGCCCGAGTGGACTCCACTCCACACTCCCCGCTCCACACTGGAGCGTACATATAAATAGAGCTTTGAATGAGAAATAAGCGACAGCCCCAAATGTGGGGTGGGGAGAGCCTATTACGACTGCAATTTAATTGCCAGATTTGGGACCGACTGCCTTCTCCCCTGTCCACACGAGGGTGGGGGTGGAGGGGGAACCACGTTAATCCCATCAAAGAAAATCGAAAAGCCTGACTTTGCCACAGACGACAGAGTTGTCGAGTACACAAATGAGTTGGCGAGTAATCGAGAACGAGTGTGAGTCTGCGTGTGAGTGCGTGGGCGAGTACGAGTGCGAGTGCGGGGGGTGTGCACTCAGGCAAAGAGTTCAAGGCGCTGGCCTCTGCTCGTACTCGTAGCACTCGCATTTCGTATTCCAGAACAAGACCAAGGGGAAGATATTTGTGCCTGGGTGAGTGTCTGGGGGCGCCTCTTATCTTATCTTACGGCCCGACTGCCGGAATAACCGGGCCAGGCCAGGCCAGGCCAGCGCTATTTATATTGTATTAAAATTTACTCACAAATTTCGCACCCACCTCCCATAGATAGAGAGAGAGAGAGAGAGTTGTAGATTTGTTGTTTGTTTTGGGCCATTAAGGCTGGTCGAAAAGTCCTTGGCCACTTGACCATCAACAGAGCGTGGGACTGATCGATGATCTCAAGTGATAGCCGATGGCCGATCGACCCCAGACCTGGACGATCTTTATCGCTGCTCTCTCGCACGCTGCCTCTTTCTCTCTCTCTCTCTCTCTCTAACACTCTCACCTGGCCCCTTATCAAAAGGCGATAAGCTGGCGAGTTTTTTGCATTCCCTGTTGCTCGTGCTGCTGCTGCTGCTCCCTCTCTTCCTCACTCCCTCTCTTCCACCCTGTTGTCAGCTGTTGGCGATCGGCATCGAGAGACAATCGACAATTCCCAACAAAAATTCAAATCAGTCCCCAACGTCGCGTCGCGTCGCGTCAACGGCAACGGCAACGTTGGAATCGTTGAACCCTTTTTTTGCCTCTTTTTTTATCGTCGTTGCTGTGGCTTTAAATTACAATAAATCAAATCAAATCCCAATCAAATAACAATAAAAAATAAAAGCCCAAGCAATTCAGTTCGTGTTTTGTGTGTGCCCTGTTTCCATTGCAAATTCCAGCCCCAAAAAATGCTCAAACTTTAAGTGAATTTCATTGTTTTCATTGTCTCACAGTTGTTGTAATCGCTGAGCCCATAAATATATGAAATGTTTGCCTCACATTTACGGAACCTTTGGGCATTGATTTTTGGTAGGTGCTGCTAACCCTTCTGCCCAGAACCCAGAATTCTCCGAATCAGACCGACCCCTCAGACTCCACCCACTGAGTAATTATTAAAAGCAGTTGACCACAGCGCGAGGAAGGGTCTTATAACCATTTGGGAAATGAGTTAGAACATGAACATTAACCGAAGGCAGATTTAAGAAAAAAAGGAAGCCACAGAAACGGAGAGCCTGAATGGAAAAACCTTTTCCATTAGGGAAATTTCGTCTTGCCCAAGCCAAAAGAAATTTTCGCTGCTATGGCAGGAGGTTTACATTATTTCCAACATATAATCGAAATATATATTTGAGAAGCTTTTCTTTCCATCAACTATTTCCAGTAACAGCTCAAGGGTAGGGTAGGGTTAGGGTACCCCAACTTCGTTCTTAGCCCCCGTTTGGGGTGGCGCCGAAGCTCTCTATTTTTAGACTGATTTATTTAGCAGCTTCTTAATGAACGACGACCAAATTTGTTTGTATTTGGAATGTTTTTCATTATTAACTTAGCAACTCTTTCTTGTGTCGGTGCGCGTGTTTGGTGTGTTGGGTGTTGTGGGTTTGTTACTGCCAGCGGGTCGTATGCGTAATTTGATTTGATTTGATCCAAGCAATTGACATCACTCTACCCGCCTTGGCTCTCGACTACGGCTGCACTTTGGTAGCTGCTTGCTGCTTGCTGGCTAGTGGCTGTTGGCTGTTGACTGAGATAAGATTGGCAGGAATTAGAGGCCGCCAGAGAAGGCGAATCGAAACACCAGCAGGAATCAGAAATCAGAGCTCGTGTCGCGTGACTTGGGTGATAATCAAAAAACGCAAAGCGAAAGAATTTCTACGAGCTGCTACAAAATGGAGCTTTGATGGGCAGCAATCCAATCAACCTTGCCCCTGCCCTGGCCCTATGTTATTATTGGATGACATCTTCTATAGCATAACCTCTCTCTATTCGCTCTCGCTCTCGCTCACTCTCTCTCTCTATCTCTCTCTTTGTTACAGTCACGCCGTCAGTCGGTGAACTTACGGGCGATGCCCCCGGGCGTTCTAGTCAACGATAGCCGGGCCAATTCCACCGATGACATACAGATCGCTCTGGCCCCCCACATCCAGACGTATCTGAGCCAGACCGGTCGCCGGCACTCGTGTTGCAGCGTCATGCTGCCGGTGGCCTTCGAGCGGGCCGCCGCCAAGTCCTGGCTGGATCCCAAGTTCGACTCGCCCGTCCTCGAGGAGCAGTACCAGGCCAGTGTCTTTCCCCACGTTCGCATGAGATACAGGTGAGTGTTCCTTGGCTTGGTCTTGGCGTTGTGGGCTGGGGCTTGGGCTGGGGCTGGCCTGATGCCTATTCAACAATGCAAATCGAACTGTAAATCGGGTCCTGCCTCCGCGGAACGGTATCTCTGTTGAGTTGCCCGTGAATTGCCATCAATGCTGGCAATTTATATTACAATGCAGATGGGTAGAGCAGTTCTCTACCGCTCTCTACCCCCAATCGGAGAGCCATTCGCTAAGGACTAAGCCACTGGCCGAAATATATGGAAGGGCATCACAGTTCCAGTCAGTCGTCCCGAATGATTAATAGCCCCGTCACAAAATGGAATAGCTTCACTTGTGTAGTAGTAGTTTCGGCGTAGGTTCCGTGAATGAGGATCAAAAGTAATCAAAGTGCGTCAAACAATCGATGTAAAAGAACCTAAGCCAACCCGTAATCGTAGTTGTTGTACAGCAGCGAGTCGGTAAACACAGTGCTGACTCATTCCCACGGCACATAGATTGTTTTTGGTTTCCAGGCACCGATGCTCGGTCCTACTCTAGGAGCAAATGTGCCTCGTCTTGTCCAAGACACGGAATTTGATTCTCTATTGAAGCATTCGCTTGTGCAATTGAATCAAACAGCAATTTTCTGCGTAATTTGTATTTATTTATTTAATTAATTACCATAACAATAAATATTTAACAATTGGCCGCTGCGTCATTTGGGAGCCTTGGGAGCATCGGGAGCCAGGAAGTTTCCGGCGCTGTCTGAAGCCATTGAATAGCTTTGCACTGCCCTCTAATAAATATCTACAAATTGCCAAACGCATTGGCCACTCCATGAAACTAATACCAGCAATATGAAGCTTGAAGGCTTTGTTGCTCTGGCTGTAAACATTAGTTCTACCTACTGTTGGATTCATTTTAGGCTGCAATGTTGAAGCCAATAAGTGCCTAGTCTACATATGTACATACTCGTACATCCTGCACTTAACTCGAACGTTCCTTTAATGGAGCTGACGGGGAAGACACTCAAAGACTGAATAAGCGCATTCTTCATGGGATCCTGCATTCTGCAATCAGTTTCCCTCCCTTCTATGTCAGGAAAGTCCCCAATTTTCGTACAATGTTAGTAACTCTTTTCTGAAATTCACACCTCGGATTAGAAGGCAGACGTCATCAATGTCATACGAGTAGCTTCACACCTTACACCTCAAATGAGCTGGAGCTCCAAGTGCCATTCGTTATTGGAATTTCATTCAAGTGGAGCCAGCTCCGTGGGGAACCTTGCTGATGGAGAGACATTAATGGGGCCCTACATTTGAAAGGATTCCGAATTAAAGGATTCAGATACAGATTAAGATTTGGAAGCAGTTCAGTGACCCTCTCGGATGCTTGGTGGTTGTGGGGCTTCCCTTGGATAGCTTCCCTCCCGCTGACACTCTCGTGTGGCTTGGCCGGACTCCCTGCCAAGGGGCATAGTCACACACAAACATGCATACATACATAAATACTCGCATGTACAGGAGGCACCGCCATCGGCAGCTACTGCCCTTACTAGACCAACTGTGCTGCACGTGCATGCAATCAACGGCGCCGCGACAGAAAGATGCCAGAGGCAGAGCGAAGGAGGCCAAACGAGGGCAAATTAGTTGGAGAACTGCGCAGGATGGCGAAATTGCCGCCATAAATGCTCGCTTGGCGTGTGCCCCGCACAGGTCACAGGGTGTGGGCACCGTTTGGCTCCTTCTAGCTTTGGCTGATTGGGCCCCAGGGCGGAGGAGTGGGGCTACAGGAGGTCGCAGTCGTTGCAGGTCAATGCCATTTCGGGCCATTTGGCGGCCAATTGCAGCAGTTTCGCGTGAGGCGAGAAAGCAGTCGAGCAAACAGAGGAGCAACAGAGCAACGGCGCTGCGGGGCAACGGATCAATCGATTGGGGTTCGACTAGCTCCGATGGGGCTAGTTCCACCGTCAGTTACAGGATTGCGATTCAATTACTAGGAGGTTCCTCCTGTTCTTTTGGTGAGTGTTTCCATTCCTAAAGCTGAAAGATACTTCCCATTCCTAAAGCTCTTTCCGTTTCCTACTTCTTCAATGGGGGGATGCTCTGTGAGTTGAACATAATTGCTGGGACTGCCCCCAGAAGTTCCCATTTATTACTGGCACTCTTTGAACTCTGAGAGATGCCATTATTCTGGCAGTGACCTTTGTGCTCGCGGCTCTTGAGTTATATTCAGACGTAAGCTGCTCTTGGGTAGCGTTCCTGGGGCTGTGGGCAGGTGTACGCGGTATCCATTCTCGTTCCGTAAGCCTGTTGCTTCGTAGCTCTGGTCTGGAGTAGAAGTAGCAGCCTTCGCCAGGGGCTGGTCCAGAGTTGATCCGTCCGCTAACCCGGGAAAACAATGAAAGTTAAAGGGTCATCTTCGCATTTGTCCTGACCTGAACAATGAGCAGAGATTGTGGCCCCCGTCCAGTTCCAGTTCCACATCCAACTGCAGCCTCTATTATGTTCTGTTCTGTTCTGTTCTTTTTGGGGCTGGCTTCTGCTCTCTCGAGTGTAACAAGTTGTGTAATGAATGCAGTTGGCAAAGTGTGGAAAATGTGCTGCAAAAGCCTCTTCCCACTTTCCACTTTCCACTTCCCACTTTTCTCTTCCCTTTTCCACACTGCTCAAGGGCGTGTTCCTGCCTCGCCTGCCCCTATTCCTCTCTCCCTCAGTTAGCTCTCTCATTTCGCTGAACTTTGCCATAATTGGGATGAATGAGAGAAGCTCAAAGGGAAAGTTAGGGAAAGAAGGGGGAATGGGAATGTAAATGGGATTATGAATGGGTTGTAAATGGCGGATGGAGGGAGTATAGGGAGCACGCTGGGGCAGGTCGAAGCTTAAAGACCCGTGGATTAAATTGTGCGATCTCTGACTTAATCTCCTTTGCCGGGTTATCTTTGCTAGAGGGTTTTGCTGCACGTCTCCATGAGAGATGGGAGAATCTGAAAATATCGCTAATATTGATCTTGATCTCTTACGCTCTCTCTTCTTCTCGTTGCAGGTTCACCCTCTCTTACATTCTCCTGTGCTCGCTAGCGTGGTGTCTGTACTTCGTGGTGGACGGCGGATCGGAGGACTTCTGGCGACCCATCTCCAGCTCGTTCTCGATGCTGTCGCTGATCACGATCATGGCGCTGTGCTTCACCCACTGGGACCTCTACAGGGAGCACCGGACGCTGACCTCGGCGGTGACGGCGATGCTGCTGTGCGGCGCCTCGCTGGCCTTCCTCACGTACACGGGCCGGGCCTTCAGTCCGCTGGGCCACTTCGCCATCTGCCTGGAGATCGTGCTGCTGATCTACACCGCCCTGCCCATGCCGCTGTGGGTGGGGGCGGTCATTGCCATCTTCTACTCGATCGCCTTCGAGCTCGTCTCTCACATGGTCATCGGGTGCAGTGCCATACATGGCGGTGCGGGATCGGTGGACAGCAGCGACCCCAGCCACAAGATACTCATACTGCGGATCATGGCCCACCTCAGCGTGCACCTGGTGGGCGTCCATGTGCTCGTGATGAACCTGGTGCGGATGCGGGGCACCTTCATGAAGGTCGGACAGAACCTGCTCGTGCGCCGCCAGCTGGAGATGGAGAAGCAGCTCAAGGAGAAGATGATACACTCGGTGATGCCGCCCAAGGTGGCGGACATGCTGCTCAACGAGGGCGGCACCGCCGGCCTGGACTCCGGCCTGCCTCCCGAGTCCCACTACATGCGGCCGCGGGCCTCGAACGACGTCAAGTCCCTGTTTCGGCCCTTCCACATGCACAGCATGGAGAACGTGAGCATCCTGTTCGCAGACATCGTCGGATTCACGCGCATGTCCTCCACCAAGACGGCCGAGCAGCTGGTCGAGATCCTCAACGATCTGTTCGAGCGCTTCGACGACCTCTGCTCCCTCAGCGGCTGCGAGAAGATCTCCACCCTGGGCGACTGCTACTACTGCGTCTCCGGCTGCCCCGAGCCCCGTGCCGACCACGCCATCTGCTGCGTGGAGATGGGTCTCGGCATGATCGATGCCATGCGCTGCTTCGACGCCCAGCGCCACGAGGGCGTCAAGATGAGAGTCGGCGTCCACACAGGCACCGTTCTCTGCGGCATCGTAGGCACTCGCCGCGTCAAGTTCGATGTGTGGAGCAACGACGTCAGCCTGGCCAACAAGTGAGTACTTACCTACACTACTTACCCCCGGGAGTTGTTCCTGTGCAACTGATCGATCGATGAACCGATCGAGCTATAGATCTGCAATATACTCGTACTCGTATGTATGATGTGCATCTATCTATGATGTGTATCAATTGCGTAGCCTACCAGTAAAGGACCAACCAAAAAAAGGACATGTTAAATGCTTTTATTGTTTCTTCAAATTCTTTTGAATTGCTTGAATCAGATTTTAGCGGTTTCTATTGGGCACTCGGAAAGCTAACTGTTCACTAGACATTAATGTCAAAAGGTGTTTGTTTCCATGTCATTGTCATATGGCACTCGATATTGCAGTAGCCAATCCCGCGGAGCATCCATTTCCTTCCGTTTTTGAATGACTCTCATTAGATTCGTTCTGCAGCGAAGGCGGCATCGTGGGCATCGCAGTGGCAATGCATCACTGAAGGTTGAACTAAGTTGATCGAAGTTGATTCTTGGGTTGACTTGTGCCTCGTGCCGCGTGCTGCAAAGATGAATATTTTGTGGATTTTGTAGATGGAAAAGTTCTAAGCCAGATTTGGCCAAAATAATGCCAAACTTTTAAATGGCAGAGGCGGCTTTGTCCTGGTCATAGTAAAATAGAAAAGGCTACGGACCTACGAGGCAGCCCTCGTATTTACAGCCCCCCAGGAAAGACAAAAAAAAGAGAGTTCATTATCTAGGACAAATTGAATCATTTCCTTCAGATGAATCACTTGATCTTCGTGGTCCTTCCATTTCAAAGAGATCTGCCATTGTTTCCTTTCAGAATGGAGTCCTCGGGCAAGCCGGAGCAGGTGCACATCTCGCAGGAGACGTCGAGCTTTCTGGGCGACAACTACTACCTGGAGGAGGGGGAGGAGGTGTTCGGTGAGTGCTCCTACTTGGGTATTAGCAGACCCTTGCTAACTGTCTGCCCTTCTTCCGCGCAGGTCACCGCACCTACTTCGTGGTGGGACGCCGCAGCGACTTCTCGAGAACCAACAGCTTGAGTCCCAGCATGCCGGCCCATGCCATCGGGGGCAGCTCCCTGCTGCTGCCCGGCGGCCATGCCGGATCCCTGTCACAGAGCGCGACCAACATCTCGGCGGTGCAGCCGCAGGTGCCGCCCGCCTCGCCGGTGGGGCAGCTCTCGAACTCGTTGAACCCCTCGCCCGTGCTGTCCATCCGACCTCGGCTGACCTCGCTGAGCATGAAGCTGCGCAAGAAGTCGCAGAGCCACAGCCGGGAGCGGGACATCGAGCGGGGCATCGGCATGATGCACCAGGCGGCCAGCGGAATACCGCCAGTCATTGTGGTGCGGGAACGGCCAAAGATCATCATCACCACCAAGTCGCTGCCGGGCAGCCTCGACTCCGATGATCAGCCGTCCTCGCCCACGCCACCGCCTCCGCCACCGCCGCCGCCACCACCGCCGGCCAAGAGCAGGCTGATGGTGTGGAAGGTGCCGCGCTTCCTCAAGCGCTTCGAGGAGCTGGCCAGTCGCAGCAGCGGCAACTGCAACGGCAGCCAAAGCCAGCCAGAGAAGGAGGATCCCCAATACCTGCAGCACCTCCATCATCCCCATCCACCCGAAGAGTCGCAGGCCTTCATGGATTCCGCTGCACAGAACGGGAACGGAAACGGAAACGGAACTGGCTGCGTCTATCAGCAGCTGCCCGTCCTGGTGGAGTCCTGCAGCGGCAGCCGGCTGGGTAACCAGACCCTGGACATACCGTCCGCGTCCCGTCCCATGCTGCACCATGCAGCCACCTCCACGGCTCTGGCCAGCAGCGTGCTCCGCTCCCCAGAGGGATTCTCGAACGCGGGGGGAGCGGGAGGGGGCTGCTGCTCTCCCGGACAGTATTCCATGTACGACGACATCATCGATGTGCGCTCCTACATCAGCCAGTCCCGCAGCGACATCTCGCCCTTCGGCCGCTCCGGCAGCTATCGGAGCCAGTGCGGCCGCCAGTCCACCAGCGGGGGCACTGTGCTCCCCATGGAGCAGTCCCCCTTGCCCCGGCCACGAGCCTCCACCCTGGCCACGGGCAGGCCACCGGTCGTCGGTGCGGCTGGGGCTGGGGCCGCCATCGAACCCAGCACCTCCAGCACCAGTGCCAACGTCCAGCCCAGTCCCTGCTGCCTGCCCGCTCCGCCCGCTGGAGGCGGCCACTCGCGCAACTCGAGCATCTGTCCGTCGGCCACCTCGCGCAAGGATTCGGGCATCAAGAGCAACTCGCGGCGCTCCTCCATCCAGCAGCAGATCTACGCCCTCAACCAGTCGGCCATCAGCCAGCACCGCGTCTCCGGCTACTTCACCAGCTCCACCTCCAGCATCTCGAATCTGAACGACATGCAGGGCCTGCCCCTGCCCATGCCCCTCCCGCTGGGCATACCACTGCCCATGGTGGTGCCACAGCCGCCGCCGCCGCAGCCCGCCCTGCCGCTGCTGATGCAGCCGTGCTCCTCCCAGATGATCGGCGACCCGCTGGCCGCCTGCCTGCAGCAGCTGCGCAAGCAGTCGGACCTCCAGCTGATCCGCTGCGTGCGGGACAACGCCAGGTCGCAGCGGAGCTACCTGGTGAAGCCGCCGCTGCGAGGCTTCAGCCTGTACTTCAAGTCCCGCCAGCTGGAGCGCGACTTCCGCTCCAAGGCGCACCGGTTCGGGGCCGAGAACGAGACCGAGGGTCCACCCACTCTGGCCACGCCCCGGTACAACACCTACATCGACATCTTCGTGGGCATCGCCGTCTACCTGTGCATCTCGGTGTCCCTCTTCCTGATGACCCAGAACACGGTCACGCCCAGCTTCCGGCTCTGGGTGACGCTCTTCTCCTGCTTCACGGCCATCCAGGTCTTCGCCCTCTTCCTGTTCACGCGGCAGATGTGTCGCCGGCATGGCACCGGGAGGGCCAGCAGCAGCAGTCGTTCCCGTCTACGCTCCAAGTCTACCACCAGCGAGGCCATCGACTCTGACGGGGATAGGGATAGGGATAGAGATGGAGATGAAGGTGGAGATGTTGAGGCTGGCCTGAGGAGGGGTGGCAGCAGGACCAGGGGGGGACCCCAGTTCCGGTCGTGTGCGGACCGCATCTTTGAGGCCATCTCCAGCTGGTATCCGTGGCACATATGCCTGGCCGTGCTGATGGCGATGCCCGTGCTGCTGATCATCGCCAACTTCCTGCTGCTGGACCTGGATCAGCTGGAGGCCTTCGAGTACCACTACGGCTTCCTGATCTTCGTCTGCATCGTGCACTTCTGCAACTTCACGCAGCTCAACTGCTGGGTGCGCAACATCCTGGCCTTCATGGCCGCCCTCTGCTTCATCGGGATCGCCGTGTCCCAGCTGATGGTCTACTCGAGCCGCAGCGACCAGGCCGAGTCGGAGGAGGAGTCGCAAGAGGAGGCAGCCGGCTCCGGCGGCTCCTCGTACATCTTTGAGGAAATCAAATGGTTCCACGACTACCACGTGGAGATCTACCTGGACCTGCTGCTCATCCTCGTGCTCGTTTGGTTTCTCAATCGCGAATTCGAGATCGGCTATCGGCTGACTTTCTACGGGAATGCGGTGGCCAACCAGGACAAGGTGCGCGTCCAGAACATGAAGAACCAAGCGGACATGCTGCTGCACAACATCATTCCCAAGCACGTAGCCGAGCACCTGAAGAACACGGCCAAGTACTCAGAGAACCACCGCAACATAGCCATCATCTTTGCCTCCATCGTCAACTTCAACGAGATGTACGACGAGAGCTATCTGGGGGGCAAGGAGTTCCTGCGGGTGCTCAACGAGCTGATCGGCGACTTTGACGAGCTGCTGTCCCGGCCCGAGTTCCGGTCCGTCGAGAAGATCAAGACCATTGGCTCCACATTCATGGCGGCCAGCGGGCTGGACCCTTCGCACCGGGGGTGCGGCGATGAGCACATCCACACACTCATGGAGTTCTCCATTGCCATGCAGGAGGTGGTGGATGCCTTCAACAAGGATCTGCTCGAGTTCAATCTGATCCTGCGCATCGGCATGAACATTGGCGATGTGACGGCGGGCGTGATAGGCACCAGCAAGTTGTACTATGACATATGGGGCGACTCCGTCAACGTGGCCTCGCGCATGGACTCCACGGGTCTGCCAAACCGCATCCAGGTGGGCAGGGACTGTCTGCCATTCCTCACCGCTCGCTACGACTTCGAGCCCCGCGGCAGCGTCTATGTCAAGGGCAAGGATCACATGGAGGTGTTTCTCTACACGGATCGCCGAAAGAACCAGCTACCAGATGAGGATCTGCCAGCGAGGCAGGAAGCACAGCTGAATGATGATGATAAGCAGCAAGAGCAGCAAGAGCAGCAGCAGCAGCTAAAGGACAGTGAGGGCGAGCATGAGCAGGATAAGAAGGATGTTAATGATGATGATGAGGAGGAGGAGGAGTTTCACTCGAGCGAGACCACAACGCTCTTCAAGTCGCAGGAGTCAATACAGGCAAATGGCGGCAACTACTTGACGCCGACGACGACGACGACGATGGCCACGGTAACGCTAACGTTAACGACCCCGCCATCCTCCCAGTCAGTGGAACAGTAGACAGTGACGAACGCGGACGACTCTTGGCAGCAAGCACTTGAAAAATGGTTTCAAAATTGCATTTAATGAATCTACAAGGCCAAGGATAGGATGCAGCACGACGCATAAGCATAAGCAGAAGCAGGAGTGTTGGAATGAGCAGCTGCATGCCAAGAAGGAGCTGAAAAGGTTGGTGGAGTTCGGGTTTCCAGATAGAAGAGCGCGAGGATGGTTTCCGCAGGGGGTGTTTCGAAGGGCGGGTTGGGGGTTTCCTAGATAAAGAAGGACAAACCATGATTTTGTGATATGTATGTAACTAAAAGAATATGAATATGAATATGAATACGAGTATGTTGAATAGATAGAATCGGATAAGGTTAAACGGTCCTTAAAAGTTGATATTGATTGATTGATTATGTGAGTGATTGATTGATTGGTTATTGTTATTGTGCAGTCAGGGATGATGGATGATGAACCTGAGCAGGCTGGAGTTGGGGCTATGTTTTAAGAGATGGAGGATAATGGATAGAGGATGGCGGATGGCGGATGACTGGATGGTCAGATGGAAGATGTAGGGGGGATGGATATCTTCGGATATGCATCGATCACATAATATTCTATTTAATTGTATGAGCAAGTTGTTTAATCCTAAGCAAAGCCAGATCATACACTGTAGCCCCATTCTATGTACATACATATAAATACATATGTGTAAATGCTCTTTCCCTCCTCCTGTCTGTAAGTTCTTTATTTTATTTTTTGTTTTTTTTTTATCGTATCGCCTAGCATAATTGCCGCTTGCTTAAGGGAAGGAGCAGCTCTAATCTAAGCTTATCCAATAGAAATCCGTGGCTTTAAATGTTTTCGAAGAAGAGGAGCGATACTCGTGTTAGCAAAATAGTTGTGGACTGTGTGAAGATTCGATGTATCTTATAAATGTATCTACTAGTAGTACGTATGGAGTACAACATAGCTACATATGTATGTACATACATATAAGTGCGCATATGTATGAACATATATGGCACATGTTTTTTTTTAAACAAACAAATGGATATTACCTGTATGTACTTGTTGTTGTTCATGTTGATCATAAATGGATATATATAAATATATTTGTGTGTGTGTTGTTTAGGCATATGTATTTATGCGTAGTTACTCACAAGTTATTTGAATGTGTCTCGCGATTAATTAGCCCAATGCGCAACTGCAGCACAAAAGTATGCTACGGCAATTGTAAGTAGCAGCACGGCTCGGCACTGCTTGCTAATCGACTGCTTGCTTGCCCAGAACACTCACGCAAACACAGACACACACGCACTCGAACACCCACCAAAAGCTATCCCCTCTCTATCTCTCTCACACACACACACACACACACACACACACACACACACACACACAATCGTTTTATAAGTCTTTTGTATTTTTTTTATATAAACATCTATTTGTGCAATGAACTTTTGCCACCACTTGCTAACTGTAAACTTAAGGCAACTCAATTTCCGCTTCGAAAACCAAAACAAAATGGAAGCAGTGAAAATATATACATACTACGAACAATTTTGGAGTATATTCATATGAAACCTATGGACCCTATTGTATTTTTATATAAACAAAACAAGTATTTTCTACTAATTTATTGAACAAAACAAAAACCTAAAAACATAAATCAAAAATCAAAAGAAATCGATACCGATATCGATATCGAAAAACAAATGAAGAGTATACTTTTTTTCTTGTCTTTTTGAAACATCTAAGTGTACATACATACATGATATACACATATTTATATTTATAATTGTATATTTTTTATAAAACAAAAGGGAAGAAAACAAAAAACCAAATATGAAAATTATATTCAAATGTGCGTGGACAGCGAAAGCGCGGCATTAGTTTTCCCCCCACAGATCGTTTAGATCCAATTCACGATTCGTTGAAGTGTTTAAATGTTGTTGGAGGATACGAAACACCAAGCCATAGCCATGTATGAGTATCTATATCTATATGTATATGTATATTTATGTGTATGGAGCGTTGGCAGCGAGCTGCATCCTAATCCCAAGTGTGTTTTAGCAAAAGATTTCAAAGAGTTTATCGAAATGTTATAAGCAAACCTACTAAGTGTGATGTGTAGAAATCAAAAAATGAAAATACAACAAGGCAGCAGTATTATATTGCGTGTACTTAAAATAGACTGCGTTTTATTTGCCGTGGGTCAAGGACATATGTATGTACACACAAATAAACATGCATATGTACATAAAAGTAAATCTTTTTTTCAGCGCAAGTCAGTTCTATGTGTGATAAATATTATTATTATATAATACTAGAGTGCAAGCCCCCTGTGAGCCCCACTCCACTCCCTCGATCAAACAACCCTTCTCGCACTGCGCCTTATTAACACATCATAATTTTGCATTAATGGATGGTAACGCTTACGTAACAAAAAAATGTATCCCATTGATGCCCATTGATTAGTACTGTCACCCGTGTGATGTTATAAGAATAATTATACCCTAACTAAAAGAGTAAAGGGTGAATAGCTGTATGGCTAAGTGGAGGCCAAGTAGGGTATGGCTGGATGGGAGGTAGTGCCAAGTCGGGTCTGGCGTGAATTTTAGGTGGCCAGATAGGGTCTGGCGGGCTCCCAAGATGAGTTTTTTATATCTGATACGATCCTCAAAAATATAGCGAGAACACGTCTGTCTCGTGGCAGGTATATTTTCAAGAGTTTTCAGTACTTCCATGTCTTCGATAACAAAAAGTTTTCTTAAGATTATAGGAACGGTGGAATGAGCTTGGTTTTGCTCTTTTTAAGCCAAACATGCCGGCACCTCTTGCCAAGTGGCGTTTATTGGAGCACGGACTGCAGCCGTGCCCAGCTGCGAATGGACGGGCTGGCGATGGGCTCATGGAAGTCCGTGCGCTGTCCTTCGTCCTAGATCGACTCTGGTGGCCTTTGGTCTTGTCGTCGTCGTTGCGCTCCGTCTTCCAGGAGTCGTCCTTGATGACGACTACATCGTCGATGGCGACGTTTTGGGTTGGCTGTTTCCACTTGTATCTTCGTTGGAGTTCGTGCAAATACTCGTGGCGCCATCGTCTGCTGAACTCTTGATACATGATCTTGAGTCTTTGCCAGCGATTTGTGAGAAGGAGATCCTCATTGGGATCCTCAGGAAACGCCGTTTAAGGCGCGCCTTGTAATAAATGACCAGACATTAGTGGAAGTAATTGTTCTACGTCTGATTTCGGTATGCAAAGCGGTCTATACTTAAGAACTGCCTTGATTTTCGTCAGGAGGGTGGTAAACTCTTTAATATTGAAGGTGGTTGGGCC
Source organism: Drosophila subsilvestris (assembly GCA_035043285.1). Lineage (NCBI taxonomy): Eukaryota > Metazoa > Arthropoda > Insecta > Diptera > Drosophilidae > Drosophila > Drosophila subsilvestris. The sequence goes on along the minus strand of JAWNNB010002181.1, from coordinate 1,197,377 downwards.
TGCTACGCGAATGAAATGTTTTTTGAAGCTCTTCACCGCTGCTTCCAAGAGGCCTCCCATGTGAGGAGCATGGGGAGGTATGAACTGCCATTCCATTTCTCGGCTGCGTTACTGCTCGGAAACGTGTTCGCTAGCGGTTTCGATTAATTTGAGAAAGGGATCCAATTGGTCCGTTGGGACATTTTGTGCCGCTAAAACTGCAAGAGCACTGTTTATGGTCGATGGAATTTTTTGGATTTCACCACAATCCTCCTAAGTGGCTTCTTTTATTTCGAGAATGTGCTTCATTTGATTGTCAACCAGAAGACGCTTATTCTCAAACCGTTTACTCAAGCTTCTCAGGCGGGTTGGAAATTTGGATGATTTCCATAAACTGCGCTGAATAGTCTTCGTAAATACCATGGAATGGCCGAGTGTCGCAAGCTGGCACTTTAAATGAACTGGCGTTAATGGAGTTTTTCAGCATGGAGTTCGAAATTTTTGGGTCTAGGAAGTCTGTGACGACGGGTATTTCTGCCAGAAATTCTCTTAGCAGAGCTTCGACTCGTAATAGTAATTAAAACCTTTATACCTGACTTCTTGTAGCTGTAAGGGAACGTTTACTTATTTGCTGTAGGTTTTCGGAAAATACCGTGCGAACAAACTTGCTAGTGGGCACAATCAACATGCAATAAACTAATGTAGTGGGAGCCAAACAAATGTGTTATGTGTATCCAAAACTAGAAGTAGAAACTAATGTGGTGTCAGCAGGTGTATGAAACCAACCAATGACAAATGTAGTGCACAATCAAAAATTGTATTAGGTATCTGTTAATACGTGTGGAGATATTGCGATTGTAAGTCAATATTTAATTATTTATTATCTGTCGATAGTTGTGTATGGCTTACAGCGTGGTGTATGTATCTGATTTAGAAGCAGGTGTGAATGCGTTTTATGTCGTAATAATGTTTTTTAGAACTGCTAGCGTGTGTAAAAAGACGGAATCATTAGTTATACGTTTGCTGTGAAGAAATTTTTATTTTCGTTTATGTGTGTAATATAAATAAATAAATTAAATATTTGATACAAGATGATCAAGTTGGTATGGTGTGCATGAAAACCAACATCCCATAGGATGGTGTTACATATGTTAATGCGCATGTAGGAATGTGTAAGCGACGACACATCGATGACAACGTCATGCAGCTCGATGACATAAGCGATGAGCTGCTATACGATGGACTGTTTACTTTAACACAGGGAAGTCGTACAAATATAGGCGATGACATAGTAAGCGAGAAACAACCGAAAGTAAGGCCTTAATAAGTTATGAATTTCCCCAAGCAAGTAATACATTAATAAGAGATGTATTTCACTAGAAACTGTCGCTATTTTGAGGAAAAGATTTACATTTTGGTTCTGTTTGTTCTTTTTTGCCACAAAACCTTTTTGTTATTGTTGTTGATGTGTTCATGTTCGTGAGGCCACTGAAAAAATAATATATTTCCATTCTATTTTCTACTAATTTATTGAACAAAACAAAAACCTAAAAACATAAATCAAAAATCAAAAGAAATCGATACCGATATCGATATCGAAAAACAAATGAAGAGTATACTTTTTTTCTTGTCTTTTTGAAACATCTAAGTGTACATACATACATGATATACACATATTTATATTTATAATTGTATATTTTTTATAAAACAAAAGGGAAGAAAACAAAAAACCAAATATGAAAATTATATTCAAATGTGCGTGGACAGCGAAAGCGCGGCATTAGTTTTCCCCCCACAGATCGTTTAGATCCAATTCACGATTCGTTGAAGTGTTTAAATGTTGTTGGAGGATACGAAACACCAAGCCATAGCCATGTATGAGTATCTATATCTATATGTATATGTATATTTATGTGTATGGAGCGTTGGCAGCGAGCTGCATCCTAATCCCAAGTGTGTTTTAGCAAAAGATTTCAAAGAGTTTATCGAAATGTTATAAGCAAACCTACTAAGTGTGATGTGTAGAAATCAAAAAATGAAAATACAACAAGGCAGCAGTATTATATTGCGTGTACTTAAAATAGACTGCGTTTTATTTGCCGTGGGTCAAGGACATATGTATGTACACACAAATAAACATGCATATGTACATAAAAGTAAATCTTTTTTTCAGCGCAAGTCAGTTCTATGTGTGATAAATATTATTATTATATAATACTAGAGTGCAAGCCCCCTGTGAGCCCCACTCCACTCCCTCGATCAAACAACCCTTCTCGCACTGCGCCTTATTAACACATCATAATTTTGCATTAATGGATGGTAACGCTTACGTAACAAAAAAATGTATCCCATTGATGCCCATTGATTAGTACTGTCACCCGTGTGATGTTATAAGAATAATTATACCCTAACTAAAAGAGTAAAGGGTGAATAGCTGTATGGCTAAGTGGAGGCCAAGTAGGGTATGGCTGGATGGGAGGTAGTGCCAAGTCGGGTCTGGCGTGAATTTTAGGTGGCCAGATAGGGTCTGGCGGGCTCCCAAGATGAGTTTTTTATATCTGATACGATCCTCAAAAATATAGCGAGAACACGTCTGTCTCGTGGCAGGTATATTTTCAAGAGTTTTCAGTACTTCCATGTCTTCGATAACAAAAAGTTTTCTTAAGATTATAGGAACGGTGGAATGAGCTTGGTTTTGCTCTTTTTAAGCCAAACATGCCGGCACCTCTTGCCAAGTGGCGTTTATTGGAGCACGGACTGCAGCCGTGCCCAGTTTACTTATTTGCTGTAGGTTTTCGGAAAATACCGTGCGAACAAACTTGCTAGTGGGCACAATCAACATGCAATAAACTAATGTAGTGGGAGCCAAACAAATGTGTTATGTGTATCCAAAACTAGAAGTAGAAACTAATGTGGTGTCAGCAGGTGTATGAAACCAACCAATGACAAATGTAGTGCACAATCAAAAATTGTATTAGGTATCTGTTAATACGTGTGGAGATATTGCGATTGTAAGTCAATATTTAATTATTTATTATCTGTCGATAGTTGTGTATGGCTTACAGCGTGGTGTATGTATCTGATTTAGAAGCAGGTGTGAATGCGTTTTATGTCGTAATAATGTTTTTTAGAACTGCTAGCGTGTGTAAAAAGACGGAATCATTAGTTATACGTTTGCTGTGAAGAAATTTTTATTTTCGTTTATGTGTGTAATATAAATAAATAAATTAAATATTTGATACAAGATGATCAAGTTGGTATGGTGTGCATGAAAACCAACATCCCATAGGATGGTGTTACATATGTTAATGCGCATGTAGGAATGTGTAAGCGACGACACATCGATGACAACGTCATGCAGCTCGATGACATAAGCGATGAGCTGCTATACGATGGACTGTTTACTTTAACACAGGGAAGTCGTAGAAATATAGGCGATGACATAGTAAGCGAGAAACAACCGAAAGTAAGGCCTTAATAAGTTATGAATTTCCCCAAGCAAGTAATACATTAATAAGAGATGTATTTCACTAGAAACTGTCGCTATTTTGAGGAAAAGATTTACATTTTGGTTCTGTTTGTTCTTTTTTGCCACAAAACCTTTTTGTTATTGTTGTTGATGTGTTCATGTTCGTGAGGCCACTGAAAAAATAATATATTTCCATTCTAAATTTATAAAATCTGTTAAATTTGTTAACAATGCTCTCAGTAGATAATCTATGGTAGATCCAGCAAAAACAGAAACAAAACACCCGCCAAAATATGTACATATCTGCTCGTTGTTGGAAATTGAAATTTCGTGCAAAACACTGATAATTTCGCAATTTCCCAGATTATTCATTTTTTACAACGCACAAATAGACGTATTTTTATTCAAATTAAACACTGCACTTACCTGATAATAATTTCGCCCAAAATAACAAAACCTGCTTCTCACTTTTTACCGCACAATCTAACAACTTTGTCGAAGCCGACGGAAAACCCGAATTATGTTACGGCACGCGTTATAACAGAAAGAAAATAAAGAAAAAATGAGAAGAAAACGAGTTTGGTTTGACCCATGATGCAATTATATGTATAAGGTGGTCTCGTCGGAAAAAGTAGTCCCTTAACAATGCTTACAATAAGGGCGAGTGAAAGGGCTCAGCGCAGTTAGTGTGAGTAAAACAACAATAGGGTGTGTTAATTAACCCTCAGATGGACCATGGGGCTTAAAGTGGCCTGTTATAATAGAGTTAATTTTTTTGTATAATTTATTTTTTAATAATTTTTAATTTGAAATTAAACGTTGTTTTTGGATAGATATTTTTTTAAGGCTCTTAACTCTAAACTAGATTCTTATCTTTAAAATAAATGTTTTTATATCTAAGTTAATATTAACATTTTCGGAAGCCATTAACATTTTTTGTTATGTTTAAATGTTCTTTGATAATGTTGAAAAATATTATTTCCAGCAATATGTAATTTTTGTTGTGCACAAGGACTTCCGAAGAAATTGTCCGCATACAACCTTTCTCATCAACAAACGAACAAGCACTGAACGTTAAGGGTCCCAAAACCGAACGATTCGGCAGCCGACGAGACCACCTTATATAATTGCATCATGGGCCCGAGCCGAAGACCTGGGGATGGAAAATTCTGCTGTGCCACTTTCGTTGTATGAACTAGCACATCTATGTATGTATGTATATACTGTATGGTTAGTGGCCCTGTGCAGTGCGCGACCGTTGCGGAGAAGATCTGAATCTGAATTTAACTTTTTGGGTGTTGATTGAAAACTGATTTAAGTTTTTTACTTACTTGAGAGCGCTGATTTTAAATCCATCTTTTGTCATCAGATCGCATTTTTAAGTTACAGGTAGGACATTTTGAACTTTTATTGAAGGAAGAAAGTGAAAAAAACGATTAATACCTATAACTTAAAAATGCGATCTGATGGCAAAAAATGGAGATCAGATTTAAATGTCATAAGCTATGACTTTTTGAACTGGAAATTTTTGGAAGGAAGTAAAAATTCTTTGAAAACCTGTAACTTAAAAACAATAGAGATCATATTTTAAATCAGCGACCTCAATTTAGTAAAAAAACTTTAACAAAGTTCTAGGAAACAAGTCTCAGTAATGGTTGTTATTTTTGAGCAGTCAACGTAAAAGGCATGAACAAAATAAATCGATCTAAATGGATTTATCGTAACGTTTTGTCCATTACCCGAGCAGTCCTATAGTCTAGTGATGATCCAGAACCACAATGGATTGTTATCTACATTAAAAAAGATAATTATAATTTAAGAAAATCTTAAGAAAGATAATTTTTTGATTAGTCATAAGTAGGGAGAGGGCCCTGTTTACGGCCCACTTCCAAAAACTTGGACAGCAATCAGATGCTACTGATCTCAGTATTGGGAGTCATATTCGTTAACAATACGCAGTTTTTGTGCTTATACCGAAACAAATAGCTGCTTTGGTCTAGGTGCTGTGAGCATTATAAAAAAAATGGGGGGAAAAAAAACTTAGAAGTAAATTTTATTATTTTTGAAGTGCGAAAAAATATATGTAAATTTTGTCCAAAAATTCAGTGTTTCGTTTTCCTTGTAGTGTGGTCATTGTAGTTTGTGAATTATTTTCGTTTTTAACCAAAATATATGCACAACCTTTTTTTTTTGGTTTTTTGGAAAAATTGTCTGTTTTACCGAAGAGGAGACGGAGCCGCACATCAATGTGAATATTGTGCGTACAATCAATGGGCAAATGGTCACCGAAGAGGAGTTCCAACGGATGATGCAAGAGCCGGGCGTGACCATTGAAGAAGTTGCTGCAGAATCGCCGCAACAGGTATTTGATATTGAGTCTACCCACGTCACCTCCATGATACCTGTTGCGGACCACCTGATATTTTGTATTTAATGCGTGTATTTGGTTACGAAACTGCCTAATATCGTTGTTCATGGTAGTGTTGTACAAAATAATAGAATTTAAACCGCTGTATATTAGTCAGAGCTTTGAGCTTGATATCGATTCTAGACCATGCAGCGGCTGCACGGCAGTATGTATACGTGTGACGCATGCGATCTCATTTCACGCATACAATCACACAATCTACATTCTGCACAGAATATAAATCTGATTTAGATATTTACGCTGGGTTATGAGCTTTTAGCCATTTCTCTCTCTGCCGTTATCATCAGGAATCAGGAGCATCTTCAACGAGCTGCCTGTCACGTTTAGAAGATATTGGTCTCTGCAAACGGCTACTCCACAGAAGCCTTCGAATCGTGAAAGAAAGCCAATGAAAAGCTCGTACTTACCTCACCACACTGCATTGCTTCTCTGAAGAATAAATCAGCTGAGAAAGAATCGAAGCTAAAAAATAGCAAGGGAAATTGTTTCTGCCCAGAAAAAGCGTGGACGGAAGGCATCATTAGCCAAACCAGCAGCTAAGCGAAGCAAGACTCTTTCGGTCGATGATGAGGATTTTCGCATCATCTGTAGCTACTTCACATGAAAGCACTGCGACTCTGACTTCGATGATTATAATCAATCTGGATTTAGGAGAAATAGAAGCTGTACAACAGTCATTATAAAAATAGTAGAGGATATACGAGAACAAATGGATGAGGGCAAAATAACATTCCTGACACTACTTGACTTTAGCACGGCCTTTGACACCGTTGATCATGCAATTCTAGTCTAAAAACTACACAATGAGTGCAACTTCTCTCCAACGGCTGTAAAACTAATGACCTCGAACATGAGCAATAGATGTCAAACAGTTGTCACAACTACTAAGTCAGCGTCTTTATTTGTTAAACGTGGTGTACGTACCCCAAGAACCAGTTCTCGGCCCATTGTTATCTACATACATACATACATATTTGTGTAGGGCTGTTTCTGCAGCGACCTGATTTTTATACCCGTACTCAAAAAGAGTACGAAAGAGACGAAAATCTGTGGCATCCACAATTTTGAAGATACGATAAAACTAAACTATACTGTATTTGTGGTAAAAGTCGATGTGTGTAACGCAGAGAAGGAAAATTTTCCGACCCCATAAAGTATATATATCTTTATCAGCATCAATAGCCGAGTCTCTGTCTGTCTGTCTGTCTGTCTGCCTGTCCGTCTGTCCGTCTTGATGAGCGCCTCGTTCTCAGAGACTATAGAAGCTAGAGCAACGAAATTTTTTTTCCAGACTCATGTGATATCACACTGTTACAAGTGTATTTCAAAATTTCGCCCCGCCCCCTTCCGCCTTCACAAAGGACGAAAATCTGTGGCATCCACAATTTTGAAGATACGATAAAACTAAAAACGCAGTATCGTAGAGAATGACCATATCTATCAGATTGCCGAATCTGAATCAGATCGGATCATTATTATAGCCAGAACAAAGAAATTAATTTTCAGTTGCTTCCCCCACCTCCTCTGGCGCTGTTGACGCTATTCATTCTCTGTCTCGCTCGCACACACTCTGCCCTGTGCAATGCGCGAGCAACCCCTAGCGGAGGAGATGTAGAATCTAAATGGTAGATGTAGAATATTTGTTCTAGATGTATTATCTACATTTTACATGTAGATGTAATTAACAAATGTAGCAAAAAAATGTAAAATGTAAAATTAAAATTTTTTTTTTTAAATTTTAATCATAAGCTCACAAATTTATATACTGACTGAGTACGGGTATAAAAGTAGAGTCCCGTCCAGAAGCGACTCACACGTTCCTTCTCGTTAATTATAAAAACGGAACGACAGTGGATATAAATGCGCTAAGACGGCTTCAAATTGATAATAGACCAATTGAATACTGCGAAAAGGAAAGGAACTTAGGGTAGGTTTGTGGTATATACCTCATTAACATGGGTTGACCAAGTAAATCGAGCGCTAGGAAGAAATTATGGAATGCTAAGATCACTTAAATTTACGCAAAGCTTTCTGCCAACCCAAGCCCGTTCCTGTACTCTTGCATGGCGTTGAAGTATTTAGAAATTATGACTCTAGGAGTAGAAACAAGCTGAACGTAACATTTAATGATACTTATAGCAAAACCTTGATGAGGAGATATAGGAGAAACACACCTACAATCATATCACATATAAAACTTTAAAAAAAATTAAAATATAAAATATATATCTACGAGTACATATAAATAAATAGGTATGTAAATTATTGGTTAGAAATAAGATTAAATATTCGAATTTAACTATAAATCTTCTGTGACTAGTGCATTAAAATAAGTTTTACTTGTAGCACTGCAGCGGGCCAACAAAATTAATAACACGGACACTGAGCTGGCGAAGCTGTATGCCGGTGTCCTCCGAGAAGCCAAAGCAATCACGTGCGTTCGAGTCTGATCCAACCCCGTGCCCCGGCGCACAGTGGTCGATTCTGCCAATCTGGCAGGCAATAATTAATAACTCAAAAAATATAAGAATAATATTTTTTTTAATAATTTTGTATTTTGGAATATAAATCAGCGGAGTATTTATATACATTTTTAGTTTATATTTTTTAATTTAAAAACTTTTAAAAATTAATTCAAAAAAAAAATTATTTTTTTTTAGTTTCACATATTTTAGAATGTTTTTAAAAATTATTTATTTTCAGAAAAAAATAGGTCGAGGTCAATATTACAAAATTTGTCGTGTTTTTTTGAGTATTAAAGATTTCTGCGTACACTTCACTTATTGGCAAACTTATAGGCAATTTTACTAAATATTTTTTTATTCTTATTTTATTATTTTTATTATTTTTTATCAATTAATTGAGTAAAAACATGGATTCAAATCGCCTTAACTTTTTTTCCTGGCACAGTTTCCATGCGCCATATCGCAAAAAGCGCGTTTTTCGACACTGCCATTTGTCCTACAAAATCAAATAAATGAACGTGTAGCAGGTAGTCGCAATTTATTTTAACACAGAAGATTTAAAAGAGACTGCTTTCACAAATAAAAAAGGATTGAAGGCGGATACGGTTGGATGACAAAAGATCTATTCCATGAAAGTCTCGGGTATGTTAATAATAGCACACTAAAGGAAATGTTAAGTTCTACAACGATTTACCACTAATACATATAAGCACTGGACCAACACATATATTTTTTATTGAAAACATGCCATCTATGACCAATATAAACAGTTATTTAAATAAAACTCTCAAAACATTAATTTTTACTCAGCTTTACCAAGAGCCATAAAAAGGCGCTAAAATGTACTTCGGTATCGACAGAAATTTTTCCTGCGATTTAACCGCTTACAGCGGCTTGAATATCGATGTGAAAAATATATAAATATTGCAATAAATATCAATGGGATGTTTAATTTGCAAAAAGTAAAAAAAACGAGAAGGAACGTGAGTCGCTTCTAGTCGCGACTCTACTTTTATACCCGTACTCAGTCAGTATATAAACTTGTGAGCTTTTAATTGAAATTTTAAAAAATTTAAAAATTTTACATTTTAAATTTTTTTGCTACATTTGTTAACTACATCTACATGTAAAATGTAGATTTTACATGTAGAACAAATATTCTACATCTCCTCCGCTAGGGGTTGCTCGCGCATTGCAGAGGGCAGTGTGTGCGAGAGAGAAAGAAAATGAAAATCGTCAGCAGCGCCAGAGGAGGTGGGGGAAGCAACTGAAAATTAATTTCTTTGTTCTGGCTATAATAATGATTCGATCTGATTCAGATTCGGCAATCTGATATATATGGTCATTCTCTACGATACTGCGTTTTTAGTTTTTTCGTATCTTCAAAATTGTGGCTGCCACAGATTTTCGTCCTTTGTGAAGGCGGAAGAGGGCGGGGCGAAATTTTGAAATACACTTGTAACAGTGTGACATCACATGAGTCTGGAAACAAAATTTCGTTGCTCTAGCTTTTATAGTCTCTTAGAACGAGGCGCTCATCAGGACGGACAGACGGACAGACGGACGGACGGACGGACAGACAGACATGGCTCTATCGACTCGGCTATTGATACTGATCAAGAATATATATACTTTATGGGGTCGGAAAATTTTCCTTCTCTGCGTTACACACATCCACTTTTACCACAAATACAGTATACCCCTTAACTCTTTTTGAGTACGGGTATAATTAACAAGATTCAACATTTAAATTTTTCATTTATTGCCTGCCAGATTGGCAAAATCGACCACTGTGCGGCGGCACGATCTACAAAAGTGAACATTGTGTTGATCGTGGAGACGTCCGAGATGGATTCGTCGAGCGTCGTGTGTCCGCTTGCGGACATTGAGTGTGGATAGCAACAAAAAGGTAACGGAAAAATAGGTAGCTACGATCGGAGGAACGCAAACAGACTTAAAAACGAGAAGGAACGTGAGTCGCTTCTAGTCGCGACTCTACTTTTATACCCGTACTCAGTCAGTATATAAATTTGTGAGCTTATAATGGAAATTTAAAAAAAATTTTAATTTTACATTTTACATTTTTTTGCTACATTTGTTAACTACATCTACATCTAAAATGTAAATTATACATCTAGAACAAATATTCTACATCTACCATTTAGATTATACATCTCCTCCGCTAGGGGTTGCTCGCGCTTTGCACAGGGCAGAGAGTGTGCGAGCGAGACAGCGAATAGATAGCGTCAGCAGCGCCAGAGGATGTGGGGGAAGCAACTGAAAATTAATTTCTTTGTTCTGGCTATAATAATGATCCGATCTGATTCAGATTCGGCAATCTGATAGATATGGTCATTCTCTACGATACTGCGGTTTTAGTTTTTACGTATCTTCAAAATTGTGGCTGCCACAGATTTTCGTCCTTTGTGAAGGCGGAAGGGGGCGGGGCGAAATTTTGAAATACACTTGTAACAGTGTGATATCACATGAGTCTGGAAAACAAAATTTGGTTGCTCTAGCTTTTATAGTCTCTGAGAACGAGGCGCTCATCAGGACGGATAGACGGACGGACGGACGGACAGACAGACATGGCTCTATCGACTCGGCTATTGATACTGATCAAGAATATATATACTTTATGGGGTCGGAAAATTTTCCTTCTCTGCGTTACACACATCCACTTTTACCACAAATACAGTATACCCCTTAACTCTTTTTGAGTACGGGTGTAACGAGTACGATGCGCAAGAAATACCGGCTGACGTCATCGTCGAGCAGTTTGTACCGATTTTGTCGCATGGCACACGACAAACGCCGAAGTTGTATGTTTCGGCACGCGTCGCGTGTTTGGTTTCATCCCTTTTTTCGTTTGTTCGTTCTTTTGTGATTGGAAAGCTGCCGCAGACAGACGTGTTGAAGACAAAAAAGTGTGAAAAAATAAAAAATCGGTAATCAAATTCAAATCAAATTGTCTAGTTTAATGCTTTGACAAAATTTAAATATGGGAGCAGACTAACAACAATACAAATAAAACAATCTACACACAAATGTATGTGCACACATTTTGTTTTCCAGCCATCTTTCTGGAATTTTCTGCCAAACTCCGGAAGGCTCTGAATGTGAGAGTACAGTTCGATTCAAACAAAGATTTGCGCTTGAGGATGCCCATTTTGATAGGTTGACCTGTTTAAGTTTCGCGTAACTTACGTTAGCGATATCGTTTACGAAGTTTTGGTCCACCGGGGCACGGGGTTGGATCGGACTCGAACGCACGTGATTGCTCCGGCTTCTCGGAGGACTCCGGAAGGCTCTGAATGTGAGAGTACAGCTTCGCCAGCTCAGTGTCCGTGTTATTAATTTGGTTGGCCGCTGCAGAGGCGGCACGATCTACAAAAGTGAACATTGTGTTGATCGTGGAGACGTCCGAGATTGATTTGTCGAGCGTTTGCTCTAGTGACATCGCATCAGTGCCTGGCTAAGCAGTGCTATCTGCAAATGTGCTGGATAGTGGGCACAAAGGGGGATATAATTATTAAAAATGCCATTTAGACGATTGTGTCGGACGAGGTCGCACGTCAGTGGCGTGGGACAGATGCTAAGAAGTGCACACGGGGCTTGCGTGTGACCGTAGTAAGTTTTATTTAAAAATGTATATTTATATTACAATATACTAACATCTAATTTGTTTCTTACAGTGGGATTTATATTGGTTGGATCGGACTCGAACGCACGTGATTGCTCCGGCTTCTCGGAGGACTCCGGAAGGCTCTGAATGTGAGAGTACAGCTTCGCCAGCTCAGTGTCCGTGTTATTAATTTGGTTGGCCGCTGCAGAGGCGGAACGATCTACAAAAGTGAACATTGTGTTGATCGTGGAGACGTCCGAGATTGATTTGTCGAGCGTTTGCTCTGGTGACATCGCATCAGTGCGTGGCTAAGCAGTGCTATCTGCAAATGTGCTGGATAGTGGGCGTCGGCGAGCAAGGGCTCTGGCAGCTCGGCCAGGAAGCTCTTGAGAACGGTAGCACAGTCGTGCGCCGAGTATCCTGTCAGCTCCAAATTCAGGGGTAGGTCATGCTGGATGTGCATCCTTAGCTCTTTCTGTCTGGAAATGGGTCCTGTTTTGCGGAAGAGTCCCTCCTGGGTGAGATTCTTCTCTAGCATAAGAAAATATTTTAGCTCCTCCAGATGCATCAGGAAACCTGCACCGATCTTCTGCTGAAGCGTTTCCGTGGGACCGTTGCCCTCCGACTTTCTGCTTACCCCGCGATTCTTCTTGGACAGTCGATTCCACTTTTTAAGCTTGCCCTTGTCTTCGTAGACGGTCTCATTGCACGGAAAGTCGAACTCGTCGATGTTCAGTTCCAGCTCGAAGGAAAGGTGCATGCGCACCAGAGACTTTTACTTTTCATAGTTGCAGCTGCGCATGCGTGTCACCAGGTCGCGGTCGTACATTTCATTGATGTTAGCGTAGTCCATCACGTCCACTGTTCGAACCTATCCGCTAACACGATATGCGGAGGCGTATACAGGGCGACAGAAAAAAGAAACAACAAAAAACGAAAATGATTTCCGTAGATTCCGTAAACCGAAGCCTTTTCGAGCAGTACAATTCAGCGGGTTTGTTGCTTGACAGAATATTTGTTGATTGCCTTGCGGGTTGAATAATTGCGGAAAATTAAGCTAGTATACCACAAACCTACCCTATGTTTCTGCGTTTCCGCAGTATTCAATTGGTGTATTATCAATTTGAAGCCGTCATAGTGCATTTATATCAGAGGTCGGCAGCGTCTTATGCACTGTGCATAGGACAAATTTTCAGGCAGCGCAGTTGGCACACGTACAGAGTAAAGACTTCGTGTGGTTTAGTTATCCTGTCCGGCTGACGTAGCGGCAGAGAAGCCAGCTTCGGGCTATGCACAAACGACTTCATATTCTGCTCGCAGCGGAAGCGAAGCATTCGTGTGCCCTATGCACAATTGCTCGGCTTTCGCAGCGGCAGAGAAATTTCTGATGTCATCGCACACAAACGCACCAAAAAAATGTGTGAGCCTGGGTGCCGACCCGTGCTTTATATTCTGCTCGCAGCGGAAGAGAAGCATTCGTGTGCCCTCCCTGCAGTACCGGAAGTGAGCGATGACAAATGTCAACTACGCGTCATTCAGGCGTTTTTCTCTGTCGCGGAGGAAGCCGAGCAGAATAGGAAGTCGACGTCGCGATCGACGCGTCGGTCAAATCAAAGACTATTCAATACCAAGATGTTGCATGAGGAAAAATCTTCGTTCAATTTTTATTTGACGGTTCATGGTTCGGGCGCGCGGGGTATGTCTCCCATTCTCCTTTATGTTAGCCTTTGGTCTGCTTTCGCCTTCGTCAATGCCTTGGCCCACGGAGGGTCGAGCGACAGAATACAGAAACAAAATATGAAGTCTGACGACGGGAATAGGTCTAGGGTCGGATTAGCCCTGAGGTAGTTTCCTAGAGGCCCCCCTAGGGCTAACAGAAAAATCGGTTTAAAAATCAAAACTCCAAATAATGAATAAAAAATATAATAGCGAATGAGACCCATAAACAAAAAAATTAAATTTATGTTTTTATTTCAAAGGAAAAATAAAAGAACTGGCGTGAAAAAAGGAGGGCCCCCAGATTGATGGGCCGGCCGTCGGGTAGCATCGCACAGTGGTCGAGCTTGTATGGAGCGAGCGACCAAAAATACATTTAGTAGATTTCATTGTGAAATTTTTTCTAAAATTCTATAAAAATATAATAAGTAATAAGACAAACATAAATCGGTCGTACCTAAGCACCAGAGAACTGCAAGGGTGTCAGTTTTTGCCATCCTACTCACACCCAACGAATAGTGTGTTGCGGTGCCACTCGCCACCGGCTAAGCAAAAAAAGACACACTTATAAAAAGTTGTGTGTGTGCTGCGAGTTCCGGAAATATCTCGCACTCACTCAAACAATGACCTGTTCTTTTTCTGCACGCACCCAGATGTTTTTAGGCAATGGGTTCCGGTCGCACTCAAGCAATTCGTATCACCCGGGTGTTTTGTTCACACCATGGTGCCTGTGTGTGTACTTATGAGTAATTTTCGGCTGTAAAAATAAAGTTAATTCTTCGTGCTTGTCGAAATTTTCATATTGCGACTATGCGACGCATTTCCAGCAGCAAGTACTAAAAAGCAACACAAGCGAAGCCTTGCACAAAAGAAATCTTAGCACCCAAGACACCCCAGTGGACCACAAGACGATAGTAAAACGGAACTATCGCAAAATGTTCGTAAACGGACTTAGAAATGATAAAAATCCGTGAGCGATTACTGAAGCCTCGCTCAATGTCCGCAAGCGGACTCAAAAAAGAGCATTGAGCGGACAAAAAACGAGCGGCATATATTTCCCTTTTCATGCCCAGTTTCCACTCATTTTTGAGTCCGCTTGCGATAATTTTGTGATAGCTTAGCCGTCGCTCGAGGATGTGTCCGCTCAATGCTCTTTTTTGAGTCCGCTTGCGATAATTTTGTGATGGCTTAGCCGTCGCTCGAGGATGTGTCCGCTCAATGCTCTTTTTTGAGTCCGCTTGCGATAATTTTGTGATAGCTTAGCCGTCGCTCGAGGATGTGTCCGCTCAATGCTCTTTTTTGAGTCCGCTTGCGGACATTGAGTGTGGATAGCAACAAAAATGTAACGGAAAAATAGGTAGGTACGGTCGGAGGATCGAAAACGGACTTAAAAACGAGTACGATGCGCATGAAATACCGGATGACGTCATCGTCGAGCACGACAACCGCCGAAGTTGTATGTTTCGGCACGCGTCGCGTGTTTGGTTTCATCCCTTTTTTCGTTTGTTCGTTCTTTTGTGATTGGAAACCTGCCGCAGACAGACGTGTGAAAGTGAAAAATTGTGAAAAATATCAAATCGGTAAGTAAATTCTAATATCTTGTCTAGTTTAATGATGTTTACTAACAACAATAAAAATTAAACAATCGACATTTGTGTGTATGTGCACACATTTTGTTTTCCAGCCATCTTTCTGGAATTTTCTGCCAATCTGTCGGACGAGATCGCACGTCAGTGCTCTTGGCGTGGGACCGAAGCTAAAAAGTGCATCTGGGGCTTGCGTGTGACCCTAGCAATCCGTAGTAAGTTTTATTTAAAAAAGTATATTTATATTTCAATTTCCTAACATCTAATTTGTTTCTTACAGTGGGATTTAAACAAAGATTTTCACTTGAAGATGACGATTTTGACAGGGTAACTCAAAAATTTTTCCAATACGCTCAGGACCGAGTGTCCAAGGCTCAAAAAATAATGAAAATTTAGATTTAAGTGTTTTGTTTAGGTATTAAGTTTTTTCATCTTGAAATATGCTCATTTTTTTAGTTTGTTTAGGTATTAAGTTTTTTCATATTGAAAAATGTTCATTTATTTTCAGTTTTAGTTTGTTTAGGTTTTAAGTTTTTTCATATTGAAATATGTTCATATATTTTTAATATTTTTTTGTTCCATATCACATATTTTAAAAATATATAAATAAACAAAAAAATGAAAAAAAAATTATTATTTTTAATATCGGAACAAAATGGAATGAAACGCTTTAAGCTATCGCAGATGGTATCTTTTGCGGACCTTTTATGATATCGCTTACGAACCAGTTCTAATATCAATAACGAGTCAAAAATAATATTATTTGTAATTTACTATTAATATTAAAAGTAAATTACAAATAATATTATTTTTGACTCGTTATTGATATTAGAACTGGTTCGTAAGAGATATCATAAAAGGTCCGCAAATTATATCATAAAAGATCCGCAAACGATACCTCTGCCAGCTACCGAAAACGAAACTTTCTCTGCCACAAACTGAGCTAGTGATTCATTTTCGTATCGTTTTCGGACCCCAATTCGATAGTTTTACCCGTTTAAGTTTCGCGTAACTTCCGTTTGCGATATCGTTTACGAAGTTTTGGTCCACTGGGCTCCTCAATTTTGTTACTTGTGTGTGCAAACACTCCACTATGGTCCAAACGACCACTTTTTTGGAATAAATTAATAACTCGTGAACGAAACAAGATTTTCTTATTTGTTTTTTTGCATTGGATATATATAATTAATAAAAAACGGATTTACCCAAAAAATGGTTGTGGCACCGCCTTTTTTTTAATAATGCATATTAAAAAATAATGAGTTATGGGGAATAACAAACTTTTATAACATTTTTGTTAAGAAACAAATGTAATTCATTTTAACTAAAATTATAAAGGCGTGGCACGCATAAATTTTGATTTAAGCAACAAACATTTTAAATTGTTTCCGCAAAGAGAAAAACGTCTTGGTCAGGGTGGAAAACGCTTTTTCCATGGTGCTCGTTGGGTCAAAAAAGTGGCGGCTTTACTACTGGGTTCTGTACAGCCTTGCGAATCAATTTGGCTTTTTCTGGGCATAAAAATAAATGTTGTAGAACAAAATAGAACGCCAAACAACTCTGTATTGTTGATTTTGAGGTTATGATCTACTAATGCAAATTTTATGATTTGTGGTCAAATGTGGTATTTCTTATTATATACATTTCAACAAGAATTTATTAATCTACGACACACAATAGATTTTAAGGTGGGACTCGGTGGCACTCAATTGTTATAGCTTTTCAAAAATCAGTTTTCAATAACTACGAAGAAATCAAAACTATTAGATACAGTAAACAATACAAAACACGTAGTAAAAACCCGACAGATCAAGATTCCCTAAAAAAATTTGATCAGTTTGATCGTATTTTCAATTTATAAGAGATTTAAATTGCCTTTTTGCAATGCGCGTGCACTTTAGTAACAACAGCTGGATTGCACCGCTGTTTTCGCGAACGTGGAGCCACCTAGGAAATTTCTGGTACGCAACTTATATGGTCACTCTTTTTCTAATACAAAGTAATCAAAAGAACGGTTATTTTTAAACTTTTGAAAAATGGGTTGTTTCCAAAAAAGTGGTCGTTTGGACCATAGTGCACTCATGCATGATTGTGTTGTACAGTTTCCGGTGGTTAGAAACACCGGGTGTCAAAATCACCCTACATTTACCCGGTGCACCTTAAGTTCCGGTGGCTTGTTGAAGTTCTCTGCCACACACAAGCACAGTATGTGTGAATACGTGGCACACACACATTTACGTAACCTGGAAACTTAAAAAATCAAAACCGAGGTTTCGAAACGTAAACATTGGCAAAATGTTGTCGTGTCTGTGTACACACACACATACAACATGCCGAATTGCCCAGGTCCCGGTCCCCGAGCCAAAGACCTTAGGACCTGGAGAGGAAAAATGGACCATAAATATTTTCAACCCTAATATCTCGGCACTCAGAGACAAACACGCGCATGAAAGAGATAGCAAATGTTTTACTTTTCAGCTGACAGGCGAGAACATTTTTCGCTAATAAATAAATAAAATCAAATCGAAATAATGAAAAACAAATACTAACATTTAATTCATAATTCAGAAAAATGTTCAAGAAAATAAATAAAAATTAAAAAAACAAATTTATAAAAATAGAAAGAATTTTATTTGTGAGAAAGAAGAAGACAGAAAAAAGTCGTGCGCTACACAACCTCTTTCGACGACGTTTGACACGACTGGCAAAGATTTATTGTTGCACCATGGCCGTGCTCTCTCTTACTCTCTCAGGTCCTACTGAGAGCACAGGCCCTGAGAGCATAGGACCTGGAGCTAAAATTTGTCTGTAACACATTCGTTGTATGAACTGTCACATCTATATACTGTATGGTTAGTGGTTTTGCTCAACGAAGGGGTTACTGCGGGTTATTGAGAAAGAAATGGGTCAGATGATAATTATCTCGTTCCGGAAATTTAACCTTTTTCCGGTACTTTCCCTTTCTGAAAGAATTCTCTTTCATATCGCAATTTTTTAGCCGAAATCAAAATTGTCTACTTCGGGAGTTGAACCGATACAAAGGTATTTATTATTTATTTTATTATCATCTTTTTCCAAAAGGAGAATACAACAAGATTTTCGTAAGGAATTAGTGTTGTGGGTTGACCAACCCAAACAAGGTTTTGGAAATACCAACAATGGCAACACCTCTAGGAGGTTTTTCAAAAATCATGAAATAACAGCTCGTATTACTGGAATAGACAGTTTAATTATTAAGAGGGTTCACGTTACAGTCATGTGAATAATAATAAAGAAATGCTTCAGAAAATTCTCTACAAAATTACTATTTTCTGGAATTTTGAAGTGAACTACATTTTTTAGATTGGTCTATGTTTGCACTTCATAAAATAAATGTATATAAACAAAGTGTAGTGCTGAAAAAAATAGTAACAAATTTATTTCCATATTAACTAGGGCTTAAGCTGTGAAAAATAATAAGGTATTTTGTAAAAATACTAGACAGAATACGGCAACACTACCCAATGATGCGCCGCATGATTAAACATGCGGCCGCATGATTGTCTTCTTCTATCCACAGGGCTCTTATGGGCATCATTGTCGCATGTTCCGTTTAACGGAAAAATCCAATGATGCGCCTCAGTGTAAACAGGCTATAACAGTGGGAATTCGTTCCAATGCTGCCCTAACTAGTGTCTTTGTGACCTTTAATCCCTTTAAGGCTGTTTTAACTTCGTGCCATACATTTTCTATCGGGTTGAGATCAGGGGACGGCGCAGGCCTGCTTAAAACGTTGACATTATATTCTGAAAACCATTTTTTGCTACCCTCGAAGTATGCTTAGGAAACTTATTTACATACATATTTGAGCGTGCTTAAGCATACATACATATATATATACATAATGTATATCGGTATATCTATGCATATACTTCATACGGTCGCCAGACTTTCTAGTGTGTAGTGTGGCAGAGGGGGGGGGGGGCTGGGGCATGGAAAGTGGGGTCTGGTTGAGACTGGTTGGGGGAAAATCAAGAAAAGTGCCCGCAGTTAAAAAATAAATCTATTCTCATATTGTTCTTGCAGTGAACATTGAACATTTATACTATTAGTGTTGATTTAGTTGGTGTCGTTGTTATTGCTGTTGTTTTTGTTGTGCTTGTGGATCACACCCATCTATGTATATTTGCGCCAATCTTATAAGAAATTCCCTCTTTTATTCGAGTATTAAAATTTGGTTTTTGTGTTTTGTTTTTGTCGTCAGTGCCAAAGAAGGTGTTTCTTTTCATTTTCGTTTCCTTTTCCATTAAATTTTTGTTCGTTTAATATTTATTGTCCTCATATGTAAGTGTTAGGCTACAAATTTTTCGGTCACGGTCCAACACGAAATATTATAAATTTTTTGTTATACCTTTATTTACATTGATTTTACATACATATAGGTATGCCCATTGACAATATTTAATTTTTCAACACGCACACGCGGGCGCCCATCGTGTCACGATGTGACACGCAGAACTTACGGTCCATGCCCACCTATACTTAGGATCGGTATCTTGCTGAAACACCCATATAAGTGGCATATTCTCCTCAGTAAAAGCCAACATAATATCGCTTAATATTTTTGTATACGGTCATTATGTCCTCAATTCGATATATGGGACCAACACCTTCGTGCGAAAAACAGCCCCATACCATTATGGATCCTCCTCCGTGTTTAATGGTCTAAATTGTAAATTGGTCTGCGTACATGTTGAATACCACAATCAGGGTAAAAAATAATACATTTGGTCTCATCCGACCATAGGATATTTTTCGGAGACACACGAAGTCGATTGTCAAGTGCGGTTGTGTTTGTGCCACGCATGCAAACCAAAAGAAAGGCTGTTGAAAGCAGTCTACTGTCGCGCCTGTACGTACTTTGTATGTTATCTGGCCTCGCCGACGTCCCGCCGGATTGCAGGGGCACGGCTCAGCCACGGTATAGTAGCGCTTCACGTAGGATGGGGAGGGGTTTTGGCATTTTGTTTTGGCGCTTTCCACTAGAGCTGCAAAAAAATCGAGCCACTATCGATGGCGACTTCACTGAGTCGACTATCGAGGTTTTATTTCCCGATAGTTCGATAGTGGAAGGGGGGATTCCGCTCTCCTGTGAATGCAACAAAAGCTTCAAAATTGTTACAGGACGAGATCACCGAGCTTTATACATCCGGATTAGAGTCTGATCCTTCTTTGGCACCGTCAACACCATCACCGAAAACCAACAAAACGTTTTATCTCGAACGAAATAAAACTGACAACCGAAACCGAAACACAACAAAAAGTGCTACGCTCATTTGAAAACAATATTTTAAAACAAGAAATATGGACTCAAGCTCAGATGCCTTGCAATTTTTGAAGATGGTATTATTAAAGTTTTGTATTTTTGGTAAATTATAAAATATTTTATTTTCAGCGTAAAACTAACGACAGAGCTTTTCAATTATTGCCCAATAAGTATCTGTGCATTCCAGCAACATCCACAGAAAGCGAACACATGTTTAGTAAAGCTGGTTATAATTTAGGTGAGAAACGCAGCGCTTTGTAATTCTGCTCGCAGCGGAAGCGCAGCATTCGTGCCCTATGCACAATTTCTCGGCTTTCGCAGCGGCAGAGAAATGTCTGATGTCGTCGCACACAAAAGCGCCTAAAAAATGTGTGAGTCTGGGTGCCGACCCCTTTTGCTCACTTTTCTAAATATAAACGAATGGATCTCCGATATAAAGTTTACGCAAGATCTTAATTTTTTTTAGCAAACCATATGAAACATGTCTTCTTGTTTTTTATACCCGTACTCTAAAAGAGTTAAGGGTATATTGTATTTGTGGTAAAAGTGGATGTGTGTAACGCAGAGAAGGAAATTTTTCGACCCCATAAAGTATATACAGTGGCTCCATCGCATAATCGGACACTTGTTTTACCCAGTACAAATGTGATCAAAAAGTATACAGAAATGCTATTGAATTTTTGTTTTTTCACATTTATTATAACTTTGTAATATTGACTATCTAAACCATAAGCAAAATCTCATACATTCTAGTAAGAACAGCTAACTTTTAACTAATAGCGAAAAAAGTAATTTTTGGAGACTCAACAAAAAGATTTAGAAAAAAGTTAACTTATTGTGTAATTAATATTTTGTTGCGTATCCTTTCTTTCGTTTCCAGAACAGCCTGCAAGCGATTTGGAATGGATTGCACCAAATTCAGGCATACCTGGGGCTCTATAGAGTTCCAAGCTTCTACTAAAGCCTCTTTAAGCTGATTTAGCGTATTGCATTTTTTTTGATACACCCGCCTGGCTAGTTCTTGCCAAAGATGTTCAATAACATTGAGATCTGTGCTCTGTGCAGGCGTTTGCACAAGGTTTGGGCAGTTTTGGATCAACCAAAGCTTTGCAACGCCTGATGTGTGCTTCGGGTCGTTGTCTTGGTAGAACGCTGTCGTACGCTGAGGTGTTAAACCTGGTAATACACAGCCAGAACGAACAGTTGAGGAGTGTTGGCGAGAGCGTGCGCAGAGTAAAGTGCACAACCAAAGGGGCACTTCTGCTGGAGCATAACGGAGCCTCCCTGGAGACAACTCAGCAGATAAGAATGGCAATAGACCTTGTGACGTCACTTCGGCCGGGGTATGCTCGCCGCGCCGGGTCCACAGAAATTTGTTTGATCTCTGGATGTGGTAGCTGAAAGAAAAGGTCTCCTGGTTCAAGAATAAGGTGGCAAAAGTAGGTTGTTCTATTTATTGATCTTAAATTTACAGAGCTTAGGGTGTGTCGCTGGCTCGTACTCGAAGTCTTCCTTCAGGGTCTTCAGGGCCGCACGTGGCTACTCGCTGTGTGCAGGTCGTCTCGGGGGATACGTCTCGGGGGATCTCTCGGAGGGGTATCGGTTCTGGAGGATAATGCGCTCCAAGGATAGATACGTGGGTGTGGAGGATAATGCGCTCCGGGTGAGACGAGGGTTCTGGAGGATAATGCGCTCCGAGGAGAATAATCGTTGCGGAGGGTAATGCGCTCCGAGGAGAAGAGACGGTGCGGAGGATAATGCGCTCCGAGGAGAATATATGGCGGAGGATAATGCGCTCCGAAGAAAAATATTGGCAGCAAAGATTAAAGTGTAGAGGAATCGTACGCTCTAACACCAGAACCAATGCATTCCCAAGATGGACGGTATATAGCAAAGTTTTCCGCTTGCAATGTAGTAGAGGAATCGTACGCTCTAACCACGGGCAGTTACTGCTTACCAAAGCCTCGGGGAGCGAAGCCACCCTAAGCAATCCAAGACAGGAATGGTCCTGATGGCTCTGTCGTGGCTTTCCAAAAGTCAGCTTTTGGCTTCCTTCTTTGCCATTGTAAGGAAGTTTCCCAGCCGAGGTACAGACTCTCAGTCTGTCCAGGGCCCGGGCCTTCAGTACAGCGATATTTGTATTAGAAGACCCTAGAGACGGGGTCGGGGAGGCGTATGTGCGGTGCGGGGTGCCGCTTGGGGCATGCGTACGGCAACGTTGGCCCAGATATCTGGACAGCGGCGTGGACTGACTTGGGTACGGGGGGTGGGACGGATAGACCAAAGGAAGGGGGAAGACCAGCTCGTGGATGTCGTGGCATCCGCGTAAAACACCACTTGCTGGCTTCCCCAAACATGCGAGGGAGGGGAGGGGAGGGGAGGTTTTACCGACTACGGCTCCACGCTTGGGTAGCGGGGCAGAGGGAGGGAAACAACAATGCTACAAATTTTACATATACGTAAACACGGTGTGTATAGTTTGAAATCAATTCTTTATTTGCCTGCCTGTTAGCTAAGGGTATGTGTGCGTGTGTGTGTGTGTGTGTGTGTGTGTGTGTCCCTAATCCCTACTATCGCACCTATCTCTACCTCCTTCTCATCTACGTGAGACCAGCTTACCCCTCTTCCTCCGTCTTATGCATCTTCCTGGTTCTCTTGCTGCGAGTCCGCTCCTCGTGTTCTGCTGCTGTTCTGGTGCTCTGCTGCCACTTTGGATTATTTTCACTTTCGCGTGACCGGCCGGTTCGACTGCCAAAACTTCTGTCCCAATCGTCCATTTGGCGCGTGCTTTCCTAAGCTCATCATCCCATCTCTCCTCTGCCGCTCTGCTGCCCCGGAGATGGTAATCCTCTCCCCTGCTCGTCGTTGCGTGCGCTTGCGCTACGGCGTGAGCAGCTCGCTGCAGTGGCCCGAGCTCGGTTTTGTGGGTGGGTGGGTGTACAAATCCATTTCTTCGTTCGCGTTTGCTGTGTGGGTGTTGATGCTGGTGTTTCTGCTCTCTTTGCTTATTTTTGGCGTGCGCTTGCGCTACGGCGTGAGCAGCTTGCTGCATCGGTCCAAGCTCGGCTGTGTGGGTGGGTGGGTGTACAAATCCATTTCTTCGTTCGCGTTTGCTGTTTGGGAGCAGTGCGTCTCTTCTCTTCTCATTTTTGCGTGCGCTTGCGCTTCGGCGTGAGCAGCTTGCTGCATCGGTCCAAGCTCGGCTGTGTGGGTGGGTGGGTGTACAAATCCATTTCTTCGTTCGCGTTTGCTGTGTGGGTGTTGATGCAGGTGTTTCTGCTCTCTTTGCTTATGCATTTTCTCTTCGCTCGTTGTTCTCTTTAGGGTTATCCGGGCTGGTTCTGGTGCTGGTTCTCGCTCTGGTTCTCGCCCTAGTTCTCGCAATAAAATTAGGCGCGATATTTGAATGTTCGGGAGTTTTTAATGGGATCTCTCCCCTAATATTAAATAACAAGACTAATCCTAAGGAAATCATAAAGAAAAAATAACTAAAAAATATAAAAAAATAATAGTAAAAATATATATATAGCTATTGGAAAATATGGGAGTGAAGCCTCCGTTCCTTGTCGAGGGTGTAAGGGGATGGATGGGTGGTGGCGGGTTTTGGGAAGTCTCTTCACACTCCCCTCCTACTTCGGGGGGCGCAAAGAAATAAACACTTCCCCTGCCAAATTGACGGACACCCGGAATGCCTGCCAGTCGTGGGTTTCAATCTTGCGGGTCCGGGGTCCTATGATTGCGGAACGTTGGCGCACATTCTCCACCAGGGTGGCAGGGATCCTGCGGTCGGGCGTCTCGACCCTCCACTCAGCTGGTGCCTCGATCCACTCCCGCTCCTCCTGGATGTTATAAAGTGCGGGCAGCTCCTGGAAAACGCGTAATAACTCCTCCGCCTCCGAGCCGGATAAGCCTAGCGAGAGGTCGTCTTCCTCTGGTGGCTGGTGCTCTGGTGGCGGCGTGGCTGCCCGTGGTTCTGGTGGCGGAGATTCGCTCTGCAGCTCTGGTGGCGGCGTGGCTGCCCGTGGTTCTGGTGGCGGAGACTCGCGCTCCTCTTGTGGCGGCGTGGCTGCCCGTGGTTCTGGTGGCGGAGACTCGCTCTCCTCGTCAATTCCTGACTCGGACCGTGGGTACTCCTCGGTGCTGTCGTCGTCGCCTAGATAGGGGAACGACCTGAGGCTCCCACTCTCGGACTCGGTCGTGGTGCTGGACCCTCTGCCGCTGTCCATGGGTGTGTCCGACTCGCCTGGTCCCTCCTCCTCGCTCGGATCCTCCACCTCCATCGCTTCCTCTGATTCTCCCGTGGCCTGGAGTGCCTTTGCGACCTGAAGTGCCTTTGCGGCATTGATCCACGCTGCCGTAGATCGGGTGGCGCTGGGGGCCGTTGCTGGCTCTGTCCGGGGCCGGGCCAAGGTGTATTGCCAGTGGATGGGCCAGGCTACTCTAGCTTGGGTCGGGTGGCTGGGTTCCGCGGCTTGGTCGACCCTGGGTCGGTCCTTCGCAAATCTGCCATCGTGCAACACCTCTGCCTCGCTATCCGTGCTGCTGTCTGATTCGGGGTCCAGCTTTCGACGCCTGTTCTTCTGGACTCTGCCTGGCGGCGGATACCCGGACCCGAGGCGACGTCGTGCTGCTGCTGGTGGTGGAGGGGATTTTAGTCGCCGGTGGTGCCGTGGTTCATCCTTCAACGCTTCTGTCGAGGGTTGACGCTCCTGCTCCCTCTGTCGCAGACGCTTCAGCTCCTGTTGGAGGGCTGCATTCCCCCGCCTGAGAAGCTGGAGTTCTCCGACAGGCTCGTTGGGGCTTCCCTCCTCGATGGCGGCCACGGTGGTGTCGCCGGCCATCGCGAGTCGTCGGAGTGCCACTCTGGAGGTAGAAGGGCCTTCGTCGTGTTCCTGTGCCCAGGGCATGGCAACTCGGGCGAAGCCGCCTTCCGGATTGTGGTGTTGGTCTCGGCGCTCTCCGGTGAAAGCGTGAGGGGGTACTGGCCGGACCGGTGATAGGCCGATCGCCGACAGGAAGGCTTCCCCTGTGTGGGCCCGTGGGGAGTCGGGCGTTGTGGCTCCCAATGTTGGGGTGTTGGATGCCGCGTCTTGGGGCTGATTCCCTGGCTGCAGTCTCGCTCACACCTGGGTTGCTCGTCGTTGTTTTCCTAAGGAAGAAACCTTGAGGGGTTAAAACCTGCCTAGTAATTTTTGTCTATATATACCCTGTCCTGTCGATAGGTGCGATTTACAAATTTGGTGCTATTTCTTATGATTATTCCCATAAGGGGGTTATACGTAGCTTACTGTGGTGTCGGCGTGGTTGCTCCTTTTGGAGCAAGGACGTTAGGGCAGCGCACTGCCCTAAGTGGCCCTCATGAACTCGTGTGGGAGGTGTCTGCTTTGTTCTGGTCATCTTCGTCTGCGAAGTCTTCGTGTTGGTCACTGCCATCGTCGTTGTGGTCGTGGAATATCTTGAGATCCGCCAGCCCGGCGGTTCGTCGCTGTCGTCCAGGGTGTTGTTGCAGTCGTACTATGGTCGGGGATAGAAACTTTATGACCCGAAATGGTCCCTCGAACTTTGGAGCCAGTTTTGCAGCGAAGTTGTCGGCAGCCTTAGATAGCTGGTGTTGGCGTAGCATGACCAGTGTCCCGATCATGGGTCGCCACTCGCGTCTCCGAAGATTGTAATTTCGGCTGTGCTCTTGAGAAGCACGCTGGGTGTTTTCTTGTACCACCCGGAAAATTTCGCTGAGTCTGGATGCCTTGTCCTGTGGATCCTCGCTGGTCTTGCTTGGTCCCAGCGTCACCTCTTCGTACAGTGCTCCGGGTAGGCGTGGCTCTCGTCCATGCATCAGAAAGGCGGGGCTGAAACCCGTCGTGTCCGAGGTGCTGCTATCCACGGCCAGACTTAGTTCTGGCAGAAGCTCATCCCAGGTTCGTTGGTCCTGTTCCACGTATTGGGCGATCATTGTCTTGATCGTTCTGTTGGCCCTCTCGGTTGGATTCTGCTGGGGCGTATACGGAGCCGTGTGTTCCAATTCCATCCCGGCCATTTTGCAGAAGTTTCTGAAGGAGCGGCTCGTAAGCTGAGTGCCGTTGTCGCATACAAATTTCCTGGGCGTTCCGAAGTGGCTAAGGATGCGCTCCCGGAATGCCTTTTCTAGCAGTGCCGTTGTGGCTTTTCGAAGCGGTATTAGGTCCACCCATTTACTGAAGGAGTCCAGGAAGACTAACAGCATGGTGTTGCCATGTTTGGATCGGGACCAGGTCCAAGACAAGCAACAGAGCAAGCAAGCACAAGATCCTCAACGGAAAAATTGAACACAAGGACGCCCTCAGAGCCTACCACCAGCACCGAACGAGAACAACGACAACAACAATCCAACAGCCCAGCAACACGGGAAACAGCCACGCTAACCCCACGCTGGTCGGGGCCAACAATCGAACTAATATCCACAGCGCCTCTCTGCCAGGACCCGGAAACCAGGACGATGACCCCCCGAAACACCGACCGCAGCCCGGTCGTGACCAGGGCCGACGCCACCCCGATCCTCGCCAACACAATGGAGTACCTTCCGCGTACCGACATGACTGCTAGCGCCATGCACCGAGCCATGCCTAGAGCCATGCACCGAGCCATGCCTAGAGCCATGCACCGAGCCATGCCTAGAGCCATGTCCGAGATCTGTCCACACAAGTCGTTGTTCCAACACCAGAGGCGTCGTTGAGACCAGCCAGTTCATGCACCAGTCTGGAGACAATGCAACCCAAGTATTGCATCAGAGACACGAAATTTCTCTACCCATAACCAACAACACCCCAATCATCGCCCACAAAAGCGAGTACCACCGGAGGATCGAACCGCCCAGCGCATTCGACACAACCATCCTGCCGAAAGACCCGAATCAAACCTTTGAACCCGAAGCCACCGAACCAACCGAAGACGAGCCAGAACAGCCCACGGATCCTTGGCCACCCGACTTCGTGGGGTCCCTGGGCCTGGCGTGCATGCATATGTCCTGCAGGCTTAATCTGGCTTACCTTATATCTCTGGCAACTTTTACATTGTTGCACGTATCGTGCGATGGAGTCATGGCCAGTAGTAGCGCTGGGTCACCCGGTTTGCTGTTTTTCGGATCCCCAGGTGTCCTGCCGTCGGATGATCGTGACATTCCTCTAGTACTCGTCGCCGATGATGCTTAGTGACGCAGAGCTTCCATTGGATGGGATCCTCGTCGGCTGATCGTCCCCCTGTTTGCTTATAAATTTGCCCGTTCTCGATGAGGAACTCTGCGTGCTTTTCTGGTTGTGTCTAATTCGCCTGAGTAACCGCTGTAACCATAGACAGGTGGGTCGGTCTTCCTCTGTTCGTTGGAGTGTTTCAACCGGTTGACGAGACAGGGCGTCTGCTACCACGATTTGGCTTCCACGTCGGTAGTGGACGTCGAACCTAACCTGTTGGAGTTCCAGGGCCCAGCGTGCGATGCGTCCAGGCGGCTTGTCGAAAGTGTTGCAGCTCGTCTGCCTTCGGCCACCGGGATCTGCCAGTATCCGTTTTTAAGATCCAGCGTGGAAATGTAGCAGGCGTTCTGGAGTCTTTCCAGAATATGAGTTATGCGCGGTAGCTGGTATGCGCCGGGCACCGATCGGGCGTTTAACTGTCGATAGTCCACACACATCCGCATCTCGCCAGTCTTCTTCCCCACTAGTAAGATTGGTGCGCTGTGGGGGCTTCGGGAGGGCTCGATTCGTCCGTCGTGTAGTAATTCTGTCACCTGGGCATCGATTATCTTTTGCACGGCCGGATTTTTTGGAAAATACCGCTGCTTCACGGGCTTGTCGTCCCGCATGGTGATCGTATGCTCTGCTATCTGTGAAATTCCGGTCATCCCGTCAAATTTGACCAACTCCTCCTCAAGGAATTTGGCTGCCTCTGGTGTGGGAGGATGCACGGGGTCGGGGGCTGGTGGCCAGGGAGAGAGGTCCTTTAATTCCATGGCGGTGACCGCGGCCAATATTGATTGGTCGTAGTCGTCCTGATCGGTGGTGCGGAACGGATTCCTCGTCCGGCCTGCTTCGGCGCCGGCCAGTGGCTCCAGGTGGTAGTCCACGTTTTGGCTCTCGTTGCCGCCTGGTCGGGGTGGCCTACTGGGTGAGCTTGGTGTCAGCCGGAGAGGGTCGTGGCGGAAGGGGTGTACTGTCCGTGGTGTGCGGCAGCATGGCCTTTTCTGGTCGTCGTTGGCTTGAACTCCACACAAAAAGTCAAGGCCTAAGATTAGGTCGTCCAACACTGTAGGCAAGACCAAAAGCGATACCTGAGTTTCCTGCTGGTCGAGGCGCACGTCCACTGTTATCGCCTGAGTGATCTCCTTCCGTGACCCATCTGCCAGGCTGATCCTGGTCCGCACCTCGCGTTTGTTCGTCGCTGTCCCGATCTCCTTGGCCATTCGCTGACTAATGAAGGATCGCGTGGCTCCCGTGTCGAGAGTAGCCTCGAACGCTCTCCCATCGATGGTGACCAGCCCTGCGATTCTTCCTCCTACCATTCTTAACGGGTGGATTGCTCCTGATCCTGTGTGCGTGTCTCCGTCCGTGTCCCGTTGGAACGGAGACCCGACCCGTTTCCCGACTCGGTCTTCCGGCAGCAGTTCATCGTCCTGACCGCTCGGCGGCCACATTCCCAACAGAATAGTTTCTGTGGATTGGAGCACGCACTGCTGAAGTGTCCTTCTTCTCCACTCCCACGGTTTCGGCCGATGCTCGCCGGCCACATCCCCGAGCTGGGAGGGCCGCCGCTGGCCTCCTCCGTTCGGCGCTCGGCACTCGAAGCTCCCCCGGTGATCCCGGGCGACGTTCGATGTTCCATTGGCATCGTTTGAGGTACTCCGTTGAGCCGTCGTGCCGTTGCTGGGGTACGTGCCCCGGGGTCGGTTTGACTGTCCTGATCCATTTGTGCGAGGGCGTCTCGGTCCCTGGCAGTTTCGTAGGCGGCGACGAGCTGCGTTAATTCCGTTAGGGAGTGAAAATCTTGCCTGCGCGTGTACAGTTGGTATTCCGGTCTAAGATTCTCATAGATCCAGTCTATTTATTGCTCATGGGTGTATCGGGCGCGCTGCATCATCAGCCGAAGTTCAATCATGTAATCCCTGAATGATTCTTTGGGCTTCTGGTCGCGGGTGCGGATTGTGTCTTCCAAGCGGTGAAAGTATCTGGGGGGAAGAAGGAAATCCAGGAATTCCTTGCGGAAATCAGTCCAGTTTTGTCCTTGCATTTGGAAGGTGCGGAACCATCCCTCAGCTTTGTCGGTCAAGAGTCCCGAGATGGCCCGTGGTAGCTGCTCGGGGCTCCCTCCGTAGGACTCTACTCGCTCCTCCAGCCTGCCGCCGCTCGATGAATGCCAATAGGTCGGCGTGGCCATCAAAAGTGAGTCCCCATTTCCCTAATTTGTCCGCCAGCAAGGAATAGGAAATCTCCCCTCCTGGGCGAGGGATTCGTTGGCGCTGGGAGTCGCTGGGTGGGTAGCGTTCCTCGGGAATTGGTGATTCGGTGGCTGTGGCCCGGGGCACGATGGCGTTGGGTCCTGGTCCGTTGATCACGTGGTCTGCCTTGGGTGTGGCTCCTGGTCCCCTTAGCGTGCGGGCCTGGTCGTCTTAATAGGCAATGGGTGTTGTCACCGGAATTATGCGCTGCCCTGTGCTAGTCCCTCTG
The DNA here is from genome assembly GCA_035043285.1 of Drosophila subsilvestris. Taxonomy (NCBI): domain Eukaryota; kingdom Metazoa; phylum Arthropoda; class Insecta; order Diptera; family Drosophilidae; genus Drosophila; species Drosophila subsilvestris. The sequence continues at coordinate 1,167,112 of JAWNNB010002181.1, read as the reverse complement.
CTCGAGCTGGTCAGCTCTGGCAGCAGTAGGCGTGTTGGCCCTGTGCGGCGCGGCGAGGCCCGGTTCGGCTACCGATTCCTGGATTCCAGTGGCTTTTGCGTCTGGGTCTCTGGTGAGGCTGATAAACTCGGGCACGATCAGTTGTCGTTTCTTCTCGTCCATATCTCCTTCTCTTTTTGTCCGAGTTTCTGGCCCCGGTGACGTAGCTGGGCTTCGATGGTCCCTGGGACTAGGGATGTTTCCGAACTGGGCGTTCAACTCCTCAAGTCTAGCCTGTACTTCTTCCGAGTGTCCGCTGCGTGCGAAAAAGGCTGAAAGTCGGCCGCGTAGGTCGTCTACGGTACCTGTTTCTCCTAGCCCAAATTCCTTGGCCAAGCCCTGTAGCTCGTCTTTTCGGCGGGAGTTGATCCAACGGGTACTCATTCTGTTCCTAATGAGGTTATGTCCTTCTTCGGGTTAGGTTACGTGCCCCTAACACTGTTGATTGGTGATCCTTATTGTACGGATACAGCACCAAAAATTCGTTGGCCCTGGTCAAGGGGATGCGGCACGGTCCTGAAGTTCGGGGATCTGGGATGGCTGCTGCTCCGCGGGGCACGGCGCGCGGTGGGAAAGACCACTTGTCTTTACACTGTGGGTCAGGGATCCTTGGAAAGGATGTGCTTCACTGTGCAAAGGAATGCGGCGCGGCACTGTAGATCAGGGATCCTGGTTAAGGATGTGATTTGCAGTGGCAGGATACGCGGCACGGCACTGTCGGTCAGGGATCCTGGTTAAGGATGTGATTTGCAGTGGGAGGATACGCGGCACGTCACTTTCGGTCAGGGATCCTGGTGAAGGATGTGATTTGCAGTGGGAGGACACGCGGCACGGCACTGTGGGTCAGGGATCCTGGTTAAGGATGTGATTTTCAGTGGTAGGATACGCGGCACGGTAGGTGGTTCAGGGATCCTGTTTTTTAGGATTTGATTGGGTAGAGTTTTGTCTGTCGCTTTGAAGCCTCGGACTTAAGTGTCTGTCCTCTGCCTGGGCTCCTCATTATATTGGCACGCGGCTCGGTTCTGCCGCCAGCTCTGCCGCCAGCTCTGCCGCCAGCTCTGCCGCCAGCTCTGTTAAAGCCGACCACGGCTTCTCTGCTGTCCATTGGTGCCTCTGCCCGCGTGGTGGTGATACCACGCCCGCCACGACCGCGTGTACGCGTGCGTGCGGTTGCTGTACTTCACCTCGTCGTCCCCTGGTGTTGTTCCTTGTCTGTGTGCGTGAGCTGATTCTGCCCGATTTTTGGTGGCGTCACTTGCCGTCTCTCTTTGGCGTGCTTGCCAAATTTTTGGCGTGGGTGATGCGCCGATGTTTTTGCTAGGAGGGTGGGGGGGGGGGGATAGCCAGCCTCAGCTGTATTTGAGTCGGAGGTCAAAGATTTGGTGCACTGCTGCTGTGGCCACGCTGATCTGCTACTGATTAGTTTCACGATTTGTGAGTACTTTTTGGCGGCTTTTCTCGCTCTGGTCTTTGAAAGTTGGTCGGGGGGGGGGGGGGAGACATATGATCTGGTCTGCAGGGCACTGGTCGTGGCTCTCGCTATATTCCCTGTTCTTCACCCGCTTTTATTTGTGGCGCTCGGGGCACCACCCTAACGATCCCGATCCTAATCTCTTCAGGTCCCTCCTCGGGCGCCATTTGTAAGGAAGTTTCCCAGCCAAGGTACAGTCTCTCAGTCTGTCCAGGGCCCGGGCCTTCAGTACAGCCACATTTGTATTTGAAGAACCTAGAGACGGGGTCGGGGAAGCATATATGCGGTGCGAGGCGCCGCTTGGGTAGGACATGCGTAATGCGGCGCTGACCCAGATATATGGATAGCGGTAAACGACCGCAGGGGCGACATGGGCGTCCCGTTGGGTCCGAGGGCAGGGCACGAGGTGGTGACTGACCTGGGTATGGTGGGGAGGATAGGCAAAAGGGAAAGGGAAACCAGACACCTTGCCGGCTTTCCCCAACATGCTCGGAGGGGACGCGAAGGTAGCGGACTATGGCTCCCCGCTTGTGTAGCGGAGGCAGAGGAGCGGAGTCAAACAATTGTACTGGGTAGGGAGGATGATAGGCGGAAGGGAGAGGGAAGACCAGCTCGTGGATGTCGTGGCATCCGCGTAAAACACCACTTGCCGGCTTCCCCAAACATGCGAGGGAGGGGGGGGGGGGAGGTTACGGACTATGGCTCCACGCTTGGGTAGCGGGGCAGAGGGAAGACAAAAATGCTACAAATGTGCATGTATATAAACAAAGTGTGTACGTTTTTAATAATTTTCTTTTTTTGCCTGCCTGTTAGCTTATTGTCTGTGTGTGTGGTTATGAGATGGGGAGGGTATGATGGCACCGCAACCGCGGGACTGCCGCTAGGCATTGCTTCGCATTACTTGGGTTTAGCCGGACTGGCTCCGCTCCAGCCTGCGCAGCTCCTTGATTGTTGTTGCTGCCATGTTGGCAACTGCGCTCCATGCCTGCTCATCGGCTAGCATCTTCTCGGTCAGGGTGTCCGCGTTGACTCCTGCAAGCGTCTCCCCTAGCCTCTCTCGCTCTTGCGAGAAGCGGGGGCACACAAAGAAGATGTGCTCCGCATCCTCTGCAACTCCAGGGCCACAGTAGCTGCAGTATGGGTCGTCTGCATGCTTGAACCGGTACAGGTACTGTTTGAAGCAGCCATGTCCCGTCAGTAGTTGGGCCAAGTAGTGGTCCACCTGGCCTTGCCTTCTTTGGAGCCACGGTTTGAGCTGTGGGATGAGCCGTCTGGTCCACCGTCCTTTTTCTGCTTGCTCCCATCGCCTTTGCCACCGGGCTATGGTGCCCTCTCGCCGCTCGCTGGCTACTTCCAGCCCGCTCTGCCGTTCATCCGCCAGGAGATCCAGCGGGACCATGCCTGAAACAACCAGTGCAGCGTCTTCCGACACCGTCCGGAAGCAGCATGTAGCCCTTAGGGCGCAGCGCCGGTAGGCGCTTCTGCAGTCTCTGCTGTACGTTGGCACCCCCATTGCTGGTGCCCACACCGCTGATCCATACAAAATTATGGATGTGACCACACCGACGATGAGCTGTCTGCTGCGCTGCCGTGGTCCTCCTGTATTGGCCATCATCCTACTGATGGCCGCCGTTGCAGTGGCTGCTTTCGCGCTGGCGTATTGCAGGTGTGCCTTGTAGTTTAGTCTGTGGTCTAGGATTACCCCTAGGTACTTCAGTGCTGGTTTGGTCTGTATATCGACGCTTCCTACCCTTACGCATGCCTTCTCTACTTTTTTCCTGCTGCTTATAAGAACAGCCTCCGTCTTTCTTTCGGCCTGGGAAAGTCCGTTCTGTGCGAGCCAGTCCACTATCTTTCCGATAGCTGCGTTGCAGTTAGCTTCTGCCTCCTGTACGCCCTTCGCTATGGTGACGAGCGCTATGTCGTCTGCGAAGCCGACGAGCGTGCACCCATCTGGCAGAGCGAGCCGCAGGATGTCATCATACATGGTGTTCCACAAGATTGGCCCTAGAACCGATCCCTGTGGTACACCGCCGGTGATGGTATGCAGCTTCGTTCCCTCGTCCGTGTCGTACATGAGCATGCGGTTCGTGAAGTAGCTCCTCAGCGTCCGTATAAGGTGCTGTGATATGCCTCTCCGTGTCAAAGCCGCGAGTATACTTCTCCAGCTGGCTGTATTGAAGGCATTCCGCACGTCTAGCGTGCATATCAGACAGTACTTTTTCGTGCCTCCAGCCCATCGCGTTCCTGCAATGGCTTCTTTGGCCAGTCTGGTGACCATCTCAATGGCGTTTATAGTGCTCATCTTCTTCCGGAATCCGTACTGGTGGGTGGAGATGCCCTGGCGCTCTGTCAATTCAGCCTCGAGTCGGGTGCATACCAGCCTCTCGAGTATTTTGCCCATACCATCTAGCATGCATAGTGGTCGGTATGCCGATGGGTCACTTAAGTCCTTGCCGGGCTTGGGTACAAGGACTAGTCTTTGGCGTTTCCAAGCTAGGGGTACTCTCCTTTCCGCTATGCACTGGTTGTACATTTTCGTGAATGCTTCCGGGTGGGCGCTAATTAAGTATTTCAACGCTGCATTGGGAACTCCATCGGGACCCGCCGCCTTACCGGTCTTTAGATTTGCTGCTGCCTTCAGCACCTCTCCCACATTGATGGTAGTGGCTGCCGTATCCGCGTCTGCCTCGCAGTCTGGCTCTTGGAGTGGTGGCTGCCAAGGAAAGAGTGCTTCAACTATTCCCTTCAACTGGGTGGGGCATTTGGGCATAGGCTGTCTATTGAGTTTTCCCATGACCAGCTTGTACGCACCTCCGAAAGGTTCGGCATCTGCCGCATCGCAGAGTTCTTGGAAGAATTTGGCCTTGCTGCTTCTAATGGCGTCTCTTAGGGCTTTCCGTTTGGCCTTGAATGCCATTCCATTGCTCAAAAACTGTAGTGTGCCTCTGGATCGCTGGTAGGCGCGACGGGCCGCGCAGCACTCCCCCCTGGCTTGCGAAATGTGCTCGTTCCACCATGGTACTGGTCGGTGCCTGCTTCCTCCGTTCTTTCTTGCCTCCATAGCAGCATCACATGCCGCTATGACGGTCCTGCCGATGGCGCTCGCGCATGCTTCGGCGTCCCCAGTGGCTGTTAGGCTCTCTGCTGCGTAGAGTAGTGCGGATCTGTCGAGTGTTTCTTCCTTATATCCTGCCTGCGTTGATCTTTGGATCCTGGCGGTGTTCCTGCTGGCCGAGATTTCTGTCAGCACTGCTAGGTGGTCGCTATGCGTGTACACGCTCAGCACATGCCAATTGGACTGGCGTGCGATCTCCGGGCTTGCAAACGTTAAGTCGATGACAGACTCGCGGCCTGCCTTGCTATACGTCGGGGCACTTCCTGTGTTTAAGAGGCAAACATTCACGTTTGCGAACTCATCCAGTAGCGCTGACCCTCGAGGCGTGTTCCTGGTGCTCCCCCAGGTCGTGGCCCATGCGTTGAAATCGCCCGCTATTAGGACCGGGGATCTGCCTTGGGCATCACTGGCTATGTCGCGGATGACTGCCTCGTACTCCTGTTGAGTGTGGCGTGGCGCTATGTAGCAGCTGTATATATGCATGCCCTTATGCTTGGCTCTTGCGTAGCCCACCCTTGATGCTCTATGCGTGAGCTGTTCAGGTTGGGGCCCGCAGCTCCAGATTGCCGCTCCGCCGTCTGAGCTTTGTTGCCAACCTCCTTCGTGTTTGCTCGCATACGGCTCGCTAAGTATGGCTACGTCTATGTTCTGCTCCAAGACTGTTTGCGCCAGCAGGTCCTGAGCAGCTCGGCAGTGGTTGAGGTTAAGTTGTAGTATCTTAACCATCGATCAGCTTAGACATGGCCTTCTGGTACTCGGGACAGGCGCGGCTAAGGACCGAGTGTGCTGATGAGTGTTTGTCTCCCGGCTTGCCAGCGCATAGTAGGCATTTTGGTGGGTTTCTGCACTGGCTGTGCTTGTGCCCCTCTCCACCACATTTGTAGCAGGCTTCTTTTGGTCGTGAGCTCGTCAAGGTCGAGGATTTCGATCGTGGCTGTCTCCTGCATAGCCTTCACAGCTGCCTTGTCTCCAAGAGCTTCTTGTATGGCCGTCTGTACCTCCTGCGTAGCGAGGTCCGAGGACTGTTGCATCCTGAGGAGCAGCTCCCCAGAGGCAGTCTTCCTTATGCCCTGCACCTTGCTCCTAAGGCCTTGGAGCGATGGGGCGGCCTTCAGCAGCTTGAGGATGTCGGCATAGGACGTCTCCTCCGTGCATTTAACCAGCACTGCGTCTGGCCGCGCTGCCTTCTTTTGTTTGGCACGCCTACCTCTGACCTCACTCCACTTCTGGGTTGGGTCAGCACTTTCTGCCTTGCTTATCGGGCTTGCTTTTGTCGCCTCTTGCCGGATGGTGTCCGGATGGCCTTGTCTGGGCTTGGCGCGAGCGCTCTTCTCCTCCGTTTGCGTCTCCTTAGTCGCCTTAGTCGCTCTGGGCTTCGTGGGCTGTGGATCGCAGTTGCCCAGCCTGGGTAGGGGACCTGCAGGTGGCAGTGGCACTGGGTTTTCCTTGGCTCCGTCCTTTCATCCGCTGGCGCCTTTAGCTGGGACCTGACCTCCATTTGCAGCTCCTTCATTCGCCCGATCATCTTCTTGATGGCCATGTTGATAGACCTCTGGCCCTTCTCGTTAATTTGGTGTAGAAGATCATCCAGTATTGCTCCCATCTCGTCAATATCTTGGGCGCTGGTCCTGCTCCTCTTTAGGGGAGTTTTCCTCACGCTACTCGATGGAGAAGGGGGGTCCTGCGGTCTCTTTGGGGTATCAGCGTCCTTTATTTCGTCCGATGGCGGCCCGCTGGCAAAGCTGCGCATCGTGCTTTGCTTCAGGGGCGGCGCTGAGGCTGCTAGTTGGTGTGGCGGTGTTCGGGCCACCTTTGAGGCTTTTTGGAAAGCCATTTCTCCGTTGCTTGTATTGCTACTTGCTTCGTCGGCCAAGTGTGCCACCGGCAAAGCAAGGGTGGGGAAATGATTTTTGGGGCCTCCAGAGCTCCAGAAGTTATGCAGTTTGGATGGGGTGTAGCCGCATAAGTTTTCCCCGCCTAGGAGGTAGGCAGTACTTCCTTACAGCAGGTCGCTGGCAGAAGCTGTCTGTTGCGGGAGCCACTGACTCTCCGCAGTAGGCGCTGTCAAGGGCTGGCTGCTTTGGCACCCAGTGCCCCTTCACAGCACTGCTGTCGATCAGCTGGCTAGTGGCCTGCACCCTCAAACCCTGGTATACCAGTCGATCAGCTGCGATGAGTGGAGTGGAATGTGTGCAACCCCAAAGCAGAAAAGGAAAAAGTTGGAGGAAGGAAAGAAAGGGAAAAATGGAAGAAAAGGCTGGAGCCTCCGGGCGTTGAGTGCCTTTGCGACGCACTCAAGGTGGGGCCTTCCGCTTCAAGTCCGCTCCTGGTGGTGATCCGCTCCTGCTCGTTCTGCTTCTCCTTCCGTTTTTTCCCGCGTGTTCTGCTTCCACTTTCGTTTTTATTCAACTTTCACTTTTTGCCGCTTGTGACCGGCCGGTTCAAGTGCCAAAACTTCTGTCCCGATCCTCCATTTTTCCTCTGCCGCTAGCCTCTCCTGGCGCTTCGGCTTTTCTTGGCTCTCCCCGCTCTGCTGCCCAGGGGACGGTAATCCTCTCCCCTGCTCGTTGTTGCGTGCGCTTGCGCTACGGTGTGAGCAGCTCGCTGCAGCGGTCCGAGCTCGGTTTTGTGGGTGGGTGGGTGTACAAATCCATTTCTTCGTTCGCGTTTGCTGTGTGGGTGTTGATGCAGGTGTTTCTGCTCTCTTTGCTTATGCATTTTCTCTTCGCTCGTTGTTCTCTTTAGGGTTATCCGGGCTGGTTCTGGTGCTGGTTCTCGCTCTGGTTCTCGCCCTAGTTCTCGCAATAAAATTAGGCGCGATATTTGAATGTTCGGGAGTTTTTAATGGGATCTCTCCCCTAATATTAAATAACAAGACTAATCCTAAGGAAATCATAAAGAAAAAATAACTAAAAAATATAAAAAATAATAGTAAAAATATATATATAGCTATTGGAAAATATGGGAGTGAAGCCTCCGTTCCTTGTCGAGGGTGTAAGGGGATGGATGGGTGGTGGCGGGTTTTGGGAAGTCTCTTCACACCATGATCAGCTGCTAGTGTGGCCGTTGGGTTCTTGGTCTGGTCACACTGTAAACGCGTAGATTCGAATATTGGAGTGTGGCCGTTTGTGCGGTTCGTTTGGTCACACTGTTGGCGCGTGGATTCGAATGTTTAAGTGTGGCCATTTTGTGAGGATCGCTAGTCTTATTGTTGGCGCGTATATTTAAAAGTCGCGATGTTTGTTGTTTGAGTCTTGGTTTTAATTTAAATAATAATTCATATTTTTGTCTCTTATACCTAGTTAATAAATGGAATACATGTAATAAAGGTGAATGGCCGAAATTATATGTTGTAATCTTCGTGTTGCTTGTGACGTTTGGCGCTTCCGGCAGAGCTGGGCGTCACAACCTTACAGTCTATCCTGTCGCTTCATCCTGACGCCACCAAAAAGGCGGGGCTGTGGATATGTGGTGACACATCAATGGATTCGTCCGCGCAAAAGTTGGGAGGATGTGGACCTATGCGTCTACCTCGCCCCTCTACGAGCGCGCAGGTATCCTCGACAACCTAGCGGCCGATGTCAGAGGTCGACACCCAGTGTCTATCGGAGGCGATTTCAAGGCATGTGCAGAGAGTGGGGAAGCAGCTCGCTCTTCAAATTGGCGAGCTGGAGTGTTAGCAATGCCTACACGGCAAGCGACCATCTGGCAATTATCTGCACACATTGGACAGCGAAGAGGCATGAGGCAACCAGCTCCACCCAGATGGAAATGCTTCCGTGCCGACAGCATGAACACGGCACTGTTTACGGAGCTGACGATGACGATGAACCTTGCAACGGGTGACCCCTAGCTTACGGGAATCTCCTAACCAGGCTCGCTTTGAAGAGGTGACGCTAGAGGAGGCAAAAATCGTCGCTCATTCTCGCCCTCTCCCTGCGCCCGGACATCTTCGTCGTGCTCCTAAACCAGTGCCTCCGAGAGGGAGTATATTTTGAGAGGAGGCTGCTTCTGTACGGCACGCAGACCGGCACGGTGCAGCACGCGGTGACAGGTGGCGTTCCGCAGGGTTCAGTGCTGGGCCCACTACTCCGGAACGCTATGTACGACGGCATCTTGCGACTGTCGGTGGTAGAGTCGACCTGAAACCAGGCAATCGCGCACATTCAGCAGTGGCTGGAGCAAGTGGGACTGGAGCTTGCGCCCCCCCAAGACCGAGGCAGTGTTGGTGTCCAGCCGTAAGAAGGTGGAGATGGCCAGCATCACTCTTGCCAACACGACAGGAACGTCCAAGAGAGCGGTTGAAGTACCTGGGCGTCATGATTGACACACGGCTCTGCTTCCGAGAACACCTGGCCTACATGAGCGCGAAGGCGGCGTCCAGCTATTCTGCCCTCTCAAGGATATTGCTGAACACTCGTGGACCGAAGCATGGTTGTAGACTCCTGCTGACGAGCGGTGATGCTCTAAGCGGAGCCAGTCTGGGCCAATGCCCTCAAAACAGAGAGCAACGCAAGGGGACTGTTAGCCACGCACCGGCTCTCCCCGCTACGGATCATCTGTGCCTTCCGAACGGTCTCCGACGAGGCAGCCCATGGCATCGCTGGAGTGGCACCCCTCGAGTACCTGGCGGACGAGCGGTCCACCTACTACATGGAGACCCATGGCAGGGGCAACGCAGAGGCGGCAAAGAAACTGGTGCACACAGCGTTGCAAGCAGCGGAGTCTAGAAAAGGGGCAGAACCACTGGGATACGGCCACCAAGGGACGGTGGACCCACCAGCTCAGGTGGGAAACACGGACAAGTCAACTTCCACCTGACCCAGCTCCTCAGTAGCCACGTCTGCTTCCGCAGCTACCTGCACCGCTTTGGGCACGACCAGTCTGCGGAGTGCTCATGGTGCGGACAAGGAGTGGAGGAAGATGCCGCACATGTCAACTTCTCGTGTGGAAGATTTGGCGGACAAAGGCATCTGCTGGAAGTCGCCCTGGGTGGTGCCATTATTACTCGGAATCTGGTGCCATTCATGCTCCAGTCTCCGGCGCACTGGGAAGCGACAAGCAACTTCGCAGCGACCATCATGTCAGAGCTGCGCGCTGTTGAGCGAGAGCGAAAGGAGCAGATAGTCTAGGCGACGCCTTCGCATGTGTGAAGCAATGCTTCACGGCCGTACCACACATGAAGGGTTCGTGTAACACTCTAGAGTGTTAGCAGGTGGCGCTCTCTGTCGGTCAGGTGGCGCCCTCTAGGGCTCATGGTTGAGAATAGAGTCAGGGAATTTTTCGGAGGAAAAGAGAGTAACAGGGACAAATGTCAGGCCTTTCACTCAGTGGCCCCTATTAACCTTTTCTAGTCCATGAGGTTGGCGCTCAAACGTAAGCGTCTAGCTCGATCTCTCGCTTTTGGTTCCCCAGTCAGTGCAGTTGTGCGGAGTGGAAGAACTTCCTTCTTTTTATATACGCGGATATACAAGTAGAGTGCAAATTGGCCCTGAAAAGTCCAGAAGGAGAAGTTTTATTGTTGGCGTTGAAAAGGCGTTGAATTGGTGAGAATAGATAATTAAAGTTTGAGGGCGCTTCGTGCAGGTCTTGGCGCTCGTTAGCTATCGCTGCGCAGAGGCGACGCCGCAAAGAGGTGCCCTCAGTGGGACACTGGATTGGAGGATCACTTCCGTGGTCAAGGAGAAGCTCAACAGAGAAGTCCCGTTCCATCACCCAGATAGGCCGGAGCTAATACTGAGCTCGGACGAGTCCATTTTTAGTATCTCCCTTGCGCCTCCCTCTACGCCAATTACCAGCAGCGCTTTCAAGCAGCAGCTTAGGGGGAAGAGGGAAAAAGGAAGATAAGCCGAAGTTCTAGCGGGCAGAGCTAGTGCTTAGCGGATGGCTAGTTAGTGCCCGTGAACAGTTCAGTGAGACAGCTGCGTCGACGACGTCCGCAAAGGAATTGCTAGAGACTCCCTTGTGGATCCGGACGGCGAGTCGTCAGAGGCTTACCAGATGCCCAAGAGAATTTATTTTTTTTTTTGTAATTAGTTTTTTTGTGTAATTTCTGTTATGTTTAATTGGGATTGGTAATCTGTCTGTTTGTGTAACAGCAAGATTAGGAAGTGTTTGTGCAGTGAGCAATGAGAGCGAGGGGTCCGGGAGTGCGCGCTTAGAATATTTTTTTCCATCTCGGAATTTTCCTCTCTCCCTTTCTTCTTTAAAGATACAGCAATACGTCGGTGAAAGCGCTTTCTTCGATGGAGTTCTGACATGGCCACATAAGTCTGCATTTTTTTACACCAGACAATTCAAGTAGAAATGTATTTATACACGGACCTAATTAATTATGCGCTAGCCCATCCTCTACCGTCAAAGTTTAAGCGTAGCACTTCTTGCCAGCCAACGCTCACATTTCCGGAAGTCAGTTAATTACCAAGCCGGGATTGGGTATTCCAACAACGATCTGCGCGTTTAATTATTTATTCATATTTATTCACATTTATTTATTATTTGTTCGTGTTTATTCATGTTCATTAATTTTTAGTCCAGTTAATACTGTTTATTTCCCGTGCATTATATTGTAGCTTAAGTATGTCAGTATGTTCATTTTTATAGAATTTAGAATATATTTTATAATGTTTTAATCCGTTTTTGTTTTGCCTTAGCTAGCACTCTCCCCATGTAGGCGTTCCTAGGCGAAAGGGGTCATTCCATCTTTAATAAAGGCGGCTTGGAATGGCCAAGGTAGGGCGGGCGATACAGTCTCAGTAACACCAGAGATGGAGACAAAACTCTTCGCAGCACAGACCCTAACTTTTTGTTTATATTCAGGGATAGGTAGTATCTCCCGGTTATGTTTTCGTCGCAGCACGCTGCCACCAGCATGAGGGGTGCAAGATCATCACCCTAATAGCCGACGAGCAGAAGCCGGAAACCTTAAGTGTGCGCTTCCCCTCACTGACCAACAACTAGCCTGGTATAATTTTTTTATTTGTGTTCGTACATACATACATACGGGCTGCAGAAATTTTACAGCTATGATTTATTTATATTTTACTTTACCCTATGCCAAAAAATTAGCTTTTTAGGCGATCACTCGAATAGACTCAGAGGCTGCAATTTTAGTTACTGATAAGCTGTGCTTCGTAAAAGGTGCATTTAATTACCTCTAGCGACTTCCCTTTATTTAAATACAAAATGGGTCGGGGCAAAGATCTAACAGCTGAGGAAAAAGCAAAAATATTGGCATATAAGGACAACAACCTTACAACCAGGCAGATAGCCACACAAATTTCCAGAAGCCAGATTGTTGTGTCTCACTTTCTGCAAAATCCATCAAATTATGGAAAAAACATAAAAACTCCTAATAGAATGGAAGACCGAATGGTATCAAACCGTTTTTTCGGATGAAAAACGTCTTAATTTGGATGGACCAGACGGTTTAATTTTTTTATTTTTTATTAAGAATAGAATCATGTATACTGCAGAAATACATTTTTTTCATGTTCATTAGTACTTTGATTTAAAAATTGAAATTTCATACGGAAAATTCCTGAGTCTATTCCATTGATCGGCAGTTTACACTAGCGTAAATAAAAGAATTTAAAAAACAAACGAGAATGAACGTGAGTCGCTTCTAGTTGCGACTCTACTTTTATACCCGTACTCAGTCAGTATATTAATTTGTGAGCTTATGATTGAAATTTAAATAGAAATTTTAAAAGTTTACATTTTACATTTTTTTGCTACATCTGTTAACTACATCTACATGTATAAATTTATATAATACATCTAGAACAAATATTCTACGTCTACCATTTAGATTCAAAATCTCCTCCGCGAGAGGGCGCTCACGCACTGCACAGGGCAGAGTGTGTGCGAGCGAGAAAGAGAATGAATAGCGTCAGCATCGCCAGAGGAGGTGGTGGAACTGAAAACTGAAAATTAATTTCAGATTCGGCAATCTGATAGATATGGTCATTCCCTACGACACTGCGTTTTAGTTTTATCTTATCCTTAAAATTGTGGATGCCACAGATTTTCGTCCTTTGTGGGCGCGGAAGAAGGCGGAACGAAGTTTTGAAATACACTTGTAACATTGTGATATCACATGAGTCTGGAAACAAAAATTTGGTTGCTCTAGCTTTATAGTCTCTGAGGACGAGGCGTCAAACAAGACGGACAGACAGACAGAGACTCGGCAATTGATGCTGATCAACAATATATGTATATACTTTATGAGGTCGGAAAATGTTCCTTCTCTGCGTTACACACATCCACTTATACCACAAATACAGTATACCCTTAACTCTTTTTGAGTACGGATATAAAAAGAAGAATGAGACTATAAAGAAGTTTGAATCCATCCATCAAAGGTTCGAACCATCCTAGAACCAGCTCCAACTACAGTCTCCCACTTTTATTTCTTCTAATTTTCACATTTATTGCCAAAATTATGCTTTTGTCGAAGGTACTAAATGAACTGTCAAATATACATGGCAATAGTCAGAAATATGCTGAAAAGAAGAAAGTTTATCCACCGAACTCGTTTTCTCTATTAAAACATAAACTCATTATAATCGGGACTGGCAAATTGGCGTTCAGCTTAAAAATATGCGGAGTCCTTCCGGCTTGACGCCTATTTAACAGATAGTATAACCACTAGAGCAACCGGATTTTGTGTGCAGACTCCTGTAATATCACAATGATTTTATATATTTACCAGATTGACGATTACGCCATTTTAGAACCAAGAATAAAAAAAAATACAACTTTCAGCCTCACACTTAGGGCCATTCAAATGTGGCTGTTCACTTATGTATGCGAAGTTTATACAGGATGTACAATCAGCGCCCATACGAATCATTCGCCGAGTGTGCCCTAGTAGACGCAGATCCGTTAAAAATGCCATTGAATTAGACATATTCGCTTTATAAAATCTGTAAAATCTTCAATGTGGTTTTTTGTTTGTTTGTTGATTCGTTTATTGATTGGCGGCTAGGCTACTTGTTAGCAAGGCCCCTGTGAAGGCGTGTCCATGGCAGGCGGGAGGCATAGGCCACATGCCCTCCGCTGCCAAGGAATATACATACATGTTGGATATTACATATTTACAAATCGCAAATGGTGCACATATACACAATCATTGCACAATTGGGGGGGGACTGATAACTATCAATATATATGTTTCTATATATATTTCTATATAGGTATTTATGTATAAACATATACGGAGATATATGTATGTCGCTATAAACATGGGTGTTTTTTTTGGGTTACAGTTTTCACGCATACAATTTAAATATATAGAAAAAAAATATGTTAAAATTATTCAAAAACAGTGGCGCAGGGTAAGCCATGTAGTCTGGCTTTCTACAAGAATCAAGAGTCGCTGAGAATATCCTTCAATATCGAGCTGGAGTTGCGTGAGGGTGCAAATTCATTGGAGCTTATTGTCAGCGAATGTGCTGCACCCGCTCCCACCCCTGATGCTGGTGGAGAAGGTGGCGGCGCTGATCCGTTATCCTGACCCGCAGGCACTGCCGCGGAAGGATGCCCTGCTGGCGCTTGCGTTGGTTGCGGGTGCGGGGGCGATGACCCCGTGTCCACCTGACCAGTCATACCAAGGAGGGTCGGTCTCATCTGGGCCGCTGTCTGTGGCTGCGACTCCTGCTCGAGGAACTGCACGAATGCCTGCACTAGATTCTCATTTCCGCGACCAGGGACTGGAAAAGAAAAAATGGAATTAGATATGGATATTGATCCTTCAAAGATATTCCACCATGTGTACACACCTGAGCTCCCCGGCGCTGCTCCTCCGCCGAGTATGGCTCCCAGCCAGCTGCTCTGCTGCTTATTTAGACCTACCTTGTCCGACTCCTGGACGGTGAAGTCCAGCACGGAAGATATCAGGCGCAGCACCTGCTGCTTGTCTCCAGCATGGCCGCTCACCACATAGCCGATCAGCAGGCTCTTGATCAGGCTCTTGTCGATCTTGTCCGTCTGGCTGCTCTCGCTGCTATTGAGCCTCTGCTCCAGATGGTCGTTCGCCTCCTTTAGGCTCTCCACTAGCAAAATATACGGAATAGTCGGGCATATTAGTGCGATTCTACAATTGCGCGAATATGGTTTTCGGTTAATTAATTAATCTTAAGCCTACGAGTCCGTTAATAAAGCGCGCGCGCCTGGGTTTGGAGCTGGGTCTTGGGATTTGTCTTTTACTTTTACTTTGGCTTTGGCGTGGGCTTGGCATGCGGTTAGTGCGATCAGTGCACGGCGTAGTATAACATAAGTACTGGTTGTTGAATTTAAAGCACACCAGTACCTGATGTAATACTCAACCGTACAGACGCTGCTGGATCCTGGGAACGCGTCGCGAATGGTTAGCGAAAATGGCGACTGCGAGTGGCTTTGGTGATGTCTGTATGGCTGGCTGGCTGGCTGGCTGGCTGGCTGGCTGGCTGGCTGGATTGATGGGTTGTTTGCTACTCGTAAAGGTACATAGTACGTTCCCTGGACATTGGGGATGGGGGCTGGCTGACTCGCCGAACTACTCTCCAATGCAAAACGCAAAATGCAAATCAATAAACGATAACGAAATCAAAACGAATACGAGAATACGATATAAAACGATAAAACGAGAATACGAGAATACGACAACGGAAACAAATCAAAATTCAGCTAGGTGGGCGACAACAGAGAGCAATAGGTAGGAAGGTAAGTGAAGCAGTAGTACTTCTATCCATATATACTCGTAATCTTATAAATATATGTATATACAAATATATATAGACATGCAAAAGGGGTATGCTATATGCTATAGACTATAGGCTATTTATTTGTAGGCTGTATAGGTGTGTGGTGTACATAATGTGGCATATGCCGCAGTCTCGAGCAATCTCCAATTGCAAAGTGAGTGTGTCAAATGCCTCAAATCGCTCACATTTACAAATTGAGATTATTCAATGCTGCAGATACAGTTGGCTTTTGAAAGCTTTCAGCGGTTTTTTTTTTTAATTTTTTTTTTTTGGAACGAATAACGGATTACGGGTTACGGGTTACGGTTTACGAATTACGGATAATACGATTTACGAACTGATTACGGTTTTAACGGTTATCTTTTCTTTACTCTTCTCCTCTTTTCTCTTTTCTCTTGTGTTGCAACGGTCATATGTAGTCATACGAGTATTTGGTACAACACAATCATAATCATAATCACAATCACATCACAATCAAATTATATCAAAAGCAATTCAAATAAAAAACAAAAACTAAAAATGCATTAAATCATAAAAGTCAGTAAGCAAAAAAGTATACAAATTGAAATAAAAAACATACAAATTCGAGTAAAGTCTCGGTACGGGGTATGGGATAGGGGCGCACAGCAAGGGGATAAAAGCTGTGGGGTTACGGCTACCGAGGAAGTCTTCTGTCGTGTACGGAATAAAGAAATTTCGATAAAATTTCCCAAATCAAAGTAATTCTGAACAAATGCCAAAATATACTAAACAGTACTTAAGTAAGTACTTATATTTATTTTCTACTTTTATGGCATTCTCAATTTCTTTCTTTACACGACACCGAACTTCCCAACAACAATAACAGCAACAAAAACAACAACAAGAATCAAAGCTAATAATCACAAATGAAGCAACTGAATATTGAGGCTTTACGAATATAATAACTACATAATACTTTATAGGCGCATTAAATTATATTGAATTGTATTGGATTGTGTGATTGTTGGAGGTGGTTGCAGGTGAGATTACCAGCACCAGTTTGGAGTGTTTAATTTGCAGGATTTTGGTTTTGGTTTTTGGCAACTACGGGCAGTAGTGCATTATACAGACAAGCAGACGGACAGGCGGACTGAACGCAGTCTGTGTGTGCGTGTTCGTGTGCGTGTGTGTGTGTGGTGCGCGGTTGGGGAAAGTAAGCCGAGGGCAGAGCCAAGTAGGCATATGTTAGGGGTGCATTTTGGGCATGGGGTGGGGTGGGGTTGGGTGTATAGTTGTATAGTTGTATAGTGACGCAGGGAGAAAGCAAAATGTTGTAGTTTACCTGATGCTGAGGTGAGCAACTTGAAGTTACAGCCAATACAGTTTTTGCCACGTGCCGTAGGTGCGAATTAGCGAGTTATTTTATATTTGTTTAATTGTGATATTTTGTTGTTCTTTTTTTGTTTTTTCTTTTTCTTTTTGGTTTGTGTGTTTTCTTTGCGCTTTGGTGATAAAATGCAATTCAAAAAAGTCGATACCAACTGAAATTCCGAGTGTTTCATATCTTGCTTAGCTCCCAGAATTACCAGCTGATATTTACCTTTGAGAATCGTGAGGTGAATCGTGACGTCGCTTTCTCTGGCACTCTCTCTCGCTCTGTCTCTCACTCTCACTCTCACTCACTCTCTTTCTCTCTCCCTGGCATTCTCTCTCTCTCTCTTATTCCTTCACATGCTCTTATTCATTCACTCGATAGACAGTCAACATTTAGCGGTATTTTCTTGCAGTGCAGTTTAGGATGCGTGATCGAGGGGGGGGGGGGGGGGGTGGGTGGAGGGGTACGTTTCGTAATGCTTAGGGGCTTTTGGGGGCGACACCATGGGTTAGGGGTTAGGGATTGGGGTTAGGACTACGGTTAGGTACATGTGGGTTCCTTTTGTGCTTGGTGGGGTTAGTCAAGATCTGTACCTCTGCAGCCTGTACCGCCCGCCGGCTCACTCACCTTCATCCCTGAGCACGGCGATCGTCTGCTGTCCCGCCTCCAACTGGTCGGAGAGGCGCGCCGCCGCCCGTAATCCCTGATTGGCCTCCGCCAGCTGCTGCTGCATGGCCTCCATCTCCGCCTGCAGCTGATCCTGCCTGTCCAAGTGGACCTGCATCTCGCGGCGGATGCGCTGGGTGGCCATCTCAATGTCGTGCTCCCTGTCTGCGATGACCAGCGGGTTATGCTATGCTCCTGGGTGTGTGGGGGCCGAGGCCAAGGGTACTTACCATTCTGGAACTGCTCCAGGGCACACTGCAGATTGGTCAGTGCCGCCTGTTGCTTCATCTCGCGATCATCGCACTGCCCCAATTTGGCGAGCAGCTCGTCCCGTTGCTGCTGGAGCAGGGCATGCTGGACCTGCAGCGTCTCCGCCTGTTGATTCGCCCTAATGCTGTATGGATTAAAGAGGTAGAAAGAAGTGGGTGGTAAATGGAGGGACGAGATCTCCCTTTATATCCCAATCCCTTGCCCAATCTGTTATCTGTTCCCATCCCATAATAACCTTTGCCTATGCAGGGTAGCCTCGTATCATCCTCATTCCACTGTGTCTCTGTGTTCCCACTGGCAAATGGCCACAGATCATATTTCGATTGCACTGCTCCCCATTGATCCACCAGGCTTCCAGATACGTTCACTGGGATCCTTTCCGACGGGTTTTAGTTTTTATGGCTCTGGCTCTCCTCTGTAGCTCCTACTGTTCGGATGGAAACACTGCACACTGAAGCTGACTGACTAGTGGAAACAGCCGATAACTCCGCTTCATCTCCACTTGAAGCCACGTTCGGCATTAGCTTGAGGTCTGCTCGCCTGGCATAAGGGTGTTTTATATAAGGTAGCAGCGACTCAAATCGATTACAACAGCGTGTACAATCAATGGCGGAAGCTATAGTCGTCGGCAATTTGTACGCCCTAATGTGAAGCGGTGGAAACGGGTGGAGAACAGGTGGAAATAGGTGGATGTGGTGGTGTGGCATGGTGAATGCAATTAGTGAGCTGCTTGCGGTGCCATCTGCGGACTCTGTCACGCTTCGGGTCGCTTATCGTGCCGTACTATATACCGTAACATAATGCAATTAGCATTTCAAATGTCATCCCAAGGTGACCCCCCGATCCCAAACCAAACCAAACCAAACCAAACCGTTCCCCGTTCCCCGTATCCCCCCAACCTAACCTGACTCACCTGGCTGAAGTGTAGGCTGTACTCGACTTGGACACTTCCTGCTGCAGAACTGTCTGCTTGGTGCGTGACTCGTCTAGCTCGCGTTGCAGCTCCACCGTCTCCTGGGTGTGCAGCTCCTCCACCTCCAGCAGATGGGCACGAAGCCGCTCCAAATCGCGTTGCACGCTCGCCTGCTGCTCGTGGGCCTCCTGGCTCGCCTGGGCCTGGCTGCTCTGCTCCGTCAACAGATTCGTGATGCGCATGTCGGACTTCTCCTTGAGCTCCTGTACTCGCCTCATCTGGCCCTGCAGCTTCTCGCGCTCGCGGACCAGCTCACCGACCTGCTGCTCGAAGGGCTGCAGCCGCTGGATCTCCCCATAGTACTGCGTGTTCTCCGCGTGCTTCTGCTGAAGCGCCTGGATCAGCTCTCGCTTCTCCTGGGCGTGGCTGTCGCTGGTCTGCTGGAACAGATTCTTCCACTTATCCTCGCTCAGCTGAATGCTGCCCAACTGTTCTTTCAGCTGATCAAGATCAGTGGCCTGCTTCTCCAGCTGCTCTTCCTTGGCCTGGATCTGTTCCGTGAGCCTCTCTAGATCAATGATCTGCTCATTCTTCTTCTCTCCCAGCTGCTGGATCTTGCTCAGCTGCTCGTCGTTGCCCTGGATCTGCTCTTGGAGCTGCTCCAAATGCGCGCTTTGCTCCACCAGCTGCGCATCCTTGGCCTGGATCTGATCTTGAAGCGTAGCCAGCTGGGACTTGTGCTGCCCCTCGGCAGCTTGCAGCTCTTCAATCTCCCGCCGTGTCTCTTCCAGCTGCGCATCCGTCTGCGCAAGTCTGCTCAGACACTCTTTCAGCTCCTGCTCCTTCTGGGCTCGATCCTTTTCAGTCGCCTTCTTTTCCTCCGCCTGGTACGCCTCCGCATCCAGCTTCGATTGGAGCCGCTTCTGGGCTTCGTGCGCCGTCTCAAGGCGCTGTCTAGCCTCCTCCAGCTGGCCCTCCAGCTGGACGATGGTCTCCTCATGGTGCTCCTCGATGGTCTCCAGCTTGTTGCGCTTGAACTTGTCCAGTTCGTTCAGCAGGAGCTCGTTGTTCTTCATCAGCTCGTCACACTGCAGGATGTACTGCGAGATGTCCGCCTCCAGGGTCTTCTTCTCGTGCTCGCTAATCCGCTGCTGGTCCTGCAGCTCCCCAAGCCGCTGCTCGGCAGCGTCGAGGCGCTGCCAGCGCTCACTCAGGACCCGGTAAGCCCGCTCCAGGCTGTGCTGGGGAGCGGCCGAGGACAGGCGGTCCTCAATCTGGGCCTGCAGTAGGGAACGAAGCTTTTCCAGGTCGTCCTCGGCGTCGTCCAGGTCGGTTATCTCCTGTTTCTCCTCGGCAATGGCCTGCCGAAACTTGGCCTGTGCTATGCTGGCGTCCAGTTCCTGGCGCAGCCGCCGATTGTCGGCGCGCAGGGCGTCCAGCTGCTGCTCGAAGTCGTGCGAGTGCGTCTCCTGCTCCGCCTCGGCGTTCAGCTTCAGCTCCTGGTTCTGCATGGTGAGCTGTTGTAGCTTGAACTGCAGCTCCAGCTGCAGCTGCTCCTTCTCGCCTTCGCTGATGCGGAGGCGGGTCTCCAGCTCGGCCAGCTGATCGATCAGGAGGCTGGAGGAGATCTCCTTCTCCAGCTGGGCGTCCTGCAGCTGGCTATTGGCCAGACTGAGCTCAGCGATGCGCGACTCGAGGGCCACGAGCTTGTCGCGCAGCTTCTCCTTTGACGGGGGCTGCGTGGGGTCCGGATCGGGGTCTGGATCGGAGCCAGAGCCGGAAGCGGCATCCGCCTGACGCACCACAATGAACTCGTCCTCACTGTGCTTGGTGGAGGTGGAGGAGCTGTTAGAGGACGACTCGGAGGTCTTCTTCTCCTTGGCCAGCTTGAGGTCATCCAGCTCCTTGAGCAGCTTCTCCCGCTCCGCATCGGCCAGGCGAACGCGATCGATCAGCTCATTGTTGTCTGCGCCCCGCTTTTCCAGCAGCTCCTGCATCTCGGCTAGCTCCAGCACGCCCCGCTTCAGCTCCAACGCCTGCTGCTCCAGCTGTTGCTGCAGCTCCTCCTTGACAGAGGACAGGGCGCTCTCCGCCCTGGTGTGCTCCTCCAGCTGCTTGTGCTGCCGGGCAATGGCCATCTCGTGCTCGACCATGCGGTCCGCCTGCAGCTGTCTCAGCTCGCCCACCTGCACCTGCAGCTGATCCTTGCGCCCCAGCACATCCCGCATGGCCAGCTCGTGCTGGGCGTCAAGCTCCTCCAGCGAGGCGTTCAACTGTCCGTTGAGCTGTTCCAGCTCCGCTATGCGATCGTTCAGGCGGGACACATCGCTGTTGCCCAGGGCTATGTCCACGAGTCGCGATCCCGCGTTGGCTCCAGCTGCCGCGCCTGCTGCGGCGTCTCCCTGTCCGTCGGATCCGTCACCGCCATCGTCCCAGCACTCCCAGCTGTCCTCCACATTCTGATCCTCAGCGGTCTTCCCCTGCTGCTGTTTCTGTGGATTAAATCAATGGAAAAGGATTCATGAGAATTAGTATTAGTATTCGCCCCACTAAAACAGAATTGAATGGAACAATCTTAAATGTTCTATGCTTTGGTTATTTACCCAAGAACCCAAAAACGCAGATTTTCCCTTGGGCCCTAACCACCCCCCGTTAACAATTGGAATGCAACAGTTTTCAGCAAGTTTTATCCTGAAGAAAAATACCCTAGACATTTGCAGCAATACTGTACCCGCGCCTACTGACTGGAATGATTGGAAAAGAAGTGAAATACTTGCCACATGGGATATACTTGACAGGAGGATGCAGTCAAATTCAAAGGAACCAAAAGCCCAAGCCAAAATCGTTCACTTTTGCGCATGCGTCGCCCGATAGGTCCCCACGTCCTGCCGCCACCCCCCTGGAGCTTGGCTAGCTCATCAGCAAACCAGGTCAATTGGCAGACGCTAATGGCTAAGGGCGGGGCAAAGCAGGTGGGGCGACTGCGACTGCGGCGGTCGCAGCGCGTGAGACATTCGCGCGTTAATGAGTTTATGGATGAGTTGAGCAAAGATGGCGGCGACAGAGCACAGCACGCTGACGTTGGTGCCTCTGCTGCCGCTGCTGACAGCCCCTGCGATAAGGTCCCAGCAACGAAATCCCCATAAAACCCATGACGAGACCGCTAAGCGGGCTAACAGCCAACAAAATGGCTGTAGAGGCCGTAAAAAATATGGAAAAAAATAAAACAGCAAAACAAAAACCACCAACGGGAAACGGGCCACGAAATAAATATTTGAAAAATGGCAAATGGCTAATTAAAATTGACTCAAACTGTGTCTGTGTGTAGCCAAAGCGATACATACATATGTATGTATGTACATATATACATATGTATGCCGATGATTCATACATGTACATGTATTTAGGGGCGAGCCAGGTCACAGGAGGCAGATCAATTTGAATTCACTTTCTTGAGATGGAATGATCAAGTTATAGATCAGGATGGCTGCTGGCGAGGAATCGAAATACGATTAAAAGTCAGGTTATACCATTTATAGGTTTTCTTTCTATTTTATACGAGAGTACCCAATGCTTTAAAATGGTATAGGAAACTAGTAGTTAGTCCCTGCCTGTTCCTAGTTGGTTGTCTTTAATTTGTTATAGTATCAGTATGTTTTCAGGGTACATATGTATATGTATACGCTCCCAAGTCCCAACTCCAATTACACGTTTACCAATAACAGAAACTTAAACAAGGAAAGCGTTGAAATCGGAGAGCAGGCAAAGAGAGACAGACTTCGACTTCGACATCGACTTCGACATCGGCTTCGACTTGGTTTGGTTTGTTTGTCCACCAGGCATTTGTTTAGTCTACGGTCTACAGTTTCTACAGTCTCCTCACGACGACTGTGTTATATTATACCCTCTGTTGGGGTTAGGGTATAATAATCGAAAAGACACTTGTACAAACTGGGCTATCAGAGAACGGCTCATATGTAGCTATTTGTGTGAAAACACCTGTGTCTCATAAATAAATACGTATTATAATGAAAAATTATTCATGCTATGCTATGCTGCCCGGCAACGGACTCCGGACTCCAGTTTTGAGGCCAGCGATCTATCTCTCTCTCTCTGGCCCAGGCAGAGCTAAACAATCGATCATCCTTCCGCCCCCACAAACGTGTATGATATGATATGATGTGATGTGATAGGTCGGCGTAGTGTTAGTGTGTGTCTTTTGGGTGTATAGAGGGGATGTATGGCCAGTGGGATAGGAAGATATGTACAGCAGTCCATGCCTAATGGCCTAACCATAAACAAGACCAGGCCCAAAAAGGCAAAAAACGATAAGATAAAATGATAATGCTGAGTGGGTAAGAGGTGGAGTTTCGGCTCAACAGGTTACTGTTGCATGGAGGAGATAGTATGGGTAGGAGGAGGCGCCTATAAACCGGAAGTGGGGAAAACAAATAGTTTCCAAGAAGAGCCCATAGCTTATTTTCAGGGAATATACTACCATACATACATATGTATGTATGTATGTACATATATACAGTACAGTACATAGAAATCAGAGTAGACTCTTGGCAGCATATGGCGATGGGGGAAAGACCTGGGAGCCCTTATCAGGAAATACTTATGTATAAACAAACATTGCGGCTTACTCGATCAATATTGAATTGAGATCGCTTTAGTCACGACCGCTTCTCCACTCTGTTTTCCGAGCCGAGTGACTTCTTATCTAATCGGTCCGCTCCTCATTCCACATACGCACACACACACACACATACCAATTACGAGCATATCCAATAGGGTGGTGCTCGAGCACCCCTCGATCGCAGCTCCCTCAAACCCTGGGATGGCAACGACTATGGGATTTCGTATTTTTTGTTTATAAATACACATTCTACGAATGCTGTCTCCTGAGAGAGAGAGAGCTCCGCTCCGCTGTGTTCTCGGCTCGGTCTTGGATGGCTGTCGTTGAATCCCCTCCTACATTTGCCGACGGAACAATACCCTGTACGTAATACGTATGTATGTGTGTGTGTGAGTTTCGTCTATGGGATGTGGGATGTGGGATGTGGTAATGGAACCCAGGGGAACAGCACGCTGATTCTGAGTCGTAACTGAATCTATCAGAATGCGCTTGGGTTGGGTTGGGTTTGGTTGGGTTGGATTGGATTGTATTGGGGCTTGTGTCGCCATCGTTCTTTCTGGGGTATTTGGTTTACTTTATCCTCAGACGAAATTCAAACAGAGGGTCAGCGATACCGAGAATTTTGTTGAAAGCTAATCGGAGACGAGGCTCGTAGAGTGGATCCAAGCAAAACGATGGGAATGTGAAGCCAAGCCAAGTAATTCCCCACACGGAACCCCGAATGCCCTTGATACATATTTACATATGTATGTACATAATGTCGAGCAGGAAAGTGAAATAGGAACCTAAGAAGATTTCTCTGTAGAACCCCACTGCCTGCAGGAAGGCGGATGGGAACATTCGTATAATGAAAAGTGGCCAATTATTTGATAGCGGAAATCCAGAGGCGATAACAAGTAAGTCAATTAGGGATTGATACGAAACGCGACCTGTGGAAAGTTCCCACATCCTTATCTAAGGAATTCCGACTCGAATGAAATCAAATCGAACCCAAAACGAGCGCCAGCTCTACTTTTACAACCCACACAGAACAGGCATGGTGATTTATATCTGTCTCAATTTTGCTTGTACTTTTCATGCGAAAGGGGAAGAACATAGAGAGAAAGAAAGCAACCATGAACACTGGTTTTGCTCTTATTTTAACTCTCACACTCCATTTGTTTGCCTTTTTGGTTAAAATTTTCGAATGTTAAATCTGTTTCCCTCTTCTCGCTGAAACACCAGCCGTTATGTCTCCCTTCCCTCCACCAGGAGGCGCACTGCACCCTGCACAAGGATGAGGGTGTGAGAAAAGAAGCATTGAGTGATCCGATCCAAAAATTCTGGAGATCTGGATACAAAATTAAGTTTCTCTAGCTCTAGCTATAGTCTCTGATAACTAAGCGCAGACACAACTATAATGACCCAGCCATTGATGCTGATCAAGAGTGCATAGACTTTTAAGGGTCAGAAACGATTCCTTCTGGGTGTTACTCACATCCACCACAAAGCTAATATTTTGTATCCCTGTACTCAAAGAGTAAAAAATAAAATATGTGACTGGTTAGTGCCCCCAGAGCTTCAGGGAAGGGTATCGCCGCCCCGACAGTCATCATAAAACAAACGTGCTCATCTCGCTTTTTTTTTTTTTTGCAATTTAGCAGAGCAGTCAAATTCGACATGAGCAGCACAGCACTGCTCTACGAGCCTGAGGCCGAGCCAAGTCCCTCCCCCTGCCCCTGCCCCTGCCCTTACCCCGGACCAAGCCCATACTGTTGCCTGGCCAACAAATGAGTAATAATAAAAATAATAATAAGTTAGTGTATGCAGTGCAATAAAACAAAAGGGAAAATTACATAGTTAATAAGATAAGATGTCAAGTCGAGACAAAAGTCGAAAGTCAAGGCGGCGGGCCAAAACACAGCAACAGCCACAGCCACAGCCACACAGGCAGCAACGAGCACAGTCACAAAAAATACAAAACTCAGAACGCTCTACGAACTATGCCGATATATGTAGTTATTTTGTGTGCGAACTTAAGTAAGTATAATAGAATAGAACATAGGATAAGTGCGCTTTAATTGGAGTGCAACAGACTTTCAACAACAATCCCAAAATATTCTGGATTAATTACTCATTCAATCGATATGATTGTTTTATAGATCTGAGGGTAAAACGCACACGTTTGTGTAAATAATCACCACATTTTGAAATACTTAGCACAGATGGAGAAAAGTCTCCAATCTGCACTGTAATCGCTCCCCGCACTGGCTCTCCCTTTTCCCAGCCGTGCCCCCCATCCCTTCCCATCCACTTACAGTTACTTGTCAGCATGTGCAGCGATTTTCGTTTTTCGTTTCCAATTTCGGGCTGGCAACTCGGCAGAATTTTTGCCTTCGTTATTTCCCGCGCTAGTCATTTGATAACTTTTTTTCTTCCAGTTTGCAGTTATTCTCACAAGCAAAAAAAATTGGCAAAAAATATGGCAAGGTAAAATTAAAATGGAGATCGCTTAATTTTCACTTGGAGACGGCGATGATTGCGCGTTTTGTGTACGACAACGCGCGGTTGTAAGCAATTAAAACAAAGGCAGCCACAGCCACAACAACAAAATAAAGATTTAACCAAAAAATAAACGTTAACAGGAATGAGAAAGTGCTTTTTTTTGTTCTAATTTAATTTTTGTATTTTTTAGGTTTCTAGTCTCTCTCTCTCCAGTGGGAGCAGAAGGGGTGGACTGACCAGAGACGACTTTCCCGTTGCGCGACCGATCGAGGAATGAACTCAACGTGCAACGGGCGTTGGGTGAAAATAGCAGAATGCTGAGAACCCACATAGCCGAAGTTAACACAGAAACCGAGCCCGAGCCCGAGCCCGATACCGATACCGATACCGATACTGAAGCGCCGAGCCGAAGCTATTGCCGGCGTGAGACAGAGATAGCAACAGCCGTGGCAGCGGCCGCGCAATCAGCAAGTTTGGTTGTGCATTAGAGCAGGAGGAGAGCAGGTGAAGATCGCTCGCTGCTCCCGAAGCTGGCGGCGACTCCTGTCGTAGTTCAAGCGCCGAGTACAGGCTATCGTTTTGGGGAGTGGAGTGGGGTGAAATAAGTTCGAGTGTGGAAGACGGAGAGGTGATGCATTGTGCGAGAGGATCGTTTACCCCTGCTCTTCGAGGGAGGGAGAGAGAGAGAGAGAGATTAGGTAAATGGAAAGACATCCATCATAGCCACACCATTAAGTATGTATGTATGTGTGTATGTACATACCCTAAACACACACATGTGCATGTCGGTAGTGTAACCAACTTCGACTTGCTCTCCATTTCAAGACTCAAATAATGCGCGTCGGCTATTTAACTTGAAATTAAGCGACGTTTGTTGTTGCTTTTATTTATTTTCTTTCATTTTTTCCACTTATTTATTTTTTATTTTTCAGAATTGTTAATGTTTTTGTATGCATGCATGTGTATGTGTGTGTGTGTGTGTGTGTGTGTGTGTGTGTATGTGTGTGTGTGATGATGCAGACGACAACGTTCGCTTTATTTGCTCATTTTGCTCACTTTGTTTGTTCTCAGCGGCGAGCTGTATGTGCTCTCCGCAGCGGCGGCAGTCGAGACTGCGTTTGCCCAAGGTATGTTTAATAAAAGGTACATAAGTCAGTTCGAGGGACCGGCCTCCACCGCCACTTGGCCACTTGGCGGGACCAATAAGCTTTGATTTTAGTAGGAAGCGGAAGCAAACCCAAATAAAAGGGTCTACCGTACCTTCCATCTGGTACAGCCTGGTGATGTTCACGTTGCGACGCGGCGGCACTGCATGTAGTATTTAATTTTAAAATAAGAGTAAGAGTAAGAGTAAGAGAGAGAGAGAGAGAGAGACCGTACAGATAGCTACTCATAAGAGTATTACCACCGCATTACCACCGGGAGGTGTTTTTGTGTGTGAGATATGTATGTAATGTCTTTGGCTGGAAAGGGTTCTGGCAGGAGTTATCCTCGCCTGAAACTTACGCGTAGATCGACATGTCCAACTACATCGTCATGTAGATAGGAGGTGTACGCGTGTGCATGGCTTTTCTTTTGCGGCGTCAGCAATATGTAATGGAATACGTATGTATGTAAATATCTACATATGTTTGTACATTCCTGCATACATGTGTAGCTACGTTGCTCATTTATGTATGTGTGCTGTGTGTATTCCATATGGCCACGTCGTTGGCTTTAAGCGGGCGGCCGCTGATTGTTGCTGTAGTTGTTACTGCTGTTGTCGCAATCGAGCGTCTGTGTTTAATTAGCAGATAAAAATACAGCCAGTTCCATGAAGGTAGACATAGGCATACATGCACACTCGCACACACACACACACACACACACACAGACTATGGCCATCCCTTTCGCACCTTTTTCGTTTACACAATCAACAGTTGGCCCGCACACACAAACACACACACACACAAACACAAACACATACACATTTACACTCAGGAAAACACGTTGCAGGCGTTAATTAGTTTTGGGGCTTTTCTTTTATCAGCAATTCCAACAACAAGAACAACAGCAACACTACCTGTAGCAGTAACAAAACAAGAGAGAAAGAAGATATTCGGGGGCGAAGCTTTTGTATGGATACCCTTACAAATTGTATATCTTTCCTTTTGGCAGCTAATATCATATATATGTACATATTATTCGGACACCCTTGTCACTCTAGCTTAAACACCTATAATTTGGCGTACGGTTAAGTTAAACAGAAAAAGTTAATTTTATATCAAAGATCAACAATTCTACTATCCGTCCACAAAAAAATATTACAATTTTCTATGGTTTTCTTATAAAAATTAACTAAAGCAAAAAAGTCACTTTCTTGCGCACATAAATTATTTAGACAATCGTTAGGTTCTTCAAGTATTATTTAAATATTACAGCTGAAAAATAAAATTCACAAATTCCTATTTAATAGGACAGATCTCATACTATTTTGCATCAAATTTTCCATGCTGTCATATTCAACCGAATTCCCAGTTCTTTTAGGGGTTCATTCGTCGAAGGATAACAAAAATGACGTTGATTCGCTGTACAGCTTTACAACATTCCCATAAGCGAACGGATACCTTCGGCGGGAAAAGGGATTTTCTACGAGAAATCAGAAAGGAAAAATAACGGTATGGCATAGAAATTGAATCAAATTTCATCTCTCACAAAGTAATAGAATCTACCGGAATAGTTTTTTATAGTTTTTTTCTAAACTATACGAGATGTTTTGATTTTAGATACAACTACAACCAGAGGCTGTCATACGTTTTGCGGAATATTTTATTGCACTTTTTGAAAACAGAACAGAAAATTTCCGTTCACACGTGAACTTCGATGGAAAATTCTAGTGGTACTGAGGCATTAAAGCATCAACACTCTTTCGGTCTTTCGGTCTTTAGAAACAATTAGTCTTTACCCACAACTTTTGTTCACAGCAACATGTGTGTACATATGTACATAAATATGTATATGTATAGGTATGTACATATGTATGTATGATAAAGTGAGATCAATTATTGCAATAAATTTATAGAAATATATGTAAATAGCTTAAAAGCGAAGGTAGAAGCAGATGAGCATGGCTACAGAAAATAGGATCAGAGTTGCTATGTAAATACATATGTACATATGTTCATATGTATATTCTATGTGTTACACACGCCTGGTCACAATCAGTATACTCTCATTCGCGGCAAGGGGTTGTAGGAATAAACGTTTTTCTAATGCATTTCGTTCTGTTGCGAATGCAAATCGAATCGTTGCTGGTGCTGCCTTCCTCTCGCTTCCCCTATACATGACAACCCTGTGTGCCACTGGCTCCATCACCACCACTACCTCTTTCTCTCTCTCTCTCTCTCTCTCTGTCTCTCTCTTTCTCTGTCGCTGTCTGTCTCTGCTGTTAGGTCTACCTTTAGTTTCCTTGCTCCATATCCATAACAATCAGGCGTGCAAATGGAGTCGGCGTCAACGTTAACATGCGTTAAGTACTGCCCCAACCACAGACCCCTTCTTCTGAACACCTCTCCGCCCCCCCCCTTAACCTCGCCAGAGACATGGTCGCTGCGGCGCCAATTGTTCAAATCGATTGTATAATCAGCTATTCCTCTTCCTCGTTTGTGCTTTATCTTTTGGCTACTGCTTCCTTCTCCTTCCTTCTTCTGCCTTTACCTCTTATTTCTCTTTATTTTTCGGGGAAGAAAATGTCAATGGAAAACCCTTCGGTGAAGACCTTTGACGAGAAGTCAGTCCCAATCCATATTGAGGCCACCGAAAACACAAAGCCAGTCAGAGGCGTAGCTTAGAGTAGGGTCAGAGGGGTTTCTTATTCTCATACAGCATAAAAGTAGCTAAGTAAATTTATGATATTTCCAAGGATTCAGAAACCATTATATGTTAAAATTAACCAAAGTCCCAAAAGTGCCTCATTAGCATTAAATAATTCTTATTAATTTTTGAAAAAATGCCAACACTCGTAAATTTAAACAGCTAACTTTAAACTACAGTTGATGAATAGAAAATTCCAGCCCTGAGAACCCGGAGTTTTTTGTTAAATTAACAGAAAAGCGTATTCCTGAGTTCTGCATCGAAAGAAAACGAAATTCTCTGCATATCTCCGTATATTTACCCATACAAAATTTAAACTTTACGCATAGAATAGCAAATTGAAAGATCCTTGATGTAACTATCAATAAAACTGTGTCGATTCTTATACAAAGATCACTCGATTAGAATGTGGGGGCTAAGACCCCTGCTGCACCCACCACAAAAGGTGTGTACGCTCCTGCCTCAAGCCGATACATACATACGAGATGCTAACGAACTGCAAAGATAATAAATATTTAAATTGTATCGTATTTGCACACGTTTGATCAATATGTGGAACAGGCTGCGCTGCCCCCAAAAACACATGGGCTACGTGCATAAGTTAAAGAAAGCGAAAGAGATAGAAATGGAGATGGAGATAGAGACGGAGATGAAGATGAAGAAAAATGTACAAATGGAGAGTGAGATACAGATACCAGATACAAGATACAAGATACAAATGCGGATGTGGATGTGGATGCACGTTGATCAATGACAAACCTTCGCCGACGTCGCCAGATCAACTTGATGTGGAGCAGATCAAAGCTACGAAGAAGAGAACTCGCAGCGGAATACACAAACAGAATAGAGATAGAGATTCAGATACAGATACAGATAGTTGGACATGGACATGGACATGGAGGTGCCGATACATACATACATACATAGGAGCATGTAGGTATGAGGGGTATTGGTTCAGTGCCTGGGTACATAGCACTTGGAGAGCGAAGATCGTGTTAGGTATGTTGGTACCTGGCGGTGGTCGTCGTTAGAGATGAAGACCAAACTGCCGACGATTTCGGACTCGGTCTGGGTCTGGGTCTGAGTCTAAGTCTCTCCCGTTTTGTGTTGGCATTCATTTAACACGTTGCTGTTAAAATTCAGAGAAGAAATCGAATTCAAATAACGCGCTTCAATTCGGTCGCTCCACAACGTTCCACATTCACACACAGTTTCCCTGCACTCTCTCACGGAGCCGAGCCTAAGTGTGTACACAACATACATACATATGTATATGAGAATGCAGCTTAAGATATACATATGTATGTAATTGTCTGTTAAGGTACCCAAAGTAGAGCTATTAAGCTTTGAATCTTGCTGTATCCTTTGCAGATCTAAGTCCAGATTTAGATATTGTATAGGTACGTACTCATCACTATCGTGAATATTTCCTAATTCCTATCTATCTCTTTATATCTCTCCTTCCATTCCTTTCCCTTTCCCCAATTTTCTACTTCCTTTGAACTATAGTAGCCTTCTCCTAAACATAAACATACACATTATCTTCATTTATCTCTTCCTGCACATCCAGCCACATCTATCCCATAGGTTAGTCCCCATTTTGTGTCGACTGAAATACATTCAACAATAACTAAATGAAAAAATAAACACAAACAAGAGAAAAATGCTTGACTACAAGAAAACTCAAACAAATCCCATTTCACATTTAAGCCATTTCAAACAATCTCCAACAAAAATACGGACTGAAAAAAGGGGAACTTCAATTTGTATTTATCTCTGACCACAGAATTCATTGACTCACCGCTGACTGGTCTACTGCACCGCTTCTCTATCCCAAGCCAATCTTTGCTGTTGTCAAGAAAATGTATGAAACTTTAGTTTCCCCAAAATAGAGGATTGCGGTGGAGGAGAGGTAACAGAAAGAAGTTAAGTTACATTATGGATGAGATATGAGATATTTACTCCCCAATTCCTTCAATCAGATCAGATCCAAATGTACTTGTATTTATGGAGCATTTATCTCCGTTTCTGTTTCTCTAAGAAACCTATCCACTGCCCCTCGTTTAACCCCCATTTCCACCGCAACATCCCGGGCATTCTGTACCTGTTTGCGCTTGGAGTCTGCTAACCCTGCGCGCTCAACAATTCAGTTAATAACTAATTGGAAAATC
This sequence comes from Drosophila subsilvestris, assembly GCA_035043285.1. Taxonomy (NCBI): domain Eukaryota; kingdom Metazoa; phylum Arthropoda; class Insecta; order Diptera; family Drosophilidae; genus Drosophila; species Drosophila subsilvestris. Next base: position 1,135,408 of record JAWNNB010002181.1, on the reverse strand, counting down.
TCAGTGGATTGGTGGGGGGCGAGGGTACAGGTACAGGTACAGGTACAGATACAGAGGGCAGGGTGGAAAAGCTGGAAAGCGCTGCGTGGTTGACGTTCGCTTCGCTCAATTTGTTTGACGATTTTATGGACGGCGAGCCATTTGGGCGTTCTACTTTTTTGTTCGTTTTTTGAGTTTTTCGTTTTCGTTTTTAGTTTGTTAGTTTCACTTGCTGCTACCGCAGAAACAAAAACCTGTGTAGAAGGGCGCACTGCTTTCAGGGCCGAAACTTTAGATACCCTGGCAGAGGGTCATCCGATTTTGATTCAATATCGGGTAGAACTAAACTCTTTGCTCTATGAAAATTAGCCAGAGGATCGTAGATAGCCAGCCAGAAGGACAGCCCGATGGACTTGTCTAATCTCATATTTTGGCTCTGTCGTTAATGGGGATCAGACGGGAAAAAAAAATACCAAAACTGATATTACAGTAACGGAAATATTCAATGGATGCGTAGAAGAAGGTTTTCCAATTATATTTTCAACATGCAAACTTTTGATATTTTGCTAGGCGGTTTGGTTTCTTTTGTTAAGCTGGAATGATGATCGATCATCAGCAGCATATGGTACAGTCAGTGTTACAACAGCTACATACTCGAAAAAGCAGAGAGCAGGCGAACATTTTTCCATTTGCTGTCGTCGGCTGCCTCGTTGGCCATGTTTATGCAACTGCGCGACTTGCCAATAAAAATGGCCAAAACGCAGCCACACACACACACACACACACACCGCACACCCTTGGGCAGCGCAGCGCAGCGCTGCTCTGCGCCCTGGCCCCTGGCCTTCCCCCAGGCATTTAGCACTTAGTTTTCCAGTGCAAAAAGTCTGGGCTATAAATATATGGGCGCTTAAATTTCGTCATTTATGGCCTGACTGGCCTGCAAACGAACAAAATCTTTTCATAATTTAATGCTTATTAGCATTTGTTGCCAGTCGGCCAAGCAGGAGGAGAAAATTTGCAGGGAGACGATCGCTGCAGGAGGGTGTAGGAGGTGGCACTGCGTAATTGCCTAAGCGAACAGACGAACAGATAGACAGACTGACAGACAGTCGACCCAGAGCCATAAGCTGTTTTCAAACGTGGCCGAGAGGAAGGCTATGTGAAGCAAACACAAAGACACAAAGACACAAAACGGCATGAAAAAGTGTTAGACAAAGAGTTAGAGTTAGAACTGCAATGGCAATAACAGCAGATAGCAGATAGCAGGGGTACGTACAGCTACAGCAGATCCGCCAACCTTCGATGTAAATCAACCGAAAGAATGCATGCAACAAAAAACACCAACAATAAAAAACCAACGACAAATTCGAATCTTTCAAAGCAGATTGCGTGACAATTTTGATTCTGCTCAATGGACACCTAAACACAATTCACAGGCGGCTGGCTAGAGGGGTTTGGAATGCAGTTAAAAAATTACATGAATACGGTTGAATAAACAGCGAACTAAAAAAAACAAATAAAAACAAAACGAGAGATAAATACTAGTATGGCAGAAATTCCATTCCCTTTGTACTTTGTACATCGTCCTCCTTCTTTTGTTTCCTTTGTTCTGCAATAAACACAAATCAAAATTCCATGGACTTGCATAACTTTTCTTCATCTGTTGACATTTCATGGAAAATTCTTTATATTCATTATAATTCTTCAATTCAGTTCCTTTTCTTGGCACTTGACGGCTCTCTCCCTCGGTTGCGGCATCGACTTTTTTCGATCATTTTCCTAATTGCTGTTCTGATTTTCTAGCCAACTCAATGGATCGCTCATCATTATCGATCACTGCCTCATCGAAATGCCACTGCAAACGACAGCAGCAGCAGCCATCGATCGATAAATCGGATGTACAAGATAAAGATGAGAGAATTATTAAAAAATGTATTTAATTCGATGTTTGATTCACCATTAAACAAGACATTAAGCTGCCTTTGATACTTGTCATAAGGGAGTAAGTTCTACAATAATCATCCCAACATTAATCCCTTATTTTCTTCTATTATATTCAGTAATTAACTCGTTCTACTGCTTTAATTCCATGCTCTCTTTGATTGGTTTTATTTCTAATTTATTGCTCCAATTTTTTACTTTTTATTATTATTACTCATTATGCATTCCCATTCTATGAAAGTTGTCTTTGCAATGCTCCGTTTTCTTTCTTCTTCGAAGTTCTTCGGAATCCCCCTCGAAGGGACCGCCTCTGCCAGCGATGTCCGCACCTTCTTGTGCGAGAAACTCTCAGGTGGAGGTGGCCCAAGCATTAAGCAATCACACACGAAGGTTAAACGCGAGCCAAATTGAGCAACTCTTCGAGAGAGAGAAAGAGAGACATGCCGCAGAGATAGAAGCTGCATCCCAGGCAGCGCCCAAATGAATAGAGAATAGGCTGTGGAGCCACAACCACCTAACCACCTAACCACCCAACCACCCAACCACTAAGCCACCAGCCCAATTCAACCTCAGGCCCAGCCCCTGCCCCTGCCCCTGTTCCTGCCACTTTCCGTGCCGCATTTAGGCCTTAAAGTGAGCGCAGCTCGTTAGAAACACGCGAATCTAAATGGAAACGGAAATGAATGTGGAGATGTGGAAATGCAACATCAGCAGCGCCATCTGTGAGTGAGTTATGTATGTGTGTGTGTGACTAGTTCTTTCTCACTCTCTCTCACTCTCACTCTGTTCTTGTCGCTGTATCGTTATCTCTGTCCCCGTTCACAGGGTAGCAAATTGATTTTGGCCAAGATTCGTTTTCAGACCTGTCCACGTTCTCTCCCTCATTGTTGTTGCAGCGTTTCATTTGGCATTTTCCTTTTTCCATACTGCTGTTGCTGTTGCTGCAGCCAGTGGCAGTTAGCGAAAATTGTCCGCTCGCTTCGCTGATTGTTTATAGAAACGTACGGCAGCCGTACAATGTCAGTCATCAGAGGCAGCCACAGTCACAGTCACAGTCCCAAACATACATATAACAAGCACAAAGCAGCACTCGATGTTTGTGTTGCTGCAACGAGATATGTAGTACCTGGTACTCGGATAAATGTACACTAAAAGCTCCAAAATTAATTAGAGATCTATCCGCACTATCCGCTAGCATATGTAGATTGAAACATTTATTCAATCGTATGAGTAGGTACATACATATGTGTACATTGATGCAAACTGAATCATGTATGTATGTCTGAATTGTATACTTTAGAGGTCTGTCTGGTTGGGTTGGGGATCATTCCTTCCACTTGTTGCAAACACCCAAAGAATCGCAATATACTCTGCTGATCTTCCCGTGCTGGGTATTATAATTGCAGGTCTCCTCTGACAGTAGCAGTAGCAGCAGCAGCAGCAGCAGCAGCAGCAGCAGAGTCGGAGCCAACTCTAGCTGCACTTAGCGACATGCAACGTTTGACTTCTCATTGGCCGTGGGTCAGTTGTTTGGTGGGAATTCCGCCCATTTGGACGGGGGTGGCGTGGGTGGCAACAACAGCAAAAGCAAAAGCAACAACAAAATTGTCATTTATATTCGTGCTCAGGTGAACAGTGAACAGCGAGCAGCGAGCAGTCTGATGGCCAGAAGCCAGCAGAAACATTTGATGAGTGCATTATCATCATCGTCATCATCATAGCTGAATGATTTTGCTGACCATAAGTGGAGGCCTCGGCAATTGTTACAGCGATTATTAAGTACACAAATGTACCTACATTAATAATAAATATACGAGTATACATACATATGTACATATGTATGTAGATCCATGGGCATCTAGGGCAGCCAAATCATAATGAAAAGAAAACCAAGGGAAAGGAAATTAAGTCTGATTCAGCTATGACATGATACTTACGACGTATCACCTCACTCAATTCTTGAAAATTAGGTAAAGCATAAACAAGTCATGAATGAATAGAAAACCAAGAAAAGTAATATGATGACTGCCGGAGATATGCAATGAAAACAAAAATAGAACAACAAACGTACTGTCGATAATACTGTCTCCCTCGGAGATAAAATATTGATGAGTAAGTAACAAGTGTCAAAACTCAATGAAGGGGTGGAAAGGGGAGAGGATATTGACATACGAAACCCAATTAATTGGATAAGTAGGCAACTAACGCCAAATAACGCCTTCATTTGACGGCATCGGAGGTACTGGAATCAGATAAAAGACTCAGTGCCAGTTGGCTATGGATTGGGGGGGTTGCAAAGATAAACCAAACAACGATCGGATGACTAACAAAAACATTTGTTTATTATTCGTACAGATCATTCGATTTAAAACCATTCTTTGGCCGTTCCTCCTCCCACCTCCATGTTTCTCCCTCAATGCCCAAAAGCTGCTCGAACCCAATATGGCAATGTATGTAGGAGTCATCGTTTTGGTTTAGCTCTGAATGATATGTGGCACAGTTGGATGGATGATGCCAATACAAAGCCAGGCCTACCAGTCAACAAAAATGTATGGTACTACAATATTTTGAGGTTTTTTGGGGGATATTCTTAGGAGAGATACTTCAAATAAATCCTCACCAGGGTTCCCACCACCCTCGCCACTCATTTGCAGCCTGTCACCCGATATACATACATATGTACATATGTTCATATGGAAATAAATAAATATGTAGCATGTCGAGTCTATATCGAATCTATGGCAAACTATCAGGAAAAAAAAACACAATGGAATGAGGGGGAAATCGAACACATCGGAGACCGCACGATGGCTAACGGGCATAGCCAATGGGCGAAAATTTACCTTACCCAGATGCCTCCCACTCCAGCCCATTCCAGCCCAGCTCTCCCCGCTAATTATGAACAGGGCAAGGGGGAGGGGAGGTCGTGGCAGTTGAAGAGGCAGAGGACCAGAGGGAGCGGAACAAGTGCAGCTGCTGGGACACATTTGACACAGTTTGACCAAGCGTAACAAACCGCGTTTATCAAATGGAACTCGATTTGGTTTTGGTTTTGGTTTCGGTTTCGGTTTTGACTGTTGACGTGTCCGAAAAATAAACAGAAACAAAAATATATACATAGGTACATATATGTATTTAGCCGAAGTACCTGTCTGACCACCCATCCACCCCCTAGCAGCAGCCCTTTCCCCATCACCCCACCACCCCACTGACCCCAAGCAGCCAAGCGACCCATCAGCATTTCCGCTCTAATGAAATCTATGCAAGATGAAGTGCATACATATGTATGTATGTATGTATGTATGTATGCACATGTATGTACATATGTGCACACATACAGATATGTACATACGTCCAGGGAGTTGGAAGTCGAGTAAAAATGATGTGGACTTTTGAACACATGGAGAGCAGAGCATACGAGCTGTAGTTCCTTTTTTGTGTAAGTATATCGATTAAATATTCAAGCAATCGATAAAACGATTAAAAACTAAATCAATTAATCAGAATTATGTAATTAAAGAGGGTCTAATCTTATGTTTGTATGGATAATTCCGGATGATACACACTTTTGCGAGTGCTAATCATTTGAAATATGAACTAGAAGTAATATGCTTCAAGGAACTACAATAATGGGCTGACATTACTAGTTTCTGTTATCGATTAAATCGATTTAATATTCTCAGTGTTCAATAAGGAGGTCGGTAATATGTATTTGGGCAGTTCCGCCAAAAGGTCCACCAGGCCGAAAATCATGAAAAGTCAGTAAAAACCGATTTCCATATAATTTTTTAGGAATATTACTTTCTAAATTTAGTGAAAGTTAACTAATTTACCTTATTGGCATATAATTTCATTAACTTTGATCCGAAAACCTATTAAAATAAGCAAAAGTTCACGTTTTCGGTATTTTTTGGTATTTTTTCTTATTGTCTCCTATGAAAAATCGGATTCTCGATCAAAATTTCTCCTCAAAGTCTTTCCTACATATTGAACTACCTATACAAATTAGCAGAACATTTATCCAACCTCGGCTTTTAGTATATTCTTAAACTTTTATTATCGGTGGAATTTGGCAACGTCACGTCAGATGCTTCCGCCGACTTAAAGCAAAAAAACAGGGAAGATTTAAACATTAAATAACTTTGAAAATTAACACTACATATTTCATATGCATACACAAAAAATTTTCATACAGATACCCCTACCCAATTCGCAGAGATTTGCCATTTTGTACCCCAACCTCGAAACCCACTTATGTTTTATGTAACGCACTTTTAGGTCATATTTTGGTTTATATCTTCGAAACCGTACGTTCGATTATTTCCATTTTTTTTAGTGAATATAGGTATATAGGTATGAATATAGGTATAGGTATATATTCATATTCAACAAGGTTAAACTTTTTTCCATATGTTGGCCCTTTGAATATTTTTTTCAACATTTAGTCGTACGAATGCAACGTAACGTCAGATTGGAACTGGTAAGTGGAAGTTTACTGCTTCACCATTTTGTTATAGATTATATACAGACTTAACAGAACAAAGATTCAAGAATCGATCAGAATCGATAATTATTTGTCAGCGAATTTAATTGGCCATTTAATTGTACCACTCAATAGATTGGTGCCAATTTATGAAAGAAAGAAATATTTCTTTGATTTTAAATATTCTAAAATTACCGAATGAATAATCTATGGGCTCTCCCTTAAGTGAGGGCTCCTACTCGAGCCCCTGCCTCGGGTTGCAGCCCGCCCCCATTGAGGGGAACGGAGCCTCATTATCAACGCCAGGTGCGTGCTCGCTGCCTCGTGTCGAGGGTTTTAGCTTTGGTTTTATCTGCTCGGGCTCGTCTAATCGTTGCGTTTAAAATTGAACAATTAAACTAATTTTACGTTGCCACTGTGCGGCAGTTGTGGCCGCTTGGGCAGCTGTTGCATGTAAGAATTTAGAGAACTTTTGATTCAACTCACCCAAAATAAATACCGAAAATGTACGAGTACACGTACACACAAAAAAAGGCACTCGAAAAAAAATGCAGTCGTCGCAACTTCCGGCACGAAATAGAATTGGATAAAACAAACAAAAACAAACCAACAAAAACCGAACTGAAGAAAAAATTAAGGAAAATGTACAAACAAGTTGTCGACCTTCTTTTGGAAAATTTCACACGATTTTCAAATGCAAATTGCGTTTTTTCGTTACGTTTCTTACAGCCGTTGTCTTTTTGGGTTTTGGGCCAAAAGTGGAACAGAACACACTGGGCCGGGGCTGGGTCCGGGTCCGGGGACAGTGGAGGAATAAAAATTAACACTTTATGCGGGCTACACTTTGGAAGTAAATGGATCGACTGCCGGAACCGAATGAATGGCAGCCAGCAGGTGGCGCGGGCTTATATAGGGCCAGGCCAACCACCACCCCAACCCTGGCATCTCAACCCTTTCGATCCTGGCCAGCACAGCGCAGCCCAGCCCGGATAAGATAAGGGGGGCCACGTACCGGGCATGGTTCGATGCAGATGTCCCAAATTCCCGACTAATGGGGATGATAATGGCTGTGAGGTGGAGACGGTGATGTCGAGCCGATGGTGATGGTGATGGTGATGAAGGGGGCACGCTTATCGCCGGCCGCCTGGCGCAATTATGCAAAACAATATGGTTGGTACCAGCTATCGATCCAATGATAGCCACAGATAACCAAGCAGATAACCCAAAAAAAAAGAGACAAACAACAAAAAAAGGGTATGAAAACATCCGAAAGAGCGTTTATGGTACCCGAACCGAAGGATGCGACTGAGCAACGATCCGTCCAAAAGAAGGGAGCTTGTTCCGATTTAGCTTGTCAGCAATAAATTACACTAAAGTGCTTCCAGGAGGGGTTCTGTACTATTCAACCGACCAGACCGCAAAACCTGCGTTAGCAGCAATGAAAATTACATTCATAATGTTTGATTTTGTAATGCAATCCAATCCCGTGTAATCTACGGGTATGCAGCAGTATATGGAATGATTTAATCCCTACCCTTAATCGATGTGGAATTATTGAGCGTCAATTAGTTCAACGATCAACGATGGGCAGCAGGAATATCACAATTATGGGCTTTAATTTGAGATTTATTTCATGGAAGCGTTACCATTCATTAATGGATTAGGATTAGGTTTCTGCAGCATCTATGTTTCTATGCCATATGAGATGAACCACGAACGAGGGTCGATCAAGAGACTAGGCCTAAAGTAGTTTCTAATCGCGGAATTGATTTCACACAATTTAATAACTCTAGAACGAGATGCCAAGTAATTGTATGTATGAATATTTTATATATTCATGAATATACATATAATAAGTATTAAGATACAAACAGACACTCTTATCCTGCAACCGAAAGGAACAGGGTCAAGGACCTACATATGTAAACCATATTGAAGCACATCTTGGAAAGAATATCAAAGCTATCCAGCTAATAGTGAGTTTTTGTATTTGTAACAAATTTGTCTCGAGTTAAATTTGTGTGTTGGAAAATCGCTGACCAAATTATTTCAACAGCCACTGAACCGATCAACCAGAAATTTAATGGCTAATCTACGAGTATGCATTATAATGATCTATTATTATTATTTCTCTATTTTTTTGTTTGGTATTTTTAAATGCAATGAAATATGCCGCAAATATTTAATATACTTTCTCATGCATCGTATTTTAATGAAAATGTAATACAAAATAATGGAAAAGTAGAAAACATAGAAGTAGAATATCATAATTCAAATGGGTTTCTTTTCTCAAACAAAAATAATTCATAAATATGGCGTTTGTGTGGGGCTCTATGATATGATATGTGCCCCTCTCCTTTGGCTAAAATATGTAAATGTTGCATAGGAATGGGTTTTAGCAGACAAATCTTTGGGCAACTGATGCCCACCAGTTCAAAGCAGAGCAGCAGGGATCAGAGCTTGCGCAGATCTAGAACAAAGACACCGCCGTCGGAGGCACTGGCGCCCACCTTGTTGCCGTTGGAGTTCCAGCAGACCTCGAATATGCCGCCGGTGCCCCTGTAAGTGTGCACCAGCTGTCCAGTCTGGGTGCTCCAGATGTGCACGCACTTGTCGAAGCTGCCCGAGGCAAGATGCTTGCCGTCGGGACTGAAGGCCACCGAGTAGACGGGTTCCGTGTGCTTGGTGAGCGTGTAGATGCAGCTGCCTCGCTCTACGTCCCACAGGCGAACCGTCGAGTCGAAGGAGGCCGAGGCGAGTACAAGGTTCATGTTCGGATTGTTCGTGCTCGGCCCCGTGGGCGACCACTTGATCGTGTAGATCTCCTTGGAGTGGGCCAACAGGTCCTGGCAGCACCGATCCCGTTTCATGCTCCAGATCTTCAGAGTCAAGTCGTCCGAGCAGGAAGCCAGCAGCTGGCCCTGCGGGCACCACTTGATGGCGTTCACCTCGTTGGTGTGGCCACAGAACGTCTTGATTGGCTCTGCCTCGCCCAGCCGACACACGAAGATTCTCTGATCTGTGCTGCAAGAGGCGAAGGCCTCACTCGTCTGCCAGTCAACGTCCAGGGCCGGGGCACTATGGAAGGCGAACTGTTGCGTGCACCTGCCCGTGCTGGCATCCCAGATGATCGTCGTCTTGTCCACGCCGGCGGAGACAATGTAATTGCCGTACTTGTTCCACTTGAGGGCGAAGATCGGCCCCTTGTGCTGGCCCAGCGTCAGGGTCAGGCGGCCATCTGTGTTCCAGATGCGCGCATATCCATCATAGCTACCCGTGGCCAGAAAGGAGCCCTCGCCATTCCAGTCCAGGGATGTGACATCTTTGTTGCTCCTCACCTCTTCCCCGTCCTTCTGGATGCAGTGCTTCAGCACCAGCTGATGGGAGCGGGCCGTTGATCCGGACATGTCCCAGAGGCGGGCAGTGCTATCGCCCGACCCACTGGCCAGCAGGTCCCGATGGGGATTCCAGGCGCAGATGAACACCTCGCCCTCGTGCCCGCGCAGAGCACAAGCCTCGGACTCTGGAATCTCAATGCTCCCTTCAATCTCCATTCGCTCGAGGGGCACAACATCGATGCCGCCCGTGGAAGAGACGGTCCCAGCTGTGCTCTGGGCTAGAGCTGCAGGTGAAGCTGGAACTGGGACTGAAACTGGGACTGGGGCTGATTTTTCCTGTTTTATTGGATAGAAAGTCGAGACAGCGGCGGCTGTTTTGGATGTGGATGGAACGCCGTCATCGATGCTCGTCTCGCTGGCTTTTGGGTTTTTGTTGCCTCTGGAGCCGCTTGTGCATGCAGCATTCCCACTGAAGGCCCCTTCCTTGGTGGACTCTGAGGTGCTGGTGGATGGCTGTGCGGCTTCTTCCGCGGCTGCGGCTGCGGCTGCGTCTGGGTCCACGTCCGTTTTCGCTGCCGGCTTGGGCCCCTTAGCCTCCGGCATCACAGCATCTATCAGGGAGAGGCCTTCAATGAGACGCCCCACCTCTCCGTCCTCGCCGACACTCCACTCCACCTCTGTGTAGAGGAGCCCCTTCTGCAGGATGGAGAGCAGGGCAGCCGGCGGCACCAGGTTACCATTGATGTTCGTTCGCGATATGTGCGACTCAATGCCAAAGACGTAGGAGGAGTGCAGGAAGCCCGACTCCTGCAGGTATCGGTAAACCAGAAAGTTTACCTCGTCGCTGGAAAAACTCATGGCAGCCGGGGGGATCACTCAGACTCTCTCCAGCCTTTGTTTCCTCTGCTCTGATGTGCTTCTGATTGTGGCAGCGGCGGCAATGACGTGGAGATTGATAAAACGGCAGGCACTGCGTAAAACATGCGTCTCCGCTCCTCTCCAGAAATCGCCGCTTGGCCCTTCTCAACGGGGGGACGGATCTAATAGATCGTTGTACAACAGCAACAACTCCTGAATAGTCGAATATTCGACTAAGCAGATAAACGCTTCGCTTGCATTGATGGCAATGGCAATGGAAATGGCAATGGCAATGGCAATGACAATAACAAATCCAAAAGAAAATGAATAATTGTTTACTTCGGAGTTTCATTTCTTTAAAATCGCCGATCTCATAGTTTTCGATTTCATAACATAGGGACGGCAGAGGGGACAATAAATATAACACTGCACACCAGCTGTTACTAGGAGTTTCTGATATCTCAACGATTGCATACATACATACATATGTACAAACATATATACATGTTTATGTAGATCCATCCTTACGAATTCAATATACTCTAGGAGTGAGGGACTAATAGCCTTTTTACACTGCCGCATCATTGTCGAAGGTGCGGAAAAATGATGCGAGGCGTTTACACCAAAGTCGCATCATTTTTCGCAGCATTTGTCAGCTGTTCGGCCTACAAATGTAAACAAACTCGGTGAGCAAGAAGAAGAGAGCAAAAGCATTTTTATTGAAATTCCCAAAATAATGAGCGATTTATTATTAAATGTGGAAAATGGTGCACTTGGGAGTTTCACTACGAGCACCCAATTGTTTATTGAGCTTGTTCAGGAGGACTTCACAGCAAGTGAAGCTATCGTTGGCTTCACCGAACAAAAATTGCGTGTTGCCGAGTTAAATTTTAAGGTGGCACTTTTTATGTTTGAATCAGTGCATCCCAAAAGATCCCAAAGATTCTCCAACTTTGCTTTAATTTCTATTGGAGAGAAATCATAGAATTTCTGTTTAAATTCCTCTCCCATCTCCTCGTAAATGTGGGTGTTCTTGCGCAACCCATTGCGCAAATCCTCAATATTTTCCGCCCACAAGTCTATTAACAAATTTTCCACCCCCTCTGTCCACTTCTTTTTCTTTTGTTTTTCAGCGCTCATATTTAATTTTTAAATATAATTTACTAATTCACAGCTGTTTGCTGTCGATACCCCGTCGATACCCTGAATAATTTCAGTATTTTGTAAAAATACTAGACAGAATACGGCAACACTACCCAATGATGCGCCGCATGATTGTCTTCTTCTATCCACAGGGCTCTTATGGGCATCATTGTCGCATGTTCCGTTTAACGGAAAAATCCAATGATGCGCCTCAGTGTAAACAGGCTATAAATGTTGAATGCAACAAAAGAAAAAGAAAACTTTCGATTCAGCTCAGTCTGCATTATGCTGCAGTATTATATTTTTAAGAACATTAATAATAATTAAATAATTAAATCTGCAGTGTTCTTGCAGGCAATTCTCGATAGCAGCCAGCACAGGGCCAGGGACAGAGGCACACCAAAGTGAGCAAGTGGCTATCCTTTTCGCTTTAATCGCAGTTACGTATTATTATAATCGTTGCATAAAATCAAAGACTATTGGACAATAAAATACCAAGATTGTTGCATTGGAAAAAAATTCAATTTAAATTTTCGTTCGACGCTTCGATCTCGTGGTAATGATACTTCAGTTCCCTTTTCCCCTCTGATTTGGATTGGTCTTTTTCAATTTATGTTTCCGATTTTGGCAAAATAAACTAAAAACAAATCAAAATATTGGGCCAGTTTTCTGGGATATTTTTAGATATTTAAATATGTTAGAGAGACTTTTTGGCAGAAATTGTATTCTTAATGCTTCCCACAGGAGATAATAACAACATTTAATTTTACTGATTTAAATTATAAATAGGTTCTCACATCACAGTAAATTAAATTATAGACAAACTGCTTAAAAATACATAAAAAACGAGAAGGAACCTTGTGAGTCGCTTCTGTGGACGCAACTCTACTTTTATACCCGTACCCGTACTCAGTAAGTATATACATACATATGTATGTAAATATGTGAGCTTATGATCCAATCTGAATAAAAATCGAACATCTGATAGATATGGTCATTTTCTACGATACAGTTTTAGCGTATCTTTAAAATTGTGGATGCCACAGATTTTCGTTCTTTATGGGGTGGAAAGGGGGCGGGCGAAATTTTAAAATACTTTTGTGGCAGTGTGAAATCACATGAGTCTGGAAAGAAAATTTGGTTGCTCTAGCTCTTATAGCCTCTGAGATCTAGGCGCTCATCAGGACTGACAAACGGACAAAACGACGGATAGACTCGGTTATTTAGAATTTTAACGCTATTACGACATATTTATACTATGCTGGTATTGAGGTATATTGAAACGACCATTATGTACATATTTACATATGAATGTACATATGTGAAGTCAATTTCGAAAATACATATTTATGTATATTGACATTATTGATTTTAAATTAACTTTAAATTAACTTGGAAAGAAAATTTTTAATTTTACTAATGAAACAATATAATTTTTTTGTATTATATTATGTATGATTAATATTATTATTTTTAATAATCTTTCTTAGCTAATTTGCCATCAAGATAAAAGTTAATAATAAGTGAGGGAATGTACATGCATGTATGTATGTACATACATGTAATACAAACTTATCGTTGTGTTTGTATGTTCATACATATGTAGTATGCCGATATCCCTGTTGTTTGGCAGGTATCAGAGCCCCCGTTTTGATCAGAGAATTGTCAAGCCGAAGCAACCAGATAATTCTCAAGAGGCAAGGAGGTAAGCGACTTCTTTTTGGCACTGGCAAAAGCAGAGTTAGTACTTACAAATATGTACAAGGTTATTTTTGGGTGAGAAATTGTTAGGTCGAGAATTGTCTGTGAAATTTACCCTGAGAGATCTTCAAAGGAAAAGTAATGCATCGACTGGTAGCTAGTTCCAGACAGAAAGGGTCGGAAAATAGTAGCCGTACAGAACTGGGAAGATGACTTTTGAAAGCTTTCCAGATGTTTATCTGGTTTACCAGAATATTTCCTTCAAGTGCCCACACTAATTTCGTTCTCTTATGTTTCATAATAATAATAATAATGACAATAATATATTTATAAGCACTTAGTCTGCAGTTTTCCTGCAGCTAAAGCATAGTCGTCTCAACCCTGGCCAGGTACAGCTTTGACAAAAGGCAGTTCCTGGCCGCAAAACAAATATCTATCCACCCCAAGGCAACATGTATACTTTGCAACCACATTTTGGTCTATGAACCTAGGTATGAGCTAAAAAAGAAATATATTAGCGCTTTAGTCTGCAGTTTCCTTGCAGCTAAAGTACAGTTGTAGGCAGTGTGTCAACCCTGGCCAGGTACAGCTGCGACAAGAGGGACCCCAAACGCGACATCAGAGCTTGGTGTCGTTGTCAGAGACTTTTATAATCAGAAATAATTCGGTAAATTAAACAAGCAGGCGGCAGACAGTGGGAGCACGGGCCAGTCGATGGGGATAGGCTTAGATAGGAAGCAGTGATGGCAGCGGGGGCAGCGGCGAAGTGTGGCTGGGGCCCAACATATGGACGAAACCCGGGAGAGAAAAGGGGAATCTATGACTCGTATGGCCTCGTATGGATTTATGACAGAGGCGAGCAAATAAAAACTATGTGAAATCAAATAGAAATTTCATAATTTCGTTTTCCACGGAAAATATGGCACCCACCCGGCCAGGATTGATGATGTGGAAGGGGAGGGGAGGAGAGCACACAAACAGAGGGGGAGAGCGCTGCTTATCGGCTCTACATTGTGTGTGATCAGGTAAGCAAGGTGATAAAAGAGCACTCCGCTCTGGCAGTCGACAGTGGACATGGGACAGGCTGCTCCTGCCAAAGTTTATCATAGTTTAAATATTAATTCAGGGATACTCGTGTGCGCGCGGCTCAAAGAAGAGCGCGGCGGAGGCTTATCGCACAGGAGATAAAGTTGAGCAAACACTCGAGTGCAATGTTTCATGGAAACGGACAAATGAGGAACAGCTGCAGGTAGTTTGTCTCGAATGCCCAATCGCCTGCTTTCTTCAATGCAACATCATTGACACTCACCAGAAACTCTGCGGCTGTTGTGGCAGTTCCCAAAACTCCGGCTCCTGCTGCTGCTCCTGGTGCTGATGATGGAGATGGTGTGGTGACTCCGTCGCCAATTTGTTGGCTATTTAGATTTGTGATTTGCTTTCGAAGGGCAACAATCTGAGCAAGGACAAACGAGAGAGAGAGAGAGAGAGAGAGTGAGTGAGAAATGTAAGTATGTGAAGTGTCAGGAAGTCGCACAAGTGCTCACCGCACTTCCAGTCCCTACCTCGCGATCCTTATCCCCGCAGAGCTGGTCTAGCTGTTCCTTTTGCTGTTGCGACTCCGCCAGCAGGTCCAGGGCCGTCTTTGTATCGGTCTCCGCGCCGCGGTAGTCCTCGTCGCCTGGCCCGGCCGTGTCGGCCAGCACTTCCTGGGCCAGATTCGTCAGCTGGCCCTTGATGGAGTTGAGGCTGTTGTTCAGCCAGGACATGTCTGCTGCCTGATTGCTCCTCTACCTTGTGCGAACTTAGCTCACTCTCTCTGGCCAAATTTCTTCCTGGACGGACGTGCTTTCAACAATCAATTTTATTATTTCCTATTTTTTTGCGTGGCACAAACGTTTTGCAGCTGATTTTGTTATTGTTTCATTGCGATGAATGGGCGCTGCTATCGATAGTTGGCGATGCTGCGATACTCTGCCGACAGACATCAGGTCAGATTCTGGTTGCTACGAAACCCTGGTGGGCGGGCTGCGCATTTCGTTTAAAACAAACAAAATCATAAAACAATTGAATACACATTTGGTTTTGGAACATTCTTCTGTTGCAACGTTTATTTATATGTAAAGTTTGTCTCAACACAAAAAAAAAGTGAAAGTAAACAGCTTCAAGTGACTAATGAGTGTGGCATCGTATTTACAGCCAAGTTGTGCTCCTTCTTCGCTCCTGCTTCAGGATTCTCTAGAAGGTGCGCGGCTGGGACCCAAAGCCCAGACCGACGCCTCGCATAGTGTGTGTGGCCGCACGCGCCATCTCGTACTGCTGCTCCATGTTGGAAAACATGCGCTGGCGCTGCTCCACATCGGCGGGTACTCCTGCTCCTGCTCCGCCTGTAGCCGTCACCGCCGCCGCCGCCGCCGCAGTCACTGTCGCTTCGCCAGTACCAGCATCCTCGCCAGTTGCACCCACAGAGCTGCCATTGCTAGCATCTCCCGGCTCGACGTGCTCTCGCCCGTCCGCTCCGTCATCTGCACTACCTCCGCCGGCGGCATTCTTGATGCCCATCAGGCGCATAAACTTGGAAGCCACCTTTCCATCCGAGTCCTGAGAGAAGTGCGCGTTGCCCCACTTGTTGGCCGGAGGATCGCTCTTCTTGGAGCCCCACAGCAACTTGCGCTTCTGCTGCTGCTCCGCGTACCGATTGGCATTGATGATGCCCGGATTGTAGTAGCTGGGCAGCTGGATGGGCTTCGCGGGCGACATCGCCTGGATGGGCGGCATGGTTATTATGGGGGGCATTCCCAGCGTGATGTGGGCGTGGGTCACTGGCGGCACGGCCAGGGACATCAGTGAGGGTATATTTGTTGAGTAGTTGGGCGTGGGCAGCAGTCCTCCACCTCCGCCCTGAATGGCGGCCTTTGCTTTCATGGCTGCCACAGCGGCTGCTGATGGCGGGCCGGAGAGCGGCTTGGGCAGCATCAGTCCAGGTCCAGAGGCACTGCCGGTACTCGCTGTCCCTTGATTTCCAGCACGGGACGGCAGCTCCTCGCCGCTTGGCTTTTTGGAACGTCCGCCAACGCTCCCCTGCTCCAGCGGTGACCCGGTTCGGCTCCTGGAGTCGCGTGCCCGGTACTTGCGTGACGATGATGATGAGGACTGCCTTATTCCTTTCCCTTTCCCTTTTCCTGTCCCAGCAGTTCCTGATGGCTGATGATGGCGGCGGCGAGTGGGCGAGGTGCCTGTCGGCGTGCGGGATCTGGAACGCGATCCGCGGCGCCGTCGACTGCGCTCGTCATAGGAGCGACGATGAGATTTGTGCGCGGCGGCTGCGTTGGCAGACGAGGATGTGGATGAGATGTGTGAGCGTGAGTTCTCGCTGTGGCGCTGATCCTTGCTGTGGTGCTGATGCCGTCCGCTGATATTTTCACGGCGGTGGTCTCCTTTCTCACGTTCGCGGTCACGGTTACCTTGGCGAACGCGGTCCTTGTCCCGCTCTCGCTCTCGCTCACGTTCACGCTCCCGATCCTTGTCCTTATCCTTATCCCTGTGGCTTTGCTTAATCTCTTTGGTACGATGGTGGCGTTGGGCGCTCTGGAATACAATCATGAGAATATCTTCGATTAAGACTGCAAGGGGAAGCACTCACCTTGCTGTGATCCCTGTCCCTGTCACGTTCCTTGTCGCGGCTGCGGTCGAGGTCACGCTTTTCCTTCTCCCTGTTGCGATCTCGGTCGCGCTCCTTCTCCTTCTCTTTCTCCTTCTCCTTTTCTTTCTCCTTTTCTTTCTCTTTCTCTTTTTCTTTCTCTTTCTCTTTTTCCTTCTCCTTTTCTTTCTCTTTCTCCTTTACGCGCTCCTGGCGCTGGCGCTTTTGGGGCTCCTGCAACAAGAAGAGGAGGCAACCCACCAAGGAAATGTACACACATTAAATAAACGATCCAAAGGCGGAAAATGAAATCTAGGCTAGGGGTATCGAATCGGATCAGCTGGCGGTGCGTCCTGGCTGCTGGGCTCGCACCAGGACTAGGCCCTGCAACCGACAGAATGCTCTGACTCAGGGCTTCTCTGGCGACCGGAGACCGGCGACCGGCGACATGCGACTGACTGGCTAAGAGAATTAATGATTCTATTTGCTTTTTGATCACTTTGGTTTTGGGTTATACTCACATTCGTGCCGGTCGATCTCTCTCTCTCTCTCTTTCTCTTTCTCTCTCAATCTCAATCTCTTTTCCGCCACCTCATGCGGTTCAGTGGGTGGGTGGTGTCGGTGGGTGGATATGAGGGTATGTTTATTCGTTTGCTTGTGCGTGTGCGTCTGTGTTCGCGTGCGGATGCGGGTGTGTGTGTGTTCGATTGATTGGAAACTCTTGGAACCCTCGGACGCGTCACACACACCCCGCAGCCACAGGACGAAGGCCACAGGACACAGGCCACAGGACACAGGCCACACCACAACTCTAATATCTATGAAACTGTACGGAGCTGTCATCGATGCAATCGACGTAATCGATCGATCGATCAATCGAATCAATCAATCGTCTGCGTCGGATCGTAGGTCAAGTTTTGGGATAATTTTTTGTTTTTCTTTTGTTTCTGTCAGTGTCTTTGTTTGGGTTTGGTTTCGGTTTCGGTTTCGTTTACACAATAACAACAATAATGATAATAATAAAATGGTAGATTTTAGTCATTTATATATTAAGTGGCATTAAAATTTGTAGACTTATCTAAGCTGTCCAGCCACACACCACACGGTCCGTCCACACGCCACGGTGTCCACTGTACGGTGCAACAAATACGGACTGACGACACGACCCTTTCGTATACGGATGCCAATGCTCCCCTTGCAGAGAACGAGCACAGAGTGGGGGGCGGTACGGGTAGCCCGTACCCGAATTCCTATGCCTAATCGGGTTCGACAACTGACATCTGGCATAGCCATGGCAAATCCTTGGCGTGGCTACTCAAGGACTGGCTGTTTTGTATCGGAAAACTATGTATCATGTATGTATGTATGTAGGTGCCATGGAAACACATCGATATCCAAATATGAATGCATCGTATGGCCGCCACAATCGATCTGCAAGGCCTTCGGTCCTCCGAAGAATGACTTGCTTGCTGGTTATTGTTTTGGAAACATTCAGAGGCAGGGCCAGAGGCAGGGCGGACACCCTCAGAGGCATTGGAATGAATGTGAGAATGCCGTAGATCGTTCAGATCAAAGGCTATAGTGGCAAAGGACATATGGAAATATATTTTCCGAGCATTGGCCATCCGTTCGAACCCCCATGCACTTATGCATCTATGCATCTACACACACATATGTATTTACAATAAGTAATCAACATTTTGTTTAGAAATCGATTCATGAAACGTCATTATTACCTTATCAATGGTTCTGCTGCTGTTCGACTGGCGACTGCGACTACGAGTGCGCGTGCGAGTGCGAGTGCGAGTGATGCTCCTGTGATGTTGCTTCCCGCCGGAGGCCACCGTGGACGCTGGCTGCTGCGGCGCCAGTTGCGGTGTACTTTTCCTTCTCTTGGACTTTTCACTGGCGCTGCTGCTGCTACTGCTGCTGCTACCGCTGCTGCTACCGCTGCTGCTGCCGCTGCTGCTACTGCCACTGCTGCTGCTGCTGCCACTGCTGCTGCTGCTACTACTACTGCTGCTGCTTGAGCGTCGTCGCTGGCTCTGGCGTTGCTGCTTCTTGCTGCTACTGCTGTTGTTGTTGCTGCCGCTTCTGCCTTCGTTGTTGTTCTTTTTGGCCTTATGCTGATGCTTTACGGCGCTTGCAGCGGCTTTTGCTGAGGCTTTCGCAGAGGCAACCGTGGCAGCGGTGACTGCCACTGCCAAAGCAGCTGATCTCGTTGGATGTGGTGGTGGTGCCTAGGGGAATTTTTCAACTATTCAGAAACACAGCAAATTCGCATTATTTTACTAAAGCACTAGGATACAACTACATACATAAGTAGAGAGGTGGACAGTACGGTTGGATTTTCGGTTTCGGGTTTGAATGTGGGTTTGGATGTGGGTGGATGTGTCGACTCTTGGGAATGGAAGAGATATACATACATATGTATACAGTACGAGAGTTCTTCTAGTAATATATCTCTGGTTCTTTCTTATTTAATTCATTTTGGATATCGGTTTTTCGTACACACACACACACACACACACACACACACTACAAATGGATGTACAACGCACGCCTCTGGCGTGTAAAATGTGTACACAAAATGAGCCCTGGCGTTCGATGTTAGTGCATTTTTTCAGCTTCTTCCAGTAATTGTATATTGATATATTTACCCGAATTTGATAGCCAGCATCGTCTTGGTCATCTTCGCTGCTATAGTTGACCAGAGCCTCCATTATTTGGCCTTCTGGAATCGTTTAAGCGGCGAAATTTATATCAAAAAATTTTGTTGAATCGCTTGAGGCATCGCCAGTGTGACCGCGGAGCTATCGATAAAATATACCGCCTGACCCTCAGAAATTTATTAAAAATATACCAAACAATTGATGGAATATACTATAGTACATACCGATATAGCGTAAAAATACCCTAACTCAATTTCGACCCTGGAAGCACTTTACAACACTGGCATTCGCCTTTATGCCGGAAATAATTTAAAACTGGAATAATATGTAATTATTTATTGACACTTCACTTTGTGTCCATCTACTAAAAGAACAAAAATTGTATCTCACTTAGATCATAGATTTCCGCTACTTATGACTGTGTAATGGCATTCGTTGTTGGTCTCTCATGTCTGTCCACGATTCTGCGGCTTTGGCAGCGGTGGAAAATTTTGTCTGCTTTGATTCAGAATTTGCTCGGTCGGTTCACTGAAAGGTTCTTCCATACTTGCGAGTGTCTCTGCTAGGGTCTTGTACTGAATCGAGAATCGAAAAGAGCAGCTTAATAATCAAAAGTGAACCGCAATTTTATTTTATTGTTGAAAGTTCACCTGCGCTGGCGGCTTCCAGTTGGCGCTGGCGCTGGCGGTGGCTTCTTCTTCCCTGCATCGTATTATTGAATCCTTCTGCCCGTGCGGAAAAACATCGAATGGGATTACAGCATCTGAAGGTTGGTTATTTGTATACGGATGCCTACGCCACTGTCCCTGATCCTGCATCTGTTGTTCCTGGTATTGCCTCTCCCTGTGTTCCTCGTGGTGTTGCTGTTCCTGCTGCTGCTGCTGCTGCTGCTGCCATTGATGTTGTCGCTCTTGCTGCCAATAAAAGTGCTGCCGGTACCACTGCTGCTGTCGCTGCTGCGGCCATGAATTGTGCTGCTGTTGCTGCTGCTGCAGTGGCCATTGGTGCCAGTGCCAGTGCCAGTGCCATTGCCACTGCCAGCTCTGCCAAGGCGGCTGATGGTGATACGTGTTGTACAGTGGATGGTAGGGCATTGTCATCTGCACGGGCGGCTCCAGCGTGCCCCTGTAGCACCAGCCCTCGGGCAGATTGTAGAAATGCTCGTCAAACAGGGCGTACAAGGTGGCCCCGAGCAGCAGCTCCCGAGAGGCCCTCACCGGAAAGTACTCGAGCCTGGTAATCATCTCGATCTGTCTGCTGTTCTCCAGCCAGTGCCAGTTGCTGCAGCAGCCACTGACCACCGGATCGAAGACGGCCCGCTGCTGGAGCTGCAGTAGCATTTGCTCGTTCTGTTTGATCATCTCGAGCAGTTCCATCAGCTTTGCCTGCTGCCTCTCATCCGGATTCACATGCGCCTCCTCCCTCTCCTCCTCCATCAGGGTCTCCAGAGGCTGAGTCTCCAGTCCGTACTGTGGGTGCTGTGGATGCTGTGGATGCTGCATGGACTGATGTTGCCGGTGGATGGGGCGCCACTGATCGCTGGTGTTTGTGCTGTGGTTGAATGGACGTGGCTCGAGACTACTGCTGGGTGGGCCATAGCCATGGGTGCGAGTGGCACAGTGTGGGTTCGATTGATCCTGTGGATGGCAGTTATCCACACGATGTGGGTGCTCCCGCTCCACCTGATAGATGGGCACCTGCCCGTTGGCATTGGGCCTTCCCAATGGCGAATTCAGGTCCCAGGGCTTGGCCCGTTCCCGCTGCTGCTGGCTTCCCCTGTACGTAGGATATGGGGGATGTCTGGCGTCTCTGCATCTCTGCTGCCGCCAGACTGGAGCGTTTTCCTCTCCCTTCTCTACTTGGCGGCTGCTTGGCGACTCGTTCTCCGTGCCACTCAACGATATATTTATGATGAAATACACGCTCTGGCTCTCGTCCACGGTTCCATTCTGAGGCGCTGCCATAGCAATCCTGCGCCGTACATTCTGCGTCTCGAAGCCAACCGGCTTCGGCTTCAGTTCACTTCGTTGGTCGTTGGCCTCTGGGTCCTGGTCCAACTTGAAGTGCACTTTATTCCGCCATATCTTGACTGATCCGCCACCTGCACCGCCCCATGTATGGCCATCTATCAGCAGCCCGAAGATCAGCGGTAGCGAGACACTGCTGGATGGCAGAATGTGGGGATGGGGCCCGTGAATGCGATTCCCTGGGTGCGACACTCTGCCATGGATGCGGCTCTGATTGCCGTGCCTAGTGGGGGGACCAGCGATGGTGCACGATGGCGGCACGGGCCTAATGCTGGCTGGCGTCTTCTCTGGCCTTCTCTTGGATGGGGGCTTCCCCTTGCCGGCGGCGGCGGGAACTTTACAGTTCAGCTCCTCAAAGTTGAAGAAGTTGTTCAGGGTGAGGGGCTTGATGCGGTTGTAGTAGTAGAGGTCGTTCTCCTCCCCGATGGATATGCGTATGCGCTGCCCACTGCTGGCCCCGGAGCCAGCACTCTGCCACCGCTGCACCACAACGGGTCTGTTCTGGCTGCCGCTGTTCTCCCGCGGCAGATCTGGATGTGTTACGCGACGAGCCATGGCCGAGGCTTCGTCATTATCTGCAACAATAAAAAGGGGGAAAAACTCAAATCAATTACTAATTTCTGCCCCACTACTGGTCGCTTTTCTTCTACTCTGCTCTGTCCCCGCGGGGCTGTCACCTGTCCAAAGATCTCTCTAGATGTGGAGCGCAGAACTAACAGAACTCCACTCTCCACTGCACTGCACTGTCTGTAGTCTGTAGTCTGTTGTCTGTTGTCTGAGCAGTGGCCAAAGATTCGAAGCTGTTTTGAGCGCGGCTAGCCAACACTGATGGAAAAACAGCCACAAACAAAGAGAATCGCCCCGCGGCTCGGCAAGCGAAAGACCTTCTTCGATTCGGACAAAACAGAACAGAACAGCAAGGAACGGATCGGATGGGATCGGATCGGATTGGAACAGAGGAAAACCGAGAACGGGGAGCGGGGAACACTTATCTAAGGCCAAGGCTGCGATCGCAAACTTTTTCACGCTAACTAACTTCAATCAAATGATGACATCGTCGAGGTAGGCGGCTAAAGAATAATAATAACAATAGCAGATTGTTCGACTCGGCGGACTGTTTATGGATCGCATTACATTCCCCGAGACAAGTGCGTCCCCCCCCCACCGCCACCTCAACTGCCACTGCCACTGCCACCCCAAACACCCACAGCTGCCCCTCCCTCCCCTCCCATTCAGCAAAATCAGCGAAATTGCCGGGTTTCAGATGAATGAAGGTGGTGGTGGCTCATCGCCGAGGGGTCCATTCCGTTCCGTCTTTTGTTTATAAGTTTGTCTATTTGTTTATGCTACTGATGGTCACTCGATTTCTCCTCGATTCCTAGACTGGCTTTGTCTGCGGCTTTTTTTGCGGGTGTGCATATACATATACATATACACATACATATGTATATACATACATATGTATGGACTTACATTTCGGGTTCATCGGCATGGAGGATGCCCTCTGCAGCGGGTGACTGGTGACAGGAAATCGAATGTAGATCCCCGATGCTTGCCGATTGCTGGAAGGAGTTCATGATCGGATATCGGAGACTGCTACTATGCCAGGTAGAGCTTTTCATGCTCTCCTGCGACTGAGACTGTCCCTGGTCCGCAGTGTCTGTAGATCCTGGTGCACAGGTGGATGTTGTAGAGCATTGTCCAGCACCCGGGGGATACCCTGTGAGCAAGCGGGCAGTGGAAACCGCTGGAAGCCTGTGAGATATTGGACCCGAGTAGACGCTGTGTGGAGCCGAAACCGGGCGGATGGTGGCCACGATTGGACACATTTTGATGCCGTAGAGGATGGGAGTCGCATTAACCCTGTCCATGATTGGAGCCAGGTGGCAGCTGAAGGCTGTGAAATATTGCACTTGGTTTGGGGCGGTGTCTAAAATTGGACACGGGCTGACGTCGATGACCACGATTGGAAACGGGATTCGACCTGGGAGCCTGTACATTTCGCTGTGACGGCTTCGCCTGGACCTGCGGCTGGGACGGAGCTGAAGAGGGCTGTGACCGACGTGCATTGGCTTTTATCTCTGTAGATCCGCAACCAAGAAAAAGAAAGGAAAGACGGGGTTTAATGACGTTAATGAAGTCGTGTTGCTGCGGGGAATGAACCAGTTACCATCACTGAGAGTCAATCCTGTAGGCCGGCACCACCCACTCTGGCACACCGGCAGCCGTCAAAGGCCCGGCCCTCTGTTGGTGCTGGCGCTGTCGTTTCGTTATAAACTTCATTGCTCACCGCAGATGTCAGACGCGGTCGAGGTGTTGCCTAATCGTAGTCCCAGTGTTGTCACACATGTACAATCATTTTGTTCTCCAAAAAAATGCAGCAGCCCTTGCTCTTTCACCACAAAAAAAAATGCCGGTCTTAATCGAAGTTTAATCGTATTCATAATATCTAATTCATAATTGATGTTTCCCTTAAAATCTGCAACGCCAAAATTGAAAGCATTTACAAATTTATCTGATTCTGATTTTGGCGCTAGAGATTTTAACAGATTTTTCGGTTTTTTCGTTGCACGTGTTTTGATAAAAGTTTGGTTATGTTACGGGTGCGCCATTTTGAGCACACACTCACACATATACACCTAAAAATGACCATTCACAGGGAAAATACGCGTGTGTGTAGGCTGAAGAGGCTTCAAAGTAGCGGAGGTAAACGAAACTGAATCTCTTCAATATATCACAATCATAATCATATTTTCGACAGCAGCAGCGGAGACACATTGATTGCGAGACAATTTAATGTATAACAGTTGTATATTATATTAAATTGATCAAAAAAACACAGGAAAAAGGTGAAAAACAGCGGAATCAAAGCAGACCGACTAAAATCAGTAAGTAAATCGAATTAAAACTATGTAAATATGTAGCCCGGCACACTATCGCATTAAATACTCGCTGTATCTTATTGTGTAGGTGCAAATATTGAATATAAACATTAGATTATCTCTTTCGTTCGCCTAATCGGTTCTTTCCTCTTTGGCAAGTTTTTTTCTGTCTTTCTATTTCTCTTTCTTTCTCTCCTGTGTTCTTGTGTCGTGACGCCATTTTATGTACCGGACAAAAATTGAATAAAAGGGCCAGTGTTGAGCAGTCTGAGTTAGTTTAATCCCTGCAACCGGTGAGTGAATAAGACAGTTTGAGGCTCTAGTTAAATTTAAATATATCTTAACCATCGCTCGTCATTTTCCACGTTGATTTCGGACATACAATTTGTCGATTTAAAGTGAATGCATGTGCAATTTTCAGGTATGCATGGTAATTTTAGTAATGGCTGTGCCCTTCCCCTCCCGGGGACCCATCCCTTCAAATAACTTGATGTATTTTAATAGTATAACCAGATAAATATTACAATTTGCATTGACAATGAATGGCCATTTTCTTGATTTTCCTTATTTCAGAGTGTTGCTGGATTGATTTTCAGTACATACTATGTACTAGCTGCACGTTTTCTTGGTCTCGCGAAACGGGCACACTGCCAAAGTGAAGCGCCAATTCTTGGGCCCCAATACTATTTTTGAAGAACTGCGTAATATTTAGATACAATTGGGCAGCTACACTGCTGCATCAGTGTGTGCGATGTCCGAAGAAAGCGACTATTTATTAGCCCTCCGTCTAAGCTATGAACTGAACGAAGGAGACGCCATACAACACCAGAGTCGTCTGGTAAGTTTCGGCGCAAAGTAAAAATTTACCAGAACTTGCTGAATATTCCCATCCCATCTGTGTGCTTAGGACTCGCAGCGAGCCAAATCGACCGCATCGCAAGATGCCGACTATATCTTGGCTCTCAAGCTACAGGCCAAGGAACAGGACGAGGGCCCCGAAAAGAGCGACGACCTGGACGGCAGCATTCAGTTTGTTTATCCATCAAAACAGTCGGTAAGGGTTGGCAGTACTCACTCACTCATCAAATCGCAATGTAGTAAAACATCACTTCCAAACAACTTTAGACTGCGTTGGTCGAGAGCTCGCCAAAGCGCCATGCGAGCGCCGTGAACAATGGAAAGGATTTCCTGAATCAGACCAGCAATCTGGTACATTCCGACTGGGAAATCCTGGATCCCACACCCAACATCTTCTCCATGTTCGTGCGCTTCGACGAGAAGTTCTTTAAGAAACGCCTTGGCGGCGTCGTGCTGGAGTGGAGCAAGCGCATGTTCTCGTGCGCTGGCATCTGCTATCTTCGCAGCAACAAATACACCAAGGAGATTACAATCCGGCTAAGCGAGCCGCTGCTCAAGCTACGTCCACGCAAGGACCTCGTAGAAACTCTGCTGGTGAGTCGCCCCGCCGCACCACAAACAAACTGATTTTCTAACCACTCTTGTCTCTTGTTTCTTGCTCTGTGCAGCATGAAATGATCCATGCCTATTGCTACATGATGAACATACGCGAAGGCAACGGCGGCCATGGCCCGAACTTCAAGCGGTTTATGAACACCATCAACCAGGTGGCCGGCACCAACATCTCTGTCTATCACACCTTCCACGATGAGGTGGAGATGTACAAAACTCACGTCTGGCGCTGCTCGGGCATTTGCCAGAACCGCCATCCGTTCCGCGGCTGGGTTAAGCGCACCTCGAACCGCGCCCCAGGCCCCAATGATCAGTGGTGGGAGAAGCACACAATCGAATGCGGCGGAACCTTTCACAAGGTTAGCGAGCCGGAAAAGTTCAAGCCTGGGAAGTCTAAAGCGGAGAAACCAATGCCCAGGACCACTGCCAAAAAGACGCCGTCTCTCAGTGGGGATATACGAAACTATATCGTCAATCCGCCCGCCAAGAAGCAGGCAATCGAATCAAACGTGGCCAATGGGCTGCTAACGAACTTGGTCGGCTCCGTTCCGCCCACCTCATACCCGGGACAGAGTCACAATCCATTTGCCATGCCCACCAGCAGCAAGCCGCCGACCAAGTCCAATATCAGGGGCATGGCAGATCTCGACAAGAGGGGAAACGAGAAGGAGAACAATACCGGAACTTTCAAAGATAACCTCTTGACTGGCGAGGGCAATACTCTGTCGGGGGCCACGGCTACGGCTCCAACTGCTGTGGGAGGAGGCTCGACCAGCGATTCAGCCTTCGTGCGCAACATTTGGCAGAAGCGCTTTGAAAATGAGTCAACTAAGAAAGAGCAGAAGGAGACCGAGACCAAGACCAAGACCAAGACCAAGGAGAGCACTGGAAAGCGTCCCCATAGCTACGTTGATGATAGTCCAATGCTGTCCGGAGTCGTATGACGAGGACGTGATGGTGGCAGAAGATATTACGCCCACAGTCCTCATCCTGAGCAGCGATGACGAGGAGAATGGCAATAAAATCGCAAAGGTCGACCGCTCAACTTTGTTTGCAAGTGGCATAAGCAGCCAGGAGAGGACCCGCAACATCAAGGCAGAGGTCATGTTCGACGAGTCGCAGAACTTTGACGATGATGATATCGTTCTCATTGACGATGAATACGATGACGAGCAGCAGACAGACGACCTTGACAGCAGTCTGGTAGCGGCCACTGAGTTGGCCGACCAGTCCGTCATAGACGACTTGTTCGGGGTGGATACCCTGCTGGCAGAGTTCCAGCTGCAGAACGACGTCGTGCCGACTGGATCGCGGGTAAAGAACGATCTGAGCAACGACATTGTTGCCTGCCCCATCTGCTTTGGCAGTATTAAACGCTCGCAATTGTCGAATCATTTCGAAGGTTGCTTCATCACCAACACAGTGGAGCCGCCCTCCTTCAAGTCGAAGCAGCCTAAACCTCGCAGCAAGCCATCGACAGCTACAACTTCGAGAAATGGAAACGGACGAGTGTCCTCAAAGCAAGTATTGCGCAACGCTGGCTACACCGATGCGGAGATAGCCCCGCTCCACCTGAGCACATCCAGCGATTCGGCCAATAACGTTACTAGCGATGAGGAACTAACACCGCGCCAAATCCGTCAGCGCAGTCTATTCAAAAAGACCAATTCGTGCCCCAAGTGCGGCCAGGAGTTGCTCGGCCACCAAATGGAGGCCCATCGCATCCTCTGCGCCGAGAGGCGCCGCCGCTAGAATATATTGTTTCCTATTATTATTCCAGATATTCGATAGCTAGTAGCTACATATAATATTTTTACATTTACATACACACATTGAATGTTACGCTCTCTTTTTTTTTTTCGTTTTCTCCCTACGTTTAATAAATCATCAAAAGCATTAAGAATGGTTAAAAGAGTCGTCCAAAGTAGCGCAGGTTAGGCCGGTCCTCGTAGCGCTTTGCCAGGCCCGGCCAATGCACCACGAACATGTCCACAAGCGGCAGTAGGAGACGCCCGCTCATCGAGAGCGTCTCCACCCGGCAGAAGCTTTCCACGAACACGATGCGGCTGTTGGCGGGCAGGCGGCCGAGTAGACGCCACATGTAGGCAGCATAGCAGTATGGCACACATGTGCCAGGACCGTTGCAGAGCACCAGCTGGGGGCGGTCCCGCCAGATGAGCCAGCAGCTCCAAAGCAGGGCGTAGAAGATGGTGAACACGCTGCTCAGCCAGCTTTGGCCTACGCTGCGACTCCGTGGCACCCGAAGGAAGTTATCAGTGCCGGAATGCCCCAGAACGGCACGCAGTTGACGATCCGAGTTCTCATCATTGTTGGCAGCAATAAATCGAATTGGTTGGTAGTCGTCACTGTCTACACCTCTCTGCTGTAGGAGGAGGGCCTTGGTGATCTTGCACATCTCGGCCGTGTGGCCACCAGAGCCCAGTATCACATAAGTGGGATAGACGGCGTCTTCCGTGGACATAATCTTCTCGTGAAATTCAAACTTTGAACTTTTGTAAACTTTTTTAGTGCTAATCCTGACTATCTATCTATCGATAGATCAGATAATACACGTTTTACATTAGGCAGTGTGGATCATCTGCATTCAGCATTGATAAGAGTCATGAGATTTTCCTTTTTTTCATATGCACAGCACTGAAATTCTATTTAACGAAATATTAAAATAAGAAAAGACACATAAAATAATATTACTTGACTATCGCAATAATCGTTACAAGAGCTATCGATAGCGGCAGCCAGCTGTTTTCAAACAGAGCCGCTAAAGTTTGAGAGAAACAAATGTTTATTAATAAACAAAAGTGGCCAACTGTAAATACACAAACATATTTATACGTGCAGGCAAAATAAAAGCAATTAAGCATTATATTCAATGAATGAGCGCACATGCTGCAATCGATAACGGATTGAGTGTGAAAAAAGAACCAGCTGGTTGTAGACGCCGCGGCCACTTTTTTCTGTTTTTGTTTTGTTTTTCGCAGACAAAATGTGCGAAAAGATGACAACGGCACATATGTCGGCAGATGCGCGCAATGCACTCATTGCCGATCATCTGCAGAAACTGATCAAGAGCGTGACAGGCCCCAACGTAAGTCTGAAGCGCACACGTCGCCTGCCCAAATTGGCCAATAACAATAGCTGATTTCCCATTGTCAGGTCACTCCAAAGCAGCAGCGAAGTCTGGAGCAGATTGCCAAAAAACATATACGCCACACTAACTTCATCAGCACGAGCAGTCATGAAGTGACGCAGACACTCAACGATTTGGTGAAGCGATTCCAGGAGGAAAACATGGCACCCTTTGGGCAAGCCATCAAGGAGCTGAGCACAAAACTAGTCGAAGATCCCGCCTGGCAGGATCACCCCCAGACGGATGTGCAGTGGTCTCTGCTCGACTTTATGCTTAGCATGACCAACGCGCCCATACAAAATGTGCGACGGAACCGCCAACAAATGGATCGGTGCCGCCTTTCGGCACTGGCCGCCGTTGAGGCGGCCTCCACCTCCAAGGCCGTCGCGCCCAACATTTTTGAAGCGGACACCGATTGGGTGAGCCTGCTCAGCGAGGATTTTCTGGAGAAGCCAACGCCTGTGGACAGCTCGGACACTCAGGAGGTAAGACGCAGCCACTGTATCCCATGATAAATCCACTTGAAGTAGTTCTTGCCGTTCAGGAACCGTCCGAGGAGAGCGATGACCATGAGGTTAGTGGCTCCGTAACCCCAGAGGAGTCAAAGACCACGCTGAAGCCGAAGGACATGGCCACTGTCTACAAGAAAGCCATGTTCAATATCAAGCTCTGTGCTCAAAAATCCTACATGCCAGAGTCTACGAGCTGCGGTAATTCCGGGAAAACCTTCCACATAAATGCACCTGTGGACCTCACTCTGGTATCTCCCCTTGATGAGATCAGGCGCAGCAATACTGTCCTCCTGCCGCCGCTCCAGCCGCCCCAGCTCTTCACACAGCACACCCAGTGCGAACGCGACGAGAAACTGCTGCCGCAGCAGATCCACTCTCATTGGTGGCGCCAAGACATCCAAATCCACACCAAGCCCCCGGACAGCGATCCCCTGTCTAACTTTGCCATCAGCTATGTGCAGTTCCTCAACAAGCAGTCCTTGGGCCTTGTCAAGTATCCGCTGCCCAACACCACCACGGAGCGCTGCTTGCTGCGGGAGATCCTCTTCATGTTCATCAGTCCCGTCAGCTGTTGCTTCTTTGTGGTGGATGAGGAGCGCCGCATCCGCGTGCGCCAGAACGTGAGCATCTGCAGTGTGACAGCGGTAAGGGCATCGCATCGCATCCGTCTTCCATCCCAATCACCGCTCTCTTTGTATACGCATGTAGGAGGGCCTGAAGGAAACGCTGGATACGCACCTGGTCCCTGCCCTGGAGGACATGAAGCAGCTGCGCCAGACAATAGACAACCTCACACTGCGCCACAACGGGCAGAATATTATCGGCACCCTGGAGTGCTTTGCCAATGGCCTGCGCGATCTGGTGCGCCCCATCAAGGAGGCGCTGCTTGCCTACGAGGAACGCGTGCTCAGCGAGGAGCACGTCTCGCTCATCCACTTCATCCGGCACATGGACAAGCACTTTCGAAGGCTCCAGCTGCTCCGCCTAATGTGCAGCAAGGCCGTCCTGCCTTCGGGGCCGCCGCACCTGATGTGCGCCCATCTGCTGTCGCAGCTTTACCAGCAGACGCGGATGCATGTGCCGCACCAGAAGCTGGCCATCGCCCTGCTGCTGGTCTCGCTAAACACCTACTGCAACATCTTCGATGGCTGGTGGCGTCGGGCCAAGCTGGAGGACCGGCAGTCTCAGTTCATTGTGGAGCGATGGTGGGGCAAAAGTTATTTCCAGACTATTTCCTATATTTATGTTTGTGTTTATGTATATTGCCTCTGCAGGATACCTGAGGGTGAGGACGCGAGCGCGGAGTGGGACGCAAGGGTGTTCGTCCGCCAGCGACGGCTAGAGGAGGATGAAAGCGAAGAGAACCGCCAGATCTTTAAGAAGCTGCAAAGCTGTCCCTTCTACATGCTGCTGCTCGAGCATTCTCTCACCTCCAGTGAGACCCAGGACCTGCTGGCAAGCGTCAATCTCCTGGGCGACATGCTGGCCACCACCAACGAGATCCCTTCCCGCTCCCTCTACGACGAGCTGCACGCCCAACTCTTCGTGCAGCTGCGCGTCTACGGAGAGGCAGTGCAGCAGCCAGATGGGGATGCACAGCTGGGGAGGAGTCGGGAACACACAGGGGAAGAGCAGTCGGAGCAGAATGCCTTTGAGCAGAAGCTTCTCAGCAGCGTCGGGGACATTAAGAATCCGGATCTGCTGGCACTGCTCACCCAGTCGGTCAGGAAGAAGCAGCAGGAGCGTGATAAGCAGAAGGGGCAGCAGCGACGGCAGCCTCCGGCTCAGGCGGGGGCAGTGCTGGAACGACTGGAGGCCACCACCCGAATGAATGTGAAGGACGTGCTTTCAGAGGCCCTCAGGGAGATACTGCTGCGCCGCCAGTCGCTGGCCAATACGTTTGCGATCAAGGCCATAAACGTTGACCTGCAGCTGGGCGAGAGTGTGCGATTCCTGCGGCACGTGCTGCTGCTGGAGGCCGACCATCTGCTGCGTCCATACTACACAAAGCTCTTTCGCGAGATCGAGGCGGGTCTGAGCTGGGCTCAGGTCTCGGTGATGAACATGGAGCTGTACGACCTGCTCATGCCCCAATATGCACAAATGGCTGGACGCGCCTCGGTCAGGATCATATCCCAGGTGCGCTCCACCTCCACCAAGGTGTACGAGGCTGTGGATGCCATCGAGCTGGTCTTCGATTTGTTTGAGCACGTGCAGAGGATCGTGACGCCGGCGAACCTGCAGACATACAATTCGGTGTGGCGTCTGATGCTCAAAGTGAAGTGGGCCGCCTGGAAGCTGGAGAATATGGTCTTCATCCGGCGTCCGCGCAGGGACATATACGAGCCGCTGGACATGGTTGGCCTGACCGTTCGCCGACTGGAGATTCTGCGCTTCTGGCTCATGTATCTGATCAACAGTCTGCACACGCACATTATGCAGGTCGTGGGCCACCAGTTCGAGCCACAGATTGACAAGTGTCACAACATCCGGGAGCTGAGCGATCTGCATGAGCAGTATATGCTGCTGCTGTCCAGCCACTGTCTGCTCACCGAGGAGGCGGCTGCTTTTCGCATTGCCCTCGAGCAGCTCTTCCATTTGATATTCGTTCTGGACATGGAATGGACCAGCTGCTCCAGCTACCTGGCCGACTCCCATCCACTCGCCCTGGATGTGTCCAGCGATGCAAACGATGCAAACGATGCCAACGATGATAACGAGGGCAAAGACAAGTGCCTGCAGTACTTGGCTCTCAACCAAGTGGTGGAGATCGAGATGACCTACATACGTTGCCATCAGACGCTGGCCGAGATTCTCAATAAGTTGGTCTACAAGCATGATCATAATTTCCGTAAGTAAATGAATGAGCGAGCGATGGGTTGAATGCTTCTAATGGTTCTTCCTCTTACTTATTTCCCACCCATCTCCCATCTCCCTCGCTCTCCGCAGTGACAGCGTTGGAGTCGGCCATCAACACAAGTGTACCCTACTAATGGAGTCCCCTTACAGACGGAAGGACTGTCATGAGAATTCATTGAATCTCTGCCCTCTAGGAATTGTATTCCATTTAAAACTAACACTGAATCGAAACTGAAATTGAAATTGTTTAAACTCTTCTTACGCTGTTCTTCCGCTGTTCTTCCGTTTCCTAACTGATTACAAATGATGTACAGCTCCTTTGGGGAGTGTTTCTTTGATTTGGGCCCTCCCACAGTAACCAGTAAGTTCATGGCTCAAAAATGGATACGCAACAGTTTTGGCTAGGAACAAATAATTTATTTATTATGACTTACGACAGCAATGACTTACACCAAAGACCACACAATACAATATGTATTGCATAGTCTTTGCCTACACCTACAGCCTTAATCTTAGCATAACCTATCTGCATGGGGCTCATGAGCAATATCTTATGAACTAGCTGGGATTTGTGTACAAATTCGATTAGAGATTCTATATGTAAGTCTAATGATGATGAATAGTGGGTTTGAGATCAGTAGCTTCAGTGGATTCAGTGGATTCGTTTGCGCATGAAAATGGGCTGGCTGTGGTTCGATGTCGGAGCGAAGTGGCATCAAAGCGGTCATGCGAGATGCGTCAGTAGTGGACGTAAGTTGGCGTTGTTTGACGTGACCCCAGACGTTACGTACGTTACGTTGATAACGCTTTCTGATTGGTTGATGCTTAGGCTAGTAGTTAATTATTTTTTTTTCTTCTTGTCGTGGTGTCCCCTGGGGTTTGTTGCAACACGCGTATCGTTGCAGTCGTTGTGGGCGTGTAAGTGGAAATTTGGCCACGTCTTTTGGCGACGTGGCTTGGGATCTGGGATCTTCATGGTCCCAGATTAATTTATTATGGAGTTTCTTCCTCGCTTTAAGCCACACTCTTATCGATGACTCAGCAGAGTGCTGCAGCTGGCGGCTTCTGGCCAGAGTCCTGGTAGCCCTGGCAACTCTAAAAAACGACAACAAATGCAAATAACGTTCTACTCGGCACTCGGACGGAGTAGCAGCTTTATAAAGTCGACGAACGGAGCTCAAACCACATTTGACAGTTGACAAGGCCGGAAGCCTAAATATATCGTAGATAGTTTGTCACAGAGGCGAAAAATGTTCCAAGCTACTGAGTTGCGGTCCTGTCTGGTGCTCCAGATACTGCTGGAGACGAATGTCTATGTGTCCGCATTTTGGGCCCTCAACTATCTGTTCCACATAGTCGTGCACGTAAGTTGTGGCGAGGATCCATCATCCAACCGCATCCAGCTGAACGGACTTCGCTTCTCTTCCAGATGGACGAGCTATGGAGCCTCGATACCGCGGCCCTCCTCTTGGCCTATGTGCTGGCCGTGGGCTCGGAGGCATTGCGTCTGCATGGCGCCTTTGCGGTGAATCTGCGCCCAGATAATGCCTCAATGTGGCTGCTGTTGACAGTGACGCCGTGTGTCCTGTTCCCGTCCATGGTTTACCTCCGCCTATCGTTGGCAATGGACGCCCGCGTCTGGCCGCACTACATCTCGTATGCGGTGCTTTTTCTAATCAGCCTGGAGGTGATGGCGATCTTGGGCCACAACATAAGGGACGAGCTGGATGAGACAAATCGGCAGCTGGCCGATTTCCGAACGCAGCACAGCCCTGCCTTTCGGAATGAGAATCGGCGGGCGTCTCGCGTGGACTAAAGCTCTGAGGTTTATTGTGTTGTGAGCAACAACGACCCTCTCTAATAAAATAAAAATAAAAATAATAATAAAAATAAGCTATTTTTAGCTACAAGCTAGATGCAACTACTTCTAGATGCTATTGACTATTGACTGATATGCTGTGAAGAGTATAAGTACGCGTCTGAGAGGCAAGCAAATATTCAGGCATTCATCCATCCAAATGGGGGCATCGAAGGCAGGCATCTAGCGGGGCACTTCGTCTAGATTGTGAGCCTTAAGCAGGGCATCGATCTTGTCCATCTGGGCCCTCATGGTGGGCAAATAGTCGGACATCACAACGAGGTTCTCCTCCTGATGCTCGCCCTGGCCGAGAAGCTGGCTGCGTGTGGGCACCCAGCCGTATATGAGCTGGAAGGACAGCATTGCATTAGCATTGTAATATGGAATGGGGCGTCTCCTCCTGCTTACCCTAATGGTACTCTGCACGAAAAAGCCGTGGTAGGGCTTCAGGGTGCGCTCGTACGCATTCTGCAGATGTTGCTTGAGCGCCTCCTGCTTCTGGGCATCGTTGTATATGTTCTCAAAGAAGATGCAAATCAGCAGGAGGCCACGCTTCAGCCAGAGCAGGGCATTGGGGGCCACGTTATCAGCCTTCATATTCAGGATGATCATATCCTCCAGATAATGATGCTTGAGCACATTCTCCCCATAGACTTTGCTTAATTTCTGAATAGGAAAGACACACAATGTGGATACGCACAGCTGAAAGTGTTGGGCTCTTGGCTCTTATGTTTCTCTTACATTAATATTTCCATTCATGTCTTTAATCACGGGCGTAAAAAGTTTGCCAAAGCTTTCTGCCAACAACAACAAAAAAAGAAGAAAAGAAAAATTTTTATCGTTAAAAACTGGTTGAATTCTGTGGGTGTAATTGAGTGGAAAGCGTCTAGTACTATCACCTATAACTGTCACTATCTCTAGGGCGGCGTCGAGGAACGCTTGGGTTTCGATCTTATCGGCGGCATTGCCCGGAAATCCCTTCAGCGCCTTGAATTGTATGCGTGCCGATGATGGGTTCATGGTCCTCCACTTCTTCTTTAGTTCTGGGTTGCTTGAGTTGAGTTTGCTCCGTCTGGGTCTGCGTCTGCACGGCAAATGAAATGAAAATTGAAAGTGAACATGAAAATAATGAATCAATGGCCAAGCAGTGTTTGCTTTCTGGACATCAATTGGTTATCTTATCAGCTAGCAGCGCACCTGCCCTGCGCTCTGTCTGCCTCCAACTACGAATATTTCAACTCTGTCGAATCAGTTTTCACTGTTGAACCCCGTTCCCGCTGGGCTGTGCGCTGCTGGTGTCCGCTGCTCTGATGCGTCGTCGATAGTGCGAACGAATAGAATACAAGTTTGCCTCGTAGGCCAAGACTTATATTAAGACGCTGGCACTGCCACTGCCACTTCTAGTGACGCTGTGGGAGAGTTGGGGGCTCTCAGTTAGCCTCAGCAACCCTTTTCTAAGATGCGGCCATGACCCAGGCTTTGCTTGTTTACTTTTGTAAAAGGTTTTACACTCTCTCTCGCTCTGCGAGTTTCAAATTTCTCTGTCACGCGCGCTCAGCCGCCCCACTGCATCAAAATAGGTGACAGCCTATTAAGTGAGCGATTTCTGGACATGCCTCACCTTTCTCATGCAAACACCTTGCGCAATACAACCAGTCAGACCGGCGTCCGTCGTCCCAGAGAGTAAGCTCGGGCTCAACTGACGACAGCGATCAGCCGACGAAGGCAACCAAAGCACACGAAGCACACGAAACACCCGATGCAGAAGCAGAAGCACAGAAAACCTGCTCAAAGTCAACAGCTGTGTATGTGTGTTTGGTGTGTTGTGTGTGTGTGTGTGTGTGTCCCATTCTGCAAAGCAGTTTTGGAGCATTCGCACAGTTCATACAGTTTTAATGCATTTATAGCAAGCAAAGCTGTTTGGGAAGCATTGGCAGAAACTGGATGACACTTTCTAATCAAAAGTTTATCTCTCTTGTAACAAATTGAAGAACAACAAGCTTAAAGTCGACTGTTCGTAAAGATTTAATTCAAATTGATCTAAACAAAGACATATTTCGGTTTTTACTGAAAGTTCAAAGCATTAAAACAAATAAAATTATTTTGAAAACTATATAAAAATTAAAATGAATTAATAAATAAATAACAAAAATGAAAAGAAATTTTAAATTTAAATTAATTAAATATTTCATGAAAAATTCAAATAAATGCGTAAGCAAATAAAAATTAAAATTAATTAAGTAGAAAGAGGATTGTGAGAGCGACAGTATCAAAGAAACAAAGACAAAAATTTGGTCCTATTTGAAATTTTATTGAAATGCTTGATTATGTTTACATTTTGTGTGGGTAAAAATTAAAACAAGAATTCATGCCTAGCCGCCAAACACTACCCGACACAATTTTTCCTTAAGGAACAAAACCAACTTTTTCTGAAAGATTTTGGGCTTAGAAATTGTTTAATATAATTTTTGTTTTCTGTGACAGCCCTTTTTTAGGTCGTTAATTAATTTAACTTAATTTTACAAGCATGTATTTTTTAATGTTTTTTTAGTTGTAGCGCTTCGTTTTTTCACATAACTTAAGAACCTGACTTTTCCTAAGTTTTTAAAGTCAAAATTTCGTCAAAAATACCGCACAAAAATAATTGTTTTTGCATTTGAAAGCTTAATATTTTCCAGACGTTAAGCTGAAATCACAAAGTGTTTGGGTTCAATTTCTAGCTGTCTTAATTATCTTTTCAGAATGGCAAATTTCTATACAACCAGACGTAAGATACTTAAGTATTGTGAAAAAAGCGCTATCTCTGAAAAAAGCTTAAACAAAAAATACCAGTTTTCGAAAAATCTTCAAAAAAGAGTTCTGCCAGAGAGAAAAAACATAATTCTTAAAAAATATTGTAAAGCCCAAAATCGATCAGAAAATGTCGGTTTGAATCCTTAAGGTAAAAAAAGGTTCGATTTTGTCGAGTAGTGTAATTCGAAGGGTTAATGCGCGTAACAGCCAGAAAAAATCGTGTTTGACCACATAAAGTATACTAAAAAAGTATATTCTCGATCAGCATCAATTGGCGAGTCCATATAGCTATGCAGTTCTGTCCATCTGTCCGTCCGTCTTTGTTCACGCCAAGTTTCCAGACAATGAGAACTAGAGCAACGAAATTTTTGGTGCCGACTCCTGTGATATTTGTTTCAAAATATTTTCACGCACCCTACCGCCCCCTACAAAGGGCAAAATCTGTGGCATTCACAATTTTGAAGGAACGAAAACCCAGAATTATAAAGCATGACCATGACTGGTGAATCTGAATCAGATCGAACCTTTCAACCCTGAAGGAACAAATCTATTAGCAGCAGGGAGACATAACGGCTGGTGGTTGTGTGAGTAGAGAGAGAAAGATACTCAAATTAAAAACAGTACCAAAAAAATGCAAGCAGATAAAATAATTTAAAGTTTGAATCAAAAAGGTCAATAGGAGAAAAGTGTATAAACGAAGTGCACAAATTAGAATATAACTATCGGACGTGGTTCCTCTCCTTCTCACCGTGTTGTACCCCACTCCCACGACAAGTGCAATCAAAATTGCCTCCCTCTTCAAATGCACTTGGCATTGCGGTTTCACATGGTTGCTATCTTTTTACCTATTTCTCATGACAAGTGCAAGGAAAATTGCCTCCCTTGACATTGCATTTGTTTCGATTGCCAGCGGGTTGGGTTCCCTATGTGTGGGACAATGTGCACGTAATCCCAGGCACTTTCACTAATTACCTGATTAAATATGCAAGCTAAATTTCGCCACTTGTAACAAATATTCTTCGTCATTTTTGTAAGTCTACTAATTTCAGGTTCAAGGACGTTCCATGGGCGATACTTAAACTCCTCGTCAGCAGGAAACACACAGCTGTAGAATCTATTCGTATCTGCTACTAAGCAGAAATGGCAATGTCAAATTAAGCTAGATCTCACGAGAAAAATTCTTCTTGACGGCCAACTTGGCATTCAACAAGAAATGAATCTTGGTCCCTTTGATCCCCAAAGATGCACTAGGAAATCCTGTACTACAACCGTTTTAGGATGAACCTGACGAGACTCGTTCTCTGTACGTTTGCATATATTTGTCCTGTCCTTGGAATCCATATCTAAAATTATCCTTCAAGGGGCTTCTTAGCCCAATTTTGCTGAGTGGTCCTGCAGCTTCAAAAAATAGAATTTCAAGTGGAAAATTGCAAATTTGTTGCTTGCATTATTTGATTTGCTCCCTTGAGGTGAAAGTACAGGAGACCATTGTACCTGACCTTCCTGACGATAGTTCCCAACCGTAATGACATCCCTTTACAGATAATTAATATGGGGTAGGGGCACGCATGGGTGTCAGGATCTAGCTGTGGGCTAGGGACAGGACGTTGCTGATTTGAATATTCATTGGTTTATGCTGTCGGCTGTCTGTTCTCTGTTGTCTGTGTGTTTGTATGTGTTTGTGTGGAACTAAAATGTGTCAGGGGCAACGCCATATCGAGAGTTTCATCTTTATCGAGGGACGATTCCCCAACGAACAAAATAGATTAATGTGTGGTAGTATGTGTCTCCTGGCCCTTGGCCTGGCTCACCTGCCAATCCACATCCACACGCGAGTGTTGCTCCCAGGACTGCTGGGTAAGATTGTCCTTGTGCCGAAGGCTCTTCTGTGCCTATGAAAATCTCCTTTGGGCATATTTCGTGTGTTTTATTTTATAATTCCACTTGCACTTCCACTTTCAAGTCCGCTTTCACTTTCACTTCCACTCCACTGCCAGTCCACTTCCACTGTTCCACTTCCAAACTCTTATGCCCGATGGATGAGCTCTTCTTTCGCTGCGGCGATGGCTTCAGTCAGCTTCATTCGACCTTTGGTTTTGGTTTTGATTTTTAATTGTTTTGTCCCTCTGCTGCCGTCTCAGGGGTGGCCGAAAATTCATGTTGCATGGCTCTCCTAGTGGAGAGCCTGTGAGGTGATGTTCTTATTCTCACATCATCACCCTATTTCGGAGAACGTAGAGTAATGGTCACCTCATTCCGCTTGTTGAAGCGCACCCGGAAGAGGATGCCCGACGCGCTGTACAGGAAGCTCCTGTGCGAGTTGCGGCCCTCTCGCTCCTGCCCCTCCACGTGCTGGATAAGTCGATGCGGCAGGTGGCGGTTGTCGCTGCGCACCCTCCAATGGTCAGGCGCCTCTTCCCATCCCGCCAGCGGCGATGCCAGTGGTCGCGACAAAGTGCCTGTCTCCTCTGGGTCCACCATGACGACCAGTGGCTGCATGGGGTCCTCCTGGGTGGGCGAGAGGCTTGGCATGTGGTAGGTGACGTGCGGAATGTAGCGTGTGGTGGTGCCGCGCTGCTGCTGTAGCCACGCCCGCGCCGCGGCGGAAGTGCTCGGGCCCTCGTCGAGGGCAGGGTATGCTGTCGGGATGGCAATGGCGAGGGCCAACGCGCGCTCAGGGGTGGAGGCTGAGCTGCTTGTCTCGCTCTGATATCGCAGCCACTGCCGCACAGCGGCGGAGGTGCTCTGCCGCTCCCCTTGGTCTGGATAGCTTCCGGTTGCGCCTCCGACCTTGGCCACCACGGACCTGGGGCCGATGGAAATGGACTGGTTGTGCTCATGGCTCGAGCCTCCCCCGCTGCTCGTCTCGCTCTCGTCCCAAGCCGTGGCGTCCAGGGGACTCTCGGGCTCTGGCGACGGACAGGGAGTGACGCTCGGTGTGTCGAGATCCTGCATGACGTGATCGTCGTCGCATCTTGCAGCCGCCGGCGGAGTCGGTGGCTGCGACTCCGGCGTCAGGGCCAAGGAGCCTGTGGGCTCGGCGGGCTCCTCCAGCTCCTCGAGATCCGCCAGGTCCTCGACGAAGGCCCAGTTCTGCTCCAGATTTGGGTCGGTCGACACGCTCTCCTCCTCCCACGGCATCGGTGTAGGGGGCCTGGGTGGAGTTAGCTCCTCTGCCTCGTTGTCCGGATTGGAGCCCGTCGACCAGCTCTGCTCGTCCCAGGGCAGCAGCATCGGGAAGCGCGGCGGCTTGCGTGCCGGCTTGTTCTCGCTGCTGGCTTCTTTTTCTGCTGGTGGTGGATTCACACAGTCGCCCAAAGCCTCGTCTGGCTCGGGAATGGCCAGGGCGGCCCAGAGATGTTCCGCACTCGGAAGCGGATCCGCCAGTCCCGGAATCGGGAGTCTCGGATGTCCGGCGTTGTGACCTGCGGCTCTGCCGCGGTCTGCGGCATTCGGCATGTCGTCCCCATGCCCGGCATGGGTCCTCATGCGGACATCCTCGTCTCCGGCGTCGAGGGCCTGTGCCTCTTGGGCCTCCTCCGCGCGGCGTACTTTGCGTTGCGACTCAGACATTCTGTGGAAAGGAAATTGTTGGTTAAATTCCCTCCTCAATCCCCATTAACTCCTGAACCCTGCCTCACTCTCGATACGCGCTAAATCTCTGACCTATGCGCAGGATCTGGGGGATCACAGACCCCAGGGGGACCCAAGCGGGCCACCTAATCCCTGCTCGTTAGGAATTCTGAATGGCTGGTGGATGGTGGGTCTCTGCTTGGTCCGGCACCAAGAGGGGAGCACTCAGATAGGCATTTGGCTCTTCTGAGGATATTAATCTTCAGCTTGAAATCTATTAGTCCTTCCCTTGCCCTCAATGGCAGCACCTTGCGACATTGCGTCTCTTTTGCTTGGTTGCCAGCGGTGTGGTTCCCATGTGGGGGCGGACAATGTCCACGTAATCCCCGAGCAAGGTTAGCTTATTTTGCGCTAAATGTTGTGTCGAGTATTCTGCATTGTGTGTCGTGTGTTGCCTTTTAATTTTCATTTCCATGTGCTGTAAATGGTTCGATTAAGGGAACAACTGCAGCTGGATCCCAACAGATTTGTTAAAAGACACTCCCCCCCCCCCCCCATTGGCGACTCTTTAAAATAACTACTGGCTGCATGTCACCGTAACGCCGTAACTCTGCAGAGACTTTGCCTGATAGATTCCCACCTTCTATTTGCCCCTATCCTTTGTAGCGTCTCTATGGGCCAGCTACCGGCTGTCCCCCCAACCCCTGACACCTGGCATATGCATGTAATTGCATTGGCACATTTATATTTAAATTTAGAACTCTGGCTATGAGGACAGTTTGGGTGCTGCAGTACTGTCCTGCTGTCCTGCAGCTCTGCATTCTTATTATAATTACATTTAATAGGAGAAAGGGATTAAAAATTAATTCATACATTGATACGGGGCCTCCTGTTGTGACATATATTACACATGGATAGCGCTTCTTCTACTGGCAAGTGACAGGGATACCTACCCCCCTTTTAAAACTGTCCTTTAATTGCTGACGCCAGCGGTTTGGTTCCCATATTATATGCGTTTCCCTCATAGCAATTTTCGTTCTCTTATTTCTGCCTATTTCTGCCTTACTCTGCCCCAACCCACCCCTGCCCATCCCAACCTTTATTCTCCAGTCCCAAGGAGCCCCAAAAAACTCCAACAGGACTCCGTTCAACTGGTGGTCATCGGCCTGGCTGTAGCGCACTGTGAGAGCAGCGGTGCATCCTTTGCAGATAGTGGGACTACTCACCTAGTGGGCGTCGGCGTTGTCGCAGGTCAATCTCTTGGTGTCTCCGGACGTGGTCAGAACGAAGACGTAGTGCGTCTGCTGCTCAGCGAGGAGGTGCCACAGAGCGGCCGGTAGCTGGAAGCGGTGCTCCTGCTCTTGCTGGTCGACGGCGCTTAACTCTTCGTAATGGGCCACAAGGCTGTTGAGGTTGCAGCGCAGCTCGACGAGCCGCAGCGGCGTGGCGGATACGATCTCGCGGCTGGCCCTGGACAGGTGGATGGCTGCTGCCGCCGCCTCAGTGGTAGGGGCAGGGTTCGGTCTCAGCCAGCGGTGGTGGGCCAGGATCACGGCACAGTTGCGGGCAAAGTAGAAGCTGTCGTTGCGCCGCTGGCCGTGGTAATTGTCCAGAAACTGGCTGCTCGGCTGTCTTAACTTGAGCTGGGTGAAGCGGCTGCGGGTGTGGGTTCCCGCTGCTGTTGCTGATCCTGACTGAGTGCCGGATGAGGACGACTGGTCTAC
Source organism: Drosophila subsilvestris (assembly GCA_035043285.1). Classification (NCBI taxonomy): domain Eukaryota; kingdom Metazoa; phylum Arthropoda; class Insecta; order Diptera; family Drosophilidae; genus Drosophila; species Drosophila subsilvestris. The sequence continues at coordinate 1,092,810 of JAWNNB010002181.1, read as the reverse complement.
AATTCGCTGCGGCAGATGCTCGGTGGCCTGGTCAACAGTGAGTACGCGGTTGAGGTAGTCGAAGCCCTGGCCCATCACACCGTCCAGAGTGTGGCCCAGATCAAAGCAGTGGCCCAGCTCGTGGCAGACGGCGCCCAGGGTGCTGGCGTAGACGCCACCGTAGGTGCGTCGGTAGTTGCTTTCGTCCGGCAGTCGCGCGACGTCCACCCGCTCTGCACTGCGCACACAGTCGCCGATCTCCGCGAATGTTCGCGGCCAGGAATAGAAGTGGGCGCTCCCGAACAGGGCCAATCCACCGCCACCCAATGCGGCGTGGCCGCGCAGGTGACGTCGGATGTTCGCGTAGGAGAGGTCCCCGCTGGCCGCTACTGCGGCGCCGTCGTACCGTGTGCAGGCCACAAACGCAACGAACTTGAGGTGCAGCTGCTGGCCCCACTGCTCACAGGAGAGGATCTCCCCGGCAAAGTGCTGCCACAGCTCGTCCTCGCTCTTGGCGAGGGTCTCTTCGGTGGTCAGCTGGCTGGGGAAGAGGCGGCAGGGTCCGTTGAGGGTAAAGGTGCGATTGGCAAAGCCGGCCGCGTGCAGCTTGTGGGCGTAAATGCACTGCACCAGTCGCAGATTGAGATCGATGAGCGAGCAGCGGGATGCGTGTTCTGGAATTGGCTTTTTCTGCTGCTGCTCTCCCTCCTTTTCGTCCTTTTCGTCCTGGCACACTATGTAGAGGGGCTGAACGCGATAGGGGCTGCTGCGGGGCTTGTAGGTGAATCGAATCAGCCTTGAGCCGCTGCAAGAGCGCAGCTGCAGGAGACAGGCTCTAGGCGTCGCTGCAGGCTCCTCCTCCTCCTTCGCCTCCTTCTCCTCTTTGTGGTGGTGCAAGTCAAAGAGGAGCTTGAACTCACCAGCGCTGGATAACTGAGTCAGCTGTTCCAGCGACTCGTCGCACAGCTCGAGGGTCGCTTTCAGTTGCTTGGCCGCGGCGCACTTGGGCTGCAGCCGACCCTTTATCAGCAGAAAACTGTGCTGCACCTCCTCAGAGTCCTGTAGTTGCTCGACCTCGATGCTGTGGATGCGCTTGCAGCCTGTGACGCTGCTATTCATTGCTCTCCTCCACAGATTCCATCGACTTATCCAGCCGGCGTTCGCACAAAAAAAATGCACCCACACACACGCACACAGGCACACAAAAAATCTTCAGACCAGACCAGTCCAGACGATATATGATGATGCGCACAAGAACAAGAAAAAGCACAGCACACAAAAAAACAACAACAAATAGCTATCTCCTGCAATCGATTGCAGGCAGTTACATATTTATGTAGGTGCTATCGCAATCGAAGGCAGCCATGTGCGCGCCCAATTCGAAAAAAGCCCAAAAGTGCTCGCAATCGAAAACAACTTCTTGTGGAGCGGTTTGTCGCGGGGTTCACGACCCCAGGCCGGTCCAGAGGCCCATCAGAAAGACAACAAAAAATAATTTGGCGAGAATTACGGGACAAAAAAAAACAGGTTTTTATTTTAGAACTTAGAACTATTCTTGTATGCTGTTAAGCTGCCTAAACAATGAACAGATCGATGGTTGGTGGCTTCGACCCTTGAGAAGTGGAAGTAGGAGTACCTTGAGTAGTGCAGGATCACATGGCAGAGTGGGAGCTAGGGATGGGGAGCTCCTTCCGTAGAAATTACAACTACTACGTTAGCTGGCCATTGTGCGCAGTGCGATACTTGGCCAGCTGGTCCATGTACTCGTCATGCTTCTCCAGAGTGGCCAGCAACCCCTCCGTGTTCACCGGCGACTCGTTCGGGCCATAGTGGATCGGTTGGTCGTTGAGAGTGGTCATGGTGCCGCCCAGGGCGTGCAGTATGGCATCTCCGGCACAGATATCCCACTTCTTGATCTTAGAGGTGTGCAGATATGCGGTGGCATTGTTGGCCACCACCTGGAGCACCTTGTACCCGGCCCCGGCGGCCGTCAGCAGATTGACCTGCTCCCCGAAGATGCCGCGGGCCAGATCCTTGGCCCCGGCGGTGTGCGAGCGCGAAACGGTGATGATGGGCGACTCATTCTCCTGGGTATGTGGCGGATGGAGTCCTGCGAGATACTCGGACATGGAGTTACCCACCCAGGCCCATGCAGTCTGGCCATTGAAGGGGCTGTGGATAACCCCAATCACTGGACGACCGGCCACGGCCACGCACACCATGGTGGTGACATACTCGTACAGCTCCTCTGCAGATCGGAGAGATGATTACGTTTATTAAGGACAATCAAGGGCAAGAGATTCCAGTTAATTTACCAGTAAACTCCTTGGTAGCATCCAAAGGATCCACCCAGACAGTGACCTCCTGGGCATTGACAAGCACGTCCGGGACCTGGGCGGTCTCATGCAGTACCGTGGGATCCAGATCGTAGCTGTGCGACTCCTTGCAGTGCTCCTTGTCCTCCTCGGAGTATATGCGGACACGTGGAAATATGCGCTGGAGACCCTGCTTCATGACGCAGTGCGAACGACCGTCGGCATCGGTAAACGGATCGTTGACGCCCTCGTCCGTCTGGCCCTTGCTGCGCTCCTTCAGCTGCCGGGAGCGGGCCACATCGAGCACCTCAAGACCGCCGCGCTGCGAAGCCTGGATGGCGGCGATCAACATCTTGCGCAGGTTCACCCGGTTCGGATTGTCGCTGCGCAGCTTGCCATAAATTGCCGGCCGCTCCTCCTGGTGGAAGTTGAGAAAGTAGACCAGCACAATGGTCAGCAGGATGGCGCAAATGGTGGCCGGAACCCGATTGATGCGTATGGAACGTCCGTTCATCTTACTGCTGTTCTCGCTGCGGGTGAAGCTCATCGGGAGGTGAGAGGTCGGCGGCAGGTAATACCAGCGGAGCAGCGGACCAGCGACTAACAGCGGCGGGGCACTGCCAGATCACCAATATCTTTGATGCTGTATCTGTGTCTGTTTTTCTGGCTGTATCTGTACCTCTATCTGTGACTGTGTTTGTGGCTCTTTTGTTTGCCTTTGACTCGAGAACAGCAGCTAAGCCAACAACAATCCACCTGGCCAAAATAAAGAAGCAGACAATTTAGAGCGCTAACGTAAATGCCGCGTTCTGCCGCCAGCGGCAGAGCTCCTGCTCCAGCACGTCCACGTTGCGCGTTTTCGTTTACCCCACTTCGTCAGGGGCTGCAAGACAAACAAACAAAAAATGGACGAAGAGAAATATGGAAACGGCAATAAACAATAACCAAGTTGGTTAAACCAACAGCTGTCCAGCCTATCGATAGTGTGTAGTGTGTGTATCGATATATGCATCATTTTATTTATTATTATTAATATATACAGAGTTATAAGCATAGCGCTGCAACTAGAAAAAATAACAGGCTATTACAATTAACAACAACTATTAAGTCAGCACTTAAGCCCAGAACTAGTGTAAATATTTTCGAAACCTTCATTAGAAGCAAACAGGAGTATGCTATAACCAGTTTCTCTGTTATGGGAGCTGGGTCCAACAAAGATATGGAAATTGCACAGGCAGATGTGTGGGGTGCCTCCTGACACAAGCCACCATGAGATCTTTGTTTTGGCGGGTGTAATGCCACCGAGTTTCAGGGCCAAGTGGCTTGCAACCAAAGAACTGTTCAAGGTTAAAAAACTAAATCCCAGGATGTTTGAAGATACATATAAGAAAAATCAAAAGCAAAGACAAGTTACGTTACACTACGGGTGTAACTTGAAAGAGTTTAAAACTTTTTTTGACAATACAACGTACGAAAAAAATCATTGGAGAAAAATAAAGAAGAGTACTCGGGGGAAGAAATTGGAGCCAGATTCTCTGAAACCGTAGATAAATATATAAAATAAGGCTGGAATGTTCTGTCCACAGATGCATCGCTTGTGCAGGAAATTTGTGCCATAGGTATTATTATATATAATTACCTAGTGGAAATATTTACAAATACAGAATAGAAACTAGGCTCTCATCAGTAGGGGCTGAACTAATTGGAATCAAAAAAGCGAGTGAGAAATGGATACATAAAAGCCTTTATTGTATGTGATGGATTAGGTGCAATTAATCTAGTTAGCAATGAACAAACATACTCATATGTCTATAGTAAAAGATATACACAATATTATTGAAACATCGGACAAAGGCTGATAGGGTAGCAAAAATTGCCACAATAGAAGGAGAAAATATTTACATACATTTCAGTGTAAAAGAGGCTTTACGGGAAATAAAGAATTTCTTAGAACACATGTGGAATAAGGAATATAAACAGAAATTCACAAACAGAAGCACAAATTTAAGTAAAATCTTTCCGAACATCCCCAAAAAACCATGGCATTACAACTTAAAATGGAATGCAAAAAGCACTAAAACAATAAACAGACTTATGACAGGACACACATACGACAAAGCCTTCCTGTACAGTATTAAAGCAACAGAGTCTAATGTCTGTGAAAAATGTAATTTAACCGAATCTGCAGAACACTTGCTCCTTGAATGCCAACAATTTGACCGCACCCCTGAGGCGTATCGCATTTTTAATTATTATAACGATCTCAATGAATTACTTATCAAAAAAGAACCTTTACACCTAAGAGAACTTGCACAGTTCAAAGGAACCGGTAATATGGAATTTAAAAAAATTGTTTCTTTTCCTTATCACTTTATATTGTAAATAAATTAACTGTTAATTTCTGAAATATGGGGAATCAAACTCCCAACAATAAGACAAGGCCTGTCAAGCTCGGTGACAGGAATGGGTGGAAAAAATAAACAAACAACAACTAACCTGAAAAAAATGCCAGATGAGTCTATACACATAAGACTATACAAATAGTATCTGGTCAATGCGGCAAAGGAGTTGCGATCAAATCATAGTCATCCATGCGATGATGTAATACCAAAAAAAAAAAAAAGGATAGCTGAGAGCCCGTAGTATGAAGATGAAGCTTTGGCTACTCTGGCATTTAGCTACTTATTGTATTATATTTTGTTTTATATGTATTAAATAGAATTGTTAATTTGCGACTGTATTTACATTAGATAGGCTTATGATAAGGAGAGAGGGTCTACAAAATATTTTATAGTAAATTATTATTTTCCTATATATTGTAACGAACCATGGGAACCATGGATCGCTACATTTCCTTAGGCTATACTATCTACACCCTAATATAAGAAGCACCGTATATTTAGAATAATCCCTGCCAAGAAGAGTTGGAAGAACCCTCGTTGCACTTCCCGTATCACGTGTCGCACAATCGACACTTCAATACGTTTTTGCAAACAGAAAAATTAAAGCACCTCACCCATTGCGTTGTTTCGCAATGAGGCAAGTAGGCCAATTCTCGGTCTTCCCACTCTTAAGATATTTCACAATCGCCAGCGTCCGTTGACCGGCATAAGAAATATCAGGGCATAATTGCACAAGAAGTCAAGCCAGCATATTTCGATATTTCACAATCGCCAGCGTCCGTTGACCGGCATAAGAAATATCAGGGCATAATTGCACAAGAAGGCAAGCCAACAGAAACAGCTTACGCCAAATTCTCGCAACTAATAAACCCATATTCACCATACGATTTCCGGAGTGCAGACGCAACAGAAATCACTCATAAACCCACTGACCAATCTTTATGGAAGGGGTACACCATGTTCTACTAAGTAAGCATAAAATTGTAACATACGACCAAAACAGAAATCAATCAAAACCCACTGAGCCACCTTTATGGAAGTGGTACCATATCTTTTACCGATTAAGCATAAAAATAAGTAACACCCGAGAACAAAGAAGCGGAAATCAAAAGTCGCTGACGCCAAGATCTGACGTACGATGTCGACCGTCGGCGAATGAGATATAAAGCGCAAGATGCGCCAAAGAAGGGGCAGACCATCAGCCAGAGACCCAGAGACAATACCTGGGCAGACCATCAGCCAGAGACCCAGAGACAATACCTGGGCAGACCATCAGCCAGAGACCCAGAGACAATACCTGGGCAGACCATCAGCCAGAGACCCAGAGACAATACCTGGGCAGTCCACCAGCCACCAGCCACCGAGGCAACACATCAATGTAAACAAAAACCCGAATAAAAAGTGAATTAAACATTACAGACAAAACCAAAACAACAAGCTTTGAGTCATTCTTGATAGTAAGAATTCTACGATTTCTTCAGCACACTTACTCTCACAATCCAAAGGCGAGTCCGGAACTTTAAAGTCCTTACCAAATACACACAAATACAAATAGCACAGCGCATGATATTATGACGGGGAAAACGGGGTAACGTCATATCTCCTCCCATACATTTTTCGGCAGGAGACACATATGTCGCTATCAACAAACTACAAACACCAACAAAAATTTCAGATTTTGTGCTGGAATACGACCAAACAATGTGCATTATCGATAGTAGACCGATTCATCGGTCAGGACGAATAGGTGCTCGCGGGCGATTTCGAACCAGGAGGATATGAAGAAAAGACCGCTAGGCACACGAAAACCAAGGTGAGCCGCACCTGGCAATATCGAAGCGGCTGATATTCTCGTATCTTCCAAATATTGGATGCCACTGCTCTTCACCCTTTGCGGGGGCAAAAGAGGGCGCGTGTTATATCATAGGAGTCTGGATACCAAATTTGGTTGATCCAGCTCTTATAGTCTCAGACGCTCATCGGGATGGACAGACGGACACGGCTTCATCGATTCGGCTATTGATTCTGATCAAGAACATATGTGAACATATTTATACAGTTTAATTACAAACATATTGGATGAGGAGCAATGCCCTTTCAATTTTTGTTTGACGCTTCATGGTACGGGCGCGCGGTTCTTGTACTTCAATTTTTTTGTAGGCTCTGAAATGCTATTGACCTCGTCAATGCTAAAGAGTTTGGCGCGGCACAGTGGGGAGCCGAAGAGAGGTGGCTTAAGTCAACAAATTGCATGAACGATTTGGATAAAATTAAGATATACAACTGAAAAACAAAAATTTTTAGAGCTTTCAAACATTTTAATTTCAAGATAATTTTAGTTCAGAAGTTTTAAGCAGCAAAAGTTAAAAATTGTTTGTAAAAATGCATTGACTCTTATTCGCTTATTAATTTAGCAAGCTGAATTGGCCGAAGAACCCACTTTGCGCCGCTGTCTCAAGCTAGCTTTGCTCATCGCTGACAAATAGACGAGGCCGTGTCGCAGCGCGGTCGCAGTCAGAGACGAGGCATATGCGAAAAGAGAACTGAAACCCCGCGCTATCCCTCTGTCTATGGGGCGTATAGTCTTTGGTAGAACCCCAACTTTTAGTATCCGCTGAAAAACAGGCCCTGTTTGGCGATCGGTAAGAGTAAAATTCGCTTTTTTAGTTGGCGACAGAAGGAAAAGAGTTAAAAGGAGAGAAAGCAGACATGTCAAATATCTCAGTGAAAAAGGGAACGAAGAGGGAAATGCCTGAATTAGGGGTCTAATAACTCTAATGGAAGGAAACTTTTTTTTAAACCTTGTGCCAACCCTGCACTTTTGCCGGCGTCACCAAGTTAGCTGATCTTAGACAGCCCTGGAATGAGGAAATGGCGGCAATTTGTTGGAAATCTTTCCAGTATTATTATTCAGAGAAGATTTTATGGAAAACAAATGTTTATAATGGATAATAAACATCAAGGTATGTAAAAAAATATATTACAAAGAGTAAGCGTCTTCTCTTTGTGCATGTGTTTGTTTTCTAGCGTTGCGTACATGTCTAGCTGAAAAATCTAACAAAAATAGTTGTGTTGTCTAGAGTAGTACGTAGTAGATAAGTAGTAGATTAGAACGTTTAGTTATATTATGCTCGGTAAAATGAAAAATAGCAGCTTAAAACATATTCCAGAAATTATAAAAGTTTTACATTTCAGAGAGCAAAACATTCTGCAATTCTGCTACAATTGTGACTGCTGCTGAGGAGCGCATTGAGGGATCTGTCCTGTAAAGCTTGTAGCAGCTAGAGTGCTAGTGGGTGGCGCTCTCTGTCGGCCAGGGGAAGATCAGGTGGCGCCCTCTAGGGCTCATGGTTGAGGATAGGGTCAGGGAATTTTTCGGAGGAAAAGAGAGTAACCGGGACAAATGTCAGGCCTTTCACTCAGTGGCCCCCATTAACCTTTTCTAGTCCATGAGGTTAGCGCTCAAACGGAAGCGTCTAGCTCGATCTCTCGCTTTTGGTCCCCCGGTCAGTGCAGTTGTGCGGAGTGGAAGAACTTCCTTCTTTTTATAATACGCGTATATACGAGTAAAGTGCAAATTGGCAGTGAAAAGTCCAGAAGGAGAAGTTTTATGGTTGGGAAGAGGCGTTGAATTGGTGTGAATAGATAATTAAAGTTTGAGGGCGACAACGCCTAATTCCATCGCTTCGTGCAGGTCTTGGCGCTCGTTAGCTATCGCTGCGCAGAGGCGACGCCGCAAAGAGGTGCCCTCAGTGTGACACTGGATTGGAGGATCACTTCCGTGGTCAAGGAGAAGCTCAACAGAGAAGTCCCGTTCCATCACCCAGATAGGCCGGAGCTAATACTGAGCTCGGACGAGTCCATTTTTAGTATCTCCCTTGCGCCTCCCTCTACGCCAATTACCAGCAGCGCTCTCAAGCAGCAGCTTAGGGGGAAGAGGGAAAAAGGAAGATAAGCCGAAGTTCTAGCGGGCAGAGCTAGTGCTTAGCGGATGGCTAGTTAGTGCCCGTGAACAGTTCAGTGAGACAGCTGCGTCGACGACCTTTCGCTATTGGGAGCGAGGAAATCCGCAAAGGAATTGCTAGAGACTCCCTTGTGGATCCGGACGGCGAGTCGTCAGAGGCTTACCAGATGCCCAAGAGAATTTATTTTTTTTTTGTAATTAGTTTTTTTGTGTAATTTCTGTTATGTTTAATTTAAAAGAAAAGTAGTTTTAAGTTTTAACGTTCGAGGGATTGGTAATCTGTCTGTTTGTGTAACAGCAAGATTAGGAAGTGTTTGTGCAGTGAGCAATGAGAGCGAGAGGTCCGGGAGTGCGCGCTTAGAACATTTTCTTTCCATCTCGTTATTTTTCCTCGCTCCCTTTTTCATTAAAAGTTACAGCAATAAGTCGGTGAAAGCGCTTTCTTCGATGGATTCCTGACAAGGGTGAGTGCTTGTATGTCACGTAAGGCTGCATTTTTATACGACAGACAATTCAAGTAATAATGTATTTATACGCGGACCAAATTAATTATGCGCTAGCCCATCCTCTGCCGTCAAAGTTTACGCGTAGAGCTTCATGCGAGCCAACGCTCACATTTCCAAATTAAGTGAATTATTTATTAATATTTATTCACATTTATTCGATTTTTCGTATTTATTCATATTTATTCGTTTTTTGTCCATTCAATACTGTTTATTTCCCGTGCATTATATTGTAGTTTAAGTATGTCAGTATGTTCATTTTTATAGAATTTAGAATATATTTTATAATGTTTTAATCCGTCCTTGTCTTGCCTTAGCTAGCGTTCTCCCCATGTAGGCGTCCCTAGAGAAGGGGCCATTCCATCTTTAACGAAGGCGGCTTGGAATGGCCAAGGTAGGGCGGGCGATATGGTCTCAATAACACCAGAGACGGAGACAAAACTCCTCGTAGCACAGACCCTAACTTTTTGTTTATATTCAGGGATAGGTAGTATCTCCCGGTTTAGTTTTCGTCGTAGCACGCTACTTTATTTTCTGTATAATGAGTATAGGCCACCAGCATGAGGGGAGCAATATCATCACCCTAATATCCGACGAGCAGAAGCCGGAAACCTCGAGCGTGCGCTTCCCCTCTCTGACCATCAGCTAGCCTGATGTAATTTATATATTTGTGTTCGTGGGTATGCAGGTGAAACGTTACAGTCCTTTTGGCTGAGATGCGCACTTTACGGGGTATGATTTCTGTACACAATTATTTACAATGAATTAAATTGTACATTTGTTTTCAGCTGACCAAAATATGTATATTACATGGCCAAATGCTAGTGTTGGGCGAGGCCATTGCCGGGCAAGGTGGCACCTTGAAAAGTTTGGTGAGGCAACAGGGACAGCGGAAAACAATATTACAATCTTTCCCGGTAATATCAGTCCAGGGACTGATCCAGATGGATGAACAAATCAACTGCACAAACAAAGATTTATACACAAGTATGATGTTCACAGATTGATGCATTAAAAACAATTTTCCTGCCGAGCGGGGTTTTCAAAAATTTGAAAAATGTTCTCGCGACTGTCGTTGTGCTAGCCTATAACGTGGAGTTTTTGATCACAGTTTTTTCTTTATTACCTATTTTTCTTCCCTATGTTTTGGCATTATTGACATTATTTTTATACCCGTACCCAAAGAGTTAAGGGGTATAAATACACATTCAGGCAGGCTTCGGCTTTTAATTTCCCAAAAAAAAAGTGATTTACTTTTAAATACGAAAAGTCAGGCGCTCCCGCACTCGTGGAATGCAAGACTTTTCTGTTTTCAAAACGGCAACAAATTCCTCGCCGAAATGAAAAGTAAACCGCTTTTTATACAACTAAACAAATCTTAATTGCAAAAGAAAAAAATAGATGACCTAATGAAGCATTGACATGCATTTGACACCCTTACCAAGCCAATTGAGCCTATGCTCTCCTTATAAATAGTTTTTATTTAAGCCAACCTCAAAATTGGATCAGGGCAAAATTGGTCAGGGCAAAAACAAAAAAGTGAATTGATCCGAACAACTGTGGCAGCCCGACAAAGTGTAAACAATTCACAAAAGTGGATTTCAGAGCGCCTTCAAATGAAAAGTATGAATTTTTGCTGAAAAGTAATAGCATTTTCACACTGGGCGCGTTTCCAATCGATATCGGAATAGACGCAATGAAGCAGAAAAGGAGTTCACATTGGCAAACGTGCGTCTTGAGAACAGAAGATTTGGGTGCTTGATGACAAGGAAAGTAAACAAATTTTGGAAAATTAACACAATTATGCATGATAACAAGAAAATAAACGAAAATTTGATTTATGATCTACAAGTTTTGTTGTTATTAGTGGTGGTAGTTGCGCTGATAGGCAGAAAAGTGCAAAAATGTGCTGTTAAGCGCAAAAGCAATAGAATATTTCGAATAGACGCACATGCATCCGAAAGCGACGCAACTTTTTTCCAACACTAGAGCCCTATGCTTAACCAATGTATGTAAAAAAAACTGCGTCTCCGGCAAGACGCAAAAGGCATGACGCAGCCCCAGTCTGAACAGCCTATAAAACGCAAAGTGAATGTGAAAACCGGAGCCTGCCTGATTGTACTTGTGGTAAAAGTGGATGTGTGTAACGCAGAGAAGAAAACGTTTCCGACCCCATAAAGTACCCTCTAGTACCAGGCAACTAGTTCGGCACCGGTCCCGAACTAGTTACCATTCTCATGTCCCTAGTTCCGCTTCGTTTCCCCGACAATGTAAATCAGCGGAGAATTTAACACATGCATGTCCTAGGGCGGAACCACCCCTGGTTCCCGATCGATTACCCTTCGATTACCAGTAGCCGGTTGCTCAAGCGCTGGGTACGGCCTAGTTACCAGTAGATCGTCAGCAACTAGTTCCCGATCGATTACCCTTCGATTACCAGTAGCCGGTTGCTCAAGCGCTGGGTACGGCCTAGTTACCAGTAGATCGTCAGCAACTAGTTCCCGATCGATTACCCTTCGATTACCAGTAGCTTGTTGCTCAATAAATAAACATACAAAATCGTTTTATAAAATTTAGGTATAATATCATAGTATTTATTTCATATATATGTATATAATAAATCTTAATGATACCTATAAATTAATTAAATAGAAGGATAAAAAAGAGCGAAAAAGGTCCGAAAACATTGTTAATCTCCTGTTGTAGAGTTTCTGAAAACATATATTTTTTTTCGATTTATTTATTCGAGTATTCGTTCTTTATTACAAATTCACATATTTACCCTTCGCTTTTTGAAGCTAGTTTCCAATCTCTGAACATTTACACTTGAAATTATTCTCAGAAAAAAATGTATATTACGTTCGCAAATGGCTGTTGATAATCGTATTATTAAAAATATGTAATATATCGATACATACCTTTTTATTACCGTTTATTTGCTGAAATTAAAGTATTTTAAACAACGTTTTCACAAATGCTTCTATCAGGAACTAGAACTTGCACAGAAGTGAAAAGAACAACGCTGAAAGCAAACGCGCGGAGAACAAATGCATTTTGTTTGTGTATTTTTTTGTCTCTTGTATTCCACGAGGGAAAGTACAGTAGGTTTTCGGTTATTTGTCGACTTCGAAAAAAAAGGGAGTGTGGCTTTGTTTTTTTGTTTCTCTTTCGACTGGTCGCCGTTCGCTTCCCGCGTAACTAGTTGCGAACTAGTCCATTGAAGCCGACAAAGGCCTGGTCTCCGCTCGCTTCCCGCGTAGCTAGTTCCAGAACTAGTTGCGCGGTAATCGACGCAGAGCTAGTTCGAGAGGATCAACTGTCCCCTTTAGTACTACAGGGCATCAATAGCCGAGTCGATGTCTGTCTGTCCGTCCGTCTGTCCGTCTTGATTAGCGCTTAGAACTATTGTTCCACCATGAGCTAGAGCAACCCAATTTTTTTTTCAGACTCATGTGATATCACATTGTTACAAGTGCAACGCCCTCACAAAGGACGAAAATCTGTGACAGCCACAATTTTAAAGATACGATAAAACTAAAAGCGCAATTTTTGCTTCCCCAACCTCTTCTCTGCGCTGCTGACGCTACTTATTCCCTTTCGCTTATTCGCTCGCACACACTGCCTGTGCAGTGCGCGACCGTTCCGAAGAAGATGTAGAATCTGAATTACATACACAATATAGAATATACATTTTAGATGTATAATCGACATTGTAGATGTAGATAACAGATGTAGCAAACAAATTTAAATTGTTAAATATTTTTAAGTTTTCACAAATTTATATACTGACTGAGTACGGGTATAAAAGTAGAGTCGCGTCCGGAAGCGACTCACATGTTCCCTCTCGTTATGTATGTATTCCTAACTTTCCGCCTTAGTTAATTTCTTTTGAAAATTCGCGGCCTTTCTTTTATATTTTATATGCGATAGGTCCCGATAATGGTGGCAAAAAGTTACGTCGCTCTCTGATGCATGTGCGCCTATTCGAAATATTCGATCTATTATGTAAACAATCCAATGAAAAAGAGTTCTGAAAACTAGCCAATCTTGTACAACATTTATTGATGAATTGGATAAAATTATCTATTTAGGGCTGAGATGACTAACTAGCTAGTAATATTAAACCGAATATCGAAATCGAGGAATATCAACACATCTGGTCGTGTCCGTCAGTATATTTACGGTATATTTTGATAGTATATTAAAGTACTTTTCAAAATGACCGCCAAACTCCATTTGGCGCACAAAAAATACAGTATATTTCTGGCGTATTTTTGTGCTCATATTTGAAACGCAAACGCGAGTCGGGAGACCGTTTTGAGTGCTCTCTTTCGTGCCTCTTTCTCTTGCCATAGCAAGGTATGGCCACAGTATTAAGACGGCCAAGCTTTTTTAAGGGCCTCGTAAGGACCTCACCCTGCCCCCGAAGGACTAATATACCGTGGGAGATTTGAAATATCACACGGTGAGTTGTGACGACGGGGTGGGATTTTCCTTAAATGCTCTGATTTTGTGACGTCTTCCACTTGGCCAAACCACCTTTACTTTTCTCAGCATTCAAAAACATATGTGTGCCCTGCTTGCTATCGGAGTTAAGTTAACAAAACGTAATCATTACCGCTCGTCTACGTTGTGTCTTGTTTCCTTCTTTCCAGTTCAAATTAACAAATTTTTTTGCTGTTATAATTTTTTTTCTGTTTTTCGGAAGCGCAAAAATTTAAGAGAAATAAAAGTGCGTGCGTGCAAACGAGTGAGATAGAGAGAGAGCAAAAATTGTGGGCGAATCAACAAGGAAAGAGGAATGAGCGATGATGAGGAGAAGAAGCAGTGGAAGCAGAAAAAAAACTGCGAAAACTGCTTGTGAAGTGACAACAACAAAAACAAAAGCAGCAACAAGAAATACACACATAAAAAACATAAATAAATACAATATATGACACAAAAAATGTCATAAAAAGAGCGCAAAATAGCAGCAGAAACAAAAATATATCAACAAAAACAACACCAACATTAACTTAAAAAACAAAAACTGTGAATCCGTATACACAAACACACGCATGCACACAAAGTGCCTACCTAGAGTCTGTGCAGGTGTGTTAGTGCTTAGAGAGAGAGGAGAGCTCGTGTCTGTTTTATTTTAATATTTTTTCGCACTGTGAAAAACGTTTTTTTTCTTCAACAAAACCAAAAACATTTAAACTACAACAACATCCGCAAGCAGAGAAACCATCAAGCAAGCAAGCAGTTTTTGCACCACTTGACAGAGGTACCGTATGTATTTTATATATTTTTGTTCCACTAAGCTCAGCTGCCATGCCGCAATAATTTCAAAGAGCAGAGCGGCAGCAGAGCAGCTGACGACTTCTTTTTTTTGCTGCTTCTTGTTGCTTCTCACTCGATTCGCCGTTATTTATGTAACAAGTGTGTGCGTGCTAAATGAAGTGTTGCTCTCTCTCTTGCGCTTCTGGCCTCTCTCTGCCTTTGCCTCTCGCTTCTCTGTGTATTTGATTGTTGGTTTTCTCTCCCCACTGATCTCCCCCACCCTCTTAATTTTGTAAGTGCTGTTCACAGCCCAGCAGCAGCTGCCACCCCAAAAAAGCTACAACGCAAAGCGCATTGAACTGGTTTATGCTCTCTGCTTCGGCCGCTTCTTCTTCCACTTGGCTATCAGCATTGACAATGATGCCAGCAGCAGTATGACAGCGATGCGACGCAGTCCAGAGCAGAGCCAAAGCAGAGCCCTGAATCTGCGGGCCATCGTGCGGGCGACGGTAGTAAAGAACAAAGGGGGGTACACTCTTATCGTGGATATGGATGTAACAGGCAGGGCAGAGTTCTCCCGAAGAAAGTAGATCTCAGCGACTGTAGGTAGATTCGGATGGAGACAACCAGATCGAATCATGAAACGCAAGCTAGGGACAAGTTGTGAATAGCCTTATCTTTTCTGCACATTGTGAGAGTTACCCAGAACTATTGCATCCCAAGGTCAGGCACTTTTGATACTCAGTGTCGGCCGACACTGTGAAAATATATTTTCCTGAAATTACATATTTCATTTCTAACGAATGCTTAATTCGAATCCGTATTCGCTGATCACAATAGAAGACAAATGCACCGCATGGCGACAGATTATAGTATAAAAAGTACATACATATTGTATGTAAGCCCTTTACGATAATAATAAATAATAATAATAATATAATTAATAGTAACATGTTGCAATCACAAGGGAAATGGTATCTATTTTAAAAAGTAGTCCTATGATTTCATTAATGTTTGATGAACAAATTTTACTAAAAGTTTCTTGCTTTCTGCTTAGCCCAAGACAGTCATTTGATGTACGTTTGATTTACACGTAAAAAGTAGTCATTTTGACGAAGGGTTAAAAGTCATAATCATTTACAACAGTATTCAATTGGTTTCTCTGTGAGATTACAGAATTACAGCAAGCACTAAATAGTTCAATGAGAGGGCGCTCAAGTACGTTCATTCAGTTAGTGGAAATCAACGCTAGAGATGGAATCTGGGCATGGGATCTGTTTTTATCTTCGTTCAGAAATCCTCAGTAATTCACGAACAAATATGATTATGTAGAAAGGCAGATTGGCGTAATTTTCCGTGAATAGATTGCATTATTTAACTCTTGAATGAAACTATACATACATATGTAGGTATGTATGCATCTTTGGTCTTTAAGGGGACCAGGCTAGGGTCAATAATTGCTTAAACATTTGGCCGTCAATTTGACAATTTTTCTGGAGAATATATTTAAAAAACAATAATAGTTATAGAAAACATATTTACATTTTTATGTACGTATTTGCATACATATATGTACATATATGTACGTATAGTCCCCCTATAGTCCCATTCCGAAGTGGGATTCCATTTAGGCGCTAAAGCAACACGTGGAATGCACCTGTTGAAAAAACTTCCTATTAAATTGAGATGAAATACCCTCTAAATTGGTGGACCAGGAACTGCTTTAAGTGATCAAATCAAGGCAAGGAATGCCCCGCGAACTGGAATTCGAACAGGAGGATATGCATGCCTGGTCATAGACCTAGTTGTAGTCCCGTTAGTTTTGCCCCTCCCTTCACAGCCATAACCGTTCGTTATGCATACATATGTATGTGCATATGTATGTACTCTATATATAATCTATCCGTGTCGTCGGATTTCCCCCGATTCATGGTCCCCTTTTGTGATTCATTTGTGCGTACTACAAAGCTCTCTCTCTTTCGCATCATCTATAGTTTAAATTAATGGGTTTAAATGGGTCTATTTCACACAAAAGCAAGCATCCGACACTATACCGCTTTGGACTGCTTGCTTCCAGTGTGACCTTGTTACATCCATGATGTGCTTTCTTTTGGGTTCAGGGTTCAGGTTCTCAGTCTTTCCCCCTTGTACAGTAACATACATATGTAGTTGTTGCTCTTGGGATTAAAATAGAGGGTTTATTGATTGAAATTCTTCTTGAATTATTCATTAATAATTGCTAGCTCTAGAACGTCATTCAACGCTTATTTACAATGCAATATTCCTTACCTCTTCCACTCCTTCCATCTATCCCTCTCCCCCTCTGTCACTATCCATTGGTCTTGACTTTGACTTTGGTTTCGTTTCGTTTAGTTGTTGGTTTCTTCTACTATTGTTGTTCGTCTCCTTTTGTTCTTCTATTTGCTTGTGTAATTAGTGAACGGAAATTGTTTTGTGCGTCATTTATGTATGCATGTCTCTCTCTCGCTCTATATGCCTTTTTCTGTTCGTGTGTGCGTGTGTGTATATGCGAAGGTCAATTGGTATCGAGGTAACACGCCCGCACCTTAGAGATGAGAGTCGGAAGGATCTAAAATATCAACGGAAATTACACACAGCAGTGCTCATGGAAATAGCTGTGCCGCACCTTGCAACATTCAAAACTCTTTATTTGAGACATTTCTAGTCTAGGATTCACCTCATCACCTCTCATCAAAGTATTCAATAAGTAAATTGAATTTACTGATTGTGATTTTTGAAAATTATTTTATTTATATTTGTTTGTTTTTAATTTTAACTCTTGAATCTTGAACACTTGAATTTCAATGAACAGCATATATAATGGGTACTTGTATAAAGTCATGAAAAACAAAACAAATTCAAATAAGCATTATAAGCACTGTAACTGTATGTATGTATGTACAGCTGCGGTCAAAATAATAGTAGTGCCAATATAACTTTTCATATACCCTCAAAAAAATTGACTTACAAGCACTTCCCCAAAATAATTTTATTTTTTTTAGAGACTACCTTAATTGCAGATTATAATAATAGAAAACAACTCAGAATAAACCATCAACATTTTCAGAAAAAAATTAAAATGTTGAAGTTTTAAGATTTATTTGAGTAGCCTATGTTAGCTCTACCGTCTGCAGGACGCTTTAGCATGGAGCTAACTAAATGTTGGTACCTTTCCAAAGAAATCGTCCTCCAGGACTTTTGTAAAACGTCCCAAAGTGGATTGTGTTATTTATGAGACTTCTCTTCTCACATAACATTATAAATTCTCTATTAGATTGAGATCGGGGGATCTGCGGTGGCGCAGTTTTTACAGTTTTTCAAGTATATTTTGTGGAAAATTCAGATAACCGTGGTCGTCTTAGATACTAACGAGATACCAGGCTACGAAAAAAAACAATTTTCGACTCGTTCGAAAATAAAATATTCCTCCACTTTTACAATGGTCAATTTAGGTATTCCCTAGCAAACTTTAACCACGGGACTTCATGTTTTTTTCACAGTAAACATTTTTTTCTTAGGTTTCGTGTCATCAAATTATAATCTTTATAATCTTTATTAGAAGAATAGTTTGAATACTCATTTCAAAATTAAACATTTTTTTTAGGCTGAAGCATGATCAAAATGGTTGCACCTTTCCTGTCGTACTGGTTGATCTACTGATATTTTTCCGAATAACTTCGTTGTTCGCGTGTTTTGCTTTATGGTTCTTATTTATTATCATTTCTGATCATAATAGCTAAACAACCAATAGTCTTTAGCATCTCGACATATTACTTTCCTTCTGATACGAGCCCTTTAAGCACGAACGCTTTTCCGCTTTAAAGTGTTTGCCACGCCCCATGATACCGGCACCAAATAACCAAAAACGAAACTAAAAAAGCTTGAAACTGTTAAATAAACCATTCAAGTATTGTTTAAAAACGAAAGCCTTGCAAAAAATGCAGTAGATTTAATAATTTTCGAAATTTTCGGTAGCACTACTATTATTTTGACCGCATCCAAATGGTGATATTTAGCGAAAAATGTCGAAATATAACGGAAAGAAAAGAGACACGCATCTTTAACTTTATAATCAAGGACAGCAATGCTTGATAGTTGTACGAGTGAAAAAACAAATTCGATTGTTGAAAGAATAGCGGAAAAAATTAGCAATATGTAATCCATTAGTGGCACTACTATGATTTTGACCGCAACTGTATGTATGTATGAAATATAACACTAGAGCTAACTCAGGATCATCAGATACTACTCTGGGTAGTAGGCGAACAAAGTATAAAGAAATGGAGGGCTAAAAGATGGTAAAAATCATACTTGAAAGATTGTTGTTGAGTGACCGCCAACGATTGATCTTTCGAACTTTAGAATCAACAAATTATGGAAAACTCGATCCGAATCCTAGAAATATAAGTTTAACTTTCTGTTCGGATTCAGATGCAGTCTGTTGTGCCTGAGATTTGCACGAGCATAACCTTTTGGAAAGCTTCTAAAGGGTATCCAAAGGTTCTCCACTTCCGCTTTCCCTTTTCTTCGCTTTAATCTGCTGTCATTTGTTTCTCTTTAATGATATCGTGAGCTCGGAAAGAATCATTCACTTCGGATATGTACATATGTATGCATGTATGTATATATGTATGTATGTACCCACATTGTTATTTTGTTTCTTTGGGAATGGTGAAGCTTGGGAAAATTCCCAAGCGTCAGATTCAATGCATTTGCAATGAATGTGAGACGAGACTCATTTTCTCTGGAACACAAGTCCCAGATAAAGCAAATACAGATATTTACTGTATGTAGAGTGAAATGTATTACATACATATGTATATATGTATATTGAAAGACAGCAGACCCTTTAACCAAAGGGAAATGCTAAATTAAAATGCTAAATTAAAATGCTAAAAAAAAAGAATGTCACTGAACAATGCTTTTGTTCTACGGTAGATTAATCTGTTTGTCTCACTCATCGATGGATCTCGAATTAGTGGCCAAAAGTTTCGCTTCTACACATTGTATTGTATTCCTCCGCGGAGGATATACATAGTCCGTTCGATTATGGGGAATTTGTACAGGGATGAGTGTGTGATTTAGTGGAATGTCAAGAGGCGACGAGTGCAGCATAGCTTAGTACAAGTACTAGATAGCATAGTATAGTATAGTAGTAGTAATGGATGTTTTGTTATAAATTTTGTTTCATTTGTTTCATTCTGATTTGTTGCAGGTTCCGCCCTCCCCCCAAACAACTCCATATGCAAAATGTCTAGTCCTGACGATAGAATACCAATACACGGTAAGTGGGTAAGAATGTCCTGTCTCTCAATCTCTCTCTCTCTCTATGCATCCTTTTACCACCTCACCTACAATCTTCAGGGGGGGAGGGAGGTCTGGGGGCTTTTGGCTCGAAGCTTTTGGGCTTCCTCTCCTGGCTATTTTTTTCTCTTTCTCCTGGGCTATGTATGTATATAATGTGCATACATATGTACATATGTAACATAAACAACATTCGGGAATATATATACATACATATGTACATATGGTTGTACATATGTACATAACACTTAAAGTAAACAGAGAGAGCACCACACATACAGCATACAGATACGCACACATGTGCAAACAAGAGCTTACACACATACACAGGCACAGGAACGGGCGATTCCCTTCCAAAAATAACTGTAATAATCATACATACATATGTACATACCCCCAACAAAAGCGAGCCGCGAGCGTCGTCAAAGCAGTGAGGCATAGTGATCCGAAAGCAGTTTGTAATTTTATAATTTGTATTAGCCATATTTTGGGATTGTGATTGCAAACCGTCTGCCCCCTATAATCCCTAACTAATTGATTTTAATCTGATTTTACTTTAAAGAATACCAAACAGTTTTACTTCCGACTAAGATCATTCTCCTGCAAGAGTTTATTTAACTACTCCTTTGTCATCGATTTTCATCCAATACATCTGAAATATATTTAAAGATGTTCAATTGCCTTTGTAATAGGTTTGCGTTTTTACATATCTTATCAGTGCTTCCCCCAAAGGTTTTATTCCCAGCGCTAGTACCGAAGAATGGGAAACTGGGACAAGAAATTCAAAGTAGTGTCGTGCCAAGATAGATCTTTGTACGTGCATATGTACATATATGTACATACATACATAAATATTAATAATTCATAGGGCTACAGTTACATATGTGCAATTCGCTCAAATCAATCAAACCAATATTTTCAGTGTCTTGACCCACTGTGCACGGTCTGTGGGCGTCCTCGGTCTTTGCTTTTTCACAGCTTCAAATGTCCCTGCTCCTATCGCTTTCCCGTTTCTAATACTACTACTGTTACAGCCTTTTGCTCATTCCTGCTTTTGCTGCCACCAGGCAACGTCGCTGTGCTCTCTGCTCCAGGAGAGGAGCACGCCAAGCGCCCTGCTGCCGCTACCTACTGCCGTTTTGTCCCCTGGCAGAGCAGAGCAGAGCAGAGCAGAGAGGAACAACAACAAGCACATTGTCCATGGTCGCGTAAGCGCCTCTGCTCTGTCGGCATGGCTGTGTTGTTGTCAGAGCCATGACAGATGAAAGTTTATTCTGTGTGGTGGGTGGGGTGGGGTGTGGTAGTGTAGTGGTTGTTCCCGTCTCTTTTGGCCAAGCACGTGGATGTGAAATCCATGGCCTGGCCCCTGGCGTAATCTCCGTCTTTCTTCTTATGCTATGCCCCCTTTCATTCCTCCCTGCTTCTGTTTCTCTTTCTGGTATGCCCAGCTGCTGTTTCTCCATTGGGATTCCTTCTCTCTCTCGGTCTCTCTTTCTAGCTCCGTGTCTGTTTTGTTTGAGGTAGTATGATGGACGCCGTAAAACGGAGGGACGGACCTAAAACCAAAAGAAAAACATTCGTTTATCGATTTTCGTCTATTTTTAGACGCAAAAACTTACTTGCCATTCAAATGTGTGCGAGTGTGTGTGTCCCTGTTGTGTGTTTGTATGTGTTCGGTCAGACCTGGGCTTTCTTCTTTGGACGTCTTCTTCTTTCTGGTGGGGTGGTGCTACTCCTCCTGCTCCTCCAGAGAAAGGAGAACGACAACGACACGTGCAAGCCAGGGATTTGTCTTCGTAAGCTGTTACAATGAGACCATGACCCATGGTCGATGGTCCATGGCCCCGTGGCCTTACCTAAGTGCTGTCAAGGACGATAATAGGTGGGTGGGTGGTAAGATTAGAGGGGAGTGCCCTAAGTAATCGACACCTCACTATCTAAAACATATTATTAGGATGAACTTACATACATATGTATGTATGTACATACATACATTAATTTTGTATATAAGCTGTACACACATAAATGGTATTTTGGTATTTTCCGGAACTTGTTGGACCAGCGGACACCTTGGGTGGAGGCCCAAGAGAGAGGTACATATGTATTTATGTACATACATATATATGTACTTCTTTATGTATATGCTCGATGGAGTTATGTTAGAGAAATGTCCGTCTGGGAAAGGTTTTGGAAATGATGTCATTAAAGAGTCAAACACGGCTCGCAATAAGTCCGGAACTATCTATGTGGGATCTATATAGTGAGAGAGAGAGATATATGTTTTTTAGCTTAAAGAGGTGTCCTCGCTCAAGGACGACTGAAACTGACCGTCTGGGGAAAGAGCCAACTAATTGTCACCCCTCGATACCCTGACTTCCCACTCCCAAACACCACCAGCACCACCCCCTTGTATAATGGAATTGTTTGTCTAAGACGCAATAAGTGAAAACTTTTTCTTTTCTTTCCTTTTGCTGCTCGGTTTTGTTGTTTTTTTGTTCCAGTTTAAGCACGCTTCGGGCATGGAGTATTTTCCACCTGCTCGAAGGTCGACTGAGGGTGTCCCTCTGCCTCTCCGACTCCTATTCTGCAATGTATTTATTTCTAGTGATTGTATTTATTCTATTTTAGCGATTTCTCTTTTGGCTCCTTTCCGTTTTCCCCCTAAAATTAATTTTTCTCGCCTGCCCTCGCCTTTAATTGCGCCTGGTTGGTGTACCTTCTCTTTTCCCGCCTTTTTATACCCGTACTCAAAAAGAGTTAAGGGGTATTATTGTATTTGTGGTAAAAGTGAATGTGTGTAACGCAGAGAAGGAAACGTTTCCGACCCCAGAAAGGATATATATTCTTGATCAGCTCAGCAACAATAGCCAAGTCGATAGAGCCATTTTTGTCTGTCCGTCCGTCCGTCCGTCTTGTTTGACGCCTAGCTCTCAGAGACTATAAAAGCTAGAGCAACCAAATTGGTTATCCAGACTCATGTGTTAACACACTGAATCAAGTTTGTTTCAAAATTTTGCCACGCCCCTTCCGCCGTCACAATGAACGAAAATCTGTGGCAGCCACAATTTTGAAGATACGTAAAAATTAAAACCGCAGTATCGTAGAGAATGACCATATCTATCAGATTGCCGAATCTGAATCAGATCGGATCATTATTATAGCCAGAACAAAGAAATTAATTTTCAGTTGCTTCCCCCACCTCCTCTGGCGCTGCTGACGCTACTTATTCTCTTTCTCGCTCGCACACACTCTGCCCTGTGCAATGCGCGAGCAACCCCTAGCGGAGGAGATGTAGAATCTAAATGGTAGATGTAGAATATTTGTTCTAGATGTATTATCTACATTTTACATGTAGATGTAGTTAACAAATGTATCAAAAAAATGTAAAATGTAAAATTTAAAATTTTTTTTTTTAATTCAATCATAAGCTCATAAATTTATATACTGACTGAGTACGGGTATAAAAGTAGAGTCGCGACTAGAAGCGACTCACGTTCCTTCTCGTTTTTTTATTTCTTGTATTTGTATTTTCACCTGTTGTTGTTTTTTTCCGCCTTCCACAGCTCCTTTGCTTCCATCGCATCTTTCGATCCAAGCTTCTATCGCTTTTTCTTCCCTTTCCCTGGGGGCTTTTCTTTTACTTTCGTCTCTTCTCTTACATTATCCCTCTGGCTACACCTTTCCGTTTCAAAACCATCTCCGCTCGCGTCTCCTCCCCCTTCCTTGCCATTTATTGGGGCAAAGTTATTGTAATGGAATTCCAAGAATAAAACTGAACTTTGACTGTTTCTCTCTCTCGCTCTCTGTGTGTGCAAGTGTATGTCAGCTGTTATATAAAATCATTAGACTTACAAATGGATGTACATACATATGTATGTACGAGTATGTATTGGCAGTTTAACCTACTGCCCCACTACTCCCCCCCCCTGCTCAACATCAAATAATAACATCGAAGCGTTTCTGTTTCTTCTGTTGCTGCTGCGCGATTATTTATTCATTCATTTGTTTTAGGTTTTACTTTTTCTCTGCCTTTTGGCTTTACATTTGTCAAGGTGAACCCCTCCCCCCATCCCCCCACAAGCTCTTTCCCTCTAGTGTAGCGGGTTTGGTGGGTGGGAGGGAGGCCACAGCCTAGAACTTCATTGCTTGCCACGCCCACACGCCCCCGCAGATCCAGGCCCAAAACAAAACGTTTCGCCGACGTTGTCGTTGTGTCTATTTTTAGAATGTGCGCTCTGGAAATTTACCCACGCACACAACCACAGTGAGAGAGAGAGAGAGAGACACACACATGCATACATACATACGTACGTACATACATATGTACATGGGAACGCGGCCGGTCTGCCGCCTATCACTCAAAACAAACTTATTGAGGAAGGAAGACGGAAAGAAGAGAGACAGAGAATGAGCCCCGAGAACAGAACATTTTTGTTGGCTCAAGCTAAAGCTTCAGTCTCCCTCTCCCGTTCTCAATATCTACACATGTATGTACATATGTATGTATGTATCTATGTGCATAAATATGTATTTATGTAAGTACATACATACGTATGTTTGTATCTCTGCAGCATTCGTATCAACTTCTAATTGAATTTCAGTTTCAACTTCAATGACTAGACCCCCGTCACCAGCGCGCCATCGCTCTCATAAAGCTTTTTAGCGATTTCAATAGCCTTGCAGAAGGTATTATTATTTTAAACAGATATTGAAATGCTTCATGGAGTAGGTACATAGTACGTATGTACATACATATGTATATTGCTGATATATTCTGATATATTCAAGAACCAAATCAAATTCCATGCCCATAGTCTTAAAGATTTTATTTATGTAATTTTATGTACAACTCTGTGCTGGTCATTTTTTTGGATGCACACAGAAGATCAGAGAACTTATCATATATGTATGTATGTACAAATACATTGTTAAAATCATAAGTCAGGTGCTTATGGACACATGTAGCCGACATGGGATCGATTGATTGGTCGATCATAATATTTTTATGAGAAAAGCGTAATATTGGATCTGCCAGGGTATTAAAATCATCGAATCTAGACGCAATTCTTTATATGCTCATACATATGTACATACATATGTATGTATGTATATATTTCTACGACACCACGTGCTCCCTGGAATTGTATTTCTTGTACCGTTGGTTTCTATGTCAACACAACACAACAGAAAAAATGACCTTGAAGACAACAAGAAAAAGGGAGCAGAGAAAAGCAGCACCGGATAGAGAGATACATAGAAGAAATGAATAACGCATTCAAATTTTCTTTAAACTTCTCTGGAAAAAATAAAAACAGATGACTGCGGGACAGGAGCACCCACACCCACCCACTGCCGTGCTCTCTCGCACACATCACTAACTAGCTTGCTGGCTTCCCAGATTGCAGTTGGCATGCAAAAGTTGTCCACCTGCAGCGGCAAGTGCACCATCAAGAGCGAAAGAGACCCCACTCTCGCTTCTCTGCTGCTTCTGTTTTGCAGTTGCCCAAGTTTAGTCGACATGCGGGTACTCTGGAATGGAAACCATGGGGTTTTAATGGATCATTTTTATTTATATATTTTTTTTACAACATAAAATGGTCCAAGCGATGTCTGGGCTGTTTTTTTTTTGGAGCACAAACACCGCAGAACAACAATTTGATTTGATAAATGCGTTCTAAGTACATAACCTGCATACATACATATGTACATATGTACACATGTACGTAAAAGAAAGTGAAATATTCCGTAATGGAAACTTCATGATTGTTCTTATACCTTTATGTTTTATTGTTGCTAATTATTAATCCCATAGACGGAATCCACTGTGCAGCATACTGCAGCAGTATTTATACATATGTACATGTACATGTATGTATGTACATACATATGTACATTTTATTTTATTCTTTCACATGCACCTTGTATGAGTATTCCCCATGCTCTTCTCTACTTTGTGCAATATGTGATGATGATAATGATGTTTTTGCTGCTTTTGCAGTGTTGCCACTTCTAAATATACTCCCCACAGCCATGCACGATTTATAAATGCTTCTAAAAATAGAACAGAACAGCAGCAGAACCAGCACAACGGAGCAGAGCAGAGCAGAGCAAGCGCAGCCCGCAGCAGGTCACGGCCTGTTCGGTTAGATATGCACACACAAAAACGCTCACACACATTCATATGCACATAACCGACTTGGGAGCAGGCTATTGTGCTTTTTTTTGTATACGCTGGTAGAGAGTATTATGATTTTTTGGAGTAGTTTATTGCCTTGCTGACAACGTTTTCTGGCCTTTTTTTCGGTATTAGTTTTTCTTATTAAGTTTAAACTTCATCTAATACATTCCAAAGCCTTTCAAAAGCTATTAAATATAATTGTAGGGGCCTTAGTAAAAGTTATCGAAAAAAAGGATCGGTTATGGTTATATCGTGATTTTTAAAGTTCAGTGTGAGTTATAGGCTGTTTACACTAGGGTTGCGTCATGCGTCTTGCACGAGATGCAGTTTTTTTTCCATAAGTTAAGCATAGCGTCATATTGGTGGTCCAAATTTCGGACAACCTGTGAACGCCTATTCTGCGTCATTGCGTATATTCCGATATCGATAGGCAACGCGCCAGTGTAAAGAGGCTATTTGATTAAGCCACAAATATGTTCGTCGGGTTTCTGGCTGATTTTGTGCTGCTGAACACGAAGAAAAAACGAGCCATGCTCACCTGTATTCGGTGCCCAAAAGGATATGATCGCTAGAATTTATTCTTTCAAAGTCTGATTGAGTATGTTATACTCGTATGTCTTAGGAACGATTGATTTGCAAGGGTATCAAAAGCTTCGGCAACCGACGTCTGTCTCCTTTCTTGATATTGTTTTTTGCTGCTGATGCTTTTGGCTTTTGTTGCTCTATTTATAGCCCCTCTCTCTCTCTCACTGCCAGCCCAAAACTCGACTTTGCTGATTAGATCAGCCAGATGTTGTTGGCGTGGGGTCGGGGACGGGGGGCACAGAGCGAGAGCAAGAGGGAGCCAGCATCACCAATTGGACTTTTCGGTTAGTCATATTTGTTTTGCGCGCAATTAGTCCAGCAGCAGAGTGGAGTGAGTGTGGCAGGGCAAAGACTAAGAGTGGGAGAGAGTAAATGAGCACAAGGAAATGGCTAACTGTAAGCTCTTACCATTCCGTCGCTCTTCTCTGTCGCTCCTGCGTCGACAGCGACAACGACGCCGACGCCGACAGCAATATTTATCAATGAAACATTTGGCGACTGCACTTTTCTAGCCGGAGCCACAGCCGTAGTGCTGGCAGTGCTGTCAGATGTTCAGCTATGGCGGAACTTTTCATATTTTTTTTGCTTGTGGTGTCGCAGCAAATCAAATTAGTTGATCGGTGTTAAAAAGGGAACGAGCGAGAGAGAGGCAACGAAACAGGTCTGCTGCTGCCTATAATCACGTGCGAGGTAAAGAGAAGAAGAAGATGAAGAGGAGAAACATTTAAACACTCGGTCGGTCGGTGTATTTGTAAACTATCAAAAACAACAGTCGGCTCGTCTATAACTTTAAGCTGCTGGGCGGGCATACTACACGAAGAGTTTTAGAAAAATACATAGAGACGCTCCCTTTAATTTCATACGTATTTAAGTGCATACATATGTACGAATATTTATGTATGTATGTACATATGTGCATATAAAATGGCCCTTAATGGCGGCAGGACATCTCAGAGTGACCATATGATATGCCCAGGGTACAATGCTCACACCACGTCACCTTTAGGATAAGGGACTAAAAATAGACTCATGATGAGCCAAAGCCTGTCTATGGTCGCAGCTCAACGTAACCTACGGTAAAAAAAAAAAACGGTTCTGTTGAATACGAGTTATATATTGGGCCGAGAGTACATAAAGATGTACATACACACACATATGTACGTAGGTATGTTTGGTCGTTGTAATCGCTGTTAACTTTTGCTGTACAAGGTTACTAAAAATAGTCAACACACATATTTACGTACATCCACACATGTTTAAATATACATATACACATATATTCGTATTTTATACATACATATTTAGTACGGGACTGAGAGACAGAGAGAGAGAGAGAGAGAGAGAGAGAGAGCGAGCGAGAGAAAAGAGGGGGTCCAAGTTGTGGCGTTTTGCTGGCATGCTAAATACGTATTAGATTTATTTTTAAAAGCGTCCGATAAGCGCGGCCTTATCTATATAATCAACCAATAGAGCGGTACATATACATACATACATTCATACATATGTATGTATGTACATACACTAAGCACTTCGAATAAGAGACAAGCACAGAATAATAGAGAGCAAGAAAAAACGCTCTCCTTACTCAAGGTGTATTTAAACAAGGTGAGGCATTCCAATGCATTTTCTTTGTCGCTCCTTCTTTCCTTCTTTCTTTTTGTGTATCGCAGCGGTAAAAACTGAACGTACGCTGGGATATTTAAAATAATATGTATCGGTAACAATAAAATATATTCAATCGAACAGTAAATGTGTGTATATAAATACATATGTATGTACCAATGAAAGGAAATAAAACTCTTCTCAAAACCGTTTAATTGCTTTGAGTATCCATTAAGAACTCTTTGAAAAGGCCTCCCCAACTTGTATTTAAAATATTTGTATGTGGCTCTCGATCCCGCCCAACTGATGCTTGAGTATCGCTCTCTCAGTCTCTAATTTTTGTTTACATTCTCAATTTGCAGATCTGCCACCAGAAGCCGGAAGCGATGAACGATTGCTGCATATAGGGCCGGTCCCATTAACATTGGATTTCAAGCCCCATCCAGCGGTGGATATCGATCAGCAGATCATGGAGGTAAGTGTGCTTTTGGCTTGATTTATTTTGGTTCTCTCTAGAGCAGCGGAGGGGCACGCCCTTGCTCCCAACTGCTCTCATTCCTCCAAGTGTTAAGAAAGGTGTGCGTGACCGAGGCTCGGTCCGAATGCAAAAATAAAATACACGCGCGACCGAACAGAAAGTGGGATGCTGTAAAGGACCCGAAGGTCTCTGCCCAAACCTCCTTATCGGTTGGAAAAATTTGGAATATTTTATACTTAGTAGAAAAGTAGCTTCTATAAGAAGTAAAAGCGCAGGAAAAACCTCTGGGGTGGAAACTATAATTTAAAATATATGTAGCTAAAATGAGTTAACCATTGACTGACCATCTTCTCGTGCCGACTTTCATGAGAAATAACCTTCTTGATCATCTTTCTTTATTCCAACCCACTGGCATTCCCACCTGTGAAACTCCCTAGACCACATTCCATTAAACCCCATTACTCGTGTTTCCCTTTGTTTTGGTGTGGCTTTAATCCAGCAGCTACATACGTACATTCATACGTACCTTCATACGTATAATTGTTTGCCTTCGCCGCCGCTTTTCCTTTTCCCCGATATCGTCGTATGTATTTTTGTTTTGTTTTATATTTATATGCTTTCAGTCGCTTTGTTACATGAACATGTGCATGTTCTCATGCGTGTGTTTGTGTGTGCTTGTGTGTGTGTGTGTGTGTGCTTGTGCGTTTCCTTCTGCTCTGCTGGGCTTTGGAAGCAGAGCGCTGCCTTGCCTGCTTCTTCGGATGCTTGTTTGCGCTCCTCGTTGGGAGTCTAAATATAAACGCGTGTACAACTTAATGATTCTATATTTATTGTTTTCACTACGAAAATATGTATGAGTTTTTGCGCATTTTTAAATAAAATTCTCTATAAATAGCCGACAAAACCAAGTCAAGAGAGCCGTCAGCGAGAGAGCCCAGAAGAAAGACAGAGGGGCCAGGCCTATGATGGACTCATGCCAATGGGAGTGCGCTCAGTTCACTTGACGGGAGTTTACTGTGTGGTTGTCTCTTCCTCTTCCGCTCTCTCTCTCTCTCTCTCTATCAGCTACTGGTGGCTGGGCGCATGGGGCAACATGTGCAACAGCCTCCTCCCTGTCTTCTGGTTCTATGCTTGCACTGCTTATTCTGGCTGTGATGCTTATGATTATTCTTCTGCTCAAGGTGCATTAATGCAAGGTGAGGTATTCCCAGATAATCCTCTGAGGATAGTTTCTTCTGTTTGCCTCATTTGATGTTGCCACTGCCACTGCTACTCTGCTTGTATTCAATTTATAGTCTGGGGGACTTATTTATGCCTCAATTTTTGGCTGCATTTCATTTTAAATCCTCTTTTGCTTTTTTTTTTTCGTTAGAGATGTTTTATTTTTAGGGTTAAAAAGTGTTTTAAATGCACATACATACATATGCCCTGCCACAGTTGGCCCCCGGCTACACCCCACAGCCACGGGCTGCCACCGCCACCGACACCGCCTTCGGTTTTTCCTACTTCAGCAACGCGTTTGCCGTTTTTGTTATTTTTGGGTTTTCCTTTGAATTTATTTTTATTCTTTATAAACTCTGCGCGTTTTATTTTTAACAAATATATACAGACACATAAACACACACGTGGATTACCCGCACACTTAAACAAATGCTAATCATTGAAAATGCTTGATAGAATTCCTCATTTCTCCCTCTCCCTTTACCTCCTCCTCCTTCATCTCTTCGTTCTTCTTTGTGTTCCGTTATTTTCGGTGGCACGAGCAAAATGTAAATTAGCAAAAATTGATGATGCGCAGGGATGAAGGGATGGTGAGCCGAGCCGCGAGGGGTGGCTAGAGAGGGTTGACAAGATCTTAATGAACACGATCATTGATCTCTTGATCTCCGCCCACAAATTATAGAATAAGAATCTTCTGATTGGATCGAACACCACAAGATCGATGATCTAAGAATTAAAGAACATTCATGGCATTAGCAAAACTTTCTGTTATATCTAGCAGATCCAATGATTCAATAGATCTAACCAAAGATATCTTAAGTATGTGGAGAAAAAAGATTCTTTTTATCACTTCCTTAAAATATTTCAATGTGTCAGTGTTCTCTGTGATCCTTGCAATTCCAATATCAAATAAACATTTTGAATACTTTGTGATTCAAGAATGATCCCCTATTATTTTTGGTGTTCTTAAATTAAAAATTTGGTTTTGGGGAAGAACTGTATAAAAATGTCTTATGGTAACCATAATTAGTACATACATACATACATATGTACATATATGTATGTTCGGTTAGAAGAAGTGCATTCCATTGAACTAAAACTATACGAGAATGAATCTGATTTAAAATGTATAATTGAAGCAGTGATTGATTCTCAGGCGATTCGTCAGAAATGTGTTATTTCCATTTTCCGGAAATACCTTCATCATCATCATGATCACTTATAAAGCAAGCAGATTGCATTTTCGTTTTCTTTTTGTTCCCAATCTAATCCAATCCAATCCAATTCTGTTTCTGTTCGGTTTCTATTTATATGGGCGTGCCTGTATTCTGTCTTCTGGCCGCTATAATTATAGCACAGGCATTTATAATTATAGCACAGGCCATAGCAACTGGCGAATGTTGTGCAAGCAGCAGGAGGTGCCTCTGGCCAGAGGTGCGGGTTCTGTGAGGTGCGGGGAGTGTGGCGTGGTGTGATTTGGTTTGGTGTCGGGTCAGGTGCAGTTTTCTAGGAACTCAAGTGGCATATGGGAAAGGGGATATATGGGATAGATACATACATATGTATGTAGGGTAGATGATTTAATGGTTAGCTCTCTGTCTATCGCTTGAGTCCCGCCCCTGTGTCTGTCTGTCTGGCGAGAGGTGGCTCTCTCTGGTTGCCCACTCTCCCACCGTCTCGTCTCTCCTCTCCCATTCACCCAGCAATCGTAAATGTTTCGAAATTTTGTGTTTATATTTGAGGTTTTCGCCAGTTGGGCCAGTCGCCCGCGTGAAACTGAAATGAAAGCGCGTCGTCCAAATACCAGCAAATGCTAAAATCAAAACGAAAGTCCGAAAACAGAAGCAGAAGCAGAATCAGAATCAGAATCCGAGACAGAAACAGGAAGAGCGAATGGAAACTAAAACGGACAGAGTTTTCAGCGCCTCCACGTCCATCGTGTCGCCTTCGGTTTCTCGTTTGAAAATTCGTAAACTCATCGGCAAATAGTCGGAAAGTCCATGAAAATTCGTTCGCATGGCAAAAGTTTATAACAGAAACTAATGTGAACAAAATAACTACATATGTACATATGTACATAAAAATAAAAAGATAAATAGAAAACAGAAAGCAGAAAGCAGTAGAAAGCAGTGCCCGACGAGCAGGAGACTAAGCAGAAGCAGTGGAGGCAGAACGGATTATTATTTATTGAGTGAACTGTAAGTGCGATTGCGGTGTGCGGAGACGGGAAGAAATGTGAATAGTGTAACCCTCAACAATCACCCCTTGCCGCCATTATGCCCCTTACCCCATTGACAAGTTCACAAATCATATACATATGTATATACATACATACATACATTTGTAAATATGTATAGCTACCAGTGACAATAAGAACAATAAGCAGTTACCAAAGATATAACAATAGCCAAAGCAAATTCAAGAAGGTAAGATCCTTGCACATTGTATACTCTCGAAGATCCATCATTTGTCTATAGTTTAGCTGAAACTATAGCTTTGTTCGATATCTAGATACATATATTTATGTATACATATATCGACGATAGGCAAGAGGGAGGATACAGCAGGATATGGGATAGTAAAGGCTTCCTTCTTTGCCTTTCAAACATCTGATCAAAATGGGAATACCCTCTCCAAGGGTATAAAACGAGAGCAATAAATCAAGAACAGATGAGATCAACCGAACCGTTACTTTCGCGATACATTTTTGGCGTTCCATTTTGATGTTTCTGCATGTTGTGTGTGTGTGTGTGTGTTTGTGCGTGTGCGTGCGTTACAATGAGAGAGAGAGAGAGAGAGAGAGAGAGAGAGAGAGAGAGAGAGAGAGAGAGAGAGGAGTAGTAACAAATGTCGTGTCCAAGCGAAGGTGGAGGCCAAAGAATAATAAAAGAAACGGCGGCGCGATGCCTCGTGCCGCGCTCTAAGGTCATGGAAAAACCTATCAGCAGAAGCATCTTTATGTAGGCGTATACATACATACATACATATGTATGTACTTACATACATACATACATACGTAGATGAGGACGACAAAGTGCGGGGGAATAGAGAAGAATAGATCAGAACCAAAACAACACAGTGGTCACTCGCTATTGATAACCTTTCCTTCTTTGGCAAATATTTTTTTAATTGATATTTCTGGACATATGTATGTCAGTCAAGATCAGAAATCTATATCACATGCATACATACATATGTACATACATACATACATACTATGCACTTGCCTTGTCAAGGAACTCTATTTATCGAAAAACTTATGCCCCCATATGTCAGTACATACGTACATATGTACTCGTAGGTATGTCGTAGGTAATCCTAGTCCTAGTAATCTAAAGCAGTGCTCGACACGGCCCTATCTAATGGTTATGGGAAGAGGGCTGCTGCTTCTGTTGCTGCTGCGCTGCAGCTTACGTACACGCGTGTATTACAGTGGTTGAAACCAATACAATGTTCGGTTTTTTTCAGTGCTGTATACGCACACAATCGCACTGCAGATCATGTAATTGTTTGCGTTCCGACCACTGATCTAAGGGCAGAACTGAACAGTTCACTGCCTTTGATGGAGCCCAAATTTTGTTTCTCCTCAGCTATGCACATTGTACACATCTAACACCTGCCAGCACGATTATCTCTGAATTGGCTTTTCTTTTGTTTCCGTTTCTTGCAGCTCAAAAAGAATCAGGAACTGCAGAAGCAACGTCTGATCCACACGTTTCAGGAGCAATCGAAGCAAATGGAATTGGAGCATAAACTGCAATTGGAGCACAAGTATCAAGTGAGTAGACGAGCGGGCGACGAGGCGAGCACTAGAGTTGCCAAACGAGGATACAGAAAATCAGGAAAATGTTGACTAGATCTGCGCCCCTAAGCATGGGAATAATTTGAATGGCAAAAGACAAAGACAGGCACCGAAAGTGAAATGTCTGTCGTGTGGCACTGGCACCAGGTTAAGAGAGCGGAAAGCAGAAGTGTCCGGAATGCTTCACCTTATATACAAATACACCTTGACCAATGTCGCCTGTCTGTTGTACGTTATGTCGCGGTTGTTCTGGCTGCTTTTCATGCAGAGATGATAATGATGTGAGGATGATGATGATGATGATGAAGATGGGAATGATGGGGAATCATCGGAATGATGATGTGGGGAGATGTGTGATGTGTGGGCAGAAAACTGAAAACAGAAATGCAAAACAAAACAAGAGGAAAGAGGAATTGAAATGAAATAAATGAAAAATAAAATATAAAAACATATTATCATGCCGTCGTCTGGGCCGGAAGTGCTTCGATGGGGCGTATGACTAAGGCCAAGGCGGCGCCATCATCATCATCATCATCATTATTAAGAGAGCAGACAATGTACCAAGCATTCTAAAAAATTGCCCACCACCTGAAACCGAATAATCATAAAGCAATCTCTCTCTCTCCCTCTTTCTTCTTTATCGTACCTATTCGAAATTATTCAGTTTGCGGTGCACTCCCATGGAGCCTTTCAGGAGTTGCGGGAACAGAGCACGTTAACGGTCGCCGCTGCTGCTGCTGCGGCATTTGCCGAAGAGCACCACCGCCAGCAGCAGCAGCAGCAGCAACAGCAACAGCAACAGCACCATCATCACCAACAACAGCAGCAACAGCAGCAGCAGCAACAACAGCAGCAGCAGCAACAGCAGCAGCAGCAGCAACAGCAACATCACCATCAGCAGCAACAGCAGCAGCAGCAGCAGCGCGAGCAGCAGCAGCAGCGGGAGCGACGAGAGCGGGAGGTGATGAAGCGCAAGGAGAACTGCAGCGCCAATGCCAGCCCGGAGGTCAAACAGATCCTCAATGTAAGGGCAACCTAATTTTCCTAATCCAATTTCATTTTCATTTGCCATCCCGTTGCAGTGCTTCATTATGAGCCGCAAGTCGCAGGCAGCAGCCTCCAATGGAACAACGACAACGTCGCCCTATCGCAATCGGTATGCAGAGAGATGACTATGATCGATATACATATCAATTGATAAACCGACCAAAACTATACATAAATAATATCGTATCTACATATTTCATCCGTTTTATCCATTTAAATTTACATTTACAGAGGTGTGGTGAAAAGCTCCTCGGGTGAATCCCTGCCAGCCGGGACCGTGACCAGTGCGCATCCCTACAAAATACCTCAGCCGCCCTCCTCACTGCTCAAATACGAATCTGATTTTCCGCTCAGGAAAACAGGTAAGCTGCCGCCACCACTCGTCCTCCGTGCCCTCTCTCCTTCCCAGATAACCGATTTGGAGACTGGAGAAATTCACTCCGAAGGAACTACTCTCCGCCCTGTGTTGCTCTGCCTTGAGTGTTGTTTATACTAAAAATCCGTTTTGGCTGCCTATGTCTGCTTCTGTCCCCCAATTATCGTCGAGCCATAAAACTGCCGAGTGGAAGGGCAAATAAATGATTCCTAAGGGGGCCACTAGGACACATTTGTGTAGGAATGATGAGAATGAATTTAATTCGCTGCACAAATTTTCTATAAGCGAACGGCCCAGCGAACCAAACGCTCGCAAAGGGGCAATGCGAGACGTAACCCAACAGAACTCTCGCAATTTGGATCCGAACAGATAGAAGTTTCACTCTCACTTTATGGGCTCACAATGTGAGCTGTCCCTTGTAAATATTTGTTTTGCATTTCAATGGGAGGGATGGGATGTTAGGAATGCATGGCAAAAATTACTAACCGAAAGTTTCCAAGTTGCAAGGGGACAGGTGACAATCTGTGCAGACAACAGACCCCAGACCCCAGACCCCAGCCACCAGCCCCCCGCCCACATTACAATATTTGATAATGTTTGCTGTAAGCTAAGTTCTCTAACCCCTTCCGAACTAACCAAGCAAATGTGTGTGAACCAAATCCAAACAGCATCCGAACCGAACCTGCTGAAGATCCGGCTGAAACAGAGTGTCATCGAGCGCAAAGCCCGCATCGGAGGCCCGGCAGGTGCCCGTCGCCACGAGCGACTACTGCAGGCGGCCCAGCGTAGACAGCAGAAGAATTTCGTTCTTACAAGTAAGTATAATGACCAAGACAGCACCACAAACACACAAACACACACACACACACAGAAAAAACACCCATCACATAGGGGGAATACCCAAAAACAAAAAACAAAACGGTACAGATTGGAGAAGGCAATGCGTCACTGGCTACACGCACCGCAGCGTTAGATGGAACTGAGTTGAGTCTATTGGTGAATGTCTACTATGGATCTACATACATACATATGTACATATGTATGCATGTATGTACATATGTTTGTATCTCCAAAAAGCTGCAAAAGAATTAAGGCAGCAGCAGATCGTTGGATCGTTGGATCGTGTGATCATATTTTCAATTTAATTTTCTCCTGAGAATTATTTCTCTGAAATCTATTGAGGATTGTTTCGGATCAATATGGAAGTTGTACACGCTATTAAGATGAAAGATCCAAAATAAAAGTTCTCGCTCGTTTAGGAAATCACCAATGACCATGGAATCTTTCACACACACAAAAACACACACACAAAGATAACGTTAAGACCCACAAACCATACATACGAGTACATGCAATAGAACATCCAGGATCCAAGAGATTCAAGAGATCTAAGAAGAGATCCAAGATCCAAATGATCGCTGGATCCTGCGTTGGAAGTTCTAGAGAGAAGAAATTTTCATATTTTAATTTTTATATTCTTGATTTATATTAATGAAATATTTAATACGTTTTTGTTGTTGTTGTAACCTTTGCAATCGCTGTCATTGCTGTTATCGTTAATGCTACTGTAATTGCTGTACTGTTATCTAACCACTGTTATCCACGATGATCCAACCATTGATGAGCAGCTCCAGCTCCAGCTCCAACTCCAACTCCATCTCCATCTCCAGCTACGCTCAGTCCACTAACTGCTGCCTGACTGCTTCTAAACTGTTTCTGATTCCCCGATATCTAGGATATCTATCCCCCCTCCCCCACCACATCCTCCTTATCCTCCTCTGGACAATTAATAATCAAAGCTTTCTCTTTGAATCCACCAAAACAGACTGCAACAGCACTCCGGATTCTGGTCCTAATTCTCCGCCCTCGTCCACAGGGCTGCAGGTGGGCGTGGTCGGGAGCAGGGGCTCCCCGACGAGTGCACCGATCCAGGAGGAGAACGAGGAGGGAAGCCAGTACCAGCCGGGGCAGAGGAGCAGCATCAACGACCTGCCCCTGTTCAGCTCGCCCTCCCTGCCCAACATATCCCTCGGACGACCGCATTTACCAAACTCCGCCCAGGTGCAGGCGCAGGCCCAGGCCCAGGCGCAGGCGAGTGCCCAGGCCCAGGCGCAGGCACAGGCCACGGCGCAGGCGATGTTCGCGGCACTGCATCAGAACTACTACAATCCCCTGGGCATGTCCTTTGTGGGACGGCAGCCGACTGGGTCGCTGGCCATGATGCCGGCCACGGGAATCGCGCCCCAGCAGCCCTCGCCTGTGGTCAGGTCCGCTTCGGCGACGTCTACGTCCTCGTCCCAGGCCTCCCTGGTGGGAGATGTGGCTCCGCCGCAGGCGCACGCCGCCTCTACCATTTTGCCCTCGTCCTCGTCCTACATGCAGCAGCTGGGCGGCGTGACCGCCGGCTCTGCGGTCAATCTGCATGCCGCTGCCGTGGCTGCAGCAGCGGCTGCGGCTGCAGCAGCAGCAGCCGGCTCCCTGCCCCCCACCAACAGCCACGGTCACGGGCATGGCTATGCTCACGGTCACGGCCATGCGCATGCACATGGACATGGTGTACACGGGCATGGACATGCTCTGTACGGCGCACACCAGCACAACACGCCCATCACGGATGCACAGGTGGCGCAGGTGCATCTGCACAAGCAGGGCCACCGACCCTTGGGCAGGACACAGTCGGCCCCGTTGCCCCTGGGACATCCGATGCTGACGGGCGCCGGCCAGCTGAATGTGGCCCAAACGCACTACGAGAACAGCGAGGTGAGTAAATGTCCACCCCATCCCTTCCCGCCCCCTTCCACTTTCACTTTGTCGATGATTAATCAAATTTCTTATTGTCCAGGCGGAGCGTCAGGCGTACCAGCATCAGGTGCTCACCCAGAAGCTGCGCCAGACCGTGCTCACCCGCAGCGGTGCGGCAGCGGCCGCTGGAGTGCGCGAGTCGCAGCTGAAGGAGGAGGAGGACGACTCCGCTGCGGAGGTGATGGACCTGACCGATAAAAAGAAGCCGCCCAAAACGGTGATGACCAGCACCATAGCCACCAGCACCTCACAGAGTCTGCCGGAGGCTCTGGCCGCAGCGGCAGCAGCCGCAGTCTATCGCACGGCCCCCTCAGGCGCCACTGCGTCCTCAGCAGCGGCGGCCGGCGGGAACGGAAACGGGAGCGGGAACGGGACGAAGGGCAACAAACTACAGCGGGACCAGGAGTACCTTCAGCAGCAGCGGGAGCTGCTCCTGCTGCAAGAGGAGGAGATGGGCAAGGGCCTGATGAGGCCCCTCTCTCGGACGCTGAGCAGTCCGCTGGTGCCACTCGGACCGCACGGCCTTAGTCAGCTGGCTGACACGGGGCAGGGCCAAGGGCAGCATCCGCCGCCGATAGCCACCTCCTCGTCGGCGGACCACATACCGCCAGTCAACCTGACGCTCCCCCATCGTCAGCACCGCCAGTTCATGGGACAGTTCTACGCCGCCCAGCTGCAGCACCAGCAACAGCAGCAGCAACACCTGCAACAGTCGCCGCCGTCCGCATCATTGCCCCCGCACAAAATCACCACAGGCCTGGCCTACGACCCGCTGATGTTGAAGCACTCGTGCATCTGCGGCGACAACGCCCAGCATCCGGAGCACAGCGGCCGGCTGCAGAGCGTGTGGGCCCGGCTGAACGAGACGGATCTGGTGAAGCGCTGCGACCGGCTTCGGGCCCGAAAGGCCACCCAGGAGGAGCTACAGACAGTGCATACGGAGGCGCATGCGATGCTCTTTGGCTCCAACCAGTGCCAGCTAACGCGACCCAAGCTGGAGACCACGCTGGCCGCCAGCTTCGTCCGCCTCTCCTGCGGGGGGCTGGGCGTGGATCTGGACACCACGTGGAATGAGCATCACACGGCCACCGCCGCCCGCATGGCCGCCGGCTGTGTCATCGATCTGGCCTTCAAGACGGCCAAGGGAGATCTGCGCAACGGCTTTGCCGTTGTCCGTC
Organism: Drosophila subsilvestris; assembly: GCA_035043285.1. NCBI lineage: Eukaryota > Metazoa > Arthropoda > Insecta > Diptera > Drosophilidae > Drosophila > Drosophila subsilvestris. The sequence goes on along the minus strand of JAWNNB010002181.1, from coordinate 1,053,791 downwards.
CGCCCGGCCACCATGCGGAGGCCAATCTGGCCATGGGCTTCTGCTTCTTCAACTCGATCGCCATCGCAGCGAAACGGCTGCGCCAGCAGATGCCCGAGATGAGGCGCATTCTCATTGTCGATTGGGTGAGTCCGAGTGCCCATAGAGGTCGGTTGCTCTCCTTTCCATTCGATAATCGATAATTATCGATAATTAATCGCTCCCAAGCGTTTCTCCAAGTTCCTCCCAGAAATCGTTTTACATCGAATAGTTGTATTTTCTCCCATAAGATTCCAGAAATTTCCATAATTGAAGCGTTTTAAAAGCAAATTTCGCAAATCAACAAAATTATCGAAAACTTCTCGATATTATTTCTGACTTCGGTATGTGAATTCGTTTTAGTTCTCAGACATTTCTTTGTGTGAGCTCTTCCGCTCACGACGAAACCCATCCTTGTTTGCCTGTCATAGATCCAGCAGTGCCTGCACTCCCTCCCGCAGGCCTCCATAAAAATCTCTTAATTTTTTTTTTTTTTACTCATTGTTTTTGTTTATAATTATATGATAATACATATGTAAAAGTAGAAGGTCTTACGTCTTAGGTCTTGCATCGTATGTGAAAACTATTCAAATGTATTTCATTTATTTTGTTATTTATTTAAAAAATTGTAGCCTAGGATTAATGCTTAATCGCAATTAATAGCCAGAGCAACAAGGCCGCCTTCAGGCTGGTATTTCAATTATTCGGTTCCTGTTTATGCAAAACTGTCTATAAATATTCCCAAATAATAACAGATGCGATAAGCTGATAGCTTTTCTTTTCAAGCTCATAAATAGCAGATAGAATATACATGTACATACATACATATGTAAATATAAAAGTCTGGGAATGGGTGGAATTGGGTTCCTTGAACTCATCCATAGATAAAAGTCCTCTGAACGATACACGACTTGAAGTTAAAGCACAACTAAACAGATTTTCGTATTTATTTCAGGATGTACACCATGGCAATGGCACACAGCAAGCATTCTACCAAAGTCCCGACATTCTATATCTTTCCATACATCGACACGATGACGGTAACTTCTTTCCCGGCACAGGCGGACCCACAGAGGTGAGTGTACAACATTCTGGACTACAGCCATGAGAGCGTGCTGGACTAATCGATGTGTCTCAATTTTGTAGTGCGGCTCCGGTGCTGGTATCGGCTTCAATGTGAACATCTCGTGGTCCGGGGCTTTGAACCCGCCGCTGGGCGATGCCGAGTATATCGCTGCATTCCGTACCGTTGTGATGCCCATCGCCAAGTCCTTCAACCCGGACATTGTGCTCGTCTCGTCCGGCTTCGATGCGGCCACCGGCCACCCGGCACCACTGGGTGGCTACCACGTGTCGCCCGCCTGCTTTGGCTTCATGACCCGCGAGCTCCTCCAACTGGCCAACGGCAAGGTGGTGCTGGCGCTCGAGGGTGGCTACGACCTGGCCGCCATCTGTGATTCCGCCCAAGAGTGCGTTCGAGCTCTGCTCGGCGATCCCGCCGCACCAATTTCCCAGTCCGAGCTGGAACGACCGCCCTGCCAGAATGCCATCAATACGCTACAAAAAACGATAGCCATACAGGTATGTAATACATGCATATCTATATATATATTAATTATATATTTTGGGTCACTCACTTAACTCCTCTCTCTCTCTCTCTCTCTGCGAATGTAGCAAACGCATTGGCCCTGCGTGAGGATGCTGGAGCATACCGTCGGCCTGTCTGCGCTGGAGACGCTCAAGGTGGAGCACGATGAATCTGAAACGATCAACGCCATGGCCGGCCTCTCAATGCAATCGATGCACAGGTTCGTGTCCGTATTGTGCTTAGGAAAAAGTGTGCAGTCCACTGTGTGTGTTTCACTCGCCACAATCAGAGAGTGTGTACACTGCTCTGTCTGTTGGAATTAGTTTAGTTTTCCTATAAGTGTGCATATCCGTACATTTATAAAGCAGATGAATCAATCTGATGCATTCATCCATATCGAAATGGATATTATTCCATTTAAAAATATTTATTTATTTCAAGACCCCCCAACGGAAGAAACGAAAACGTTTTCCAAATATATCTCATATGTACATACATATATAAAATTCTGTAATTGAATGCAGTTGTTGATTGAGACAACATTTCATTTAACAACATAGCAAATTCTATCAGGAACAATTAGTGAATCGACTATCGAACGCCATGGAACTATTTGCTGGAATGAAGTCATTGCGTAAAAAATAAGCATAAACGCAAACAATTTAAGAGGAGAATGATTAATAATAATACGATTGCATTTGATAAAGTGTATGCTATGACCTAGACTCATTCCATTCCATAAATTAATGGAATAATTTCACATTTAGCTTAGGGACTTGTATCAAATACGGGGTGCCCGTATAAATACATACATTGTATGGTATTTATGGTATGGTATTTACATAATTGCAGTTTTCCAACGCACTTTAGGAACATTTTGAATATTAAAATTCTGTAATCAAACCGATTCCTTCACTTATTTGCTATATTTATATCTGTTTTGTTGTTGTTGTTGGTCTTTAGAACTCTGTCGCGCGATGACTCCGAAGAACCGATGGATCAGGATGAAACAAAATAGTCAGCGGCGGAGACGTGGACGTGGACACTTGGATGCGGATACTTGGATGTGGATGGCGTGGGCATGGCTGCTGCTGCTGCTGCTGCTGCAACATGCTGCTCAATGCACATTTAGTTATTTGTTGTAGTTTAATTGATTGTTGTTGCTGTTGTTGAATTGTTGTAGCGCTTCTCGTTGTGGCCAGCAGTGTCTCTGTCTCTGTCTAAGTCACGCCCCGAAACTCTATCTCTCTCTAAGTTAGAACGACATCCCTCTCCCTCTAGTAAAAAGAACCGAAAGCCCAAGGCAACGCAACAAGCCGTAGGTTTCCCACCACAGCACACCTCTCCCATCCCATCCCATCCCATCCCAACCACCCCCAGCACCCAACTCCCAACACCCAACACCCATAGCGTAGAAAAAGAAAAAGCAAAGAATTGATCAACGAATGTGAGCTAAATGTGAGAAGAATGCAGAAAAGCGGAAGCGGAAGCGGATATAAGGCCTAAAGTTCAAAATGGTGGCTGTGCCACCCAAAACAAACAACAACAAAAAAAGTGAAAAGGAAACCATAAAACATATAAAGCTGAGGGATGAAATATATGTGTGTAGAAAGCATATTGAATATTGAATTTAGTATAGTAGATTTCTTAGTTATTGTTACTTTTAGTTTGATGGTCGAAAGAAAGAGCGAGAACGAGAACGAGAGCGAGATAACCTATTCCTATTCCTACATATTTTTTGCATTTTTTTTTTAGATGATTTTTTTTCCTTTAGAATAGAGTTCGGGGAGTGTGTGGAGGAGGGAGGTACACACACACACACACACACGTACACGCACGCACGCATGCAACTAACTGTATATGTATGTAGGTATTTATGAATGTGTGAAAGAGAGATAGAGAGAGAAAGGAAGTTTCAACTAACCTAACGGTAAACAAGTACACTATAAACTTAAAAGAGAGAACAGTAGGGGGTTGTCGATGGGGGCTGGGGGTGTGTGTGTGGGTGTGGGTGTGGGTGTGGGGTAGGTACAACCGCGACCCCTCCTTCAGAATATTAAAAAAAGCCACAGCCCCAGGGCCCCTCTATCCGCAGAGACCTCACCCTAGAACCGTAGAATCGTAGAATCGTAGAACCCTAGAGTCCTCTCCTTAGTAGGCCCCCTCCTCAGGGAGATGATTATGTGTTATGTAAAATGCTTTAGTTGGTAAAAGTAGATCTAATAGAACAAGAAGAAGATAAACCACACACACACACACACACACACACCTTAACAAAACAAAACAAAACAAAACAAAAGAAATGGAAGGAAGAAGATGAGAGATCTAAATCTTTTTGTACAATTTATAGTTTAGTGCAAGTTTCAAGTACAACATAATATTATTTTAAACAAATCCTATATATATATATATATATATATATGTATAACTAAATATATATACATACATATACTGTGCAATAAATGTGAGAAAATGAAAATCGAGTGCAGAGCAAAAACAAAAACAAAAACAAAATACACAAAAAACTAAGAAAAAACCTTAAAACTGAAAACTAAACTAAACCGAAATAAGAGATAATTGTTGTTAAATGTTGCCGAGATCTTATATACGTATGTATACCTAATAACTGTTACAATAAATAATAACCCCTATATACACACACATGCACACACATACATATGTATATGTATAAACTCGACAATGCATTTGTATTTTGTATGCGTGTGCATAGCGATAACGATAACGATGTTTAACAAATGTCTGAAATGAAGTAAAACTATTATTATATGTATGTACATATGTACATGTATGTATGTATGTACATAAAACACACACACAAAAATTGAAAAAAACTTTAATAAAAAACAAACAAAACAATACAAAACAACAACAATAATAGGCAAAAACCCTTTCGATCCTGAACTGAAGATCACGAATATCCGTTCCATCCCTTAGACACTGTAACTGTAAGCTACAACTGTACTTGTACTACCATTATCTCCCTCCATCCCGCTTAGCCTGTGGCCCGCCCTCCCATGTTCGAAATGGCTGGAAGTCTGGAAGCCCCAGAAGCAGCAGCAGCAGCAGCAAGCAGTGGCAACAAGCGATGAGAGGTGAGAAAGCCGTTTCATAGAGCACAACGAGATATCCATCTGGTGGAAATAATTGTTAACAAAATGATCAAAAGCAAAAGCAAAAGCAAAAACTAAACACAGAAACCACACAAACTGTAACTATTAAGCTAAGTTTCTGTTGTCGACGGTTCCATTGCCAGAGTTTGGGCTCGGTGTTGAGTCCATGTCTATTTATGCCCGATACTCGTATAATTATTTAGTATTACGAATCCAACTCATGTCCGTCCGCGCATTTAAACATTTAAGTCTGCAAGACTCACAGAGTTGAGGAAGGACAATTGGCCCACACGAGCCCCCCATGTGCTATTAATTCTCTCTTATGATAACCCATATGGTGCTAGGCTTATTATACACCTATCCATACAAAATCAACTAAATCTTGATAGGCCAAGATAAGGCTGTGGCATCCACATTAATACAGAGATTCGTTCGTCTCTTAATCCGCAGAGAGAAACAATCACAAAGAACGAGCATACATATTTATTATGTCTGAAATCCTGAGCACTATAATGCGTTTCTCTTGGACAGTTAATTTTCGGTAAAGTGTTAAAAAAATATAAATATTAGAAAAATTCAGCCACCAACTTGGAGTAGATTCACACATTTTCCAACTGGTGCGAACTGGTGGAACTCATATGTACATAAGATAAGATACGAGTAGTGGGTATGCCATAGTCGGATTACTCGACTATCATTTTTTGGTACGCTTTCAGTTGTCCCTCTGGTGCGAGGTTATCTGTGGTTATTTTCGGCAATGGAGCCAACCCGACCCACAAGCGGACTTTTTATTGCATACTCGTATTTGAGCTGATCGCGAGACTTGTAAACAACTTAGAATATATGTAAAATACAAAAATATAAATAGATTTGAGCATCGGCCGAGAAAGAATTCCAGCACGACATTAAAAACAAAAGATGAAGAGAGCTAAAACAAGGTACATATTTTAAAAGGAACATCAGAGATATTAAGAAGAAAGAGAGAAAGAGAAGAAGAGAGAGAATCAAGTATTTATACATACATACATACATATATATATATTTTGTTGAATGTTGCACAACCGAAAGGGCAAACAATTAAGAATAATCATAAAATAAAACCAAATGTCTGTGTCGCTTTTTCTAAAAGAAATAAAATCAAAATTCAAGAGAACTTATTCGAGAGTATTGTTTATGGAGAAAACATATACAAAATACATACATATGTACATACTTATGTACATACATATGTACGCTACGTATGCATGTCGGTTATCTTCGCTTCTTGATGATGACCCACAAATCAGACAAGTTTCAGTGCTGTGCAGGCAAAAACCAGACGCCAAAGAAGCTTGAGTGTTCGCTTGCTCACGCATACTGGTAGGCAGTACTGTTATTGGTACTGGTACTGGTGCCAGCTCCAAGAGGGAGTCAGAGCGGGCGGGCGGGACTGCCTCTCTTTGGTTGCCTGGTTTTTCTTTACTGCAGCCACCAGTGGTTCAGTGTACTTTCGCTGTTTGCGCAGTGCAGAGCTTTGTGATTGGAGATGTCGTCGTCGGTGAACGTTGATCTAGAGCGAGAGCGGTTGGGGGCCAGCATTGAGAGCGAGGACTTTGCCCGATGGTGGGCCGGCGGCAGCGATAGGCTGGAGGAGCGCCGCGCTCTGGAACGCTTTGTGTTTGAGGATACCGAGCTGGAGGAGGCAGTGCATCCCAGCTGCTTGTCGTACAAGGAGCGCTACGAGCAGACCATTGCCAGGTCCACCAAATTCCTGGCCAAGCTGCGGCAGTGGCACAGCACCCACCAGCCGCAGTTCAGCCTCAGTGTGGACTCGCTTCGTGAATTTCGCGTGCTCCTCTCCGGCCAGCTGGGCACCGCCCTCTTCCAGCAGAGCTTCCCTCTGCGCCTGCATTTCTCCATGTTCCTTACGACGCTGCTCAGCCAGGGCACCGAGGAGCAGCTGCACAAGTGGCTGAGCCGCGCCTGGCACATGGACGGCCTCATCGGCACCTATGCCCAGACGGAGCTGGGCCATGGCACCTACATACGCGGCCTCGAGACGCGCGCCGACTACGATGCAGCAAGTGAGGAGTTTGTCCTCAACACGCCCAGCCTGAGTGCCTACAAGTGGTGGCCCGGCGGCCTGGGCAACACCGTCAACATGACCATCGTGCTGGCCCAGCTGTACGTGAAGGGTCGACACCACGGCCTGCAGCCGTTCCTGGTCCGCATCCGCGACGAGGAGACACACCAGCCGCTGCCCGGCGTCGATGTGGGTGACATTGGGCCCAAGCTGGGGGGCAACGGTGTGAACAACGGCTTCCTGGGACTGCACAATGTCCGGATACCGCGCGACCAGATGCTGATGAAGAATGCCCAGGTGCTGTCCGACGGCACCTTCGTGCAGGGCCGGCCGCCGCTGCTGCTCTACGGCACCATGGTGTACGTGAGGGTCATCACCCTCAGGGATGTGCTGCACGGCCTGCTCCAGGCGGCCACCATAGCCACCAGGTGAGACCAGTCGGGGATGGGTCGGCTCCCCTGCCTCAATGCTCAATACTCCACTCGCTTCCCTCCCCAGATACTCCGTCGTTCGTCGCCAGAGCCCCATCGATGATAATCACGCGGAGGTGCAGATTCTCGACCACGTAACGCAGCAGGCGAAGATCCTTCCGCAGATTGCGCGCGGAGTCTGCTACCGCCTGGCCGCCGACTGGCTCTGGAATTTTTACGCTCGCTTCATGGAGCAGCTGGAGGTGGGATCCGGGCAGCAGTCCCTGCCCGAGCTACACGCCCTCAGCTGCTGCCTGAAGGCGGTGGGCACCGACGAGGCCAGCGAGGGAATTGATCGGCTGCGCAAGGCCTGCGGCGGTCACGGCTTCCTGTCGTCGGCGAACTTCGACAGCATCTACGGCATGGCCACAGCCGCCTACACGTACGAGGGCGAGTACACCGTCCTCCTGCTGCAGACGGCCCGCTTCCTGGTGCGCCAGTACGCGGACAGTCTGAAGCGGCGCGTGCTGCCCGCCAGTGTCACCTATCTGCGGAACACGGCTCGTCTTAGCTGGGGCAAGGACTTGGCCGAGAATGCCGCCCGCGCCCTGGAGATCTCCGCCCTGGAGCAGACCCGCCAGGCCTGGCTGAGTCAGAGCATGCATCGCCAGAGGAAGTTGAGCGAACAGCAGGCCAACAACCTGACTGGCAGACAGCTCACAGCGGCCGCCGTCGCCCATGGCCATGCCTTCCTCACCCGGAACTCGCTGCAGGAGCTGGAGCGTCTCAGGCGGGTCCCGCTGAGTCCACAAGTCTCTGCAGTGCTGGGCCAGCTGGTAGAGCTGTTCGTGCTGGACACGTTCCTGCGCCAGTCCGGCTCCGTGCTGCGCTGGAACAGCATCAACGCTACCCAACTGCTACTGGTGGAGCGCAGATTCGAGCAACTGCTCACAGAGCTGCGTCCCAATGCGGTGGCCCTGGTGGATGGGTTCGATTTCCACGATCGCACGCTCGGCTCCACTCTGGGCAGCTACGATGGACGCGTGTACGAGCGCCTCATGGCGGAGGCACGCCGCAATCCTCTCAATCAGGAGCCGGTAAATGCCACCTTCCGCAGCCACCTGCAGCCCATGATGCGGGGCAAGCTCTAATGAATCCCATAAGCATATACACACTTACTCGTATTCTTTTGTTTTGGCTTCGTTCTTGTTTGTTGTCTGGGTTGCAGTACGGGGTTACATGAATGGAGGATGGAGGCCTCGTTTGTCTGTTTTCTCTGTTTATTCTCAACGATTTACAATGAAGGCGTGCGTACAATTAAGCTATTAAATTAGTTTAGAAACATAAATAGGGGGGGGGGGGGCACGATATTACACATGCCTGTACGGTGTCTGGCTCTAGAGTCTAGACCCTAGAACATCTTCTTCTTGACCGCCGTGTAGCGCTCCATGTAAACGTCGTAGCCGTCGAGGTCGGTGAACTGCTTGGAGTTGAACAGATTTCCATCGACGGCAAGAATGCAAATCTTTGAATCCTTGAGAATGCGCGGCGTAAAGGCGATCGCTTGCAGACAGTTCTCCTCGAGCCGCAGGGTCTTCAGCTTGCGACAATCGGCCACATCTTCGGCCAGCGAAGAGATCTGATTCTGATTGAGGTTCAGCTCGGTGACGCAGAGACTGCCCACCTCCGATGGGACTTTGGTGATCTTGTTCCTGGACAGATCGAGCATATCCAGTTTACTCAGGCCGCACAGCATCGAGGGGAACTCCATGAGCTGGTTGTTGCTCAGGTTCACCGTCTTCAGATTGGTGCAATTGACCAGCGTTTTGGGCAGCTTGGTCAAATAATTGTCCATTAGCAGCAGCACCTCTAGCTTCAACAGCTCGCCCACCACTGTGTTGAGCTCCACCAGACGATTGCCACTTAGGTTCAGATGCTTCACCAACGTCAGGCGCCCCAGCTCGTCGGGCATGTACTCGAAGCGGTTCTCGGACAGATCGAGCGTTTTTAGGACATTGGGATAGGCCTTCAACTGGGGCGGAAACTCCTGCAGTCGCTGCAGTGAGATCTTCAGTATGCCCGTCTTCTGTGCCGTCTCCAGGTGCTGTTTGATCTGCTTGTTGCCCATCTCCGCCGCCGCCGCCTGTCTTCTCCGACAATGTATGCAAATGAAGTGAGCTGCTGCTCGTACCTGGACACTCTATGTCTATGCAGATTCTTCACCATTCAGGAGGGAGTCGCACCCGAGCTCTGTTTTGTGGTAGGGATTGAATGTTCCCAATTGGTATGCAATGGACAATCATCAACTACTCGCAGTACATCATACTACACGTTCGATGTTCACGTTCTTTTTTTTAAGTGCCCCGAGTATTTTTGTTAGTTAATTATTTATGTGTCCTCCTCTTCCATGTATTCACATCGGGGGGCGTGTATACATGCGAAAATCGATAGTATCGAGTCAACCGATAGTATCGCTGACTGAATAATAGTGGTCGCAGTCCACTATACCAAAGATAATTAGACTTTGCTCCCTAACTAGCTGAAGAAAATAAAAATTACCTTATGGGAGATGCCTGTAGTCAGAGCGAGAGACATACATATATCATGTCTTAGGTCATAACACTAAAAGAATAAAAGCTTCAGACTATACTCACTGCATTGATATTTTAGTGCGATAGCAATCGATCATTCTATGATCCCATCCGCGTAATAAAAAGACAGACAACAGGAGACAAACAAGAACAAAAAAAACTAAAATAAAGAATGTTCTAAAGCACCCAAACCTAGTCCTGTAACATACGCAAAAGCAATGCAACTAGAATTGGCAAAATATAAAACAAAATGGAACATGTGTACTTGAAATTAGGCGCGTTCACCAGGAAAATTTGATCAGCTGCCAGTGATGGATTTCCAGTTCTGGTCAACGCACATGATTATTAATTTTATGCATAAATTCGTTCTTCAGACGCTGTATTGCTTTTGGCTTATATCGATAGCTAACATATCGATCCTAATACGCAATACGCAATAATAAATAAATAAAATAATTTAATAATAAAAAATCAAATAAGCTTAATAGCCTCTACAGGAGGAAATCAAAATTGTCTATGCAAACCTTTTTAGATCTTTACGACTCTTGTTAGAATTAATGCCGTTATTTATACCTAAAGTTGTTGTTTTCAAAATCAACGCCGATAGGCTCTGCCTATCGCACAAAACTACCGACATTTTTGTGTAGCTACCTTTTGTTGCAATAGGTAGAACAAAAAGTCTGTATATCTGTTCTTAAAACGCGAAACAACAGAAAAGTAGCGTAAATTTGTATAAACTTTAGAAAATTAGTACCGATGAAGATACATTTTAGGCAGCTAATCTAAAATAAACACCCACAAATATATTATCAACAATAAATATATATCGATATATCGATACGTCAATATATATCTAACATCCCTAGAGCACGCTGCCGAATAAATCCGCATCAGTGAAATTCTCGGTAAGTTTTCCGGCAGGAACGCAAAAATTTAACTACAGCCAGCACTGACAATATAAAATTGCAGCATCAGAGTGCCACTGGTTGAGGAAAATAAAGTCCCAACTGTTTTGTTCACCGACTGTCGCAATTTTGTCGTCGACGTTGCCGTTTGGTTTTACCTTTTGAAAATTTCGCAACAGATACTGTGACCACAATGCCGAAAGATACAGTTATCAAGGTGCAGGAGTATAAAGACACTCTGATCCAAAAGGCGGAGCTGCTGATTACCAAGTGCTTCCCGGAGAAGATTGTCCAGCTGAACGAGCTGCTTGCAACGCCCATGTTCAATGAGCGCGATTTTGAAGAGGTCCACCAGGATGTAAACATTCCTGTCCTGCCGCCGGTGCTAGCCAAAAACCATGACGATAGCGGCAACGATGATCATCCGCCGAATAAGCGGGCACGCAACGACGTCATCGTCGCTGGGTCCCCGATGCTGGCCCTGCCAAATGGCTCAGTGTCTTGCAACAAGCCGCTCTGCGAGATGATAAAAGTCGTCAAGCCGATCATCCGTACTCTGGTAGAGCATTGTAAGTGAACAGCGTGGACTATTATGCACTTTTACTAATTGCTTCTATTTCACTTGCAGCCAATCTCTTGAAGATGTGGATCTCTTTCATGATACCGAAAATCGAGGACGGAAACAACTTCGGCGTCTCCATCCAGGAGGATACCCTCGCCGAAATCCAGACCGTCGAGTCGGAAGCGGCCGCCTTCTACGACCAGATCTCGCGATACTTCCTCTCGCGGGCTAAGGTCGTGTCTAAGGTGGCGAAATATCCGCACATCGAGGACTACCGGAGAGCTGTCGTCGAACTGGATGAAAAAGAATACCTCAGTCTGTGGTTGGTAGTATGCGAGGTGCGCAACCGCTACTCCTCGCTGCACGACATAGTCATTAAGAACTTGGAGAAGCTTAAGAAGCCCCGCTCCTCGAACACCGAGAGCCTCTACTAGTGATTCTCCATAAATACCTACCTTATTTCCCCCCCCCCCATTAACCCATGTATCCTGCTCCAAAGAGCCCCGGAGCAGGCTTGAGCAAGAAGACCATTTAAAACGTCCAGCATAGAGTGACGCTGGCGAACGAGACAGACCGAGAATCTTTTGGCACGTAGAAATCATACTCGAAACTTTTCCATTTTGAATTACAGATAAAGAAATAACAACTATGATTACACTTATTCTTATACATACAAATAACATTAACAGTAACAGTAACAGTAAAAATAACAGTAACAGTAAAAGTAAAAGTAAAGGCAATAGCGACTAGACAGCGAACAAAAAAGCGCCTAATGACATAGACGAATGAATGAGATGAGTATTTCATTTTGAACCATTTGTAGAGTGCCCAGAGTAAAGTGAATAAAGTGAGAACCTGCTGATATATAGATTCCAACAAATATCTATAGCTATACATGTAATAAATAAACCCAATGTTGCGTTACCTATCGCAATGCAAAGATTCAACCGATACAAACCCGAAAGAAGCATACAAGTTATTGTTACACTTGACAATTTTGTAACCTTCAGTCTGTAATCTGTAATAAAAACCTATGTGACTTTTGGCTGAGTAAGCAATTGTATTGTTTCTTTTTTGTAGCTTGTGAATTGGTCGAACATCTGCCGTTTAATTGATTTCCTTGTACGTACGTGGACACTAAGGCGCGCGCCAAAACTGGTTGATGCTGGAGCCCTGGTTTCTGAAGTGTCACAGCAATGACAGCCAAATACTGCTCGCACGCAAAGGCTCAATGGTGTGGCATGTGGCATCGCTAGAGTTACAGTGATGGGACTGTCTTGGAAGGCATGGAAAAACATGAGCACGTAAAGAGAGTTTTCTGCGCAGGAAAAAACTTAGCAGAATTTTTGCAATTCATTAGGTGGCTCCCTAATTTTGTTGTACATCCAGAAGATTTCATTCTCGAACCGAATAGTTCGCGCCAAATGAATACAAGTTTTGGGTATGGTTTAAAAAAATAATGATATATTAAACAGATGCATAAGAAAAAATAATTCATATTTACAGATAGTATTACCGCAGTCACACTTACATAGGTCAAAGTAATATTATTTACAACTAAAATAGCTATGTATATATCTAGCCCATACATACAAACAAACAGGAATCAATCCAAACATTTTGTGGCTTCTCTCTCTCTCTCTCTTAGAACTCCTAAATACACATACATACATATATTAAGTCATAAGAAAAAAAAAATTATTATTTTGGGATGGACTTTCTCAAGGAGTAAAGTCAGTAGCATGTATGTAAGTTTCGATTGTGCTGCTAAATTCTGTCGCTTATCGCTACTACAGTGTTGGATTCGCTACTAGCTACTAGCTACTCGCTACTCGCTAAGCTAAGCATACTCGTAAAAAGTGTGCTAATACTTTCGTATCCAGTGCATTGGAAATACATAAACCTATCGTCCCCTGCTGGTGCTTTCGAGCCATTCATATTTGCTGATGATTAAGTGGATATTTTTGTGTCGTTATTGGCAGTGATTAAGTAGGCTTCGAATGTATGAATATATTCGGAATTTGTTCTCTCTTAACTATGTACTTAGTTACTTACTGACTGCTAAAGCTTAGCCTAGTTCGGGTCTGTGTCACCCTACACATACATACAAGCGAAACACATACATAGAGGCTACATATACGAATAAGAACAGTTTTTTTTTACACAGATTACACTATCCGACACCATTTTTTCGCTTTGAACCAAACTCAATTTTTTTTAAAATAGATTTGGGGCTTTAAACATGCTTAATGATAATTTGTATTTGTGGTTTGGGAAAAATAAGATTTCGAATGCAAAAATTATGATTTTTATTACACATTACGTTACAACCAGATTTAAGATACTTTAGTTGCGGGAAAAAACAAACAAAGTTCTGGCATAAAATGAAAGAATATCACTAAACATGCTATAAAGCCTCAAATCTATCAGAGAGAATAAGTTGGTTGGGTTCGAAGCGGAAAATTGGAGCCGGGTAGTGTTATTAACGTTTTGGGCTTAGCTAATCTTTAGGCCTAAAGGCACAGCCCGGCCCCGTCGGGTGTCCAATCCATCCCTTGTGGAAATATCTTTTAACCCCGATAGATATCTGGACATTAACCCTAAGCGAACCGGGCTCTCGATCCATCTGATCAATTAAGCAGATTTGCTGCGTTAAGTAAACGAAATGGCACATTGAACCACAACCCACAACCCACAACCTCCCGCGATCCCCAATCTCGAATCTCGAATCTCCACCCCTAGCCACATTAAATGTGTCCCCACCAGGTGGCACTGGCTTGGTAGTATCCATCGTTGCCCCAATTTAGAACGCTTAGGGGCGGCGGTGGCGGCGTCAGCGAAAGGATGTCCAGCTCGTTGTTGTTCGAGGATTTGTGACGCCACCAGCGCTGGCCGTGCACCCGCTGCCTGGTCAGGAGTGGAAGCTGGAGACGGCGGCGCCTCTTCCGGGGGCCGATCCGGCGTGCCAGATCCCAGCCGACGGTGCCCTCTTGTTAGAAAACATGATGGGTGTTCTTGGCCGCCAGGAAGGGCTTCTCCTCGTTCGACTTCTCTATGTTTCCACTGAGCGTGGGGTCCGTGGGCCGTATCCGCTTGAAGAATCCGCACCTCCACAGGATGTACGTGAACACCGCCAGCACCACCACGCCCGCCAGGATGGCTAAGCTGATGATCAGCCACGGTATGGCGGTGTCCCGTTGCTGGTTCCTGAGCTCGGGGTAGGCGCGCGTCTCTACCTGAAATAGAGGAATAAACAAAAAGGTTCAGGCACTGATCCTGGTGGCAGGTGGGGCGAGTGACTCACCTCGATGCTGTTGTGATCCATCACCTCGACGCCAAAGTCGTCGGGTATCTGGGCGGTGGCCGTGGAGATGATGCGCACCCTGTCGACGCGCGGATACTCGCTGACGAGCGTTGAGTTCCAGAGGCGCGCCTTCACCATCACCTGGGCCTCCGACCTGGCCGGCATGTTGTAGATGTCGCACTCGATCCGGATGCACCGAACCGTGATCTTGTTGCAGTCCAGCTCGACGATGTCCTGCTTCTTGCCGCTGCCGCTGCCGCCGGACCCGAAGCCCGCCTGCTCTGTCTCCTGGCTGAGCCGCTCCAGGCGGGTCACCCGTTCCAGGGTGCTGCGCGGCTGCCTGGAGTGGGTCGAGGTCTGGTTCTTGTTGTTGTTGTTGTTCGACTGGGCCCGACCACGCATGGGCCACATCTTTAGGGTGGCCGGGGCGCCCAGGTAGCCGCTCGCCGACTCCTCCGACCCGCTGTCCAGCTTCAGGGGATTCACATACTCGGGCGCCACCACGCACTCGCCCACGCCGATCTCCACGGTGGGCACCTGCTCCAGGTAGAGCAGGTACTGGTCCTTGTGCCCGCGCTCCGGGTCGCTGTTGAGGGACCACGGCCAGTGTATGACCATGCGCACCTTGGGCGCCGTCGAGGGGCCGTCGTTGAAGATGGTGAAGCTGTGGTTCACCTGCGAGCCCACGTCGCCCATCTCCATGGGCGAGTTGTCCGCCACCTGGCTGGCCCCGCTGTAGAAGCTCTGCTCGGGCATCGCCCAGCCCCGCAAGTGCAGCTTGGCCCGCCGCTCCACGGCCACGCTGAGATTCCGCTCCGGCGGCTCCCTGCCCACCAGCTTAGAGGTGGTGTTGGCGAATATGTGGAACAGCATCGTCTTCTCGCTGGGCTCCAGACTCTTCGGCTGGAAGCGGATGGTAACGATCGTCGTCGTGCCGCGCAGCATCGGATTGCCCAGGCTGCAGGCCACCAAAGTGGTGTTGAAGCTGTTGCAGGTGGCATTGGTCTGCGGAACGGAAAGGAGTCGAATGGAGTGAGGATCGGGCATGATCTCTGCTTGGGTGCGTGGCACTTACCGGCTTTTTGGTGGCCACATACGAGACGCCCGCCTGATGGCTAATGAACACTTGCGCCTCGTAGGCGGAGTCCGCCAGATTGCTCACGCTGATGACCACCTCCAGCTCAGTTTCGTCCAGGATCAGGGTGTACTTGTTGTCTGCAAAGAGGGATTGTGACCACAGGGGGGGGGGGGGGTTAATGCAAAGGGATTCCGGCAGAGGAGGTGGCGAGTGACTCACCTATGGCTGTGATATTTGGCTCCGCGCGGATGACCAGATCACTCTCGCAGACATCGTCATCGCCGCAGTCCTTCTGGAAGG
Source organism: Drosophila subsilvestris (assembly GCA_035043285.1). Classification (NCBI taxonomy): domain Eukaryota; kingdom Metazoa; phylum Arthropoda; class Insecta; order Diptera; family Drosophilidae; genus Drosophila; species Drosophila subsilvestris. The sequence continues at coordinate 1,037,842 of JAWNNB010002181.1, read as the reverse complement.
TGCCCTCGAAGTCGATGTGGGCCTGCGTCTGGTCGAGCATGGGGTTGAGCCGGGTGAGGGCGGAGGCTGCCAGCGGGGGCTCCTCCAGTGTGTACTTAAGGCGGAAGCGGATGGGGGTCTGGATGTCGCGGGTGTTGGCCTTTATGTACCCGGTGACTGTCTGGCAGGCAACGCGTCCGTCGGTCCGCACCTTGACCACGCGGCTGATGACGTTGCTTCGCTTGTTTTCCCGGTCGAAGAAGGCGCGCGAGAACTTCTTGTGGTGGTCGTAGGTCTCCGCCTCCACGCTGCACATCAGGCTGAGCTCCTTGGTCGAGTCGTCGTACGGGTCGATGCTGCAGCAGGCCTCGAAGCTGAAGCAGGTCAGGTTGCTGTAGGCGTCCGACGGGCAGCCCGGCTGGTTGGGGTCGATGTTGCGCAGCTCGTTGCTCCTGTGGCTGGTCTGGATGTTGATGATGGGCCGGGCCAGCAGCACCACTACGGCCGACGAGTTGAAGGCGCCCACCACCACATCGGGGTAGGAGTTGCCGTCCAGATCCGTGTTGCCCGCTATCGAGATCCCGAAGGTGCGGATGGGCTGGCCCAGGGGCACGGTGGCGCCCAGCTCCGAGGCCTGTATCCGCTGGGCGGGCTTGTCGTTGAGGCCCTGACGCGACCCCAGATAAATGTAGACGACTCCCTGGCCCTCGTAGGGCGCTCCCACAGCGATGTCCTCGCAGTTGTCCTTGTTGAGGTCGCCCACATTGGCCAGCGCAAGTCCGAAACGGCTCTCCAGGGCCCCCGTCAGCCGCAGGGTGTGCCGCCTGGGCAGCGTGTCCTGATCGTTCTGGAAGACGTAGACGGCCCCGCCCTCGTTCTTCGAGAAGAAGACGGGCGCTGCCACAATCAGATCCGGCCGATTGTCCCCGTTGACATCCGCGGTGGTCAGCTCGTAGCCGAAGCTCGATCCGAACTGCTCCCCGTCGATGATGAGGCGCACGGGGATCGGATTGGTGTTGGCTTTGTCGAAGATCACCACCTGGCCGTGGCCATTGGAGCGGGGCGCTCCCGCTGCATAGGACATGTTGTAGCCGAAGAAGCGGCCGCCAGTGACGGACATGCCCAGGTAGCTGTACTTATCCACCGGCGAGCTGGTGTCCGAGTGGTCGCTGTAGTAGGTCGTCTTGTCCCGGTGCAGGTACTCGCCCCCGATCTGCGTCACCCAGATGGAGCCGCGCCACGTGAACGGGCCCGGGGAGCCCAGCACCATCGTGTCATCGTCCAGCAGCGCCCCCGAAGTACCCGCCTGGCACAGGCCGTAGTCCTCGTGTTGCCTGTGGACAAAACAAGAATCGATTAATGGATTAATGGATGACCTGGGTCACCCCACCCGAAATTCCCCCCTGCATATTCGCGAATGGAGATTAGTCCTTAGTCCTGTTACCCAAAAGGAGTTGAGCCGCAAGGGGCGACCAGAACTTGCCCTGGGATTCTGGTATTCTCTCCATTTCCTGCCCTTCTCTATTCTCTATTATTTTCATTATTAGCAGGGTGAATCCTTTTCTCTTGCCATTCCCAAATGGAGTCGGCACATTAATACGCAGATGGACCTGGCTCAACATTTCGACGCTTCCTTTACCCGAAGCTCATTCCCCCGAAGCTCATTCCCTTTTCCCCCTGTTGTTGGGACATTAATGGATGACCAGGGTCAACTTCTGTCTACTCTCCTGATACGGACGACATTAATGGATGACCATGGTCAACATTGGGACTTCTCTATCATAGCCCGAATCGAGTTTGGACACGCAAGGACCCGCTCAATGAAAAATTGCATATCCAGCATGCTGACAGGCCTGCGCCCCGACTCCACTCCACTCCACTCCACTCCTCGGACCAAACACCTACATATGTATCTACCGCTCCTTGATTTTGGTCATAGTGTGGGTGCGGAATCCCCCCCTCCTCCACCTCCTCCTCCTTTCATTCCTGGCTCGACCCCTTGTCATTTAAATAAATTAAAATTCACCTTTATGACTGCTGGCGTCCTGCAGTTGGTGGCCGGCCAGGGCCAGGGCCGACGTCATCGGTGTCACACTTGGAGCAAGCCGTGGCCTCGGTTCCCGGTCCTCGGTCGCAGGTCCCTGCTGCTACACCCGCTGCATGCTAATTGGCCAAAAGCGAACACGCCACATACATATGTATGTACATATGTATATCCCATCCTGTTCATTCGCCCACACCCTCTGAACATTCATCAAATGCCAGTCCCCCCCCCCCCCCCCCCCCCCCCCCCCCCACCGCCGTCCCACAGATAATTCACCTTGACACTTTTTTCGTGGGTGTCTTGGCATGTCGTGTGGTGTCGTATCCCCCCTCCGCAATCTAAAGACCTGACCCACGTCAACTGTCCCCGAAAGAGTGGCTATGGCCATGAGCCTCTTATGATAAGCTTATAATCCCATAGATTGATTGATTGATCAATGAAGATGGAACAGGTACACGCTCCTCCACGCTCCACTATGCCCTGTTGGTTGTGTACTCACCTCTGTACGGGGCGACCCTTGCATGGCTCGTGCACTTCGTCGAACTGCAGATCGTTGGTGAGGACGTAGCACAGTCCTTGGCCATAGCGGTTCTCGCGTACAATATACATGTAACGGTGGGCACACACGAGCACCTGTATGAAGGGTAAATATAATTTTACAATAATTGTAACTGCAGAGATTGATGCAGAGATCTGTCCAATGGGAGAGTGGGTGCCTACGCTCACAAATGTTCACATATGATATTGATATTCATTTTCCGTGGTAAGATCTACCACGTAAGTAAATAAATGTAGTAGTGCTATTTAAGTGGATTCAATGGATGTCTAGATGGATGTTTGATCTATATGTTTCTATACCTATGGAGCTACATACTTCCAAGGAAGCGTCAGACTAAGACACCATTCCAGAGCGCAAATTAATTCGATATTAACTTACCTTGCCACCCGATCCATTGGCCTGGAGCGGGTTCGATCGCACCGTGACGCCCATCCACTGTCCCTCCTTGATCTCGTCGCTGGAGGGCTGTGAAAGGACCTCGCTGTCGTATGCTGTACGTACGGACAGAGAGAGGGTGAGAGCGCGCGAGAGAAGGAGAAAGATAGAGAGAGATACCAATATGTTAGCAAGTGTTGAGAAAGAGATGCAATGTGTGTGTGTGTGTGTGTGTGGTGGGTGTATGTGTGTATGCATGTATGTATGTGTGTGTGTGTGTTTTTGCGTGTCAGCAACAACAACAGTAAAAAAAACATCAAAAATTAACAACAAGAACACAATAATTAAATTCATAACTTTTAAGTGTAGTATAGTAGGGGATTATGTATGCATTATTAACAATAGTTTGTACGATAAATATGTACATATATACATATATGTACATATACCTACATATATGTAGAATAGACAACAAATTCATTCACATTTTACATTCATATGTATGTACATATGTACATTGGTGTATTTAAAACTCCAAATTTAAATTGAAATGCAATTTAAAATATGTAATTATTAACAGCTGATTTTAGGGCACAGCATGTGTGTGTGTGTGAGGGAAGACAGGGAAGAGAACCTAAAACTGGAGCTGTAGCACGCATCTTTTCCGTCGAGGGAGACACAACAACAAAATAAAGCAACAACAACAACAATAAAATATATAAAGAGTTAGAGTTCGGGTGGCCGAAGATTTGAATACCCTTTGATGCCAAAGACAGCAATTTACATACATACATATGTATGTTCATTCATTGCTTGATGTTTTTTCATTAGTTCTGCCATATTCGTAGCATTTTTCTCAAAGTAGAAACCGACGGATAGACTATCCGACTATATGTACATATATCGGCTCGTATATATGTATGTATGTTAATGTTAGTACGTAGGTACCATCTAGGCAAGGGTACGAAAATGGAAAGCGCTGCCGCTGCCGCTGCCGCTGCCAACTCCGCCGTCAGATTTAACAGAATGTGCAGCAATGAGGAGAAAGAGAAAAGTTGGCAGCCAAAGCGATGGAGAGAGAGCGACTGAGAGCGAGAGCCGAAGCGTAACGAAATTGATTTAGAATGCGTTTTAAAGCATCAAAGTGTTGAAATATGATAAATGATTATTACACTGGATGGAGAGACGAAGTGAGATACATACATATGTACATATGTAGGTGTGTGAGAGAGATAGGGTACGGCATTTAAGCGGCGTTTTCTTTTCGGTTTTCTTCGTCTTTCGTTGCCTTGGGGCGTGGGCCGTTCTTGACGGGTTTGACGCGTTTGAAACGCGCCCCGGTCGGGCCTGCCAGTGAAAGTCGCCTTCCACGAAGGCGCGCAGCTGGAAGTGCAGTGCAGATTTCCCCACTGAACCCCACGCAACTCCACTTTCGGATTTGATTGGCCCAGCACCAAATGATCTTTGCACTTTGTGACGCGTTTTTGACATTGGCAAGCGACAAAAAAGCGACAGGGAACAATACAACGAACGAAGACGAAGAAAGAAAGAGCGAAAGAGCGAAAGAATGCAGTGGCTGATGCCAGGGGGCCCTTAAAACGTATTCTGAGTTATTTTTCACTCGGGAATTCGCATTCTAAAATTTGCAGTTATTTTTATGCCTCTGTCAACATTTGTTTTTCTGTGTGTGCTGTTTATTTTAACACACTTCATGTACAATACTAACATACATACATATGTACATACGTGTATGTACATATATACATATGTATGTTTGTATGTACATTTGTATGTAGTTTTTGAGAAATTTGTCACGTTCTGGGACTGCGGCGTCGCAGCCAAAGTCTTGAGCGGCCGCCACGCTCTGATTGCCAAAACAGCGACAAGAGCAGCAAGAACGAGAGAGGAATGGGATGGATAGCTTAAGGAGTCGAGGCTGTTGGTACCCCGGGAAGGTTCTACATCTTGTTCAAACTGGATGGATTATCTTACGAAACGAAAGTTTTAGAATTTCTTTTACTTTTACCAGAGCAAAGAAAATAATTCTAAGATTTGTATACATACATATGTACATATGTAACTATTCTAACGATGGCATTTGTATGTATGTACATATGCTTGTATGCTATATTATGTATGTATGTTTGTGCATATGTTGTGATGTAAATAGTACACTCCATGGGAGTCGATCATGAAGCTCTGCGTTGCGAATATCTGGACAAAATACCAATACCGCCTGACCCAGGGTATGAAAAGAGCAATCAGTCGAAGTCGAAGAGGCAGACAAAGTGGAAGAATTAAAGCAGAAAGAAGAGGCAAAAACACGGTCACAGTGGTGTACAAAAAAATGCAGTCGACCCAGATGTATGGGGGCTTCGTCGGTGGAATATTAAGGAATGGCAGGGCAAAGCGCAAATGAATTTACATACATCCATATGCAAATTTATGATCGAGACAGAATGAGTGTTGGCGAGTGGTAAAGCGATATACATAATTACTGCTAAATGAGCCGCCAATTGGAGCCGGCAAAAAAAATGTAAGCCTGGAATAACCCGCTCTGATGATAGCATTCCGGGAATCAGCTTGGGCATGCAGAGGAAATGGCCAACATGTGACGCTGATAATGAAGTTGTTGCTGCAGTCGAAGCGTACACCAGATTGTCCATACCATAAGTTCTGGAATTTTATCGCCCAATGCAAATGTTGAACCAAGCTCCCTCTCAAGAGGGAGCTATGACGTAGAGCGGGAGCTGGCCTTGAGGCGGAATCGAGCATTTTGACGATTAGGGGGGACTATTGGAACATACATATGTACATATGTATGTATGTACATATGTACATAAATATGACCAAACATGTGTACATTGCCATGAGTTCAATAACTAAAAAAAGTTTAAAAGTAAAGGAATTTATTGGTAGTTATCCATTTGAACTATGTATTCCATCGTAGAAGTGTTTGATTTTAATTTTTATAATCGAATTACATTCGAAGGCTTGTTATCGGGCAAGAATCGGGGACTGAGAGTTATCGAGATGTTATCGAAGGCAGTTTAATGTTTTGCTTGCAAAAAGATCCATGATTAGATGTTTCCTTAGGAGGGCCTTAAAATAATCAATTTAATACTACAATAAATACAGAGAATAAATGTAAAAGTGAGCAAATCAAATAGGTGGGAAAATAGAGAGCGGTTTGGTGAGCAGACGGCTGGGATCTGGTGAGCTAGTTTTTGCTTCATGGTGCAATGGTTATTAAGGATAAATGATAACTTAGATAAATAGTTTATCGAAAATACATACATAAATAAATATACACATCTAAACAATCATAATTATGTACATATGTACATAAGTGTGCGTAAATTTAGCTAACTCTATGAATAGTGGGTAGTATATGTATGTACATATTGAATATCTGATTGCAATTACGAGAGGTGCGCGCATGCGTGGCAAGTCAGGAGCAGCAGTAAAAGTAAAGGTAAAGACAAAAGGTAAGAGAGATTGATGGGTGATGGGTGGTTAGGTGGTAAGTAAGCAAGATGGCGGCCATAGGCATGCGTGTGCGTGACTGTACATTCGGTGATCGCTGATATATGTATTTACATATGTAAGTTACATAAGTAGTATGTGCAAAAGCGTGCAATTCGAGTGCCAATCAGAATTGGGTGCACTGAATCGAATGGTTAATCAATTAGAAAATCAAAACGCAAGTGAAAGAAATTGAAGCGCAAACCAAAGATTTGAATACTGAATACTTTGCATACATACATACATAGATATGTACATATATGTATATGTATATGTATACATAAATAAAAAGATATATTGCAGATAGAATACAGAATGGGTGGTGTTAGAAATTGCAATGCGATGCTTAGTCCTGGGGGATGTGTCGATTTTAGTTGGACTTAGGTTTGTGGGCAAGACAACAATTAAAGCACCGATACCACTTACACTTAGTAATCTCATAACCTCCGCTCGATGCTAATTGATTCGTTCGTTATCGTAATCGTAATTGTAATCGAATGGCAAATATCGAAAATAATTTGGTCAGTATTTGGAAAGTTGGGTTGTGGGTTTAGGTTTAGGTTTAGGTTGAGGTTGAGGGGGAATCGAATGAGTTTCCCAGTTGGGCGCACCGAATATGAATTTCCATTTATTTTTGTTTCGTGGGCAGAACCGAAAATCAAATGGGTAGAAAACGAAAAAACCAAAGAAATATACATAAGGAAGAAAAAAAGAGAGTACAAAAACAATTAAAAAATCAAATTAAATATACATAGTAGATCTCGATATCGATATGGTGGTGTTCGTACTGGCTAAGATGCTAGGGCAAAAGTGGTTTTCTATACAATAATTAATAAAGTATGTAAAGTACTAATGTAATGCAGAAGCTGTGAAGCTGTGGACTGAGCTCTTCTCGATTCAATGATTCAATTCAAATTAAACCATTTAGCGTTGAGTTTTTTGGATTTTTTAATAGATGGATCGATGGATCCATCAACTGATCTATCAAGCGAATGAATGGCACCAATGGGTAACTCCATTCGATTGAGCAATTCACCAACTGATCACAGCCTCCTTTTCTATAACTAAAAATCGAAAAAATCGAAAAAATCGAAAACTGAAAAGGTTCCATTATGGTTAGAGAAGTTTAGTCACAGATCTCTGTACAGCATTTGGCAATTGTTTATATACAATTAATTGAGTGAAAGTAATACTAGATGTACTACATTCATATATACATATGTATACATACATATGTGGAATATCAGAAGAAACGGAAAACGGAAAACGGCAAACGGAAAACGTCTAGCGCAAATCGCTGGTATGAAGGTTGTTTGGTTTGGCCCGAACCCCGAAATGTTAGTTACATGGAGGGTAGCATATTATCTGGGAGCAGCATACCCATGGTATCGGTTCAGATGGCACAACCCAATCAACCTTCCCCAACAGAAATTTCGATAGAGATAGAGATAAAGATAGAGAGAGATAGAGATAGAGATGGCAAGGTACCAAAGCTTGGTTAGTAGTTATCGACTAACTTGATATTATATACATACACATATGTACGTAAGTTTTAAATTATTTTGCATCTTAACTCTAATCAGAATCGACATAGAGATCGTAAATGATAAGCCTAAGAGTTGGATGTGCGCACAGAAGGTTCCGTTGTTTCCACATTTTTACATTTGTTTAGTTCCAATAGCAGGAGGTATTCCTCATCGTGGAACCAGAGGGTTCAATAGATCCTAGTTAATATTATGAAATCTGTGGCGTTCACTTACAGCGTCGTCCATCGGTTATCACCTGTTCGCAGTCATTGAACCTCTGCGTTATGGGACACTTCCAGAGGGCGCCCGAGTGTGAGGTGTTCGGCTGTCGATTGTGATCCAGGGGGGCTCCCACCAGCAGGCTGAAACACAAAAATCAGATCGTTAGCAAATGCTAGCAGCTATGTACATATGTAGATACTACATATAAATATACATACATATGTATGTAATTGATTGGCATGGGAGCGAGAGGAGGAGGGCAACCGCAAAAGTTTGCATCGGGTTCGAGCGAAAATTCAAGCGATCTGCGGTCAGTGGTGGGTTTTTTTTTTTCGCTAATTGCGGGTCTGTCTGCTTGGCAAGGTAGGGGTAGGGGGTACGGGGCTCGCCGTTCTGTAATCGATTTGTAGGTGGGCACTGAGACACGGCCCACGACAATTCCGACTTGGTTCAATGCACTGCGCTTCTCGCTTTTTTCGGGGCTTGGCCCTGCCAAAATGTAATTACTCGAGGCGATAAACGTGTGCAGTGTGCTGAAGGGACAGGGACAGCGACAGGGACAGGGACAGGGACAGCGACAGGGACAGCGACAGGGTGGAAGGGAATGTAGACGATTGTGGTTTGTGGTTTGTGGTTAGTGGGAGGCAGCTGGCGGTAAGATGTGAGTGGGAGTCACGGAGCAGTTGCTGGGCGCGTCTGCACGAAAGATGGAGCTAATGAGCAGGCCCCGGAGTAAGGCTGGGGCAACGAAGAGAATGGGTAGAGGAGAGAAGAGAAGGGAAGGGAAGAGTGCGAAGAAACGTAAATATGAAGTAGAGAAGAAAATAATAAAGATAGAAGGATAGAACGAATAGGAATGAAAGGGGGGAAGGAATCAACCGAATGGCGAGCTTAAGAAGAAAGAGTCTTAGGATAGACGAGTAGAGGAGTAGAGTAGAGGCACAGAAAAGAAGAAAATGAGAAGAGAATGAGCAGGGAATGTAGCAAGAAAGGCAAAGGAGGCAAAGGCAAAGGCCAGGAGAGAGGAGGAAAAAACAAAATAGTGCAAACGAGGCAAACGAGGCCTAGAAACGGGCAAAGTTGGTCAAAAGGAGCACAGGGAAAAGGCGAGGAAGAAAATAGTGGAGTGAAGAAGAGAGGAGAGACGAGATGGGGGGAGCATGCAACGGTGCACCCACGCTCTCGCCTGCAGTCGCTCGCGCACTCGCTTAACGTGTTCAACATGAATGTTCATTATCCTGGCGGCAGCCGTAAGCTCAGCCATAACCGACAGCAACGCAACAGAAACACAAAATACAACAACAACAGCAACAGCAACAACAACTGAGTTGCAACAACGAACGACAACTGCAATAGCGACAACAACAGGAATTGCATGTACGACAACAAACGAAACACGAAGGCGAGGAGTGGGTTTATGGCGGCCATTAAGTGGCACCTACACACAACACTCTCACATATACAAGCCAATACACACACACACACACACACACATACACCATTGGGCACGGCAGCAAGAAAGAGTCAAACGACAAAAGGAAAAGAAATCTTTAAGTGCCTCAAAGGCAAAACTGGTGGCCAAATTGCCAGCAAGCGAACCGAGGGCCAACAGGGTGGTGTGGGAGGATGTGGAGGAAGCTCCTCTGTACGATATGTATAGGTAGGGGGAATCGGCATCGTCTTCCAGTTTATGGGCGTGTTCAAAGTTATCGCTTTTGTCACCACACAATTGACACATTAACGACGAAAAAACAACGAAAAACCCTCAGCCAAATGCCATCTCAGAGAGAAAGGAGGATGAGTAGAGGAGTAGAGAAGTAGAGGTAGAGGCAGAGGCAGAGGTAGAGGTTAGAGATTAGATTAGATGAATTAGAACTTGCGAAAGATTTTGCAATCTCTTAGAATCTTTTAGCACTCACTCAAAAAAATGTAACGAAGGCAAGGCACAGAAATAAGGTTAACCCCAACGCCAACCCCAATCTTCATCCAGTTCTCATACCCTGAAGAAGTAGACTTAATCGAAATAAGCAGGGAAACATTTAAAGAATTCAGCATTAAAAATATTCAAATTACAATCCAAATAAAATATAAATAATACTTAAAAAGTTCTCTGAAGAAGGAGAATCGTCGCATTTATTTGGGAAATTCTAATCGAGTTTAGGGGAAATCCCTCTTTTGCCCTCTTTAGAAGTGTTTTAACTCAAGGTTCAATCTGAGTTCACACATCGAATGGGCCTCAAATGGGTCTACTTTCTACCTGTTTTTTAAGGCGTCTGTCTGGATATTTGTGTTGTGGCCATTGACACCGTTGACACCCCCCGACCAACGCTAAAGAGTTGCAACAGTCTCAACTCCATTGAACCCAAACGAAGCCTATCCCAACCTGACCCGACCCTGCTCACTCTCGCTGGTTTTATGGACTTTCGTGTCAGGTTGGTCCATGTCTGTCTTTCTGGAATGGAATGGAATGACTGGGTGCTGTGCTGTGCTCATTTAGCAGGCTGCTAGTTTTTGGTAATGAAATGCCAACTAGGCAGAAGGAGAACGAATAAAAACTCTGACGGCCGAAACCTGACATAAATCTGGTCACAAGTGCCGCTGGACCATAAATCTTTGGCCTGGCCGAGAGTCCATAAAGCAGCTTTAATGAACTCCCACTGGCTCTGGGCTCTGTCCCAGATGGGATTCCAATCCCAATCCCATACCCATACCCATACTCATACCCATCTCATTGGAGTTAGTGAGGGAAAAGTTCGGAATTGAAGTTCTTTGATTCGGAAATGGGGGCTCGATTCAGGCCGAGTTCGTTTTATGGCACTTGCCACTTAGCTTATCAATTAGCAGGCAGCTAGAAGAAAGCGGGAAGGGAGCTGGTACGGCTAGAGCCGTTTGGCAGTGGGATTTCGGATCAATTATCGCGAGCAAATGGATGAAAGGCTACTCTGATCTGATCTGCTCTGCTCTGCTCAGCTCTGTTCAGCTCGACTTGTAGCCAGCCGCAAGAGCAATTATAATTTATATACCCCGCTGATGGCGATGGCTGATGGCTGATGGGCGACGTCTGATGAACTTGTAGAGTTGCATTTAGAGTTTCGGTTTCGGGCCCCGAAACGCTGGGCGACCCTTTGCGACGTCTTAGAATGCGTTTAATTAAATTTGAACATTAATTGCCGCATTAAGGCATCGCGCGTGTCGTTTCAATTGCCCCACTCCCAGAGCTACAAAGAACCCTTTCAAGTGGCCTCACTTCGTTTCGTTTCGTTTCGGTTTGGTTTGGTTTGGTTCAAGCCGTCACGTCGCCCACAATAGCCCATACCATCCCATCCCAGCACAGAATCATCTCCCCCAGCACCCCATTCACCCCCATTCTCTGCCCGCAGCTGGAGAGACTCTTGTAAGAATTTGATTGTTTGATTGCTGGAGTGAAGTGGCAGAGTGGCAGAGTGGTGGAATGGTGGAATGGTGGAGTGAAGTGCGGAGCAAAGGGCTATAATCGAAGAATTGAATTAATATTTATGCATGAGCGGCGGAACGGGCTAGAGGAGAGCTAAGGAATTGCATACTAAAATGAAGTTTGTACAAAACTATGGCAAGGGGACTATGGGACCTCCCATAGTATGTAGAGCAATAAATGTGGGAACTAATCAACATTTAACTTTGAAATTAATTCTGTTTTTTTTTTTTTTTTTATATTTTTAGATTTATTTTTATTCTGCCACTCCCCAAGTATGACCGAAATCGCATTTGCCCGAATTCTGAGTAGAGCGCATGCCCCATGCCCCATGCCACTCCTTCTGATTCTTAGCCCCCTTCCTGTCGGCCAGCTGTGTTTGTCTTCTCGATGTTTGCTTTAGACTCTCTTGCCTCTTTTTCGACTGGCTCTACTCTTTTGCTTCCATTCTGTTTGTGTGTCTTATTAGTCATGATTATCACAAGTGTTTTCAAGTGTGTCCCCCCCCCCCCCCACCACCACCACAACTTTGCTTGGCTTAAGTGCTGCAGCATCGACCCGAGTGGGAGCGGGGACTCATCCGCATCTACCCAATCCACAATCCACAATCACCAATCACCAATCCCATTTTCATCTACATATTTATTTATTATCATTCGCCCCAACACAAATACAAAAATTTCATTTAATTTTCATCGCTTCTGCCCTGTCAACTATCCCATGCCATGCCCCCTTGGCATGCCCCATTCTTCTCTTTAGTATAAATATTTATGCTTCTTTTCGAGACAGAATCCCCGAGGGACCCATCTGTTCCCCCTTCCCCCCTTTGAGCAGAGTCTGGTCTGTGCTGATCTGTTCTGTTCTGGTTGCTCGTATTCGATTTATTCGAGTGCCATCTCTATCATATTTGCAGCACGCTGACTGCGCTGAGGTGTCACCAGGTGAGGCTCTGACTGAGGGTCTTCTAATTAGGCCGTAGGCCAATCGAGGTTAGTCACGTCCTGTTGGCCGGCACTCACAATGGGGTCTCTCAGCGCAGTTTTTCCCTCTACTTTCCACTGAAAATTGAGGAGGGGTTGAGGAGAGGAAAACGTGATTTGCAGGATACTTCCTGCTGCGCCAGGATGAAGCTATCTAGCTGAGGATGAGGGCGAGGCTGTGCTGCGCTGCGCTGTGCTGTGCTGTGGATGAGGTACCTGGTCTCTTGTTACCTGTCAGATCGAATGGGGCGATAGGCGACATGCGGTGTTGCTTACCTGCAGCTGTCATGCAGGGTAAGAGTAACCAGCCAGCCAGCCAGCGGAGAAGCGGAGATGAAGAAGCTGAAGAGGATGAATACAGGAGTGTGGGGAACAGTTAGCAAGCGGCACAGCATTTGCGTCAAATCGGAATGTGGAAAGTCGATTGTGGATTGACGATGGCCCACACTCCACTGCTGGCACTGCTGACACTGCTGACACTGCCTCCAACATTTAAGCGAAGCAGCGCGGGCCGAGCTAAGCTGACAGCCAAAGTAACCAAAATTAAATTACGAAAATAGAAACAGAAACAGAAACCGGCCAAAGAAATGCCACCAAGTGCCAACAAAGGCCAGAAAACGAGCAAGCAACTGAATTACCAATGCCTAATTCAATTTACGCATTAAGTCAACGACGAGGGCGATGACGATGACGATGACGATGGGGGATTGACAGGCATCCATCAAACACAACACACAGTGAGAACGAACAGAGAGTATGTACGTGCATAGGAATTGGAGATCCTAAATCCCAAAATGAGACGCAAAACCCATGGAAATCTGTGGAAACTCAACTGAAATTGGAACATTGTAGGGAGTGTAATAAAAGAACGGAACGACAGTGAAGTGGAATTGAAACAAATGAAAATATGTAGCAAATCAAGAGCACTGGCAAGAGCTTGTTATTCGTATTATACAATTTATTCGAAGATATGTAGGCATTTGGAACAATGAAGAGGGGAACGAGGTAGAGGTGGGCAGAGGTACCAAATGGGGATTACATTCTGTAAATATCCCATTTTGAGGTAAATTTGTCTCTGGTTCGCTAGCATCTTGTGCGTGGGTGGGGATTACATTTTGCAAGTCCCCGAGCTAAGTTCATCATACTTTGGCTAGCAATTATTTCCACTCCTTTACCCGAGAATATTCCCTGCAGTTCATTCTATCCCGTAGACTGTTCCCTGCGTTCCACTTGAATTCGTTTCATTGCCTTCATCCCTTTGCCCATTCGTTCCATTACAAACGAGTAATTATTCGTAAACTCTTTGTCACGTCATAGCCCTCTCCGATTTATGGATCTCTCAAGTCAAGTCAAGTCAAGTCAAGTTGACGCAACCTAACCCAAGAAATAACCCAAGAGATTTGTCACTTCAAAGAGACGACAAAATATATCTAACACCAAACTGTAAAAGCGAAAATGATTCCAATAAATTTTGGTCGGCTTTTCTTTCTTTCAGAAATATTTGGGAGGGGGGGGGGTCTTGAGACCCCAGGGCGACTCCAACTTAAAATTCAAGACGGGCAGTCACCGAAGGCGCATAATTTGATGGGATTTGGTTAAGTCATCCATTGTCAGAGGCAGGGCAGGGGCTGGGGCGAGTGCTGGATTGGGCGTGGCATGTCAAGGTGTCGCCATGACGCGCGTGTCCAAAAAAAGCCGAGGAGATTTCTTGGCCGAATGAATGAAGTCATGTTCCTCAAGGGTTTTTCTATATTTAATTAATTTTGATTCTATATGTATGTATGTACATATGTAGATGTGGATGCCATTAGCTTGTCATGCATTTGGAAATGGCTGGGACTGCTTCCGCGGATGTTTCAATTTGCACACTGGCCAAATCCATAATGAAAGGCAGGCACGCGCTTCCGCTTCGGGTCAAGCATATGAAATGTGTCCATTAACTTGCCGCCCTGCCCCATAAGAAGAAGCCTCCCAGCCAGCAAGAGGAAAGCACTTCGTAGGACCGAAGCGGGAAATAACCTGACAGAGTGATTATTCCCAGACGGCTATAAGTTGTGGCAATCTTGTACGAGAGATCCAAGAGAAACTCTCTTCGTTGCACGAACTTCATGGCTGAACTCGTACCTCGTACTCGTATGCATTGCCAATTTCTTTCAAAACTACATAGGGCTACAAGCAAAAGCCGCAAGCTACGCATTTTACTATACGAGTATACGAGTCAGCTTCGCCCTCTCCACTTCTTCCTACTAAGCGCTGACCTGGCCTCGCTCCATATTTGATTGGGTCATCGCTCACGGCTCGTTAATTTGGCCAACCGAATGGGAAATTGATACAGGAAATGCAGCTGGGCGGGCTCTACCGCAGTACCTCCAACCGATCCCCTTTTACTGATTGTGTGGGACTTTGGGTTCGACCCAGTTCGAGATATAGATTCTGATTAATTGTGGGTCAACACAGATGCAGATGCAGATGCACATGAGGTGTGTGTGTGTGTGTGTTATGAAAGTAAATACATACATATGTATGTATGTATGTACGTTGTGTGTATGGCTATCCACTGGAGCGTTAAATTGCCACAGTAGCAGTAGCAGTAGCAGTAGCTGCCCAGCTACCCGCTTAACCGCCTTAACCGCCTACCATCCAACCAGCGATCCGATACATCCGATCCGATCCATTCATCCATCTCTGGGACACAAATACCCCTTCCCTGCCAGCAGACGTAGACGTAACCCAAGTAGCACAAATTGGCCCGCTGGTTTTGTGGTGGCTTTTCAGCTTATCGCTTTTTTGTGTGGTTTGGTTTCGTTTGGTTTTATTTTGTTTCTTCTCTTTTTTTTTTTGGTTTTGGTTTTGGTTTTGGAAAAGCGACCCACCCATTCGCCATCGATGGCAACAAAATTCATATTCATTTCATACCCCCCCCGACACTCCGCCATGAGTTTCCATTATGAAAATTGATGGCAAGGTCAAGCGATGGGTTCAGCGCTGTGAAATTTGTCTTTCTGGGAAGTGCGCAGGCGCAGCCGCAGCCGATTCCTTCTCCGCTGTCCTCATATTCGACCTCCGTTGTAGGCTCTGCTTGGGCTTCTGTATCTAATTTAACCTTTGCTTGCAGTACCGAGGGATCCTTTGATGGGTAATCGGGTGGTAATGCAGAGGTTGTCCAGTGTGGGTCGGCCACAGTCTCCCTCCGCTGTTGAAATGTTTTCAGTGCCTAAGCCTCTGTTTTTATGGCACCCCCTTCGTCTGTCACCTAAGCCTCTGTTTCAGACTCTGCCTCCACCTCTCCATTGACATTGTGTGGGGCTCTTTTGCCACTCGCCATCGCTCTCCCTAGATCTTGGGCTTCTTCGATCATAAATTGTTGGAGAACAAATTGTTGTTGCCTTCGGTTGCTGGGAGTGGGGAAGAGGTTGAGTGTTTTGGGGGATACCAACAGAGATCGTGTGATTAGTCCGATAAGTTGGACGATAAATATCGATTGTCACTTAGCGGATGGATGGCATCCAGTAAGTCGCTAATCTTTCAGAGTTCAGTTACGATCATTCTATGGCGCCATCAATCGATTGGTATTCCATTGCGTCATTAGAGCTTCAGCTGCTCCATCAATGCGTATCGATAGGCTCATTAAGCTGAGGCTTTTCCATGATTGATTCACTATAGGATGAGTCCACAAATCTCAGGTGTTAGTCCAAGTTGCGCACTTACAGAAACTGTATAATGGAAAGACCCAAGCCAATAGGACTAGACCTTGAAGAGATTCATTCACAGCATAGTCAAGGTCAAATTTACGAAATGCTCATCCCCTGATGCCTCGACCCATTGGGGCACACTGCTGGATATCTGCGATATACATACACATATGTACATACATATGCACATACATACATACATATGTACATATGTAAGCCCATAGCGATGGACGGTAAAACCGTTTTGGACGAAAGTCCAAGTCACTAAGCAAGTTGCGCAAGGCGGCGGAGACAGAGACCCCAAGCAGGTCGGATCAGGTCAGGTCAGGGTCAGGCAACACTCATTTACATATGTGCATAGTGTACATACATACATACATACATACATATCTGTATTAGTGTATGTGTGTGGCTGTGTTTTTATACGGGTGGCAATGACATGGCGACAATAAAAGTCTTAGCACGCCCATTTAGAGAAGAGCTCGGGCAAATAAGACTGAAGGAGAGAGAGACTGAGAGAGAGGAGGAGGAGAAGGAAAAGGAAAAGGAAAAGAAGAGGGAGAGGGAGATGGGCAGCGGACAAGACTTTGGCATATTTAAACATAATTTCGTTTTTTATTATCCTTTCATGACAAAGGCCAAGCCGCTCCATAAACAAATACACGAACGACACATATAAATTCAAACGTAAACGTATGTACATATGTACATATGTATGTGTGTGTGTGTAGAACTCTTGGAGACAATGACAGTTAATAGCGGTCGCTAAGTGGAAGAGAGCAAGCGAAAGAGAGAGAGAGAGAGAGAGAGCAATGAAGTGGGCTGAGGATGGTGAAGAGAAAAAGAACCGGTGTTTAGGGAAATACCTGGCATACATAGGTAAACATGCATATGTATGTACCTACCTCTGGCAGGTAAATTATCAACAACAACAAAAGAGAAGATGGAGAAGATGGTGAAAGAGCAGCAGGGCTAGAGGAAGCAGCACAGGAATATATGTATGTATGTATGTATGTATGTACTGATGCAAAGACAGAGCAACATCAGATTGATCAGCCATAGAATAGCAAGGGGACAGGTGGCAGGACAGTCGAATCGGAAGAGGAAACGGAAGAAGCAGCACAAGTATCAGAGGGGTATGCCAGCAAGGTGTATGTAAATATGTATGTACATATTAACATACCTTCGGGAAACGAAATCCGATCACTATGTGCATATGTATGTATAAAAGGTGGGGAGGTACTCTCTCACTTTGTTTTGCATTTTGCGTTAGAGCGCATCCAAATGATTTGAACAGAATTCGGAAAGTGTTCTACGTGTATAACAGTGGCTGTCAGCACAACAATTTTCCGTTTTGTTTTGCCTGCTGTTTACCTACGCAAAAACATAAGATCCTTGGAGGAATCCTTGCTCCGAGGAATAGACCTGGAGCAGAGCGAGACGCACATGCATTCCTATGTATGTATGTATGTACATACATATGTACATATGTACATATATATGTAGAATTGTTGACGATAGTGCCAACAGCAGCAGTAACAGCAAACGGAATAAAGAGAAACGTGCCCCTACATACATACATATGTATGTATGTATGTATGTATATATGTACATACATATGTATGTATTTATGTACATACCTATGTACATAATCTGACTGCCAGAGCAGGAGGATGTCTGGCTGGAGAGTGAGCATTGCTTGTATTTCTCTTGTTCTTTGAATTTGAAATGAATTGGCAGGGCCACTCCACCTCCACTCCACCTCCACTCCACCTCCACTCCACTCGGTTCGATTGCCAGGGACTGGACCCTCCTGGACCACGGGGGTGTGCAAGCGGGATACCATACCGCCGCCGCTGCCGTCGGCTGACATGAGAGCATGCCACACACAGTGAAAGAGGCCAGAGACACAAATGCAGGGGGACGACACAGGTAGGGCCAGGTAGCCGGATCCCGCTTAGGCGGGGGCGTGTGCTCCACACGAAATTGATACGAGGCCACACCGAAGGTGCACAGGGGCGGGGCGAGCTGGGGGGAGGGGGGGGTGAGATAAAAAGAAACAGGAGTGCGATGCGGTGGTGGGGTTGCACAATGGACTTGAAACCAAAAACATTCAAAAATGTCATGGTGTACATATGTATGTATGTACATACATATGTGTATGTGTATGTACATATGTACAGATCCCGATCCAATGATTTTGCGCTTAGTTAGCAGCTCTACAGAGAGCAGAGGCTACATATATGTATGTGTGTGTACATATGTATCTCGCTTTATTTGGTATTACCTAATAATTGATAAGATAACCGATAATTGTCGCATTCGTAAGCATGATCGATGATATCGTTATCGAAACCCTACCCCCTACCTACCACCCCCCATTCGGTATCTAATTATCGCTCTCTCTCTCTATCTCCCTCTCCCTCTCCTCTCCCGCCTCGCCTCGCCACCCCTGTCTTAGGGCAATCTCTTAGATGCCACCCCACCCCAGCATTCGGCACCCTTCCAGGGGGAATGCGGGTGCTGTAAGTCAGTGTCATATAAATTTTAATTATGTCACCATAAACTAAATGAAACGACGCAACGCCCCGCCGCGCCCCAGGCGACCATGGAAATAAACAGCTAAATACAAAAAAAAACAGCAACAGCGAAAATAAGCATGAAACTCCAGCTTGGCCGTCGATGGTTCAGATACCCTGCAGATCCAATAGCATCCGACTTATGTATGTAACTCCGATAGCATACATACATATGTATAACCGATGTATCAAATATCAAATTAATGAAACTGAAAACTGAAATATTAAGACGGTTGGTTCCCACTGAGATTCTTCCCACTGAGTGCCTACTTTGAGTAGGACTTGCTCGAGTGAGAGCTTAAAATCATTATACATAGTAGCACATATTCCCCTTTGTAAGGGTATACATATGTATGTAGCTATTCTGCGTGCGTCTGCGTTTTATGCGTCCGTCGCTGTTGTTGCTGCTCGCTCTCCTTGTCTCTTGTCTCTTGTTTCACTTTGTCTGTTTTATTCGCTTTTTTTTCGTACTATTTTGGTGTTTTGCTTTTTGTGGTGTGCGCATAAAATTTGCATAAATTACACGCGACGCGACAC
Organism: Drosophila subsilvestris; assembly: GCA_035043285.1. Classification (NCBI taxonomy): domain Eukaryota; kingdom Metazoa; phylum Arthropoda; class Insecta; order Diptera; family Drosophilidae; genus Drosophila; species Drosophila subsilvestris. The sequence continues at coordinate 1,018,373 of JAWNNB010002181.1, read as the reverse complement.
TGACAAGTAAATTCGCTTTGCGGGCCACCACCCCTTCCACACTCCGTGCTCCACCCCTTTAGCCCACACCACCACCACCACCACCACTCGCAGCGTCAGCGGCAGCGTCAGCAGAGCCAGAGTAGAGTTCTTTTTTGGGCCATTATGTTAATGGTTTTCAATTGAGGAACTCGTCAAAAATGAAAATTCTATCCATGAATAAATTTTGTTTGTTTGGGAAAAATTTTCAATTTAATTTGCGGCTCATGTGGGTGAGTGGTCGCATTCATGTGGATGTGGGGATGTGGATGAGGATGAGGCTGAGGGGGTGGAGTGTCTGGGAGAGTGTCTGGATAGATGTCTTGGGCTATAGGAGCTGAAACACAATACGAAGGAAAAGGGTATGTGCATACATATGTATGTACATATGTACATATTTATGTATGATGTATGTAAGTGCAGACCAAATTGAAACGGGACAAGCAAGAACCACATGGAATTAAATTTTATGAAATATCACTGAACTTTATTACGCACCAATCGTAACAGCATCGACAACAACCCATCGACTACCGGGACATACTCGCACCATTAAAGTAGTTGACAAATGCCCGACGCAGCCTTCCCAGTATGCTCAAACTCTCCGTTTCCATACTCCCTTCCACCTGCTCCACATCCTGATGCTCCTCTGGTCGCGGCATGCGACCCATTCGCCACCTCAGCTGGAATTGGCTGACCACGAGCCGCTGGGCGAGCAGACGGCCCCTTTGGAGGTGCTCCGACGAGCCGAACCTCAGCTCGATGCCGTGCGGAAGCTGATGTATGGCGGTGAGATGGCAGAACCGCATGAAGATGTACAAGATGCGGACGGCATCGGCAGAGTCAAAGCCGTACAGGCTGAGCCAATAGTTGCGGTGTCGACGCCCAAACTGCACTGAATCGCGTGATTGCTCCACATCGTCCTCCTCGTCCCGAGCTTGAGATGTTTCCGCTTCGTCTTCTGTTCCGGCAGACTCTGAGCTTTCCATCGCCGCTCAACTGCCGTGCGCGTGCGCGAGTGCGTCCGCTGCATCTGCTTGTGCGTGCTGGCTCGACAAAAGAGGATCATCTATCGACGATAAATTTGATTGACTTGACAGAGTTCCCTTGGCTGTCTACGATTTGGAATTCTTATCGGAAACATCGTATCAATGCGAGAGAGACACGACGACACACACAGAGAGAGAGAGAGAGAGAGGAGGTGAGTGATAGATGACAGCTGTTCAAACATCTGCCAAATAGATATGGAAGCTGATACTCATATGTACATACATACATATGTATGTATTGATGTATGTCTGCATCAGGGCCAGCCAGCCAGCCAGCCACATACACTTCCTGCCCCCCTTGCTACTGCTCGATAGCCATTGGAATTGGGTCAAGCATTTGGGGGCCATGTGCTTGTGCTGCCCCAGTCGGATCCCTAACCCTATCCCCTACTCTGTAAGTAGCCCTGATAGCCACTATCAGTAGGTTGGGGGCTGCCGGCGCACTACATGGTCCAACCCCCCTCCCAGTAAAGCGTACATACATATGTATGTATGTACACTCTCAATATGTATACATATGTATATTCGGAGTAATCATAATTGTTATGGCGGTTGTTATTGAACTCTAATCCGTATCGCCTCATTTTACGGATGGAATGCCCAAGGGTCTGTCTGTTCATAAATATTGTAGACCCCCCCCCCCCACCCACCTACTTGTGGGGTAGTACAGTGAGTGCTGTTTGTTGTTTGATCTGCATGGGAAATCGCATCCGGGGGGGGGGGGAGCAGCAATTTGGAATATGGAATTCGATTCGATTCGATTTGGTTTACACTTTACACTTTACAGTTTACAGTTTACAGTTCCATAAGTTTACATAATCAACGGAAATGTACATATGTATGTACATACATATGCAGCGAGTCAGCCTTCAGTTGTTGCGCTCTTTGGGATGTGCACGCACTGCAATTCCAGATATGAAAACTAAAAAGAAGAGCAGCAGTATTCTGATCGTTCCCGAAGGGGTGTCAGCTCCATTCACTTCCATTATTTTGAGTGCAGCTGTAGCTGGTGAAAAGTGCACAGAATTTTGTGGCCCACTGTGGGCATGCTTATCTCGGCCCACGCCCACGCCCACACACTCCAGCACCAAAGGCAAAGTTTTATCCGCTATTTTTCCTGCCCCAGCCTGCACAGTTCTGCCATTCGACCTCCCCTCTGCTCCTCCTCTCTGCCCTCTCCATGCACTCTGTCACGTTTTGGCGACGGCTGTGCAAAATATGCTTCAATAATTATGTTGGCTCTGCGAAATTGGAGCAGAGCCAGCGACAAAAAGAGCGCGAGAGAGAGAGAGAGAGAGAGCACAGGGTGTGCAGGGTTGGATAGCTGTACAACAAAAAAAGGGCGCGCAGGCGCGGAATCTGATCTGCCGGAATGCTCAATTAACTCGCTGAATTCTCGGGTCACAATAGCCACATACAATTTCCAGCGAATTTTCAGTGGGTGCACTGTGAAAATTTATCGCTTTTGCCCAAGCTGTCAACCTGATGAGCGTCTACACGGCAGCCCAACAACTGGCCAAACAATGCGCAGTGGCTGCTGTCCACTCCACTCCGACTCCGACGCTGACTCCCTACTCCCCACCGACACAGACTGAAGTCAAACATACGAGTGCAACTACTCGTATGACTAAAACTGCAACTCGAACTCCTGTCCTGTCCTGTCCTGTTCTGTCCTGTTCTGTCCTGTTCTGTCCTGTCCAGGCGAATGCTCGTTAAAAATGTTCAAATTTGAATTTCAAATGCGTTTGTTGTTTGCTTGCTTCTACGAGTATACCCTGCCATGGAGAGGGTGTGCTGATTTGGTCATTCTGAGTGTTCGGAGGCAGGGAATACTCGCACAAAATACTTCCACTAAGCCATATGAGTACGAGTGGTAAGTAAAATGTTATGGGGGGGATCAATTCTTAGAAAGCTAATACAAGTTGAACAACAAGCACATATGTACATATGTATGTACATAGTATGTACCTCGGAAAATAGTCAAGTATTTAACGAAATGTGTCTTCAGGTTTTTACAAATCGAAAGACTTGTATCCCCAGGATACATACTTGGCAATAAACCCTCTATGAGTCGATATAATTTGATCTTTTAGCAGGCCACCGGATCAACAGCAGATAAATACAAAGATTTCCCAACGGTTTACGAACTGAAAGGGTATAGAAAGATTCCGGAATGCAATTCAGTGGCTGCTGTGGACATTTTTGCAGCTCCTCAGGCAGAAGTCTGCCGGTTGTCAGCGGAAGTGTTGATGAATTTATTTGTCAAAATTGCTTTTGAAGCTGACTTAATACACACTCGGACGTGTACTCAGGTAATGAATCCACCACCACTATATGTAGCCTGGACTCCTCCCCCACAAAGCCGGCGGGTCGTCACGGCGGGCCATGTCCGCATGTCCACGTGTCCGTCCACGTGTCTACGTGTCCATGTCCATGTCCGTTGATTGACATTTAAATGCGAGCTGTCAGTGCGGTCCCCTTTTGGTATTCTCTATCAAACGTACCCGAACAGTACACACACGCACACACACACACAAGTGGGTATTGTTCTCAAAGGCAAAAGCACTATGGAAAATCTCAATTGTTGTGCCTTAATTAATCACAGCTGCAGCTAATGGGTTAAACACACACACATATGTATGTATGTGCATACGTACCTGCAAAGAGAGAACAAAAAATTGAATAATTATATTATTTTGATAGTGGAAACAGAGGCATCGACTGACAGGGACAGGGACACACAGACTGACAAAGCATCTGCATTCATCACATCACAAAAAGCAGATATGTATGTACATATGTATGAAAAAAGAAGAAAACAAGAAAACGCAACAAGGAAGGAAAAGACGCCACAATCGATATTCCGACTATGGGATACCCGCTACCCATACAGATGTGGGGACAGACCAAGTCGAATCAGAATTTCTTAAAAAAAAAATAACGAGAAGGAGGAGTACGAAATGTGACTCACATGATGCTCGTATGACCGTAATAATTTTGATAAAACTTTTAAAGAAATATTTGTTATTCAGCCTTTCGGATTGAAAATGTTTTCACTTGGATATTACAACTTGACGATTTACCAATTAAATTGGATTGAAAGTAGTCTGCTTTGCGCGCTAAAAATATATTCCACTAAGTATTGTTCGTCAGGTACTCAGATACCTTCTTCTACTCAAAATCAGTAGAGCCTTCTTGCCCCATTGGCACAGGGTAAACAAAGAACAGTTGGCTGCCATTCAACTCGAATCGAACACAGGCGGCGGCGGGCAGGCGGAAGACGGCAGACGGCAGGCGGCAGGCGGCAGGGAAATGAAAATGCAAATGCAAAGAATCGCGAAGAAGGAAGAGGAATCTGCAGCAGCAGCATCATCTCGATATTATACCTTGGATATCGTTTGAGGGCATCGGCAATGGCTTTGGCCAAAGTGCTGGCTGTTGTTGCAGAGAGACGCAGCAGAAGCTAATTTAAATTCAAATTTAAATTGTTTGCCGTCGCTTTTTTATTGACAACAACAACAAGAACGCCAACAACGAGACGGGACGGGACGTTCAAGAAGAAAGCAAGCAGACTACTGCCAGTGATGCGAAATCAGCAGTTTTCTAGCTAGAGTTTTGGCTACTCGGATTCCGGATTCCGGATTCCGGATAATGTAAAAGCTTTGGATAAATGAGAGGAAAAGAAAGGGAAAGGGGGTAAGGTAAAAGTAAAAGTAAAGAGTGCGAGAGAAAAACAGACAGCGAAATAAAAAACAGAGAATAGATAAGGAAAAAAAGAATGGATAACTTTTAAGACGGAAGTTCGGAGAACCTTCAAAAGTTTACAGTTAAAGTGACTTAAACCCCAGGAAAACTGGATAAGAAAAGGGAATTAAAAGGAAAGAAATAAATAAGGGAGAATATAGGAAGAGAGAAAGGAGAGCGCAAGAGAAAGGTGGAAGCAGGGAAAGAATGAAGCATAGAAGAGAGACAACGAAAGGAGGGAAAACTCCATCTCCAAGCCTGAAACTACTGAATTGGCAGCACTGATCGGGGATCGCTGATCGAAGTTGCATGCCGCAGATGCACGCCTCGCGATTGCACTCACTACATTTTGCCCATGCTCCCTCCGCCCTCTTGCCGCTTGGTGCCATTGGAGGACGTTGAGGATAGGGATATATGGAAAATGGCTCTGAGCTTTGAGCTTTGCACCCACGCCACGGAACCGAGGCTGGCTACCATGGGGAGCTGCTGCTGACCACGCAATCGATAACAGCGAGTAAATATTATTTATTTATGTATTGTCTGCCATTCACGCCCCCGCCCTGGGATCGGAGCTGAAAACGTTCTTGGGGACTGTCAATTAGGAGAAAACCCTCTTGACACGCGACTGGCTAGTAAGCGGACGCTGGGGACCGATGTAATCTAGCCTTTTTCGATATATCGACTGACGTGGGGGATTTATGGGCCACTGATTTATGATAGCTCAATCTTCAAGTCTGGCAACTTTTGTTTCCTACTCCCCACTCCCCACTCCCCACTGGTGGGGGAATAGAAACTACTGTAGGATGGATGATATTGGTATTGGTATTGATTTAATTCTGATCGAACCTTCCATAGAAGTTTTCTATCCCGTTATCAAGTTTCCTGGACCGATTCTGATCGATTTCGGTACATTTAAATCATTTATTCGTGTCCAGCTGCAGCCTGGATGGTCCAGGTCCAGGTTCAGGTCCATATCCAACTCCGACTCCGACTCCAAGTCCATTCCTATTGCCATACCTTTCCTTTCCCAATACCCTCCCCATTGCCGATCTTCAGTGGCCAGCTGAATCCTCATGCATTGCCATTTTTGGTATTTTTAGCCAATTAGCGGCGCAAAGGCTTCAAATGTTAAGTAAAAGCGAAACGGGCTAACGAAACGTGGCAAAGGAGCCCAGCAGCAGCAGCAGCAGCGCCCAACTGGCCAAGCAACTTGCATTTTTAATGGTGGTGGACTGAAAATCGCAGAGAGAGAGAGAATCACAAAGTGGTAGCCAGGTAGCCAGGTAGCCCAGGAGCTGAAGGAATGAAGATGCTTAGCTGAATTTGTCTCTGTGCCGTGTAGTGGGAGAGAGAGAGAGAGAGAGAGATGGTTGCTGTCGGATCGAGAGGATATGAGAGCTGAGACTGTTTGGTGTCTCATCTTTATCAAGTATTTTCAAGGTATTCCCCTGAATGTTTATTTTCTATGCATAAATTTTCTTTTCTGCTGAAACGTGAGCAATCGTTTGTTTGTTTACCGCAATCGACTTACGAATGCTGAAACTATGTCCGATTAGATATCAGAACATGAGTAGACTCATCCACCACCACAAGACTGCAGCGAATTATACACATATGTAGCTTCCCCCTTCTCTGCTGTGGAGCGACTGTGGAACTAAGCTCGTGTCACGATGCCATCCCTACGCTCGTTAGTGGCGCGACAAGGTCCGAGAGGCAATCGCAGTCCAATCAAATGAAATTTATGCGGCGGCCTTAGAGATCCTCCATTTATGTTTCTTTCTCTTCCGTTCCTGTGACAAGCCTCTGTGCTCCTTCCTCTTCCTCTTACTCTTGCCCCGATCGCCCCCTGGCGATCGATCACTGTGCTTCCCAAATAAGGTCACGCCCGTTTGCAGGACTTTTAATGAAGCCTTAAATGTCATTGATGAAATAACTGCGCAAGCGATCGTACCAATTCGATTCGATTCGATTCGATTGTCGTTGGCTGCTAATTAAAGCTGACCATCTAAGGCCTGTTCCCCCCCTCTGGCATCCCTGGCCCCCTACCATCCCATTCCATACCCATACCAGCCGACGCCATCCCGCCATCCTGTCCTCCAGTAATTGGCCAGATTTTCCTCCAAGCGACAGCGAAAGTGATGACAGCACAGCACCACTGCGGCGGGGGCGTTTTCGAGCTTGGATTTGGATTTGGATTTGGATTTGACGTTGGTTTTGATTTCCTAATCAGGATCTCGCGCTCCTGAGGCTGGGAATCGACTCGGAGTGGGAGGGTGGTGGCTCTGGCAGTTGCACAGTTGGCTAATTGGACCATTGCTCTGTTTCTAATGGCCTAATGGATGTTGACGCTGTCAAGCGGCTGCTTCCGTCTCACCCCCACTCCACTGCCTTTCGGAGTTTGCCGTCCATCAATTGAACGCAGGCAAACACAAAGGGAAATCAAACAGAAGCGATGGAATCGATTTTGGTCAGTTGGTCAATTTTCGCACAGCTGGCTGGGCATTAGGGTTTGAGGAGGCTACATAGGCAGAGGGGGAAGGGGGGAGGAATGTGAATGTGAGTGGGAACAGCAACGGAACTTCAGTTGTGAGACTTATCACGCCCTCCATCTACGACATTTCCTTTGGATAGAGATCCTTGATCTACTCTGGCTGTATCTCCCATGCTCCTGCTCTCTGCTTTGGCTGCCTTTGTTCTGTGTTCTGTGTTCTGTTTGCTTTGGCTGCGACCGTGGGCGCGCCTTGATTCTTTTATAAGTTGTAAGTTTCCTGTAGCAAGGGGAAACTTTTTGGAGATACTCTATCTCATGTACACACACACATACATACATACATACATATGTACATGTGTATCCACATATGTATCTGCAAGGGTATCAGACGCTTCGGATACCGCACTCGCGCATCTTTTTCTTGTTTTTGGTTGCCTGCAGGCCACAAAATATGAGAGGAATGTGACGAGGAGCTGCGGAAGGAGACAGCAAAGAAGAAGGCGCAAGCAGCACCCAAACAGATCGCAGAGTTTAGGCCGAGAAGAGAGAACAGAAGAGAAGAGGAGAGGAGATCAGTGCCGGACAAGGAGAAGATTCCCAAATGGAGCTGAAACTGGAACTGAAACTGAAACTGGAACTGGAACTGCAAGTGGAACTGCAAGTGGAAGTGGAAGTGGAGTGTGAGGGAAAGTGTTGGGATTTATCAGAAGGCAAATGGGATCTACATACATACATACGTATGTATGTATGCATGTACATAAGTGTGTGTGCATTACAGATAAGCAGATTGATGGAACGACATTGTGCAGAGAGGAGGTCCAAGGGGGAAGGTGGAAAGAGGAAAGAGGAAAGAGGAGGGTTGACAAGGTAGACAACTGACAAGGCAGTCTGATAAACCGGCCAACAAGATAAACATGGCCAAGATGCAGTTATCAGTGATAAACAATGAATCAGTGGAATGAGCACACCAAGAAGATTGGTGGGGTGGGGATGGGGAGCTGCTTAGAGCCAGTTGAGAGAGAGAGAGAGAGAGAGAGGTGACAAACGACTGCCTGCCTGCCTGCCAATGCATTTCCGGTTACAGACTTGGCCTCCTAATCGAATCTCCCTCTGCCTACCACCATCAGCAGCTTTTTCCTGAGAGCAAATGCCGCTCAAGGCTAAACCATCGAGACGCATCCAAGCGGCAGACGGAACTCTGCCCGCGGCAACCAGCCACCGTTAGAGCATAAAAGCCAAATGGAAAAGCAATCGAAGCATCGAACACCCTTCCTCTCCATCAAAGCGAGTACGCTGGAATATACATATACTAAGTAATCGCATCTGGCAGGATTGTGCAGAAAGTTTCGTTGGTCTGCTTGGAAAACTAACTATGTAAATCTATGCAGCAGTTGGATGGACCTAAACGAAGCTTTAGTGGATCGAAAAGAGATATGAAAGAATGCAATTTAATTGCCACTTGATGTATTGATGTATGTGTGGATGGATGGATATATGTATATGTATTTGAAATTGGCATTCGATTGGCATTCATTTAAATGGTCTCAAAGGAAACTCTTTCCCACATGGACAATGAATCGATCGCAAATTAAATGTATCTGAGATTTATAATAATAAAACCTAAACGTAGCTTGAGCTGCGCATTGCAAGCTTCACTTTGGCATTGTAATACCCTCTGCAAGGGTATGACAAGAAGAAGAAGAGGAAGAAGACATAGCGGTGCTAGGTTTCTATTTGTACTTTCCATTTGTGTGTTGTTGTCAACAGCAGCAGAAGTAGCAGAAGCAGCAGAAGCAGCAGCAGCAAGTTTGAGGCATTTTAGTTCAAGTGCAAGAGCACTCTGGCGGACCGCATGGAGGAGGGAGCTGGGGAGGTGGACGGTGGACGGGGGACGGGGACGGGGTACGGGACCGTTCAAGTGGTCGGCATGCCATCCAATAAGTAAAATGCTTGCGCAAGTCGCTCCAGAGATCGCGAAACAGCTCAAAAAGTGAAAGAGGCAGACAGACAGACAGCAGCAGCAGCAGCTGGAATAGGAGTACAGTGGAGTGGAGTAAAGTCTTCAAGTGGCCAAACAAATTGAAATTGCGGCACGCAAAAACATCAACCGGACAGTCGTCGAACAAGTCTGTCCGCTCAGCGGGCATGCACTTCATCATCATCAGCATTCATTAGCGTGAGCGGACACCACATCGTGATCTGTGATCTGCGATCTGTGATCTCTCTGCTCCGCGATCTGTTGCAGCCTCAGCAGTTGGTGGTGCTGCTGCTGCTGCATCAAGGGTGGACTGCCCTTTGCATATGGAGTGCAGCAGTGGAGCAGTGCATCTGGCAGCTGCCACTGGTCATGAATGTGGGGGTATTCATTCGGGGCACTTGCATCCGCATTGGCCATTAGACTCCACTCCTCCCATGGAAGATTCCGAATGATTTGGCTGCCCATTGCTAATTTCCGCATCTTCTAATTATGACAGTCAAGCGATTGGCATTCCACAGCCAGTGACTTCGACTGTGACTTGTGTACACTGCACAAGTGATTAGCTGGCTGTGAAATGGAAAGCTATGCTCGAGCGATCGGAGAGAGCGGCAGGAGGGAAGATGCTGGACAGCTGCCAGGGCATCGCCGATATGACATGAGAAATGTGAATGCCCAGAGTTAAGTGGAAACCGCAAAGAGTGGAACACTGATCCAGTGGAGACTGAGAAGTCAGTGTATGAAATCATAAGCCCTCAACCTTGATCAGGAATCAGTAATCTGCAAAGAATTGATTTAAATTAAGCAAAACTTTGATTTAAAGCGTGATCAGAGTTCCATCAGAGTTTCAGCTGTGACCCAACCACCTTCTGGGATGATCTTGTCCAAAGGGAGATCAATGGGGCTCCCAGGTTTAGGCCCAGAGACAAGCTCTGTGGGCGCAGCTCCTCCTTCTCTCTCTGTCAAGAACAACAACAATGACAGATTCCAGGGCAAGGTGCAACAATTGCTGCGAATTCCGGGAACAGACTGGGTGGCAGCTCTCGCCGGCGACGGTGATCAGAATAAGTCGTGCCCCGAGCCGGTCTCGGAGCTGGGCATTTATGTAGATGAGATGCGAGATGGAGTCGAACTCAGAGATGGAGACATGGAGCGATGGAGAGAGGTCCCACTGATCACTGTGATTATCTGCGGGGTCCAGGGCCTGAGTAGAGGTTCTGGATGCGGATGAGGCTGGTGTCCTTCAACTCGGGGCGAACCCCCCTTGCGGAATCTGCGATTTTTAATAAATTGATCACAACAAATTGCTGACAGCTGATGGGCCGCACCCGTGCATACAATGCTGCAGTTGCTCTTTCTGTTGCTGCTGTTGCTGTTGCTGCTGTTGCTGTTGCTGTTGCTGTTGCTGCTGTTGCTGCTGTTGCTGTTGCTGCTGTTGCTGTGCTGCTGTTGCTGCTGTTGCTGTTGCTGCTGTTGCTGCTGCTGCTGTGGTACGGCAGCAACAAGCCTCAATCAATGCAACAGGTGCTGGGTAAATGACAGACAATTGCCCGAGTCGAGTGTTCTCCGTTCTGTTCAGGCAATGCCCCAGCCAGGGCCATAGCCACTCCACACGATGCGATGCGAAGCGAAGCGATGTGAGGCAGCAGCAATTTGATTGGAATTTATTCTGTGGCGTGGCAGGGTCTTGGTCTGGGTCTGGTTCTGGGTCTGGGGACCAAGCAAATTACTCTTATTGCTGGCCTTATGGCATGCAAATGACCAGAATGGGGCACGGATCGCTTTGGGTTCTCTGCTTCAGTGGGGATCCTCTTCCGAGCTGCGCCTTCGGCTGGGGCAATCAACGTCCCCGTCACCGTCACCGTCACCGTCAACGAAGCGTTGAAAATGACAATGAAACGGAAGCAACCGCAGTGGCAGTGGCAATTGCAACTGCCACGTTGGCAATTAGGTGGCGATTGCACCGCGCTGGCCACTGGCCACTGGCCAGGGCTGCAGCACTTAGAGATCACTCAGAAAGCCTCAGCCCTGGCATGCGGCAGCTGCAACATCGGACAGCGGGACAGCCAGAGATATACCCGAGAGCGCGTGGGCAGCAGCAGCAGCAGCAGCAGCAGCAGAACTTGCATAAGCCAACCGAAAGCCCCCCTCGCACTCTGCAGCTGCCCCTGCCCCTGCCCCTCCTAGCTGTGGCAGAAACAAGTTCTGCAAAAAATAGCAAATTTAATAACATTTCGAGTGTACTGCACCGCCAGGGGAATGCGTAATGCAAAATTACTTGTCGCGAAAATTGAGCAAAAACTCATGGAAAATTTTAATTGCTCCCCAGCGGGTGCCAGGGGTGCCAGGGGTGTGTGTGTGTGTGTGTGTGTGTGGGCGGTGGTGGCTGTTTTTTTCGGGTTCCATCATGTAATTGGGTCGTGCCAAGTGGCACGCCCACCCGCGGCTTACGCCTTAATTGCTGAATGGATGAATCAGACGCCGCAAAGTGAATGGAAAGGCAAAGTGGAACCAGTTGCGACTTCCAGCTTCCAGCACTGCAGAACGGATCGATGAACGAGCTGACCACCAAAACGATTCTCGATGGGTAGATGTTGCCTTGGACAGTGCTTAAAGCAGTTCAGGGTTCACATGGAACTAGTTCCTTGGCATGAAATCAGCCTTGAGCTCATTCCCAGTGAGGTACAGTCCAGCCCCTTCCTGCTGTCTTTTCCCAAAGATCATTTATATTTTTCCACTAGCTACAAGGATCAAGGATCCCTAATGATTCAGAATAAGCCAGGCTCAATCACTTCTTGGGTCTTGAGTCCATCTGGATGACTTCCATCGATTGGAGATATACCAATAACCAGCTTCAGTTCCCAGCACCAGCAGCAGCAGCAGCAGCAGCACCTCCTCCAGCCAGAACCAGTTCCCCAGTTGCACATCCCATCCCCCCCTTGCGTCACCCAACGATGATTCCGAATTAAAGCACAAGTGAGCGAGAGTTGATCTAAATTGGATCGCCTCTAAGTGGATTATGTTCGTTTTGCTCGCAAAAAAAAACCGCATGGGAACGAACGGAGGAGAACCGAAAAATGTCTCGTTCGCTGGCCAAAACAGGCAAATTGGGGGCCATAATTTTTGATGGGTTTTCGCCTTTTCGATGGGAACGCAGCTGACGAAATCGTTTAGCAGCAGCAGCGAAATCGTTTTGGTTGCTGCTGCTGCAGCATTTTTCCGGTGACTTCTTGGGCCGCTCAACGAAGCGTTACCAATTAATTGAGGAGCGTCGTCCACACACCGCACATCGCACCCCACACCCCACAGAAGGGAGCGTGAGATGGGAAGGGGTAAGTATGTGACATAATTTCCCCATTCGATGTGGCATGCTTCGATGCGTTTGCGTGCGATTTACGCACTCGAGAATTAATTACCGGAGTCTCAGTCTGAGGAGCCATTTTTCATGGAGAGCGGAAATGCGCCCAAAAACGCTGAAAATGGAAAATGTGATCGAAAGGGGGAAGTGTGGGAAAGAGGAGCGGAGGAGCGGAGGAGTGGGGCGTTTGGTGACTTTCACTGACTAGCACGAAACGAAACGAAACGAAAGCAGCGCTGCCCACGCCCCAAAATGAAAAACCCCGACAAAATCATTAAAAAGAAACGTGATTTGCTTTTTAATTACAGCCCACAAAAAAACCCAAAAACCAAAAAAAACGAGAAGGAACGTGAGTCGCTTCTAGTCGCGACTCTACTTTTATACCCGTACTCAGTCAGTATATAAATTTATGAGATTATGATTAAAATTTAAAAAAAATCATTTTATTTTACATTTTACATTTTTTGCTACATTTGTTAACTACATCTACATGTAAAATGTAGATAATACATCTAGAACAAATATTCTACATATACCATTTAGATTCTACATCTCCTCCGCTAGGGGTTGGGGTTGCTCGAGCATTGCACAGGGCAGAGTGTGTGCGAGCGAGACAGAGAATGAATAGCGTCAGCAGCGCCAGAGGAGGTGGGGAAAGCAACTGAAATTTAATTTCTTTGTTCTGGCTATAATTATGAACCGATCTGATTCAGATTCGGCAATCTGATAGATATGGTCGTTCTCTACGATACTGCGGTTTTAATTTTTACGTATCTTCAAAATTGTGGCTGCCACAGATTTTCGTCCTTTGTGAGGGCGGAAGGGGGCGGGGCGAAATTTTTAAATACACTTGTAACAGTGTGATATCAGATGAGTCTGGAAACAAAATTTGGTTGCTCTAGCTTTTATAGTCTCTGAGATCCAGGCGCTCATCGGGACGGACAGACAGACAGACGGACAGACGGACGGACAGACAGACATGGCTCTATCGACTCGGCTATTGATACTGATCAAGAATATACATATATACTTTATGGGGTCGGAAAATTTTCCTTCTCTGCGTTAAACACATCCACTTTTACCACAAATACAGTATACCCCTTAACTCTTTTGAGTACGGGTATAAAAAGAACGTTAAGACAAAGAAACGAGAAAGAAACTTTTCCGCCAGAACGATTTTCCAGCTGCTTTTTATTTTTGATGATGTCTGGCGTCAACGGCTCATAAATTTGATGGGGACTGAAATTTGACTATTCTGCTTGGTATTATGTGGAATCTCTTGGGGAATCTTTTGGAATTGTCTGGGAATTGGAGAGGCTGTATGGGATATTGGATACACGGATCTTCAGCAATGTGGAGCCTAATGTACACAGTTGCAAATCGATTTGCCTTCGATAAACGAGTGCATTTATCGTAGTTATCGGTTCTTGGAGAGGCTCTTCCAGAACGGAGCTTCAGTTGAATGAACCACTCAGAGGCCACCGCCTCTGGCCTAATCGCACCTTTTATCGTGTGTACGCCCCCATGGAGACGCCCCCTGGACTGCCACACACACACACACACACACACACACGCACATACCTAAGTAGGCCCCAAATACGCCCTTCGAAGCGAAATAGAGAAATAGAAACGGAAAAACAATAACCTTATCAATTAACCCATGGGGAGTTGGAGTCGCAGCACCTCGTGGTGATCCCAGACAGAGGCGGCGGCCAGACGACAATGACAAAAGCGAGTGCTGGCTGCACCAACAGAACTGAGCAGAACAGCTCCACTCCGCTCTGCTCTGCTCTGCCCTGCCTTCGCTTTGGCTGGGCTGTCTCGCCAGATACGAGTAAATGCGGCAACTGTCGCCTCTGCCACTGCCACTGGCACTGGCACTGGCACTGCCACTGTGAATGTGGTTGGAGTGGCTTTTACCTGGAAAGCAAATAAGCCGCGGCCAAAGTTGCCATCGCCATCGCCATCGCCAGGTCTATGGACTAATACAACTCATAAACTGGAGCTCAAGTACATAAAATACAGCGACAACGACGACAACCAAACGGAAAACGAGTTGGAGTTGCTATACTCTTCCCATAGGGTGCCACCAAGATGTGGCCATGCACCGGAGAAAACTGTGCGAGTTCCGACACCACAAAGATACCTACTAAGCGAGTAAATATGTGGGCGAACAGAGCTCTGCTACCCTGTAAATTAGTTTCTTGATACCTTCAATTAAATTCATGATTCTGTTCGATGAATAGTAATTGTAATTGTTAATTGTAATTGGACATTCGGTGATCCCCTACAGCCAGTATGCAATTCTGTTGAAGTGTCCTTTTGATTAGGGGAAACTTGAACGGCAAATCATTGTCAGTGCTCCGAATCTGTGGCTGTATTGTGAGTGAGCACTCACTGCTACAGATGCATTCCTGTTGCTCCAAGTCTCCCAAATGTCACCGAGGAGGGTATATCCAGGTTCGACTATCCCCCAGCTGGAGGTATTCTTTCTTTCTGCCTGCAGTTGATGTTTTTTTTTTTGGTAAAAGTGGCGCACTGCAAGCTTGTATGTACAGGTATAGGTATAGGTGTGTATAGGTGTGTATGTGTGTGCCTATGCATCCGTGCCGAGTCTCTGTCGGTCCGTGTGTGTGTGCTGTGTGCTGTGTGCTGTGCGGCAAGTTTGTTCTTATCAAGAGTTGTGTCGCCATCGCAGTTTTCGATTTTGGCGCCCACACGCAGTCGAACTCAAAAACTCCAAAGACGCAGCTGAAGTTGAAGTCGAGAGTTGTGTTGTTGTTGGTGTGGCAGTTGCAGTTGCAGCTGAAGTTGAGCCTGAAGCTTAAAGCTGAGGCAAGAGTCAAAATTCGTCATGTGCAACAAGCCGCAAGCCACAAGCCAGGGGACAAGACACCCACTTGCAGACTCTTGTGTGTCTGTGTGTTTGTCTGTGTGTGCGTTGGGGCGGGTAGGTGTGGCATGTCGATTGTCGACAGGATTTGCATTTGGGCAGTCGCCCAAACGGTGCCACATGGCCGTTCAAAGCAAAGAGTTGCACTGAGAGAGAGCAAGCAGGAGGGAGATATTGCTGTGGTAGGGCAAGCAAAGACGTCCCAAAAGTGGGCGACAGAAGGCGTGGCACACACGCACACACACACACACACACACGTTGAGAGACAGACGACGGGCAAACAGACAAACAGACGTCGAGCGTTTATTCAACTCTGCTGCCGAGTCGAGTGAAGAAGTACAAACGAAAAAGCGAAGAAAAAAAAACTTCAGCTGAAGAAATCTAATCAATCCTATGCCCTACTCTGTCTATCTCTGTGTGGGTTGCCCCTCGCCCTCGCCCTCGCCCTACCCCTACCTCCATCCGATCCGATCTCAAACATCTATGTAGCAGCCTGATGGACTGCCAACATCTGTGGCAGGCAGGCAGCAGCAGCAGACTGCAGACAGCCACAAACTAAGTAAAACAAAAACAAAATAAATAATCATAATAAATAAACGAGCCACGAAAATCTCACAGTTCCATGTGAACGAACAGCCAGCCGCAGAGATGCAGAAGCAGATGCACAAAAGATGCACATGCAGATGCAGCTGGAGCAGGGGGAGGGAATGGGAAAGCGGGGGACATGGCAGACATGGGAGGAGGCTGCAACCAAATTGCGCGAAGCCAACGCCTCAAAGTGCCAAGAGGCAAGGCGCAATCAAGGCGGGATAACCCAAGTCCATAATTTGTGACTGACCACGAAGAAAGCAGCGAAGGAAGAGAGGAAAGGAACCCTGCGGAAAGAACATAGCGCGGGTTGGCGGCTCTCCAAGAGGAAGCTCGTATACAAAAGAAAAGACATCTTTCTAGATATCTACAGGAAAAGCCATCTCAGAAAAATCTAAGGAAAGTGCTAAGTAGAAGGTGGAAAATATAGAAGGAGAATGAATGCGAAGGAATCGCATTTGAACTGGTTGCGTATGGGGGAAAAGAAAATACCTTCGGAATCGGATAGAATTTTGAGACTTTTGATAACTTCCAGAGAAGGTTCTTGGAGCTCTCTCTCTCTCTCTCTCTCTCTCTCATCTCAGTCGAATACTCAAACTCCGACTAGAATAAAGGCATGTTTGGAATGACTGAATGAATGAATAAAGCATTTTATAGACGAGCAATGATGAACCGTAAATTAGATGGGATGGGAAAACAAATACAAAATACAAAATGCTTTCATTTAATTTCAAATCTTTCGTCAACTGGGCAGCCCTTGAATGGAGAATGGAGAATGGAATGGAATGGAACGAGTAGTAATAGGATTTGATGCACAAGCAAAGTTATGATCATACTGGAACCGATCCTCACTCTCTCGCAGGGAGAAACGACGAACAGCTTATGCTCTCAGTCTCTTCCATGGTTCGCTTCTTGACTCACATGCATAACAGATTAAATGGCATGGCTAAAGACGTGAACAGTCAATCGAAAATTGGATGTGATAAGAAAAAGATCGCTCGAGTAGGTTTCGAATTGAGGACGGTCCAACAATCAATCGGATAAGAACACTCAATTGGAAGTTCGAAAAGCTTACGAAATCTCCGTTGATGAACGGAACGTTACAACTGATCAAATACGAGTGACAGACAGGGGGAACTTAAGGTGTCGATCGCTTCTTGAGGTCACCATCTTGTGGAGTTCCATAACTGATTAATGGTTCTGTTCTCTTCTGTAAACACAATCCCTTTGAATGCTAACAAAGTGCTAACGAAGACATTTCCCCAGAGACCAGAGACCACAGACCAGAGCCGAGAGCCCAGAGCCAGCCCACAGACAAGCTTGTAGACGAAAAGGACAGGACCGAGATGATCTTCAATTGTTTCGACCCGATCCGATGCGATCCCCAGTGTGAAATGGTCCAAAAACAGTTAGCCATAAGAAAAACGCACAAACATATTTAACAGCCAAACAACAAACGAAAAACAAGTCGAAAAAAAAACACGACAAGAAGAGCCAATACCCAATACCCAATAGCCGAAACGATCTCAGGCGATCCGCACAACACGCAAACAGAGCCCCAGAAAGCCCCAAAAGCAGAGCCAGAAACAACAACACCGTAGAAAAAGAAAAAAAAAGACCCAAAGAGAAGAAAGAAAGAAAGAATAACCGAAAGCAAACCAAACGAAAACAACTTAAATTACCAGCACGGCGTCAATTTTCATTAGAAACAAGCGAACAAACGGAGAGCAGCACGATCGGAGCTGTGAGAGATCTGCAAGAAGCAGGGAAGAAGCAGCCCCAACTTTGGACCGGATTGAGGTAGATGCCGATGCCAAGCCAGATGGAGTTGGAGAGCAGAAGAGCTGGGTAGCTGCGTAGCTGGAGTGCTGGAGAGGGGGTGATATTCCAACAAAGTTTCAGTTTACTTTAACTTGAACAGGGACCGAGACTGAGACTGAGACTGGGACTGGGGCAGGTATTGGCAATGGTTCGATCCATCTGCGGCTTTGTCTGGCCTTCTTTCTCTCTCTCTCTCTCTCTCTCTGTGTTTCTCTCTCTGAACGTATTTTGCTTTTGGTAACGAGTTTCATTCGCACAATTCTTGCATAGCCTCAGGCACCTACCACATAGGTGGAGGCAGAGGAAAGACGTACAGAAGGGAGCCGCGCCACAGTATTTGCTCTATAAATCTCACCCATGTGACTCGGACTCCGACTGCGGCCAGGGTTAATGCCATGGGAAGAAAATCTGCGTGAGATGAGCCACGCGATGAGTTACATCTGGCAAACATGGGATCGATGGGATCGATGGGATCGATGGGATCGATGGGATCTGCGATCTGCGATAGCTTTCTGACTGCGGTTACCCTTCAGTCTGGGTCAGAGATCGGAATCGTAGTCGGAGTCGGAATCGGGAGAGGGATCCGGTAACGGCTTTCCCATGCTCCTCCATTGGACTAACCAATAATACTTCGATTTCAATCATCCAGTAAAACTTCCCCTTGGGATCAGATATCAGATAACTCGGATGGATCCAACCTAAGGAAGATAATCAAACTGATCTTTGTATCTATTATTTAATGCTCTGATGATCCTCCGTATATTCCGTATATCTTCTGTATATTCAGATGATTCTTCTTAATATTTCTATGATCTTTAATATATTTTTTATTCCTTTATATCCATTTATCCATTTATTCGCTGTTGATCCTCCAATATTATGATCGTGAATACATACATAATTCTTTGCCTGTGTGTCAGTAGCCGCCTTTTCATTCCTCTCCTGATCTTTGTGATCTTCCTGATCCTTTCGCTCATCCTCCATCATTATGGGAAACAATTTTGTTTGCCCCAAGGCAATTTGTCGGCCTGTGATCAGCGGTGGCAGCAGCAGCAGCAGCAGCCCGAACAGTTGCCGCATTTTGGGAATTATTGATTTATCGTGTGCCCATGGAGACAATTCTCCTCCCCCCCCTTCCCCTGTGCCCCTGCGCCCATGGCGTGGGCACTTTGATTTCTATGCGCAGAAAGCAGAATGATCTTCGTGATATTATTTTTGCTTGCTTGCGATGCTTTGGAGCTAACCCACGCGACAATGGATTTGGATTTTGATTTTGATTCGGATTTCGAGTGGGGCACACATCTCCGCTTAGCTCTCCACTCGAGCCTCCTCAAAACTCAAAACTCTTCTCCACTGCTGCCTCTGCCTCTTCCTCTGCCTCTGCCTACCAATTGGCAATAAATCAAGACGCCCACACGCCGTCCGCTCTACGATCTCTGGTCTCTTGCGAACATAACAGCCTGCGTGGAGCTATGGAGGGGGCTTGGAGCATGGAGCATGGAGCATGGAGCAGAGTGCTTGGATCTGTTGTGGAAACACTTTCAGGGGCCTCGGGCCTCATTAGTTGTTGGCTGAAATTATGTTGCAAGTTTTCGCAGTTTCGCATTTGCAAATGTTCCCCCACAACATTTGTGGTACGAGTGCGAGTGCGAGTATCTGTTAGATACCATTGCTCTCCGCCTCACTCGACACCCAACAGCTGCTGCCCAGGCCCAGGCCCAGGCTGGTGCCAGATCAGATCAAGCCCCATCCGATCCGATCCTCGATCTGGCAAGCTTGTTGCTTCCCACCCAAAGATGGGCAATTTCATTCTCCTCCTCGTTCTTTCGGCTCATTTTTTTTGGTCTATAAATACGCAACGCACCGCACCGCACCATACTGCACCGTACTGCACCTCCCTCTTGTCATTGGACACACCGCCCCGGGCACCGCCCTGGAAAATCAATTGAATTTTCACGCATGTTTATGGCCCGCTCAACTTTCCATTGAGTTGTGTGTGGCAAGGGGCGACGCTACAGTGGGCACTCACTAAGACGGCAACAACCAAAGAAATCTCTCTGAGGTCTCCTCATATGGCAAATAATAATAAGTATTATTAGTACACATTTCTGGTCTAGGAGCTGCCACTTGTACGATGCTCAGGATACAGTCCAGAGGGATAGCCTGCAGCTGGCTTGATTCCTGGAGCATAAAAAGAATTCCATTTATCCTGTTGGGCAAAGCTCTAGGCCCTGAGGAACCCTGAGCAGCATTTATAGGCTGTTCCTACTGTGCTTTCGATTAGCTAAATCTGCGTTCTGCGTTCTGTTTTCTTTTGCTTTTGTAGTTCCCTTTGCCGACATAACAAGTGAACTGTTCTCATGGAGTGGAGCCTCTAAAGTCACATCACCCCACCCTCCTTCCGCCTTCCGCCTCTCGCTTTTCGCTGCTCTGCGCCTCAGTCACCCCAAAGTAAAGCACTTAATATCCCTAGAACATCGTCGTGCAACCAGGCATCAATTCTGTATCCCCCTACAGTGGCAGTCTCACAAGTAGTGCTTCCACTCACTAAAAGTTAGCCATGATCCATGATCCATGATCCATAATATCTGCAGTATAATGCGAACTTTGTAGCACAATGTCTACTCTTATTTATAGTTCAAATATATCTGATGTATATATTTGAATACCCGTTCAATGGGGATGCTCACAAGGGACTCGGCTCTGAGAGAGAGACGCCCATTGGCGGAGGATGAATGTTGAATGTTCCGTTCCGTTCAGTGCCTGTGGCCTTTCGTTTATGGGTAACTTTTGCTGCGACTCCTATGCCGTTGAACGCGACTGTGTGTCTGCTCGTTTTGCGTATTGTAAATCTCTTCAGCAAGTGTTTTTGGCCTTTTCGTCTTCCGTCTTCCGTCTTTCTCGTTCTTGGCGCTTTTTGCTTTTTTCTTTTTGCATTTCGCGTTTTTGACTTCATTTGTTTATGTCCGCCAGTGGCGGCAGTGGGAGGATGGGGCTGGAAGGGAGGGCAGCTCTGTACATGTGGAATGGGCTGTTGGGTTGGGTTCGGCTGGGGTGTCTCTTTCTGCCTGGGCCAACTATTTCGACGCCCGACGGATACGCACATGAGCACACACACACACACACACACGCACATGAAGACACGAATAGATATGCGTATGCCCGATGTGCGAACATCCACGATGCCCCAAATGGGAATGGGGGAACCAGCAACAATAATAACCATAAACTGTCGACCAGCCTATGTCTATGTCTGTGCCTAGAAGACCCCACACCAAACACCACCCAAGCGCCCCGGTCCATGCCCATGCCCCCACCCTACCCCTGCCCCAGCCAGCCGACTATTTGGCGTCTGTTGACCTCATTTCGGCGAAACGTTTTTTGTATTCATTTCTCTCTTTTTGGTCTATCTCGGTGTGGGATTTTAGCAGAGCAGAAACTCAACCCAACCCAACCGGGAACACATGTTGGGCGGGGCAAATCGGCAAAGCAGGGAATGGGAGCAGGGATCCAAGAGATCCACATTTTTCCAACGAATCAGCCAAGATAATGGATATATATGTATGTACATACATATGTACATATGTACCTATGTACATAGACAACGATACAAAATGAATCGATGCAGTCACAACTCTGTTGTCTTATCAGATACAGAGATACTTTTTATACCCGTACTGAAAAAAATTAAGGGGTATATTGTATTTGTGGTAAAAGTAGAGCAGAGAAGGAAATGATCAGTATCAATAGCCGAGTCGATAGAGCCATGTCTGTCTGTCTGTCCGTCCGTCTGTCCGTCTTGTTTGACGCCTCGTTCTCAGAGACTATAAAAGCTAGAGCAACCAAATTTTGTTTCCAGACTCATGTGATATCACACTGAATCAAGTTTCTTTCCAAATTGTGCCACGCCCCCCTCCGCCTTCACAAAGAACGAAAATCTGTGGCAGATGCAATAAAACTAAAAACGCAGTATCGTAAACAATGACCATATCTACCAGATTGCCAAATCTGGTACAGATCGGATCATTATTATGGCCAGAATGAAGAAATTAATTTTCAGTTGCTTCCCCCACCTCCTTTGGCGTTGCTGACGATATTCATTCTCTTTCTCGCTCGCACACACTCTCCTAGCGGAGGAGATGTTGAATCTAAATGGTAGAGAGTAGAATATCTGTTCTACATGTATAATCTACATTTTAGATGTAGATGTAGTTAACAAATGTAGCAAAAAAATTTAAAATGTAATTTTTTTTTAATTTTCATTCATAAGCTTACAAAATTTATATACTGACTGAGTACGGGTATAAAAGTAGAGTCGCGACTAGAAGCGAGTCACGTTCCTTCTCGTTATCAGATAATGAGTGTACAGATATCGGACATAAGTTCTGTTCCACAATCTGTGTGCCTGTGTGCACTCGACAGCCACGTCACTCGTGAATTAAATTTTGCAGTATTATGTTGAAACTAACTCTAATATATTTTATTTTTAATTCAAATATATTTCATATTAATATATTTCTTATTTAAATTTAATGTGTTTTATATATAAATTTAATATTTTTCATATATGTATAATTTAAAAATATTTCGTATTTAAATTCAATATGTTTCATGTTTAAATTTATTAGTTATTATTTTTCCTAAGCGGACCACATTTCATGTTCTCATGTCGTGAATTGGTTAAAGTTTTCAACTAGAAATAATCTCAACCTAAGGAAAGCTGTAGCCTTGTTAGTTAAGATATTGCCCCATGAGCAGAGATAAGTTCACTCTCCTGACATTTGTATTCAAAGCGGCAGCAGCTTGAATTGGTTGGGAATTCGAGGGACTTAAAAAATCAAAATCATTTAATATGGAATATTTAAAATAAATCGATTCCAATTCCAATTGATTTAAAAATTAAAATGTTCAAATTAAGTCATAATAATATTCAATATTAATACGAAACATATTCCAACTACAAATTTAATACTTTTTTCTATCAGTGTAAAGTGTATCGATATGATTTCCCATGATCGCCAGCCGAGATCATTGCTGAATGGCTGGGGCAGCCTTGTATGGCTACCATTACCATCCGACGATTTTCACCGGAGGATCGAGGGCTGCACGTCGCGCGCATACTGAGCAGCGATAATTTTAATTATAGTTACTCCCACTGCACTGCACTGCTGTGCACTGCAGGGAAGGGCGAAACCATTTCGCTTATCTCGGGTTGCACCTGAGTGGCAATTCCATTTGCCTTTGCATTTGCATTTACATTTCGTTGGCCGCATCTCATTTACAAAACAAATACCAACTCGTGTACGGCGACAGAAATGCGGGTATGTTAACATGCAACAAGTGGATGCGACACGGGTGCGAAATGAGATCACAACTCAAGGTGTTGGCAATTTATCGCTCTTTCCGAGTGTGACACTCACGCGGAGTACTTGAATACGCTGAAGTCCGCTCTGATGGTCAGCCATTCCGGCGAGTCCGCGGAGTCCGGGGAAAAAGCGAAATAACTTTCCTTTCACGAAGAATGGGAGCTCCTATAATTCACTTCCATGCGAGATTGGATGGGAATTGACAGGAGAGGAACGTACATAGCTGCACAAAAACAGGCTCTCCATTCTCTGGTTCCTCCTTGCAATCATATCACACTAAAAGCTGAAAGCTAAACTTTAATTAAGCTCAGAGATAAATGATCGAGAGATTTTTACCATCTATAAGCACAAACTTATACGAGTAGTACATATGTATTAAGATAGAGACAACATATACAAGTAGATACTTGCTGAGAAAACAAAAAAACACTCAGAGGTTTAATCCGAAAGCTTCTCTAGCTCAGCTGTCTAGCTCGCTGTCAGCTGTGTTTTAGTGTGCGCGAGGCCCAAGTCTCTTCAGTTCTCTTGGTCTCTTGCTTACGGACGTACGCTACACTTGGGTTTTGTCACTCTCTGAGCTATCCAACATAGCTGAAGATTGCTTCACCTTTTCACCAGCGGTGCCAAGTCCCGTAGTCCGCCCAGGTCACACACGATCCACAGGTCTCTCGCGTGAGAGGTGACCAAAGTACTTACTTTTTACACAGTTCTCAGTTCTCAGCTCTCAGTCCGGTGGACCCCACAAAGCGCGTGATCTGCACGTTTAGCAGACACTGGGACAGTGGGAAAGAGAGACAGACAGACAGACAGACAGACAGACAGACAGAGAGACACACAGACAGATAGGCAGACGATGGGTAGACGATGGGACAGGCAGAGATGGAAGGAATCGCAGGGGTTGGGGAAAGCATGACGGACATGACGGACATGACATTCGTTTGTCAGAAAATCAAAAGGCTTTGCTGCATGAAATACGAGTACGAGTAAAAGTACGCAGGTTGTGTGGTATGGGTGGGGGTGCGGGTGGGGATGGGGGTATGCGCGGATCATGCGAGTTAACATGTAAATGGATTTTTGATTGCAGGCGGCGGCTTTTGTTCCTTCTTTTATATATATTTTGGCTCTCTTCCCCACACAGCCAGGCAAGGCACAGCCTTGATCATGACCAGAAGCGCTGTCAGCGTTTATGGGTCCATGACACACAGCAGCTGGAGATGGAGATGGAGCTGGCTGCTGGCTGCCCCGTTCCGCATGACAAAAACGAAAAGATCGGCATTCGGTCTGCATTGGGGATGCCCTCATTCTGTCTCTCTTTCTCTCTCTCTCTCTCTCTCTCTCTCCTTTTCAGCAGAAAGTCAGCTGTGTGAAAGTTTGCCAGAGGAGGAGGAGGAGGAGGAGGATGATCGTTGGTTTGTGTACCTCCTAATGTACATATGTATCTTCATATATATGTATGTAAATTTAATCAAAGTCAGATTCAGCTGTGAATGACTATTAACTCTTATGAATAAATGTAAATGTATGAGTAGGTAGATAACCCTGCAGTTCTGGCTGTCACCGCATGAAATTGTCATAAGAAAATTTGTTCAGGCTCGACGTCGACAAAGGATCGAAACGGACGCGTAAGAAAGAGAAGCAGATATCCATAGATTTCCCTCTCTCTCATATTTTTATTAGTTTTCTCCACCTGCATTCGACCCTAACTCTTCTACTCTCGCTCATTTCGTCTCCTCAAAGGGATGAAGGCAGAAAAACCGATTAGTTGGTGCAATATTTTGTTGCGAGCGCCTTTGATTTTTTTTTAGTTGCGCGTCTATTTACATTTCTATTCCTTTCAAAAGTGGGTTCTCTGTGTGTTTTAAAGTCAGGTAAGTGCATTACAGTGATTACAGTGCGCGTTGTTAGTTAAATTAAATTGTTACATGGGTTTCGCAAGAAAAATATATGTCTGGAATGTAGATTCTAGAACATTCTAGCCGCGTGGTCTCGTTAACCGAGTGCGTCGCTGCGCGTGTTTGTTTTGCTCGAGAAAACCCATGTAGCTGAAAATACAGCATATTTAAATAAAAAAAATATATATGTGCAATTTGACTTAATCATTTACAGATCAAAACATTTCTGAAGTTGCTGGAGGACTCATTGCCCCAAAAGTGTGCTGTACGAAAAAGTAGTCCAGGAGTACAACCTGGACGGGACTTGCGGAAAAAATGTTTAAAATGCCGAGCCGGACTATATTCGGTTCTCAAAGGTAAAATCCAATTTCATATGTGTATTGCTTTATACAAATCAGAACATAACTCAGAAGTTACATTCCGTGGCTAAATATTTGTTTTTTTATATCATTTCAGGAGCATTGGTGCTTATTAACCCGATCGAGTCGGTTATCGAAGACCCTACAGATAATTTAAAATAATTAAAACAACAAACAATCTAGATATATATTTACTTTTATTTGAATGAAGTGCTTAAAGAAATTTTTGGGTGGGTTTCACATATGAAATTATCCGTGAAATTTCGTTTCGAGTCACCAGTGATTTCGATTTCCATATGGGACATTTCGAAAGTGTCCCAAGTGATTTCATATAGGACATATTTGGAAGTGTTCCGAGTGAAATCACTGGTCTGGTGGCTGTCCCGAGTGAAATCACTGGTATGTCCCGAGTAAAATCACTCATCGCCACCGGTGAGGTCACTGGAAAACTCAGTGACACGTCCATACGAATTTCATCTGGAGTTTCACCAGTGAGTCCCTGCAGGCTACGGACATGGCATGAGTGATTCACCGAATGAATCACCAGTGAAAAGTGACTTTTGGAACTGCAGGGAACCGAAGAGTATCAAATACTTCTTTCAAATGTATCTGCGAATTCGCAGTGTATATTTGCATTTGAAATGTATCTGTACCTTCGATATGCAAACACATCTTCACAGTGTAATGTTTCCCCATCCGAAATGGAGCATTTGTATCTGCATCCCAGTGCATGTCAGACGGATACATTCTCTCATCGTGTGGAATCTTCGATTTGTGCTCTCGAAATGAAAATCTATCTCCCAAAAATACATTTGTACATATGGATCTACCTATCTGCTGGTAAGTAAAGGCTTTCTGTTAATTAAATCCCTGAATATTCAAGCCACAGCTTCAGTCTTTACTCCAATATACATACATATGTATGTATCTTCATGGGAATCTCTATCTCCTGTCTTTGTCTCTATCTCCTGTCTTTGTCTTTGTCTGTGTCTCTGGCTGGAATGTCGAATAGTTCTGTATAAGGTCAGATAAACAGTGTCTGGAGCGGGGAAATCTAATTGCTTTGACCCACTGGAAGCAGCCGATAAGTTGCAGGACCACTTGCCCAACTTAGAGATCATCAAAAGGAAACTCGATTGGCGGCTGCCAAAGCTCTGCTCTTCCAGAGGCCTCAATGCCATGGGTATGTATCGCCACTTCGTCGTACATGTACGAGTGTACATACATATGTATGTATGTATTGATTTCTGATTTTCTTTCTGCTTTCTGTCCATTTTTATGGCCAGTGGCAGTTGGCTCCGCTTTGACTGCCCAGTTTGGAGCTGTCTGGTCTGGCATTTCAGGCCATCCACGATATCGAAGACAGTAGTTGTCTTCGACACCTTAAATGACTCTTTATCCACTGCACTCAGCCCGAACCAAATCAAAATCCAATTCCAAATTGAATAGTCCCAGTCCCAGTCATATGCAAATCAATGGACATCCGCTATGCTAATGGTCCGTGAGGAGGGATGGATACAGTGTGAAGGAGTGGCACAGACCAATCTGACCCACCGACCGGGGTATCTGACTGTTCTCCTCGCTATCTGTGCGGCCCATAAAAAGTGATAGGGAAATATAAGCACCCCCAGTATGAAATATCTTTGCCGACAAATATTTGCAAATATAAAGTAAAATTCTCAAAAAATAAACGAACCAACAAGAATAAAAATGCCAAAAGCAAACAAGGAAATTCTCACACATGTGGTGTAAACATCAGACCACCAAAATGAAGACTCTTTCTGTTTCGTATCGCAAAACAAACACAAAACACAAAACACAAAACCCAAAACACATCCGACACAATCCGACAAATCCTTCAAATGGAGCAAAAGAACTCGAACTCGGAATCGGACTCTTTACTCGTACAATAATGCTATTTAAGAAGAGCTTCAGCTTCAGAAATAATTTACCCATGAGCTGCTATTATTATTATTTATTATTATTATTATTATTCTATAGTTGGGAGCAAAAGAAGTTCTTTAGCTATTAGCTCGAATTCTGTTCACTGGAATTTCCGTATGAATTTGTAGGCAATTTTCCTTTTATTTTGTTGTTGTTTGGCTGGCCAACTACCTACAATATTTGTGGCCTGGCATCATCTCTCGAAATAATCAATATTCAAACACTTAAAGTCAATTCAAGCGAATACGAATACGAATACGTATGCAAATAGTAATAAAAACTTGGCCAAAAACAAGTTTCGCGCATTAGCAACAGCAACAGCAATCAGCAATCAGCAGCAGCAGCAGCAATGGAAATTCGCAATTCCAGTGATGCTGATTAATAACAATCAATGTCAGTGAATTAAGCTTAAAGCGATTTGGCCAATATTAAAACCCGTTTGACACATGTACATACATATTTATGCATCTCCATCTCCCCTTCGTGATTCGTCGCCCTTTGATTCGGTTTAAGGATCTTGTTGAGCTACTGAGCTTTTTCAGTAGCGCTGTTTTGCGAGCTTACTAAAAGACGATGATTATTCAGTATATACATACATATGTACATATGTATGTATATATTAACAGTTTATTGTAGTGTAGCAGATTCGAAGGGATAGCTAGCTGGATTCAAGACGGTGTCGGATTGAATAGCTCGATTTTAAGACGATGTGCAAGAAGTTATTGCAAGATCAAGACTAAATGAGGGCAGGCGGACCGAATTGCCCGTGCCCTAATGCAAGCGAGAGAGAGAACGAAAGAAGCGAAAGAATCTCGGGCTGCTGCTTAGCCGAGTACGAGCGATTGATAGACAGAGAGAGTAGAGTGGTAGCGAAGGCGAAGAAAGGAAGGTGCCAGATGAAGAAGCGAGAGAACGGCTGCATAGGCATTCTGCGGTGCAGGAGCATGAATGTTTACATATGTACATATGTATGTATGATTGTAGGTAGATGACAATTTAATACAGTGGGCAGTGCAAACAACGAACAATAATAAGGATTTACTCTACTGCTGCACCACTGTCTAGAATCTATGTACATATGTATGTATTTAAGTCCACTATTTGGCTGCGTAACCAAACAGATCTCTTCCACCAAAATGAGAACAGAGACTAAAAGAGGGACAGACAGGAGAGTTAATGGAGTCGAAGAAAGGTGTTTCTGTCCTTCCAAAGAATGTTGTCTGTGAGTATGCTGGGTATGCCCTCCACTATATGCCTAAGTAAATGATTTATTGGACCTATGGGGGGTACAGGTACACTTACCACTTGGTGTTGTTGGCCGAGTTGGCTTCGCCGATGGTGTGGGTGGCCACGGAGTAGCCGAAGTGCGAGTGGGGGTGTCCGTACTTGATCAGCGGCAAGCGCTGTTCCAGATTGAAGCCGTCGACGGCACTTAATGCCAACTGGAGGAGCAGCATCAGTCGGAGCTGGCGTCGGACAGGTAGGCCATAGGATGTTGCTGCCGCATCTGCTGCCGCGGCGGTGCGGCTGCGATGGTGCAGCATGATCGTGTTGCGGCTTTAAACTGTAGTTCTGGCAGTTGCACGTGCACCGGGCACGGCCCTGGCACGACCTTCGGCAGTGTCGGAGATCTCCCAGCAGGAGATAAGCGGACAAGGGCAGGCAGTCGGGCAGGCAGTCGGGAAGGCAGCGACACGGCGGCGCTTCGATCAACAGGTAGTTGCACGCGGATTTTCCTTGCTCTCTTCTGCAGTTGCTCTGCTTGCTTTGTTGTTGTTTTGTTTTTCTTCTCCGCAGCCACAGATACAGAGACACGACACACAGGCACTCAAAAACACACAGGTAAAAAAATAAAGGTGGCTGGGGCAAAAAAAATATTACGTAAAGAGCAGCACTCCCCGCACACTACGCCGATAATAATATCGTTGGGAATTTGATAAAGACACGTATATTTTTTATTTAATGAAATTCCAGAGATTAAAGCGCGCGGGCAGTCGGTCAGCATCACACAACCACACCACACCGCAGCAAGGTCTCGAGCCGAATTACCCGATATAACATATCGAATATTATATTTTATTCTACTCTATTCTGTTGTAGGTGATTTTATATATTTTGTATGGCATATATCAACGGACTTTTCTGAACTCAGAAAAAAATACGACACTATCTTTCTGTTGTTTCCCTTTCCGCGGCCCGATTCGAATGGGCGGCAAGGCCGTTCTTTCAAATACGCCCGCCTTTAAGTGTTGCTGATGTTCGAATAAATGTTGCCCGCCTCATGTGGCCAGAAAACGTGTGTTGCTGAGCAGCAAGAGGGTATGGACAACCAGAAAAACGCCTCATTATATGTGACATACTCAGGCCTAAGCTCACCCTCTTTTCAACATGCTCTGATTTCGCTGTGAAAATAACAGCAATGGTATATTGGTACCTAAGCTAAGGTGAGGCTTCGTAGCATCCACAGCTGTATTTTGTATGTTGCTGGTCGCTATAATTGTTGTCCATGCCACAGAAAACTCTCACGAACTCTCTCTCATTCAGCGTTTGAAAATGCTACGCTACTCCGTAGTATTTCATTTTGCTCTCGCTCTCCCGCTCTCACTTTGAACAGAGCCGTCTACCGAACAACTAAAAAGTATTCGCTCTCCTCTGCTCTGTAGTTTTTTCGCTGGATAGCAAGCGCAGAAAATGAAATGATGTGCTCTGCGTAGCCGGAGCGGTAGCCAAAAACTGAGAGCGAGATGAGAGCAGAGCAAATGAAATTTTTCATTTGCTACGGCTCTCATGTGTTTTTGTTTTTGGTAACATTCTGCGATCGCTGCTTCGTAATTTACCGTTATTTTAGGCTTGTCGCTTGCTAGAATGCTAGAACGTTGGAAAACATACTTCTTGTCAGACTTAATTCGACACACTGATGTAGATAACGCGATCGAAAATTTAGCTTTATTTTTAGACGAGGATTAATTATAATTAATAATTATTAGTTTCTATATGCATAGGTTCCTATTTACCTTAGTAAAACGGCTATACATACATATGTACATATGTGCAAAATTTGTTTTAAATTTTTCTTTAAAAGTAATAGCTGCTTTTTTGCGCAGTTACTATAAATTCTCGTCTTCCTTGAACTCCATTTGTGGTACTGTTAGCTTAAATAAGAGATCAAAGTCGAGCTATACGTAGAAAACGGTTATGTGTATGTGCATTCATGTTTATTCAAGTTTTGAGAGTGGCTGTGTTAGCATCGTTTCAGTAAAAGTGACAAGCAGATTGATTTGTGTCAAACCAGCGCAAATATTACATAAAATTGCATTTTTAGTTGAAAATGCCTCGTGGTACTGAATTGTCTGAGGAAGAACAAGGAAGGATCAATGAAATGAAAATAGCCGACATGAAAACTAGTCGAATCGCTCCACTAATGAACCGACATCAAAATACTATTTCGAAATTTTTAAAAGATCCAGAGGGTTACCGCATAAACCGTCGCCTTGGTCCAATACCAACCATCAGCAACCGGACAAAACGGCATATGCCTCAAAATCAAAGCAGAACTCGGATTAACATTCACCAGGCAACGTGTGAGCAAAATTTTGAAGGAAAATTGTAACCTCACATGTGAAAACAAAGTTGGCAAACCCCGTTTAACTAAACGGCATAAAGATGCACTTATGGTCTTTTCATAAAAACATTTCTGGGACGTCGAATTTGAAAATATAATATTTAGTGATGAAATTTAATTCAGACGGTTCAGACGGCCATCATAAATACTGGAGGGATCCGCGTCATCCACGGGCAACTTGTCACAAGCGGAACCATGGCATTGAATCGCTTATGATATGGGCTGCCTTTGGTGCTAAAGGCAAGTCTCAAATTTGTTTTGTATCCGGCCAAATGAATGCTCAAGCATATAAAGAACTATTAGAAAGTGAACTTGTTCCATTTGCTGAGCATTTCCATGGTGACCAATTGACATTTCAGCAGGATAATACACCGATTCATGTTTCTCGGGCTTCAATTGGTTTTTTTTTAGACCTACCAATCATTGAAGAAGTGGCCGGCAATGAGTCCGGACTTAAATGCCATTGGGGATCTGTGGGGAATCCTTGCAGAAAAAGTTTATGCCTGTACATGGCAGTACGATACCTTGAAATATTTAAAAAAAAAGATTGAATTATCAACTCTACAAATTTTGTCAGGCCCCGCAGGCTGCAGAAACTTCAGAAGCATAAGGGCAACTCCATTAATTATTAACAGAGTTAATTTTTCTAATAACTTTTTCTTTGGAAATGTTTTTCGATTAAAAATATGTTTGCTGATATAATCATTTTCTATGTGAAACATACAAAACTTTATTTTTTTTGTATTTAAAAAATGTATATGCAATTTGCTTATGCCTTTTTGTTTTGTAGTTATTAGCAGCTAACCAAATAAAAATATAAAATAAATCAGGAAGATAGGTGTTGAAAAAAACGCCATTCAAAGCAGTGCACATATAGCCGTTTTCCTAAGGTACTTAATAGAAGTATTGAGTTTGAATAAAATATGTTTTTTATTTCATTTATTAACATACGCATGAATAAAATAAAGATCGCAGAATGGTAGCAAAAACAAAAACACATTAACAATTTTCATTTGCTCTGCTCTCAGTTTTCTGTTCAAAGTAGAGATGGGCATGGACTGCAATTTTCCGACACGACCCAACACGCACTAGCACGCACGGTTAAAAACTTTTTAAACACCGTCAAACACGATATATTATACATTTTTTTTGTATACCTTTATTAACATTGATTTTACCTACATATAGGTTCTTATTTACATATTTTTATATGAAAATAACAGTTTATCAAGGTTAGAGCTTAATAAGCGTGTACCAGCGTTCATTTAATATTTGTCCCGAGGTAGAAAACACCCTCACTCTTGTAGCCGAGCTGGCTGGAATGGTTATGCAGCTTTTGGGATTTCATGTTCATGTTCACACTAAACTAGTTCTAAACACACACTCAAAAATCACGAAAACGGAAAAAACTTTAGTTATTTTTGCTCGTCGTGTTTTTTCGTGCCGATTTTGCGCTGAACGAACACGCCCATGGACAATATATAATTTTTAAACACGCGGGCGCCCATCATGTCACGACGTGACACGAAGAAAACAAGGTCCATGTCCACCTCTAGTTCAAAGTGAGAGCGGGAGCGAGAGCATAGCAATATTTGTATAACTCTTGCTGCTCCAGAGTAGTGAATGCGAACGCTGCTCTCATTTCATCATCTCTCGCTCATTTTTGCATTTCAAAGATGAGTTTTGAACCTTTAAACTTAAAATTATTTATTTTTCACACCTAGAATGTTAAAATATTTTGTATACAATCAAAAGCTTTGATGATTCGCGCACTCCTTGTTCGAAATGGTGAATGGTAGTGTGGCGTGTCTCAATCTCAGCTTTGATTTTGTTTCTACTTTGATTGTCAAATAGATATTTGTATATTCTTTGTATGAAAAATACATATGATATTTTCAATTTAAAATCATTAACTAATTAACTTATTAATTTAGTATCCGATTCCGTCCGGATGTTTGGTAAATTTACTCAGTAATAGGAATTTATCAAATAAACACCTTTCGACGTAATTTGTAAGGTAAGGTATATTATAAGAAATAAACTGAAACTTAGAAATTCAAGCTTAAAAATAACCATGTCTGACGGCCAAATAGTTCCTGAACGTAATTCAAATCCAAATATCTTAACTTAAACTTTAATTTGGTTGATTGGGATTCTTCCGCGTATTGAAATCGGGTGTCACATCACTCGGTTTTTGTGCGTTCACAGTTTGAATTGTAGCGCTTGGCGGGCACTTTGCGCTTCCAGCCCTGGCCGCAGCACGTTGGAACCTGACAGATCCGGAACGCGGCAGGCGCTTGAAGAAATCGATAGAAATGGTTTCGCAGTCGGTCCCACAGTGCACTGTTACCTTTAATTCGCTATAGCCAATTAATTGTCCAAAATCGAGTGAGCCCAGCCCAAACTTATTTAATTGAATCAGAGACCAGAGAAGCTCAACATCGACCATTGAGCACCGAGGAGTAGACAAATATCTGGGCGAAAACCCAATTTCAGTGACCAAATTCAGTTGCGAGTTTGAATCGATAATCGGGGAGGCTGTAAACACAAGGCCCCCATCCAAGCAAAACTTTCGCAGAGCGCAGCAGCAGGAGACATGTCTTATGTGAGTGAAATTCATTAATTATTAAAGCCTGTAAATATTTATATTATTTGCATTGAAACTATGACTATGGGATGGATGGTATTCCATAGCTACACAGCTTCATAATCACAATAATGATTATTTTTGTGGCATTGGATAACTATTTACTGTATCTGAATGATACTTCGTATAGTGATAATTAGTTTAGTTTACATGAGAAATAATTGCCAAAGGATAAAGAATCCGCCACCAGGCAGTCAAACATTTAATGTTTCCTGAGAGAATTAAATGAATATTTTGATATAATTTTCCCCTTGATCAACTCTACAAATCAATGTCAAAATGTGGAATGTACTTTTAAATACTCATAAATATACATATGTATGTACATACATAATGGTACAGTACATATTTATTATTTGGTTAATAAATAATAAATAAATATACAAAATCCAAATCCAAATCCAAATCCAGAAAAAATCGTTACTCTTTTTCAACTTTAATCAGATTGCATGCATTTTTTAATGCTAAATGTTTTGTGAATTTGTGAAATTGCAGCGCTTGAAAGCCACCAAATGCCCCACGGACGAGCTCTCGCTCACCAATCGAGCCATTGTCAATGTGGGAGACTTTCCCGACGATGTCAAGTAAGTGCCAAATAAATCGATGGGGAAATTTTGTATTTGAAATTGTGATTAATAATCCGGAAAAAAATAAAGGTACGCGGACATATCGCCGGCGCCCGGGCAGCACTTCATCTTTGCCCTGGAGAAGACGGTGGAGGTGCCCCGCGGCTATGTGGGCTTCTCCCTGGTGCAGCGCAAGTGGGCGATGGTGTCCATCAATCAGGAGCTGGAGGTGCGGCCCTATCGCTTCGACGCCAGCTCCGATGTCATAACGTGTGTGTCCTTCGAGACGGACTTTCTGCAGAAGAAAACGTGAGTAGATGGAAGCCATGGATGGGAAGAGTCGAATTGGAATTCGAATTCGGTTCATTGATTTTTCAGGGTGTCCCAGGAGCCGTACGACTCAGACCAGATGGCCAAGGAGTTCATTATGCAGTTCGCGGGCATGGCTCTGACCGTGGGCCAGTCCCTGGTGTTCAACTTCAAGGAGAAGAAGCTGCTGGGCCTGGCCGTCAAGTCGCTGGAGGCCATCGACCCGAAGACCTTGGGCGAGGGCAAGGAGGCGTCCATGCGCAACGTCCGCTTCGGCCGGATCCTGGGCAACACGGTGGTGCAGTTCGAGAAGGCTGAGAACAGCTCGCTGAACCTGCAGGGCAAGTCCAAGGGCAAGGTGGTGCGCCAGTCGATCATCAATCCGGACTGGGACTTTGGCAAGATGGGCATCGGCGGCCTGGACAAGGAGTTCAACTCGATATTCCGGCGGGCGTTCGCCTCGCGAGTCTTCCCCCCGGAGCTGGTCGAGCAGCTGGGCTGCAAGCACGTGAAGGGCA
This sequence comes from Drosophila subsilvestris, assembly GCA_035043285.1. Taxonomy (NCBI): domain Eukaryota; kingdom Metazoa; phylum Arthropoda; class Insecta; order Diptera; family Drosophilidae; genus Drosophila; species Drosophila subsilvestris. The sequence continues at coordinate 983,213 of JAWNNB010002181.1, read as the reverse complement.
TCCTCCTGTATGGTCCCCCGGGCACGGGCAAGACCCTGATGGCCCGCCAGATCGGCACAATGCTGAACGCACGCGAGCCGAAGATCGTGAACGGACCGCAGATCCTGGACAAGTACGTGGGCGAGTCGGAGGCCAATGTCCGCAGGCTGTTCGCCGATGCCGAGGAGGAGGAGAAGCGGCTGGGGCCCAACAGCGGCCTGCACATCATCATCTTCGACGAGATCGACGCCATCTGCAAGCAGCGTGGCTCTGTGGCAGGCAACAGTGGAGTCCACGACACGGTCGTCAATCAGCTGCTCACCAAGATCGATGGCGTGGACCAGCTGAACAACATCCTCGTCATCGGGATGACCAATCGGAGGGACATGATCGACGAGGCCCTGCTGCGGCCGGGCCGTCTCGAGGTCCAAATGGAGATCAGTCTGCCGAACGAGCAGGGACGCGTGCAGATCCTCAACATCCACACCAAGCGGATGCGCGACTTCAACAAGATCAACGAGGACGTGGACAACAAGGAGATCGCCGCCCTCACCAAGAACTTCAGCGGAGCCGAGCTGGAGGGTCTGGTGCGGGCGGCCCAGTCCAGTGCCATGAATCGCCTGATCAAGGCCGACGCCAAGGTCACCGTCGATCCCGAGGCCATTGAGAAGATCAAGGTGAACCGGGATGACTTCCTCCACTCGCTGGAGAACGACATCAAGCCCGCCTTCGGCACGGCCCAGGAAATACTCGAGAACATGCTCGCCCGGGGCATCATCAACTGGGGCACTCCCGTCAGCAATTTGCTCGAGGACGGCATGCTGTACGTCCACCAGGCCCAGGCGCCCGAGTCCAGCGGCCTGGTCTCTGTGCTGATTGCTGGCGCCCCCAACTCGGGCAAAACTGCGCTGGCCGCCCAGCTGGCCAAGATGTCGGACTTCCCGTTCGTTAAGGTCTGCTCCCCGGAGGACATGGTCGGCTACACCGAGTCGGCCAAGTGTCTGCACATCCGCAAGGTCTTCGACGACGCCTACCGCTCCACCCTCAGCTGCATCGTGGTGGACAACGTGGAGCGGCTGCTCGACTACGGCTCGATTGGTCCGCGCTACTCCAATATGACACTCCAGGCCCTTCTCGTTCTGCTCAAGAAGCAGCCGCCCAAGGGCCGCAAGCTCCTCATCTTGTGCACCTCCAGCAGGCGGTAAGTTCCACCCCCCATTCCTCCCCCATTGCTTTTCGTACTCATCCAATATCCAATGTACCCCAGTGAGGTGCTGGAGGAGATGGAAATGCTGACGGCCTTCACCTCGGTGCTGCATGTGCCGAATCTCTCTAGCCCCGAGCACGTGCTGGCCGTTCTCGAGCACACGGACCTCTTCAACAAGGGCGAGGTCCAGGCAATTGGCAAGAAGATGGCCGGAAAACGGTAAGCAAAAAGCACAGCCCCAATCTGCATTAATGATGCATCAGAGATAACGGTTTTGTCTGCCCTTTTAGCGTCTTCATTGGGATTAAGAAGCTGCTGGGCCTAATCGACATGGCCCGACAGACGGAGCAGTCGCAGCGGTCCATCAAGTTCCTGTCCAAGATGGAGGAGGAGGGCGGCCTGGATATGGTGGCCCGGCAATAGGCTGTCACCTCTGTTCCCTCTTGCTGTCTCAATTATTAGCTTCTAAGTGCAGTGACGGGAGGGATGGAATGCTGACTCCAAATAGTCGTACATACAAATACACCGCTAACTGCATATACATACATACATACTCGTTTATACATAGAACAATATTCTATGAACCCATATCCGAGCTTGGATTGGCGTTGTCTGTACGGTCCCCAGTCCAGTCCAGTCCGGTCCGGTCAAAAGAGTTTCCCGCGTCCTGTGCCCCAGCCAGAGCACAATCAAATCGACAGATATGTGAGACCCGTGACCTGATAATGGCCAGTAAATGGAGCGAAAGATTATTCAATTATAGATACTATATATGTATGTATATGTTCTAACTCGTTAATATACCATACGTATCAATATATTCACTCTCGTTCGTATTACCTGTTTTTGATTTATTATTCGTTTGTTTAAGACTTAATCAGATCCCCTCATGGCAGGGTAATCTTTCTCGTTAATATTGATTATGGAAGAGATGAGAGGATCACAGTGAGATGTGAAGGATTCATCGATGAATGAATGAATGGAAATGCTAAAATACAATGGAATATGTACACCAAATTAAATTAACTTAAATTAAATTAAATTAAACATTGTTAATCGTCAATGTTATAGATATACCTAATGAAGGAACGACACCGTTAGACGCCTGGATAAGGAACAGAGAAGGTCGTTGATGTATGTAAATTACTCTTAAATGAAATACGTTGATAGCATAATAATCCCTTTTGCTAATTAATTAATTTAATATGGAAACTTATCTAAAGCATTATGCTTTAGATAACTACACAGAAATATACACATATTGTTCACCGAAAATGTTATAAATATATCTTAAATAAAGACAAAACAACAAACCGTTCAATTCTCCCATTAAAAAGTCGGATAAGAATATATATTAATTGTCTAATTTGGACAGAGGCAGAGATGAATACTCGTATATTCATTTCAGTTATCTACTCGTTGGGAACTTCTATCAAAAACTGAATTTGAATTGTCTTACAAAGGAAGAAGGGGAGTACATTCCGGGAAAATGTTGAAGAAATCCATAATTATATGGTGCCATATGACAAATGTTTGCTTCTACAAGTAATGAGTGAGTATTTTACCCAAATTAAATTGCCTTCGCACTGATTTATTATCGTAGAATCCGGCAGAACGAGCTCAACAAATTACAGCGACTGGTTACAGCAAAGACATAAAAAGACCCAATCAATACGAACAACTGGAACATTTATGTATGTATCTTCTATAATTATGATTTAAATTTAAAAATGTCAATTCATGTTCAAATTAGCTTGTGCTATCCAATGCAGTTCAAACTGCATTCACAGCTTGCTAACTTACATATTTGAGTGTAAACCAAACAGAGAACGAGAATCGTGAATTTACATCAACTTTGATTCCGGTCTCGCGTATCAAAGTTGTTATCGGATTCAGGGCAACCTGAACACGATCGTCCCTGTCGACCCCTTCGGCCCTCGACAACGTCCTTGATCGTTGAGTCATTTTTCACGTAGTGTAGTTGAGTCGCTGTTGCAAAAGCTGGAGCTGCCCCAGGCCTCCACATTGCTTAATGATAGAGAGAAGGTTTACAAGTTGAAAAAATTCTCTGAATTTATGTATTCGAATACTCGTATAAATACTTATTACTGTAAAGATGGTAGATACAATGATAGAAAAAAACCAAAGTAAAATGAACTACAATACTATTTGAATTTAAAGAGCGATTTTTAAATACAAAAATAGTAAAAGTAAATAGAAGTCACTTTAATTCAAATATAAATGTATTAAAATGGCTTTTTTCAAAAGGTATATATTTAATCTTAGCACAAAACACTTTAAAATAAATATAATATATTAAATTTCAATAGAAAATATATTTAAATTAAATGTAAAACCTATTAAATTTAAATATTTTCATATTTATATCAAAATGTAAGTGAAAAATATTCAATATTAATACAACCCACTCTTGGATGAAAATCAATGGCATAAATAAGTGAAAATTGTAAAATTTCAGGGCTTTTTTCTATCGGTGTATGTCATTTTTAGCATTTTAGAAAGAGGAAGGGCATTAATAGTTTGTACTATGTGTTACAGGAATTGATAATCTGAGCAACAAGACCCTAAACGGCCTACAATTTTTTAGAGGCGCCTCCTGGCGAGCAAATATTGCTATACATAGTATGTATGTATGTAACAGACAGTCGGATGGTAATTCGTTTGTGGGAAGAGAGAGATGTAACGGAACATGTCGAATATTTTTAATTAGTTGGAAAGAAAATAGACGAAGTGCATAAATCATTTTATTTTGCATTAATTGAAATAAAGGAACGTAATTCCCAATATATTTTGTTGAGAAACGAAACGAAAATGAACGAAACCCTATGGGACCCCCATTTCGTGGAAAGAGGATAAGTGAGGTGCAGAAATGTATCGTATAAGTTACATAACTCATAAGATTACACACATATACATATACATACATTCATATATGAGTAAGAAACTAAGCAGATGTACAGATTGTACAGCTTCGCTGCTGGTGTGCCATGAATAGCTCGGAATGGTTTGGAATGTACAACGTACAACGCTCCATCGATAGAAAGAGAGAGCTATGGGCAGCGAATGAGGTTCAGATGGAAGATATGTAAGATCCCCAAGTCCTCTTCATGCTGAATCGGATATATTCCGATTATTTTGGGCCACTCGATACTTGGCAGAGTTGCCTTGGCAGTGATACTTGAAATAGAAAGGGACGGAGAACATCAACTGCCTGAAAGGGGAGCTAGGTAGTTGCCTGGCAACGGAAACAGAGTTGGCTATTGCCCCCGTAGTTTAGATGTTTTGCTGTGTTCGAATCACTCATCAGACAAATCGAAAATGGTGCGCAGTAAGTAGACCCCAATGGCCATGCCATTGCCGTGATCCCGAGTGGGCCACAGCTGATCGAATGTCGAATTCTCACAGTCACGGAGGAGTTGGTGCGGAAGAAGTCGGAGCACAATGAGCGGCTGATCAGCACCCTGGAGGAGATATCGCTGCACCAGGAGGACATCGAGCGCATTGAGCATGTGCAGAACTGGTGCAAGGACCTCAAGATCCTGCTCCTGCAGTCGAACCTCATCGCGCGGCTGGAGAACCTGCAGAAGCTGAAGCGACTGGAGTACCTTAACGTGGCCGTGAACAACATCGAGCGCGTCGAGAAGCTGGAGGGGCTCGAGTCGCTCAACAAACTGGATCTCACGCTCAACTTCATCGGGGAGCTGACCGGCGTGGAGTCGCTGCGCGGCAACTACAATCTGCGAGAGCTCCTGCTCATCGGCAATCCTTGCGCGGACTATCCGCACTACCGCGACTATGTGGTGGCCACCCTGCCGCAGCTGCAGAGCCTCGATTGCCAGGAGATCACGCACTCGGAGCGGCTGCACGCCCAGCGGCAGCTCTCGCAGCATCGCGCCGTCATTGTTCAGTGCCAGGCGGACCAGGCCATCGTGCGGGATGAGCAGCGCGTTCGCGTGGCCCAGCAGCAGGCGGCCCTGGCCGATCAATGCGCCGACATTGAGGACGAGGAGGAGCGCACGCGCACCTTCTGGAATGCCAAGAGCGAGCACTGTCCGGAGATACGCACAGAGATCGCCCGCCAACACCGGCTGGGCAGGGAGAAGCACGAGCCGCAGTCGTCTCTGCATGTGGCAGCCAAACGGCAGCCGCATCTCTTCGCCCCCTGCGGTCGTCCGTACAACCTGAACCAGGCCAAGTTGCCCTTCAACTTTCAGGATGAGGCCGCTCACTACTCGCTCCAGCTGCAGGTCTACAGGTGGGCAGCTGCAGCTCCTTCGATGTGCTCCCCACTTCATGTTCCTTCTTGTCCGTCCACAGGCACCTGGACACGGCTCGGATCGATGTGGATGTCCAGACCAATTACACGCGCGTCACCGTCAAGGGCAAAATCTTTCAGATTGCCTACAACGAGGAGGTGCAGCCAGGCGAATCCACCGTCCAGCGATCTCAGACCACGGGCCACTTGACGATTTTACTGAAGAAGCTGAAGGTCAACGAAATGCTGACCATCAAGGGTAGTCCGGCTAAGGGGTAAGGCATGACTGCATCTGCTCTGGCCCCTAACTTAGCCTGTCTGATTATTTTTTGTTCCCCCTGTGCAGGGCCTTACAGACTGCTACCACGCTGCAGACTGGACAGGAGTCGGTGCCCCTTCGCGGCGTTGTGGACATTGCCAACATTTGTCCGCCCGCTGATCTACCAGATTTGATTTAAGCGCAAAATTCGCTTTTTCTTTCATTCTTTAAATGGTTTAAATGGTTCAGCTATCAGTTATTCTATGTTCATTGCCAATCAAATGTTTAGCGATGTTCTATGGTAATCTTAATTCTTCTACATTCTCTATACACAAATACGTACGTTCATGCATCTGGCTATAATTTATTTTAGATATTCATAATTTTAATAGACATTTTTCGATGAAAATTAGAGTTGAATTTGAGGAGATTTATGTAGAGTCAGAGCACATAATACATACATACATACATACATAAGGCAATAAAGAGAGAGAAATATGTAAGGATATGAAATGCTTAAATATTTTCTATGGTAATGTACATAGTACATATATCGAATTTATTGGATTAAAGTTAAAAGTCTTTGGTTAGAACTGATATCTGTATTTGCGACTTATTTATGTATTATAAAATAGGAAAGATATCTAAGCTACATATGTATGTGTACTACACATATACATGCTTCCGAAGAGCACAGCGAATCATCTAGGGCGTCCCATCTCTCTCTCTTTTCGTTTGGATATCTCTATCGCTGCTTTATATCCTCTCTTCTATCTACCCCTCATTGTACAGTGTGGCAAGATACACACGAAATGAGCTTTTACACGAAAGAAACCGTGTAGGGGTTGCTTATGTTGTGCAGATAATTTTGAGCGTTTTATTGCCCTTGAGAAGTTTGCCCTTTTTTTTTTAAAAAAAAACAATTTAATCTATGTGGGGTTTATTCCAGCAACTTTTCTGAAATCCAGAGAAAGAATGATGGAAAATTATAAATCACTTTATTTTTTTTAATTAAAAAAAAGTCAAGATAATTTCTTCCCTGTGTAGTTGGCATGTAGAAAAACGAATGTAGTGGAATTTTTTAAATGGTTAAAAATACTAATATAAAATGGAGCACAAGCAACTATTAAACTTAAGTTTAGTTACTAAACTTTAGCTACCAATTTCTGCTCATTCCCTTTCTGAGTTATTGCCCTTCATTGCTTTTTGAGAGTTGGCATTTGAAGGCCATCGGCTAAATATCACGTAGAAATGTGCGGATAAGGAACATTATGGAATTTTGGAACGGAAAATCCTTTTGGGTAGGGTATACAAAGTACCATACTCCTCAATTAAGTCGTTGATATGTAGCAAATCGATTGAAAATATTTACATTTTAGTTAAGATATTCGATGAAACCTTTTTTTATAAAGAATCCAATAAATGGGAGTCCTCAAAACAATATGGATTGTAGAAAATTGATTCATCTATCTGATACAACTATATGTTTAGTGGTAAGAGTCCTATCCAGCTTGTTATATTAAATAGAATATATAAACAGGAATTTGATTGCCGTTCATAGACAGAGAACGCCCATTTTCGACCAATTAATATTTTTAATTTACGCACGAATGTTATGAAACTTGAACATTTTTTACGCGAATCAGGTGAAAGATGGATCTTTTCCGCTGTTTAACTGTTCTAATAGCCCCGCTCTAGGGTGTGCTAAGATGGTTTTTTGTCTAAGTATATATACGGTATATATTAAAGAACTTTTCAAAACGACCGCTAAACTTCATTTAGCGGACAGAAAATACTAAAATTTTTCGCTCTCAAATCATGGTGGTTTTTCAAAATTTGCTTTTTTTCCGAGGTAAAGAGAACGTTTTTTCATCAATCTGTTTTTTAATATTTAAAATTACCGCCAAACTCAGAAACATTTCAGCAACATGGGGAAATGAATAGGCAGTATTGTTCTGCAACTTTGGCACGGAACGCGCAACAAGTCAGCATACTTTAGTAAAATAGATATTATAGAATTGAGATATTGTTTGCAATTTCAGACTCCAATTAATGCAGAAACTAATCAGTCTCTGTTTTAAAGATATAAATGAAAATTTTGAAGCATATGGGCACCAATAATAGGATAGGTTTTGGGACCGGGATAAATATATACATAAAACACCAATTATATGCATCAATGGGTAAATAACATGTCAATCTAATACAAATTCATTATTAATGTTTCATAGCAGCTTGGAAAAACAAATGTCCATACTAGAGATGGGAATGGACTGCAATTTTCCGACACGACCCAACACGGCACGAAAATTTAAATTTCCAACACGCACTAGCACGCACGGCTAAAAATTTTCGGAACACGGTCCAGCACGGTCCAACACGAAATATTATAAATTTTTTTAATACCTTTATTAACATTGATTTTACCTACATATAGGTTCTTATTTATGTACATATTTTTATATGAAAATAACTGTTTATCAAGGTTAGAGCTTAATAAGCGTGTACCAGCATTCATTTAATATTTGTCGCGAGGTAGAAAACACCCTCACGCTTGTAGCCGAGCTGGCTGGAATGCCTATGCAGCTTTTGGGATTTCATGTTCATGTTCACACTAAACTAGTTCCCTCAAAAATCACAAAAACGGACAACAAATTAGTTTTTTTGCTCGTCGTGTTTTTTCGTGCCGATTTTGCTCTGAACGAACACGCACGCCCATGGACAATATTTAATTTTTCAACACGCCACGGAGTGCCTATCGTGTCACGACGTGACACGAAGAAACACGGTCCATGCCCACCTCTAGTCCATACGCATGCAGAATCTTGGTTGACCAGCAACATTGACGTAACATTCCGGTACACATTTTCGTTTAATGGTTGGCCGCTTTGTTTGAAACTTATTATGTAAGCAATCCACAAAACAGGATTTCTAAAAACAAGCCAATGTTGTACAAAATTGATTGAGAAATTGTATGAAATTGTTTTTTTTTAGGTCTGACAGGGCTAACTTGCTAGTAATATTAAACCGAATATCAAAATCTGGGAATACGATTTCAATCCATAAAATAGAACGTTATCCCATTGTGCACCAGGGGGGTATTTAATATTTCCACGAAATTTATGTAACTTTAACATATTTTACGCATTACAGGTCAAAGATTTCGCTGGTCATTTTTGTTTTGTAAGTAAAGAGGAGGATGGAGCTACAAGGAATCTTCACAGACAGTATTATTTTCCGCGGCTTAACAACTTTTTAAATAGAGGAGTTTTAAGTGGGTTAAGTCTCGTTTGATCGATGAAACATCGATGTTTTTAAATTGTTGTGTAAGCTTAACCCATTATGTGCCGAAGGGTTTTTAAAAAAACGTTTATAAGAATATAATAACAAAACTTGGTCGAAAACAGAGTTATTTGTTTCCAAGAAAATAGCTGTGGTGCTTAAATACTCATATGTTCTTAGGTATTCGAGGAGGTACAATTATTTTTTCAATAAACTATTGGATTAAGGGTGGCATATAAAAAATTCATCAAGTCGTCCAGAAGCAGCCCTTAGTGGGTTAAAGTGTATATGTAAAATTGTGAATGTATGTATATAAAGAGTGTATGTACCGTTCCATATATGTATATTATTTAGTATATACAACTAAAAATAAACTTTTTAATCTCTGTAATCATTCAAATATGAAAGATTTATATTATTCTATTTAACTAAAAACATCGATGTTTGAGAAAAATCATCGATTATAGCAGTGCTCAAACACTCCAGCTCTAGCGCACGTGCCAACTTGTATTTTCCATATTTGGCTGTTGTTTTGGGACGCCGTCCCCTCCGCACTCCGCACTCTACACGACAAACGCCGCACAAACAACGCCGCACAAGCCGCCGAAATGGGCAAAAATAAGCGCAAGAACAAGCAGCAGCAACAGCAACAGCAGCAGTCACAGTCACTGGCCCAGACGCCAACGCAGACGCAGTCGGAAGCAGCCTCTGGGACCTCGGCATCGGGCTCCGCAGAGGGGAATCAGCCAAGCGGCAGTCAAGGCCTTCAGGACAAGAACAACATCGATGGAAAGCTCTTCCCCAGCCTGAGTGGCCAGCGGGGCGAGCTGAACGCGCTGGTAGTGCGCCTCCTGGAGCTGGTGGCCATGCAGCCGGCCAATCCCAACGAAGAGTGGAAGCAGTATGTGGAGCTGCAGCTGCAGCTACAGCGAATCATGGTGCTGGAGGAGCCGTTGCAGCGGGCCGTCTGCCTGGATGCCACCGACGACCAGACGCGCCTGGCCAAGGTTACCGCGTTCAGCGAGTGGGCCAAGGCGGGCGGCGTGAAGAGCGATTGCCTGGAGATAGCCATCTTTCCTGGCTATCAGCTGGGCCTGCGCGCCACCCAGGACATCGCCGCCGAGCAGCCAGTTTTGAGCGTGCCCCGAACGCTGATCTTCTCCGAGGAGCACTTGCCCGAGACCGACCGCAAGCTCTTCTGCAACTTTCCGCTGCTGACAAACTTCAACCTGGCGTACGCCCTTGTCATCGAGAAGGTGCGCGGCCCCGACAGTGTCTGGCGCCCCTACATCGACGTCCTGCCGGCCCGCTACAACACCGTCCTCTACTTTTCCATCGAGCAAATGCAGCGGCTCCGCGGCACCGCGGCCTGCACCTCGGCGCTGCGCCAGTGCCGCGTCATTGCCCGCCAGTATGCTAATATGTACAAGTGCGCCCACATTCGGCCCGACGCCAGTAGCGCCTCCTCCATGGGCGTGCTCTTCACGCAGCATGGCCTCTGCTACGAGCTCTACCGGTAAGTGATCCCATTCCGATTTAATCGCATCCCTCTCCGAAATTCTGCAATAATCAATTTGTGGTTCCTTAACAGTTCCCGAGTTGCGCCTAAAAACACTTAGCACCGAATGTTAAGTTAGCATTGTGTGTACCTAGCAGGATTGCGGAATTAGCAGAGCAATGTTAGCGAGCAGTTAGGCACTGTTAACTAACAGTGCAGCTGGCATGCGCCCAACAGAACGGCACTTCTGTCGATTCTGTAGAGAAGGTATCTTTTATACTTCTGCAGAGGCCATTTACACCTTCCACAGGTGGAAGCCAGGCATCACTTCCGAACCGAACCCCCTTGCTCTTAGTCATCCGAGTCGATTTAGCTGTTTCCGTCTATCCTTCTGTCTGTGTCCATGACAAATTTACTACAACTGATGTCCCTGAAGAGGCTAACATTGGGAAGCTGTTTGTAATATCTGAGACTTTAACAGTTGGAGATATCGCGGTCCGCGTTTGCTCTACTACAAAAAAGTACACCCCCGCATTAAGCATCAATTAGCCCATACCAAACGACTGGGAGGTAGAGAGAGCATGCGGCAGTCTTGGGTTCCGACACATACATATAACATATATTGCATAGGTTACATAAGTCCACATATGTATGTACTCACTAAGTACTGGCTATAAAACTTTGCGCGAAAACTTCTCTGAGCTGCGCGGAGTTTACATGGAACGCTATATCATTTTTACTGCGGAAAATTGTTTGCTCTTTCTAATACAACCAAAATTGTATTGGTCTTTGGATTACTTGAGTGCCTCCCAGTCCAGATCCAGTCAGATCTCTGCAGCCATCTGGCTTTGTCTGCTCTAGATTACATCCAGATGGCTCATCCGTTCTTGAACCTGTCTGAACTATGAATGTCTTTATTTGTATGTATTTCCCCCTTTCTTGTCATAAGTAGATCTATAAGTCATGGAACTGTTTTCTTGCCTGGTTGCCTTTTCGCTTTTATAATGGGGTGAATCGCATCCGCATCCGCTCTTTAGACTGTTTAAAGCGGAGTCCACCTGCTCGAAACGACTCATCGCGGGGTGTGTTTGGTCGTACTTGAAATATATTTGAAAATCTTTGCCACAATTTGCTCTACATTTTATTTCTCAAAAAAATCAAATTGAAACTTATTTACATACATATTTGAGCGTGCTTAAACATACATATATATATATATATATATACATATATGTATGTATATATATATATTTATATTTATTTAATTATATCGGTATATCTATGCATATACTTCATACGGTCGCCAGACTTTCCAGTGTGTAGTGTGGCAGAGGGGGGGGGGGGGGGGGACTGGGGCATGGAAAGTGGGGTCTGGTTGAGACTGGTTGGGGGAAAATCAAGAAAAGTGCCCGCAGTTAAAAAATAAATCTATTCTCATATTGTTCTTGCAGTGAACATTGAACATTTATACTATTAGTGTTGATTTAGTTGGTGTCGTTGTTGTTGCTGTTGTTTTTGTTGTGCTTGTGGATCACACCCATCTATGTATATTTGCCCCAATCTAATACGAAATTCCCTCTTTTATTCGAGTATTAAAATTTGGTTTTTGTGTTTTGTGTTTTGTTTTTGTCGTCAGTGCCAAAGAAGGTGTTTCTTTTATTTTTATTTTTCGTTTCCTTTTCCATTAAATTTTTGTTCGTTTAATATTTATTGTCCTCATATGTAAGTGTTAGTTTTCTTTTTCTCGAATTTACCTATCTAGTATTCGATTTGGGCTCTGTGCTGTGGATCGTATGAACACAACTGTACCTTTATTTTGTTTTGGCTAAGATTCTTTGATATTTCTATTCGATTTATTAGCTTTTTTTTCGCTTGGTGCTTTAGAAACCCATTTGAATGCCGTGTCCTATGTACGAATGTATGATTTATGAACTTGAAAGAGTTGCATTTTGTCGCATACGTACTATCGTATTACATATCTACATATGTATGTATGTATGTATGTATGTATGTATGTATGTATGTATGTATGTATGGATGTAGATCTAGATTAGTTCGAAATGATAGTTTTCTGAGCTTACAGACTAAGTACAGTTAGCGTTCATGGCCATGAGACAGTATTGAGAGGGGTTGCCCTCTTGCCCTGGGGTTTTGTAGAATTTGAGCTTGGAGCTTAGGCTTAAAGTTTGCGAATGGAGGGGTGGTGTTGGGTCCCGCAGCTATGAAACGCTCTGTACGTACCTATATATGTATGTATGTATATGTTGGTGTGTCTTTTCGTTTAGTTTAGTTTAGTTTTACTTTCTCTCACAGAATGTTCGTTCTCTTGAAGAAACTCCTCTAATCGAAACTTGACCACAAAAAAAAATGTTGTAGTCTCAATTCTTAGACTAATCTAATTAATAATCTAACTTTTACTCTCTCGTGTCTATTTTTATATACCTATGTATATCTGTGTCTGTGGGGGAGTCTGTGGATGTATATATATATTTTTATAAAGCTTGGCCTAAACAGCAAAACCTATCGACGGTTATCGCTCCATCGATACTCGAGCGAGCCTGTCTAGAGCCTAATTATCGAACGATTTGCGAAATGTGTCAAAGAGATACTCCTGCACCTCCGGCGAGTTGGGGTCCATGGTATTTAGCTTCTGGTGAGCACTGCGTAGCGACAGGGCCAGCGAGGCGGATGCCGAGCTGCTGGAGCTGCCACTGTGTCCCTGGGAGCGTCCACACATCGCTGCTGTGGATGGCGGTGCACCGCTGGCGGAACCCGCTGCTCCAGCACCAGTTCCGGCTCCGGCTGTCGTGGTCAGGGAGGTGGCAGTGCTCAAGGTGGCCGATCCGTCGCGTGTGAAGAGCATGGAGCTCTGGCGCTGGAGATGGTGGACGGGCGTGCAGCAGGAGACGGCTGTCGAGATGCTCGCAATGCCCATTCCTGCTCCACCTCCTGCCGCTCCGCCTCCCGATGCCGATTCCGCCTCTTCTCTGCTGGAGCCAATGACCAGCTCCTCCATGTGCTGGCGCATAGAGGAACGACGCGATGCCGAGGCGCCCGTCTGTGCCATCTGGGGAAGCTTGCTCTTCATCGCGTTGTAGGTCTTCAGATAGCTGCTCTTGCGCCGGCGATGCTGCTTCCAGCGGCAGACCACAAAGATCACAAGGAAGGTGGCTAGTGCGGTGATCACGATGGCAGCACTGGCCACAACCGCCGACCGAATGCCGGACGGCATGCTGGCGTACAGGGTGCCCAGATGCTGTTGGGACACCGAGGTGGCCGCTGCCGCCGCCGGACTGCGATGGAACCCGGGCCCGGAGAGCTCCAAGTCGAGAAGATCGTGGGCCCGGGCCACCTCCTCTTCGATCTCATCGATCACATTGTCGTTCGGTTCCAGCTTGGTGTTGGCCAGCTGGGAACTGTTCAGTTCCTCGCCTCCTGCTCCGCCGTAGGGACTCACGCTCAGGTCGATGTCGATGCTGCTGGGCTCCTGCTCATCCGGCTCCGAGTCCACTTCCTGGGCGCTGCCGTTCCCATCGAGCAGCAGTCGCGGCGGTGGCAAAAAGTAGGGATTCCGCTCTTCGGTCGCCGTGGCCAGCGAGGCCAGAGCCAGCGTCTTCCACGAGGGGAAGAACCCGAGCGACTTCTCCCCGCGTGGCTGTTGCTGTGGCTGCTGGTGTGGGTGTGGGTGATGCTGGTGGTTGAAGGATACTCCTGCTGAGGACGAGGATGATGAGGCGGATGATGTCTGTGCATAGGCGGGTCCTGCAAATAGACGAAAGCGAGAAACGGAGAGATGGTGGGGGGCGGAAGAGCAGACAGACAGAGTGGATCAGGGATAAAGTTTATTTTGCGTCTGTATTGTGTATCTGTGATTGAGTATCTGTGTGCGTGAGTATGTATCTGTGTGTGTGTGTGTGTGTGTGTGTGTGTGCGGCGGTTGCAGCGAGCTGTCTGTCGCGTGTGTTGTGTCTAGGATTGTCGGGGGACATTGCCTCAACTGGCTGTGGGGCACACCACCTCTGCTGTATCAATCGATCCATTCTGTGATTCATCATGCAGATGGTGATCAATGAGTGATGCCAGTTTATCGATTAATAATCGTGCAATCATCTTTATCAATTTATTCAATGAGTCAATTATCTTTTGTTTAATTGAATATTCCACGAAGAAAAATAAGTATCACTGGTATTCCTGGCGACCAATGCCTCCTGGCCATTGCCATTATAGCTGATCATCAATTTCGGAATTATCGATGATGGTTATCGATGCACCTGTGAGAGGAGAAAAGAGGGGCACCCCCTGCCAGCCGTCATTCGAATATCCCCGACACTCCTAGCCGTTACTTACGTGTGCTTCTGGTGTGCTGAGCCGCTGCTGCTGCTGCTGCCGCCGATTGATTGATTGATTGATTGACTGACTGATCGTGACTGGGTGACAGATTGAAAGGCCGCGGCTCAGCACAGCTCAGCACACTCCAAAAAAACAACAAAAGGGGGGACACTCGCGCCGACCAACTCACTGCCGCCGCGGGCGCTGCTGGTGCTGCTGGCGTTGCTGCCACCGCTGGCGCTGGTGTCGGAGCCGCAGGGCGGTAATACCTCGGTTGCCGCCGGCCTTTTCGCTGTCGTTCGGCTCGATGTCTATGATGGAGGTGAAGTAGCTGGAGCCCTGCGAGTCCGTCTTGATCTCGTCTGGCTTGACGCTCTTCAGGTCCATCAGGTTGAAGTGGGGGAAATTCTCAAAAGCCGTCACAATGTCCATGTTGTCCTGCAGCACCACCTTCTGGCCAGGGTAGAAGCGCGAGTGCTCATCGCCCCCGCTCACGATTGTGGACAGGTGCAGCTGGCTGGAGCCGCGCTTTCGGTGCTCGATCAGCTCCTCGAGGGTCATGTTCCGCTGCTCGAGCACCTTGAACAGTCGGTTGCCCGACCGTCGATCCTCGATTAGTTCCAGCAGATCGGTGCGATCATCCACATCGTCCACCAAGCTCACTTGTGGTTGCTGCGGCTCCTTCTGTGAACCACCACCATACGATGAATCGGTTGGGGTCTGGGCCTGAGATGTTTCTGGTTCTGGTTCCGGTTCCAGTGCCAGTTCTGGTGCAGGCACTCGTGTGTGGTGCGTGTGGCTCTCCACCTCGTCGAAGAAGTTCTCTAGATCATCATCGTTGTAGTTGAGCTCCTCGCTGGCATTGCCTGGCTGTGGTGATGGCTGCGGTGGTGGTGGTGGTGGTGCTGCTGCTGCTGCTTCTGTGGTGTTGCTCCTCGCCACTTCTCCCGCAGCATCCACATCCACCTGCACATCCTCGATGCTCTCCACCACATTGCTATCGTAGAGGTGGTGGTGCTGGTGGTGGTGAATGAAGTTGTCCTTGAGCCGTTTCTGGCTCTCCTTGCTGCTGGCGTTGCGCAGTCGGTATCGAGGATTGCTGGTGGTGCTGGCCGGCGATGTGGCAGGTGCTAGTGGTGCCTCCGTGTGGGCGGATTCCCCAGACTCCACTTCGACCGAGTCTGGTTCAGGCACCTCCTGCTCCTGCTCCAGCTCCTGCTCCTGCTCCGGTTCCTGATCCTCGATCTCCTCAATGCTGTTGGCCAGGGTGCTGGTGAAGATGGGCGTGCTCGTGTCCACCTCCTGGCTGGTGGTGGTGGTGGTGGTTGTTGCTGCTGTCGTGCTGCTGCTGCTGCTGCTGGTGGGAATGCTGCTGCTGCTGCTGCTGCTGGCAGACTTGAACAGCCCCGGAGGCTTCAGGGTAGAGCGCATGTGCTGCCTCTTCTTGTAGAGCGGCAGGCGAGTGGTGCTGCTGGGTCCCACTGTGCTGGTGGCGGTGCTGCTGCCCACAGTGGGCAAGGTGCGTCTTGTGGTGCTGCTCTCCCGCGAAGAGCTGCCAAAGAGCTTCAGTCGCTGGAGTGTGGGAAACTTGGCCCTGGTCCTCAATGACTCCTCCTCTTCGCTCTCGTTGCTGTTGGTGGTTGTGGTGGTGGTGGTGCTGCTGCTAAGGTAGGCAGGCGGTAGGCGGCGCACTCCCTGCTTGTTCTGGTGGATCTGCTTCTTCGGGGTCTCCCCATGTGGCTGGGCGGAGGAGGCCGGGGCTATGGCCGTGGTCTGGAGAGCCAGCAGGGCATTCTGCTTTCCTTTAAGTAGGTCGTCCAGGGAGAGGTTCTTCTGCTGCAGGATCTCACTCAGACTTAGGCCGCCGGAGTTCTTCAGGATGTTCTTCAGGTCCACCGATGTCTGCAGCTTGGCCCCAGTCGGCGCCTCCTGCTCCTGCTTCTTGGACTGGCCGTATGGCCGGCGATAGGCCTTGCTCGGACTGCTCGCCTGCACGCTGGCATCCAGGGGGCTGCTGTGGGTGGGCTCCTGGCGGTGCCTCTGCTTGTCCCTCTCTCGTTCGAGGGCAGCCATCGGCTCCCTGACCAGCGGCTGCTTGCGCCTCCTGAGAGCCTCCGCATCGTCCTCGACATGACCACGCCAATAGGTCGAACTGGAGTCCGCACTCGAGCCCGAGCCCGATTCAGAGCCAGAGCCGGCTCCCGTGTCTTCCCCGGGATCCCCCATGGGGGCCATCGGCAATTGGGGTCGACGCTTTCGCTTCCGCATGCCCGCTTGGGCAGTGCGACGACGATTGCCATTTCCATTTCCGATCCCATCGTTCCCAGCTGAGCCCTTGCCATCCTCCACAATCAGCGAAACGCCTGTTTGCAGCAGCTGCAGGAGAACAAAAAAAAGAAATAGAAACAAGTAAGAGAGGAGTGCCAACATAGCAGAGTCATAGCAGGAGCCAGAGCCAGAGCAGGAGCAGGAGTTCTATTCTATTAAATTGCTTTTGCTATTATTATTTCTATGCATGTTTAGTTATACTCGTCAGACTGATTGATGAACCGACTTGATTGATGGAATCTGCACATTCTGGCTCGCATTTTGATTCCCCCTTTTCGTTTACTCTTATCCTTATTTACTCAAAAGGGCAGCCGGAAGCCCAACAATTATGTGCCCAGAAAATGGGAGAAATTCTGAGCTCACGATACCAAAATAAACATTTGTATTCAAGTATTCAAAACCGATTGGCAAATGATTCATTGTGTGTGCCTTGAAGAGGATTATAATTTATTTACGCTTTTTGCTATCACTGCTATCAATGCACAGGGATGCAATTTCTGACCCGTCAAGGGAGCTTCCATGTAATGCTACTTGTCACATTTCCGATTTGCCATTGCTGATACCATTTACCCGATGCACAATGAAGGGACTGCTCATTGCTCGGAACCTATTAGCTTGGCCAACAATTTCGCAACTGCCCCAAGAGCAACTTCAGGCTCTTTTATGCTCAGGTAATTAATTTTCAATCAGGGTTCAGAGCATCGGCTGGGAGCAGGACCGTGAGTAGCTGCACCTGAGATGCAGATAAAGGTGTTTGTGGGTGTGTGTGTTTGCGATTTATGATGACAAGCACAGATAATACAATGTAAATATGTATATGTATGCATAATGTATGTATGTATGTATGTATGTAAATTGATTAACTGCCAGACTGCCTAACCCATCATCATCCGCATATAATCAGACTAATGCAGATTGCACATCTGTACATATGTATGTATGTATGTACATACCTTTGACAGGGAAAATGGGGGGCTGAAATATAAGAGAATCTTGCGGTTTTCCATTGAACATTTGTCCGTGAATGGAGCTTTCGACCCATGCGTGATGGTTGAATGGATAGAAAGTGCATAGTGGATGGATGGATGGATGGATGGATGGATGGATGGATGGACAGACAGATAGATGGACAGAAATAATTAACCAAAAAGGCAATGACAAAAAATGGCAGAGAGAAGTGCCTGGAAAACGAAACTAAATTGTTGACGAAAAACTTTTCTTGGCGACAGCAACAAAAACTCATTACAGTGGGATGAGAAATTGTAAGGAAGCTGAAAGTTTTGCCTCAGTTGCGAAACGAAACTGCCACACAATGCTAAAATAATGGAGGAAGAAGCTAAAGAAAGAAACGAAGAACGACAGAAAGACAGAGAGACAGAGAGACAAGAAGTACGAGTAAAGTCGTTGCATAAGTCTGGGAAAATCGAATCGAGTAGAAGGGAATAGAGAATGCCGAATCCCGACCATTACACGCATTTCTCTCACGTCATTTGCCGTTACATCTCTCTTTCCTGCTCTGTCTGACACTGACACTGACACTGCCTCAGACTCAGCTTCAGCCTCAGCATTTGCCTCCTTTCCATGTCTTTTTTGTCTTTTGGTTTTTTCCTTTTTGGGAATGGGGAACGGAAGAGTCGTCTATGCATCCATAATGAAGGGGGACGAAAGAGAGAGAGTGCGACATGAGCCGGAAATCCGATTGTATCGCAGGAGTCTCAACTTGTCCAAAGAACAAACACGCAAATTTGAGGAAAAAGTCAAACATCTGCATTTCCTTTCAATCAGGGCATGCAAAGAGCTTTGGTTTCTCCCCAAAACAGCCACATTGAATGGCTTGGGAAAACCACAAAACTTCACGATTTTAACTTAATTAATATTGGAAGAATAATGAAGTGAAATCAAATTTCGAGTCGAAATCGATTGAGTGATGGGAAGAGCGGTTTCACTTCGAAATCGTCCCGATCCAACGAATGACAGGCTAAAAATCACGGCAAAAAAGAGACACAACCTGAAAAATTTGATTCTCTCAAAAAATGCAATGCGGTAGAGTTCATTGAATCAATATCTCTGGGCTGATGCCACTCCTTGTACGCTATCCGTTACGTACGCACAGAGCCATGTTGCATGGGGGGGGAGTCACACCATAGGACATGCCATGACACACACTCGCATTGTGTGCACACAGCTCGGCATCGTTCATGCCTGTCAACGGCAGACGCTGGCTCAGTAGGAAGCTGCCAACATTGTCATTGGGCTTCAAAAGTTACCCCGCTTGAGTTGTCGTTTTTTATGGCCGCCTAACGCACTGTTTTGGGCTTGGGGGGCTTGGGGTGCAGCAGTCGATAAGTGTCAGGGAAAGCGATGAACTTGTCATCGATAGGTGAGACACAAGAGGCAGGTACAGGTACAGGTACAGGCACAGGCACAAGCCAAGTCCAAGCAAACCAAAAGTTGCCTCTACTTAGGGACTTAGGAGCGCATTCAAGTTCATTTATCCGCTCAAATGTGGCAAAGGGAAAGGCAGTGAAGGAGGGTGAGACTCTTGAATGCTGATTAACTTTGGGCGAGGCAAAGGTAAAGTCGGCTCAAAGAACCCCCTGCCCGGCTGTTCGGCCGCCCGCACACTCACTTGAGTCTTTCCAACACTGGCATTGCTCGCTAATAGCTTTACTAAAAATATTCGCCCACTTTCAGTCTATGGAAAGTTCTCGCCACAGGGACATAACAGCCAATACAAAGGAAAAGGTTGAGAGCAAAAAAGTTGAGAGATCCTCCTACCTCCCTTCCTCCCTTCCTCCGTTCCTCTCGTCTCGTCTCCTTTCCTCCCTTTTGCTTGGGACTTTCTAAGAGTTTTTGGTAATTTCACTAGCCAGAAATAAATACAGCCAACAGAAAAGAGCTAACTTACTGCTTTTTGCTGGTGTTGTTTTGCTGGTTTCGGTTTGGGTTTCAGTTTTTGTTTTGGTGCTGGTGCTGGTTCTGGTTCTGGTTCTGGTGCTTGTTCATGGTGATTTCTAACAAAGTGAGTGGCAGCGAGGCCAACCCTTGGCCTCCCCTTTAACCACTTCAAACAAGTTGCTGCTTTTCATAATTAAATTGGAAAATTTATGCACAATTAAATGGAAAAGTTTTCTTTGTGGTCTGACTGTGGAAAACCAAAAAATGCATAAGCAAAAAGCTTTTCGACTTTTTGATTTGTCCCGCCCCATTCTGCTTTGCTTGCCAATCCTCCGATCTCCAGTTTCGTGTGACCATCGACCATAATTTGACTCGTTTGTTGCAGATGGGCCGTGTCGACGGTGATGACGCGCCAGAATCTGGTGCCACGCGAGCTGCAGGCCAACGATGACGGTGACGATCTCAGCCAGTTGCCCATTTCGGCCTTGATACCCTACTGGGACATGGCCAACCACAGGCCCGGGAAGATAACCTCCTACTACGACAGCGGTGTCCACCAGATGGACTGCACGGCCCAGGAGGACTGCAAGAGCGGCGAGCAGTTCTTTATCTACTATGGCGATCGATCCAATGCCGATCTGCTGGTCCACAATGGGTAAGTACGGGCTGGATGTCGCAATGATCGCCACCCAAAGTCATCCCTCGCTCTTGTATTGTATTTCGCACAGCTTCATCGATGTGAACAACCGGAAGGACTACGTGAAGATCCGTCTGGGCCTGGGTCTGTCGGATGCCCTGGTAGAGCAGCGGGCCAAGATTCTGGCACGACTTAACATCGAGCGCAAGGCGGAGCTGAGGGTGCTGCCGGCTCCCGACTACATCTCCGGCGAGCTGCTTGCCTTCGTGCGCGTCTTCAACATGAGCGCCGACCAGCTGGAGCATTGGGGCAGCGACCTGGAGCGCGCCGTCGACCTTCTGCACATCGACTGTGCACTGGAGACGGATCATGAGACGCGCACTTGGCAGTACTTGTACCAGCGGCTCAAGCTGCTGCTCGGCGTCCTCGAGGCCACCTACAAGGAGTCGGAGGAACTGCAGCAACTGGAGAAACTGCAGCTGACGGAGGGGGAGGAGGCCAAAGAGAAGCAGCCGGGGCAGGATATCGATCTACTGGTGGTGCAGTACCGCCAGCTCGAGCGTCGCATTCTCGCCGACGCCCTCGAGTATGCCCAGGAGCGGTGCAAGGTCTGAATCGGCTCCCGCTCCCCCAGGGCTCCCTAAGATTAACCAAACCAGATGAACTATCTTACGAGAGCATCACTTACGAAATTCGAGTGGCCATCTAAGCAGGAATAACTCATTTAGCAGTAACGACAAAACGCGTTTATTTAAGGTTAACTTATTTTAATTTCAATTGCTTTTTTTTTTCGCAGTAGATCATAGTCGTTTGAAACCAAAAGAACACCACATCCACACCACTTTTATGCTTATTTATCGATTGTGAGCGACTGTAATGACTGTCGACTGTCGACTATCCATTGCATTAGGGCTGTCTTCATCGATAATCTATTTCTATATTGTAGTCTGTCTCGATCTTAGCTCGCTCTTTGTGCACAGCAAAAGCCACGCACAGAAATATGATTATGAATCTAGTTTCTAGCAACTATAATTTGTTTTGTTTTGTTTTCTTTTGTTTTCTTATTTGATTTCATTTATTGATAATATTTGTTTTCGAAAATAAATATGAAATTAAATGCAGCACTGGCGATAATCTTTGAATGAATACTCGTACACCACATGGCCCTGGCTTGAGTGAAGCTTTCATCCGTTCAGCTAAGGGACTGATATGAGTAGCTCCTCATTCTGATTAGGTAGTATAAATATTTTGTTTCCGAATTGCAGGCGTCTAGTGAAAGTCAAAAGACTCTCGAGTGCCGCATACTCGCCAACTGCTGCTGCTCCTGCCACGTGTCATTCGAGTTTAAAGAGTTAAAAGCCTCGCGATGACCTATGACACGCCTGATTGCAGCTTTAACATCCGAGTAACCTTTCATGCTGCAAGAATTTATATGGTGATGTGGTGCATTCCCCATGGGCGATTTGTGAGCACTCCTTTTCCAAAAATAAATCGGATTTGTGGCATATGGCTGCGTGTCTGTGGGTGTGTAGCCATTCAATTGCAAATAACTAATTGACTTGCCAGACGTCCAGCGTCCAGCGTCCAGTGACAGCCTCAAAAACCAATCAATTTGCGAAACTAATCCCCATACACCCTCTCAGATGCCTTCTGGTGTTGTATGTAGATGTAAAATATTTGATTACGATGTGTGGAGCTCTGGCAGTGGGTCCTGGGAGTGCGAGTGCGAGTGCGAGGGCGAGTGTGTGGCAGGTCAACACTGCTGATGGATGGGCAAGTGGAAGTTCGCCAGGGAACTGCAGTGGGTTGATGGCGTAAAAGTAAAAGTAAAAGATGCGAATATCAGGAGCAGATACAGCTGTAACTAAGAGATCCCATCTACGAAGCTTGCAATAGTATCTCCAGCCGATTCTGAGCCAGCTGCAATTTGTCTATGTACTGGACAGTTTCCCTTGATTGTTGTCGTTCGTCTGCGAGCATAGATCAGCGTAAATCTTGAGCAAAAACAGTCTGAGAAGGACAAAGCTGAAGATGCTCGCAGGAATGATTCAACTCGTTCCTCCTTGTCATGTGTCCCATCTCTGCTGGAGTTGTGGAGTGTCCGGTTACTGAATTAACGACAACAATCCACATGGCAGTTCCAGGTGATGTCAATTATGAAACCAATGAAGATGAAACTTCGGAGAAGGAGAAGGATAAGGATGATGTTGCTGCGGCTGCGGCTGCGTCTGGGGCTGGGGGCTGCATATTTTGAAATTAATGGCGGAGGCGTAGAGTGGAGCTGCCAAATGGCAATAGCGAACACTTTGGAAATGTCATTAAAATGGCTCGACGACCCACAAAAGCCAATATGTATGTACTGGATTGAATGCCAGTTGGCCCAGTCCGCACGGGCTGGACTGGTACTTCTCATTCCCCGGGAAACCTCGACTGACATTTGATTTGACACTCGAATAGCTATTTTCCGTATTCACATTTCGCGTGCAAACACATCCAAACACCCGCGGAGCCGCCGGAACCGCCGGAACCGCCGGAGCCGCCACCTGCCCACTCGACAGTTGCCACAGAGCTGGCACTCAATTTTCACGCTCGTTTGGGGAAAAGGTTTCCTGAGCGGGTGTGGCAGTTTGGGCGAAAAGTGTTTAGGCAGTTGATTGAAATATTTGAAATATTCGAATGGGCTGGCGGGCAAACTGGGTCGTGCATCAATGGGGAAGGAGGGGATGGGGGCCTGATTGTTCATGAGCATCGTTATCGATTCGGTGAGTTTTGAACTCTGATCTCTGCCCCCTTTCTTTTTTCCCCTCTAACTCTGCTAATTGCTTCGACAATTTTGTTGTGCCGTCCAAGCAATTAGCAAATGGCAAATCCTCGTCCTCGTCCTCGTCCTGCCATGTCGAACGCCTCTCTCCGCAATTCGCAACCCATTCGGGTGGTAACAATGCAAACTTAAGCTGCTTAAAATGTATGCACCATGGGTCATAAAAATGATGACCGCTCCCAACAAAAAGCGAACCAAATTGTTGACATTGCGTGTGCCACACCACACCACTCGCACCCGCACTCATACTACTTATACTACCCATACCAGTGCAGGGTGCTTCAGCCAGAAATATGCACGAGTACAATATATACTTAGTATTTATTTTGGTACCGATTCCAGCATTCTTTGGCTTGAATTTCAATTGGAACTTATGAAGGGAATGGACTTCTTCTTCCTAGTTACTTAGCTCGATACTTATCGGTTAATGAAGTGGCTAACCAGCACCAATGTATTTATTTATATATGTACAGTGTACAGTAAATACGGCTTACTTCACTTCGCCCCCCCCCACCACATTGACTGTATGCATAAATTTACATTTTCTTAGGGCATTTCATGACTCAACTCATATACATATGTATGTACATACATACATAGTACATATTGTACAAGTGTGTCGACACCCTGTACTTGAATGAATAAATGCCGGAGAGTGTTCGAGTTTCTTCCTGTATGTGTGTGTGTGTGTGTGTGTGTGTGTGTGTGTTCCTCTGTGCGTATACGCGTTATTTGTTCGGAAACTGTTGCCAACTGCTGGAATTTCTTTTGTGTGTGTGTGTGTGTGTGTGTGTGTGTTTTGCCTTTTATTTTGTTGTCGGAAATAAATCTAGGCATGCTGCCACGCCCCCCCCCCCCCCCCCCCATCGATCCGTGGTTAGGGGCGGCATGTTTGCTTAAATCCATGCTTGTCTCTCTCGCCCTGCTGCAGAACTGCACCGCCCCCTTAAGCACTTAAGCGCATTTCCATAGATTTTAAGGCGATTTGATTTTCAACGCTCATTTGCATGCGGCCAATTGCTGTTGGTTGTCACCATACTGGTACAATGGTGTTCATGTTGTTCGGCTTGTTGCTGCTGGTTGTTGCTGCTGGTGTTGCCATTATTAAGTTATGCTCTTTGTTGCCGCTTTGTGTGTTGTCAATTGATTTGCTCAACTTAAACGTTTCGGAATTGGCTTAGTTTGCATTCTGACATTTGCAAAAGTCAGAACAACAACAGATCAAAATCAAAGGCCCACAGACTCGGGGATGCATAAGAACAGCTACTGAGATAATATTAGAAAAACCTTTAAAAGAGCCCAAGCCCAAGCCGAAGCGAGTAAATGTATGAATCTCAATTACAATATATAAAACACGTATGCACATATACATAGGTGGTGCTGGTATGCATCTAAGTTATGTACATACATATGTACATATGTATGAACCTGTGGGGAAGAACTTATCCTCTTTGAATAGTCTTCCCTCGTTATAAGTTGATCCGCAATGGTCTCCGATCCTTGCCGCGATCATTGTTCAAGCACGTGGCTGCAGTAGTCTCTCGCCTTTCAATTTCAAAGCATTCAAAAGCAGATTAAATGTTACTTTAATATCTACAGCTATAAATATCAGTGGGCTATTTTAACCTCGAAGTGTATCCATCGTTCCTTCGATGTCTTAGATGGGACTATATATAATTTGAAATTATGTCTCCACTTTAAATATATTTGGAATATTGACTTTAATCCTCGTACATCTCGGATGCTCCCTCTGCCGTTCTCCTGGCATACCTTAATTTTTGTGTTGTCTTTGTCTTTGACTTTGTCGTGCTCGGTTCTTGTTTTCGTTCGTAATTTCAATGAATTTACTGCAGAACAATGGAATAATTAAAGAACCAAAAGGCATTGCCATGGGTCCGGGTGCTCATAGTAAACTCATAAACTAAATGTACCCCAACAGTGCGTCTCACAACTATGCATAAGGGTGTTGTGAATTTAATTTACAGATGCACATCTCGGTCCCATGAAGGAAACATGAGGTAGAGGCAGAAGCAAGGGCAGAGGCAGAGGCAGAGGCGCTGTCAGATGGCTCTAACAAGGTTAAGTTGAATGGAAACTAATTTGCATGGCACGTGACTGTACCCCACCAGGGTTGCCTGCATCGTGTTTGTTTGCAATTAACTCGGCCATTGTTGTCAACAATGTTGTTGCGCGAAACGAAGAAGGAGAATCGCGAGTAGCAGCAGTAGAAGGAGTCGGAGGAAGATACGGAGGTCGACGGAAAAAGAGAAAGAGATTCCTGCACTTTGCATTGGCAATACCCACGCAGCGAGTGCTACTATTTTATTTGCTAATTGCAACACTCAAGACAGGCCAAGTGCAGTAGACGACAACGACAAGTGCTCGACAAGTTTGTTGCAACAAACGAAGACAACGAAGGCGCGGACAGTGGTTGTGGCAGGGCTGGGGCTAAGGCTGAGGCTGAGGCTGATGAACAGGCAGCATGGTAAACAAATTAAAAGTGACGCATTTTCCTCACTTCGTCTTCCTTCGCTAAGTCTTCTCCAGTTGCTGTGGCTCCTTAACCAGATACCCTGTATTGGGGGTAGTTTTGTTAAGGCACAATCCGCCTCTGCAGACATTCTTCTTTTTATTTATATTTCGTAAAGATCTCAGATAAACTTTGATCACAGAATATATAATCCCTGGAAAATAATGGCTCAATTCTCTGGGTCGCTTTGTGTGGTTCCTACCCATTCGTTGATAGCCTTTTTATCCATAAAATACATGTACCTACATATGTATGTATGTACATATGTACATATATATTCATGACCAGCATCAATGTATGTACATATGTCTCAGAGATTATAAAAGCTAGAGCAACCCTATTTTGTATCTAGAACTCTCGATGAGATCGGACTATTATTATAGCCAGAATGAACAAATCAATTTTCATCGGCTTTCTCTCTCTCTCTCTCACACACACCCACCATTCCTCATGTATCGGTTTGTGTTGCTGCCAAAGTTGAGAGTTGATAAAGGGTTAACTATCCACTGAACTATAGAAATCTCCAGCTTGTGGAACAACTTCCACCTTCCTGTGACATTCCACCAATAGGTATCCAACATTCTGCCTCTCTAATGTTTTAGCTGACTTTTTTTGTTGCATCTCTGCATTTTTATAGTTTTACCTTGCCTTTGCTTGCAGTCGTTGCAGCCCCAGCAACAGCATTTACATAAAGGGAACGGAATCAGGTAAAAAAAACACCAAGAACTGGGGCTGCACTTGCGTAGGCGCCGTAGGCGTGGCATTAACCAAAAAGCCAGCAAAAAGCTGACGACGTTTGTTTTCTTAGGACCCTTGAGATGGGCAGAATGCCGAGGCAAAGAAAAGCTGGCGAGCTGAAGTGCAGGGGGATGCGAAAAGCGAAGGAGAACTCACAGTTCTGCTTATTATTTCTTAGAGAAATTAAGTTTTCATTCAGCTCAAGCGAAGGGATAATTTTATGGTTTAATCCAACGAAATTAGCATTTTGTATTTAGCTGAAAGAAATTAATCCATTCATTCTGCCACCTCTGTAGAAATTTCTTTATGTATATATTTTTGTACTTCTCCTTTAATTGCATATTAATGACACAGGCCCAATACATTTTTCTTAAGCTATCTGTTGACTGAAACCTCTGTTATATGGGAGATTTATACACTGAGAAAAAATAGAATGGTAAAAAGAAGCAGGGTCTGCTTTTAAATTTAGTCCATATGTATATAAAACACTTTGAAACTAATTTATTATGTTAAGTGTGTAATTTAATATGTTTTATATATGTATGCTCTGAATATTATTATGACTTAATTTGAAAATATTTGGTTCGAAATAAACGGCCAAAACAGTTTGTCTTAAATATGCCATAATACTATATGAACTATTAACTATTAAGTACGAGTATTTATATTTGATGCCTAAAGAATTCCCATAGAATTATAGCTGCTGCCGGCTTGAACACAAATCTCGGTGACAGGGAAACCATCTTTACGCAGAGGTATAATCATAAAATATTAAGTTCCAATTGTGGTTGCAAAACTTAAAGACACACCCTGTGGTGTGTCCGGCTCTTTTGTAATTTCACTATAAAAAAAGGGTTTTCTTCCTATTTTTGGTGTTTCTTTGGATAATAATACATTCTTTGTCCCAATGTGAACTAAAACAAAAAACGAGAAGGAACGTGTGAGTCGCTTCTGGACGGGACTCTACTTTTATTCCCGTACTCAATCAGTATATAAATTTGTGAGTTTTTTAATATATTTTACATTTTACATTTTTTTGCTACATCTGCTATCTACATCTACATCCAAAATGTCGATTATACATCTAAAATGTATATTCCACATTGGTAATTTAGATTCCGCAAAGGTCGCGCATTACACAGGGCAGAGGGTGTGCGAGCGAGAAAGAGAATAAATAGCGTCAGAGGAGGTGGGGGAAGCATCTGAAAATTAGTTTCTTCATTCTCGCTTATGATCCGATCTGATCCAGATTCGGCAATCTGGTTGATATGTTCATCCATTACGATTCTGCGATTTCAGTTTGAGCGTTTCTTCAAAATTGTAGATGCCACAGATTTGTGTCCTTTGTGAAGGCGGATGTTGAAACAAACTTGATTCAGTGTTTGGTTGCTCTAGCTTTTATAATCTCTGAGAACTAGGCGTCAAACAATGTATATACTTTGTGGGTTCGGAAACGTTTCCATCTCTGCGTTACACACACTACAATATACTTCTTGACTCTTCGAGTACGGGTATAACGAGGCTGTACCAATCTGGTTGATCCAAAATTCCTCGTCATCAATTACATAAGTCAGCTGTTCTCATAACGCAATAACCTGCGTTCCTTACGAAATCGATAGCAAAACCACGGCAGTGTAAAAAACTATTAATCATAATTTACATATCAATCATTTTTAGCGTCAGAAACAGTCGACTCGCAACTGACGTTCCATTCTATCCCATCTATTTTTATCAGCGTTTTCCAACACTTTCAGATGTCACTAAAGCGATTATGTACAGTGACAGTCTGTCAGGGACGAAGACAACTGATGCTCTCGTCTCGCTATTGTTAAACCAGTTAAAAACACAATGACCTTTGAGGGAAGATGGTCCAGAAAGAGGCGGCGTGACTTTCGGCTGTCAAAATCATTTTATTACGTACCTAGGGCCCATATGAATTATCGAAGCATACATAAATACATATGTATGTACACATACATAATATGAATGAATAATAATATCCTGGAGCTGCTGCCCAAAGGGAATGCATATTTACGCATACTTTTGGACCTCAATTAATAATTGAAACAACTTAAGCAGTTTAAAGGACAGACCGCCAGACTGCCGGCCACGTGCATAAACACTCTCCATAAATCGTTCAGCTATGCCCAAGTACAATTAAATTCTGTCAGGATTGCCTGGGCCCAAGGAGAATTGTTTCATTTTGCTGTTAAATCTATAATGTGCGCATTACGCAATCAAGCAACAAAGCAGCAGCAGCAGCAGCAGGAGAGGGAGAGGGAGAACCGCACAACATCCCTTGGGAGCAGCCGTGGCAGCAAATTGACAGATTTAAGGGGGATCCGCTGGGACGCTGAGGACTGGTGTGGCAGCCAACGGGTGGGGTGGTAAGCGTTCTCAGAGCGGCTTCATCTGACAGATGTCTGGCAGGAGGCTCTCTCTGATAAATTAACGAAATTTCACAATTTTTCACCATATGACAGCTTCATAAATATACAATTTTTATTAATTAAAGACCATTAACGGAGTTTTTTTTAGATGCTAAGCCTCAATGGGTCAATGGCCTCCGGGCCTCACGCAGAAAAGTTCTAACTGCCAGAGCACACTCACATTGAACTCATTGATACATTCATTCATTATATGTAGAATCTTTAGTTCCATTCCTTAATTCATTCGTTGATCTTCTTAGGAACTGATTTTTTTCCATCGCTTATTTGACCAACTCTACGCCCGTACAGGGCTTGGCTTAATAGCCCGACGAGACGCATAACAAATAATCGTAAATAACTGGTGAATAAGAGCCTGGAAAAAAGCGACGAATCTGCAACAAAATGGCGTCAACTGTCATTTCCGCTTGTCAGAGCAGAAAAAGCAATATGGCCTCGGTCCGCTGGCAGGGGCCCGTACCAGACCAGACCAGACCAGACCAAACCTGGCCAGGCCAGGCCAGATGGGAGGCTGAGGTCTTGATTAACTGCATCCAGACTGGGGAGCAAAAAACCGCAGGCGTCCTTAGTCATGTAACACGTACACACACACACACACACACACTCCCCCTACACACATCCATATGAGCACTTTGCTGGCGGTGTTTTAATTTGTTTGTCGCACATTAAATCAATTAATTTATGTGCATAACTCGATACATTCTATTAAATGCGATTAAATGCTTTAACGAATGCATAATTGATTAATTACATTCTCTGCCAGTGATGAAATATCTTTCAATTTTCGAAATATTTGCATTCTGGGCACTGAAGTGGACGCCCAAAAAGAGAACAGTGAAAACGATTTATGACCACGATTTAAATGACAAAAGTCACCTATTTGCTGGATTGATATTGATGTTCACGTTGATGGTTGAATTGCGATGAAATCTGTGCAGTTTTGTTGTTCAGTTGGGCCAGGAACAGTTAAGCCAGAAACAAGCCCAAAAAAGCTGCTGTCATCTCACTAAAAGGTTTCGATTGTCAGGTTTCGATTGTACCGACAGAGTACAGGTGTACCTTGATACATACATATGTATATTCAATTCGTATACATAGTAGATGTAAACGTGTAAAATCCAGAAGGAAACGTCTTGCGTGTAGCTTTGTTCTCACAGACTATTTAAGCTGGAGAAACCACCAAAATGTGTGCCCAGTCTCCTGTGATAGAACACTGAAACAAGTGTATCTCAAAATAAGTTACATAAATCCAAAGCTTACATATGTACACACATGTGTACATATGTAGGTAGAAACTGAGTACCCAGTAGCATAAAGATTCAAGGTTTCAACTAGTTTTGGGCAGAGTTCGTGGCCCACTTTTTGTGGCATTACATTTTTATTTCAGTGGCTGCGATGGCAGCGTTCCGTATTCAGAAACCAGAGCTTATGTTGTTCGTTAATATTCTAGGTGGAAGATATTTTGACAGTTGCTAATGGCACATTCTGACACGCTGTGCCTTATATTGTGACTGGCACCACGATCCAGGGCTTTACATTTAAAGGGACAGTAAAGGGAACAAACGTCTTGGAAACAAGACTCATATTTTATAGCGAGGTTTCTTTTTATTAAGGTTTGCATCTCTGTATCTATTGACAAACTTTGTTATGGAAATACAAATTTAAATCAATTTTGAGAAAGATTAACTGTTAGCTGCCTGCTTCTTCAGTTCCTTCAGTTATGAGTAGAATTTGTATTTGCTAGATAATTGATCTAACATTTGCATCTACATTATTTTATTATGAAATCTGGCAATACTGGGGGCAGAATGGGGGAAAGGGTTTCGGTTTTAGCATGGCTTGAAAACGGCTAATTTTTTGTTAATTGAACTAATCAACACCGCGTATATGCGTATCCGAAGGAGGTACATCTAACGGATATACTATTGTTATCTGGCGATCGAAACCCTCCATGTAACCTGACACGTCAGGTATGTAAATGTAAATGTAAATGTAAATGAAAAGTGTTTAATATTTAATATTTTAATTATGAAACAACAAATGACAAATTTCAAACACAAGTCCCTCTCCCTCTTACAAACACACACAAATACACAGAGTGCGACGAAATGGGAGGTGAGTGAGGTGTGCGGGTCGAGCCCGTGTAATATGGGCACACACGGCCCCTTTTTATGCGACCTGGAAATATGGCTTGAGCAGAAGCAGGAGCGGGCGCGGGAGCAAGAGCAGCAGCAGCAGCAGCAGCAGCAGCAGCTGCCACGTTGACATTACATGCTGTTGACGTTGTTGGTCGGGACTGGACTGAATAATTCAAATACGTTTTGAAAATGAGGCATCATAAAAACCGCAAGCAAATTACTGAAAATTGACCGCACTTAAAGCAAGCGGAGAGCACACCAAGGCGCATAAATATACATACATACATACATATGTACGTACGCCCGCGCACACAAAAAGGTGCATACATTCACTGGCTATATAAAATACAATTTAAATATTTAATTGCGACCACAATTTTAAATCGTGCTAAAGCGAAAGGCAAACTAAGAGTCGTAAACAACTTGCCATATTGTACAGCTAAATGTTGCAAGAGCAGAGCCATGTGGGGGGCATTACAATACCCTTTACGTGGTGCTTGCACGACGACCGACCGCAGCAGTGCTAGTGCTGGTGCCAGATATGGAAAGGAGCTTTGGATATCTGGAGAGGCCTGCAATTGTGCCTCTTTTATCCCCAATCCAAGACACCTACTATAGAGATTTAATGCCTCTCGCTATCAGGGCATACGGAGTGCTTCCACGCCCGACACTTGTGCACATTTTTTCATCTTTTTTTATTTTTTATTTCCTCTCTGCTTTCTCAGGGTTTTGCTTCGGCTCACGGCTAAAATATATTGCAAGACAAGAGGCGTCCGGAAATCTCCATCGCTGACCTACAGCACGAGAGGTATGGGAAGGGCGGGGAATGGAGCGAGGAGCAAAGTTAATGAGCATTTTTAATGCAAATCATTTGCCAAGGGCCGGGGGTTCCCGAGGGCCTTGGCATGCTCTGGCGTGTTAATTGTCTCCTTTGGCATGTCGATTGGGGTGGCATTTTGTTGCTTCTTGTTTGCCCGGCCGCCTTGGGGCATGCAACACATAATTAAATGATTGCCAGTGCCCCAGTGGATGTGCTGTTTCTTCCCTTTGCGCTTTCTTTCCTGCCTCAATGGCAGACCCGGCAAACTAGTTTTACAGTGTGCTTCCTGCTTCGCTGCGCCTTCTGCCCGGCAAGCGCATATTCATTTAAATTTCAATTTATACTGCACTCGGAGACCCGCCATGTGTGTGCCTCATAAAGCTGAGTGCCTGCAACAGCTCCACTTCTCTCCATCCCCTCAGATCTCGGAGTTTCAGAGCGTCGCTCAGCCCTGGCGAATGCTCGCAATAAGATATGATAATGTGGCCACATATTTTCCAAGGCCCCGTCCGCCCCTCCACAGGAGCATCCAGCGGGTTAATGATGTGTGCATTTCAGTTGGTTAAGCTAAGTACCCTTTGCGATGCATGGGCGAGTCTGCGAAGGGGCACTGTCACTGTCACCAGCACTGAAACTGCTTTGGGTTGGATGGGGATACAGATCGGCGAGTCCAGTGTGGTATGTGGTATGTGGTACATATGTACCCGTATTCCAGCTTACTTAAGTACTTAAGGATTGGAGCATACATACTTGTATACGTATTTACATGTATCTCAATATTCATCAATCATACATCAAAGAATGACTCGATAGGACAAGCTTTAACTTTAACTAGTCAGCCTTTATTTAAACAGTTATTAAGCTACAAGTTATAATCTTTTTTTTACACTTTATTTTACCGAGATAGAGAGGGAACGCGAGCACTAGTCCTCATTCTACCTAACGACCAATATTCCAGCTATTTCTTCACCGTCCGTTGAATATCTGAGTCCCTTTCTCTCTCTCCTTCCAACAACGAATTGCCATCCGGTCGTTATACATATCTCCTCCCTCACTCCGCCATGGGTATCCTCACTCCACACGGTACCATGAACAGTGTGTGAGAGAGAGAGAGAGAGAGAGAATGAGTAAGCGCGTGGAAGGTAATGCAGCAACGGGATATTTTTTCTTTATTCTGGCTACAATAGGTATCCGATCTGATTCTGCAATCTGGTAGATAATTTAATTCTTTATGAATTCGCGACTACGATTAAAAAGTATGGGGCTCATTAGGAGTTATAAGTAAAGATTATCGTCAATATAAAAAAACCCGTTTTGAATTTTCTTCACTTAAA
The DNA here is from genome assembly GCA_035043285.1 of Drosophila subsilvestris. Classification (NCBI taxonomy): domain Eukaryota; kingdom Metazoa; phylum Arthropoda; class Insecta; order Diptera; family Drosophilidae; genus Drosophila; species Drosophila subsilvestris. The sequence goes on along the minus strand of JAWNNB010002181.1, from coordinate 949,692 downwards.
CCTTAAACGTGTGTGGTTTTCCGGTGCGTCCATTTACTTTATGTAGTCAGTCTGATATTGGCCTGTAATCCAGAGATCATAGTCAGTGGTGCAGCAGTAAAGTGAATCCAAATCATTGGATACTCATGAGTATGTATGTATGCTCCCGGACCGCAGCAGCCTATGGCAACCCTTCTTTTGTCCCTTCACCACGCGCCTTTCTTTATTTCGTCATCTCTATCTCGCGATCGCTCTCGCGTTGTAGTCGAAGCGTCACACCGGGGCACGGGCAATGGGGCCCGACCTTGATCCGACACAGTCTAGAACCGACCCCCTCAATCAACACCATCTGGAATCGATCTAACTCGTCGTGCCATTAATTCCGCACACATTTCGCTATTGTTTGATACCATATAAAATACACTTATATAAACTGAACAATCATCGTCGCATTAATCGCAAAACTACGCTACAGAAAAAGCTCAGTAGCTTAAAATAGTCGAAAAGGATTCTTGTTGTATTTTAGATATACATATTTACACGAATTAAATATACCGCTGTGCCCTTCGATTGCCGGACATAAAAGGTATGTAGTTACACATGTATGTACATACATATGTACGTAAGCCAATATACAAGTAAAACCACAGACAGGAAGATTCTTTTGGTTTTGGGGCCGCTGTAAGCAATTATAATTCCCACAATTCCCAGCGCAATCATCGTTTGTCGTTTATCGATAACCATTTTGCCATTTAATACGATTATAACTTACAGCATTTGTAATAGACAATAAAAACAAATTACGTTTGGAAGGGAAAGCCCAACACAGGACAGCAAAGCACAGGACAGGACAGGACAGGACAGGTCAGGAGGGAGCACACACAATCAGACACAGGCAGAGACAGACACATTTAATGCCACAATCTGAAGTCAACAAATTTACCTATCGATTCACCGCCCTTTACGTCTCTGGCAAATCGATTTAGATGCATTTTTCATACACAAAAAAGGTTTTTTTTCCCCCAATTGAGGAAAAGTTAGTGCCAGGCCAAAGCCAGAATCCAATTAGAAAAGAAAACAAAATACACAGCCACACACATGAGTGTCCACATGAGTGTCCACAAACACATGGGTGGACACTTATGGTCCATGATAATAATATTAATTCCATGGCCATGCGCCACAGTGCGTATGAGTGAGCAGAAGCATTGGATCGGTGACAAGCAAGGAAACTCCGAGAGAGAGAGAGAGAGAGAGAGAGAGAGAAGAGCCGCTTGCGGTAGAGACACAAATTTCAATTAAAGTGTTGCAATAACAACAGTCTCTATGGCAAGCAAATTAAAGGACAAACACACGTGTGGTAGTGGTAGTGGTACTGGTATTGGTATTGGTACTAGTACTGGTACTGGTACCTCCCAGCCCTTTTCCACATTTGCACATCGGCCCCGCTGTCAAGTGGGAAAGGAGTGAGAGAGAGAGCAACAACAATTGACAGCAACACACATAAAAGCTTTTAAATCTTAATAAATCTTGCATACAATTTAAAAACACACAGACAAAAAATAAAAGCGAAAGGCAAAGTACCATACATAAGTGAAGCAACATGGGGCACAGTTCGAGGAGGAACTTTCCACCAGCCCGTGGAGGGGGATGGGGCTGGGGATGGGGATGGGGATATGAGACAGGGAAGTGCTGCGACTGGGACTGGTTGATACCGCTTCTCTGCCGTTCTCTGTATTTGCCCTTTTTCGACATTCATTCTCGTTTTCCTTTTTTTTGGTAACTTTCATGGCATCTGAAGTTGACACGCCACGGGGTGTGGGGCAGAAAGGAAGTCAAAGACATCGCGGTTGCATTCTCGTTCTGTCACTGTACCCAAAAAACAAAACCAAAAATAAGAAAAACTTACACAAACACATGCATATGTAAGTCCCGTCCCAGTGTGTGTGTGTGTGTGTGTGTGTGTGTGTCTTACCTTGGCAACATCTCGTAAATGTTGAACTGTATCTTGGGTATTTTCATTCTTGACTCTCTGTGACACCCCCGTTTGGATTCATCAGCACGAACATAAATATTTGAAATTTTATGCAATTTTTAGAAGTAGAAATCTCAATCAGAGAGAGAGACAGAGAGCGACAGAGAGAGAGAGGCAGAACGAGAGTGTGGACAAAGAGTGAGACAGAGAGCGAGACCGAGGGAGTTTTCTTGAAATGTTGTTTCAAATATTTTGTTGCCCACTTCCGTGGTGCTTCCCCCCTCCCGACTGTAATCCTTCTCTACGGTGACAACAAGTTTCATTTTGGCAGCTGCCCCCTTCAATGGGGGCACACACACACACACACACACACACACACACACACACACACACACAAATACAAAAGCTCCATTCTTGCCTTGTGTATACATTTTCCCCACTAAATGCGTCACATTTTGCATAAGTGATGAGATCGATTTCCGTTGATGTGCGAGATGAAGAAGAGGTAGACGCAGAGGAGTGGCAGTTGTACCAACATAAAGCAGAGAGAGAGAGAGAGGGAGAGGGAGAGGAATAGGTGAGGCCATCGGGGATCGGGAAACATTGGGCAACTTCAGAGGGGACGCAAAAAAATCTCCAAGTCAGATGCTGGCAAGGGGTCCATTGCAAAGAATCGGAGCGAAAAAAAGTTGCCAAAGATTGTCAACAGTTATTGCATGCTGGGGCAGTGCCATGGCAGCGTCTGGGTCTTGGCCTCACAACAATGTGGCCGTATACGAGTATGTGTGTGTGTGCAGCTACACCTTCAAGAGATGCTCTATCTCCAGCAGCAGCGGGAAATAGGTCCAAAGTGCCATAAAATGCTTGCATATAGTTTCCAGGAGTTTGCTTTCCTTTTTCCCATCGTGCCTCACTTTCACAACGCCCCATTCTTGCCACATGTTCTTGCATTTCCCCCGAAAACCCAACCAAAACGCCACCAATCCTTCCCTCTCTATTTGCGTTTTTGCCGTTTTTAAACATGCCATTTATTTGGTTCTTGGCGACTTCGAGACCCAACAAAACCGTAATTTTTCTTCATCTCTTTTCCGCTTTGTTTTTCTTTCGGATTTTCTCCTTGTTTTGTTTGTCAAGAAAAGGGAAAGGCAGAGAGCAAGTTCAACCCGACAGGGTGCAATATCAACAGAAAATATTCAGAAAAACCATCTGGCGAAGATGGGAGATACGACAAAATATAGTATGTACATATACCGGTTGATGGACTAGCTACACCCGACGTCACTTCACTTCACTTGAATTCACTTCAGTTCATTCATCATATTTTAAGCACCCTTTTCCTTTCGAGCAGTTTCTTGCAACGCAGCAAGGGAAATACTATACCTCACCGCATACTTTGAGTATTTCTATTCCCGATCAGCATTTATAGCCCCGTCGATACAGCTATGTCCTCTGTATAAAACTCTGAGTCGCCAAGATCAGATCACTTTATCAAACATATGCAAGTGTGTCTCTACTTAGGTGCAATGGGGACGATCGATTGAGCAGCGCGTCGTTTCCTAAAGATTAAACTAAATCAAATTTTAAAAACTAAACAGCCGAAAGCTTTAGCCTAATTTTATTGTAAACGTCTTATCTTATCGCATAAAGCTTTGGCCCCAAAGTGGCCTTTTCTTGTTTTAAAACTCTCTCAGATTTGGAACCAATTTCAATAAGAAAATTCTTGGTGAGTGTCTAAACCCATGGGCTGGGATACATATAAGTATTAAAGGTCATAGCTCCTTTGACACAATTAAGGGTTGTCTAGGACAGTGCTCCGCTAGCGTGGACCGCGTCACACTGGCTTACCGTGGTCATCAATTGGTGTGCCGCGGAGACAGGAAACAAGGTCTTGTGAAGATATTTATTATTATCAGGATATTGATTTAATTAATACCAAACAATATTAAATATACATTTTTTTCTTTGGTGTTCCTCAAAAATGTTTGATTTTATGGGTGTACCTTGAACGCAAAAAGTTTTCGGAACATTGGCTGTCACATAAGATAACCCAAATAAGATAATCAGACAGGCTCCGGTTTTCACTTTCACCAAAAAAATGTGATTTACTTTTTAAAACGAAAAGTGAGGCAAAATCGCAATGTGAATGTGAAAACCGGAGCCTGCCTGTTAATTAATTATTTATTTGCTCGACCTGAAATATGCAGTAGGTGCATACAAATTGATATCTTAATGAAAATGGTAAACTTTGAAGGCGTATGTTTCTCCTAAACTGAAACTGATTTCCTCCATGCTTACATTTTTGAAATTTTTTTGTATGTCATGTTTTCAAAATGAAAAGACTCATCACAATCCTTTATGTTTTCTTCGTGTTGATGTTCTCTTCGCGTCGATGAATTTATTTAAACAATGGTGTTGATTCAATCGATACTTTGGCGTATTGAATGAAATTGAAGCAATTGTTATATTTATTATCATATTTATATTCCCTGAACTCACCAACAAACTTGACGTTGTAAATCAAGGCTTGATTCGCAACGGCCTACAATTTGGCTAATCTAATCTTAAGCTATTACTTATTATCCTTAATTTAATAACATTAAAAAGTAATTTTTGTTAACTGTTAAACTAGGTGGCTAATAAGCTAATGGTTTGGTTGGTTTTGAAACCGGTAATGTAAAATAAAAATAAACGGATTAGAACACTTGAAATCTTTAATTATAATGACACATATAAATCAGAAATGAAATAACCTTATATTCGATTCGGAAGAAAGCGTTTTCTTCCCAATAAAGTATATTCTTGAACAGCATTAATAGCCAAGTCGTGTCCGACTATACAAGTAAGAGAAATCTAATTTTGCGTGAAAAATCCTTCGATATGACTCTGTGTGAAGGCCTCGGGGTGGCTTAAGAAACCTCCCTAATTAGAGGACACATCACATGACAGATTTGGGCAGGGCAGATTTGCCTTCGAGTGAACTGGACTGCGGTCGAGCAGCAGTATAAACCTAACCCAACCTTAACTAGGGGCCGCCAAAAGGTGTCATCTGTGGCGTACACAAAACGGATGCAGAGTCATTAATAATCAAATCAACCAGATTGCCGACTTTGTATTAAATGGAGTGAAATAATTAACACTGGAACCTAGCGGACAAGCTCGGTCTCTCTATGCTGCCACTACTCGTACCAGCGTTGTGGCGACTTCTAATGACAACTGAAAGAACGCTTGTGCGCTTTTTCCATGTCCCAAAACCAATGAATCAATCTCTCCCTTTTGCCAACAGCTTTACCAACAAATCATGTATAAATTATATTGTATGAGTTGCATAAATCATAATGGAGCGACTCCTTCTGGTATTGGTAGTGTCATGGCATGTTTTCCGCGACTCACAGCGTTCCGACTGGCTATGAATGAAACGTGTTTTGGGAAAACATTTGGCAGGTCACATACGAGTGTTGCAGCTGCAAAACGAAAAGCATGGGCATAAGGCAGGCCCTTGCACATGACACAATAAGCTGAATAAAACTGCCCTTAACGATCGCATAAATCTTTGACTGGCCCCTCACCTACCTCACTCCACGTACCCCACTCCCTCTGCCAAAGCAGTGCACTTGTGTGTGGGGATTTCTTGTTGGTTTGGTCTTAATGTGCGCATTTCGGTGGCCTCAAAGCAGAGAACGAAGCTCCTGCATATCTGCATATGCGAAGGCAAGAAATTTACTGACAGCAGCGCCACTATCGGGGAGGGACAGCGACAGCGGCAATGGCAGTGGGGACTCTGGCGGATGCAGCCGGAAAGAGCCTTTGAGGAATTCCCCCCCCCCCCCCCCCCCACCCCATTTAAGGCTTCGTTTCAAAGTGAACTCTTTAATAGACTGTTAATTAAGATTTATACCTTTTCTTTCTGTCTATCAGTTGCAGATAAGGAAAAAAATTATGGCTCCATATTCATATTTTTAAAATCATTAAATTTGTATCATTTGTATTGATGGTGGGTTATCTACTATTTTGATTTATAGTTTCAAAATTCAACGATTACGCCGAAGCTTTTGTAGAATCACTAAAATGTTTCTTTCTCAGCCTGAAATCGATTCACTGGCTTTATGTCGCTTTTCCACCACTTTGTAAATTCTCAATAATTTCTCATATTAAATTATGGAAACAGAGGACTCGAGGACGGGCAGAATGCCCAATGGAAAATCAGGAACTTCAATCATGAATGAATAGGAGCGTTTACTCCTTGAATCCTTCGAATGGACACAGGAAGAGAAGTTGTCCGTCGTACAAGGATGCCATCATATTCCATAAGTGCCAGCCGACGATCAAATCTATATCGGAGGCTTCCCAATTGTGGAAAGGGATAGATAAAGACCGATATGATCCTGTGCCTTCCAGTAGGAGTAGGTGACTGGCGTGTCCTCCTCAAAGAGCAGAAAAACACAAGTTAAAGGGCCGGACAAGCTCACCTTAAGCCCAAGGCCAAGCAGAAGCTAAATGCCGCTCCACAACCGGCTGTAGAAGAGCGACCAACGCTCTGCAGCAACTAGGCACAGTCGGTACCCACTCCACCCAAGCCGACAACAGAAGGGATGGGATGTGATGGGTAAAAGGCGATCCGCAGAGGCTGAATGTTAAAAAATTCCAGGGACTATCTTCCAAGAATGAAAAGCTAATCTATGCAGAAAAGCAGAAATCTCTGCTCGATTTACTGCAAGTGACAGAAATCCACAAAAGAGGGCAGTCAGCGCCTTTACCTTTACTTACTTTACTAATGTGTTAGTAAAATCATAAGCAGTCGAAACATACATATGAAGTGAACTAACATTTTTAGATAAGCTATCAGCAGGCAGGTGCTTGACATAACTGTATAACTATATAGATAAAGAAAACAGTGAGCTCTAAACAGACAGCGCACCGGCCGCATTTATTGACGTACCAGGGCTTTTGAGTCATACGAGGCGATACCTAGCGCCTTAATTAGGAAAAATACTCCCACTCCCTAATGAATCACAAGATGGATTCTAGAAATACTAAGAATCAGAATCATAACTATATATAAACTGTTATTCTTATAGGCATTCATCCCTCAATATACTCAATATATTTAGATAGCTTAGCGGATATTGTTCGGAGTGGGAACGATGGGAGTTCAAGGTATATGTACATATGTATGGATGTACATACATACTCGTAGCTCAAAGTTCAAACTCTGAAGGTTTCTGTACCTTGGTTTTGCCATGTATGTACATACGTTTATTCTTTCTTATTTACTTTGTTTGTTGCCTACTTTTCTGCCTACTTTTTACACACCTTTAATTTAATATGCAGCGCAGTAATGCATGTGCACCTACACATACACATACACACACACACACACACACACACGTAAATACATATCTACATATTTTTTACTTCTTCTCCTTCTTTTACTGTGTGTGAGTGTGATTATGTGTAATTGCGCACACTACCCTCAATTTTTCATATTCATGGGATTTTGCGTGTGTGTGTTTGTGAGTGTATGCAACTTTAAATGCTTATTTAATTGTGTTAAGTGTCATTTACACTCTTTTCGCCTGCCTCTCTCTCCTTTGCATTTTGCCGAGCCATTTTAGCGGCGAAAACTTTTAGCTAACATTTTAATTTATGTTGTACATACCACACACCAGACCCCACCCACCCTCCACCAACTACCCACACCTACAGTGCACTATGGGAAATTTTACCTCTTTTTCTGGCCAAAACTCGCGAACGAAATAAGATTTTTGGTTTAGTTTTTATACCCGTACTCAAAAAGAGTTAAGGGGTAAACTGTATTTGTGGTAAAAGTGGATGTGTGTAACGCAGAGAAGGAAACGTTTCCGACCCCATAAAGTATATATGTATATTCTTGATCAGTATCAATAGCCGAGTCGATAGAGCCATGTCTGTCTGTCCGTCCTTCCGTCTGTCCTTCCGTCCGTCTAACGTAACCAAATTTTGTTTCCAGACTCATGTGATATCACACTGAATCAAGTTTGTTTCAAAATATCGCCGCTCCCCCTTCGGGCCCCACAAAGGACGAAAATCTGTGGCAGCCACAATTTTAAAGATACGATAAAACTAAAACTACTTGTTCTCTTTCTCGCTCGCACACACTCTGCCCTGTACAATGCGCGACCGTTGCGGAGAATATGTAGAATCTACATTACATACACAATGTAGAATATACATTTTAGATGTATAATCGACATTCTAGATGTAGATAACAGATGTAGCAAACAAATTTAAAATAGTTCAAAATTCTCACAAATTTATATACTGACTGAGTTCGGGTATAAAAGTAGAGTCGCGCCCAGAAGCTACTTACACGTTCCTTTTTGTTTTTATATGAGTTTAAAACAGCAAGAGGAAGGTATTTTGAAAAAATGGGCGTGGCAACGCCTTTTTTTAATAAAAAAAATCATATATTTTTTGCTCAAAATGTAACAACACAAAAAGGGTAAAGAGCAAGCACGTTGGGAAATTTGTATTTTATCCAAGAGGCGTGGCACGCCGAAAACTGAAATAACAAAACTAAAATTATTATTTCAGGTAGCTTTTTCACACAAATATTAATCAGGAGACCTGATTATTGACTTTTATTTTTCACAACACTTAAGTATCTTACATTTGGTTGTAATGAACTTTGACATTCTGAAAGGCCGATTTCAGCTTACCGGAAAATATTAAGCTTTCAAACTATTTTCAAAATATTGATTTTAAAAACTCAGGAAAATCAAAAAAAAATTATACCCTTTGTTCTTATATTTTTTGTGTTTAGATGCATCAATTGGGCATCGTTTTAAGTATTCTTCATACATATCTATGGAGACAAGACTGAGCTAAAATTGGTTGACATTTTACTGTTTGAAACGTTGCTGCAGTTCTTATGTTTTGGTCTAAAAATCCAGACTTCAGATAACACGCAAACCCGCGCAGATTAACAGATTTTTGAACAAGAATTGAATTTACTACAAGATGCACTAAGTCACATGGTTCCACGAGAAGTCACTTTTTTTGTACGCCTCTTCAAAGACAAATTTTTGTCACAAACTTATGCTTGTTAAAAATGAGCCATTGAACATAATTATGGGCATTTTTGACAGTTCAAACTTACAAAAAATTCACTTAGTTGAATGAATTTACAACTTTTTAGCACTTTTTACAGGATGGAAAAATAACTTTTTCCACCAACATTCGCCTATCGATGTCAAAACATCTGAATTTAACAGTGGATCGCACTGTAAACTTTTGGTTTGCGTAACATTAAAGACCAATTTTATTCAGATATACAAATGTATGAGGGCTAAAAATTAATTAAAATAACAACTTTTGAAAAATGTGTGTTTGGCCAGAAAAAGTGGACAAAGTTTCCATAGTGCAGTGGAAGGGAGGGAGAGGGGATGCCTTCGGTGGAAGCGGTTTTGCTGCTCAGCTCTCGAAATTAGTTTTAGTGCCAAAAAGTTTTGGGAATGTCTTCATTACGCGAAGATAAACGCCGTCATTCATATAAGGATATATACATGCATACATACATACTCGTCTATGCATAGTTTGTGCAATTTGTGAGCTTGAGCTTATATAAATATATTATAGAGCGATGCATATGTATGTATGTGTGTCGTCACAGCTTAAGCTTCAAGTTGAGCTCAGGCGAGGGGACTAGAGGGGCGTCTGGGAGTCACCCGGTACCCATAAAACACGTATGTATATTATATTCGTGTAACTCAAGAAGCTTTCCCAACCCCATAAAGTATTTATTTTGATCAGCATCAGTAGCAGCCAGAGACTATTCGTAGAGGCTAGACTCCTGTGATAACTTACTGGAAGAATTATAGCTCAAACTTTTGCCACGCCCCGTTTCGCATCCTGAAGTTGCCAAGTTTTGAATCATCCATAAGTTGGAATATGCGAGAGAGCCGGAAATACAGGAACATGACGGATTTACCACCTTGGTTTCAATCGAATTATTACCGACTCTCCTCCCTCTAGCACTCTCTTTCTGTCAGTTTTCAATGAGTTTTCATATCTTGTAATTACTTAAAGTGAGCCAGTTCCCTCTTTCTCTTCTGCTATTTCTATCTATGTACGCATCGCATCACACTTAGGATCGACTTTATTCATAGAGATATCTACATTTTCCATTGCAAACACAAAGGACAGGGACAACAAAAGAAGTGGCTGTTCATTGATATCTCTTGTTTAATTTTCGCCAAGCTAAATAATGTTCTATTTTTACTTTTTACGCACTGTCGCTCGGTAAATTTGTTTCCATCAAGATATCAATATGTTTACATTTACATTTTACATAAATACATTTTTATGTATGTGTGCATATGTAATCAATCGGGATGGCATTGTTAAATTAATTGGAAGCTTGTTTAGATACTTGATATTTAAAATCAGACTTTGAGGCAGAAGTTTGCACATATTTGTCACTGGTATTAAAGAAAACACAATAAGACAAGAAAGTATCGCATTGCATCTGATGCGAATATGTAAGACTCTGTACCTTTTATATTCTAATTTAATGAAATTGTCTAAAATTATTATGCTTCGAGGTTTCAACAAAATGTAATTGAGTCAAAATGATATGGAAATGTGTTTTAATTGAATTTAAAGTTTTTGAAGTGGTAAAATTTTCCTGTGGAAATGCCTATACATACATACATATGTACTTACAACATATATGTACATATGTACACATATAGAAACTAAGTACGTTTCGTTTTTCGCTTGTGCGTTGGCATTTGCTTTTCCTGCAAAACGTATCACATTAATGCCAGCGCATGTTCGCTTGCTTTCCGGAACAGCGGTGGGTTAGGAAATGGGATAGGAGGAGCAGGACTCAAGAACAGGACTCCGTTGAAGAATAAGTACATACTACATACTCGTAGTAAGTAAGTAAGTGCTTCTTGAGTGTCATATGCACCACATTAAGAAGGTCTCTGAAACGTTCATGTACTTCCACCATCTCGGAAAGCTGTCCTATTCTATCTTTACTATGAAAGCCCCCAAATCGGTGTGGTATCTGGCTTGTTTTATTTTTGCAAGAGGAGAAACAACTCTATCCGCAACTGGTGTGAATATGATTCAATGATCAATCAGAAAAATCTTCTCTATGAACAGAGGAAGCTAATTATCTTCGCACTGCTTTTGGCTGGTAGCTGGTTCTTTCATTGCAATCTGGCTAATTCAAAGTTGGCTCGTAATTACCGTCCACTCACCTTAATATACTCCCATAGGACTTTGTATGCCTCAATTATTCAGGTCGTTAAGGACAACAACTTCTCCAAGCTCTTCGTTCTCCTTTCTGTACATTTTTCTCTGTCTCTCTGTCTCTCTCTCTGCCTCATTCTATCCCCTCTCCATTACCTCCTCTCTTGCAGTCCCAGCCCCCAACCAGCTCTGTCTCTGATTTGTTGCGAGAGCTTTGCAATTGCAAATAACAAATAGTTGTAAGGGCAGCTAAACAGCATTAGGCCAGACCTCTTGGCCCTCTAATTTGTTGCACACATAAATTAAAAGCCAAGGTAATAAATAACGGCTCATTAAACACGCCTCCACACTCACACTCACATGCTCACAACGCACACAGAAAATGATTGTTCTCTCAGAGAGAGAGAGAGAGCGAGAGAGAGATCGAGGTAGAGGGAGAGGGAGATGCGGCAGGACAGCCACTAAAATGAACTTCCTTATGACTGTGGACCTTTTTTCGGGTGGGTTGGAGTGGGGTGCCAGTTAACTGCTTTCAATGCAATCCCGGTCCCATGGCCCACGCTACCCACGGCTCCTGCAAATCGCATATTTGTTTATGCAAATTAAAATGGGCTCTGGGGGCATTATTGTGCCTCACACACGGCCCGTGCCAGTGTTGTCAAACGCACAGAGAGCCGAACAAAGGCAAATGTCAAAGGCTGACCACTAATTATAAATCCAACCACAACTCTGCGTATCGCTCTGCTTTGGGCTGTCTGATCCCTTCATTCGTTTCTTGTGTAAATGTTGCATTAATTAGCAATTAAAACGCATAAATTACTAATGCAATCAATAAAAACTGCAGCACTAACAAATTTCAAAGACTTTACAGTTCCACTACGCAGTCTGCAAAACTGGAAAATTTCCCGACATTTTCGCTGAAAGACTAAGACAGGAATGGTTGACTTATTCCGATATAGCTGGTATCAGCTTACATAAATACCAAATACACCCCGAAAATATCGTGAAAGCAAATTAATTATGAATGCGATTTTGGATTGTTCATTTGCACATTTTTAAATTACATAAAGAATTTTATTGTGGGATCTGCGGCTGAGAGCGAAATATTAGAACCGATGTGAATAGATCTGTAAAATGGAAAAAAATGATCTGACGGTCCACAATCTTCTCTAAGACATGTAAATAGCGTTTCCAGATAGACTTAGCCGCTTCTTCCCATGCTTCAAGAATGGCCAGTCTCAGCCTATTTAGACACCCGACCAGTGAGCAGACCTTTAATATGCACATATAAAGTATACCCACTGTACTAAGTGTACTCAAGGGACCACACACTGTAACACTTTGTTGCAGTAATACGATCACACAAATATGCATGTTTCTTATTACCCGGCGGCATCAGAATATGATCCATTTCAAGTATAAATGCATCCTCTCTCGCGCACCCCGCTATCAGAAGCGCGGAGCATATAAAACGAATATATAATGCGGCCACTCCGCTGCCGGCGTTCCTGGCAGCGCAGTTGCGCGGCCCTAAGCTAAGTAGACTTTAAGAAATATACTTCTGGACATTCCATAAAGACGAACCAAAACGAGCACACCGATGTTCTCAAATATATATATTTCTACGTATCTACAGACCTCTGTGTCGAGCAAACTTCAATTTATTTTTCGCACCGAGCCAAATAATTTGTTTCATGGGCTTAGCCCCGAGAAATTGTTGACATATGTATCTACATATGTAGATGACTGTGTCCAGGTGCGGGTGCGGTTTCGGGTGCGAGTGCGAGTGCGAGTGCGTACCCATATCGCTGTGCCTTGTTGGCAAGGGCAGACACGTGCTTGTATGCTTTACGAATGTATAGATGGAAGCATAAACTGAGGGTTTATATAAATTATAATTAATTGAGTGCATTTTCCTGGACCGAGCCAAGTCAAACAAGTCAAATGGTGTGAAATAATTTGTTGTAACTGGCTGCCAGACTATGCTGGGCAACCGCAGTGGCAGAAGCTGGAGCAAGGATATCCTGCATTTGATGATAAGCAAAAACTAATTAAATGTTGTTTATGCAAAACTAAATGCAAAACGAATATTTCGCAAATATAGGCCAGGGTGGAGTCAGTGTAACAGGAAGAGGTGGAATGGAAATATACTTTTGTCACGTCCATAATTACACAATGTATTATGCAAATTTTTGCATAGCGATTCGGCAAGGACTCTTTTTGGCTCTGGGCAAGGAATCAGGCCAAGGCAAGGCAAGGAACTGTCGACAGGAACACAGACACGGCGAAGGAGAGCGTTGTGAGACGCGGCAAAGGCCGCGACTCTACTTTTATATGCGCGAACACCAGCCATTATGTCTCGCTCCCCTCCGCCAGAGGGCTCACACTCCACGAGGAAGCGTGTGTGTGACAGATGGGGGATAGAATGAGTAGCGTAGCCACTTCAAATTGATTCTTTCTTTCTGTATATAATAATGAACCGATCTGAACGAGCAATCTAAGTGATACGGTCATTCCTTACGATTCTGCCCCTTCGGTTTTCTCGTATCTTCAAAATTTTGTATGCCACAAAAGTGCACTTGTAACACAGAAGTCTGAATACAACAATTTGGTAGTATCCATATGGTCGCGATCATAGGAATGGACGGACGGACAGGCAGACAGATATGGCTATATCGACTCGACTTTTGATGCTGATCAAGAATATTTATACCTTATGGGGTCGGTCCAGATTCACCACAAAACTAATATATCCCTAAAATCTTGGAGTGCGGGGTATAAAAAGATGGAAAAAGCATTGTGCTAATGGCTGGCGAACTTCCTTCCCCATGTACTACTCCTATTCCTACTCCTCTCGGGACACCCATCTGCGGGCGCTGTCAACTTTGGCGAGGTTAGCGGCGAGGGACCCATTGCTGGGTATATGGCACCCGTAATGGCGGGTCAGGAATAAGGGCAGACGGTTCGTACATATAAACGAGGTTTCAGCCCCCTTAGGGCAAAACTTAGGGCTGGCTTACGTCACGTAAGGCGATGCAAGTGGGGCTACGATGTTATACGCTGGTACGGGGGGAGTGAGTGGAGTGAATGGAGGTTCAGGAAAGTTAATAAAAAGATTAAGTGATTCTTTTTTTTTCATCTGACAACTCTATGCAATGGCAGCGGTTGCACATTGGAGACCTTCAGATTCTGAATCAGGCTACGATTTTCTACTTATCTTCTTGGCGGTGCAGATGTCAGAATGTTACCGTAAGTAATAACTTACGATAATACAGTAATTAAATAGCGGATTTTTAGTAGGAATTTTATTTGGAATCCTTGTAATTGTCTTATAAGTGCGATTAAAGAGTGGAGTTTGATGGGAGAGAAAGCGGACATAATGATATATTTGCGGTTTATTTTGAGCAACATGAAATTAATATTATAACTCGATATAATAATGTGGGGAACGTAACGTCCTAGAAATCATATATATGAGATTCAAGTGTTCATGGCGAAGGGGGAAAAGGCAGAGAAAAAATTCGAGATTATTGCAATTTGCATAAACTAAGAAACTAAGTGGACGGGGAAAGCCATACGAAATGAAAGGAATAGAACGGAACGGACCACAAGAAATGCACGAACATTTTGTCGCGTCTTCCAACACTAGGCAGGAAAGCGCCAACGGCCAGGAGGAAGGAGTCGCTGCAGGAGGCAACCAGTGCAGCCAGTGCTGCCAGTGCTGCCGGGGCATGACATGCATATGCAAAAAGTGCAGCAGAAACTGCAGCAGTGGCTACAAAAACGACAAGGATGATGACGCCGCCCACATCGTGTCTTTGTTTTATTAAGTACTTCTATTATTTTCCTTTTTCGCTGCTCCGCTCTTTGCCTGCAACAGCGACAACTACAACGACAACGGCAACGACAATGGCAACGACAACAGCAACAAAAACCTTGCCTCGAAGCAAACTTTGTGTTTTTGTTGAAATATTTTAGGTGGCAGCAATTCCAGCTTGTGCTCTTCTCTTGCTCCTGTTTTGGATACCCTTGCAGAACGGTTTATGACATCGAAGAGAAGTTTGCAACAATGCAATGAAGAGCAAAGAGGTGTATGGAGGCAAGATAACAGGGTTTTCTTTATCACAAATCATCACTCATCACTATGGTCAGATTTTGTTCATATATTTTTAAAACTAAATTACAATTTTAGCTCTTCAAAGGCACTAGCAACATTTGTATAGACACAACGAAAACACAATTTGATTTTACTGCAAAGGAGCCACAGAAGTGCAAAGTCGGTTAATATTCACCTGCGATTTCCAATATGTCAAGCTTGCATTCGATCAGCTGACTTTACAATTATTTCTTATACATTTTTAATTGATCCATATTGCCTTTTTTTTACAAAAGTGCATAGGAATGATATGCAAGGGTATTCCAATGCGTCTTCGCCGCTTTGATTCCTGTGTTTTTGCTAGGGCGTCGTTGTTCCAGCCAAAGTTAACACAAAAGACAAAGTAGCACAAATTTGCAGACAGCCCATGAGACAGCGGCGTGAAGAGAATGCAGGGGATGTCGTAGCTGCTTCTGCTGCTGCTGCTGCTGCGTCTTAGACATGCATGGCGCTAGGCAGTAAATAGAAAGGCGCCAACTGAAAGGGTTTCCCAAAGAACGAGAGAGAGAGAGAGAGCTAGAGACGAGACCGAGAAGAGAACAAAAGAATCAACGCTTAACACAATTTTTTGCCACTCGTTCTGCTGCACCTCCCGCCGCGCACCGTCTGGCACTGAAGCTCTTGTGAGAGTTTTCCTTTTGGTTTTCCTCCTCTTTTTTTTTTTTTTTTTTTTTTTTTTGGTGTCACAGGCAGAAATATTGTTTGTCCCACTTGGGAGGCCTGCTCCACATGTTGGCTGAGGACTCGAAAGGAGGCAACACGAGGATGTCGCTGCCTGTGCCTATGCCTGTGCCTCTGGCTCTGACTCTGCCTCTGCTGTTGATAGAATTTATTTAGTTATGCACACCTTCATTCCGAGTCCTTTTACGTGTTACACGAACACAGTTTTAAGTGCATGTGTGCCTGTGTGCCCCTGTCTCCTCCCTCCTCCCACCTCCCTCCCGCTGCAGTTATTGGTAGTGCAGTTGGTGACATCAAAACCAACACCCGAAACCAATGAAAACAAAACAAAACAAAACAAAGGTGGAAAAGCTCGCTAAGTTTATGGACGTCGTGGCAGACAGAGCGAAGCTGCTGCCCCACCCCCCCCCCCCCCACGGTGTTAGAGTCAAGCACCAGGATATTTCTCTATTCCGAACTCAAATGCAGTCCTAATTAAGCTTTAATATCGAATTTAAGCCCATTCTAGTGGTGCAATTAAGCTGAAGCCGATGCTGATGCTGACGCGGAAGCCTTGTCACGGTCAGTTGGCCCCCACCTGCCACCTATACAGCACTCCTACAAAACAGGTACGAGTATCAGAGGGGAATACATGAATGCCAGGTGAGGCCCAGATGAGCGCTCATAATATGTGCTTAATTATCGCAGAGCAGAGAGATATGTACCTGTACCACATATAAATACGTCCACATATATCACTGACCATGACTGAGGCAGAGCGTGGTGGTGAGGCGCGACTGCAACCTGTTCTCAAGTTTGTTTAATGTAAGCAAGTGTTGCATGCAAATATTTGCTGCCACGGGTGGGAGGAACTTTCGCTCACTTCCAGTTGCACCATTGCCTGCCTCCTGCAGCTCCCTTCCATAACCTCCATCGCCGTGCATGGAAGCAAATGTTAAATAATTTATTAGGCCAAGACCCCCCTACGCCAATGCCCCACAGCCGCACTGGGCAAGCCAAGTTTCTTGGAAAATATTTCGAATTTTCTTAATTGCTAAAAATTTCAAGTATTTGGGTGTGTGTGTGTGTGTGTGGGTGTGTGGGTGTGTGGGTGTGTGGGTGGGTGAGTGGCATTCTGGTTTGTGTGTGTTTGCGGTGTTGGTTGAGGTGACAACGACAGAGTGTCGGTGGGGAGTGGGGAGAGGGGAGCGGGTAGAGCAGTGGTGCTTGCGGGCTTGACTTTGATTTTAGCTGGTCAAGTCGATGCTTCCATGGCACCACTTAGGACTGCCACCGGGCGAAACTTTCGAGAAGTTTGTTTAGCTAATATTAGGGAATTCGTTTAAGAGGGATCGGGTAGGGGCAGTGGCAGTAGCACTGGCACTGGCACTGGCACTGGCAGGGGCCTTATGAATAACTTATGCCTGAAATGACTCAATCTGCTTATTGTTTACAGTTGAAGAACGGGGTGGACGAGTATGGCTTAGGGTTAGGTGGTGGTGGCAAGGTACGTGCCACACTTCTTCCTCTTCTACAGTACACTGGCCCCAATGTTTGGCACAAATATTTGCTCATTAAACATTCAGTGGCCTGTCGGCCAAACTTTTGCACTTGACGGGTGGGGTGGGCGGGGCATAAGGAAATTGCATTTAAGATTTATAACCTTTAAGCAAACAAACGGTGGCCAGAGGTAGCCAAAGGGAGAAGAGGGCAATGGGACATTAGTCAGAGTGATTCTAAAATGATTTCCATTTCCATTCAGTCTGAGGCTGGCTGTGCCACTTTTTAGCATTTACATAATTCGATTTACTTTCATTTAATTTGATTACAAGGTATGTATATTGTACATATAATGTACATACATATGTACATACTTATGTACATATGTAGATGCCTACTCATGGGTGCTGAAATGAAGATCTAATTAATAGAAAGAAGGCGGCGGCTAAATGGGAGAGATGAAGGAGGGGCTGTGACTGTGTGTCAGTGTGTGTGCAATGGAAACAATTTAATTTTTACATTGAGGAGTGCTGAGAAGTGCTTATTTATGAGCTCTGCTCTCAGTCTCCAGCTGCAACAACAACAATAGCAACACACAAACGGATGCAACAACAGCAACAGAGACAGAAACAGAAACAGAAACAGCCATCAACAATGGCAACAAAAATTGCATAAGCTAAACCGACTTTCCACTGACATCAACGTGGTCGTGCGCAGGCGGGGGAGGGGTGTTGGCGGGGTTGGGAAAGGGACAGGGGCAGGGGCAGGGGCAGGTGGGTAGGCTTTTGCAAAATGCTGAAAATGTTGTGCATGTATGGCTCTCTCTCTTTCTCTCTCTCTCACTCTCTTTTGATGTTTTTGTAGCTCTCTGTTTGTGTGTGTGTGTGTGTGTGTGTGTGGACAAACACAAAAACCGTAAGCAACATAAACAACACCAACAACAGGAACGTAAACGAGCAGAAGAGCAGAACAACAGAACAACAACAAACACTCTCGTCTAACCATGAGGCCCGAAATGAAAGCTAGACGACATATTGGGATGGCAGTTCCAATAAAAACGGGTCGCCAGATCCGTTATCTGACAGATAAAAAGATAAATTGTATGGAATACAAATAAATATCTCTTTTGTGTAAGTACTCCAGAAACTGTATAAGTAATCAAATAAAATAAAATAATAAAGGAGAATGCATTAATGCACTACTTAGGATTAGCAGCCAAGGTTACCACTGATATTTCGATGAATTTAGATTTGTATTTGTACTTTTCTAGCATATTTTTCCAGCTACTTTGCCCCACTGTGCGCATGGGCGGACGGAGACGGAGACAAAGTCTGGTGACGGGTAAACCGCATGCCAAAAGCGGAAGTGGCATTGTTAAGCGGTTTATGTGCCACATGTGCGTGTCCGTCTTTGTTGGTATTGATGCACAGCCTTCGCTCTCCAAATGTTCTCTCTCTCTCTCTCTCTCTCTGTCTCTGTGTCTGTCTCTGTGTCTGTGTTCATCCGTCTCCGTTGTTGTCTCTTCTGTTCTTTCTCTAGTTTCTGTTGTTGTGGTGCGCTTGCATGCTAAGCACGTATTTCCGGCATAGTTTTTGCATTCGTTCCAACCTTCCCCTGTAGCCTTTCCGCTCCGTCGATTCTGCCACCCGTACAGGTCCAGCTTGTGTCTCCATTTGCGATTGCCATGCCCCCGACGGCAGCTCCATCGTGCCTGGCTCCTGTCGAGAATTTTCAGCGCCCTTCCGTGCCATGCCGCTTTCTCTCTTTTTATTGTCCGCGAACCGCCTTGACTGCCATTATCTTGTTAACTTTTAGATCACGGCCTTCGCTATAAATCGCATCCAGCGTGCGCTTATTTATGATGGATTGGATGCAGTGGTGAGCACTCAAATCCATCTCTGGATGTCTGTGCAAGGATGTGAAGTGGAACTGCTAAATTGCGCAATGATTCCCTCTGACTGAGCCGCAAGTTCATTTGCCAGATACTCCTACTTGAGGGGCAGGGCGTGAAGTGGGTGGGTTGTGGGCATGGCCTTATCAAATGCATATGCATCGTGCCATCTGCAATTCATTGCGGAAAACAACAGCAAATATAACGCATACGCCATGTCTGACCCGATGAGGAGATAGCTTCTGGCACTCCAACGAGCGAATAACTGTCTGGTTAGGTTCGGAATGCCATAACAATAAATCGCAGTAAATTCAATTGATGCCAAAGTGAGAAGAAAAAACAGAGAACAGAATACACAAAACCGATAGGGAGAGGGAGAGCGAGAGAATAGAATCCTTTTTTCACTAACTAAATTTTAACACTTAACGCCTTCCAGCAGATGCCTGCGGGTGCTGGTAGTCTCCATCTACAACTGCCGGCGATGGTCTGTCCACTTCTGACATTCCGCTGAAAACGAAGCAAAATGAACTGAAACAAAAATAGGGAAGCAAAGTGACACCCCGAAAAGAAAAACGAGCAAAAATTCACTCAATATTGCGCACAGCTGAAGCCCCAGGGAGAAATCTTCAGTCCGACAGAAGCCAAAGCAAAACCAAAAAAGAACAAAAAGACGGAGAGGAACAGCAACTAAAGTTAACATGGATGACCCCACAAATTCATACAGAAATATATACACATGCGGCTGTGTGTGTGTGTGTGTCTGTGTGTGTGTGTGTGTGTGTGTGTGTGTGATGTGAAGTTGAGTTTTCATCATTTAAGTTTCCGCCAGGGGCCGCGGGAGCGGAGAGTTCGGGAAAATGTTGTGCCTTGAGGGATCACAATGTTCGAGGCCGAGTTACAGGGTAGTAGGCATTCGAGTAATTGGCCAGCTATGTCGGAGTTTGTGCACAGGACACAATACAGTTAATCATCCCATGGTTACAGAGTAACAGTCTGATAAAGGATTGCTCTAACTTGTAGAGGCTAGAAAAGTCTAACTCAACTCCTCTGCGTTTTTCCAAGCCCCAATTAGATTATAAACGGAAATTAGTTTATCTCTTCCACTCTCACTCTCTCGCAGGTATGTAAGTATGTACATATGTAAGTATGTTCAAGCTGAGTACTAGGGCCGCGACTCAAACATTTCGATTGGTTCAAGGAGGGGTATATACGATTCTTTAATATGTATGTAGCAGCCAGAAAGAAGCTGTCTTCTTAGTCGCCTTGTTGCCAGAGGCTAAAAGAGCTACAGCAACAAAATTCGATCTGTGGCATCTACAATTGTGAACCGAAAATGGAGAATCACAAGAAATGTTTATGTCTAATGGATTACAAACTACAATTTGTATCAGAGAGAACTGTTATCGCAAAAATAAAGTAAACGATTTCCCGTGGATGACTTTCTGCCACGCGATTGCTCTTCATCTTGCTCTCTCTTCTTGGGCCAGTGCCGTCTGCTGGCGAAGTGATACAGATAGAGAAAGGGGCGGTGCTATAATGAGTATAGATGGAGTGCAGGAATGAATATATGTATGGTAGGTATAAGTTATGTACATAAATCAAAAGATAACATTAATATGAACTGAATTCCGGGTATTATTTTTATCAATGCACGTGTGCCGGCACTTACAACGTGTCAACTTGGCTTAATCAAATATGGTGAAAATTGCAGCACATTAACTAATTTCAAAATATGGTCGAGTCATAAACTCACAGAGTTTTGGCTCTTTTAAATAATTAAATGATTAACTAATTAAATTTCTCAGCAATCCCATCTGTATCTTAATCACAGCCATTAACATTAAATTTATTTAGTGGTTCGTTGCTTCTGTTTTGAGGTCAGAGAGGCTTCTCAGCCTTCCAGCTTGTGTCTGATTTTTATTTATAGTTTCGTTCAACTTTATTATTCTGTGTCGCGAGTTTTAAATGTGTGACGAAAAGACAATTTCATTTTGAGGTCATTGCCTAAATGGTGGATTAAGTGGTGGACGAGACCCCTTGGAGAAGGAGGAGGTGGAGTCGGCGCGGCGTGTACGTGGGTTGAGTACGCCAGCGGCATTGTCGAAAGTATTTCCGTGTGTGCACGTCAGACCAGTCACTCGAGCAGTCAATTTGCAGCGGACGCTTTTCAATTACAGCTACACAAATCGAAGTGAATGGCCTGCTAGGGGGTAGAAAAACACCATAAGAGAGCGAGGACGAAAAGAGGCTAGGAGAGCGGGAGCGAGTTGGCCATATTCAAATTTACATTTGTCACCAGCAAAGTGGACCACACAATATGGACCAGGCCAGGCGGAAAAGCACGAGAATGAGGATGAGGTCATCGAGAGTTGCCAACTAATGTCCTCGTGCCTTGTCTGTGTGTATGTGTATGTGTGTGTGTGTGAGGATTATGAATCCTTTTATTTGAGAATAGGCTTCCCTGGTGTTCATTGGCCGGCGAGCCCATTATCGATTGCACACAGATGCCTGCCATCGAAATGGCACTTTTGTGTGGTCACAAATTGGCATTATTGCGGCCCAATCGTGGCCTACTTTCCAGGGCTCAAACTCTTTATGACCGCACTGTCTGTGCTGTAAAGAGTCAGCTTGAATTGTACTTATACTTATGAAGCTCGGTCGGTTGTTTTCTTGCTTATTGTTGGGGTGTAAGTGGTATAGTACATACTCGTGCATAGCTAGTTACAAGTAGGTATAAGTATATTAATTTCCGACCCCATAAAGTATATAAAAATATCCTTGATCAGCTTCAAATAAATTTCAAAATTTTGAAAACTATTTGTCGACCCCTCAAAGTACGAAAGTCTGGGACATTCACTTGAATTGTGAAAACCACAAGAAAGCGCAGAATCATAGAAAATTATCATAACTACTAGACTACAGAGTAACAGTTACTGGGAAAAGAGAATAACACATTCGGGCACGGATAACCCCTGCCAAAGGCTCTGTCTCACTGAATCACTCTCGTCTAGTGAGCGATTCCGGCGAAGTGAGCGAAATAGAACGGTTGGCTGGTGTAAAGAGTCAGCGGTCACTCTCCCACTCTTTTTCTCGATTTCGTCCTTTGTTAATTTACCTCTTCTCCGAATTTTGAACTATTAATTAAACATACGATCCCATGCTATTCGTCGTTCTATTTTAAATAGTGCTGAGAAACGTTGAAGGTATTTTGTATTTAACTGCATGTCGTCAGTAATAAATCCTTATTAAAACTCTTGATTTATTTTGACACTTCATTTAAATGTTCCCCAAATATTTGCTGACTTTTTTCTGCTTTGCAACACATTTTTGCCACTCTTCTCCAGCTAATGAAGAGGCAATGGGCCCGTTTATATCCCCCATTAACACATTACTGGCCGTCATCGTTGTCAATGCTTTGTATATCAATTTAAATTGGGTTTTATGTCAAATTCTTGCGGGCTCTTTTGCCCCACCTCCTTTTTGCAGCTTCGGCAAGTAATTCAATTACCAGCGGGGTAAATCCCTTAATCATATGAATATTCATTATAGCTGGCCTTCGGTGGGAGGCCATTGAAGAGTGCGTGGTGAGTGGGTGGGTGGGGCTCAGTGATGCAAATGCATTTACCGTACAGCTTCCGCCGCAATGGCGACCCATCGACAAAAAACGAAAAAGCGGAAGTGCAGATTTCTGACAGCCATGTGCCATGAGTGCAACATCGGAGATTGTCGTATCTTTAGCATTGTCTGTCGGCGTCAGTTCTTCATTTCATTTCTCACTGCCTCTCGGCCTCGGCTGCCCCAACTCATTCCTCTTCCTCTTTTCGATCCACCTTCATCTTTTTCTGGAAATTAATTGAAAATTGCTTTACGTGCCGCTGTGCGCGTGGATCGACTGCAAGCGCGTTGGCTGTGCAAGTGCACACGTAGACCACATTAATGCATGTTTTACAATCGAACACCCCTCGAAAATGCTTTCTCTACAGCAGCAGCAGCAGCAACGGCCATAGCCAACCGTTGGCCAACTGCTGTGGACAACTGTACCTACTAAATGATACTCGCCATAATGCATTTAAAGCACTCGTAATTTTTTTATATTCAGGATGATACGAGTACGAGTACGAGTACGAGTATGCAAGTGTGTCTTCATTTTCCTCTTTCCTTAATCGAAAATATCCATGGGATAGAAGCTTCCGAAGAGGCAGGGCAGCTGCTGAAGTTTCCGTAATAGCAGTTCCGTTTGTGGACATATTTGAAACACCCTCTGGTGTTTTTACTATTTATTTCCTAGCAACGAATCGGTACATTTCCCTGTAAAGTGGTACCGAAGGGTAGCTTGTAGGGAACTTAGCCTTATCCTAATCCTTATCCTATATGTTTCTTTCGAACAACCCTCGCTTCTGTGAGATGGCTGCATCGCCTGCATCCTAAGCTCTGGCCAGGAGCCTTTGCCTCTGGTCGTTAGTGCGTCTGTAAACTTTCTGGCATTCGCATTGCACTTTAATGTGGTATTTAAATGTCAATGCGAATTCTTTTTCCCACTTTCGTTTTACTGTTGGCTGTGCTGTGTTGTGCTGTGCCTGTCCTTTGTTGGGTTTTTGTTGGCATTGCCCAGACCGTTTGCATAGGCAATAAAAAGTTTTGTCGCCAGCACTGCCATCGTCTGCCATGAGCTAAGAAGTTTTTCGTTGCCAAAACAACAAAAGTTCACACACTGCGACGAGCAGTGTAGCTAGAGGTGAGGCTGTGAGATAGTCGAAGTAGAGCAAAGCGATGGTCTATCATGAGAGTGCCGCCCCTTGCCCCAACAGGAGGACAAGGATAATGAGATTGAATTTAAATGAAAAATCCATATAATTGCTTTAATTAATGGCCCTGACGTGGGGTTGGGCCTTGCTTGCGAACAAGCTCGCAATTTTGTTGGCTTTAAAGTGCAAAGTGCGGGTCCTGCCAGCTAGCTCGGAGAAGTGCAACTTTTGCCCTGCATAAAGGAAACCAAACCACTGAATTTCAATTGAATATCGATCAGTCAGTCATCTCTGCATGTGTGTGTATGCGTTGTGTGTGTGTGTGTTGCTGTTACTTGACTGCAACTTCCGCTTGGCGATGGGAAATTATGCCATAAACTATGCATAGCCTCTACTGCTGTCTGTCTCTTCTATGCACTGTGTCGCTCTCTCTTTCCCCCTTCTCATCGTCTCTCTCTCTCACTCTCTCTGCCGACGTCTATCTCTTTACCTATGTATATTTCTGAGTGGTTTTTGGGTTTTTGTGGTTGGGTTTTTGGCAGTGGGTTAACTCATTTTTACGGTTTTTTTAGTTGTTGTTGCCAGATACAAATAAACAATCCATTGCCTCCTGTCAATCTGTCCGTCCCTCTGTATTTCTGGCTAGCCATCTCGCTTAAAATAGAGCTCTCTCTTTCTCTCTCTCTCTCTCTCTGAGATTTTGTTTTGTTTTTTTATACCCGTACTCGAAGAGTTGAGCGGTACATTGTATTTTTGGCAAAAGTGGATGTGTGTAACGCAGAGAAGGAAACGTTTCCATAAAGTATATATATTCTTGATCAGCATCAATAGCCGAGTCGATAGAGCCATGTCTGTCTGTCCGTCCGTCTGTCCGTCTGTCTGTCTGTCTGTCCGTCTTGATGATAGCCTAGATCTCAGAGACTATAAGAGCTAGAGCAACCAAAATGTTATTTCCAGACTCATGTGATATCACACTGTTACAAGTGTATTTCAAAATATCGCCCGCCTCCTTCCGCCCTCAAAAAAAGCGCAAAACTGTAACAGCCACAATTTCAAAGATAAGATGAAAAAACGCATTATCGTAAAGAATGACCATATCTACCAGATTGCTAAATCTGGTACAGACCGGATCATTATTATAGCCAAAATATAGAAATTAATTTTCGGTTGCTTCCCCCACGTCCTGCGGCGCTGCTATTCTCTTTCTCGCTCGGCCACACTTTGCCCTGTGCAGTGCACGACCATTGCGGAGAAGATGTAGAATCTGCCTTACATACACAATGTAGAATATACATTTCAGATCAGAGGCTGGCAGCGTCGTATGCACTGTGCATAGGAAAAAATTTCGGGCAGCGCAGTCGACACACGTACAGAGTAAGGACTTCGTGTGGTTTTGTTATTCTGTCCAGCTGACGCAGCGGCAGAGAAGCAAGCTTCGGGCTATGCACAAACGACTTCATATTCTGTTCGCAGCGGCAGAGATGCATCGTGTGCCCTATACACAATTGCTCGGCTTCCGCAGCGGCAGAGAAATAAGTAACGTATTTGCTTCGTGTCTGTTGTCTTCGCACACAATCGCACCAATCTCACCTTGTTTTAGATGTGTAATCAACATTGTAGATTTAGATGTAATAACAGATGTAGCAAAAAAATGTAAAGTGTAAAATATTTTAAAATTCGCAACAATTTATATACTGACGGAGCACGGGTATAAAAGTAGAGTCGCGTCCAGAACCTACTCACACGTTCCTTCTCGTTTTTAATTGAAAGGTTGCTGCTATTTATCGATAAAGCCCTGGACAGTATTGGCTGGGGATATGTTTAGACAAGGAGTGATACGCATCCTTAGCCATCACAGAAGATAATTTCATCATCCCCAAGCTAAATTCTGACATATGTACATACATAGGAACTTGAACACTAGTATATTTCTTTATTATCTCTTCGGAGTTTGACCCGTTCAGCAGCAGTAAAACCATTCTTGCCCAATTTAGAAATTCTTTCCATTCCCATTTTCATCAAATATGCGCCAAAGCAAAAATATAAAATATAACTTTAAGGCCTTAAAACCGAATTTTAATACGATGCAACAGCCAAAAAAAAACCCTGTCATTAAAACCGACTCTTTTCGATAGACGAGGGACTCCGAGACACGAATTTATTTCGACTTGCACTGATTTTTCAAAATTCCTCGACACACGATATTTATTTTAAAAAAAAATACTAGAACTGTGTATTTGTAAAATACACAGAGGAAACAAGTCCTGTAATTTTAATGTTTTCGCTTAGACTTAAATGTTAAATATGAAAATATACTTAAATCTTAGAATAGAAATTTTTTCACTTAAATTTTGAAATAAATAATCAGGCAGGTTCCGGTTTATATTTAATATATATATCATTTATACTTAAATTAAATATTTTAAAATTTACATACATATATTATTGCCGGAAGCAACTTAAATATGTTATATTTATTTTAAAGTGTTTTATATTTAGTTTCAAAATACTTTTTAATAAATTTACACATATTTACATATGTCAAAGTGAATTCTGCTTAGTTTCCATATGTTCCTATTGAAAGACCACATTCTTAATTTAAACATGGGGATGGCTACTTTTACTATACCATTTTCTCTCGGTGTATGTAAAGATAAAATGCGAATTTGGGGTGGTTGGACAAACGTTATCCAACGATTTTTTTAAGCGACACGTTAAATGGCGCTTAATAAATGAAATTCGGTTTCGTTCCGGGGAAAAAAAACAGTTAAATTTTGTTGCCTAGTATTATCAAGTCATAAGCGATTGTGGCCAAAGCGATCATAGATACATATGTATGTACATACATACTTACATAGTTCATGTGGCACACTCATGAATCATTCAGACGGCGGCCATTGACTTATTCAACCCGGCCCAATGTGATTCAATGCGATTGCACTAACTGCTATGACTTGAACAATTATTGACAAATGGCTGGGACAGAGCCGTCCGCAGGAGGAGGTCAGATTATTTATTGATGGGTCTAGATGCTGACTGTAACTACAACTGGCAATCGCTTCATTACACCTTGAGTCACACACAAATACATACACACGTACATATGTATGTGTGTACATAGCTTATTGTGCATATAGTACAATTGTAGAAGTCATTTTGCATGTCAATTGGACAATCCACTCAATAATTCAGTGCGTTGTTCAGATGCGAGGCATTTGAAGCCTTAACTCAAATTGCTCTCTTCCTTCCCTTTCTATCAGACTTTCTCTTACTATCCCCAACTCAACCTCTCTGCTGTGTGCCTCCCTCTAAAGCAGCGGCGCTTTATAAATCTTTGCTTAACCCACAAGTTTTGAACTTTGGCCAGAGCTGCTTGTTGACCTGGTCTTATGTGGCTTGGCCTTTTTTCCTTCTTCGGTTTGGTTCGGTTTGGTTCGGTTCGGTTCTCTTCTCTTCTCCGTCCCTCTTGTCCTTCTCGTCCTCTCTTTGTGCCCATTTTTCTTTGGCTCAACACCTCAAGTCAAGTGAAATCAACTGTCATGCAGCTTTAAACATCGTATGAGCGATATTTACTTTACGCAGGGTTGATGTGGGGCGAGTGGGTGAACTCGAAGTCGCAGCACGGTCTGCTACCCCTGTTACACCCCAGGCCACCTACGCTCTGGTAGTTATTGAATGAACTCAACGTTTCTGCGATTTATTCCATATAAGTGAGTTCCTGAGAGAGGTGTGAGCAAGGAGTACACTGACTGCTGGGGGAGCAGTACAGGAAATTTAATTACAAGACAAAATGTCGACGATAAAATACATTATAAATACAAAATGCAAACATATACAGAGCATATTGAACAGGCAAACAGCCAGATGCAGATACACAGACACAGACACAGATAGAGATAGAGATACAATGCTGGGGGTGGAGGGATCTGCTGGGTCATGGGGGTGATGTGAGGGTACACACGTATACATTAACATGACAGTTTGCTGTTGATTTCGCTGCTGTTGCAGTTTCAGTTTCAGTTTCAGTTCCAGTTGCAGTTGTAGTTGCAGTTGCCGGTGCAGTGCTCCCTTGGGCTTTGCCTCTGTGCACCTGTCTGGCAATATTGCCAACAAATTTTCCGCGGTAAGCTCACACACAAACGACAACATAGACAAGCGGACATATGACATCTCCCTGGGGTGTAAGAGGAAGCGTGGTATCAGTGGTTTTGGATGCGAAGCATTGCCGATTTTTCTGCCATTGTTCAGTCGGCTTGCCCCTCCTCAGAGCCACAGCCCCTGCCACATCCACTACCATTTCCTGCAGCAGCTTCAACTGCAGCTTATCCTTCCCTCCCACAGTTGCACAGTTGAATCTGGCAATTCGTCGATGTATCAATATTTATCGAAACAAAAAGCTATCGATTTCATTGGTTCACAAAATAGGCAAGTTTTCCATGTTTAATGTGCGAAATGTGTTGAAATGTGCTGTTGAAATAGCAAATTGGAAAATTTCTTAAAACAGTTGATAAAACCCGAATTCATTTTGAACGCCTGGTAAGATAGGAGGGCTTATGCAATGATGCAGTATATCCGGCATGCCCCAAACCCATACGATGTGGCCAGAAAATTTCTGTTCTCGTTTTCATATTTGTAAATATTTGCATTTTTACGCTTGTCGCCCACTCGAGCGTGTGCAATCGAATGGCATCCCTGCCACACACACATGTATGCATATATGTACAGATACATATACATATGTATTGTGTCTGTATGTAATAGCGTGCGGACAAGATGTGCTGTCTGTCCTGCTGCTGGCCTCCATTCTCCATCCACCAGCAACAAAGGTTTGACCAACATTTAAATGAGCGCTAAACTGAGCGCCAAAATGTTGACAGGCGATGGAGGAGGGAGGTGTGTGGTGTGTGGTAGCCCAAGAAGGTACAACCGATGATGGGTAAGGGGGTTTCAGTTTAGCCTCCTCTCCTCTACTTTACTGTACTCTTCTGTCCAATCCGAACCAAAAACCATCCAAAAAAATGCTCACATCCGTTTGGCAATGGCAGGCAGAAGGAGAAGTGCCATAAAATTAAACGTTTTATTTAACAAAATGTTCGCGTTTCGCTCTCTTTTAGCTGGTACTCACCAATTTGCTGCAAAATAAAAACACAATTAATTTGCAATTGTATTTCATTTTATTTGCATATTTTGGCATCCCTCAAATTGAATCAATTGTAGCCGGCAAGCTGGAGAGCATGGAAATGTATTTGGTTGAATATATATTTTGCATTTCACTTTAATCAGTCCAAAAACAAAAGTTGTTCCAATACGTATGTATTTGAAGGTCCATTCGGTGGTGAAAGCAGGCCTCCATGGGCAGGAAATACTCTGCCTTGTCCAAATCGAATATCCATGTGCGAATGAAGCAGTTTTTAAGGGAGTTCGACTTTTCCGGACTTCATGTTCCAGATAAGGGTACCACTTTTAGTTTAGCCATTTTGTTTTGTTTTAGCCGAGCCATATGTGTGCTCGGTCCTTTATCAAGTGACTCTTTATGTCTGCATTCATTGTCGGACCCTATTCAATTATGGCTAGCTCCTGGATGGCCCCTGGCTTTGCCTTGGCAACAATATTTGCACCCTGCTAAATACAACACGAAGAATAGACAGTGGATGGTCCAATGCTATCCGGAGGGGCAAAGGCAAACAATGAGCGTTGGCTGCCAGCTGAGGTCTGATTCCTTCCATGGAGTATCAGCATCCAGATGGAAAGCCACTTGGCCATGGTATCCAACGCTGCCACACGACATTGTGGCATTGTGCATGTGAAGAGGAACGATCTCGCTATACCGTGGAGATACCTCAGGGATATCTCGGGTAGATAGTTACTGAGCCTTCCCTTCCGCTTTTCTCTTTTATTTCCCATATTTTTGTATACTTTCCTACACTCCTTTAATATTTGCTCTCCCTTCTCTTTTAAGCTGGTATCATCACATCCAATTGGATTCCTTGTCAAGTGTCTCTGTACTTTGGGATTGATCTATTGAATCGGTCTGAGCTAATTTGTCGCCTGCTCGAGTTGCCAGAGTTCGCATAGTCGATTTTCATTATTCTAACAGAGCCCTCCTGCAACCCTCCTCCCCCAGCCTTAGTCCGGGCCTCTCTTTATCCAGCTCAACTCTGGCTGTGCCTCCACCTCCACCTCCTGCTGATGCTGTGGCACCTTCCTCTGTTTGTTGCACACCTTTTTTAACTGCACCTTGTTGTTGCTGTAATGCCGTGAGCTTATGGGACTTTAGTGGCGCTTATCACATGCCACCAGCAGCAGCCAGCACCTGCAGCGGAGGCTGAGG
Source organism: Drosophila subsilvestris (assembly GCA_035043285.1). Lineage (NCBI taxonomy): Eukaryota > Metazoa > Arthropoda > Insecta > Diptera > Drosophilidae > Drosophila > Drosophila subsilvestris. The sequence continues at coordinate 919,218 of JAWNNB010002181.1, read as the reverse complement.
CTGAGGCAGATGCAGAGGCAGTAACAGAGGCAGCAGCAACTGCCTCAATGTTTTCATATGCAAAACTGCACAACAACAAAGGGAAACAAACATTTTTGCTTTGCATATTCATGTTGTTCTACCTACCCGCACACCTACCCTCTAAAACCTGCCCGATCCGCCAACCGAGTCCCGCCCTCCCTCCTTGACTCTGCAACTTTTAGCCAAACAGAGTCAAATGATTTTTATTTAGTTTTTAGTCCGAAACTATTTCGCGTTAGGTTCATGGCGAAAAGCTGCAAATTGGTTTGGTTTTCGGGTTTCAAACTTCGGTTTCCGGAACAGAAAACACCTAAAACTTTAGGCCGAAATATTCGCTGAAAGATGGCCCTAACCGAGTACTTGGAAGCCGCCATTAACAACTCAACTGTTCAGTTTTTGTCCCGTAAATAGATTAACCGTCATCAAATCTGTAAAACAATCCTGCTTCACTGTCAATGCCTCCAAGGCTCGTGTCGTGTCGCATCAAAAGTGAGCGCCAGTGGCGAAACTCACAAAACATATTCAAATGTATGTATATCGAAGCCCTAATCTCAGTCGGTCCTCGATCATTCCCTTTTCCGACCAACTACACTGATAGAAAAAAGGCATAGTAAAAATAGCCACATTCATATATGAATTTAATATGTGATTTTTAAATGCAAACATAATAAAAAGTATTAAAGGGCTTTTTTAATACGTTCATATTTAATTTGAATACAAACCACTTAAAAATAACTATAATATATTAAATTTGTAGCTTAATAGGTTTCTCTACAAATCACTTAAATGTATTTCCAGCTTAGAACGGATTTATAAGGCGACGATCATCAACCAAAAATTTGTAAGAGTTTACCTCTTTTACCATTAAAGGCTTTTAAGGTAACTTTAAGACGGATGTCATTTACACAGATTTCAGTAAAGCACTCGACTCTGTAATCCACGCCCTTCCAGCACAAAAACTGGACCTACTAGGGGTTCCGTCCAATCTTTTTGACATGGATTTCTAGCTACCTTGTTCCAGGTCTCTTCAGAAACCCCTGCCCCTGTTGAGTTAAAAAAATCTTCAAGATTCCTATTAGATCGAATAGAAACTATATTTCTATGTTCCCTAAGCTTTGTGGATCAAACTATTCCTGGCATAAACTGCTTAGAGCTTTATGCTCGGATTATAATTCCCTCAACAATATTTTCTGTTCCTCTTCTTAACAAACAAACCTTTCGCGTAACTAGCATTATTATTTGAAATTTTAAATGCCTGATTAGCTCCCTTAGTTCGGTTTCATCTCTACATATATTTCCTGCATAGACGCGATTGTTTTGGTTACACGCGCCGTGCGTCATGCGCCCCTCGTTCGGTTGGTTGAGAGCTTCGCTACTTATTCCCTCTCCGATAGGAGTGCCCTGCCTGTCCCGTTCGTCGTCGGCATTTTGGACAGGTCAAGAAATATGTATGTATATTTTATAAGTTATATAAATCATAAGATTACATATTTATGTACATTGTATGTAGGCTGCTTTTTAAGTTTCCGGCCTAACTATGAAAAACGAACTTTGGTCTTTGGTGAAAATGGTCTTTAACATTATTCTCGTGGAAGACGAAACCCCATTTTGTAACATTTCAACCTGTTTTCGCAGCTCTTTTAGCAGTTGGAAGAAAGTATCTTTCAAACAAGGCTTCATCAGCCCCTTTCGGCTTCAAAAACGTTGAGCGCTCAATTTTTTGTATAGCGGTCATCTGTGTTGATTATATGCACAGCTTTTATATCACCACGATCGTATTTTTATATAATTTTCTTACACCAATCGACACGAGATTTTAATGATTTTTAAATTGTTTGGGGTACAACGCAAGTGCACCTTTTTTACCACGAGGTCATCCTGGAAAATCTTATCAATGGTCGTCAAACTAATGCAAAAATACCTTGTTTCCCCAGCTGTGACATGACCTTGATCTTGCTCAATTATTTCGCTCACAGCATCTATATTATGTGGCACAAAAACGAATTTCAAACGACCTGCAACGAAGGACGTCCACAACTAAACTTGCGATGCAGTTCTCTACATTGGCAATGCATGGGTGCTTCATTAATTATAGTTGAACTTAGCTGTTCTAGTCGTACTGAGTCACTGAGTCCACTGACTGAGTACCGGGTATTAGGGTGTATGCACATTTGCATGATGGCGCTGATTTAGTAGTGAGCACCTCAACATTTTCAAATCTGATTAGACATCTGTTTGGCCATCTATAATATTGGTCATCAGGCTTAAAAAGCAAATAGACGAAGTGCATACGAACATTCTCTGCTCTCAAGAGCGTTCTATTTCTATGGTGCCAACTCAAACGATGTGCCCTCCTCTCCTGATAAGTGCATAATTGAGAGAGATGCGCGGTATACTTTGTCCATGTCCTCGCCATCACCCCCCTTTCCCCATTTAGCTATAAATCAATATGTATCCCTTTGACGAACAGCAATAACAAAACGTGAGTGTGAGAACGAGAGATTGAGAGCGAGCATGTCTCGCTTTATCGAGTGTTTTATAGGGTATGCTCGGACAACCCCTTCCCAAAGTACGGATATCTTCGTGCGGTACCTTCTACCCTTCATTGTATTATTCATGTGCCAAGGGTCGCTATCCCAGGCAATGTTTATGAAGGACCATAGTTGGCCAACTTGTTGGCATCATTCAGTTTTGGCGATGTTGATTTTCCGAACAGGAAAATATGAGGTGAGGAGTCCGCACCAGACGACGTGCTCAAGACATTAGCTGTGCTCCTTCCCGCGCTGCAAGCCCGCACTCCGCTCCGCTCCACTCCACTCCCCTCGTCTGCTGTGGCTGTGACGACACATGCCATTTCCGCCTCCGCTGCACGTACGCGGCTCTTGGCCTGGCCTAGCTACTTGTTACACAGATAGGAGGCCCTCCATTGGCACGTCGACGCTCGGCCCTAGCCCCAAAAAGCTGCCCACGTGGGTGGAAACTTTGTTATTGTTCCATCCTCTCTTCCACACACACACAAACACACACACACTCTGACTCACAGCTCGTTTCTGGCATGACATTTTTGTATTTAAGTTTAATGCCGCCATTTTCTACCGCTTTGCGTGTTGCACGTACTTCCTCTCTCCTCTCCACTCCACTCCACTCCACTCCACTTCCTTCTGTCTGAGTTTGCGGCTTTTCTTCGCCACTTCCCCACTTCCTGCCTCAGTCCACCATTTCTGTTGGTGTGTGTTTTGCACTTAATACCATTTTCACTTTCTTTAATGTTGCTCAATTTTGTGCATCATTAATCTTAAGCGATTTTCAGATTTTTCGTTGACTGACACGCCGAGGCGTCTCAATGGGGCTTACCCCGCACTCTACACCAAGCTCCGCTCACCTTCCACTCCCACTCCTCCCTTTTCGGCTGTCTCAGCTGCTTTCCCTGATAATTATTCTACAAAATATGTAATTACAGTTTCAATTTAATTCGCCGAAAAATGCTATGATAAATGTTCATAATTCTGCCACAGGGGCGCACTGCCCAGATATTTTTTGGCGCACATTTGTCACCCTTAATATGTCCTTAACTGTGCGTCAGTCTCCCAAACCATACGCAATGACTCCTGACCAGAGATGTTCAGGATACAAAAATACCTGAGGATCGTTCTATGTAGATAGTTTGATGTCATTTAACCAGCACGTCACGTAGTCCGTAAGCAGCGGAAACCACAAGAAAGACGAACGGATGTTCATCTGGCTGTTAAAAGTCAGCAATAAACCGTTAAATGGTGGTCATGATCGATAGGTCGATACTTTCTGAACTCTTTCAAATCCTTTTCGATTGCTATGATTTTGATTGCCCCAAGTATTAGCTCAGGGTGGGATGAGCCCACCATTTGGTCACAATTCTCGGACTGTCAGTGTCGAAAGTCCCCTCTTCCCTTATCTCCCCTTATAGCCCCTCATCACCCCCTTATGAATGCAAGCATTGTTGCTGCTATTTCATTTCATATAATATTTCTCTTACTCTCTCGTTTACTTTTTTGTGTGCTTTTGTGCACCATTTTTTTTTAACAACTTTTTGCTTCTGTTTTTATTTGAAGTTTGCAATAAAATAAAAGCCACACAAGACCCCAGACGCCATATGGAGCGGGGGGATTATTGGGTTGTATTGGTTGGAAGGGGCAGGGGCAGGAGCAGGGTAAGAGCCATGGCCAGAACCATAGCAGCAGAGAGCATGGCCAGCCAGAGATTCTCGCCAGCAACTGCCCTCGGCCACAGACACGAAACGCGAAACTATAAAGCAAAAAATCCCCATTCATATAATTTACGTGTGTGCCCCTGGGGATGGGTGCGTTAGTCGTGACTGGCCCCTACTAGAGTGATGGTAGCGAGGGTGATATACGATAGGAGTCTGTCCCCAAGCAAACATCAATCAGACGCCTCTCTCTGGTCGTCAATCAGGACCCTAAAATGTCGGAAAATGCTTATCAGGAAGCGCAAGACATTATTGGAGGGATTGTACATACAAATGTACATACTCGTGCAAAAATTTAATGATTTCTTCATACTGTTTAGAATGACCCAATTCAATCCGTTATTCGTACACAAAGTAGTTTTAATTTCTGCTTCAGTCCCGTAACTGCAGCGAATAATAATGACTGTATTCGATAGGTGGTACGATAGATTCCACAGCAATCCCGAACCATCTCTAGAGCAGTGCCAACTCTGCTGCTACTTCGGCTGGTTGCATTTTATTTTACCATTTCGTTTCGTCCACGTTTGGATTTATGAATTTCGACTCGCACGACCCATTCCTTCCTCTTCCCTGTCCACCGCAACCCTCTTTCCACCCAGCCCCTGACCCAACGAATCTGCAACCATTCATTGTTGGCCCCGCACATATGCGGTTTTATATATTGACACTTAAAATTTATGGGACTTAAAAATCTACAAAACGCTGCCCCGTTTTGTCCTCCAAAGTTGGTTTAGAGCTTTCAGGCTGGAGCTTCAGTGTGCGATGGCATGGGGGGTGGGGTGGGTATGAGGTATGTATGCCTATCACAAAGCTTGGTCAGCCTCGTGGCACCACGGTCGAAAGTGGCACGGGGTGGGTGTGCGAATAGCAGTCAGGGCGGGAGATGCAAGAAGTTGGTGACAGCAATTTTCAAGTGGAAAAACTAAGCAAAACAGCAAATCGTGTGTGAAATTAATAGGGCTGCCCCTGCTGCCTGCTGCCTGCTTCAGGGTTGTCATCATGTGCAACTTGTTGATGTTGAATAGAAGAGAGAGAGCACAAAAGATTCCAATTGGAAGTCCCCGAAATTTGTGGCGAAGTCGTCTTCCCTCAGTGGCTGAAAATTTACCTTGACGGAGAAAGATCAGATATAATAAAGCAAACTTTGCCGTGATCACTCACCAGATAGTGATTACCCTTCAAAGAGTACTGCCAGACCAGGAATTGAAAATATTTGACAAACTTTCTGGATGGAGCATCGTGAGCAGGGAAATAACGCTATGGAGAGGATTGGCAACTTACCTTGCCAGACCTGCAACCCAAAACTTCATCGAAAAGTTCTCACACTTTCGTTGAGTTGTTTCTTCCCTAATTAAATGCAACTTAAAGTCAATGGAAAAGAAATTAATCATTAATGGCCTGAATTGTGCGGAAGATTTGTGGGTGCCCTGGTGGCTGCTACGGCTAGGGGCACTTTCTATTTCGATTTCATTGCTGATTTCATTAAGCTAATCAGCTTATTGAACTTAAGGCTCAGTGGCTAGCAGTGGCCCACCCACGAAGGACCGATGGAAAAACGAAAACTTGGCAATGGCAGATTTTGGTTCTAAGTAGCTGCAGCTGCTAATCCTGCTTCTGCTGGCTGCTGGCTGCTGCTGCTCGGAGCTCCACAAAATCAAATTCAATTTGTCGGGACAGTGCAGATGGGGCCGAACAGTGGCCGCATCTGTGGCAGCTCCAAGAATTCAATTAATTGCACAATGAGCCACCGCCCAAGAAGGCTATTGCGCAATGTTTTCCTTGGAGCTTCGAGGGTACTCCCTTGACTTTCCACTCAGCAATTATTATACGTTCTGATGGCATGTCTTCGATTGTCACTCACCTGTGTGGGCTGCGTGGACAGCAAATCGATTGTCTCCTCGTGTTGCTTATGAGCGAATGCTGCAGTGGGTGTCAGTGTCTGCTGTTGCTGCTTCTGCTGGAACTGCTGCTGGTAGTGCTGCTGCTGCTGGTATTCATATTGCTGCTGCATCTGATATTGCAATTGCTGGTACTTCAAGTGCTGCTGCTGCTGTCCCTGTCCTTGTCCTTGTCCTTGTCCCTTCACTAGAGAGCAGCAATAGAGAAGGATAGCCAGCAATTGGAACGTATTGGCAGCATTGCGTGCTGTTTTATTTATTGCTGACGACAGCATGTTGCTGCCGGTCGTTTCCACCTTCTTTTCGCTCTTTCAATCTCTCTCTGGATATGTGTGTGTGTGTGTGTGTGTGGCTATATGTATCCGAGTATATATGTATGTATATCCGTTTTCACTCCTTTGCTATTTGGGTGAGTGGCTGGGAAGTATGCAACACTTTGCCACACTGCTGTTGTTGCCGCGTGTTTACTTGTCTTTGGTTTGGTTCTGTTCTGTTCTGTTCCCTTTCCTTTCCTTTCCTTTCTCTCTTTTTTTAGTCGGCTAAGAGTTGCAAGTAGAAAGTTTTTGGGTTTGTGATGCTGCAAGGAAAACATTTCAAATAAGTAACTTCAACTTGTTCTTAAGTGTGGGACATATATAAACATATATAAAATAAAGAGGGATACGTAAAACAAAAAGAGAAAGCAAAATGGTTTCTTATTGCTTGCCCCTCGAAGAGATATTGGTCATGCCCCCATGACCATCCCACAACTTCTCCTACAGATTGTGCACCATATCTCTCTCTTTTGACATCGTAGTTTTTTAAGATCTCTCAAGATAAAATGATCTGATGGGAGGATAGTCGGTAATTTACATAGAGGGAGGAAGATAAACAGAGCTGTGTACAAATATAGTTCCCACTTAAAACTAAATTCGAAACTCATTTATTATTGTTCGAACCAATTGAACAATTAATCAGCCAGCAGTTTGGGTATATGGGAATTCCCTCGATTTCACACGGGAGATATTCGTACACTCAAGCTTAGACTCAACTTATCAGTATTAGTTATTAAAAATAATTCACAATAACAGAATTGACTTTCGAGGCCAACAATTAAAACGCCGATTTCAGCAAGTTACTTATTTAAGATTTTTTTGTAGGTGCAAACCAATGTACATAGTCTTGACAATCATATATACAAATCTCGTGCCCCGGTATCTGACTAGTCCAAATGCCACAAGATCCATCCCCTGGAACATTTTCAATGGAGAAGTTGCTGTCCATGAAAATACTGGCTGCATAAAAATGACTACCGATTTCTGAACACTTTGCATTTCACACAAAATGCTCGCAAAAACGCATGTTCCCCCATGAATTGGTATTATGCAAATCGGTCGATACAGCTTGCGCTGAGAATGAAGCTGTTAAATATCACTGGAACTCACTGGATTAGCCAGGCATGCCACCACACCTTCTGAAAGTTGAGTCTCTGGTTAGTTTACTTCGATATAGGAACCCTGGATAAATCAGAGACGGAAATGTTTTGCGACCCCACACTCCAATAATTCCAACAAACGTAACAATTTAATTCAAAAGTCGTTTAATTTCCCATAAGACACATCATATTGTATTTCTTACACGGAGGCATTACACTATTATACGAGGCATGTTCCCGCGTGGGCAAACCATGGAGATAAATAGGGTGGGGTGGCTATGGACGGACTGGCCAAAAATTGCTCTTCGAAATAAACATTGATAATTTAAATGGTAGGAAACCGTTTGCGGAGTCTATTAGGATGTAAGATCTACAATATTTCATGGTGCGGCTGTGGCCCCTAGTCAATGTTTCGAGGTATAGAGACGAGTATTTCCTACCTCTAGACAACTCGTTGTAACGGAATTGTTAATTTCATCTTATAGAAATGTTTGCCTGTGCAAGCAGTGCCATGGGAAAAGAGAGGTGGGAGGCTGGCTGAGAAGGGGAATTTTAATATTCCATGGAAATAATTGCAGCTTTGGAATGCAAAATGTCCGTAACGAAAGCAAAAAAAATTAAAACATAAGAAAATGGCAAATAATGTGTGCAAAATCTTCATTTTCCAACTTCATCGTACCCCTCGCTCCCTCCGTCTCTCTGTATCTTTCTTTCTTTTTACCTCAATCAAAGAAATGTCTGCGTGCAAAAATCAAAAATATAATTTTCAATAATTAATGCAGAAAGCAAAAAGAAACGAAAACAATACATAAAACAATTTTTGTATTTTCACTTGCAATCAAAAGTAGAATAAGATGAAAGAGAGGTAGTGTAGAAGAAACGGAAGAGGAGAGACTGCAAATGAACAAAACGCAGAGACAGTAGAAGAAGTGGAAAATTATTTTTCATTTGCTGTGTGTGTGCGTGCGTGTGTGTGTGGAAAGAGAAAAATCAATTTCACTTTTCAATTAAATGTCGAGGAAAAGCGCGTATGATCATAGCAAAATATTGCTGTTAAACACGTTCGAAATCAATTGAAAAAATACCCACGAAGAGGCTATGATGACTATCATCACCAGATGATAAATACGCACACAAGTTTTTTCGAATAATTTCAACCACTATATTTTATATTTTCCTGATCGCATTCTTGAAGCATTTTTATTGTAACGCCTAATACCAAAAAAAAAAGATATTAGAGTCCGGATCCCTATACAAACGATGGATGTGTTTGGATCCCAAAAGCAGCCTTTCTTTCATATTTCGTTGATGGTTGATGATTATGATGTTTGAAATGAGCATGAGATGAGTTGCTTGTGTTGCTGTGTTGCTGTGGTGCTGTGGTGTGGTGTAGGAGGGGATTCGCTGGCTGGGCTGCTGCTTGAGGGGGGAGGGATGTGTTTAATATCTATGCAATAAAAGCGTCTGCAAAAATTGCACTTTGATGTGGCTGCCTGAGGAAAGGCAGTGGTGGAAACGTGAGCACAGAGCAGTTTTCATAATGGATGGCAACAGAGCTGGTAGCAATTACATTGCATCTCCATTCCCCTGTGACTCCTTTCTATCCGGCTCCACTTTAGCTGGATAATCATAAATTTTACTTGCGATAATTTCAACGCTCGCCGCCAACAGCCGCCAACAGCAGACAACAGGGAGAGAAAAATTCTGAAAAAAGTGGGAATGTTATACATATTCGAAGCAGAGATACCTTCTTCTTCTCTTGACCATCCGAAAACACCAGCTTACAATTCAAATCGAACGGAATGCTTCGCTCTTTGTTGATTGTGGAATGTCGGCCATGTCCATAATACATATGTACCTCAAGGTATAGTTTCGAATGCTATAGTTTAATGCGTTCTGTATGTATTTTATATGTGGAGCCTAACCTCAGTATGTTCAGTTGGCTGTTGTGGAGTAGAAGTAATTACATAGTAAGATTACATGGCATGTGTTGCCAGATCTGCTTTATTTATATGGAATTAAAAACTGTTGTGTATATTTGCGGAACTTTAAATTATTTTCATTGGTTCAGACAGGGACAAAATTGGTTTGGTGGACCGAGCGACGCAGATAAAGGAAGAAATAAGTAAAAAATATCTTCCAGAGACCACTCTGAGTTCATGGGGTTCATTTTAAACATACCGAATTGAACTTCAGGATCAGTGAGAATTCAGAAAAGCCGCAATATTGACTCAAAACGAGAGGAAACGTTGTGAGTCGCTGCAGTTGCCGCGACTCTACTTTTACACCGGCACTCAGTAAGTTGGATTTAAGAATATTTTATATGTTGCCACAGATCTTCGTCCTTTCAAAATACTTTGTACAAGTGTCATATCACAGAAGTCTAAATATAAAATTTGGTCTTTAAGAACTATGCGATCAACGGGACGGACAGACATGGCTACATCCACTCGGCTATTGATGCTTATTAAGAATATATGTATATAGTCGTACTATATTGGTACGGAAACGTTTCCTTTTGTGCGTTACACAGATCCACTTCGATCACAAATCTAATGTATCCCCAATCTCTTTGAATACCGTGTATAATAAATGTTAATGATTGATTTAAAAATCATTCTGCATATGAATATTATTTTAATTGGAACAATACCTAATTATAAATATTAATATACATATGCATGAAAAACATTATAAACTTAAATATATATATATTTTTTTAATGTGGTTGGCGGTGGGAATTTTGCGTGAAAATGCAGAAATCTATTTCAAAATTCACTAATAATATTCCAAGTGCTTACGGTTTTCCGCCAAATTAGAAATGAGTGGAGAGAAGGGGGTAAATATAATTTGAATATATCTGAAAAAAGAGTTTTTGGCTTATCAATTCGAATTTTGATTGGATCAATAGATAAAATTATAATATTTATTTATGTATATAATTTATTAAAGGCAGAACTCCAAATTATGAACACAACAAGAGTAAATTGGATCTACATAGACGTCACTAGATTTGGCTACATACGAAAGACAGCTTTTAAAGAGATTCGGCCGGATACGACTAAATGGAATAGGCTGTTGATGCCTCTTGCAAGCTTCGCAAGAATAAAATGTACCCCACCCACATTGTGCATCGTGCAATGCGTATAAAATGCGAACATTTTGTTGCTGGATTTGAATGAATGCAAATACTGGCATCCTGTACAAGCGCATACACGGACACACACGGATGAGCGCATATATGTACATACGTAGATACTGCATTTTACATACATAAGCAAACATTGGCATTCTGGGAAAATAAATTTTCCTTTTTTATTGGCCTGACCAAAAAGGAATCTCAACGTTCGATGGCAGACAACTTTTGACTTCGTTAACAAACTTGTTTTTGCTGCTGCTGTTCGTCCCCTTCATTTACCTTCCCGCAGCCGCCATCGCCATTGCCCTCGGAACAGCCACCAACCCCGCCCCGCCCCGACCCGACCCGACCCGCCTTCTGCCAGCCCCCTCTTGTTTGGTGTCAATGATAGCGTGAATGATACTTTGTGTACACACTTCATTTGCACAAGTATTCGGAAATGGAAATGGGAATGGCCATGGCCACAACAACGATCATTGCAGCTGGATTCTGGCTTCTGATGGCAGATGGCATACATCGCGTATACGCAATGCTTTTGGCCCCTTTTCTTTTGACGAAAGAGTGAGAGGGAAAACTGTATGTAACTGAAATGGACCAATAACCATCATCATTATGGCAGTCATCGCGAGAGTGTTAAGCGGTCTTGATTGGGCTGTAGCTGCTTGTAAATGGCAACGGCAACGGCAACGGCAACGTCAATGGCATTGCAGGTTGATATTGTAACTCGTACAATAAAAGAAAACGCTACTGAAAATCACGATGAGTGGGCGGCAGAGTGCAATTAGTGGTAGGTACAATTTGTACACAGAACTCATATGAATTCATTTTGTGGAAATGAAATACGAAGATAAAGCAGCAAAGGGAGAATATGAAAGGTAAGCAGAAGACGAAGGTAATTATGTACTTATACCAAAGAGTGTGAAGTCCGCATAGTTGACTCTGCCTGACAGACTCATCTAAAAACGAATAAATGGTTTCAAAAAGACGATATTTACTCTAAATTTTCAGACAGTGACATGAAACTTGTTATGAGTATGACCCCTATATATGTAAATGCATGAAAGAAGGAGTGGAGTGGGCCAGCTGGCTAACTATGGAACAGCAGGACAACATCAGCGGCAGGACAGCGGATAAGAAGTAACAGCAGGGCCGAACAGCACAACAAGATTAACAGCAGATGAACAGCAGATAAGCAGAGCAGCAGTATCAGCAGAGAAGAAGAGGAAAAGCACAGAGAACAAAGGAACAGCAGTCAGAATGGCGGCACTTAGCCCAGTCGGAGTATCAGCAGCCGTAGCTTTTAAGCTAATTGCTCTTTTACTTCGCCGGTCTACCGCCATTTCATATCACAAATTAATATTCAATTTAAAAACATCTTAAATACATGTATGTATGTATGTCGGCTTAAATTACATTATTGATGTAAGGGTCTCCTACAGTGTTTGGGCAAGGCTGCGCGGTACTGCCGCAAAGCATTGCTTCGCACACCCGTTCCGTCTCATTCCGCTCGCACTCTCCTTTCCCTCTCCGCAACCCGAAGTTTCCGCAATGTTGTTGCGGCAAACTTGGCCGTTGGGTCCCATGCCTTGGGATCCGATACCATGTGTGGCACGAGGTGTTCGACGCATCTGCTTGCACCTAGCTCCTTCTCTAGCAGGCGCCTCTCTTGCTTAAAGCGGTGGCACTCGAAGAAGACGTGGTGGGCGTCCTCCTCGATGTCACGGCCACAAGCTGGGCCCCAGTCCTCCGATGCGTGGCCAAACCGCATCAGGTACGACCTGAAGCAACCGTGTCCGCTCAGCAGCTGTGTGAGGTGCCAGTCCACCTGGCCGTGCTTCCGCTCCATCCAGACCTTGATGTCCGGGATGACACTATGCGTCCAGCGTCCTTTGGTCGAGCAGTCCCATTGTCTCTGCCGTCTCGAGATGTTACAGCCTAGACGTTACCTTCACTGCTCTCGTAGGAGGATTGTGGGTGTCCGTTTTGGGCCAGCTCGTACAGCTCCACCTTTTCCCTCACTTGTTCCGCTATTGGGATAAGTCCTGAACGCACAGGCGATCCTTATCGCGCATAGGCGGTGTGTTGCCTCGACTCCTCGCATGTAGCTTGGCACCTTCGTCGCTGTGGACCACACTGGGGTGTATGTACATACATATGTACATATGTGTATACAACAAAATTGGTTTTCGTTAGTCTGAATGGGACTGAATGAGGATCTCTTGATTTTCCTGAATGCCTGCATGCTCCTGCAGAACAGAGTAAAAATTCGAAGCGTTCATGGGCATTTACTGACTACGGTCTACGGTCTACGTAACCGAATTTGAGAGGTAATTTCGGTACATACTCGTATATTCAATTAAGTTGAAGTTTTGGTGTTTATATGCTTGAAGAATTTGTGGCATTGGTACTCGTATATTCGCTATTTTTCCCGTCTATCGATTCATTCACTTTGAACGGGGCTCTAAAATAAGACAAAATAATATAAGATAAAGAAGATAAAGTGGTAAAGAAGAGGCAAAGTCACTGGTGAGGAGTTGACCATCTTGATAAACATCATAATCTGTTGTCACACCAAGAAGAACTCGCTCTCTTCCAGTGTACCCTCCTTTGGAACCTTCCCTTTAAGCGGTATTTATGGCTGACTCGTAAAATTGATATGCAATAAATTGGCTTCCTACGTCCTATACTTTTCACCCCCGCTTTTCATGGACGTAATGCTCTTATAACCTTTTCTTCATAAAGCATTTTAATGGGTCACAAAACTCTGCAACAACATGAAAAGCAGCCCAGCAACAGGGTCAAACTCCTTCGGAGTCCCCCAAATTGTATGCCCATTTCAGCGGAGATTTTTGCGTCCTGCAAGAAACAGTGCAAGCAGAGTGTAAAATTTATGATAAAAACGTGCGACGCTGATAAGACTGTCCCGGACAGAAGGAAGCAAAAGTAGCTGCAGAACAGAAGCTTGGAAAAATGAACAGAACACAAAAGCTAAAAACATCCAAACAAGGAAACAGAGCCCCACAAAGTGAAGAGGGGCTGGAGGGGGCGGAGAGCAGTCATAGAGGGATTGTCATGACACCTTGTTGCTCGTTAGGGTAATAGTTGCACATTCCACACTATCCATCCGCAACTGTTGCCCCGCTGTTCTGGTATTTTGCCGTCGTCTGGTTGGATTGACGCCTTCCATACAGGAAATGGCAAAAAATTACAATAAAGCAAGTCTAGGTTTAGGTTGAAGGTCGAAACTCTGAATACTCTTTCTTGCTCTTTCTTTCGTTCAATTATATATTGAACTATTGTTCATATTAGTTTAAAAATATTCAACGCATTGGATGAGAAAAGGATGAGTACGAATGCAATGGGCTTGCTTCCTTGTCTGTGACTGCTTACAGTATGAAAGGGTGTATAGAAAACACTAAGAGAGCGCCGATATTGCGTTCTGATGGGAGAATGTCGAGTAATACAGGAGAGAGAGAGCAGAGACAGGCACTTGATGAAGATAAACCCGTTGCGAGTACTGAGCGCTAGGTGGCGGCAATGGCAATGGGCGATGAAACGGGGAATGCAGCAAACAAGCCTGGCCAGGGTGAGGTGGCATACTGTATGCTGCTGCTGCTGCAGCTGCAACAGTTTCGATACTTTGAGCCGAGCAAGGCCTTAGACCCGCTGCAGGATATTTTTGCCCTCTTTTCAGTGGCAGAGTACGCGTAGAAGGGTGGGGTGAATGGAGGCCCGAGGCCTCCTCGGCGTAGCTGTTTTGATTAAAAGCATCCGGCCTTTGAGCTCGAAAACAGAAGCACCAGGACAGGACAGGACAGGACAGGAAAGAAGCTGCACTACCTTGGTGGCTGTTCGCATGTGTACGTGTGTCTAATTTGATTTGCATTCCAGCAAATTTCGATCTCACGCCGTTTCTGGCCATTGGCTATTTGGCACAAAGTACATCGTCATCACAGCTGCAGAGGGCAGAGGGCAGACAGCACAGAGCTTAACTTTTGGCCAAAGCGCAAATGGAGCCACGGCTCCTCCAGTGGCGCAGCATGCCACGGGCCACAGTTTGGGGGGACGTGCCTGGTACGTGCATTGATGGTGGGGGCGAATCGGTGACCCCGAACACAGCGGGCGGGTGGGGGAGCTCTCCCTCCGACTGGCTTACAGTCAGGGATTGAACGGAGCTCACCTTAATCAGCGCACATTTCTCCGGCAATTAACCTTTTGGCCAAGTGCCCGGACTCGTGTCCCGTCTTTGGGCTCCTTCCTATGTATTTGTTTCGCTTTAATGGTGTCAGACGTTGCGTATGCGCAACGTAAATGATGAATTATTGCGATTGCAGTCAAAGGGGTGCCTCGATAGGAAGATGAATTTCTGCCTCTCGATTATGTTGATGATGATGATGCTGAACCATATCCAGAACAAGGACAAAAACCAGCAGAACAAGCCAAAACAAAACCAGGACCAGAACCATTCAAAGTGTTTGACAGCCAATGCGATGGATATTCCCAAAGCTAATCAGCACTCAAAATGTGGCACAGGCACAGGTACTCCCTCGCTCCCGTTCTCATTCTCAGCATCACCTTAGCCCTCGCCGAATCTGTCTGGAATGAATCATAGATATAGTTCGAGAAAGAGGGCGGAGGGAACATCAAATAATAACACGCATTTTCATCCTTGGTTTTAGCAAATATAAAGGGCCAAAGGAGATGGGGATGGGGACGAGGAAGTGGCATATGGAATTGCCCCAACAATCATTAATCAAATGAGCCTTTCTGGCTTTTCCTCTATCCCACTCTTTGTATCTGTGTGTGTCAGTGCTTGTGTGTGTCAGAAAACGGAAGTGTTACACTAAGCCATTTTGTCGGTCCCCTTGGCAAGGTAAACGAAGTACCTCAACCCCCTACTCTTCAGGGTGGACACCGTTGAGGCTGGTGAGAGGAGCACTGTAGGAGGTTCTGAAGTTGTGAGAAGTAAAACAAACGAAAGTTGCAGTCCCTATGAACTCTCTGTCTCTCTGTGGATAGGTCTATCCTCTGCCACTTGAAAAGCGAAAAGGTAACCCACTTTAAACACCAAAAGAGCAATAGATAAGATTTGAACAGAAGAACTAGTTAAATTATAGGTGAAATCAAAAAAGAGCACACGAAGAAAATAAAAAGGAGGAAAATATTATGAAAAGTATACATCAAGAAGGGAAGATACATAGTCAGAATCAAAACAGGGCGAAGCGTTGTGTGCCTCATGCGAGCCTTCGGATATACAATATATAATATGTAGACAATGCCCGATATACCCGATTCTCAAAGACCTTAGGAATATATTAGTTTAGTAGTAGAAGTAAGACTTATTGACCCCGGCAAGCAAATATGTTCTGGATTAAGTAGCATAAATGGCTGTCTCAATATACATAGTCATTAATGTCTGTTCGCAGGTCCATCTTGATTGCCGTTAAGTTCTCACGGACTATAAAAGCTGGTGCAACCAAAATTTTTATTCAGACTCCTGAAATATCACTCTATCAAACATTATATTCAATAATATTATATTAATAATATATGAATTATTAAAATATTATAGCCAGAATGACCAAATCAATTGGCAGTGGAAAATTACCTCTTCCACGCGCTTACTAATCTTAAGACATTCGGCGGAACCCATTCATTTTTGGAGAATGTGATTTTACTGGTGAATCTCAATTTCTAGCCAGAAGTAAACATTGCCATTAGTGAACAAAATGGGATGCCAGCTGTAATGTTGATTAGATAGGGAGTGCATCCAAGTGCCATTCAATTTGGACATAGTCCCAAGACACTCTTGTTCCAGCCAAACAACTTCCCATAAAATTACACTTATTTGGAATTTTGGTAAAAAGGATACGGAAATCCCTGAAATCGCCACTGCCTGTTTAGTGAGAAAGTGAAAGGCTGGCAGTGGCTTTCCTTTTTTCTTCTTTTTATTTAGCTAATTTTTATAAGGATACACAAGTAGAAAATGTATTTAATTTTTCAGGAACAGATAGAAATTAACCTTTAAAATCCATTTAATTTAATTTTTTGACCTAGCCGAGCGCCCATTTATGGGCCATGGAATGGATTAACTGTACATCGACTTGGCTCTTGATGTTAAAAAAATAGAAAGCTGAGAAAACAAAAATTTGAAGTGTGAAAAAAAACAGAATATAAATGTTCAGACCTGAAAAATTAAAGGGCACGAAACATCGTCATAGTTACCCTCTAAATCTTTCCTGAGTAAGGGAATCTCCATTTTCTTTTTTACTGAACCTAAAAAACTCTGCCCTTTCGTATCCTGAAGTACAATCCCACACGTCTGTGTGTCTGCCTCTCCCATTCTCTTTCTCTGTCTCTATCGGTTCTCTTAGTGCAGTTATCGTTCCAAGTTTCCAATTTTCTCTTTCTGCCTCCCGTTCCCGTGTCTCGTCACGTCTCGTTATGACCATAGGCCAAATCGGAAGCCGAATCTAAAAGCTAAAGCAAAAACTTTTTGTTTAGCAATTTATGGTTTTGGTTATTTTTTGTACCGCCTCCTGTAGGAGGTACGCACACTAAAAGATGCAAATACCCACATTAGCACACCAGCACACACATACACACACTCTCATAGCATTTAGGGTTCCCGTGTCATGGGTGTAGAGAGAACATGTGTTTCCGCATTTT
The DNA here is from genome assembly GCA_035043285.1 of Drosophila subsilvestris. Taxonomy (NCBI): domain Eukaryota; kingdom Metazoa; phylum Arthropoda; class Insecta; order Diptera; family Drosophilidae; genus Drosophila; species Drosophila subsilvestris. The sequence goes on along the minus strand of JAWNNB010002181.1, from coordinate 901,834 downwards.
TCTCCTTGGGCTCAACGTAACTTGATGAGGTGAAAAAAAGCAGAAAGAGCCAGGATATAATGGGACGATAAAGGTGTGGCGGAGTGGAGGAGCGAGGGTCGGGAGACAGCTGACAGTTGAGCTAGCAAACAAAAAAATTGGGTCCTTGGGAAGAAACCGTTTGAGCCCGATCAAGTAATGAATTTCCAGTCTATTGAACGAATTTAAGAGCCTCCAACTGGCATATAAATATTGAAAAGGGGCATTGAGCGGGAATTCTTTGCAACGGAGTTTCGAATGATGTTCGAATGTGGTATTTGTCATTTCAATATTATTTAACCCATGATACAATCTACATAGATACATTTTTTGTATATTCTTAAAAATATGAATTCTACTAAATATTCATTTAAGGGCTGATCTCTGATTTTCTCCTATGTACATACATATGTACATACACAGGTACAAACGTTTACATACATATGTATGTAATATTGTACAAATTTGAATCATCCAACAACAATAATACAGCTGGCAGACAGTCCATTCGTCCCGTTCACTCTCCACTTCCTGATCACATTAAAATCCCAACTTTTCTAATATTTGTACGTATCCCCAGGCAAGGCACCTGTCAGCTGATATGTGAGTGCATAATGCTGCATATATGTATGTACATCTGTATGTACGAGCAGGCAAGCTAAACTATTTTTTTAGTTTTGTTCAGGCAATTTATGAATTTATTTATAGTCTTCTCCAGCAGCAGCAGCACTTTCTGCTGCTGATGGTACTTGTACACCCGTACTCGCACTCGAACTCGCACTCGCACTCATACTCGTATTTCTGCTTCTCCTGCTGTTGGTTCGTGTTAATTAAGAGGTAATTTTAATGCTCGGCTGCATACGCTGGCATGTGCAACGGGTGCTCGTATGGGAAGGGGATAGAAGGGGGCTGTCAGATTTCGACTTTCGATTTTTGATTTGCAATTTTCAAAATCGAGCATTTCACAATCTTATTTTCTCCCTCTTTAGTTTCCCCACTTGATTGTCTCTTTTGGCCTTGGACAGAATTAATTGGATTAGGCTGAGTTTAATTCAGCGATTCATAATCGAAATATCCATTACAAAACTTACTCAATCAGAATTGCATAAATTAGGCCATGCTGTATTTATTTTAAATTATAGGAATATACATACAAATATGTATATGTATACATATGTACATATGTACATACATAAATACATGTACTATGTATGTATGTATGTAAGTGTCGGAGCTGTCAAAACGTTTGACAATTTGCCCTCCGATTTACCATTTGATTGTTGTCCAATTGAATTGGTTTTGCGGGGATACTCGTATGTGGCATGTTCCTGCCGCTCGACCGCCCGCTGCCTTTTAAATGAGTTTATGTTTTAATTACAAAATTAATATCAATTATGCCGCTTGTCCCCAGCGCCCAACGAGTTCTGCATCTGAATGCAAATCTATCAATTTGCAAATCTGTAAATTTACTTTGCATAATTGGCCAATTCTCTCAGCCTCTACGAATGGGAAGTGAGTTCCTGTGAATGCCTCGGAAGGAATTTTCCTTCATATATTTTAACCACTCATAACTAAACAGTACTAGCGCCATGCACTTTTTAAATTATTGAATTGAAAGTGAAAATTTATAGAGGAAAATCAGCTAATTTAATACAATTTTTGGTAATTACCAGTCGTGAACTCTGAATGATGAAACTCAATAAAACTGTTTCGGGTTGAGAGTAGGAATAACTAAATCATGAATCCAAGCTGTTTTCTTCATATATGTAGGTATATATGTATATTTTATATGGATCAAGTATCGGAGTTGTAATCGGATGCAACCGACCGAGCATTCTTTTGACTTTTGTCCTTACCTGATGATTTTTGTTTCGGGAAAGATTATATTAAAATTAAAAATTCCATCTAAATGTAAATAAAACCAGGATGAAAAAAAAACAATGGAGTGGTGGGAGGAAGGAAGAGTGGCAGAGCCATAAGAAAATGGCAGAAAGACGGCCAGATAGGCGGACAACAAAGATGAACAAAAGGAATTGGGCAACTAAATGAATATGAAGCCATCAGCAGTGCCATATGCAGCAACAAAAAATGGTTTGGAGTGGCGGAGAGTGGCAGGGTGCTGAAGTTGTGGGGGAAATGGAAAAAACGCGCAAAGCGACGACGAAGGCGACAGGCAACAGGGAAAAATGCCGCCAAACGCAAATACTGCGGCACAATTTCATTTTTGTTTTTATCTCACTTTTTCATTTTATTTTTTATTAATTTTTGTCTGCTTTTGAAGCACACAGATACAAAAACAGCCAGAAAGAGAGTGATAGGGCACTGAAAAGCACTGAAGCCTGCGGGCAAGAAATTTGTTTAGATTTTCACTTTTTCCCCTCGCTGCTGTTGACAAAACATCCAGCAAGAGCAAAAAAAAGCAAAGAAAAACTGAAGAAGCTGCAGCAGCGATATTCACATTATGAACATTTTAATCAAATGAAATGACAATAAAGTATTTGCTGTTTCCAAATTAAATGAAACGTAAATTTCGAGAGGCCCGAATAAAAGACTAAAATTAGAGAAACACTTGAAAACGAGATCTGAAAAGGAAACGGGAAGGAAAAAGAAAAGACAGCCAAACATTTTGCAGATTTAGAAATCATAAAAGAGGGCAAGAGGGCCCCGAGGAACGCAAATTCAATAATACAAAAATGTTTAAAAAATACAAAAAAAATAAACTGTACAATGTACACATTGTGGATAAGTACATTTGTACATTTTTATGTGCATTTCCATAATGTTGCGCGGGACACATTAAATGTGTAAATATTTAAAATAAAATAGATATTAATTTAATTTTTAGCTCTCAAACGCCATAATATATAGGTGCTCAGGTTGATTTTGTGCAAATTTATTTTTAAGAAAGTTTCAAGAAACCAAAGAATTCGCATGTGATAACAACATCAATGCTTTTCACGGCAAACTACATATTTTAACGCCAACTTCCGAAGAATCGAAGGCAATAATTCAATGTGACTAATTTTGGAGTGTTGTGCATTGATGACTTGGACTTTTATCCAAAGATTAAAGTGGAACTTTTATTATTAAAATTTAAAATAAAACATTTTTGCACGGAACAAGCATTGATTGGGTTCATAAAAGCTTAAAACACATACCGTTGGAGGTGGATACACCCAAAAATATTTAAGTTTCACCATAGCTGGTGACCATTTAAGTACGATTTTTGCACTAATTATAAAAAACGAAAGGTTCTTTCACAAATACAAAAGAGAGAATATCCTAATATGTAAATCATAGTTTAAAAAATATTCAAATTGATTCCAAAGTCTTTGTACTTAAGTGGGCAAATTGAATGTTGGGAAACTTTCGGGAAAAAGGCGCATAAAGTGTGAAACATCTTCAGAACTATGTATTTGAATTAATCCCTAGTATTCCATTGATCGATCAGTTTGAATAAAAATGCAGTTTTTTTTGTTTACTGATTAATTAGTTATCAGTCTATGATACTCCAAGGCTTCCGATCGATATAGCTCATACCGTGTGTATGTACATATGTAATTATATACTATTCCTTAAGTATGTGATAACAGCAAGTCAGAAACCTATTTTTGAGAAAGTGGATATTGTGGATCCTCTGGAAATCTATCTAAGTGCATTGTAAATATATTAATGGTATACACTCTTTCCACTTCTCTTATACCTTTCCATTTGCTAGTTACTGCATCTGCATCTCTTTTGTATCTGCTTTCATTTGTACTTTTCCACTGCCGAATTGTAAGCTCATTTCTTAGCGCGAAACGATCCCCAAAAAGCACAATCTCCCACTGCGTCTCCCAACTCAGTTTTGCCAAACTCAGATACAGGCACCCCCTATCGGAGGCTTTACGATTTCATTAACAAGGACACACAATGGCAGCGGCCTTTGTTGTTGCCAAAGTTGTCGCTGCTGCTAATGTTGCCGCTGTCACAAATTTCACTGGCAATTAGCAACAACAGCCACGGCAAAAATATAATGCCTTTACCGGTTTAATTAGGGGCGCCACAACTGGAATAGGTGGTGGCGGGTGGGTGGGGGGCGGGCAACAGGAGGGGCAGGCATCAGTGCTGCAAATTGTCTTCGTTTTCCCCCGCAACAACGGCAACAACGGCTGCAGAAGTCACAGCAAAAACTTTCGCTCAAATCAAACGAAAATGTGCACAAAATGAAATAAAATCATCTGAAAAATCACGAACCAGTCAGACCAAGCCAAGTCCAAGCTGTGGAGACGACGCCAAACGTTGCAAGTTGGTTGGAGCTAGGCCTCTCTTCTGCCACTGCGTAACCACTCCACTGAATGCAGCACAGCAACAAAAAACAAAGAAAACACCGAGCACGTGACAAGGGGAAATAATCCAAATCCAAATCGAAATCCAAGACAAATGAACAAATGCGCGATGCGGCGCGGCTCGAAAACCCGCTCGAATTTTGGACAAAGTCAAAGTCAGAGCCAAAGCCAAAGCCAAAACCACAGCCGAAGTGGCAAGTGGCAAGTGTAGCACACGCGACGCAGACGCACCCGCCTACTGGTTTCCACTGATTGACTGACTGCTGTTCAATGAAACTGACTGGCTGTGCCACCGAAGATGATGCTAATTTCGATGCTAGGTTGATGTTGCGCCACGATAGAGACACACGAGGCACACACGCTGAGCTTTCGCTTGCAACTGAAGTTGCCGTCTGATAATGCCGCCTGCCTTAGCGGCGGCGGCGGCATCAGCCACGACGCAACGAAGCCAAGACGAGCCCGAAACCGAAACCAAAACCGAACCTGCCACACGAATCTCAGCCCGAAGGCTGAGGCACGAGGCACAGACGTGGTCCGAACCGAATCCGAGCGTGAATGGTTAAAAATTGCACACCTCGTTTTTCCACTTTTCCTCAGGCACACAAGCACAGCCACCCAGGCACAGGGGCAGAAGCAGAAGCGAGTGCAGCGTCTGCATATTCCACATTGGGCGATGGTGAAAACTTGCGCCAAAATATGGCCATGCCGGTACCGTCGCTTCCCTCTCTCCCATCCACCCTCTCCATGCCTCATGCACCATGCCCCATGCCCCATGCGCCATGCTCCATCAGCCTGGTCTAGCGCCCGCACCCACTCCCGCCATGTGCAGAGCGGCTGAAATGATACCTGCAATTGCCTGTTCCGTTTCAGAGCATCTTGGGTGTCGACTCAGTTAGCCAGCATCTTGAAGTGACCGCCTCGGCTTGGGTCATGTGGAAGAAGGTGTCTGTGGAGGAGAGCTGCAGAGGGAGTTTGTAAAGAATGACTAGATCCGCGTATGAGATGGGAATACAATGCTCAAGGAGGCACAGGATCTGATATATACAAATAAAGAGATATAATAATAATATAATTAGTATTCATATATGTGTGTATGGATAAAAAATATCAATGTTGTAACACATACATAAATGATAAGTATTATAATAGAATCGAAAGCATAGAAAGATAGAAACAGATATATATATAGATGGTTATAAGGATGCCTTTATGATTTATGTATGTATGTATGTAACTAATACAACCTATTCCCGCTCTCTTGCTTTTTTCGCTTTCCAACTAAAAACAAAACAAATATTCCAGCTCTTTCCATACCGCACATTCCGATACGTTTCTCTCTTTCCATCACCGAATGACCATCCGACAGTTTTAACCCGATCAAACTGGACGAGAAAGAGTGTGTGGTGTTAGCCTTCGTAGCTCGTGGATTTCTGCACCATTCGTTCCAGTCTGGATCTATTTTTGCCTAACACGAAATATTTGAATTTTTTGCATGAAATTTTTTATAAATTTTAATCTTTAAATCTTTCATCTTTAATTTTTAAAGAGCCAGAGGGGTCATAGGTGCCAGTTGATTGTCTGCTGCAAGGTGTTGACAGTGGCCGACAGGGTTTCCTCGCTGATTATCTTGTTCTTATAATCACGTAAAATGGGAAAAGTTCCGGCTGTTGGCCGTGCTCCAACTTGATCCGGAACCAGAACCATTCACGATCAGCTTAGGGCTGATGGGGCTTTTCCAATGGCTTGCGGGTGCAGAGGGTAAACTAAGACGATTTCAATGCAAATCCCGACACAGGTCCCAGCCCCAAAGCCAAATCAAGGAAAGCTCGGACACATGACGTGAGAGCCCAAGCCAAAACAAACCAGAAAGGAAAAGCATCGAAGAGGGCAGACACCACGAAAACACACACAGAGATGGTGACAGAGATGGGGGAAAAGAGAAACAAATCCAAAGTCAGATAAGAGTCTCAGGCGGGATTTTGACCGGACCGGACCGGGCTGGGCCAGGTTGGGTTGGAATGGGTTGGATTGGGTTGAAGATTTTGTGGGTTATTTTGGTGCCACGTTAGGTGCACTTTTATCTATGCTCCGTTTCTGGTTCCGTTCCTGCTTCTGTGGCTCCTCCTGTCCCTGTCACAGTCCCTGCCCCTGCCAGCAGCCAGCGGCCACCGGCCACCTTTCGTTTCCTCTGCTTTTCTTTCTTATCGGTCGCAATTTTGTTCACTCGCTCCATTTTATACCTCCTTGTCGACGCCATCCCCTATTTTCTACTAAATCTATGACAAATGTAAACAGTCGTCCTTCCATCGTGGCCTTACCCCTCTCCGACAGAAGACTGTCCGGGCCCATGCGGGCTGTGGCATGTGGGGCCCTCCTCCACTCCCACTCCCACTTCCACTCTCACTCTTTCCCCCATGTTTCTGATTGTGTTCGCTTTCGGTTGGCGTTTTATTTCCCCCTGGTTGCAACTTTAGATTAGAGTTAATCAGCTTAGCGTGTCACTTTGACTATTAGAAGCAATGTGTACGTCGAAGGGTTGGCTTGGGTTGGGTTGGGTTTGAGTGAGGTTGGGTCCTCCTAGGTGCCTGCTGCCTACTGCCTATAGGAAGGGGACTACAGAACCAGTGACTGGTTTTAATTATGCTTTTTTTGGACATCTTTCAGCTCTGTCCCCGCCACAGGCAGCACGATTTGAGGAAGCCCCAGGAGAACACGCATAGTCCATCGTTGGTGTCATCATCTACGGAGGTGCAACTACGCCAGGCGACGTCTTGGCGCTGGAACTGCGACTGTACCTGCGATTGGCTCCTCGGAAGCTGGTCCGGAAACCCACACTGGGCCGGATGGTGACTCACTGTAAGAAAATACAACCAGCAGCAGTTTACGAGGACTCAAATGATTCATGCATCAGTCGCTTTACCTTTGCTGCCCATTCTGCTTGACTTAATTGAGAATTTTGAACGAAATTTGGAACTCGGATTGATTTCTACTTCTACTCCCTTTGTGAATGAATTTTGTGTACTGGCCTGCTTTTGATCCAGGTCTCCTCCTCCTCCTCCCCCTCAAACACCCCATCCCCCTTCCCAAAAAGCTGCCACTGATAGAAAGTGAGGCATGCTACACATACTCGTAATGTACATGCCATCTGTAACGGCGCGGGGAAAGGGGGGTTTGCTGCATGGATTTGGACACGCTGCTCCAATAACCAGAGATGAGATGGCCAGTGGCGACGCCAGTGATATTTTCACCAGCCCAGCCCGTCTATGCCTGTCCATAAATGGCATTCAAACAGGATTTTCTAGTTATGCCGACTTAGAAAGTAACAGTGACATGGCTTACAAAAACAGCTGTTGCAAGCTGCAAACTGCAACAGATCTGCTGCCACAAGAGCTACTAGTGCAGCGACATTCATTGATTGCCTTTTTGGCATTAGTTTCAATTTATTTCACTTTGAGTGTGATGGATGGCAACAGCGACAGCAGCGAACGTGTCGCAGACCCAAGCTATCAATTGCACATGCCATCCCCCTCCCACACACCCATCCACACCTCCTTTCGGTCACACTGAGAGGTCATACTGGGGAAAGGAAAAGCCGCCCGTTAGGGGCGGGGCACACTTTTAATGCCAATACAATTGTTGCTCGAAAATAAATCTATATCATTACACAAACGCAAACAATAGCAACCGAATGGAATCGAAATCGAATCGAATTGAATTGAATTGGAAAATGGAGACGCTGAAGATGCTGCAGGAAAAAGCAGGAAGAGCGAATGCCGTCCGAGTGTTCAGATACCCTTTCAGATCCATTGTTCTACTGGCAGGCAAGGGTAAGGCTTACTTGTAGAAGACTCTGTAGACTCTACATTTCAAAGGTCTTAATGTCTCATGAATATTATAAGGCCTTACATTAAATAACTGCAGAGTTATAGCACGATTCGACAACATTTAGAGTGGCAACTTGAGCTAAAGGTGGATGATTCATATGCTATCTAAATTATAAATCGCTCCGATTGGATCGCACTAAAGCTATTTTATGTTACACAGAGTATTTAAATTTAAATAGAGTAAAGAAATTATTGAATATTCGTTAGAGTATTACTTTGCGATATGCAGCAGCTTCTGTATTTCATCTTCCCTTTATACCCGATACTCAAAGAGCATAAGGATATGCTGGATGGCACTTCGTTTGTGTAAAGAAGAGAGGAGTGCGAGAGAGTAAAGTATTCAACGCACAGCGTTATGGAAACAGCTGTAATATTGGTCATACGGTAGAATGGGGATAGACAGGGTGCATGCTTTCGCTCTTTTTATGTTTCGCTCATCACTGTCATGTCTTTTCTTATGAAAAGTGCAAGGAAATTTAATGCGCAGTCTGCTATGTCAATGCACCACCACAATCAACCCCCTCCCCGCTATAACCAACAAATCAATCTGTCCCTTGTGCAAACAGCCATATTAAACGAGAAGGAACGTGAGTCGCTTCTGGACGCGACTCTACTTTTATACCCGTCCTCAGTCTGCATATACATTTTTACGAATTTTCAAATATTTTACATTTTTTGCTACATCTGTTATCTACATCTACAACGTCAAAACTAAATTTGGTTGCTCTATCTCTTATAGTCTCTGATATCTAGGCGCTCATCAAGACAGACAGACAGAGACTCGGCTATTGATGCTGATCAAGAATATTTATACATACTTTATGGGGTCGAAATAGTTGCCTTCTCTGCGTTACACACATCCACTTTTACCACAAAAACAATATACCCCATAACTCTTTGAGTACGGGTATAAAAAGACAAAGAGAGAGAAAGAGAATTTATTCTGGTATATTTATCCGTTTAATTGCGTATATTGTATAAGTTGTAGAAGTATAAAAGTGAGTGTCGGAAAAATAGTGGGAAATCCATCCTACCCTTCAAGGAAGACATATGCAGCAAACCCGAATATCATCGGGAAGGGTATACATAAAGGAGGCAGTAAGAACTTAAGGAAAATTGCCAAGCAATCAGCTGGTATTGTTACGGTCGGGCGCGTGGTTGAGGAGGCAGATGCTGACCCTGCTACCACTTGACAAATGCCCTGTTCAAATGCTGTGGACACCATTTAATTCCGCAATTAATTGGAGCACTAGAAAGCCCAAGCCGACTAAAGGCCGTCCACCCTAGAATATCCCCCAGGCGTTCTCCTTTTCTTTACTGCTTTTCCACTGTATCCTCCAATTCCGAACCTAATTGAAATGCAAATGCCAACAGAGTTTGATGCTTTTATAAATTGCTCGTCAAATTGCCGTTAAACGATTTCCCAATGACTTATTGCCGCAGACTTGGTGCCACAACAGATGCCAACGCAATCAAGTGATTCGTGAACCCTTCCATCTGGTCCTCTATCATCGTACTAAGCGCACTCGAATTTTTCATTTATTCCGGGCAACCTTTTCTAAGCAGGTATGTACATAAGTAGTAGAAAGAATCGTGATTTTGATCAATTTATTCGCCTCGTCCAAGTGCAGGCTGTGTCACAGTTTTGCAGAATTTTCAAGAATTTCTTCAGGATAAAAAGCACCATCCGTGACTCCGTCACATTCTATCTAATTAAACAAATTTTAACGACATCATCAAAATTAACGAATTCATTGGATAGAAAGAGGGCCGTGGCGCGACGAGTATAACGTGAATGGCAATCCTACCGAATACCTTCTGACCGAATAAAGATTTCTTCATGAATAAACTGTATATAAAAGGAAATTTGGTCTGCGTAAACGGTGTTTTGATGTCTATAAGCTTTTTAATACACATCCAAAGGATTTATATACCTGCGATAGCCCTCATTTTTCCGTTATTCGCTCGAGGTTATATCTCTCTTAAATCGATCGAGAAGGCAGGCCACACTGAACCGCACAATTATTAGGGATAATCAGAAAAATATTTTTGTAACTTCAAGTCAAAGTTGAAAAATAACCCAAAAATTGGTTGGCTTAGAAAAAAGGTTTCATTTAGCACTGTCCCACTGTGCAGCGCTTTCAAAAATCTACAAAAATCTCTCCAAGACTCTAAAGAACAAAACAGATTCTACATCTTCAGGGCAGAGGGCCAGAGTATGTGCGAGCGAGAAAGAGAATGGGTAGCGTCAGCAGCGCCAGAGGAGGTGGGGGAAGAAACTGAAAATTAATTTAATAATGATCCGATCTGACTCAGATCTGGAAATCTGGTAGATATGGTCATTCTCTACGATACTGCGCTTTTAGTTTTCTGGTATCTTTAAAATTCTGGCTGCCACAGATTTTTGTCCTTTTTGGGGGGCGTAAAAGGACGGGGCGAAATACACTTGTAACAGTGTAATAACACATGAGTCTGGAAACAAAATTTGGTTGCTCTAGCTTTTATAGTCTCTGAGATCTAGGCGCTCGTCAAGACGGACAGACAGACAGAGACTCGGCTATTGATGTATTCTGAGTATATATATACTTTATGGTGCGGAAGCGTTTCCTTCTCTGCGTTACACACATCCACTTTTACCCCTTAACTCTTTGAGTACGGGTACAATTATCACCAACCAGCACAAATTATCCGCTGTACAGTGTACAGTGCTCAACCAAAGCTAAGTGTGATGACCGAAACAGTCACACTTACATTTAGGAGACACTTCAGGCAGCTAATCTCGCATCGATCAAGACAGTCTCAGTATCAGTTTTTTCCAGCCAAACGCCGCACCTATTTCATTTGTATTCCCATTGGCATCAATTCGTACCCAAGGTGAGACTGAACCAATTGGATGAATTTTATTCACCATTCGACACTCGAATAAATATTGAACTTCCGAAGCGTGCTAATAGCTTTATCTGTTAGTTCTTCAATGAAATTATAAGTGCAATTGCCATAGCCTGCAATCGATCCGTCCAAATCGCTCTTGCCGTGAAGAGACCGTTTGGAAGACGAGCCGACAGCTGCCGCCAATCCCCTACTTGTATACGAAATTAGATAAAAATATGATTAAGACAATACCCTACCGCAGATAACGCAGATAACGCAGATAACGCAGATACTCCCTCCCACACATGTCCATTGACACAGATTGTATCCCTCTTGGAAGAACGGGCAAAGCATTCCGCGCATAGCTTTCAATTTTGCTTGCTTTTACCATGATAGAGGGGGGAAAGAGAGGAACCACGACCGCTAGTTACGTTATAATGGTAATCCTTGCACTCCGTTTATCCTCTTTCCACCTAATGACCTTTTTGATTAGAATTTAAGAATATTTTATATGTTTCTCTTTCTCTCTTCACACAACAACACCAGCCGTTATTTCTCGCTCCCTTCCGCCAGGGGGCGCACACTGAACGAGGAACGGAGGAAGATTGTGTGTGAGAGAGTAGCAGAGTAGGCAGAGAAGTTACGCAAAATGTTTTTTGCGTTCGAACTATTATTATGATCCGATCTAAACCAGGTTAGGTTCAGATATGGTTTATTTTTTGTCAAACTGTTTTCTAGTAATTTTTGGTATCTTAAAAATTGTGGATACAACATATTGGTTGCCTCTGTGAAGCAGTAGGAGGCGGCGCTAAATTTTCATACATGTACACCCTATAGAACTCTAAAGGGGTCATCTGACCCTCTGGGACTCGTTCGGCGCCATTTACCGCGCAACTAGTTACGCGGAAAGCGAACGCCGCCCAGTCGCAACAGATGGGAAATACGCATCCGGCATCGTTTTGTTTTCGAAGTCGACAAATAACCGTAAGCCCCTCGAATTGTGAACAAACCGCAGAAAAAAAGAGTGACAATACAGTGCGAACTCAGTTAGTTTTTACCGGATGCCACGCCACACAATATGAACCAATATTTTCCACTGTGTTTGCGCTGTACTTGGAATGCAAGAGACTAAAAATGACACAAACAAAATGCACTTTTTCGCCGCGCGTTTGCATTTTGCCTTGAGTTTTTTTCTTACTTCTTTGTCAACGCGTGAATGTGCACTCGACTTAGTGGGTATTTTCCAAGAGGCATATGCATATACATACATACGTTCTTATGTACCTACATATGTAGATGTTAGTCCGTTTTAAAGTTAAAGACGTAAGCACAGTGGCGATATTCAATTAGTTGGTGAGTGATATTATCTTCACATATGTAGGTCCAGCCTCTTTGAGCATTTTGATATTATTGAATTTTAGGAATTTCGCTCTTACCATTTGTGGCCGACAGATATAAAAATATTATTATTAGGGCAGTAGTTTGCGATGCTCCAAAAGGAGAATTCACTAGCGGGAAACCGGGCAAGTCGGAAAACCAGATCTAGTCCCCGATTAGCACAATGTACACAGATGCCAGAAAGAATTTGCACTTATAATACTACCTCAGGAGCTTTAATTACTACTGAATATTTTGCTCTAGGAGCAACCAACCTAAGCCATATGTATATGTATGTATGTATGTATGTATATGTAGGTAGATATTTGTATATTATTATACATATTATATTATTTATTTATTATAGTTTGTTCCAGATGGATAACTAATTCCTATGATACGAAAGGATTGACACTCAGGAAAACAAATACTCCCTGATCGCGCCATCTCTCTCAATACGATATGGGAGGGGGCGTCTATCCAACCTTCTCTTGCATTTGACTATTCTCCTATTTTCAATCACTGCAGCATATAACAAGAGTACATGCTATGTTTTCGTGGCTGTCTTTATTTGTACACCTGATACCCCAATAGTGTGGGTATATATTGGTTTTTTGGTGGATGTGGATGCAAAATACAAAAAGTAGTGGAAAAATGGAAACACAACAAATATTCTGAAACTCTAAAAAATTAGTCATTATTTGAGTGGATAAAAAAATCGCCAGAATTAAAATTACAACATAACTAGCATAAATGTCGACTTCTTCAACGAACAGCGATACCAAAAGACAGACAGAGAGTAAGAATCTGCTCCGATGTAAATACACAACCCAATCCCCGCTCGTTTGGTCTGGGAATTAGCATTATTTAAGTCGTCTTTCGCTTGTTAAACATATCAACTATTTGTACAATTTATAATCTGTGCGAATTATGCGGAGACAATATTATCAATTGATAAACGCACCCCCTCCCCGACAGAAGCTGCCCGAATCCAGATACTAATTATATGCACACATACACACACACACAGAGAATAAATGAAATCAAAGCGGAATACAGGCCATAAAAAAATAAGGAAAATTTATTAAATTTACACAACATCCGTTGCTATTGTTAACCATATTCGTGTCCAAACAAAATGGCCAACACACAGACACACACATACAGTGAAAGAGAAGAGAAGAGAAGGAGGGGTTGTTGGGGAAATGTTGCAGGCATTGGTGGGCCATGGGGGGGTGGCTGCTTCTCAGCTTAAGAGAACCGAAATATGCAAGCAATAAATTCATGGCGAAAAACCAACCGATTCAACAACGGCCCGAGCAGTCCACATGCAAAGTGTAGGCGTGGTGAAATAAAATCAAACAAAACATTTCATACAAAAAAAAGAAGGCCAAAGCCACCATCCCGACTAGAGGATACCCGGCTAGTCGGGAGTTCTCCAACCAACTATCACAAAAAAGGCGGGAAATAGATAGCGGCTTGAAAACAGTAGAAATAAGTAGATCACGATTATCTATAGATCAACAAATAATCTGTATCTGTGTATAAGTAAAATGATTACTCAACAAAAAATCAGTCCCTAGTTCTGATAAGTAGTCTCCGATTTTCAGATGTTCATCCAAAGATATAGGCGGGCCTGACTCCATCACAATGGTCGGATGATGCGCAAACTTTTGCGTGCATTTCCGCGGGTACAGTATTCTCTTGTATTGTAAAACTATCGGGAATAAATACCATTATGGAGTGCACATGCACGCCAGTGCACGGGAATATACCTACATACATATGTACATATGGGCAGGGGAAGGGGTTCGGTTGGGTAAGGCAAAAGAGTGTGGGAGTGGGTGTGGGAGGAGGAAGAGGAGTCCCGGCCCCCGAAAAAGTGCAAACAACTGCAAAACCATATCAATGGCAATAGCAATGATGACGATGCTCCTCCACATGACCATTCTACATGTGGCATACAAATTGGAACGTGGGATAAAAACCCACACGCACACACGCACACACACACACACACACACACAAAACTTTAAATTCAGGTGTACAGTGCGTTGCGAAACTGCATGTCAGCGTCCGGAAGTATGTACAAATAACCAATCTCTCACCCGCTAGAATTATTTCAGTGTGATACAATCAGATATGATATCAGAGGAGTCTGTAAACAAACAAGAGCTGCAGAAGATGCAATTCCTGATATCAAGGTGCTGCTCCTTAAGACATACAGAAATGAATTATTTGATTTTAATGTATAATAATTATGTAAACATTATGTTACATATGCCATATGACAGTATGACTGAAGTACTCGACTCGATTAATGTTGTTAATTTCTCGTAGGATCACTGTCATATTCATTACATTACCTTCACCATAGATATATTTAATTATGTATAGCTTTATTTGTTGGATATACATATGTACATATGTATATCGTATATCCTATGATGATACGAAACCATCGGTTTTGCCTTACAGTCCCTAGCAGCATTACACTTCTGCAGTGTACATACGAGTACATATGCATGTACATTTGTTCATAGTATGTATATTTGTAATTGAATATTTTTGCAGGTTCTTGTTACTCTTTGGGTAACTAAATTATGGCCAGTTGAACAACTTTGTACATGCATACGAGTATTTCAATTAAGAGTGAAGTCGATCCCTGGTCGACTGGCGGTGCACTGGAAAGCAGAACCGCTGGGATTGGACGTATTGGCTGCAGATGGAGGGCATGGCATGGCATGGATGTGTCTCTGTGTCTTTTTGTGTCTTGCTGGGTACAGACAGCTTCTCGACACTCGGTAAATCCAACAAGGGCAAATAGGATGGTGGGTAGACCGTTGTTTAAACATTAGGTCGGAGCAGCGGGATAGATAGATACATAGACAGATAGAAACTCAAACAGAATAACCGAAATCGTGTTGGTTTTTTTTGCCGCCTGATCCGCGGGCCCCCAAAACTCTGTCCAATGTCAAGTGTGGCCAAGCTCAGCCATGGCCATTGGCCGGAAGGGGAGGCCAGGCCGACTTGGGGTTAGCTCAAAACCGTAACCTTATGGCCGTAAGCGGAAACTGTGTCAAGTGAATGAGCGGAATAAAACAAATAAAAGAAAAGCAACTACAGCGAGGCACAAAAATAAAATGCCAAGAGAACTGCAGGCGGCCGACATTAATCTTCGAAATTTGTTTTGTGGGTAGCTCTGCTCTGCTCTGCTCTGCTCCTCACAAAATACATCGCTGCAGCCAGGACCACAGAAATACGAACAAAATGGGAGAAATTTTTATGGGCCGCGGACTTTGGGCAAGTGACGCTTGAAATGTAACCAAGGTTAATATGGCCAAAGGCGTCGAAGGGGGAGATGTGGGGGTGGGGAATGGCAAGAAGAGGGCTCGAACGGGATTACGGCTGCGATTACGGTTACGGTTATGGTTACGGTCCACAGTCGGCGGACTTATGGCCCCTGGCAATTTAACGCTTGCGATTTCCGCCCTGGGATTTCCAGTCCCGGGCCCTGCCCGGACCCTCCCACCCCCTCGGACTGGACGCGGCCGACCCCGATTGAATGCCAAATGCACACAAATTGCTTGGGGCAAAGGGAAAAAAATGTTGTGGCTTGCGAGTATGCAAGCGTCGGTGCCGTGCCCCAAAAAGCGCAGCAGCACAGTCAACGCAGCGACGCGCTACAAGCCCCCAAGGGGGCCACAATGTTATGCTCCAAGGCGCCTTTTCTTTGGCTCTCCTCTTTGGAAAGCTTTTAAAATTCACACGCTGCGCCTTGCACCAGTCCACCCTGATTTAGTAACACCCACCCACCCATCCGCTTGCCCACTTAATGCAATTTCCTTCTCTGTATGTGTCTGTGTGAAAGTGTGTGTGTGCAACCCTGAGGACCGAGTTCCAGTCACAGCCCTGGGGCTGCGAAATTTCTTTCTTTTTGCCTTTTCGGTTTTGGCTAATTAAATTTTATGCTCGGTAATTTTAGAAAAAAGCCTCATCAACATTTTGGAAAAGGAGCGCCATTTAGGGCGGGTAGACGGCTCCGTTAAGAGGAGATGGCAGGAGAGGCATCCAGGAGTGGCTGCAGCAGAAGTTGCACATAAAAGCGAAGAACGAGAACGCAAATTGCAGGCAATAAATAAAGCATCAACTGAAAATCTTGGCATACTTTTTGGTTCCGCAGCAGAGTGCGCTCTTCACAGAGTGCACGCGGTGGAAGACTTTCTTCACAGTTTTCCCCCTTTCATAAACAACGACAGCATTTTAATTGAGCCATGGCCAACAAAGAAAGGAAACCCAACAGCTCAGTGACACCCAAAATGAGCTAGACGACGGCGACGGATAGGGCCCCGAAACTAATGCGGACGAGTCTGGCTGAGAGTGTCCCTCTCCCTTCTCCGTTCGTTCACTGGGACGGGGTAGACACACAATACATTTGGCAATAAATAACATCTGTTCGGGCCAGGACATGGCACACGGAACGACAATGAAATCGATTTTCAGGCTACAGCAAAATGCTGCGAAAATTACCAAAAAAAAAATGTATTTTAAAAAATATTAAAATAGTGGCTTTTTGAGACCCAAAGCTTTAATACCCTTACAGCTCAAAATAAAGTCATTTTTCAAAATGTTGCCACTCAAACACCCTTGGCACTGCAGCTTGTTGATACTCCAACAAAAGAGAATCTTTGCCACCTAATCAGTTTTTCCCATGAATTGTTTACATGAATTAAATGATGTCTGTAGACATGACTTAGGAAAATATATGCTCCGGTAATCATTAAAATCATTATAAATAAATAAATTGGAGAGCTTAAAGAAGTTCGGAAATCGTGACTATTTTGCTGTCACTTAGCTGATTGATTTAACTTTTGATGGAAAGTGATATGAAAACCTGGATCATGGCTACTCATTTTAATTTTTATTTTAATTTTTAATTTTAATTTTATTTTGCCGAGTTTTTCTTTTCTTTTAGGCTTAGATAAGTTACGGATAGTGCTTAAAATTTGAAGCACCATTTTATTTCATTTATATGTACATATGTATGTATGTATATACATATTACGTAATATGTACCTGCAGGAGCGTGTATTTTCTTTAGCGGATGAGCATTATTAATACAATGTGTTTTTGGTTCTTGTTTCTAGAAGATATCATCTTAATGCCATTATTTAGGGGCCAAACTCTTCGGATACTTGTTCAAAAATTAATTTTAATCCAATATCAACAAATTCGGCTATAAAAATATGTGCAACGGGACGCTGCAAGACGGTAAACGGGATAGGAAAGGGTATTCGGGGTGGACATGGACCGCGCTTTTCATTCTTCCCCGTCCTCCTACCACTTGACGGGTATAAAGGTTTTTCGATTATGAAAAAAATGCACAGCTGACGGGGCCGAGTTGAGACAGACATTTATCATTTTCTGCAACCGCAGCGGGGCGGCAGCCGCCCAACATAGAGCACGGGGATGTGGATGGTGCGGAAGGATGTTGGAGTTGAGCGGAAGAAGAAGAAGTGCCTTGAAATGCATTTCCATCTTCATAATTCTGGGTATGTATACATATGTATGTACATACATACATACTTACATATTTATGCATCTCCTATATCCTGTATCCTCCTCTGGCATAATTTTCGAAGCACGTTTTAAGTATTTTCTAGTGGAAATTAAATTAAATTAATTTTAATTGGATCAAATAAATATATTTACATACATATATACATACATAGTACTTATGTATGTATGTAGGTCTGGTGCTAAAAATGTAATTTTAACCTGAAAATTGCAGCCAAATTTTGGTTAAACTATTTTCAGTCTTTGAACTTTTGCGCAATGCAATTAGACCTAATTGGGCATACATTTTCAATCAAATTGGTCTCGCAAAGGCAAAGACCGAGGCAACATGAGGCAGATTCAGAGCGGAGCGAGGCCATGGACAGACAGGTGTGGCATGCAATTCAAACCCCCGTCTCCTGCCCTGCCCCATAAAATGTGGAAGGACTTCTCGGACGTTGATAAGCGAGGAAGAGTGTAATAAAAAACAAAAAACGAGAAGGAACGTGAGTCGCTTCTAGTCGCGACTCTACTTTTATACCCGTACTCAGTCAGTATATAAATTTATAAAATTTAAAAAAAAATTTTTAATTTTACATTTTACATTTTTTGCTACATTTGTTAACTACATCTACATGTAAAATGTAGATAATACATCTAGAACAAATATTCTACATATACCATTTAGATTCTACATCTCCTCCGCTAGGGGTTGCTGGCGCATTGCACAGGGCAGAGTGTGTGCGAGCGAGAAAGAGAATGAATAGCGTCAGCAGCGCCAGAGGAGGTGGGGGAAGCAACTGAAAATTAATTTCTTTATTCTGGCTATAATAATGATCCGATCTGGTTCAGATTCGGCAATCTGATAGATATGATCATTCTCTACGATACTGCGTTTTTAGTTTTATCGTATCTTCAAAATTGTGGATGCCACAGATTTTCGTCCTTTGTGAAGGCGGAAGGGGGCGGGGCGAAATTTTGAAATACACTTGTAACAGTGTGATATCACATGAGTCTGGAAAAAAAATTTCGTTGCTCTAGCTTTTATAGTCTCTGAGAACGAGGCGCTCATGGGGACGGACAGACGGACAGACGGACAGAAGGACAGACGGACAGACGGACAGACGGACGGACAGACAGACATGGCTCTATCGACTCGGCTATTGATACTGATCAAGAATATATATACTTTATGGGGTCGGAAAATGTTCCTTCTCTGCGTTACACACATCCACTTTTACCACAAATACAGTATACCCCTTAACTCTTTTTGAGTACGGGTATAAAAACAGAGGATATCACAACCAGACAGACATAATATGTGAGAAATGCCTGACAATATGTGTCTAGGAAGCGGATATTAAAGCTCAGTGTGGGTGGGGGGCGAAGACTAGTGGAGAGCGGAAGAACAAGGCAAACGACAAATGAAAATAAAAAAGAGCTGACAGTAGCTGGCTTTACTCTCTCTCTCTCTCTCTCTCTTCTTTCGCCTGCTCTTATTTTGCACTTTTTGCACTTAGCCGTAAAAGGGGTGATGTAGTTATGGCCAAAAGCACAGAACTGCTTATTCAAATATCTCTAGGCTTATCCATTTGATAAAATGATTTGATAGCCATAGTGAAGATATTGTGGATAATAATAAATGGAAATTAATCTGTCCGTCAAGCTCTCCATTCCACTAGCGTCCTGCCGGTCTGCCTTTTGACTGTCCGCCTGCCATTAGATTCGCCACCTATACGTTTTCCATTCACCTCTGTATCTGCCTGTACATAATTCTGTTTTCTCATTTACTCAAATCAGTTCAGCTTTAGCTGATCGAACCAATGGATGTGCAATCCTGAAGAGTATTTGTAGCCTCGACTTTCGTCCTTTTGTTTTTTTTGGTTTTAGTTTTTTTGAACTTTTGATTTGATTTATGGGGGAAAGCAAGTCATGAGCGTAGTTCACTGGTTTTTGTCCATCGCTCCTCCACCTGGTGTGTGTAGATGGCGATAAGACACTTATGGAACTTCCTCCACTTCCCTCTGCCACAATATCCATCTGCTCGGACTCTGGGAAATGCGATAAGGTGTGTCCCGGCAGCCAGTAAAATGCTGAAGTGAATTGAATTTAATACGAAATTAATGGCATGGAGAGGCAGTCTAGGAGCTCCAAGTCTGCTCCATGTCCACTGCTCCTACACCTCCTCATTCCCTCATCCCCTCCATCAGTGATCCATCCGCAACTTACCAATTTTTGTCATCTTGTCGTCTCTGGTTGACGACCAGCTTGGTAAACAATAATGGGCCTAGGCGTACAGCTTTTTGGCCGCCATACCCGAACGAACTTATCTGAACAAGTCTGTGGCAGCAAGGATTTATTTGTTTATTTGTCCTGGGTCGATGCTTCTCATCTCCGTAACGGATATGCTCTGAGCTAACGTTATCCTTTGGTGGCAACATCTTTTGCGGATCCAAGTAGATGTTAGTTATCTGCACTGATTACATTTACGAGAATTCTACGTATTTTCCATAGAATCACAATCAACTGCAAGTTTAATCACTTTTCCTGCCATTTTCCTGCCACTGGATCAACATCTACAATGATTATGGTGTAACTAATTTGGAACAAACCCGACGCATAATTCCCCACATCCATGATTTTAACTGATCCTACTACGCATTCGAGTCTAGTGGATCATTGATCTAAATTCATATACATATACATAAGTCCCTCTGCAATATCTGCCACTGCGTCTGCTCTCGCGAATGGTACTGCGGTCAACTCAAGGCTGTCACAACTGCATTTGCGCCCAATTTAGTCCCCTGTCCCTGCGCCCAATCACTCTGCGGAAATAAATTCATTTGTCTTGAGTCTCATGCCTGATGCCACCCCTGTTAACGTGCGACCAACTTCTAGCTCAATTTCTATCCATCTAAGTATTTAAGTTTCATTTAAAACAGGATCGTAAACCTTTCTGTCAACTTCCAAGTCTCTACGATGGAGTTATTTGCATTCGACAATACCCTTTATTTTAAATTATCTATAATTTTATCCGTGTTTAGATTCTCACCCTACTTTCCAATCGAAGGCAACTAGCCGCAACTTTTCTTATAAAACTTATTAGTATTTTGAATAGTTAGAAAATAATAATAATAAGAATTGCAATCCAACCTGTTAAAATATGTAAGTAACTTAAAGCTCAAAGTCCAATTGAAATTCAATATAATTTTCAAAGATAATTAGATCATAGTTAAGTTAAATTGTTTCTAATATATTTCTAAATATAGAAAAGAAAAAATATAAAAACAAGTATTTGCTAATTTTTAACATACAAATATTTATTTGTTTCTAGAGTTAATTTACCTGGCTTGTTAGTTTAAAGTAAGCATATCAAATTAAATCAAAAAGTGAATTTTGTGTCTGCTTGTTATGGTGTTTATATACATTCATATGTACATACATACATACATACATCTGTAAATGCATATGTACATGTATGTACATGTGTAACTTTAATAAATGGTTCTTGAATTTCCTTTGAAACAAAAACATAAAACCGCATATTTAAATTTAAATTTAAATTTCCATTTAGTGCTAGCTAATATAATTTTCATGTTGTGTTTGGCAATTTAATTTCCATTTTCTGCTTTGTGGATTTGGGCAGAAACAGTTGAAGGGCCATAACTTTTGTGAGTGGAAAAATGCTGGCAGCTATAAATAGGGAGAGGGTCAGCCAATCCGAGTTCTGATCAACGAATTTTCATGCGTATCAGCTTTCGTATCAGTCTTCGGATTGCCACCCACTTTGGTCGGTTTTTGCTTTTGTTGGCTCTGCATATATGTAACTCGAAATAATTCAATTAAATGTTTAAAGTCATTGGAACTCTGCCTGTTTTCTATTTGCCCTCTTTTGTGATTCATATGTTTTTATTTTGTGCTAATTGGCTGCCAGTGAAATGCCAAAATCGGCCAGCCTGTAATTTTGGAATTGGTTCTGTAAACGCCTCTGCAGACGGGCAGGGCAATTGAATGAACATCCGCATAGGGACAGGCAATCAAAGAGCAGGCCACAAGGGGAGGGAATCCGAAAAATGCAAACCAAAATCAAATAAACATGTGGCCAACGGGAAAAAACAAACGGGAAAATCTTTTCGCCCACCGATGGAAAAGAGCCGAAAATTTTCCTGATGAAAATCAGTCCGACAGAGCAGACCGGGAGAAAGGTCAACAGACACGGGCTTATGTCGGTGTGTGGGTGTGTGTGGGTGAAATTATGCCACGCCACGGGAAAACAAATTGTAGGTAATGAATAAAATGACAGAACGACACCCGTTGCTACCCTGTAAATCACTCAGAGCGAGACTCAGAGCGGTCCCAGTCCTCTGTGCTTTCTGGTTCATAAATTGTGGGGTGCATGTGGGGTGTGGGTGTGACAGATTTGGTTGGTTAGGGCTTGGTAATGTAATGTAGCAAACGTTGTATGTTGTGCTCAAAAGTGGCCAAATAGATGCCATTTTGTTTGCACATTATGGGTGTTACGCACACACAGGCAGTCCAATCTGTGTCAGTGACATGCAGACAGATAGAGCAACTGCCAGTTTATTTAATTGAAATGTTTCTGGAAACCTATAAATTACAAATACATGCAGTATGCATATTTACCACCGCACACACAAAAACACACACACAAGCAAACAGAAGGACAAACTGTCTGGTTGGGGGGTGTTACAGAAATAGAGGTACACATATAGACGGGGTATACGAGACACTAGTGATGGACATGCACATTAGCAGCTGAATTTGTATGCATATCAACGATCTAATAAACAAAGAAGGACAGAAACAGCTCAGACACACCAGACCAGACCAGACCAGACCAGGAATTACCAGGCTTAGAGTACGAGTACTCCATTCCAAACTAGATAAGACATATTCGTACTCACACTGCCTGCCAAATTTCTTTCGCTCATCCGCTGTGGCAACGTGTCGGCATCCTAAAGTGAAAGTGGCAAGAGCATCCTGCAAGCCAGCACACAGTACACAGCACACAGTACATCCTACATCCATTTCCATTCCGGAACTTATCCCAGGACTGCACTAAATAAAGTGACAACAAATATCTCGGAAGAGTGTCATATAGCAACCATTCCTGTCTCCCTCCATCCCCTCCATCCCTCTCTCGGCCAAATAGAAAAACGTGGGGCGACTGAAGTGGGGTAGCTGCTGTATGGCATTCTTGGCCAGAGCGTAGGCCCATCCTCCATATCCAGGCCAAGAATTTCACATTCCCAAGGTCTGACAACTAATGCACAGCTGTGCAAAATGGAAATAAAGCTCGCAGTTCGTTGACCCATCTCGATAATGATTCCCACTGTATTCGAGCATATTCGAAACATATTCATTGAATGAATCAATGTGTTCGTATCATTCGTTTTCCTTCATGACTCGTCAAGTTCTTTGCATGTTTTAGTTTGGAATTTTCTGTATTTTCTGTGACGATCGTCTGCATGCAAAGGACATACTTGCCCTGGACGCCTGCTTCGTATTAAGTATCTACCCCCTTTTGAGTGCAGGGTAGAAAAACTTCTCGACTTCTCACACGATTCTTCGGCAAAGGAAAAATACTATCCAAAGCAGGTGAAGAGTCCTGGAAAATAAACTAAAGTAAACTTCCCCTGTCAAGTTTATCCGCTCTCTGCAATCATCTAGTTTATGCCCATTCATATGCACTCGATAGCAATCCTTGTTCCTGCCAGCCTCTGGTCCATGGTTAATTTGTGGCTTGGGCTGGGGCTGGCCAAGGCTGCGAAAAGAGGCACACAAACACACAAGCAGGGTGGCAAATTTGTCGAATCGATATCAACAATTTATCGTTTAGCTGGGCAGTTGAACACGAAACCGAGCTGGAGAAGCAGAAGCAGAAGCAGAAGGAGAAGGAGGGGAAGGTGTGAAGTGTGAGGCGTGCTCTCCCACCCTTCAGAAGAAGTCTTCGTGTCTCGTAGAGTGTCTGCAGGATTTGCATTTGGCAGAGGCATAGCTACAGTTATTTAATGCTCAAACAAATACACTCCACTCCAGCACCCGTGCCCTGCAGAACAAACAGGGAAGAGTGCGTGGTAAGCTGCAATCGTGGACCCAGACCCAGACCCATAGCCTTGTGCGGCCTTCTCCAGGACCACGGGTACTCCTCGGTGTGCATCCGTCCGAGACACAGACTCGGTCTGGATTTTGCTGTAAATTCAACATTTTGTGCTGCAATTAAAGCAAGTAAAGTGAAGTAGACTTCCAAGCCAAATACATTTCCAAGCAACCAAATGACTCAATGGACCACTTTTAGTCCATTCCATGCTTCTGGGTCAGTGGACTGTGGTGCTGCGTACTAGCCCGTATATACAGGTACAGGCATACAGGTCTACCAGTCAATCAAAAATGTATGAATTACTTTTGTGGGACGATATGCCAAACAGGGAGACATCTGGAAAAAGCAATAAGATGGCAGGCAATGGTAGATTTTCACTCAAGTCGCAGTTGAATATCACAAATATCAAATGTTCATTGACACTCACACAGAAAACTGGCACCCATCTTGCGAGTATATTAAACTTATTTCTGCTGCAAATGGCCAAGGTTTGATGGCATAAATGGGAGGGGAATACGAGTATTGGTATGCGATTATCACTGGGAAAGAGCCATCGGTGGAGAGACTGAGACATAAATATATATAGTATAGCAATTAAAGTATATACATATATTCTCCGCCATTCGACTTCAACTTAGGTTTTTAGTTAGAGGCCGTAGCCGTGGTCTAATATGGCAAAAAGGTTTAACGGAATTCCAAGGTAATGAAAAGCTGCGTGTTCGATGACGATTTCGAATGAGCGGAGCAAAGGGCAAGGTAAATCAATATAATAAGCATTTAGAAATGTACATTTGGATAGACCCTTTTAAAAGAGATAATCGAAAATATCTTAAGAGCAATAAGAAGCCGTTGCTGTTGCTCCGAGAAAATATATTTCAACCGTTCATCACAAGCATTCCACGGATACACCTAATGTACATAAATACATACCTACATACCCACATACCTACATACATATGTATGTATATTAAGCACAAAGAAAAAATCAAACTGACCCAAAAGCGGTGCAAATCAGTGGATCAGTGGATTAAGTCGAAAGGAACGCTATCTGGACCTCAACAGGGTAACCAATGCACAGTGGGCGGAAATGCCGGGTTTTTTGCTATTAACCTGGTTAAGCTAGAAACTTGATACTTGGCATACTGCCTGTTCATATTATTAGTAAGTTTCGAATTAATTTTCTGACCGATGCGAACCCACCTTCTCCGCCTCCAACATTAAAAATTTTCACTAGATAGATGTAGTTTCTAATTTTTGAAGGTACAAATAGCTATTAATATTTTAATTTATTTTAATGTAACTTAACAAATAAAATTTATCCGCAGGATAAGAATTTTTATTGTTGATCAAAAAAATTTTAATTATTCAAATGTTTTTTTTTACAGAGGTAGTGTTCTTTTTTCACATAACTAAATATCTTACATGTGGTTGTAATAAACTTTGTCGTTCTGAAAAGCTTAGCAATTATGAATTGAGCCGGAATTTTTTGTTGCTTTAGCTACAAATATTATGAAATGATAAATTGTTGGAAATTGTGCAAATATGCGCTTAAGTTGTTAACTCTATTTAAATAAACATACAATAACACACACTAAAACATTAAAAATAAAAGCAACCCCGCGCAGTCTTACTACTATTGTGATTAGGTTAGAAATAAAAAATTTGTAAACAAAAGCATTAAAAACAGAACAAAACAACATTTAACTAAATCATTCTAAACTATATTCTTAATACCTTGATGTAAATTATTTATATTAAAAATTGTTGTTTGGTTGTTTTAAATAGAAATCGTTGACCTTCAAACGTTCACAATATATACAGCCAGAAACAATGAAAATTTTGACAAGCTCAAACAGCTGAAAAAATATTTTTTTCATATTTTTATGCAGAATAAACATTTATTTAAAGGGAGTAATAATACAATTATGATAATATTACAACTCAACATTAAGATTAATGCCAAAAAACGGCATTTCCGCCCAATGTGCAATGGTCGAGCCTTTGTCCTGTTTTTTTGTATTATTGTACGCCTTGTATTTTATGTGTTCTGCCCATGTCCAGACACTGCCCTCTGAAGCCACTTCTTTTCTCCTCGCCTCCACTCAAAGGACAGGAAAGCGGCTGAGACATTCGTCTTGGGCACGACTCGGGCCAAATTTGTCGGGCACGTGGAAATTTACGACTGCGAAAACGAAACAAAAACCGACACTGACACCGACACCAAAACTAAAACTGAAGCCGATACAACTAATTCAAGCTGACAAGACAGCGGGCCGGCCACGCCGCCAAAGCTTTTAAGACACGTTGCGGGTGAGGCCAAGAGGCTGAGTGGCACTGGCACTGGCTTTGGGGGGTTCTTTGAGCGGACAGTGGAGCAGGACGGAATGGAGTGGCGTGGAGGGCCTTAGTTGGCCTTGTCACTTGACGTCAGACGGGTGTTTACCGCAACTTTTTCTTTGGTTCGCTTTAGTTCTGATTGCGGTCCCAGAATGCGGTGTCCGGCTTTGCATATTGGTCAGCGAAACGAATTGAAAATGGCGCCCGGCGCCCTGCCGTCTGTGTGCCCATTAGGAACCGGTTTTACGGTCACTTTAAGAATTTATATTTGCCGCTCCGTCGTCTTACGGCATCAATTTACATTTTGTATGCCATCAAATGGCGTATGCGCAATTTGTTATAATAAACATGTTGCTCAACAGCAGCGCTGTGGTCCTGCCAACTTGTCAAAGAATTTATTACGCTTGTCCCAGCAGCCTTCTCCCACGCCTCCGTCTCGACCTTTCCCTCTTTCTGTCTTGCTCTATGTGCCTGTGTCCCTCTCACCATGATTTATGGCTGCGAGCCGTTTACAAGAAAGCCGTATTTTCTTTTTTAGCGCGTCTACTTAGGATGTTCCTTTGTGACGTCTTTGTACGCGTGTCCTGCCTGACGCTGGTGTCATAAATTTGGTCAGATATTTTTAGCGCTGAAAAGGAAGCATCTCCCATACCACAATCTACATACATATATACACCCCGTCATCCTATATGTATTTATTTCCCTCAGTTCCGACACATTTCCATCTTACGATTCTTACAATGAATTTACTTTATACATATATTGATGGATGAGGTCTGATAAAACATGACACCGATCATGAGATACATAAACTTAGACTCTAGCCTTAGAGCATCATCTGCCTCGGCGGAGCTTTTATAATTTCTTTTTTTATAAGCCAACTTATTCTTGCCCTCCTTCTACCTTCTTGTAAAAGAAGATGGAGGGCCCCCGAAAATTTCTTTGAATTATTAAATTCAAAATTAAATTATTAAATTATTATTTGCCACATACATACACATACATAAATCATTTTCAAGTGCTCTCTCTCTCGGTGGGTTAAAAATATCTAGTACTATGGCTATTTGTGTGTCTAACCAAAAACAAATATAATAAATAAATCCATATTATTTTATTAGCGATGCTGAATCCAAATGTTCCCATTTAAAGGACATCCGTAAAGCCATTCACAGAATTAAAGCAGCACATTACAAAAATGTTCAAGGGCAAAAAAGTACCCGGAGAATAACCAAGATCAAAATTATATGTAAATCCAAATATATAATTTCAATAAGCACACAAAAAATAGATAGAAAATTCATAATTGCATCCATGACTTTTTCTTGAAAAAACCTCGATGTTTCATTTATAACATTTTCGTACCCAAAATCGATGATCGATGACAAAAATGTGAGAAAACAGGAGCACCTAAAAATGGTCCTTTCATCCACTGTGCTTTGGCTTGTCCTGACCAACTAAGCGTTGCTAACCCAATGCGATTGTCAATTAGAGGGAAACAGTTTCTGGAGTTTGAGGTTTGTAATAGGATTAGGAGCGATTGGTACGGTTGGGTAAATCAAGAGAAAATAAGTGTCAAAACAGGACAAATAAAAGGGTGGGCTGATGGGGGTGTTATAGATAGCCCATACCCAATTAAGATGAGGTTTGTCCCACTTCAGCGCCTTAAGTATCGTGAATGCATCTCCACGTTTTGCACACATTTTTTTTTGAGAGAAATTATGTCTGCAAAGTATCGCACTCTAAGGCGAAAGCGTAAGCAGTAAGGCTGCTTTCAAAATGTTAAAGCAGATCGGACGGCTGTCTTTGAAGTTTTTACATTTTTAAACACGATTTTTGGGGTATACGTAATACGTATACATACAATATATGTATACGTATTGCAAGTTATAAGTGCTAAGTAAATTTAAAATTTAAATTATTATTGTGTGATTTTTAAAATATAACTTTGTTTAATTATTACAGGCCCTGCCCGATTCCCGAAACACTTCACTAAAATTCATTTAATCAGCAGAAGAATATCTCCAAAACCTTAACCATCACAGGACGTTTAAGGACTGTCTCCTTTGCGCTGTCACCACTTTGAATGAAAATACAATTTGAGATACCAGTGCACAATTTTATGCAAACAAATGCGAAAATTTCAATGAGCTGAGGCGGCGAACAATTTCGGGTGGGCGCAATGAGAGACAAACTTCAAGTGAAAATGGTCTGTGGAGGGTCTGATACTGAGAGATTTCGAGATTTCTGGCTGTTATGACAATTACGCACCCGCTATCTGGGCCACCATTTCGTTACGCCTTATCCCCACGATTATGGTTACTTTTTGCCAGTGCTCAAGCTCAGGATGCTGAAGCTGAAGTAAAGGTTGCGCTTCTCCCCCAGCTTCACCTTTGAGTCTCGACTGCAGGAAGCATAGCAGTAAGTGGTGGTAAGTAATCGGACTGAGAGTAATTTCATGGCTTAGTTTTTCGGTGGGGAAATACTATAATAATTCCATGCATAAAGAACAAAGATTAGCTGTGGGCTTAGGTGTTGCTGTGTTTTTGTTTCGAATAATCTGGCTACACGAGCCACACACCAATTGAATACTTATTTATTTAGCAACTGTGTTTCAGTATACGGATTACCCGAGTCTACTATATATTGACTGTTTCCTCTGTTGCACAAACCAAAACATAGCAACATTGCATGCTTCATGGCAACTCTTTTCATGCTTTGATCTACATATAATATTGGCTGCTGGCCCGAACAATCGTAGTTTTGAGTGTGGAGAGTGTTCGGCTGTGTAAGCGCTAGACCACCGCTAATGCAACTACTTCAACTAATTCAAAATGCAAAAAGAGCAACCACACACACACAGAGCCAATGCCACATACTACTCAGGACACGCACAGACAGAAGAACTCACTTTACGACACACCTACTGACGAGTACCCGCATGCTAAGAAGATCCCTTTGGCTACGCTTTTATGGCTGCCAACTACTGAAAGTGCTTCAATTAGCGCTCTGATGAACTCTGATGAGCCCAAAGTAAATTATCTGCTAATTGAAGT
Source organism: Drosophila subsilvestris (assembly GCA_035043285.1). Lineage (NCBI taxonomy): Eukaryota > Metazoa > Arthropoda > Insecta > Diptera > Drosophilidae > Drosophila > Drosophila subsilvestris. Next base: position 872,289 of record JAWNNB010002181.1, on the reverse strand, counting down.
ATGCCTTCTAACAGCCCTCCCTCTCTCTCTCTCTCTCTCTCACTCCCTATGAGATGTAAGGGGTACGATGCGTGTGCGTAGGTGACAGAGCGACAGACGCATCCAACTGGCCATAAAACTCAGTCGTGGTGCCAAAAGGGCGGTGGGGGAGAGTGCCGAAATCACAGCCAGAAAAATACTCTCAAATAAAATTATACATAATTCGAGGGCTAGTGGTGGTGGCCAGTAGCTCAGGCTGAAGGGTTCACCTTAACAGACCCAAGAAACTGGAGCTATCTTAGCGCATCTCAAAGTGAAGTCGCACTTTAAAGAACCCTACTTAATACCTGAAATTAGTGAGAGCTCTGCATTCTGGATGGGATGTTTCCCCTTCAAGAAGCTGCTACGCCCATGGACTTGTTTCGCGGGATCCGTTTACTTCGGAGCTCACGTAGGGACCATAAATGAAGCTTCGCATAGGGAGCAGTAGGGTGGCGTATGGTACGAGTATATAATAAAGCATGGGAAGCAATGAGGCTCATCATCATCAGCAGCAAAAGCAGGTACGTACCTCGCACTGCGTAGTCGAAGTAGCAGCAGATGCATGGGACATCTTGCACTAAAACAGTCCCAAAGACAGAGTGGAGGCGAGCATCGGACATGGAACAGGCGACACTTGAATGCCCTACACCTCTGGAGCACCACCCTGGCGCCAAGCGAGCGAGTAACGCAGTGAAGGGATCATCCATTAGCAGGCAGAGCATCTCGAGGCGCTCCCTTCCGCCTGGGACGGGGGCCAGCCAGACACGTGCCAAGGACATGCGAACTGTGAAATGGAGCAATTCCAGGTGGCAGTGGCAGTGCGACTGTGAACAGTGGCCAGTGGGATGGCTTGGGTATGCGAATGCGAATTGGTGGATGGAGTGTCTGAGTCGAGTCATTCATTTATGCACTTGCTGGCTCATATTGTTGCTCACTTACTCAAATGTTATTAAGTGCCGTGAGGCACTCTCTCTCTCCCCCCACACACACTCGTGCCTCGTTATTCCTGTCTTCTGTTTCAGCACTCAAAGCCCACCAGTCAAAAGATGAGTGCTCTATCCTTTACCTCTAACCCCCGCCTCGCACTGTGTGTGTGAATCCTATTTTGATTTTGGGTTCCAAGTCGGGAATGCAACTTTAATTTTAATGCAACATCCAGCACCACCGAATGCCATGGCATCCTCTGGAGCACACATGGGTCAAGCCAAGGCAGCTAGTTGTTTCTGTTTCTGTTGCTGGTTCTGTTTCTGATTCTTTTTCTGGTGCTGGTCCTGGTCCTGGCATGCACCCTTAAATCTCCTAATCGACATTGACGGCCACAGTTGGCCCGAAATGAAATCCGTAAAACTTTTACCAGTTGCATTTAGAAAATGGCCAGAGGAGTCCTCTGGCCGAGGGCCAACGCAGCCATCTAGACACGATGTCATTGAGGCTGTTGGAGACAAGGCAAGCCGGGGGGAATTAGAATTCTGGATGGAAAATTCCAACTGTGCACCATGTTAATGGCAAATGGCGTTCGCAGTTGTCCTTGCTGCCAAAATTCCTCCTTATTCCTCCTCCACCCCACCCCCCACAGAAATGATTCGGTCTCCGTCTCCGTCTCGGACTCAGCTTCGGTTTCAGTCGCAGTCGCAGTCAGTACACGGGTGCCAACAGCAAAGGGACTCACGGGGCGGAAGAAGCATACGAAAATTTATTACACTTGAAATGGCGTATACATACATATGTACACATAGATATGTAGTATGTATATAGTGGTGACTTGGTATGTATGCATCTGGAGTAAAGTGTGTGCGTACGACGTAAGCCAATTTTCAGGCAAAACGTTAACAGCCCGAAAATGCAATGAACTACAAGGAGAAGGAGCAGCAATGGGGAACTTTTTTTGGCTTGGATAACAGGAGTCAGCAGGAGTCAGCCGAATGCGTAATGCATCAACTTCAGGGAGCGACATTCGGTCGCATTTCTAATTCGATTATTCAGCTTGGAGCCGAGCAAAGGGGCCACCATGTGGAGCACACGAAGGAGCACCGTAGCCTGCTGGCTAATCGAGGCAACTCCAGACATTGGCTTGGAGCTTCTGAAATTTAAATTTGATTTAAGAATGGCATTAAAAGGCATTTTGCTCCTCCTAAGAATCATATTTTTTAATCAACTGGAGAACTCTTCCAAATTTGAACAAATATTCGTACATATATACATGGGTACCCTGCAGTTCTGGCTGTCACCGCATGAAATTGTCATAGGAAAATTTGTTCAGGCTCGACGTCGACAAAGGCAGCGACGTCGACGTCAGCATGAAATTCTGTCCGGCTTCCACTGCTGCAGATCGAAACGGACGCGGAAGAAAGAGAAGCAGATATCCATATATTTCCCTCTCTCTCATATTTTTAGTTTTCTCTACCTACATTCGACACTAACTCTTCTACTCTCGCTCATTTCGTCTCCTCAAAGGTATGAAAAGAGAAAAACCGATTAGTTGGTGCAAAATTTTGTTGCGAGCGCCTTTGATTTTTTGTAGTTGCGCGTCTATTTACACTCGAGTGTTTTTAAAGTCAGGTAAGTGCATTACAGTGATTACAGTGCGCGTTGTTAGTTAAATTAAATTGTTACATGGGTTTCGCAAGAAAAAATATGTCTGGAATGTAGATTCTAGAACATTTTAGCCGCGTGGTCTCGTTAACCGAGTGCGTCGCTGCGCGTGTTTGTTTTGCTCGAGAAAACCCATGTAGCTGAAAATACAGCATATTTAAATAATAAAAAAATATGTGCAATTTGACTTAATCATTTACAGATCGAAACATTTCTGAAGTTGCTGGAGGACTCATTGCCCCAAAAGTGTGCTGTACGAAAAAGTAGTCCAGGAGTACAACCTGGACGGGACTTGCGGAAAAAATGTTTAAAATGCCGAGCCGGACTATATTCGGTTCTCAAAGGTAAAATCCAATTTCATATGTGTATTGCTTTATACAAATCAGAACATAACTCAGAAGTTACATTCCGTGGCTAAATATTTGTTTTTTTATATCATTTCAGGAGCATTGGTGCTTATTAACCCGATCGAGTCGGTTATCGAAGGCCCTACAGATAATTTAAAATAATTAAAACAACAAACAATCTAGAAAACTAAGTTAAATAAATATTTACTTTTATTTGAATGAAGTGTTTAAAGAAATTTTCGGGTGGGTTTCACATATGAAATTATCCGTGAAATTTCGTTTCGAGTCACCAGTGATTTCATATGGGACATATTTGGAAGTGTCTCGAGTGAAATCACTGGTGGCTGTCCCGAGTGAAATCACTGGTGGCTGTCCCGAGTGAAATCACTCATCGCTTGTACGTATAAGCCACCGGTGAAGTCACTGGAAAACTCAGTGACAATTTCATTTGAATTTTCATGAGTGAAAAATGCGGACACGTCCATACAAATTTCATCTGGAGTTTCACCAGTGAGTCACTGCAGGCAACGGACATGGCATGAGTGATTCACCGAATGAATCACCAGTGAAAAGTGACTTTTGGAACTGCAGGGTACATATGTACATACATGTATGTATGTAAATGGCAAATATGTCACCCAAATGTTGGTAATTAAACAAACCCGCGTCAAAGCTAATCAAATCGATAACCACTCATAATCGATGGCTCAAACGGGGAAACGGGTGGCACACACACAGTTCAAATGGACAGTTCAACCTCTGAGGGGCAGGCAAACGAAAACAAAACAAGTGGATTGTTTAGAGGGGCGGGAGTGGGCCCGCAAGCAAAGTGTTTGCACAGCCCGGTTCGGTTCGGTTTGTTTGACAGCTCACACATCGAGTGCGGTTCCTGCCTGCTGGAGTCACTCTGTGTGGCTGGATGCAGTTGATGCAGGGGCACGGATGAGCTGGCTGACAGTTGAACGTCACTTACTTCTGCTAATTAAAACGACTATCGAGCTTACCACCGCCCTGCTGCTTCGACCTTCTTTGTTCCCTCTTTATCGCGGCCTCTCAGGGAGCTCCCTGCTTGTTCCTTTGGCAACTTTGACGCAAACAGATGAGCACAGCGCTGCCTTCGACAGAATAAGTGGAGAGAGCTAAGCAGACTGCCTCACCCTATCGAGAAACTGCATCTGTCCAGCTGCACGTGCAGGCTGCATCCCTCCCAAGGCTGCATTTAATTTCCGCTTCTGCTGAGCAGCTACTCACGGTTTCTTGAGGGTATAACCGACCACCTGGATGCAGTGGTTTCGCACTGCCTACCATTCACCAGGGTATCGCCGGGCTTTCATCTTTCCTTTCAGTTGGGACATGCTCGAGTTGCATGGGGGCCAGCACAAGTCTCCACAGTTGACAGTTAGCCAGTTCCCAGTTCTCTCAGCTCCCCCAACTGTGCTGTCGTCAGTTTAGTCGAGTTGAGTAGCACTGCCACAGACTGAGTCCCTGCCCCAGTCCCAGTCCAATAGTCCAAGAGGATCCTTTAGAAAATGTTCAAAGGGTACCGTTAACTCTTCTCTTCTCCTTGCAACAGATTGGGAGTTGGTCCTCTGTCCACTGCGTGCTCCTCGTGTACGTTCGCTTTCCGCCTTTCGCTTACGAAGCGACAGCGTGTGATTCCGTGGACTCGCTGGCTAGCCATAGGCAGCTCCTGGTGTGGTCTCTACTGTTGCCCACACCAGATTTTTATAGAATCACACGCTTCGCTGCTCTGTCGGGGACAGGAGGAAACTCTGCTGGTCACAGCATAGGGATGGGATTGGGAGGGGAGAATCCCCTTGGCTTAGCTACCTTGGTCGGATATGTACAGTTTCCGGAAAATAAACTTATAACTCGACTTGGTTGACTAACGCATTTAAGCGGCTTTCCCCCTTGCCTCTTACTCTCTTATTCTGCTATATTTCCTTATTCTTACTCCTCTCCCACTCCTGCTGGTTCCCCATCTCTGCTTCGTTAGCATTTTCATTCTGGTGTTTCCCATCGCTTAACTCTGTTTTGTGATTTAATTTGCAATTTGATTGCAATAGATATCTAAGAGGTCAGAGTGGTAAAAGGTTTCCACTCTCTCTGTACCTCTCCGTTTCACCATCTCTATCGGGGTTCATTGGCCCTGCGCCAATCGTTGGGTGAATATGGCATTCCAACCATTTGTGGGCGGTATCCATTTAGAATTCTTTAAGAAGCTGTCGGTTTTTGTTAGCTAAAACTATAAAAAGTTAAATTATTGTACTTTCATTTATTGTAATAAAACGATAGGGAACGTTGTGAGTCGCTTCTGTGGCCGCGACTCTTCCTTTATACCCGTACTCAGTCAGTACATATGTAAGTCCACATTTGTAAATCATAAGCTCACATATAAAATATAAATTATATTAAAATATTTTCTCAGTTTACTTTTGTTTGCTACATCTTTCCTCTACATCGCCTTTCACACCAACACGCCGTTCTAACTCGTTCTTCGCCAGAGGTAGAAGAGGTCTAATTAAGATTTATAAGCTAATCCAATTGTCAAAGTAAAAAATTCAACCCGTTCCCCATTATATTAATATTAATAATAATAAAACTTTAAAAAGTGTTGGTGGATGTGCGTAGACTACACTAGTCAACACGAAAATTCCGTTTTGGCCCAAAATGACTTTTTCTGATAAATTTTAAGATTTAAATTTTTTTTTAAATTATGATTTTCTTTTCCTGGTTTAGTTTTTTATTAAGATTTTTTTTTAATTGGTAATTTTTTTTCAGAGGTAGTGCTTCACATAACTTAGGTATCTTATATCTGGTTGCATAAAAAGTTGCAGTTCTGAAAAGCTGAAAAATGCAGCTACAAATCCAACCAAGCCTTTTTGTAGCTGCAGCTTAACTTCTGAACGATATTAAGCTTTTAAATTCAAATTTGATAACATTTTGCGGTATTTTTCCCCGAAATTTTGACTTTAAAAACTCAGGAAAAGTCGAAAAAAAATGATTTCTCTGCATGCATTTTTATACCCGTACTCAAAATGAATTGCGGGGTACACTGTATTTGTGGTAAAAGTGAATGTGTGTAACACAGAGAAGGAACATTTTCCGACCCCATAAAGTATATATATTCTTGATCAGTGTCAATAGCTGAGTCGATAGAGCCATGTCTGTCTGTCCGTCCGTCTGTCCGTCCCGATGAGCGCCTAGATTTCAGAGACTATAAAAACTAGAGCAACAAAATTTTGTTTCCAGACTCATGTGATATCACACTGTTACATATGTATTTCAATTTCGTTCCGCCTTCTTCCGACCCCACAAAGAACAAAAATCTGTGGCATCCACAATTTTAAAGATACGATAAAACTCAGTATCGTAGAGAATGACCTTATCTACCAGATTGGTACAGATCGGATCATTATTATAGCCAAAATGAAGGAATTAATTTTCAGTTGCTTCCTCCACCTCCTTTGGCGCTGCTGACGTCACTTAGTCTCTTTCTCGCTCGCACACACTCTGCCCTGTGCAAAGCGCGAGCGCCCTCTCGCGGAGAAGATGTAGAATCTAAATGGTAGATGTAGAATATTTGTTCCATATGTATAATCTACATTTTAGATGTAGATGTAGTGAACAGACGTAGCAAAAAAATGTAAAATATTTTAAAATTCTCAAAAATGTATATACTGACTGAGTACGGGTATAAAAGTAGATCCGCGACTAGAAGCGACCCACGTTCCTTCTCGTTTTGTTTTTCTTATAGATTCAGAGACTGATAAATGCAGCCACAAAGTGAACCAGAACCTTTTGTAGCTTCGGCCTACCGACTGAGAAAATTTTAACTTTCAAACTCAAAATGAATCATTTTTTTCATTAATTTTCCAGAAATTTTGAATTTAAAAACTCAGAAAAAGTTGGGCTTTTTTACCGAATGGTTTTAGTGTTTTAATATTCTGATCCGCTCATTGAAAAAAGACTTAAGGTTAAAAAAAGAGTTGAAAAAAATACTTTTACAAAGAAGCTTTAAAAGCCACTAAACAATCTAATAATATTCGTACTAGTTTATTTTGATAAACCAGAAGAGCCAACAGAAAAAAACCTTTTTTGTCTATCAATTTTGAATTCTAGGAACGTAACCCCTTATTTTGTACTGAATCCATATATCCACTTAACGCGCTTTTGCCTAACGCGGGTTTTTACAGGAACGCAACCCCCGTGTTAATCGAGGGCCGGGTGTATTTATGTAAAAACCAACTAAAACCAACGAGAAGGAACGTGAGTCGCTTCTAGTCGCGACTCAACTTGTATACCCGTACTCAGTCAGTATATAAATTTATGAGATTATGATTGAAATTTAAAAAAAAATTCTAAATTTTACATTTGACATTTTTTTCTACATCTGTTAACTACATCTACATCTAAAAAGTAGATTATACATCTAGAACAAATATTCTACATCTACCATTTAGATTATACATCTCCTCCGCGAGAGGGCGCTCGCGCATTGCACAGGGTAGAGTGTGTGCGAGCGAGAAAGAGAATGAGTAGCGTCAGCAACGCCAGAGGAGGTGGGGGAAGCAACTGAAAATTAATTTCTTCATTCTGGCTATGATAATGATCCGATCTGTATCAGACTTGGCAATCTGGTAGATTTGGTCAGTCTTTACGATACTGCTGTTTTAGTTTTATCGTATCTTTAAAATTGTGGATGCCACAGATTTTCGTTCTTTGTGAAGGCGGAAGGGGGCGGGGCGAAATTTTGTAATACACTTGTAACAGTGTGATATCACGTGAGTCGTTGCTCTAGCTTGTATAGTCTCTGAGAACGAGGCGCTCATCGGGACGGACAGACGGACGTACAGACGGACGGACGGACGGACAGACAGACATGGCTCTATCGACTCGGCTATTGATGCTGATCAAGAATATATATACTTTATGGGGTCGAACAATTTTCCTTCTCTGCGTTACACACATCGACTTTTACCACAAACACAGTATACCCCTTTTCTCTTTTTGAGTACGGATATAAAAATGCAAGCCAAGTTATCAAATTTGAATCTTAAAGCTTAATATCTTCCAGACGTTGAGCTTTAGCTACAAAGTGGCTGGGTCGGATTTATAGCTCAATTTGTCAGCTTTTTAGAACTGCAATGTTACATGGTTAAATATAAGATACTTAAGTTATATGAAGCACTACCTCTTAATAAAATAATTGATTTTAAAAAATTCTTCAAAAAAAAATAACACATACAAAATTTAAAATCTTGAAATCTATCAGAAAATGTAATTTTGGGCCACAGCGGAAAATACAATTTTGTCGAGTAGTGTTATCCTCTTGGTATTTTGTATTCCGCTGAACGGTTATTCTAACTGAAGAATTTGTTCGGCTACAACAATAAAAAATACTCATTATTTTAAGTAAGTGGAATCAAAAACTATGAACCACAGCGATATCCTTTTTGTTGTTTCTGTCAATCTCAGAACAGAGAAGGGGGACTCCTTTGTTTCTCTTGCACATCGGCTTAAGTTTAATTTGGTATGAAGCAAAAAGTTTTGTCATTAGGCCTGTTAAATAATAAATTATTTTTAATACAAGCTGACATGGAAAAGGGAGATGTCCAGAGGTGTGGTGAAGGGGTAGTTTTGGAAATCGTGTTGTCACTGACCCGAGGCACAAACTCCAGAACAAAGCTCACATACGGGCTGGGCTATATTGCCATGGCGACCGGCGGAAGCAAACTTTTCTGGCTCGTCCAGGGCCAGCATCCTGGGTCCTGCATCCAATTCTGTTCCATCCATCGTGCGCTCTCCATGGAAATAAGATTTATTAGATATGGTAATTATGCACAAAGGCGGTCCATGTGTGGGCAAAAATGATGGGCCCAGTCCGGACTGTGCTGCATGTACTACTTACTACATGTAGTACTGACTATGCCCGACGCTTTCCCTGAGCAGCCAAGGCAGATTAATCCTCTATGGCTTTGTTTTTAAAGAATATATAATCTACATAGGTATGCATGTATGTATGTGGCTCGTAGCTTAATCAATGCTCAGCCATACAGTACAATCAGTTCAACTCAAAAAATTTTTAGCGGTCTTTATTTTGGGTAATTTGGGTGCTTTCGTTTGGCTCCAGCTGGCTCTTTGCTGCGGCTTCTTTTCATATATTGTATTATCGGATTCAATTGTTAGAGAGCTAATAAGTCGGTATACATACATATATTGTACGCACAAATCGGTTAGTGCAGCAAACGGTGGCAAGAGGAAAGCGAAGAGCACAGTAAAGACGAAAATCTCTTTCTGTCGGATAAACTTATTAGGGCTATGATGTCTTTTCCTGCATCCCTTCGTACAACTGGAAATATTTAAAGCTCAGAATATTCATAGAAAACCTACATACACCTCGTACATATGTACATAGGTATGTAATAACATATGGAAGGTGGTTGATCACTCTGATCCACTACCTCTAAGAGAAGTCTGGTTGCTAGAGAGGAGTTATTATATCCACCAGATCCACATTTAAAATTTTCCTATTAATGTGTGTTTATGTTTTGGGGAGTTAGGGAGTTTTCCTATATAATGGAACCAAATCAAACTGCTTAGCCCATGTGTAGCTCAGGTGGGTAATTCCACTCCCCTTCCATTCATCGCCTCCTGTGGGTGTACGCAGAATAGCAATAGATACATTGAGTGGAAAAGTGAAAGCTACGAAGCAATGCGAATAGTTTCATCCTGCTACAAAAGGTACAACGTTGCACATGCAACTCCAGCAGCGCTTGGGGCGGGTAGGGAGAGGCATAATCAACATTAAAGTATTGTGTCCACGTCATGCGGCGTGACTATGACATTAGTCTTGCAAAACAAAAGGAAAGTCGCCAAAGAGAATGTCGAGATGGAGGACGAGAGTTCAACAAGGCCGTGGCCATGGCCCAGACAGCTGTGTTCAAACAAAGGACCCGGCCAAGCGGGTGCTAGATCTCCTTTTGTTCTGCCTCCATCATTTTTTTGATACGTTTGTTGATAGAGAGTGTTCTGGTTATGGTTTTTAGCATCGGTTTGTTCTATGCTGTCCCTCTATCTCTCGTTTACTGAAATATATTTTTTTTTAATTGTATCCAGGTCTAGCCTTTGCACTTTGTGGCATGAACATAATTTGCATTGCCATTGTCCTTTCCCATTGTTTTGCGGCTGTGCAAACAACAACAAAGTTCTCTTCATGGATGGTGAAATACGAATTGCTTAAAAAAAAATACACTCGATGAACTGCAATTAATCAAGATTTGACAAAATAAATATCGGGCGTTGACGACCCAAAACTGCTATATATATGTATCTCAAAGAAAGATAAAATAAAAGTCTAGTGTTCTGCTTCGTACAGTGCTAAGCAGAAAATAATTAGGAGGTGAAGAAGGCATCCGAAAGGGTTAAGGTTAAGATAAGGGTAGCAACAACTCTTAGCAACAAAAGCATCATATGCATCAGCCATTGTATTATATTGTATTGTTTGTCTATTGTATTTCCTAGTGCTACAAGCAAGGGGCTTATAACACTATCCGACACGATTTTTCCTTAAGGAACAAAACCAAATTTTTCTTAAAGATTTGGGGCTTAGAAATGGTTAGATGATATATTTTTTTGTTCTATGGCAGAACTTTTTTTAAATAATTTTTTAAAGCTGATATTTTTTTTAACGTTTTTTTCAGAGGTAGCCCTTCTTTTTTTCACATAACTCAAGTATCTTACGTCTGGTTGTGAAGAACTTATTTATTCTGGAAAGATAATTTAGAAGTAAAGCCCAAACACTTTGTGATTTCAGCTTACCGTCTGGGAAATATAAAGCATTCAAATGCAAAAATGATGATTTTTGTGTGGTTTTTTTTACGAAATTTTGACTTTAAAACTCAGGAAAAGTTAAAAAATATATCCTGTTTTTTATTTTTTAGTGTATAGGTTTATTTTTTAAGGCGTCGTTTAAGGTATTGCTCATTAAAATCTATGGAGAAACTTTGGAGCTAAAATTCGTATTGTATTTGTATTTTTTGGTATCTGATCGCCTTCATAGAAAAAATAGTGGAAATCAAAGAAAAGAAAATAAGCTTAAAGTTAGGGAAAATATGGCAGATGAAGCTGCCGAATTCCATAATAAAGTTTTGGAAATCTTGAAAAATAAATAATAAATAATAATAAATAATAAATACATCCATAATTGAACTTCTTCTTTTAGTTTTTATTAGTATTAATAAAGTGTACCGCTAAAGCGTGCCGTATAGATTCCGCACTTATATTGGAATTTCCAACCCATTGTTCATTAACAGGTTGCTCCTGCTCCCTGTTGGTCTCTGCTTCGCGCGACCAATTTTCAGAAACTGGACAGTTCTGCATTATGCAAAAATTGTGGAGAATACAGCAGCAGGCAATTATCTCCGAAGAGTTTCTTATATTAATGTCCAGTCCCTTCCCAATCCTCCTGAAACGGGCCTTAAGGTGGCCGAAAGCATTCTCCACCACACGTCGCACCTTGGACAAATTATAATTAAATGTTTTCTGCTCTGGAGTAGCCTCAAAAGAAAACGGATACGGCTTCATTACATTCTTGGCGAACTTAAATGCCGAATCTCCTATAATTAGCACTGTAACTTGCACACCACTCATAGTTCTGGAATTTTCCTCGGGTAGAATCGACTCATTGAATATCCTTTTTAGGTTGGATGTTTCGAAAATCTTGGAGTCGTGGCATCTACCCGGAATTCCAACGCTTATGTAGGTTAATCTGTAACTGTAAAGATAAGGAACCTATCAAGTTCCATTTTTTTCAAAGAAAAAATCTACTTTTTACCGGTAGTCTACCAAGGCGAATAGAATGGTGGAATACCAGCCCTTGTAGTTCCTATAATCGACTGCATCCTCAGATCTAGGTTTGATCTCAATATGACAGCCATCTTTTAAGGAATGTTCAATTATTATCACTAGAGCTGGGAAAAAATCGATTTTCGCAGAATCGATTTTTTTCGATCTTTTAGCCAAAAACATCGATTTTAATCGATTAAATCGAATAAAAACACATATTTTTTGTTTATAGCCATATGACATTAGACTTTGCTAATAGCAATATGACGTTAGACTTTTCTAACTGACTAGCTAGAAAAATAGAGATGGCCTTATGGGAAATGCCTGCAGTCAGGGCGAGAGATCTATATGTGTCAAGCTGGCCGTACAGTTGAGCTGGGAGCAGCGCTGCGCCAGATTTGACTTTGCGGATACAATTTTGCTGGCTTGGTGGCTGTCTTTTGCTGGAAAACATCATTTTATATCAAGTAGCGTCTCAGTAGTTCGACTGAAAGTCATTAGACGTGTCTAGAGATGGCTACGAACAAAAATGTTGCATTTTGTCTATAATGCTATCCCTCTCTACGCACCAAAATTGGCTAATTCTAATGTCATATGGCTAATAGAGATCCATTGTTTGCTTTTATTGGTCCAGAATCAGAAATTGTGGTAAATTGGTGAGGGAATGTTGCTCAACTGGTCGCAAAAAAAACATCGATTTCCAAACAAAATAATCGATGTTTACCCAAAAAACCGCCGAAATGGAGCGTCCTTCTTTCGAAGATTGGGTAGCAGGCCAACGAGAGCGTTGAAGGCACTCCTCTCCATGCGAAAATTCTCCATAAAGAAGGCGTCGGAGTTCTTCGCCACGTCCTCCTCCCAAAATGATGCAAATCGTGGCTATTATAATGTGGATGCATTATTTAAGTACTAGAAAATGCCCGTTCCTTACCAGGCTCCGAACGCTTCTATCTTTAATCGTCTCCAAGTACTCTACCATTCCTGGTGATATCCCCGCCAAGTTCATGCATTGTTGCAGCGTCTTTGTATCCTGTTCCACAACAGAAAGGAGCAACAATTTCTTCTCGTCCATGTTTAAAATTTATTTTAATTGTCAAAAAAACCGGGTCAAGCTGCCAAAACCTAATAACTCGAGTTTGTGCTAGTGTAGACTCCAGTTCTGAGTTATTGAGTTAACTCAACTATCGATAGGTAACTCATGTCAGTGTAAATAGGCTATTCGTTAAGAATACGAGTATTGGCTGCCAGAATTAGCTGTGATCCCAGCTTCATGCTGCACAAGTCTTCGCCCGTTCCAGTGACGCGCTTGCCAAAGCAGCCAAGGAGCAGAGCAATAATGAGGACCGTCAGTATCTGCAAAGGAATTGGGGCTTTCAATTGATAGAACAGATGGGGCAGATATTCATCACCATTAGGGATAGGGATGATACGGCTTACGGGTCGGATACGGATACACACCACAATCACGATCACAGCGAAGTAGCGTGTCTCATTAAACTTGTCGTATAGATCCTTAAGGGTCTTGGTCGTACGTGGAGTACCCAGATGAATGTCACTGATGACGACATCAATTATTTCTTGCAATTTTCTTGACTCACCGGCAAATAGAAGCCCTCCATTGCGTACATCTCGGATCATCTGGGGTGAGACTCTGGCCATTTCGTCCTTAATTTTATGACTCACTTTTCGCAGACGATCCAGCCAAGGGTATTTTCTCCACTGTTCCTGAGGAAATACCTACATCATCTCATATCTGATTTCTCGTAGAGACGGCACCTGTGTAGAATGCAGTATCTGTCTAGAAATATTCCATGAATTAGAGAAATGTATTCACTTAGTCCATGTGGAGGCATCTGGATGTGTCCATAAATTCAATGTCGAAGTTGGGCAGAAATTTCATGCATTCCTTATGGCCACAAAGCACCGCCACCGCATAGTTAATGTAACGTTTAACTCCGCGAAGTGTTCTAAAAAGGAAACACAACAAACATAAACGTACATTAGTAGGCATGTACATATGTACATACGAGCACACCTCCTATGCGTTCGCCGTTGCAGTCGATGCGCGCAGCTGGTTCGGCTGCGAGTTCTAATGCGCAGCAGCAGCAACAGCAACAGCATCTTCAAAAGTAAAACCAGCAGCAACTGCCACCGCAACGCGCCTCCGGTTCCTACAATCAGTCTCCTGCTCCCACTGCCATTGCGACTGCTCCTGCGCGTCCGGCACGCATAAGCGTAAGTCATCCGATTACAAGGTTTGCTCCTGTAATATACTGTCTTCTCTTCCCTCGTAGAACCCGCCCTGTTCCTGGTCCCAGTCCGGCTAAGCAGGGGCCAAAGTGTGCAACAAAAGTACGCTCAATGGCTTCTAGGGGAGCTGGTATCGTCTCTGTACCCGTTTCCTCAACTAGCAGCAGTGGAGAAACAGGCGGCAGTGCTCTCAATTATGGCCAGCAGCAACCAAACCTGGATCCAGCCAAGCCCAAGGAGATTGATCTCACAGACGAAGACGATGCTGCAGCAGCTATGGCTGCCGCTGCAGAGGCAATCATCCAACAAGGCCGGGAAGCGGAATTCTCTGGGAGCAACGACGTCTGAGTCAAGAGCCACGGGAGGTCTAACAGCTGCTGGTGGAAATACTGTGAGATTATAGCCCTTGCAATTTCCGAGGGACAATGCCAGATAAATAGTCAACAATAATAGTGGAGGTGAGTCCTGAATTGAATTGATCCCTCAATCGCTTTCTGACTCGATTCGACATATTCAACAGGTCAGCGCAATTCCCTTGGATCGAATGTGACGGTGCAGATTCGGTCGGAGAACACGCCGCCTGCCCCCACTCGCTTGACGTACTCGCATCCAGCGCCGCTGCCATCATCGCCTGCACAGCCCTTCAATCCCACCTGGAAGCTACCGCCGTCTCGGCCTCCAATACGCATCAGTCTTATGGGCACAGGCATTGTCATCTCCTGGGATCTGGAGGATGCGAGTAGTAGATTTGCCGACTGCGTAACGTATCAGATATTTGCGTACCAGGAGACCCTACATGAGCCCAGCCCAGCACCGACTTCTGGAGGCACGTGGCCGATGTCAAAGCCATGCTGTTGCTCATGGCTGTCACGCTCAATCAGTTCCAAGAGAACCAGCGCTACTATTTCGCTGTGCGTGTTGTCGATGCTCATCAGCGCTTCGGATCATTCAGTGTACCGAAGACATGGACGTAGTCGATCTTTGTCGCTTTCTTACCATAAGATGCCTTATTTATCTTGTAGTGGGCGCTTGTAGGAAAAATAGGAAAACTGGTTTGGTAACAGTGCCTGAAAGTAGGCAATATCAGTCTCGGGCTAGTAGCCAGGTATAGATTGCATTATCATAGGTGACATGGCATTTAGAGGTAACGCCATCTATGGGCGATACTACGAAAGGGACTAAAACGCAAAAAGAATTCCCCCACACTCTAGCGACCGCTCAGGGTGAATGGCGAAGGACTGGTCAAAGGAAGATCCGGAGAGCCCAGTTTTTGGTTGGCGGTGGACTAGACCCAGTTTTCTTTCTACTCGTGGCCTTCGAAGCATTCAGTTGTGGTGAGAGAAAAAGTTGTCGTGCATTCAAAAGTGATACCAGAAAAGTTGCAAAACATAGTGAAAATCACCCAATAAAACTATTACTTTCCGAAGCATAGAAGTGAGTAACTGGAGTCGGCAGTCATAGTTGGCTATTATTGTTAAATATGTGTTTTTTTGTCTTCTCTTGGTGCGTTAGTACGGCCACGTTGCCGATATAGGCAGTGCCATCATCCCGTAACCAGTTTGCGCATAGGCTCAACGATCTGGAGAAAGTTCGAATAAAAGACAAAAATAGTCCAACCCAGGAAAGCTCCCTCGTATGTTTGTGGTGCCAGTTCCGACAGGGTAAATATGTTATTTTCCGTAACGGTGCGGGACCAACACTTATGGATATTTTCCATTTCCCTTACTTTTAAAATCAAAAATTAGAATCGGCACCTAGTTTGGAGTTCAAACCTACTGGCCAAAATCGCATCGTAAGGAAAAACAGCTGGAACCAAAGCTCTAAGCCCCCAACAACAACCAGCTGATCCACAGCAGTGAACTTTTCTGTGCGTGTCGAAGACAGCCTGGCTGACAGGCTGCTCTGACGTAGATAGGCGAATTGGCTTAGTGGCAGTTATGTGGGTTTAAACCTGGCCAAGAGAATAGGCGTTTCCCATAAACAGTTGTGTTCCGGGTCAGTGCGAAGTACCGCAAATGTTCATGGGATGAACAGTACACGAGCGAACCTAACCTCTCGGCGACTCTGAGCGCTACCGGCATATGCTAATGCCTCTTTTCTACTGCCGTCTGCCTAAAACCTGCCGGATGAGTCCGTTTATGAACTAACTAAGTTACATGTTTAGTTAATATTAATTCTTGTTTTTCTGTAAAGTGTAAATTGTTGTGATAGTTGCCTTGGCAGACGAATTTGTGAAAGCACATACAAAGGGAGGCGCACACATGCATACACGTCGTCGAAACTAACCGTGGCAGAATTATTTAAGATAGGGGCCTGCATTCCTTTGACCCGCGCAATAAATCCGTTTCGTTGTTTAGGGCAAAACATGTGTACAATTGCCTAATGTAAGGAAACACAAAACAAATTTAAAATTAGATTTGAAAGTGGCTTTAAAAGTTCGAGCTTAAAAGCACCCCCGCGACCGTTTCGTAACAGTGAGCTACGGCCATGCAGCATCCGTTGCGCATATTTGTTTTGTTGGTTTTTGATTTCAGATAAAAGCGTCATTATCGCACACACACAGTGATCCCCTCAGCTACGAAAGATCTTTCGGCGCGGGAGCGAACATGCAAACCAACACACTGTAAGTGAGCTTTCTTTATTACATTTATCTGCGTATGTAAGGTCCGCGATCGCCGCCAAAAGCTTCCCTTTTGCTGTCCGTGGGTCGTTGACCTCAAACTTTTAAAGTAGCCACAGCTGATTTAATTGCATTTAATAATTTCCGATGGCCGTTGCAGTTGGCTGTCGCTTAACGTTCGAATAATGCACTATAATTTTATATTTCTAATTAGTGAAAAATAATTAATTTATACCGCACTATATCGAAGTGTATGTAGTCCGCAAATATCAATACTTATATCCTTATATTAATATACATAGATATTTTAAGTACACATTTATCTCTCTCGATATGTTCCGTATGCTGGGCTTTATGCTGTCTTGTTTAGTATTCCCTTTTTAGTTTAAGTTTTGTCTAGCTTGCGTTATAATGGACTTAGTTGTTAATAAATCGTTTGTTACGTGGAAAATGTACTAATAAGTACGTTCTTTGGGGAACCATGCTGCAGTGGAACGAAGTAGATTAGCGATACCGGACCTCCCAGGGATCCTTTGATAATATATTTTGGCTCTGCAGGATCATGGTAGGGTGGGCGTGGCACAAATCAGTGCCAGCAAAACGGAGAGGTCCGAAGCGTCGGTGGATCCCTATTCTTTTCTCTTTCCTTTGTTTGTTTATCTACTGTACTGTCTAGTGCCCTGGATTTCCTGCATCCTCCCTATCCCTTAAAAATGGTACGCGAATTTTAATAAAATAGTAATGTATAGGACCGAAGTACCCAACTGGAAGGTTTCCCAACCAAGAACCCATACCCATATCCGACCAGAGACGAGCCGTAGGAGCAAGCGCGTACTCCTTCCAAAGTTGACGACCATCCACTTCATTGCCCGAAGATTCTCTTCGTTACTCGTTACAATCTATCTATTTTATAACTTAGCGCCCATTTCGCAGTGTTCGAAATTTTAAGTACTGGTACTGAAGATCTTTTGAGGATGTATAAATGCACACAGAACTGGTAATTCGTACACTGAAATTCATTCTTTATCGCATATAATGCAATAGCATCTAACTAACTTACAACTCTATAACTTACATGGATGGTGGGAGGAAAACAACCAGTACCGAGTCATACACTAGACATGTAAGATAGGCTTGAATCTTGTGCCGCACACGAGCTCGAATGCATAATAAATATTAATTACTAATCTTTTCAGGCCTGATTGCTGTTCCTTCTGTTACCATAATGTTATCAATTAGCTATAACCAAATCGATGGAAGCCTACAGCGGATAGGCCTATGGCTTGGGCAAAGTTTCAGTTCATTAAAAGCATTAACTAAGAATATTTCTGCCTTAACCTAACTATACTCGTAGGCTTGAGAAATTAGAGTACAAGTATCAGTGTACTCTCACGAAAAAGATCTATGTACGAGTATGTATGTACATTAGGGCGGGTCAATTTGTATAGGACAAAAAAACGTGATAAGCGTCCACCAGAATCAGAATTCACGAATTTTTCTAAAAATCTTTCGCTGAATAACTATGTACATATATGTATGTCTAAAATCAATGCCTACGCTCCCGATGAGAAGCATTAAAATTTCAGACTGCACTACTTTTGTTTAGTATTTCAAGAAATTTAAAGTATTAAAAAAAAGAACACATTTTCCTATCATATTTTGGGCTCAATTCTGATGCATCTTTTTACAAAAAATTTTATGTATATTTTGTTGTTATTGTAATTGACCAAACATAAACCAACTTTGCTTTAAATTTGACGAAATCAGCCAAACATGTCATGTCCTTGGGTCATTTGAAGTAGGCACACTTTTCTTTTTTGAAAGCCAATACTAAGTGCGTATTCATTTTTTGCATCAGAATTGAGCCCAACATAATAAAAAAATGTTTAATATGTTTAATACCTTAAATTTCATAAAATACTTAAGCCTAGTACTCAGATCCAACGAGAAGGAACGTGTGAGTCGCTTCTGTACGCGACTCTACTTTTATACCCGTACTCAGTCAGTATATAAATTTGTGAGCTTATGATTAAAATTTAAAAAAAACGAGAAGGAACGTGTGAGTCGCTTCTGGACGCGACTCTACTTTTATACCCGTACTCAGTCAGTATATAAATTTGTGAGCTTATGATTAAAATTTAAAAATAAAAATTTTAATTTACATTTTACATTTTTTTGCTACATTTGTTAACTACATCTACATGTAAAATGTAGATAATACATCTAGAACAAATATTCTACATCTACCATTTAGATTCTACATCTCCTCCGCTAGGGGTTGCTCGCGCATTGCACAGGGCAGAGTGTGTGCGAGCGAGACAGAGAATGAATAGCGTCAGCAGCGCCAGAGGAGGTGGGGAAGCAACTGAAAATTAATTTCTTCATTTTGGCCATAATAATGATCCGATCTGTACCAGTTTTGGCAATCTGGTAGATATGGTCATTCCTTACGATACTGCGTTTTTCGTATTCTCAAAATTGTGGCTGCCACAGATTTTCGTCCTTTGTGAAGGCGGAGGGGGCGTGGCACAATTTGGAAAGAAACTTGATTCAGTGTGATATCACATGAGTCTGGAAACAAAATTTGGTTACTCTATCTTTTATAGTCTCTGAGAACGAGGCGTCAAACAAGACGGACAGACGGACGGACAGACAGACATGGCTCTATCGACTCGGCTATTGATACTGACCAAGAATATATATACTTTATGGGGTCGGAAAATTTTCCTTCTCTGCGTTACACACATCCACTTTTACCACAAATACAGTATACCCCTTAACTCTTTTTGAGTACGGGTATAAAAACTGTTTGCTAGCAAACAAATGTCATATATTCTTCTAGCTGGGGTCGCTCTTCCCCAGGCATATCCTGGGCTCCCCAATATTTTATTGGCAAGGTAATGTGTCTGACTATCGGCAGCAGCAGATGGCGACGCCTCCCATGCCGACCACCGTGAAGAGAACATGTTTTGAAAACCATTATTGATTTATATATTTATGAAAAATAATAAAAATAATAAATTATAATATCCATTTAATTTTCCTTCATATACAGGCAGGCTCCGGTTTTCACATTCACTTTGCGTTTTACTTTTCAGCAAAAAGTCATACTTTTCATTTCGAGGCGCTCTGGAATCCACTTTTATGAACTCGTTTACTCTTTTTACTGTTAAGCGCAAAATGTACTGCTGTTATACCCACGAGCTATTGCCAGCTCATACAAAAAGGCCTCCGTTATGTTTAACAGAGACTTATCGATAGCCTAATCGGGCTGCCACAGCTGTTCGGAGAAATTCACTTTTTATACCCGTACTCAAAGAGTTAAGGGATATACTGTATTTGTGGTAAAAGTGGATTTGTGTAACGCAGGGAAGGACATTTTTCCGACCCCATAAATATTCTTGATCAGCATTAATAGCCGAGTCGATAGAGCCATGTCTGTCTGTCCGTCCCGATGAGCGCCTAGATCTCAGAGACTATTAGAGCTAGAGCAACGAAATTTTTTTTCCAGATTCATGTGATATCACACTGTTAAAAGTGTATTTCAAAATTTCGCCCCGCCCCACACTGGGCAAAACAGCCAACCTAGCGGAATTAATATCAAAACTTCCAAATTAATAGGGCCAAATTTTTGAAATTTTTGTTTTTGTAATAATAATAATTAAGGTAATTTAAAAAAAATATGTTTATTTTTTATTTTTAATCAAACATTTGCGCTGGCGCTGGACTCTGAAGAGGAAGAGGACGGTGACCTGACTGTCATAGTCAACCCGTCGAGGGAGGTTGAGCCAGCTACTCATGACAGTGAGGGTGCTGCAGCTCAACCTACATAAAAGTAAACTCGCGTCGGCGGAGCTCCTTATAGCCTTGGAGCAAGGGCCCGTCGACATAGCTTCGGTCCAGGAGCCATGGATTGCCTCTGGCAATTCTGTGGCCGGACTGAAGTCCTCCAATTATAACGGTTTTTACTCACCATCGGTAAGCAGGAACAGAACCGCCGTACTCGTACGGAAGGACATCCATGCTTACCTTATCTCTCATTACAGCACTGACGACCTGACTGCGGTGATGCTCGAAAGCGAAGACAAGCGCCTGGTGGTAGCTTCCTGCTATATGGCACACGATAAGTCAGCTCCTCCGGAAGAACTAAGGAGTCTGGTGGCGGAAGACAATCCGAAAGACCAACAACTTCTAGTTGGTACGGACGCAAACGCCCACCACAGTGTGTGGGGAAGCCCCGATATCAACGACAGAGGTGAGTCACTTCTAGACTTTATACTTTCAATTAACCTAGATGTAGCAAACGTGGGGGAGGAATATACCTACGTAGGTCCCACCTCATCTAACGTGCTAGATCTAACACTCGTAACGGGAAAGAGTACTTTGGTTTCTGAATGGAGAGTCCTTGAAAGACCATCCTTCTCAGACCACAAGTACATTCAGTTCAAGTGCGAATTTAAACACTCTCCGAAGATAACTGTATATAGAAACCCCCGGAACACAAACTGGGAAAAGTTTAAAAAGACAGTTACCTCGAAGCTCGCGACTCGGCCGGGCACAGTGAAATCTCCGGAAGACATAGAGACGTCCCTAGAGACACTATCCAAGGAACTACTGGATGCGTACCACGCATCATGCCCACCCTCAAGAACGAAGAAGAGGACCAAACCACTTTGGTGGAACCGGGACCTATCGCTTCAAAGAAAAAACCTCAAAGACTTCTTCAAAATAGCCAAACTGGCGAACGATGAGATAATCAATGAGGAATATAAAACCCTGCTCAGGGAGTACAAGAAGGAAATACGCAAGGCACAAAGAAACTCGTGGAGGAACTTCTGCTCCAATATCGAGAAAGTCCCAGAAACGGCTAGACTTCGGAAGTTGCTATCGAAGCAACCTACCATACAAAGTCAGCTGAAGCGAAGCGATGGACAGTGGACTGAGGGCAGTGAGGAAGCCCTAACAGCACTAATGGAAGCTCACTTCCCAGGCTGCACCAAGGTTGCCGATGCTACAAAGCATCAGGACCTAGCAACCGAGGAACAACTCCCCCAACAGACCTCATATCGTCTAAGAGAATCCACTGGGCTATAGACTCCTTTGTGGGTATAAAAGCACCTGGACTAGACGGTATATTTCCAGCCATGCTACAGGTGACCAAAGACGTGATCACCCCATGGCTCTCTGCAATATACTCAGCTTGCCTGAGCACAGGCTATATCCCTATCCAATGGAGAACCTCGAGGATTGTCTTCCTACCAAAGGCAGGAAAGTGCAGCCATATGAGCCCCAAGGATTATAGACCGATAAGCCTCACCTCCTTTCTACTTAAAACTCTAGAAAAGCTGCTGGATTTACACATAAGGAATGATGTAGGGGGACAGATGTCAACCAACCAGCACGCCTACACGAAAGAGAAATCGGTAGAGACGGCACTGCATTCGCTAGTAGCCACCATCGAGAGAGCCCTTCATAATAAGAAGTATGCACTAGGAGTGTTCGTAGAAATATCCAGAGCATTCAACAACGTGAATACGAACGCGATAATGGATCGCCTAGAAGCGACCAACACACATCCCGCAATCAACCTCTGGATTAAGAACCTGCTAAGTTGCAGACGGGTGTATTCAGAGTGGGGCACCGCTTCCATGGTGAAAGGGGCGCACAGAGGACACACCTCAGGGTGGGGTCCTGTCGCCCCTCCTATGGAATCTGGTGGTTGACGACCTAATAAAGAGATTCGAGAGGAGAGCCCCAAAAATAACGGCTTAGGCGGACGACATAAGCATAATTATTACGGGAGTATGTCCATCGACCCCTAGCTCTATAATGGAATCAACACTCAGGGAGATATGTGAGTGGGCGGAAAAAGTAGGACTCAGTATCAACGCGGACAAGACGGACCTCATCCTCTTTACCAAGAGATATAAGGTGCCGATATGGATCCCCCAGAAAATTGAAACACAAGTCAAATACCTCGGCATAGTATTGGACAGCAAGCTGGCATGGAGACCCAATGTATTGAAAAGGGTGAAAAAGGCTACCATTGCGCTATACGCATCCAAGAAGATGCTTAGCAGCACATGGGGCCTGTCACCTGCTCTAATGCACTGGATCTACATCTCGGTGGTGCGACCGACTCTGCTGTATGGAGTCTTAGTGTGGTGGCAGGCTACGGAAAAAAGGACATACAATAAGCTTATGGAAAGAACTCAGCGGCAGGCAATGCTTTGCATTACAGGGGCGCTGAGATTAACCCCAACAAAAGCTTTTGAAACATTTCTCGGAATTGACCCCCGGACATCCACGCGCAACTGATTGCAGGAAAGGCAGCACAACGCCTAGTCGCATCGGGAAACATGTCGCTGCACGGATTCGGGCACAGTTCAATTGGTCGAGACATGATCAGTACAACTGACTACATGATCCCCAGAACTTGCCTGAATGTCAAAACAACCTCATTCATGGGACCTGACGACTGGAAAGAGGGTCGAGACCAGACTCACCACCTCAACATCTACACAGACGGCTCCAAGATGGAAGGAGGAGTAGGAGCGGGCATATACTGTACAGACCCTGAGATAAGGCTGTCCTATAAGCTACCGGACCAATGCAGCATATTCCAGGCGGAAGTTTTCGCTATACGAAAAGCGGCGGAGGCGGCTCAGTCTACGGATCGCCCACATGACGTGATCAATCTGTTCGTGGACAGCCAGGCGGCGATAAGATCCATGCAGTCGTCAGCGGTCAGTTCCAAAAATGTCTTGGCAAGCAGGGAGGCACTAGAAATTCTAAGCACGACTAAGTCAGTGCGGATCTACTGGGTTCCCAGCCAAACCATGTGCAAGGAGCGCAACAGAAAACTCAGCCACTACATACTGCACCTACCACGGAAGGACTGCAGAATGCTAGTGGGATTATTTACAGGGACTGTCTGGCTGCGGCACATTCCGTCAAACTAGGCATCACCAACAGTGGCAGCTGCAGGAAATGCGATGAATCCGGGGCTATTGAAACCCTGGAACATCTCATCTGCAACTGCCCGGCTCTCTCACGGGCTAGGAGAAGATACCTGGGCGCCCCGGTACTGGCATCACTGGAAGATGCCTCCAAGAGGACGCCAGGGGAACTGTTAGCCTTTGCCAAGAACACTTCGATCCTCAAGTATTTCGAAACCACATAAATACGCTCGAGAAGGTTCATACACCCCCACATCCGGATAACTAAGGGCCATATTGGCCTATGCGTGGCCCCGTGAGGGCCGTCCGGATTAACCTAACCTAACCTTCCACCTCTTCACAAATAAAGTCTGCAGACTCCTTTTCAAAAATTATTTTTATTGGCCTGAAATAACGAGTCGAAGAAGGGCGCTCATTTTTCCAAATTATTGATGTACCTCGCAGAGGTACAATGCAGATAGCAAACAAAATTTTATTTTTGGGGTGGCTATAGTTTTGCCGATAGTTTGAATGGCCGTCACATCCCCATTTATAATTTGCAAAAAGCTTTTCATAATTTTATTTTTCTACAATAAATGCATTCTCGTTTCCTTCGACAATCCTTGTAATTGTATGATCCAGTAATTCTTGCAAAGGTACCTCAGCAGAACATTCTGTTATTTCGACAAAATCAGGATAGCAACGTGTTTTGGCAGATCGGATATCTTCATATGTAGCTCGGAAAATCGTTGGCTTTTTTCTTTTTTGTGCCTGCTTGCACATGTTTGTAAGAGTTTTTCGTGAAATCTCCATTAATGTATAAAGCTAACGCTTCGTCTGGAATATATTTAACTGGAAGTTTAGTACTTGATTCAACGCATTTCTTAGCTTTTTTGAATCAGTATCCAAAATGGATAGCACTTGAGGAGCACTTCGTTTTTTAGACTTAGACAAACTGACTCATGTTGCCGCCTTATGCTGTTCGCATGTAACTCTGATACTTTAAGCTTCTTTTTTTTGCGTGGCACTCACCGAAGACTTTTACAGGTCGTCCTCTTAGAGTTTGATCTTTTATCTCAGCAAGAAAGAGCATTCCATCCAACCATTCTTTACATTTTCTCTCAAAGCATTCACGGACCCAAGAAGCCCTCGGCCATGTTTCCATTCGTTTGCTCGTAAAATTTCGCAAACGTTTTTTGATTTCTTCTAGCTCCTTTTCATTAAGTTTAGTTTTGTTTAAAATGTTCGCAAAAATATACTCCTCACACGCCAAATATTTTCTGGGGAAGTCATCTTCCGCCAGCCATACCAAGAATTGTGTGCGTTTGCAAGCTGACATCGTGCCTAAAAGGATAACTGTTTTAAAAACTAGCCGTGTATTGCAGCCTTAATTTCAAACTTACAAAGACAACAAGCCACACTTATTAATAGAAAAAAAAATAATGAGTCGAATCCGGTCGAATTTGGCACGTTTCAGTCCACGAAAGTAAAAAAAGAGCTTCTTAGTAATGTTAGATCTGGCTCCAATCTTACACGACGATTTGGGTATATAGCACATACGCAAAGTCAACAGACAAAATTTTGTTGATTAGTACCTACATACATATGTTGAAATCAATAAAAACCAAACAAAAATATGAAAAACAATAAATTTTAAGTAATTTGCAAACAAAAACTTTGGAGTGTAAAAAATATCGGGCAAATTTGATGATGTAAATACCTACGAAATGGTCTATAACTCTAACTCTAAATGGTCACAGCTCATCGAATTTCGATGGCATAAATTATTTAAAACTATCGGCTGCCTAACTAGTGTATTGGTAGCCGAATCCAATAAAAACATTTCGAGTTTTTCACATTTCAAAATTTGACTTTAATTCCTCTAGATTAGCTGTTTTGCCCAGCGTGCGCCCCCCCCAAAGGGCGAAAATCTGTGGCATCCATAACTTTGAAGATACGATAAAACTACTAGCGCAGTATCGTAGAGAATGACCATATCTACCAGATTAGTACAGATCAGATCATTATTATAGCCAGAGTAAAGAAATTAATCTTCAGTTGCTTCCCCCACCCTCTCTGGCGATGCTGACGCTACTTATTCTCTTTCTCGCTCGCACACACTCTGCCCTGTGCAGTGTGGAGAAGATGTTGAATGTGAACTACATACTCAATGTAGAATATACATTTTAGATGTATAATCGACATTGTATATGAAGATGTAGATAAAAGTTGAAGCAAACAAATTGTTATATGTAAAATATATTTTAAAATTCTCACAAATTTACATACTGACTGAGTACGGGTATAAAAGTAGAGTAGAGCGTCCAAAAGCGACTAACACGTTCCTTCTCGTTTTAGCTGTTATTAACCTAGGAATTTTAGTCCCGTGCGACATGTTTTCATTAAACTACGAATCATATTTGCTTATAACTATTACCATTTTAAAGAGACATCAATGCACAACATGTACAGAAATTTGCATTAACATAGTGCCACAACTTTCGCTGAAATCTGAGTTTGAATTGATCGCCGCGAAAACCACTTCCATTTGTATATGTCCCGTGCGAATGGCTCGGTTTTTTGACTGTGCCGTTAGACTTCAGAGAAATGCCCATATGTATTATAATAATTACCTTCTTTTAGAACAAGGGTATCTCGAAGCAAGTCATTTTGCACGCATTCAACCGGACCCAGAACCACTATGCCTGGAACAAATTGCTTAATATCCGGACGAGTTCCGCCAGGGTATTACCTTCTGCAACGTCGTGCATCTATTGTAGGATAAACATGTCAACATTACTACATTGCACAATGGTCCCAAATCCAATTTTTTTGGCATAAAGTCCAAAAATTGATGAAAAGATTTTTGAAAAATAACGAAATATTTGGATAGTAGATACCTCCAATAGAAGGAAACTTTTTTTTTTGAGTCTTGTGGCAGCCCTGCACTTTTGGCGGCATCACAAAGTCAGCTGATCTATGGCAACCCTGGGATATGAGAAATGGCGGCAATTTGTTGGCAATCTTTGCAGTATTATTATTCAGAGAAGATTTAATGGAAAACAAATGTTTATAATGGATAATAAACATCAAGGTATGTAGAAAATATATTACAAAGAGTAAGCGTCTTCTCTTTGTGCATGTGTTTGTTTTCTAGCGTTGCGTACATGTCTATTTAGCTGAAAAATCTAACAAAAGTAGTTGTGTTGTCTAGAGTAGTACTTTCGTGGCGACAGCGGTCAGGGCAAGATTAAAACGTTAAGTTATTCACTAAAGTGTGCAGATTAATAATTACTATGTTTCCCTTGCCCGTTTTTGCCCCATTCGGAAAAAAATTTGTTTTCAGTCACATATGAATTTCGTCGTCAAGCCCTCCAATAACGATCGCAACGCTGATGAAGTAACTGATTTTATGTTTCGAAAAATTCCAAACAGCAGCGTAAGACAAATTCCAGTTATAAAAAAAGTAACAAATTTTATTAGTCATGAAAAAAAAAATGTCAGCAATGCAATCAAAAAAAGCAAAAAGACTATTTTTTAAATCAAAAAAATTTTTTTTTAGAATATAACGTTGATTTTATAAAATTGAAACTGGTTGATTTAAAATTAAATTTAATTGAATCGATTTTTTCCACATAGAGTTCTAGTTGATTTATCGATCTGAAAAGTTATGAATTTTTAAAAACGTAAAGCTTTGTTTAAAACTCTGGCTGTGGGTAAATGATTTTTTACTCCCAAAATCACATAGTTGATTATTCAATTATCTTTAAGAAAATACAATTTTCTTTATTTTCGGATAAAAAGTACAGTCTCCAGGCAGCCGAATATCAGGCAAGGTCGTGAAAACTATACGGTGCCAACTGGGTCGAATATGGGCGGAGGGGGTAGGCGTGGTCCGATTCGTCCGAAAATTTGTGTATATAATATTAATCCTAATATTACCAAATGTGCAAAGTTTCAAGTCTGTATCTACATTTTTGGACTTTATGCCAAAAAAAACGAATTTGGGACCATTGTGCATTGGAAGACTGTGAGCACTGTAAGCTATGTTATACCATTGAGCATCGTGACCAAATGAGTCTCCATCTCCTGATAGTTGTTCACAAACAAATGATGAATGTGGTCGCTGACATCCTTAAAGAAGTTTCAGGTGTCCACGCTGGCCTCTTCCAATATCTCTTTAGAGGCTTGTATGCCGCGCTCGAGCATACCATTAGAGAGGAACGACAGGCCCATGCACAACCTGTGGACCAGGAAAAAAAGTATCACAATGCGACTGACCGACTGGCCGGACCTACCCGATCGATGGTATGATCAAACACAAACAGGTGCCCCGAACAGCACGTCGTTGCATGTTAAGACTAGATTCGTAGGCCGGACATCCCATCTTGCAGCGAAAGCAGCAGAAGCAGAAATAAATGACGCTGAAGAGAAGAGAATATATAATGGCAGGCTCTGGCAAGGAATGCTAACGTATAGCAATGCACCCACCCAATAGAGGGTATGGTGAGAATGAGAGTAGTCTACAGGATCACCCAGGCCCACATCAACCACTCCGCCCAATCGTTGGTGTACACTTTCGGCCCCAGCTTCATGTTCTCCATGCCCAAGAAGTTTATATATCCTGCAGAAAATGCATCAAACATTAAAAGGCGTTCAATATCAACCCAAAGAGCAGACAGAGACAGAGTCAACAGGTTTGGGTTTCACTTACCTCCTGGTAGGGTCGGATCCAGTGGGAACATTTTGTCATAAAAGGCTCGTGAAAGTCGGAAAACAAAATCCACCCACATGTTTGAGACTTTCTGTCTTTGTGTGTAGTTCGTCATGGGGACGTACTTGGAGAACTGAACTTCTGGGAAGTGCAGCTGTCCGCCCTGCTCGCTGCATTCCCATTCTGGCCCCATGGACTTCATCATTGACAATTTACGTTCCATAGTTCTACAAGCAGCTATCAAAGCTACACATTTAATTTTCGTGCACCTTGCATTTAAATTGCAAATATTGGCGTGCAATCGCAGATCTTCAAAGACAAATAAATGGCCAAATGTTGCGCACTCTCCGTGATATCTGAATCAACAAATGCTACTTGTAACTTGCATGTATGTTGTCAAATATGTATTGTATACCAGTTGGGACAGAAACTACTCAGATGCAAAAATTTGTTGGCTCAATGGGGCATTTCTCAACAGCATTTCTAGGCGGGTAGAATTGGTATACACTGTCGACTGGTCCACCAGATCTGTCCATAAGTTTGCAGAGTTCTCAAACAGTTTCCGGGATGAGTTTCTATCTTTTGTGACCCTCATTCGACATGCAAAACGTGGCCCCGAAAATACTTGACATTTTATAGTTTTGTCAATTGCAACAATTTATGCAATTATTTGTGTGCGAAACAGTAAAAAGCTTTGTTGTTGCGTCAGGAAAATATTATTTAAAAAGCAAACTTACACTTGAAAGTTGGCTAAAATTTCTGCCATGGGTCGAAGAAGGCTGCTCTAACGATAATGTCACAACCGCATATTAACTTGGCAAGAAACTAGTTTCTAACTAATTACCAAAAAACCATGGGGCAAAATTACCTCAAAGGATGAGGGACAAACAGACGCAGGAAAGGCGTTAAGCTCGTCAAGAACACGGAGTATCCCTAAGTCCGATAAAAAGCGGAGGAAAAACTTTTGGAAAGTGGAAAAAGAAAGAAAGCAAAAACAAAAACAACGAGAAGCAACGTGTGAGTCGGTTCTAGACGCGGCTCTACTTTTATAACCGTACTCAGTCAGCATATAAATTTGTCAGCTTATAATTGTAATTTTAATAGAAATTTTAAATATTTTACATTTATTTGCTACATCTATATTCCATCTATATTCCACATCTACCATTTAGATTCTACATCTCCTCTGCTAGGGGGCGCTCACGCAATGCACAGGGCAGAGTGTGTGCGAGCGAGAAAGCGTAGAGAGGAGGTGGGGGAAGCAACTGAATTTCTTCATTCTGGCTATAATATTGATCAGATCTGTACCAGATTTGGCGATCTGGTAGATATGGTCATTCTCTACGATACTGCATTTTTATTTTTATCTTTAAAATTGTAGCTGCCAGAGATTTTCGATCTTTGTGGGTCGGAAGGGGGTGTGGTGAAATTTTGAAATACACTTTTAGCAGTGTGATATCACATGAGTCTCGAAACAAAATTTGATTGCTCCTGCTCCGCTCATCAAGACGGACAGAAAGACAGAGACTCGGCTATTGATGCTGATCAAGAATATATATACTTTATGGGGTCGGAAACGTTTCCTTCTCTGCGTTACACACATCGACTTTTACCACAAATACAATATACCCCTCAACTCTTTTTGAGTACGGGTATAAAAAGCAACTTGACTCAGAAGGAAGCAAATAACAACGAGAAGGAACGTGAGTCGCTTCTAGTCGCGACTCTACTTTTATACCCGTACTCAGTCAGTAAATAAATTTATAAGCTTATTTTTGAAATTAAAAAAAAAATTTTTAATTTTACATTTTTTTTGCTACATTTGTTAACTACATCTACATCTAAAATGTAGATAACACATGTAGAACAGATATTCTACATCTACCATTTAGATTCTACATCTCCTCCGCTAGGGGTTGCTCGCGCATTGCACAGGGCAGAGTGTGAAGGCGGAGGGGCGGGCACAATTTGGAAAGAAACTTGATTCAGTGTGATTTCACATGAGTCTGGAAACAAAATTTGGTTGCTCTAGCTTTTATAGTCTCTGAGAACGAGGCGTCAAACAAGACGGGCAGACGGACAGACAGACGGACGGACGGACGGACAGACAGACATGGCTCTATCGACTCGGCTATTGATACTGATCAAGAATACATATACTTTATGGGGTCGGAAAATGTTCCTTCTCTGCGTTACACACATCCACTTTTACCACAAATACAGTATACCCCTTAATCTGTAGCGGGGGCTCCCTGTTGTCTTGGCCAAGAAAAAGTGTAAGCATTTTGAGCCACATCTACGTGTCTACGTGTAGATGCCATGGCACAGGCATGAAAATAACTTTTCCAGATCCCAGCACAAAAACACTCAGATACCCGTCCTCACCAAAGGCGGATAATTGTAAAATGATTTTTTAATTTTACCAAAAATACTTTGGATTAGTTTAATGGGGCCAAAGGCAAAACTTGCCTTGCCCATCGCCTTGCCACATGTGCATGTACTTATGAGTACGTGATGCAGCAGTACCTTCCTCTCTCAGTTGTCCACTCTCAGTTTTTAACTCCACACAAAAGTTATGCGTCAAGTGTATCTTGAATATAAAATCAAAATTGCTATGATATGATGATCAACTCTTTGATTATATGTATACATATGTAACTAGCTGCTCGGCCACGCTTCACTGTGGCACATTGTGGTTGCTTGGTTGAGCATTGAGACGAATAATAAGTTTTTTTTTAAATAATTGGAGGTTGACGTCAACTTCAGTACTAAGTGTTACGTCTCGTACGGATTCCCGTTCTTCCTCATTCATATTCGTTTACTATTTAGACTAAGGATAACGATTGATCCAGGCGTTTCTCCAGCAAACTCCAGCAAAATGCCCCACAATCCTCGCAAACGCAATGCTCGTGCCACACCAATGCTGCCCTCTTTTGTTCTTCATTAGTTAACTGATTCGCAACGATTCGTATCACAAGTCCACTGCAAAAGATTCGATCTTCTTTTGGGGAAATAACGCGACAACTTCCACACCGATAGAAATAAGCCCTGAAATTTTAATATTTTCACTCATTTATGCCATTGATTTTCATCCATTTTTATATATAAGTAAAAATTTTATGCAAACCATGCCACATACTCTGGCCATCATTTAAAAAAAATCGCAGTTAATTTGATGCACGCGTTGCCGAGATAGCCACTTACACACAGATTATTAAAATATTAAAATTACTAGGCGTGTATAAAATAATAATATAAATATTTTTGTTGATTGAACACTCCGTTTAAACTAAGTGCTTTGAAAATTATTTAAAATGCCCAAAACCATTGAAAAACGTTCACTTTTGTTTTTTTTTATGTTGCATTCAACCGATATGCTTTTCAGTGGAGAGAGAGAGAGTTTTAAAAGGGATCTCCTCTTCTGCGGTGCTCTGAAGGAGTGTTGGGAAAACTGGTGGGGCATTCCTTGGCATTTGATTGTTTGTCAATTTATATTCTCATTATGTTTTCGCCTGTGTTTTACTAGCGAGCGAACCAACGCGAGTCGAAGCGAGGCGAAGCGCATTCGCGAGTCATGTCTGGGGGTCTGGGGAGTGGCCGTGAGTCCTTTGAATAATGCCCGGCTATACATTGTGGTCAACGGGAGACAGGAGACGGCAGAGTGATGCACAGGATAGCCAGCCAAAAGTTTCCTGGGGGAATGCAAAAAAAGGACACAATTTTGGCATAAGCTTTTGTTTTTCCTTAAATTTTGTGTGACCGACTGAGTGTCCTGTCCTGGCATTCTTCTTACAATAAAACCGCTTGTCAATCACTGGTGTTCACAGCATTTTTATTCTCTTCTTTTCGTCTCGGTGGGACACTCATCAATTAGTCAGCCTCTAAATAAAAAGTGTCGAAGAAAAGAGAAACGACAAAATCGCACACTCCAAAGAAAGTGAGTGGAAATATTAAAAAGATTCCGCTTGAACACTCAGCAGAATCCTTCAGCGGAATCGAGCGGCAAGCTGTCTTTAAAATAAAATTCAACCGCATATCTGAAACAAAATCCTTGAGCGATATCTGCTGACTTTACATATATGTATGTATCCCAGTTGGCTTCCGCTTTCCATTTTCCAGGACACAATCTGCTGGAGACGATGGGAGACAGATCGGATTTCATTCAGTCCCAGAAGCGCTGGCCGTCCCTGACCTGCCAACGAACTAAAACGTTTGCGGTCTTACTTCATAAACAATTTGTGTATATTTCATAAATATTGTTAAACAAATTTCTGCCTTTCATGGATTTTTTTTGATTTTTTTTGCATGGTGGTTTCCATGTTTTATTTGTCGGAATTACAGTTTTCGTTGGGTGCCAGGAAGGGCCAGAGTAGACGCCGACCAAAGGATCAACTTTTTACCCCCATGTTGTGAGTGTGGTGGAAAGTCAACTGCATATGTGTCTGGAGTCAGGAGACAGAAAACGAATGAGTGAAAGAGGGAGCACAATACGTGGAGCGGAGGTTAAAAAATTAAATGACTGAAGCGAAGCAAAGGCAACTTTTTATACCCCCGTTCAGGCTGCCTCCAAGGGTATATCAGTTAAAGACAGCGGTTGCACAGTCAGGATGCCAAAATTGTCCCGCCACGGTTCCATTCGTCCAACTGCCTCTGCAAACAACTAGAGCTAATCTCTTCAATAAGTTGAAGATTTTGGTCTACGTCCCCAAAGCTTGAATCTGGATCCGTGTCGATGAGCAGCCCGTTCAACAGTTCTGGTGGTATCTCGATTTTAGGTAGCTGCACAATGTGGGCATTCTTTGTCCATAGCACCAACCAGCACTTTCGGATGAGCGGAATATTGAATATCTGGCTCGTACACGAACCAGATGTCTTGCCTCCCTTCTTTAAGCCTAGTACTGAGACGCGCTAAATTTTCCGTCGACCGAAATCAGGGATGATATTCGTATGAAACCGATAAGAAATCATCCCTGTTTTTCGGTCGACCGAAAATTTCGCAGTAGGCGTTTCGCAGATCGGTACTCAGTTCCGGCTAAATGCTATTCGATACATACTAGAAAAGCAACCGATGGTATTTCCCATCTCGATCGGAAATGTGAAATATTTCCATTTACGTCGTCCAAATGACACACATACACACACACACTCTAAAAATGGAAAGCAGCTACACAAGTGAAGTAATGAAGAAAAATGTAATCTAATTAAGGCAGTCAAATGAATACAGATTATATGGATATTATTATTTATTAATTTTATAACCGGTACTCAATTTAATCAATCAGAAGGAAATAAAAACGATGTTGATTACATATCTGTCCTGCAGGATCGGATTTATACAATATTGCAGTGTGCATTATCGTCCTCCAGCTCCACAGCGCCCACAAATAAGACATTTCTGCTCGCTTTAATACAACATTTGAAATTTTAACAGATTTCTGTTTGTAAGCAAACACAAAACAGTGTAACCGTAGAGCATGCAGTTTGCCCACTTTGGTCACACTAGGCACCGAGCGGAATATACAGCACTTTCGGTCGACCGAAAATTTAGCGCGTCTCAGTAGTAGGCTTAAGCAAACACATTATGCCAATAGAGGGTATTTTACAATTGAGGCAGTCAACTTGAAAAATACTCACTAGTGGTTGTTTGTTCTGTTGATCCGGCCCGGTAGACATATGCGTTTTACACACAGGACACGGTGAAAACTGAAAACAGGGAACACAAGGCAGGGTACAGGAGGACCCATGGACGCATAGACACATGGACACAGTACTGCCAGAAGTTGCTATACCCAAGGCCCCTCCCAAGGGTCATGTTTATCTTGCGCTTACACTGAAAATTCCCTTAAACTTCATTCATTCGCTACTGCTGTTGTTGCTGTTGTTGCTGTCACTGTTCTGCTCTGTTCTGCTCTGTTGCAGTTTTTCCACACAGTTTGGTTCCCCAAGTATTTTATTGCCCATGCACGCGCACACAGTTTTCATGCAATTTGCCCTGACCGTGGTCCACTTCCTCCCTCCTCCCTCCTACACCCTCTGTCAGGCTGGTGGTGTGGGCGAGTGGCATGAACGCCAACAGAATTTTGCACTTCATTGGACCAGAGAACAGACCGGCGACGCATCGATGACGCACCGTTAAAAGTTTCCCTGCCAGGGGGAGCTTTTTATTTTTGAACAAACCATTTTAACGGAAATTATTTCAGTTGCAGCTTTAGTCACAGTGCGTGCTGCTAGGCGCAAAGCTGCGCTTTACCATGTGCTTTTAGACGCAAAGCTGTTATGTTTGTGTGCCACCAGATTCAAAGTTGAGGCAGTTGAGACCTGAGACCAGTCATAAAAACCATATAGAAAAAGCAGTCAGCGTGAGAGAGGGAAGTCTGGACTTGTAGTCAAACTGGTAACAGCGAAGCGGCAGAGAAACAGCAGAATTATACTTTAACAGTATAATCTGGCTGCTCAAAATACAAAAAGTGTCACTATAACCTTTAAAACAAATACGTTAAGCGAATCGCATCAGTAGATAAGACATTTTTGCGAACCCCTAAGACCATAAAGACACTGCTGGATAAATAAGTTGTAGTCGTATATATATTTTCCATTTTCTGATTTCCAAAATTTATTTACTTTCCTAATCATCAAACACACAAATAAGTTATTCTACAGACGCAAAAACTTGCGTCTGCGGCTATTCTTCGTCATGGCTTCCATTTCAATATCGATAGCATAGATCGAACATGCAGTCGTGTGGCCTTC
The DNA here is from genome assembly GCA_035043285.1 of Drosophila subsilvestris. Taxonomy (NCBI): domain Eukaryota; kingdom Metazoa; phylum Arthropoda; class Insecta; order Diptera; family Drosophilidae; genus Drosophila; species Drosophila subsilvestris. The sequence continues at coordinate 837,210 of JAWNNB010002181.1, read as the reverse complement.
CCTTGATTTAGGCACTGCTAATAGTCGTATTCCGTTAATCCTCAATACCTGTGTAGTTTGAATCACAAACACAACGAGCATCACAAGCTTTAATATCTGAATATCAATTTATCGGCTCTGTGCTGCTTCGATTCCAGCAATTCGATAAGAATACCAGAACCAATACAGATAGCCTTATAGAGCATATCCACCTTTCACTCTTACTGCATGCATTTCAATAGGGTTGCTATTGCTGATCTCAATACTCTTCAATTTAGTTGTAGTGTAGCACCAATAACAGTACAACAAAAAGCTCTGTTAGCCAGTTTAAACAGGGCGCGTATCTTCCCTCAATGAAATTGAAAAACATTTGTAAGGTTGTTCTTGCTTAGGTTTTCTTAATTTATTTATTTTCCCGCAATGCTGTTAGGTTTCATTCTGCTCTGGCGTAAATGAAAAAAAAAAATAGGGTAAATACTTTTACGGATTTCTCTACAAACTGCGAGTTTTTGTAAATATTTTAACATAATATACATAGGCATAGACTTTACATAGTCCTTGCTCAATGCCAACGTTCTCGAGTTCTTTGAGTACGTCTGCGGGTGTATGCTTAGAATAGAAATATACGAATCATTTAAACAAATCGCCCAGATATTTTAATAACAGCACAAATTCATTTTCGGGAAGGTTGTGAAGAAATCAAATAAAATAAATATGTCTGATTTGCCAATCAAATAATAATAATAGTAATATTAATAACCTAAACAAAACAAAAAAAAGTGTTTGATTAAATCCATAAAACGGATATTCAAATATTTCATACACATATGTACATACATATACAGTCTGTATATAACTTAATCTTCTTGTTGGTATTTTGTTCTTAAACACTATGATCTCTTTTTTGTATGTTTTTAACATATTTTTCTTGATTTTTGTTCTTCGATTTTCTTCTCCAGCTTTTTTTAGTTGTAGCTTTATGTACTTGGTAAGATTTGGAAATTGTTCAATTAGAAAATTGCTTAGACCTATACTACACTGCTCTGATCGTTCGATCAGAAAGATGTCGATGAGGATAGGGCTGAGGATGAGGATGAGGATGATGATGATGATGATAGGATAGGATCGTTAGCATGGATATACTCGTCGTAGCAAGTGGAATCTCTCAATTTCTCTCCCACTTATTACTATTTCTTGACTCACATCAAATAGTTGATCTAGATCTAGTTGTTGTTGTCGTAGTTTTGGTTTTAGTCGTAAGTTTAGCGGTAGTTTTAGATTTAAGAATTAGTTGCAGTTTGAAATGCAAGAAATTTAATTTCTTGCTTACAATTTACGAGTTGTTGATTGGCTTAAAACTTATTTGTATGTATCTGTATCTATGTAGGTATATATGTATATATATAACGATATATATATATATATATATATATATTACATATGTATAGCATACACCATCTGTATATGCATGTAAATATTGCTAGAAAAAGATTTTCATTTCAGTATCTAATGCGCAGTGGAGAGCGAACGAGCCAAATCAACAGTTCTGCTTCTGTTGTGTTCCTTTGTGGTTAGCATTTTTGTGTGTTTTTTGAGTGTGTGTTTTGTTTTCATAATAAATTGTAATCAGTTCTTTGAGTTCTCATTTGAAAGTGTTTTACTACAAATGTCTATACGAAATCCAAGTCTATATAGTCATCGATCTTTCCGTCCACTCTGTTCCGTAAGCAGTAACCTCTCTGTCTGGATCTTGTATCTTATCTTGTATCTTGCATTTTGCATCTGGTTTCGGTCATCTATATCTGTTTTGAAATCTCTTTCTAAACCTCAGCTGTCTGCGTCTGTCGATTATTGTTAGTGGCATATAATGCCCAGAAATTGTTTTAGTTAACCTACTTAATAACTACTTCAAAAAAAAAGTGGATCGTATTTAGGATTAATTAATAAATAGCTTATCCCTTAAACTAATGTACAATTGGATATTTGTTGGGGTTCTATCTCTGCTGCTGCTGCTGCTGCTGCTCCTGCTGATCCAGGCGCCTTGGGCCCCGCTCTCAGAAGGGAGCATCACCCGCGTACCAGGGATGCACCCACGGCGCCGATGGCGGTGGCGTCGGCGGATATATCGTCGGGGACGGCTGGCCGTGCGAATGATGGGCCGCCGCCGCAGCCGCTGCAGCAGCCGCTGCTGCCGCAGCATGATGGTGGGCGGCTGCCGCCGCAGCGGCATGATGGTGATGGTGGTGCTGATATGGTGCGGTGAACGCTGCCGCCGCCGCGGCCGCTGCATTGCCGTAGTAGGAGGCTGCGGCAAGGGCAGCGGCTGCTGCCGAAGTGGGCGAGGCCGCAGCCGAGGAAGGGTGGCTGGTGGCGGGCGATAGCCTGGCTAATCCTGCCGCGCACACACTGTGCCGACGGAGCATGACGTGCCGCTGCTGTGGTGGCGGAGGCGCGCGTGCTGCTGGAGGTGGTGCTGCCGTCGTCACATGTTGCTGCTGCAGTTGGGCGGCTCTTCTCTGGCGCTGCTGCTGCTGCTGTTGTTGTTGCAACTGCTGTTTCTGCTGCACCAGACTCCACTCGGGCAGGGCGCTGCTCAGCGGTGGACTCAGCATATTGGCTGCCGCCTTTCCGTACAGGTTGGATAGATAGGCGTGCTCCGCCTCGGCCATCTTCTGGGCGGCAGTTTTGTTACCGCTGCTGGTGGCTGTAGTACTGCTGCTATTTCTGCTGCTGCTGCTGCTGCTGCTGGCAGTGGGGGTGGTGCTAGTGTTGCTCCTGCTGCTGGTCGTTGTGGTGGTGGTGGTAGTGCTGCTCCTTGCGGTGCTTTGCTCGGCGTGTTGCCGCTTCTTGAGCAGCCGCTGCTGCTCAGCATGTTGCTGCTGTTGTTGATGATGATGATGCTGCTGCTGCTGCTGCTGCTGTTGGTGGTGGTGGTGCGGGTGTTGGTTGTGGGAGTACAACATTTCGTATGTGTTGCTGTTGAGTGTTCGCTGCTGCTGTGGTTGAAAGTGTTGGTGCTTCTGCTGCTGCTGTGGGGCGGGAGGCGGTGCTAGAGCTGCACTCGACTTTCGCTTGGCTGGCACCACATCACTGCCCAGGGTGTGTGGCGGTGTGATGGCTCTTCTTCTCAGTGGTGCCGGTGCCGGTGCCGCTGCCATTGCTGCTGCTGCTGCTGCTGGTGGTGGTGGTGGTGGTTGGTGTGGTGCTGCTGCTACTGCTACTGCTACTGCTACTGCTTCTGCTTTTGCTTCTGCCGGTGTAACTGATAAGGATGTTCTTGTGCTTGTGGTGGCTGCTGTGGTTGTGGTACTTGTTGTGATTGTTGTTGGTGGAAAATGTTGTGCTCCCCAGCTTAAATCCTAGCTCGTTCGCGTCCGCTTAGCTGGCGGCTGCTCTGACTGGCGTGTCATGAAGGTCAGTTGCGTCATGTACTTGATGATGTCGCGCACCTGAACGAGCGGCATATTCTCAGTGTAGGTCCGATCGTACTCCATCAGGATCTGCCCTTGTCGACTGCAATGAAAGGGGGAAGCTTCATGAGTAATGTGGCGGATCAACACTATAAAAATACCCTAGCATGCATTTAACACCTCACAGGTACCAATATATACATAGGTACAATGTACATATGTCCATGTCCTACATCGTCCTAAATGTATTTAATACACCCACCAAAGTGGATAGAACTATGGAAATGAAACTGTATCACTTGTATCATTCAAAGAGATGTTTATGCATGTGTATGATTTATATACATATATACATATGTACTATGTATCGGCAATGCATCGACTATGTATCGACTATTTAACGACTATGTATCGACTATGAGTCATACAACTCATCCATTGTTGTGGATATCAGCGCTGCAAGTACCGATTGAAAATTATGAAAGTGCGCCAAAGTCAACAATTTTTGAAAACAACTTTGGGAGTACATATGTACATATGTTTGTATGCATGTACATACATATGTATGTACATTGAAAATTCTAAGTATAAGGATTTGATATTCTCATCCAGTTGTTTGTCACGTGCAAAAGTTTATCATTTTGTCGCACAGTGTGTAATTAGTTATCCAATTTTGGAAGTAGATCAAAGTGATCGTTGACGTCGGTGAACTTGAAATGGAAAATCTTTAATTATATGGATATCTTACCGGTTCGCCTTATAGAGCTCCACGCCAAGGGCCTCGATCAGACGCTTGCAGTGATCGAGCGGCACCGAGGGGAAGAAGTTCTTCTGAAACTCGATGAGGGTCATCAGCTGCTCGGAGTCGTTGTAGGCCTTCATGTTGATGCAGGGCACCAGGTGCTTGTCGACGCACACTTTCTGTATCTTGTACGGATGCAGGTTCATGTTGTTTGCGGGTATCTCTGGAATCACACTCAGCCGCTGGGCACCATCTGCACCGGCAGCAGCCGCCGCATGGGCCAGCGCCGCGTGTCGTTGCAGGTGCAGAGATGCGCTGTTCGCCGACGCCGATCCCGAGGAGGATGAGTTACTGCCGCTGCTGCTGCCTCCGGTGCTGCCAGTGCTGTTTACCGCCACCGCCGGCATTCGATGAGCTGCGTCCGTTCTGCTGGGCATGATGGGCGGCCACCGCCGCCATGCGCTGCTGCGCCACAGCCGCCTGCTGGTGCTGCTGCAGGTAGGCCGCTGACGCTGCCAGAGACCTTCGGGAAGAGGACAAATCGATAACGTCAGTGGGTGTGGTTCTGGGAGTGCCCGAACCGGATCCGGCAGCAGGATTCTTTCCGTCCTGCTGATAGTGGCTACTACTACTACTACTATTACTAATACTACCACTAAACTGTTGCGCATGTGTGTGGGGATGATGATGGTTGTGGCTATGGCTATGGCTGTGGCTGTGGCTGTGTGTCTGACGCCCGTAATTGACGGACCCCCCGCGACGACCCCCCGCACTGCCTTGGGGCGAGGATGCGGAGGAGGCTAGGGAGAGGATGGCCATGGGCAGGTTGTTGGATTTGGTAGAGCAGATAACGCTCTTCTGTCGCCCCACTCCCCCCTTTCCCACTGTGCCGGCACCTCCGGCCACACCACCCGTAGCCTGGCCCTGACCATTGCCGAGCGGCGAGGCGGCCGTAGTAGAGGCACTCGAGCTGGAACAGGAGCTGGAGGGCGAGTGCAGGAAGTGCCCCGGCAGCTGTGGCGTTATGGTCACATTCGGATTGGAGGCCAGGGACAAGGTGGTTACACCGCTTATGCCCAGGGACGCACCCAAGCCGCCCATGCCGCCCATACCCACACCCACCGACGGGGACATGGGCGGCGAAATATAGGAGGGAACCAGATGCCCCTGACCATGGTTGGATGCTGCCGCCGCATTCGTCTGGATAAAGGTGGAGAGATCGGGATTGGCCAGGACCTTCTGGATGACGGCCCGCATCTCGTCTGTCATCTTCAGCTTCTTCTCGAAGTCCTCTAGCGCCTGGGTGGAGTTCAGCGATATGGTGGTGGCCCCACCGGAGCCATCGCCTCCACCTACTCCTTTGCGACTCTTTCCGGAGCTCATCTGCTCAGCTCCCACTCCAACTCCGCCGCCTCCTCCATCGGGTATCAGTGGTGGGACATTGGGTTTCGTAAAGGTCACTCCACCACCCCCACCACTGACACAGCCACTGCCACTGCCGCTCCCAGACTTGGAGCTCTTGCTGGCCGTGACGGAGGAAGATTTGTTGGGATTGTTGTAGTCCAGCATCGTTATCAAGTCCGTGTCCAGCGGCAGGGAAGGCAGCGCCGGAAAGCTCTTCTGCCCCAAGGCTGAATTGCCCGCTCCAACACCTCCTGCGATTACTGAATGAGAGCCACCACTGGCTGTAACACCGCCAGCTCCACCACCACCACTCGAACAACCCTTTAGCTGCTGGCTGAAGAGCAGGCGCTGGGCGGGCGTCAGCTGGTTCCACAGGGCCAGGTTTGTGTAGTCCGCTCTAGTCGAAGGCAGGTTGTAGTTGAAGGAATTTCCCGTGTTGCCTCCACCTGTGGCAACTCCGCCAAACAGGGCCTGAACATAGCCGGCAGCGGCTGCCATGGCAGCGGCAGATTGGGATGCGTTGGCGTTGGCGTTGACATTGGTGGAGGCGCAGGAGGAGGAGGTACTTTTCTTTATCCCGCCGCCGCTGTGGTTGCTGAGGCTTTTAGCAAGAGCGTGGCCAGAATGAGTGTAGGTACTATTATTGTGGCTGGTGTTATAGGTGTTGTGGGTATTCTTGTTCGGGTTGTTCTGTTGGTATGATTGTTGGTTTTGGCTGTGGTGTGGGGTGTGTTGTTGTACGTGGTTGTTGTTGAATGTGCTGTTTTGGTGTGGTTGGTGTCGTTGTTGTTGTTGTTGTTGTTGAGTCTTTTGCTGTTGTTGTTGCTGTTGTTGTTGTTGCACCAGTGATTGCTCGACATTCGACCTAGAAACATTATATATAATACATAAGTGTTGTACCTCTGTTGGAGAGAGCTCTCTGGTCTTAAATTTGTTATTCTTTTTTTTTTTTTTTTTAAAGTTCTATTAAATATGTATTTAATTAAAGTTTTTCTTTTCTTTTAAATTTAATTTACATTACAATTTTATCTGGGCTTTTTTTAAATTCTTTTTTAAATTGCTTTCACATTTACATTACTTGGTTTTAAATTTTTGTTGTAATTGTTTTGTTTCCTCGCATTTGCCGCTCTGATTTCTCATTTGAACATTCCCATGTATGTATAAATATATATACCCGTGCCATATATGTACATACATATGTACATAGTTGCACGTTTTGTTTTTGTTTTATTTCAGCAGAATGTTTTTATTCATCTCTATCTAACCGTTAAGTACACACATACACACACTACAAATTTTGGACAAACAGAAATCGAAAAGAATGGGACGGGTGTGGGATAAGCCAAAAGTTTATTTCTCGGTTAATAATTTTATTAATAATTGTATCTATAATTTGTGTTGAAGATTTTGTTTGTATTTGCATTTGTGTTTGCGTTTGCTTTGAATGGAATTTTTCGTTATTTTCTTTTTCTTCTTGTTTTGCATCTTGTTCTTCCTGTTCTGTGTTGGGGCAGCACAAGGGTCTTCTTCTTTTATTTCTTCTTTGTCTTCTTCTTTTATTTCTTCTTCGTCTTCTTTTATTTCTTCTTCGTCTTCTTCTTTTATTTCTTCTTCGTCTTATTCTTTTATTTCTTCTTCGTCTTATTCTTTTATTTCGTCTTTTATTTCTTCTTCGTCTTCTTTTATTTCTTCCTTTATTTCTTCTTCGTCTTCGTTTTTTAATTATTCTTCGTCTTCTTCTTGTATTTCTTCTTCGTCTTCTTCTTTTATTTATTCTTCGTCTTCTTCTTTTGCTTATTTTTCTTGCGATTATTGTGTTCTTCTTTTGCGGTTTGTTATTGTTCTTCTTGTACGTCTTTTTCCTGCGGGTATTGTTCTTATTCTTTTCTTTTTTCTTTCTTGCTTGTTGTTATTTTTCTTCATCTTTTTCATTCCTCTTCATATTTCTTCGTTGATCAATCGATGACTGATAACTTCTGGCTTAAAGATATCGAAAAAATCGATAGCTAGATCTATATGTATATCTTCTGTACCCACGGTGGCTGCCGATGAAAATACAATAAGAAACCAAACCGATAGTCAATTATCGTTGTTTATTGTCGGGCTCGTTGTTGTTGTTGTTTGTTCTTATTATTATTATTATTGTTTCTCTCTCTCTCTCTCTCTCTTTATTTTCTCTCTGTTTTTGCCAAATACTTTTTTTTTTAATGAACATTGAATATGTGTGTGAGTATTTGTGTGTGTCATTCTGTGAATGTTTGTGTATGCTTTAGTGTGTGTGTGTGATCAATATGACAAGCTTTCAAAAGCTCTCTCTCTCTCTCTCTCTCTTTAAATAAATCTCTTCTCCTTAAGTTTGCCAAACTTTCGCTCAACTTTTACTGCTGCTCTCCTGCTTTCTTTACCGTTGCGTTTAAACGATGAATATCGCAACAATTTCTACACGCATTATGTATGTATATATATATTTTTTATGTAGATATAATGTATCTAGGATTTTTAACTGTGTGTGTTGTGGGTAAGGGGGAGACGAAGTAGTGGAGGGACGCGTGGGGCGAAACGGGGTTAAAACCTGCCACCGCCACCAAAAGACCAGTTTCTGTTCTCGTTGTCGTCGTTGCTTTTGCTTTTTCTGTCCCAATCTGTCTTATTCATCGTTCGTCTCAAGTCGTGAGTCATCGTATGCGTACGTGTATGTATTTGCGTGTGTTTGGGTGTGTGTATATGTTGAAGATGTGTGTGAAAAGTGTGTGCGCGCGATTTCATTAGAGGTAGTCAGTACACACAGCCATAAAATAAATGTAGATATGTTTGTTGCATATTATATATAAATATATATATAACGATATATGTAAAAACATTATTATTTCATTGATTTCTCATTTGAATATGCGAATTTATGTTTTTCAAAATATGTTGTTCTTCCTCTTTTGACATTCGATCTCTCCAAAGTACATATATTAACAATTATTGAGCTTAATATTGTACAATACAAAGAAATAAGCAGTTGGGGTAGGGGAAAGGAATAAACAGAATTGTACAGCAAGAAACAAATAAATAAAACAACCAAAATAAAAAAAAAACAGCTCGAAAACTAATACAACTAATATTAAATATGTATAAATATATATATATATATATATGTATATATATATTTATGTATGTATGTATTAATAGAGAAATGTATTCTAGATAGATTTTTAGATTTTGTATTATTTCTTTTTCAGTTCATTCGGGTTGAGCAACATCAAAAAGGAAAGTTAAGGGACATGCAATATCTAGGGGTACCATCAAAAAATCTTTTCAAAAATAAAAAACTCTACAAAATGATATATGTGTGAGCGTGTGTAAGTGTAAGTGTGTGTGTGTGTGTGCGATTGTTGAGTTTAATTTTAGTCGATTTTGATTAAGTTCTACAAGGGACTTGGCTTGGGCGTATTGTTAGTCGGAATCGTTCCCAATGTTATACCTACATATTTATGTACATATGTGTAATACTCCACACAGTCCCCCCAGTCGCTCTCTTGATACCGAAACCGATCTGATTTATTCTGTTTAGCTTAAAGCCTCGCTTGAGTCACCCTACTGCAGCATTCCGTACGTGGTTAGGAATCTGGAGAACCGAAAACAATACGTACTGAGAAGCAAAAGATCGGGCTTTCTGGTAATGGGGATTTTTGGCCAATTTTTCGGTTTCGGAAAATAGTTTTATTTTGAAAAACATAACGTTAACTGCTGTCCTTGGAAATTCGACTGTACTTTTAAACGCCTACACGCCAAGTCGTAACGGTAATAATTGTTTTTTCGGTACTTTCTGTAGGTGATGTGATACTAATATGCGTTCTTTGAACTTAAAAAACAACGATACGATAATAATTTAGCTTGCAGGCAAATTACGTTAAACAAAAATTCTAAAAAAATGTTGCATGACTTCGAAAGGCAAACAAAGAGCAGAGAGAGAGAGAGGGAGACAAAGACAGAGACAGAGAGAAGTTATGCGTGGAGCTATTATTATTTGTTTGTTTTTTGTTTTGTTTTTGTTTTAAAATTGTATATATGTATTATATATATAGTATTTGATTCATGTAAAACGGTAAACACAGTTGAAAATATGTTCAATCAAATTAATAAAATGCGTGCACAAACGCCGATATCGGTAGCTTTATATTTCTTTTGTGTGTTTTTATCATTTTGTTTTATTATATCTAACATTGGGGATGATCCAAAAAACAATCGGTGCATTAGATAAGAGAATAAAGAAAGAGCAAAAATAATATTGACTGTCTTTATGTCATGTGGCACCCTAGTGGCAGAACAATTATAGCTCAAGCGGCGATTTCTCAATGTCTCTGTACGTCTCGTAACTCAGGGATATCCGAAATTTGTTATTGAGCAGCTACAGGAACACGAGAGCAAATGCAATTTATCGATCGGCTATAATCGATGTACAACCAACCCTTCGCTTCGAAATTGAGACATTGAGAACTCGACCTCTTAGACCCATTGCTATGTGTAAATAAAACAACAGCAAGAAAAATGATAGAGTAAGGTTGATTGGCAAAAACGAATTACAACAAAATTTGAAAAACACAATTTCTGCGCATTTGCATCGATATTCAACAAAATTAACGTCGTAAATGTAATCAATGTAGTAAATATCATTAAGGAAAGCAAAATCAAATAGTATAGTACGTAAATGAGATTTTTTTCTATTTACTTTGGACTTAAAATTTTTGTTTGGCTTATTATTAGCAGAAAATAAATAGGATTGGAGGGTAATAATAATCGATAGACGAATGTGGTAGGCACTTACATGTGACTGGCATTCTGGCTGGCGGCGGAACGAACCAATGGCGGTGGGGCATTCCCTCCGCCGCTGGCGTTGTGACTGTTCACCGAGGACATGGAGATCGCAGGATTGTTGTAGGAGTACGGCTGACGGCTGCTATTACTCATCATCAGGTTATTCATATGCTCGCGATAGCTCCCCACGCGATTCGCGTTCGCCGCATGCGACTGTTGTGCCTGTGTTTCAGTTCCATCCATCGAGAAGATACCAAAAATGATAGAACAAGAACGAGAGTATCCGCATTAAAACAACTGCAAAAGGGAGGCTTTAGAAATCACACAATCAACAGCAACAACAGGTTGCCAATAACTTTATGTACACACGAGTATGCGTTTATGTGTGTGTTTATGCCTATGCATACAAGTGTGCAACTGTGAGGTGAGGGAGAGGCGCTGCTCCACCATCGTTCTGCTGCTGCTGCACACGATGGCTGACCTAGTTTCCCCGACTGCGCGGCTGCTGCGCGGTTGCCAAACTGTGAAAAACTCAGTTAGAAAACTCAACCCAGATGAGCGTACTACTACAGTGGGCCCTACATTTATTTCTACACTGTCGCACTACTGTAGTACACCCTCTAGTAAAGGGGTAGGCTCGACCCTATCTAATGGGTATGGGAAAGGGCACTACTGCTGCGCTGCCTCCGTTCACGTTCACGTACACGTGTACTACATTGCTTGGCACCAATACAATGTTCCGTTTTGCCTGCTGTATACGCACACAAACGCACTGCAAAACGTGTGAATGCGTGCGTGCGACCACTGCTCTACTAGTACACAGCTAGATTTATTCGTTGAAGTTGAAGCATGAAGCTAAAGACAATTTGTATATGGCAGTATGTACTGCATACACAAATAATTACATACAGTTGCGTTCAAAATAATAGCATAATAATAATAGTACTACTAAAGGATTTACATATTGCTAGTTTTTTCCGCTATTCATTCAACAATCGAATTTGTTTCTTCACTCGTACAACTATCAAGCGTTGCTTTCCTTGATTATAAAGTTATAGTAGCATGTCTCTTTTCTTTCCGTTATATTTCGTTATATTAGTGCTACCGAAAATTTTAAAAATTATTAAATCTACCGCATTTTTTTCAGGGCTTTTTTTCGTAAGCAATACTTGAAAAGTTTTTTTTACAGTTTTAAACATTTTTAGTTTCGTTTTTGGTCATTTGGTGCCGGTATCCTGGGGCGTGGCAAACACTATAGAGCGGAAAAGCGTTCATGCTTAAAGGGCTCGTTTAAGAAGGAAAGTAAAATATGGAGATGCTACATAGTATTGGTTATTTAGCTATTATGATCATAAATGATAATAAATAAGAACCATAAAGCAAAACACGCGATCAACGAAGATATTCGGAAAAATATCAGTAGATCAACCAGTACAACAGGAGATGTGAAATTATTTTGATCCTGCTTCAGCCTTTAACAAATTTTTAATTTTTAAACTTGTTGAAACTGTTTGAAGCATTAATTATTATCACTTAATGACACAATGACTAAAGAACAAAATTTTAAGGGCAAAAAGCATGCATTCCCAAGTTTGAAGTTTGTTGGAAATGCCTAAATTTACCATTTTAAAAGTGGAGGAATAAAAATGGTTTGGGCGAGATTTTGCAGCTACTGAATTGGACCATTATATGTGTTAAAAACATCTTGAATCGTCATTAATACATTAAAATATTGACCGATATGATTCTACCAGCCGCAAAGTTGCCAAAGAGTGGTTCGCTTTCGATAGAGTAAATTCATTGGAATGAATCACGGGAATCACCCGATCTCAATCTTATAGAAAATTTATGATGTAGTCTATTATGAAAAGGTGCACTACTATTATTATTGTGGGTGACCGATGTGATCGGTAACGAATAAAGGATATCAATTGGTACTCACCATCATTTGGGCGTGCAGCTGCAGGTTGCTCTGCCCTGACATCCAGCCGCTACTGGCCAGCGCCTGCACCGTCGCCTGCGAGAGCATGCGATTGCTGCCCGCTGACTGCTGCATCATCGCTGCCGACGCCGCCGCTGCCACAGCTTGAGTATTGAAGGCCGCTGCTGCCGCTGCTGCCTGCGAGGCGCCGAATCCACTGGCATTTGAGACTCCATTGGCGTTGGCCGCAGCCGCAGCGCGCTGCTTTATCAGTTGCTGTGCGGCAGCTGTCGTCACGCCAGAGCTGTGCTGCTGGGACTTTTGTACGCCTACACCACCGACCCCTCCGCCGCCACCACTGGCGCTGTTGTTGTTGTTGTTGTTGCTGACGGCGGTCCCAGCGTTGCTTGAGGAGTTGGTGTTCACAGTGGTGGTGATCTTTGGGGGCGGGGCGGAGGGCTGACGGGTCCAGTTGACAGAGTTGTTAACGTTGGCCCGATTTCCAATGAGCAGGTTGGAGTCTACCACCTTGCTAGGCCAGTAGTCCTCAAACTCCGTGCCATTGGGGAAGTAGCTCTTGATGTCCGTCAGAGAGATGACGGCGACATTCTCGCTGGAGAAAAGCTCGTTGCGTATGCCCTGGACCTTGCAGCAGAATTTGAGGTAGGCCAGGTCCCAGCCGTTGAGCAGCTCCGCCTTGGTCTTGAGGTTCTCCGTCTCGCCCTCGAAGTAAAAGAGTGGCACCACCTGCTGGTTGTTGCGCACCGTGTACGGGACGACGGACTCCTTGTTGATCCGGATGAAGCCACACTTCTCCGAGGGCGTCTTGCTGCCGGTCACTAGCTTCCGGTAGCAGATGTCCAGGAACTGGAAGAACTTGGAGGCGTCGCCAAGCCGCACCACCAGATCCTTTTGCGTGAATATGTCGCGGCCGAACTCGCCATCGCAGTGCTTGTGGTTCACCTCGATGAAGAGGCGCGCCTCAGAGTCTGTGATATAGTAGCTGCGCACGCACGTGCAGCTCGAGTAGATGTCTGGATGCAAACAGTTGAGGTACTTGCCGAGGAGCTTCAGCTCGATCATCCGCACCGAGCAGTACTTCTCCGTCTGCCGGTAGATGTACGGGATTGAGACCTTGCCGAACTGGGCCCACCCGAAGCGGCCCATTATCGACTCCTCGTCGCACGGCCCGCCCGACGACGACTTCTTCTCAGCGGCCTCTCCTCCGCCTGCACCAGCAGCCTGATTCTGTATCAGCACCGACCCGTTGGCCCGCTGTCCGTTAGGCGCCAGGGCGGGCACCACCTGCATGGTACCGTTGGGCAGCTTCTGGTGTCGTGACAAGTAGCTCATAATGTTTGTCTGTCCATTGCCGTTGGTGATGGGCGGCTGCATGGCCCCGCCGCCAGAACCGGCGCCATTGGAGCTCTGCATGGCCTGGCGGCTGGCCAGCTGAGCGGCCTGCTGCTTCTGTTGCTCCTTCATTTTGGCGGCCAGCTCCCGGATCTCGGCATCGTCAGGACGCTCCTGCTTGACGGTGCCAGGAGTGCCGCCCAGGCTGTTGCCTTGCAGCGGAAGTGATTGGCCGTTGGCGTCCACGACGCTGGTGATCTGCACATCCTCGTCCGACATGACGCGGATGTGGCACGCTCTCTGTTATCTCTTTTTTTTTCTCCCTTTTGTAGCAGCGTTGCTCGTTGCTCTCTTTCTCACTCACTCCCGTTGTTTGGTTTTATTTGTAAAGGTATTTTTACTGGTTTTATTTGTTTATTTCACCCCAGTGGCTAAAGGAAGAATCAGAAAAGATAATTCTGTTAAAGCACAGTTAAAAAAAAGACAGTTAAGGCACAGCACTCTCTCTCTCTCTGCCACACACAAACTCAGTTGATGACGTTTTGATAGAGAAACACTCACTCACTCACACACACACACACACACACACACACACACACACACACACACACACACACTGTCACTGGGCACTGACATACGTGGAAAGAGAGGCGGCCACACTTTAGTGGCCGGTATGCGCGCTCTCCCTCACTCTCTCTCTCTCTCTGCCTTAAGCGCACACAGTTGACACAGATATGGCCACACTGGACACGCACACAGGCAAGTTAAAGTCTGAAACGTGATGTTTCTTTGGTGCTTCTCTCTCAATCTCTCTCTCTTGCTGTTAGTGTGTGTGTGTGTGTGTCGTGCTGTTTCTTTCGCGCGCGTACTTTTGGCAGTTTTTGTTGTTGTTGGTATTTTATGTTGTTTGTGGTGTTTTTGCCGTTGTAATTGTTGTTGCTTTTTGGTTGTTTTAATTTTTGTTGCATTTTTCATTCAATTTGCAATCTCCACACACAAATGCACACAAATTTCGGTACATACAAAACGTCTATTTACATTTACTTGATACTATTTATCACCGCTTACTCTTACACAAAACAAACTGTGACTTCTGCTGCTGCTGTTGTTGCTTTTGTTGCATGATTTTTCAATGATTTTACTGCAGATTGGTTACCAAAAAATAAAAAACTATAACCAATTTTTTGGATGATCCACTCAAACATTTGTTGTTAGTATGCAATCTTTATCTTTACTTCAAGGTGTAACAACTCTATGTGGGTTTCCACACACACACACAGACACGTGACAGCGACCAGGGTGACGCGGTTTTGGTATTTAAAAAAACCAAAAAAAAAGTTAACAAAATAACACTACTATTCTGCTGCGGCTGCTGAATTTTTCGCGTTTGCGTTTCGCTCTCTCACTCTGCGGACTGTACGAGTGCCACGACGACAACGTCCTCCCGTCTTCGCAATAAACAAACGAGTGTGATCGTTGTTACGAAAATTATTTCAACGAAGTCAACTGAAAAATGTGTACGGCACACACACACACACTCAGAATGAGAGAGTGAGAAAGACA
Organism: Drosophila subsilvestris; assembly: GCA_035043285.1. Classification (NCBI taxonomy): domain Eukaryota; kingdom Metazoa; phylum Arthropoda; class Insecta; order Diptera; family Drosophilidae; genus Drosophila; species Drosophila subsilvestris. The sequence goes on along the minus strand of JAWNNB010002181.1, from coordinate 822,035 downwards.
CAGTTTGTGAGACAGCGCTTTTAGCGGGAGGGACGGCGGCGTTGACGCCAGCTGTGACTGAGACTGAGGCAGCGACAGCGACAATGCAGCGCAGCAGTTTTGTGTGTATGCGTTGAAATATATATGTAAATATATTTAAGTATATATATGTATATACATATATATATATGCATGCACATATATGTACGAATATAGAGTAAAAAGAAAAAATACAAGACTACACAGAGCAAAAGCAGACCTGCTGCTGCTGCTGCAACAGCGACCGAAGGCATGCAACGGAACGAGCATTTTGCCGAATTGGTGCTGCTGCTTCTTCTGCTCCTCCGTTTTCTGCCCATGTTCGGTTCCTTCGGCAAATCCCCCCTCACTTAACAGACACCTTGAGTCACGTTGTGCATTTCTTCTGGCTCCCCCATCGCTCTTCTACTGTTTTCTCCCTGTTCTACTACCTACCCCATTCTACCGTTCCATCTAGCTCTAAGCGGCATCGTCGACTGTGAGGACGGGCCGGGCAGAGCAGAGCTCTGGCTAGATATTACACCTACAGTGGTTTGATTTGGATAAACATGCATGCATACAAGCATATGTATGTATGCAAGTATCCTTGAAACTAAGTCGGACTTTTCTACATTGTTAGGTTATTTCGTATCTTTTATAATTAAGTACATAAACATATTTACATAAATAAAAATGTAGGTATGTACATTCATATGCACATACAAGGGAAAAAGTCAGGCGAATGTTCCGGTAGCTTAATTAAATTTGTGTTACCATTTTTTTCTATTAACTTTCAACTGTCAACTCCTTAAAATAGACTTAACCTTTAAAATGTAAAATATTTGGATATTACCTTGGTCGCAGCGGACACACTATCCATTCACATATTTTACCTATGTATGTACATAAATATGTACATATGTATCTATGTACATACATAAATATCCATCAACTTAATTGTATCTAAAGATAAGCAAACTATGCCTTCAAATTTCCCACTTTTCGTATTTTCATCTTTTTGCATTTCAGCAATTTTCCCCTATCTTTAACACCTTTTTTAGCTGACATGTCACCACTGTGCAAGGAAAGCCTAAGCTATGTACAAGAGCCTCCACATCCCACTCCTACAACACACACACAAGCAAACACACATACATTCACATAGAAGAACAGCTAGAAGAGAGCTGACGTCGGACAGACGTCAGACGCTTGCTTGGGTCAGAGCCATGTGGTAGAGGACGGGACATGGTGTTGGTGGAGGCGATGTGGGTTGTGAGTGCCCCGTGGGCGGGACGTATGTTGATGGTGGGTGAGGGGGTTCGCTATTATAGGAGGGGGGGCGTCTCTATTTTTGGCAACACCAAGCCGCGGTTAGCCCTCCCCTTCCTCTTCCCGCTATGCCAAAGGCATTCCCCGCTGCTAACCATTCTCTCCCACTCTCGTTATCTCTTTCACTCCTCTAACACTCTCTCTAGCTTCATCTCCCTGTTGCCCCATCTCCTTCTGTCGGCCGCGTGGGTGAATGCAAGAAGTTTTGGTATTCGCGCGCTAAGGCCAGGCCAAGAAAGGCCCCGCTTCAGGACGGGGACCAGAGAAGACCACTGCAAAGCAACCAACGAATGCCGCTTCGTGTCAGCTGGGTCTGTATATGTACATACATATATACATAATATTTGTGTGTGTGTGTGTGAATGTAAGGTTATAGGTGTACGTGTTGGCTGCGCAGCTCAGAAGAGGTCGCTCTGCTGTAAGAATTTACCAAAAAGAAGTAGTAGAAAGAGAAACATTTAATTAGCCGAGGGCCCTGGTCCAGGGCCACTCTATGTATACATAAATATGTATGTATGTACATACATGTGTACGCATGTATATTCAGGTTCTTCTTTTAAGCTGAGCTTTTTGGCCTATATCTTGTTCTTTTTTGTGGGGGGTTATTGAATTTTGAAATGAAATCTTTGATAATTAGTCAGCTGTTCACGGGAACAGCCATGGGCATTCCCGTAATTCGTCGAATTTGATTATTTCGTCAGCCTGTACTTCCAATACATACACACTGATGTACATATATATACATACATATGTAGATATTTATATGTATGTACGTATATGTGATATATACATTGAGTGGTATGGGTGTTCTCACGCACTCACACAGATAAGGCCACTGCGTCGCTGTCGCTGCCTGCAGACGAGTGCCATTCCCGAGCGAAGAGCAGAGAAAAGCGAACGCCAAGAGAGGCCCCGTTTCGTTCACGCTTTGCTATGTAAACATGCCTAAACATATCCATGCATGCGTGTGCTTGCCTTTGTGTGCGTGGTGGTGGGTGGGTTTCTCTTTCTCTCCTCTCCTCTCTTTTTCACTGGATGTGTGTGTATATATGTATGTATGTATCTATCAGGCAATGATGAAGCGGGGTATGGGCATCCCCTGCCAATGCTCTGATTTTGGCAAAGTTCCCCGTACAGGGTAGATAGGGGAAGGGAGTATTGTTGCTATGGGTGTGAGGGGTGGAGGAATTTACGAATAGGCCCCACTACAAACGAGGGATGCGAACATGGCCCGACCAGGGCTCCATTGGAGAGATTCCCTTCGTGAGATCATCAAGACTATTTAATGATATTTTAAAAGTGAAACATTTAAAAACAAGTCTAAGTATGCTAATTAGTAATGATCTACAATAAAAAAACTAGTTGTACATACATATGTACTTAGGTATTTCTGTGCATATGTATGTGTAACGATTCATTACCAATCCCATGAATCTCTGAAATAACAGTTGAAGCTACAATAGTTTATATTTATGTACAGAAATTTGTGCTACATATGTATGTATGTACATATGGGCAGTTCCTATCTGGCGTTACGTCTCATTCGTACGACTAAATGTTGGAAAAAATAGTCAAAAAGCCAAAATTTGGAAAAAAGTTTATTCTTGTTGAATATGAATTGGTTAGACATATATTCATCAAAAAAATATAAATAATCGAGCGTACGGTTTTAAAGATATAAATAAGCAAAAATATGACCTAAAATTGCGTTACATAATACAGAAGTGGTTTTTGAGGTAGGGGTACAAAATGGCAAATCTCTGCGAATTGGGTATGTCTATCTGTATACAAATTGTTTGTGCATGCATATGAAATATGTAGTGTTCATTTTCTATGTTATTTAATGTTAAAAGCTTCCCTGTTTTTTTGCTATAAGTCGGCGGAGGCATCTGACGAACGTTACTGCCATAATAAAATCTTAAGAATATACTAAAAGCAGAGGTTGGATAAATGTTCTGCTAATTTTTATGGATAGTTCAATATGTAATACAGACTTTGAGGAGAAACTTTTATCGATAATCAGCCTTTTCAAAGGAGATAATAGGAATAAAAGAAAACAAGAAAAGTAGGTTTTCGGATCAAAGTTAATGAAATTATATGCGAATAAAGTAAATTAGTTACCTTTCAATAAATAAGGAAAGTAATATCCCTAAAAAATTAAATGGGAATCGGTTTTACTGACTTTTTATGATTTTTGGCCTGGTGGACCTTTTGGCGGAACTGCCCATACATATGTAAATGATCATTCCTAAGGTATTCCTAGTAAGTATTTCTAGCATTCTTAGATTCTTTGAATTATTTTTTGAAGGTAATAAAATATCTTTCTCTTAATTTTTTAGCTTCTAGAGGAATCTGAAAATGCTCTAGTTTCTCTATAGCTCTCCTCTGCCGTTCCTACCTCCACACAAGAGCTGACCATTTTTCTTTGCTCTCCATCTTTCTGTCTTTTTCTTGGCCAATCAATGGGGGCCGGACATCCGCTTGGACTCCCCACACACACCTCTCCAACCTACCGCTCTTCTCTCTTCCCACATGCATTTTGCTTTCTGCTTGTGCTAATGCGCCCCCACTGGCAGCAGCACCTGACCCCACCATCCACTATCCACTCTTCTCTTTCAACTCTTCCATCAGTTGATTACAAGTTTTCTGTTGCTGGTGTAGTAAGTGGTGTGGAATGAAGAGGTGAAAGGGGAGGGGAAGCTGCTGTGCTATTTGGCCGAATGGGTGGCTCCATTATCGGAATCCCCCATCTTTAGCTTATCAATTTCTTGGCATTGTAATCTATGCAAATGCAATAACAAAAAGAACACCAACAACTGCAAAAGAGAGAATTCGAGAAATCGAAAAAGAAGAGACGTGCTTAGTTAGTTTGCAACACACACACACATACATATGTACATACAGACATACGGACAGAGCATTTACTTAGCTGCTTTATGCACTTTCATTCGCCTCTGCTGCAGTTGCTCGCTCTCTCCTCCTCCTTCTCTGTCTGTGCCTCTACCCCTGCCTCTGCCGACGCTCTGCTCTCTCAGCGGCCTGACCGGGGCCGGGGCCTCACTGCGTGCGCTCTGTTCAATGCCCCCATCCACCCATTCCATTCCATTCCTCTCTCGATTGACAGGCCCTTCTGCCAGCTGGCCTTTCCAGCCCTTGGCTTCATCGTCGTTGTCATCGTGCACTACCTACTCGTCTCTTCTCTGTTTTCTCTTCCCTACCATTTTCCCAATTCATAAGGAAGAATTCGAAAGGGGGGAAAGGAAACGAAAAGAGACAGACATGCATCCGGAAAGCAATGAAGAAGCGAAAAGAGAAAGGGTAAAGCAAAGAAAATACCTGAAAAGCAATCAAAAGTCAGAGTAAAAAGGTGGGAAAAAAAAACACTCATGAATCTTCTCCTTTAAATTTCTCCCTTCTTCTATATGAATATCGCTTTTCGCTTTCATTCCGTTTCTAAGATTTTCTTTAATGTTCTGTCCTCGAATTTCCACCATCCTTAAATCTGCAACCAAAATTTCTTCTCTGCTCTTCTCTTCTTCGCTATCAATGGTTGCTTTTTTCAAAGACTGGCTATGTACATATAAAATGTATGTATCTTCTCCTCCCCCTTAGGAGCTCTTCGCTTTTCTGCCAATTCCTCTTTTCACGTCGAGTCATAGAATTTCTCCCATTTCGTTATTTTTTGCGCTCTCCTCAGATCTCTTTCTCCGCTCTTTGCTGCTTTAGTTCCTTTTTTTATTATTCGCATGGACTTCCTCTTTCCCCTTCTCTTCTTCGTTTACCTCCCTTTCCACCATGCCTAGCACCATTTTATTTTTTCTTAATATTCGCTTTCCTCCCTTCACTATATGTATGTACATCATTATTTTGTGAAATTATTGCAATTACTAGTATGTATAGCCAAACGTAAAATATGTACATACATATATATGTACATATGTATGTTCATGTACATATGTATGTATGTACTCACTTTTAATGTACCTTTTGTTAGTTCCTTCGTTGTCCTATCCTCAGCCACATGGACCTTGGCTCGCTACCATGCAATTGATATCGTTGAACTATTCTCCATAATCTGCTTTATCGTATTCTCCCACTCTTCTCCATCGTGCTTACATCTTCTTCATCTTCTTCTTGTCCACCTCCTCGAATACTTCTTGTTCACCTTTCTCTTTCTCTCTGTATTGTTGCGCTTCAATCGCTGACGTGGGGCATATGGGTTTCCTTCATGGGAACAACTGTTGCTCCAGCTATGCGCATTATGGCGGCATAGCATCACGCGCACACTATCCCGAATCGAATGGTATTGAATGGTAGCGCATACAACGTGAGTGGCAGCCGTCGCAACGAACTTCTGACCCATGCAAAAAGCAACAACTCTCATCGATAAAAAGACGCGAAAAAGCAAAGAAATATCATACAAGAAATATGCAAGCAAAACAAGAGAGAACACTGTAGTCGACAACGCGAGACCCTGTACTCTGTGGAGCATATTGCTGGGCTAAAGTGTTTAGGGGGTGTATGGGGGAGGTTATTATATCCAGGCTTTAACTGTTATCGACTCAACTGAGAAATTGGTATTTACGTACTAGTATTATCCATAGTCGAGGAAAATACATATGTACATATTCCATATCTTTTCAATTGTGGTTACTAAACACAGTTGTTTTCCCTTCTCCATCTTATGTATACATACATATGTATGTGCATGTGTACATACATATTTACATACTATGTATAGTTGGAATTTTGGGGAATTTCCTGAAATTTGCATGCGGAAGGGGGGGAGGAAAAGCGTGGAAGCAATCTTGATAGGAGCTAATAACATAGACGAATGAAACACGAATTTGATTGCCATAGCCCTCGATATATAAAGGGGCTCGAGAATACGGATATATGTACATATGTATTTTTTCGTACGTATGTATGTATGTATCGATTCATCTCCTAACTAATGCTTTCTTCTGCCTTTCACATACATTGGCTTTAATAGAACATACTATGGTACTTCCCGAGTACTGGGTATACATAAATGCCGAACAGCGAGCAAAATGTTGAGCTAGAATCAAGTGTGAGGCCGGGGTATTGTGGCGGGGTGCATGCTGTCTAGAGCGGGAAGGGATGGGGTGTGAGTAGGTAGGCGGTGAGAGGCGAAAGAACGAACAAAACGAAACGAGTGAGCGGACGAAACAGTTAGACTTTGCCATTCCCCACGACGTCATCAAACTTCGTATCTGCCGCTGCCGCTGCTCTGCTCTGCTCAGCTGCTCAGCTGCTCCATGCTTCGCTTCTGCTTCTCTTCTGCTTCTCTTCTGCTTCTGCTTCTCTTCTTCTTCATCATCATCATCTGCTTCTTCTTCCAAATTACTTGTATACACAAGCACTTGCACACACACATGCACACACACACCAGTTTATGCGTGTATGTGAATGTATTTTTTTTTTTTCGTCGTTTGTGTTCGTCTTGTTCGTCGCTCACTCGTTTTGGCGTCGGCTGCCTCGGTGGCGCATATTTTAACGTGTTGCATAGTCTCTTGCGAGGCCCTCGTCAGCGCGTCGTCGTCGCAGCGCAGGCAAGGCGAACGTCGGACCGACTGTCCGTCGTTCTGCCCCACTGTCCGTTCGTCACTCATTCAAGCACGCTGCTAGCTAGGCACTCTCCCTCTACACCTCTCACTCACGCTTGCTATCTCCCTCTCACTGACGCTTGCTATCTCCCTCTCACTATTTGCTTCACACAAATTCAATTGGCCTCAATAATGAATTAACGAAAAAAAAACCACCAAGAAAGGAAGGTTTGCTTCGGGGTCCGAAGTTTTTGATACCCTTGCAGATCTATGTACATACATACATGTGTATGTATATTTCGTTCTTGGTGTTGTTTTATTATATATATATATATATGAATGTATTATGTACGCTTATAAATATGTATGCTTATATATGTACATATATATATACATATCTATTTTATAAAATTTTAAATACATACATACATATATATGCACTCATACATGTTCATATGTAAGTAATTATTCGAGTTGCATATACATTTAAAGAGCTATGAAGGTTAATTAACACAACAGAATTTTTCGAATCGTTCCTATGAAAACTATACGATATAATGATCCAGTTCGATCACATTTTGGTCAGATGAAACTGAAGATATGTTTGAACTGCAAAGTCCATCGTTTGGCTAGACTATACATTAATTAATAATTTTTCACATAGCTACAATATAGTGATCCTATGGCAGTTCCGAGTAGTGTTGAAAATAACTCATTCTCTGCGTGGCAAAGATCTAATCAAAACCATAGCATCCTCTAGTATAGGGTATTGAAAAGTAGCAACAGAGTAGTGTAGCGTGCGAAAAGCAGCACAGAAGAAGAGAGAGCCACAGTGGGTGAGCGAGCGGGAGATTCACAGTGGGGAGCGAAAAGTGTTAGAGAAGATATACATAGAAAGAGCGAGAAAGCTAATACATGGATACATATGTACATACATGTAAAAACATGTAAAAATGATCGCTTTGGTAATGCTAAAAAACCTTTTTCCCATTCGGTTTAACCCCCTCTCATTTTTCACCACTCCAAAACTGATCTCAAGGCATGTATACATATATGCACATACATATGTATGTATGTATGTACATAAATAAATATTCATTTATTCCCTTATCGATCGCTTTGGAAACTAATACGATCTATTATTAGATCTAGGGATAGTCTCTTTTCGAGGTTAGTGCGTCGCCCTTTCTCCTAACCATAATGGGGGTTAACAGTTAGATATTTTTGTGTGGGATTTTTCGGTATTCCTCTTGCTCTGTCTCTCTCTTTCTCTCTCTCTCTTTGTGTGTGTACCCGCTGCTTCGTTGAAAAACTTGTTGTGCCGCCGTTGCCGCCTCTGCCTCTGCCCGCGCACAAACAAAAAGACGAACGAACGAAACGAAACGGGGCCTGCCTCGAGAGTGTGTCTCTGTCGACGACTCTGGAGATTAAAGAGCAGCAGCAGCAGCGGCAGCAGTAGTCCCAAACCCCCGTATGAGTAAGCGAGCGCGTTTCGCAAGGCCAGCGGTTCGGGTGGGGGTGCGAATGAGATGGCCAGCCTGACAATGTAGCGTATTTTGTGTGTGCATGATTCCCTCCCCTCTCTCTACCAACGCTTTGCAGGCGTGCTTTATCTATCGCCCCCGCATCGAAGCGCAGCGTATAATAGATACATATAAATACATACTAACACATACATACATATGTACATATATATATAAATGCACAATATATTGTAATGTATGTACGTAAATGTACTACATACATATGTATATACTAAATGTACATATGTATGTAAGTGTATTTCATCATCCGGCCGGACAATGATTTTTTTTTGGTGATTGATATCTTAATACGAGAAAACTGACGCGACGCCTTACGTACTTCTGCCTGACGCTGACGCAGCCTCGCTGCTGAGGGTCGCGCCGCTCTCTAACAATCTTTAGCTCTCCGTATCCCACTCTCCACCTCATTATCAGAGTATATTTTCTTGGTGTAAATTTAACTCGTTTTTTATTTCGTTTCGCTTCATTGCCGCCGCTTAGTAAACCCCCTATATGTAGAGGTATTCTGATTTTTTACAGATCTTTTGGAAAATAAATAAAAATCGACTGTATACATATATGTATGTATGTACATATCTACGGAAATATGTACATATGTATGGATTTCCATATGTCTGTAACTTCTCGATCAGATGTTTTTCGTTGTCCCTCTGTTTTAACATATGACAATTCATATGTAGTACATACATATGTACATCATTTTTCTGAACGCAGCTTAGACCACGAAACCCAAAGCAGCAGTCAGTCCAACCAATCGTAAAAAGCTTTAATTAGTTCGATTTGTTTGTATGTATGTAGGTACATACCTACATATGAACATAGGTCTATTATATCATAAACATATGTTAAAATATATGTACATATGTATGTACCTACCATACGAAGTAAGGGTATGAAATGCTTCGACCACCAAAGTTTCTATTCTTTTCCTTATGCCTTGTTTTGCTTTTTCGTGTGTTCTTATTTGCTTGCGATTTCATTTTCTTGATGTGCGTGCTTCTACATCTCCCTCGCACCCGCTCACCCGTTCCCGTTCGACCAACGACCTACAACTACAACAACTACAACCCGTTATGACTTTCAGGTGTGCTCTCCCAATCGCTCGGTCTCGCCATTTCTCACTAACACACACACACACACACACGATTGTACGATTCCCTCTTCGCTTCGCTCGTGGTGCTGCTGCTGCTTATTTGGCAGAGCCGTCGCCGTTTTCGTCATTCCTTCCTTGCGCGTTTTCCTTGTTGTTTTATTATTGTTATCAATATTATAGCATTTCTGTGGCGATGCCCTACAGGGGAGCGTTGGGGTAAATTTGTTTTTCTGGTTGATTGAAAAATTTGCAAAAGTAAATGGAAAACAGACGCATGATTGGAACGGTTCTCCACCGTTAAGAACGACAATATTGAATACGATTAGAGTTAATTATTATTAGTGTGTTGGAAAAAGTTTTTATAAAATTTATTAATTTACAAAAATATTGAAAACTGTTCAATAAAAACTGAGTTATCAAATACTTTATGATAAATAATAGTGTTCCAAGAAGAGCACAAAAAAAAATTTGAATTAATTTTCTCAAACTTTAAACCTTATAATATTAATAACAGTCGGGAAACATCCTAGTACATCCTTACACATATGTAAGTGTTTTTCCCTATTTAGGACCATGCTCTGCAGCTCTGTAAATCAATTCAGGATTATTGGCACGCAGCGACCTTGAGTCGCAGGGCATTGCCAATGTCTGCTTGGCTGGCGCTATGTTGCCTTCCATTCACAGCTAGATAGAGCTGAGGTCGTCGCCGACTCCGAGCCGCGCTGTCTGCATTGCTGCTGGTTCTGTCGCTGCCTTTTCTGGCAGCGGCCGCGGTTTTGTCGTCATCATTGTCAATGCATCCGATTCTTGGACACGGACGGGCTGTCTTCAGGCGCTAGAGATAATTTTGCAGCATTAAAGGGGACAGAGTCCCAAATTGAGCTATGAATGTATGTATGTATGTACATACATTGTAGATTCTTTCCCAGGCTAGAAGCATTAACAAACGGGGCCGCTTCCGCATGATAGAACCAAAAGCCCCGTTACGAGCTTTTAGCAGTACAGGTGGGTGTATGTCTGTCTTCCTGTCTGTGTGTGTCTGCTAACACACACTCAGGCAGAGTTGAAGTGTCGTCACTTGACAGCCAGGGTCGGTCTTTCGGAGCTGGCCTGTCGCTGCATCTCAAGTGTTAAGCTGGAAATTTGATCATTGGCGCCAGTGGCAGGAACTGACATCCAGGAACGGATGTACCGATTAGAAGTAGCTCTAAAATACCAACGCCGACAGCGACGCCAGCAGAGCGCAGCAAAACAATTTTTTTGCGTGTTTTCTTTATGTACAAACATTTTTTTTTGTGTTGCTTTTTTTGCTTTTTGTCTTCTTTTCCTGTTTTAGTTTCTCGCTCTTTCTTTTTGCCAATTCATGTTGGTAAATTAGCAGCAGTGGAAGATAGAGAGAGAGGAAGAGAACAAGAGACAGAGTGAGAGTTGTGGGAATTCTTTTCTTCTAGAAGATGTTAAAAAAAAAGCTACTGGAAAGGCGGTCGTGGTTGTTGCATGAGACGAAGGAACGTTGAAAAGGGAAACAATCAGGGTAGGGAAAGAAAGGGATGGGTTGATACAAAAAGGGAGTGAGGCAAGCTGAAGGGGTATTTGAAGGAGCTTTACACAGAGAAGAAAACTGTTTGGGAAAAGTACAGTTCGAGCAGCGACCTGCAAACTTATTTACATACCTACATACATATGCATGTACATAGGCAAGAATGCAACTATGTACCTTTGCTTGATAGGGATTGAAAGATGAGGTATTGGTACAGTTGATCCCAGCGAATTGTTAGATTACTCCACATACTTTTAATATTAACTAGCAGGACAGCTGATTCCAGATTAGTCCATCGGGAAGGACTATCTGTGTGAAAATTTTTTGAGCACATCCATTAAATACATATGGGCATTTCTCTAACGAAGTCCACAGAGACAAAAAAATGCAATGTCTATAAAAACACATTTACATATGTATACATACTTATTTAGCGATGTGAAAAACTATTCAAATAAGCAAAAGTTCACTTTTTCGGTTTTTTCACTTTCATGTGTAAATTTAAATTTTTACCCGAGATGAATTTTTGATATATCGTTGATCGATATCAAACGTTGTCGTACATGAAAAGGTTGTAGTTATGTTTAATCCATAAAACTCCAAAACTGTTTATGTAAATGTCCATTTGGTCCTAATACGACTAGAAGACTATATTAAAAAATACGAGAAAAATGGTACAATCCCGGCTAACAGTATATTTTAAACTAGGAATTTTTGTCCCGTGCGAATATGGTCTTAATTCAATTTTAAAAACTACAAATCATATTTGCCTATAATTAATATCATTTTAAAAAGACATTAATGCAAAACATGAACAGAAATTTTCCTGAAACATATTGCCTCCTCTTTCGCTGAAATCTAAGTTTAAATTGAACGTAGCGAAAACCACTTCCATATTTGTCCTGTGCGCATGGCTTGGTTTTTTGACAAAATTTCGAAAACGAATAGTTGCACAAAATCGATCTTAGCATCACTTATAGGGCTACTCAAGAGGTGTAGCATAAAGGTAAAACAATTTCGAAAATCCGTATTTTTTCGACCTTTCTGCCACTTGCAATACGTACGACTGCAACGTTCGACTTCAGACTGTGTTTACGAACGTTACTGGCGTTACGTTACCAAATTCCACGGTAATAAAAGCTTAAAAATATCAGGGTTAGCCGAGACTCGGCAAATTTTCTGGTAGTTTTTTTTTAGATAGTTCAATATGTATGTTGGAGAGACTTTGAGAAGAAACTTTTATCACGAATAGTCTTTTTTCTATGAGATAACGTTAAAAGAAAACATGACTATAAAAATACTAAAAATACCGAATACGTGAACTGTGGCTTATTAAAATAGGTATTCACATGAATGTTAATGAAATTAAATATCAATAGTTTAAATTAGTTACCTTTCAATAAATTTAGAAAATAATATCCGGACAAATGTATTGGTATATTTACACAAATGTATGTACATACATACATACATATATGTATGTACAATGTACATACAAAAATACCTACGTATCATTATTGTTAGTAAGCGTGAATAATGAAATATGGGAATTTACATTGGGAATTGCTCAACTTCCCAGATAATACAAAACCCAATATAAGCTGTCATCATTTACTCATTAATTGTTTTTGTTTTGTTTTGTTTTATTTATTCCTCCGCTGTTTTGTTTGTCGTGTGAATTTTCAGAAATAAAACTCACAGTAATAGCTGAGAAGAAAGAAGAGATGATGAAAGAAGTAGAAACGAATTCGCATTATAGATAAAAACTTTGCGCTTCAAGCGAAATATCTTAGACCAATAAATATTTGAGTCATATGTATGTATGTACATTCATATGTATGTTTGTGAATGATTGAAACTGATCCTAGATATCAACTGAATCTAAAATGTGTTGGTGATGAATACGCGGGGAATATTAGGGGGAATTACCTCTGAGAAGGCTCACATCAGATGGTACATATTCTTACGAATGTATGTACATACAGTTGTGTTACTGACGCACCTCATATATTCTTACATATTCTTACGTATGTATGTACATACAGTTGTGTTACTGACGCACCTCACTACTTTCAAAACTCTTTTTGAGACAATTTGGCATTCCCCCATAAGATTTCGTTGAGATTAATATCCAGTTGGACATGACAAAACGTCAATCTTTTCGGGTGGAAACTCAATTTCTAGCGAGCTTTTCTGGGTGTTTCAGGTCATTATCCCTTTAAAAGATTGTGGTAACAGGAGTTTTTCCACTGTAATATATAAGTAATGTATTCTTAAGTATGCCTACATACACAGTTTTGCTCAATATCATACCGCCAGGCTAGAAAGTACTAGTTCATATGAACTTGGCCCCATAGGGCTCAGCCCAGCATGCCCAATGCTATTTTTTTCATGATTTTGGGTGGTAGTGGGATTTCTGTGAATGCCAAACATATTATTTTGGGTCTATCTTGCCATACAATAAAACTTTACTATCATCAGTCAAAAGTATTTATGTCACAGTGACACAGGAAATTCCGTATGCGTTTTTCCAAACTGTTGTCGTGCACCCATGTACTCGCTGAGCTTTCTGGCCCATCTTGCATTGAAATAATGTGTTATCTACAAACTGTCACATGACTGCCAGAGCGATTTACAATTTTCTTAAATAATTTTTGAGGATATTGAAGGTATGGTCTTGCCTTCGACGATCGCTGACCATCTTCAGTCTACTTCTTATAGTAAATTGGGTTAAATACATTAGTGAGAGTGCATATAACTTAGTTTTCAATTCCATTATATGTACCTCCTGCCATAAGTTTTTAGTCCTAACTTTTCTGTACCGAGCAATGATTGCTTTTAAGCTCCAAAATCAAAATTACCGCTATGTCAAAAACTTTCTTTCATCAAATTATTGAATATATAAATTAAGATTAGGGATGGTGGCTTATTTAAATAAATTTGCTTTGTTTTTTTATTTAAAAAATTTAGTGCTGGGTTACACTACTATTTGATTAATCAGCAGATATCATGGGTAGTTTGTCTAAAGTCATGAAAAACAAGAAGATGGAATGAAAATGTAACGGGGTTTCTTTTAGTTTTTAATTCTCACATTCCAGGCTTTCCGTAAAGGTATCACTTGTTCAATTTGGAAGACTAGAAATATCTCTACAATTTCATTGAACACAACTGTATGTAAATTGAGGCGGCGCCTATTTTCGAAAATTCTTAATTCCAAAGGTCTCAGGGTCTTAAAATGCTCCTTTTGTTATGAAACAATAAAATAAAAAGTTTTACCCCGATTGGAATACGTTGAGGTCAAAGTTAAAAAATACGATATTTTGACCATGTTTGTACGGCAGCTATACCTTTTATCGCTCTGATCGGAATGATTCTTTATATAATCTAGAATAAAAGAATATAATTTCAAATCAATTTCAGCTCAATTGAATTATATTCAAGTCCACAAAAAATAGTTAAAGCACGACATTTGTACCCTAGCGACAAAAAAACGGCCGCTCCCTGATATTTTATGCATTTGTGACTTCTCTAGTCGGTGTTTTTGCGAAATGTTATCCTATTCCTCAAGACTGCATGCACATATGTTATTATCTAAATTAAGGTAAAGGTTTTTTATAAAATTAATTAAAACATTAATCAATTAATCTATTAATTTTTTCCTAAGGTTAATAATCAGTTTATATGAAATCACACCGTTGCTTTATAAATAAAGTAGTAACTTTCATGTTTGTCATTGAAAGTGCGATATATATCCAGATATGTAAATACCACAAATGACTGAAATCGACAGAACAAATACTCCGATAAGATATATGTACCTATTTAACTATAACAGCTGTAAAAACAGCCACAAGTTCATGGGATATAAAAGCTTAACTGTCTCTGACGAAAGCGTTGAATGGTCAACTTGGAACTCCAGTTGGTTTCGTATCATTTCGAATGAATTCTCAGATGTCCATAAATCGTCCATAATCGTATGGACGATGCATAAATACAGATTAGGGAAACATACTGAGAGGGTGAGTGGATTTTTCCAAAGGATAACGCTGCGGTCCTTTTATCGATAGCGACAAAGCAGTGTTTGAGGTCCACATTGAAACTCAATCGAGAATGATTGGAGCAAAGTGCACAGCAATAGTTCAACATTTGGCAGCTGAGGAAGGCAATCATTGAAGATTGGAAGAAAATCTACCAGAACATCCTGAATAATTTAGATATTCCAATGCTTAAACGCTTGGCTGATGCGTGGATGCAAAGCCCGCTATTAAGTTATAAAGTTAAATAAGTTAAAAAATAAAGCATAATTAAAAAATTGTATTTCTTTTGATCCCTTTAGTTGATCCTTTAGTATGAAATCTCTAGTAAAATCTTCCTAGAATTTCCATTCGCACCTACATATGTACGTACATACATATGTAGTTTATCTAAAAATGTAATGGTGTTAAACATTTATAACATTTATTATATTTTGTTCAATTATATATTACTCCTTATTTCTTATGTATGTAGGTTAGGTTTATATTGAATTGAGGTACTTGATTTGCCCTATTTCTTGCTTTACACTGAAAAGAATGAATTGCATATTAGACAAGAGAATGTTTTGAGCCAAATAAAAGAAAAAAGCCGAATCTGCATAGCCGAAGGCACACGAACACCGTTTTATGTTTTGAGACACTTAAGAGACATGCGAGCGAAACTGGCTGCGCTTTTAATCCCTGCGGAGTGCTCGCACTGAATGAAGGAAAGATTCGTAACGACCAAAAGCATTAAAGAGGCTGCAGTGCTGAGGCTGAGTTCAGTTTAGGCAGGGATCTAGCACATACATATTCCTTTATGTATGGAATTCTAATGGTTGGTTACAATCCCACCTTGAGTCACGTCACCACCACTGAACAGACAATGGGGTCCGGTCCGAGGTACTTTTCACCGCGCTGGTTCATTTTTCTTAGACATTTTCTGGCTAGCAAAGTGGTAAATAACATGTTACTTTTTCTCAATTTAAACTTTAAATTTTGAAGTCATGTAAACAATTGAAGTTTTCCAGTCGCAGACAGGAATCATACAGGTTTGCCAGGTTCAAATGCATTCGAAATAGTAAACCCCTATGTGATCCTGGGTCCTAGACAATATAACAATAAGATATATGTATAACGCCATACAAAATATTTGCACACGAATTTTTCAGGCTGGCTCTAGAGCTGTCTGCAGGCTCTCTTGAAATTTAGTTAAGAGAACGCCAACCGATAGAGCCAGCCGCTCTCGTATGCATACCGCATACGAAGGCACATGATGCAATTATATAAGGTGGTCTCGTCGGCAAAAGTAGACCCTTAACAACGCTTACAATAAGTGCGAGTGAAAGGGCTCAGCGCAGTAAGTGTGAGTGAAACAACAATAACCCTCAGATAGACCATGGGACTTAAAGTTGCCTGCTATAATAAAATGAATTGATGTTTTTTATAATTACATTTTTAATATTTTCCATTTGAAATTAAACTTTGTGTTTGTTTTTGGATAGATATTTTTTTGTTAATGCTTTTAATTCTAAAATAAATTCGACTCTTTAAATAAAACATTTTATATCTTTATTAAAATTAACATTTTCGGAAGACATTAACATTTTTTGTTATGCTAAAATGTTCTTTGATAATGTTGAAAAATGTTATTTCCAGGAATATGACATGGCTTCCGAAAAAAAATTTTACGCATACAACTTTTCTCATCAACAAGCTAACAGGCACTGAACGTTAAGGGTCCCAAAACCGAACGATTCGGCAGCCGACGACACCACCTTATATAATTGCATCATGCGAAGGCACACGAAGTTGGTTCCTTTCCGCTGCGGCAGCCGAGCCGAGACGTCGCGACGACTGTATGTGTGAACTAGAGCCCTGCACGAATCCACATGATTAAAAAAATCACAGTATACTCATGCCCTTTCAATGCGTTTGATCATTACGAATCATTCCTTTCAGTCAGATTCGAATCACTAAAAAACCGGATCAGAGCACTGCGAATCAATATCAGCAAGATTCGTCGCTTGATTCAAAAACTGATTCAAAACATCCCTGTAGTACCAAAGGGGACAATTGATCCTCTCGAACTAGCTCTGCGTCGATTACCGCGCAACTAGTTCTGGAACTAGCTACGCGGGAAGCGAACGGCGACCAGGCCTTTGTCGGCTTCAATGTACTAGTTCGCAACTAGTTACGCGGGAAGCGAACGGCGACCAGTCGAAAGAGAAACAAAAAAACAAAGCCACACTCCCTTTGTTTTCGAAGTCGACAAATAACCGAAAACCTACTGTACTTTCCCTCGTGGAATACAAGAGACAAAAAAATACACAAACAAAATGCATTTGTTCTCCGCGCGTTTGCATTCAGCGTTGTTCTTTTCACTTCTGTGCAAGTTCTAGTTCCTGGTAGAAGCATTTGTGAAAACGTTGTTTAAAATACTTTAATTTCAGCAAATAAACGGTAATAAAAAGGTATGTATCGATATATTACATATTTTTAATAATACGATTATCAACAGCCATTTGCGAACGTAATATACATTTTTTTCTGAGAATAATTTCAAGTGTAAATGTTCAGAGATTGGAAACGAGCTTCAAAAAGCGAAGGGTAAATATGTGAATTTGTAATATAGAATGAATACTCGAATAAATAAATCGAAAAAAATATATGTTTTCAGAAACTCTACAACAGGAGATTAATAGAACAATGTTTTCGGACCTTTTTCGCTCTTTTTTATCCTTCTATTTAATTAATTTATAGGTATCATTAAGATTTATTATATACATATACATATATGAAATAAATACTATGATATTATACCTAAATTTTATAAAACGATTTTGTATTTTTATTTATTGAGCAACAAGCTACTGGTAATCGAAGGGTAATCGATCGGGAACTAGTTGCTGACGATCTACTGGTAACTAGGCCGTACCCAGCGCTTGAGCAACCGGCTACTGGTAATCGAAGGGTAATCGATCGGGAACCAAGGGTGGTTCCGCCCTAGGACATGCATGTGTTAAATTCTCCGCTGATTTACATTGTCGGGGAAACGAAGCGGAACTAGGGACATGAGAATGGTAACTAGTTCGGGACCGGTGCCGAACTAGTTGCCTGGTACTAGAGGGATACTACGAAGAATCTTCCTTTGTATGCGTGCACATGTACAGTATGTATATGTGTACGTCAACGCGTTGACGATTCACTGCGAATCGATTCATTTGCCCGTTCATGCAGGGCTCTAGTGGGCACATGTATTCTCAAGCATTCTAGAATCTAGAATCAAGATTCTAGATCTTCCAGCATGCATACGTTTTTACAGCGCTGTCGAAATGTAGCCTTCACTTTATGAGTGCTAATTTCGTCGCTTGTTGAAAAATTGCATATAGAAATGGAAATGTATGAGCTTTACGCGTCTTAATATTATAACGTCTTTGGTCCTACCTACCCTATTGTTGATTCTTACCTTAGATGTAAGTGTCTTCAGGGACGACCACAGGTCTACTTAGAAGTTCAACGTTTTAATTCATATTGTTCACTGTTGTTGCTAGCTCACCTCGCCCTTCTCTCATCACCACACACTAATGCCTCCATCGCTTATCCACCAAGCATTTATCATCACGTCTCGTTCTGGCCCTACGATTTTGGGTATCATCGATTCGGATACAGAAACCGAAGCGTAAAAAGAAAATTGCTTTTTCATACATATGTATGTATGTATGTACATACAAACATACATACATAAGTACATATGTACATATGTACATCTGTATGTATTCGCTTCAGCTTTGTCTTTTGGCGCTTTGCTTTGTGCTGTTGCTTCGCATTTGCTTTTAAATACATACATATGTATGTATGTATGTACGGCTATCTTTTTGTGTGATTTTCTGTGTGTGTTGTTGGTATATGTATGAATGTACATACATACATATATACATACCCACATATGTACGTATGTATGTACATATGTAAGTGTGTGTATGATAAGATATTTGTCTTTTTGTACCGTTAAGTGCTCTCTTGGCTCATATAGAAATACGTACAAACATACGTATGTACATATGTATGTATGAAATATCAGCACATGATATCGGCATACACATGTATGTACATACATATATAAATAATAATAATATGTATGTATGTATATGGGTACATTTATATAATCTATGTACATACATATGTACTAATATTTTTGAGCTTGGAAAAAAGGAAGCAGCAAATAAGATACTAAGCGAAAACTGCAAATACTAGAAGAGTGAGATGGGAAGAGAAAGGTGCAGGGGAGTGGAAAAAAACTTGGTGGTTCGGGAAGAGGGGGCGCATTAAGGCGATGGAAAAGTAGCTTCTACGAATTTTCGATATATTATTATCTTGATACCCTTTCCAAAAGTTCGTCGATTATTCAATCCCATAGTATTGCGACGCAGTAAAAGAAAATTCGGAAGGAGTCCAACAAAAACAACAACAATAAAACCATCCTCATCGACAATACTAGAATTGAGCAGCAAAAAGCAGCCTCGTCATGCACACGACATGTTTGTTTGTTTATTTTAATATTCCTCGTGCTACAAAGTTGTACCTTATGGTTAATGCACTAGTCCCAAAATTTCAATACGATTGATTATTAAATTAAATTGTATTCAATTGAAAAGTTCCTATAGCTAATTTTGAGAATGTACATACATATGTACATATGTATATGGATATAGTTTCTTGCTTAATTTTATACACATTTTAAGTCTAAATTTAAATATCTCCCAAACATAGTAATACATTCTTAATTTTATTTTGAGTTATTAACGAGTCAATCCATTTTGTTAAGCCTACATATACCAAATATGTAAACCTAAAGCAATAGGATAAATGGGAGGTAAGACATGGACAAAGCAGACCACGCATCTCTATCAATTTTCCTTTACTTGTCACTTGCCACTCCATTCGCTGACACTCTGAACGAAGAAGGGAGGGATAGATGTATTAATTCTGGCTATAATAATGATCTGAGCTAGTCCAAACAAGACGAAAATATGGACCTTTCTTGATGCCGATCATGAATACAGTATGGGTATACCTTAATAACATGTATACTTTTACATGAATCTAATACATAAAGCCATTTAATTTGTTGAGTACCAGGTTACCACCACTGAATCCTTCTCGCAGGGAAGCCTGATTGCTCTCCACACGAAATTGTATGAATCTCTATATATTTTCAGATGAGAAACAGTGTTAACTAGATGATCCGGATGTAACAATTTAAATTTTAATGACTTACATATGTTCATATGTATGTATGTACATATGTATAAAGATTTTTTGAATCGTCGCCACAGGCGAGTAGGTGGTGTTATGGTGTGTCATTGGAGCTCTTTCTTATTATGGAACTTACGGAAATCGAATTCCGTCCTCTTAAATGATTGCTGTAGCTTATAAACGGAGTCTAAATGGTCCTTCCCGGAATTTGAGAATTTATTTTGACATTTAAACTGGTGTTTCCATCACAACGATGGGTAAAAGCTTGGAATAACCCCAGAATGGATGATGTTTAAGCACGATAAGAATATACATATTTATGGTAGAGCTTACTTTAATTTATTCAGGCTTATGCAAATCAAATTAAGTGACTACCGACGACAGAAACTCAATCTAACATTTGGGAAATGTGTAAATGATTTCCGTTTATAGAGCATGCCAAGTTCTTGACTGTTGTTTAATGATTTGGATTGGACTGGTGCGTTGCCAAACAAAGATGCAAAGAAACAAGCAGCGCAGAGAAAAGTCGCAACTGGAACACACTTACATATCTATGTATGTACATATGTATGTATGTACGTACATGTGTACAGCTGTGGTCACTGAAATAGTAGTGCCGCATCTCATCACTTTCAGGACTGTTTTCGAGACACTTTTAGTATTCCGAATTGAACATGTAATACCTTTTTGGATAGACAGGAATGTAAACAATATAAAACAAAACAAATCGCGTTGCATTTGCATTCCATTTTCTTGTTTTTCATAATTTTAGACAACTATCCATGAAATCTGCTGTTCATAAAAATATTAGTGTTTTTTTTAGAAAATCGAAAAAAAAAAACGAAACTTAATTTAGAACCTATGTTTCTGGTTTTAAATGTTTCTTGAGGTTTTATATCTAGTTTTCAATCAATTTGATTTTCATTACGGCCTTACACCGACGTGGCATGGGTCAATAAGGTCCTGGCAACGCGTCAATAGGATTTGAGTCAATACTCATCTCACCACTTGCTAAAACTTTGCTCTAGTTGATGGATTTGAAGTTGCTATAATGTATTTGACATTCTCCCATAAGTTTTCAATGAGATTGAGATCCAGGTACTGAGCTGGACATAGCAAAACGTCGATATTTTCAGATGAAACCCAATTCCTTGCGTGCTCTCCTAAGTGTTTCGGATCATTATCCTGTAGAAAGATTTTTTTTTGAGAAGTCTTTTATGAATGATATGTACTAATAAGTATGCCTACACAACCAGTTCTGCTCAATACTCAAACGCCAGACTAGGCAGTATCACTTCATATGATATTGGCCTCATAGTTCTCAGCCAAACATTCCCAATGATTTTTTTTCATGATTTTGGGTAGCAATCGGATTTCTCTGGAGTCTATCTTACCATATATTACAACTTTACTATCATCAGAATAAAGGATTTTTCGTCACTGTGACACAGGCCAGACCACATGCATTTTTACTAAATTGAGTTCTGCACCTATGTGCTTTATGACAAAACGCGTAGTTTTCTGGGACTTTTTTCATTTAAATAATATGAAATCAACTGTCTACGAACTGTCACATCACTGAAAGAACGATATAAAATTTTCTTCATCATTTTTGAGGATATTGAAGGTATGGTTTTGCCTTCAACCACTGCCGACCATCCCATTAAAGATAAGTTTTTTGCATATAAATTCGATTTTCAGCCTACTTCTTATAACTAATAAGGTTAAATACAATAGTGAGAGTAGATAAATCTTTGTTTTCAGTTTTCCATTATACCTCCTGCCTTTAGTTTTTAGTCTAACTCTTAGGTCTTCTTTTCTGTACCGAGAATTGATTCCTGTTAGGCTCCAAAATCAAAACTACCGCTATGTGCAAAACTTTTTTATCAAAATATTTAATAGCTGAAATAAACTTACTGATGGTGACTTTTTTAAATTAATTTGTTCGGTTTTTTTATTTTTGTTAAATATTTGAACCCAGCACTACTACTCGTATTTCTATGAGCAGCAGATTTTATTGGTATTTTTCTTGAGTCATGTAAAACATGAAGATGGAATGCAAATGCAAATGGATTTCTTTAGGGTTCAAATGCTTACATATTCAGCTTTCCAAAAAGGTATTACATTTACAATTCGGAATACTGGACGTTTCTCAAAAACAGTCATGAAAGTGGGGTGGTTCGGCACTATTTCTCAGTAAAATTTGCCCATTAAACTGTTAATTATAATTTTGAATAATTTATTAGAGAAAATAATCAGATGAGGAACCAATTCAAAGTAACATATGTATGTACATACAAATGTGCGATACTGTTTGGACCTACTGTTATTTATTTGGATGAGCAATGCATTGGGGTCTCCCCATTAAAAAAGATCCGTGAGTGTACATATTTACACGTACAAGTCTGTTGAGTCATCCCAAGGGGGAAGGGGTTGGTTTGGTGGAAACCGGTGGGTGGGGGAGGTGGAGGTGGGATTTACACACATCTGCAAAATTCAGATTTTTGGCTTCCACTTGTTGTAAGTACGGCAACACCCTCTCTCCCACCCTCTCTCTTTCTCTCTATTTTCATCTTGAATCGATTCCATTGAAAAATGTTTGCTGTCTAGAAACAAAGAGAAAATAAAATGTATCTTCTAGATACACACACACACAAGCAAAATTGGGAAAAATTAAAAAATAAACCCAAAAAAAAAAGAAACAAAAGCCGAACGAACGCCAAATTGAAGCCATAAAAGCGATGAAAAGGAAATCAACGAAAATGAAACAAAAAAGAATACGAGATATAAATCTGTGCCTGTATCTGAAAGATACACACACATACATACATAAGTACATATGCACGGATGTACATACATACATATGTATGTAAAAATTTGTGAGTGTACATATGTACATACTTATGTACAATGTACATAATCTGCAATGATCTCTCCAGCTCAGTCTTCTTGATGAAAGAAAAAGGGTCAAATTATTGCGCTCTCTCTCTATCTCTCTCTTCCATAAAAGCTACTCACAAAGAGAAAGATAGAGAAAAATGGTTAGGGAAGATAGAGATAGAGTAAGAGACAAGTTAAAGTCGCAGCTGGTTAGGTAAAGAGAAAGAGAGAAAGATGTATGTATGTACTGTACGTAGGATAGACACATACATTCATACATATGTATGTATGTATTTAAAAGTGTAAATATACATACATACATATGTATGCAAACATGTATACTGATATCCGTATGTACACATGTACATAAATATGTATATATGTATGCATATAAATATTAACAAATATAAATAAATATGTATGTACATACATACGTACACACATATGTACATACATATGAACATGGCCAATACATATCTGAGGGCCACAACAGAAGCAACAGCAGCTACAACCAACGAACCCAAAAAGCAACAGCAAATAGAACGATTTTTCTGTAGCAGAAGCATTTAATACACTACCAGATCATTCGTTGCTATAACAAATGGATACAAAGCGACATTACCATGCAGGGGTTCACCGACACCAAAAACATAAAAGTCAATTATAGAGAATTTCCATATAATTCTGTCCCAATATTTATTGTTTTCTAAATTTACTGAAACTCATTCAGCCAATCGACTTATAGTTTCATTGCCTTTGATCAGAATATAAAGATATACATATGTATGTACATAGGTCCTAAGTGTTCCTTGCGAATACGTCTGTTTTTAGCAATTGTCTTGAAGTCGAATGTTAAAAAAATGTACATACATACATATGTATGTATGCTTAAGGCTAGTTTATGTTAAAATCCGGTTTATTTTGACATTTTTGACTGTAAGGAATTACTAACGACGGAACCGATAGATAAATCGACTCCTGCTGTGAATGTACATTTAGAACACCCATGTGTACATACATACATATGTACATATGTATGTATGTATCTGATTTGCAAACTTGTGCCAAAAAATAATTATGCCCGTGGTGTAAGGGTATGGGATACAACAGCAGTGCAGCGCAGTCGAAGGTCGTCGCCGTTTTGTTATTGTTGTTTCTCTGCTGCTACTGCTGTCGCTGTCGCTGCCAACGCTGGCTGCGGCCGCAGCAGAAACACTAACAGCATCGACCGCAGTAGCATAGATTCCACTTTGAGAAATTTGAGAAAACTGCATTAAATTTTCGTATATTTCGTACCCACTTTCCCACCTACATACATACATATGTACCTCCCTCCCTCCCGTGGTGCACACACCACGCCATTGCGTTGTTGCTTTTCCATTCAAAAACTGCATAGATATTCGTGGAAAGCTAGCTACATACATATGTACATAAGTATGAAAGAGTTTGTGCATTTTTATGGACATACATATGTACAGATATGTATGTATGATGTATGTACATAAATAATAATGCCATACCATCCATAAGATATACAATTCGCATACATACATGAATATGTATAGATGTGTGTTGCCATGACAGTAAAATTGGTAAAGAAAATAGTAAAGAAGTGGCAAAAGAAGAAGGAGAAGCAGCAAACACTGAAGGAGGAAGGGGCAGAGGCAGAGCTAGACTGGGACAGGGAGGAAAAGGATAAGGAACGAGACATCTGACATAAAAGCGGAAGGGGAGAAGAAGCAGAAGGAAATTGGGAAGCAAGAAAAAACCAGGAAATGATGCACGATGGTCGAACTAAAAAGAAAAGAAAAAAGAGGGATTCCAGGATTAGCTGATAAAGTGGCGAAAGAGGAGCTAGAAGAAAATAGGAAAAGAACACAACAACTTTGAATAAAATTGAATAATGGAATAAAAATGGAATAGCAACAAAAGCGGCCAGGACAAGAACGGGGATGAAAAGAAAAACAAAACAGGGGAAGGAGAATAAACAGGTACATACATACATATGTATGTATGTATGCCGGTATGTATGTCCATACATACATATGTATATATGCATGTACATATGTAAACAGGAAAGGAGATAAATAAGGGAAGAAGATGAATTAGAGAGGAGATCGTTGAGAAGCAGCGGTGGAAACTAATCATTGGAACAGGGAAATAAAAGATACATGAAAATGGAAAATAAATTACCGAAGAAGAAATTACGAGTCGGATCAGCGATAGCCGAACGCCAAGCCATAGAGAATCATCAATGAAAAGAAAGCTGCAGAACCGTGCACGTAGAAAGAAGTCAGCGAGGAGCAGCGGAAGAGGATCAAGAGAGTTTATCTGGAAAAAACGGGGGGTGAAAATGGACTAGACTGGAAAATAAGCACACGAGGAGGGGCAGGGGAAAAATAGCAGTGTCGAAAACATCCAAAGGGAAATCCGAGCAAATCCGAAGATGGAAGAGAGAGAAGACCGAACCGAACCGAGCCGAGCACCACACCGTCTCGTCTCGTCTCGCCTCTCGCCCCATCAGAATAACCATTAAGTGGGAATCGAAGCGAGCGGAAGGAAACGAAGTTGGGAGCACGAAGACTAAGTGAAGTTGGAACGGTGCCCTGTTCAGCAGCATTCCCACTCACCCCCACACACACACACACACACACACACACACACACACACACACACACACACACTACCGTTTGCCCACCCACCCTGCCCCTAGCAACAACCACCCCACTACGTTGCCTATGCCACCCCTCTGCCAGGCTAGATGGGTTCCGTCCCGTCCCGCCTACGCTCCTGCCATTAACACACACACACACACACTAACAGCAAGGGAAAAGGTGTGTTTGTGTGTGTGTGTGTGTTCGCGTCGCTGTTGCTGCGACACACCGCTGCAACGCGCTGCCTCTCGCTTCGCACTACCTTTCCCATCACGTGGCGCGTCGACCAAGCGGGGCCTCGACAGGAGACTATTCAAGTTTTGTGTCTCGACATACATACATACATACATACATACACACCTAACACACACATACACACAAAGAACTCTCCTGTAAATGTATATACATTTTTTTGTTGATTTGTTTTGCTGTTGTTCGCATTGCTTTTGTTCGAACACCCACCCATACATACATATGTACATACATACAGATCTGTGTACGGTGTATTTCTCTATATTTTGTGCTGAATGGTGGGGGTTGAGTAAGAGGAGCAGGCGGAGGAGGAACAGGTGGTGTTTGATGGCGCTACTACAATTAATTCCTAACCTAACAATCATTGGCCTAAGCCGATGTCATTAGGCCTCAATTATGTGGTAGCTAATGTAAACATGAACCCTATGAACATATGTACATAAATATGAATGTACATACCATATGTACATACATACATATATGCAATATTTTACTTATAGTGACTTCATCTTATATAGCTTTATAACTGAAGGATTTGTTGATTATTTACAGTTTTGGGGGTGAAAACTTATCAAATATTTGTAATGACCGAAGAAAAATAAAAACAACAATTTTGTACGCTTTAAAACAGTGCACTATGGTTCAAACGACCACTTTTTGGAATAAATTAATAACTCGCGAACGAAACAAGATTTTCTTATTTGGTTTTTTATATTGAATATATATAATTAATAGGAAGTGGATTTACTAAAAAATGGGTGTGGCACCGCCTTTTTTTTAATAATGCATATTAAAAAATAATGAATTATAGGGAATAACAAATATTTATAACATTTTTATTAAGAAATTAATGTAATTCATTTTTACTAAAATTATAAAGTCGTGGCACGCATAAAAAGAACACAAATTTTGATTTAACCAAAAACAATAGTAAATTGTTGCAGCAAAGAGAAAAACGCCTTTGTCAGGGTGGAAAACGCTTTTCCATGGTGCTCGTTGGGTCAGAAAAGTGGCGGCTTTACTACTGGGTTCTGTACAGCCTTGCGAATCAATTTAGCTTTCTCTGGGCATAAAAATAAATGTTTTAGAACAAAATAGAACGGCAAACAACTCTGTATTGTTGATTTTGAGGTTATGATCTACTAATGCAAATTTTAAGATTTGTGGTCAAATGTGGTATTTCTAACTATATACATTTCAACAAGAATTTATTAATCTACGACACACAATAGATTTTAAGGTGGGACTCGGTGGGACTCAATTGTTATAGCTTTTCAAAAATCCGTTTTCAATAAAAATTGGCTCAAAAAAAGGGACTCACTTTAACCTATAACTACGAAGAAATCAAAACTATTAGATACAGTAAACAATACACAACACGTAGTAAAAACCCGACAGATCAAGATTCACTAAAAAAATTTGATCAGTTTGATCGTATTTTCAATTTATAAGAGATTTAAAACTGTAATTAAATTGGCTTTTTTCACTGCGCGTGCACTTTAGTAACAACAGCTGGGTTGCACCGCTGTTTTCGCGAACGTGGCGCCACTAGGGAAATTTCTGGTACGCAATTTATATGGTCACTCTTTTTCTAATACAAAGTAATCAAAAGAACGGTTATTTTTAAACTTTTCGAAAAATGGGTTGTTTCCAAAAAAGTAGTCGTTTGGACCATAGTGCAGTGGTCGGCACACACACACACACATACACACACGCAAAGGTTTGCAGTGCGCTAATGTGCGTATGCACCAGGCAAAACGGAACATTGTATTGGTGCCAAGCAGCCAAGCAGCGCCTTTTCCTAAGCACAATAGATAGGGCCACGCAGAGCCCTGCTCTAAAACCATGGGGTTAGATAAGGGGCGGGGTAATTGGATTGTGGAAGGCAATCAATACGATGAAAATCCAATCCAAAATCTATCCACTTTATAAACTATCTAAATGTTTCCACGTACATATGTATGTATGTACATAAATAATTGGTTTTCCAACAACCATTAATCGAACTGATTACGAACTGAGCAACGCAATACCTTGAATGAGTATTAATTAGTTGATATTCAAGACTGTACAGCTCGCTTACAGCCCAATCATACAGACAGCAGGCCATTAGCAATACTTTTCTTGGTAGAACAATATGTTTGGCAGTTAAAATCATTTCAAATATGTATTTGAAAAATGGCGCCAAGCGAACTGTGTAGATACTTAGTGATGGTCAGCGATAACTATCTTACATTCCGTGCGATAGTGTGCTGTTAAGCGCAAAGAGTGCTGCTGAGCCAAAAAGTAAGCGTTGGGCGGGCGCCTTGTTTTAACTTAAATCGGTAGTTAATGGTAGTAACTTCAAATGTGATCGTGTAAAGTGCCGTTTTTGAAAAGCGCCAACCCTTTGATCTCTTTCTCTTCTCTTCATTCTAGCTTACACACGTTTTGTGCATCATCGTCGGATAGCGAGCTAGCGCATAAAAAAAGCGTGTCTTGTGCTTGTGTGTGTGTGAAACAAAAGCTAACATGTTGTGTTCGTTTGCGAGTAAAAATGGTCTCGCCGCTGCCGCCCAGCTGATAGATGTGATGACTATCGATGTTAGGCACAAAATCGGCACCAGCATGGAAGCAGCAACTACTCCAGCAGATCAGCGAAATGTGGAGATAAAGGCACGAATTCCTGGCGGTAGCGAGGATTTTGTACGCCGCCTGGACATCGCCAAGCAGCTGACCGGCAGCCAGACGGGGGAGCTCATCGTTCAGCGCGATGTCTTCTTCGAATCGCCGCTGGGCGGGCGTCTCAAGCTGCGCTACTTGCAGCCTCCGGCGCGCTCCCAGCTGGTCTACTACAATCGTCCCGATGTGGCCGGTCCCAAGCTGTCCTGCTTTAACAAGATCGAGGTGGACGAGCCGGCTGTGCTGGAGAAGATTCTGGGCCAGACGAACGGCATCCTGGGCCAGTTGGCCAAAAAGCGCCATTTGTTCATCCACGAGCAGACGCGCATCCACCTGGACGAAGTGCAGGATCTCGGCCACTTCATGGAGTTCGAGGTCTGCCTGCGACCGGAACAGACCCTTGAGGAGGGCCAGACCGTTGCCGAGCAGCTCGCAGAGACTTTTGGCATTCTCAAGGCGGACCTAATGACCGGCTCCTACTTCGATGCCCTGCGCAGCGGACATTGAAAGCTTCCACCGTTTGATTAAATTGTTATAAGGTTCATTTATTCAGTGATTCCTTGCACAAAACACACACAAAGTAAAACTCAGGTCTGGCCACGGATATTTACAAAAGAACGAACCTGTTTTTTTCCTATTTTTCCTGTTTTTCCTTGTCTGCAATCCGATTAGGGATCGATTTGGACTGGTTTAGACTGAGGTTAAACCGAGCATAAATGCAAAATGGTTAAAAAGACACGAACATAGGACCGAAACGGGTAGGACAAGAGCATGCTGACTAAGGCTAGGGCTTCTTATAAACTAGGACGATGAGGATTACGCAGGACGATAGAGGTACACGACGACACACACCCGATGTGAACTTGGCCACTACAAAAGGACAAACAAAGAACGAAGGGAACATCCCGGGCAGCTCCCTCTGTGACCTTTGCATCTTTTTCCGATTCGTTGGCGTTAGTTTTGGGATTCATGCAGTCATGCAGCCGTGGAGCCGTGGTGCCATGGCGTTTTCATGTTCGTTGACTAATTTTGCATCGTTGATGTACGTACATATGTACATATGTATGTATATGGGCGTGGATATATGTATGTATGTATTATGCATTTAAGTGTGTATGGCGCTGGGATGTGGAACCCCTCCTCTAGCAGTAGGAACCAATCAAGCTGATGGACAGGGACTCGGATATGGGATCCGGAGCCGAGATCGGCTTCCAGTACAGCCAGTTGTAGCTGACTGAAAGAGAGAGCGAGAGAGAGAGAGAGAAAGAGCGATGCACAAACAAGAGGGAGCAAGAGATAGAGAATGATACTCACGGACAAAGGACTGTGTGAGGCGAATGGAGAGGGTGCGGCAGCGGTGGCGACACTCGCTAGTGGGGCGCAGGATGATGAAGCGAGTGCCCACCGCCTGGTGGACGTACACATTGGGGCACTCGGTCTCAGGCAGCGTATAGGCCGGCGCCTGGGCCGTGTCGATGGCCATGTAGCGCTCCAGGGCGACGCCCAGGCTGGGCAGGCGGGACGGCCGGGCAAAGATGGGGCGCAGCAAGCGTGCGGGCAGCATGCGATTGCAGCGCCACAGATTGTGCGCCTGCTGTGTCCAGGTAGGTGGATCGGCCTTCGTGTTCATGTCGCTGCTGCCACTGTTGCTGCTGCTGCTGTTGAACTGGCCGAAGAGATCCTCGAGATTGTGGACACCCTGGTTGGTGGAGTGCACCCGGTAAGCATCGCGCTGGAAGATCACGTGGTTGCTGGCATAGATGTTGTAGAAGTCGCTCAGATCCATGGCATCCTGCTGGCTCTTGAACGCAAACGGCACACTGTCCCCCTCAGCCATCGTCTGGCGGCACTTCTGGAGCAGGGACAAGCCATTGTCGCTGTCGCTGTCGCTGCCACTGCCACTGACGGTTGCATGCAGCTGGGCGCACTCATCGCTCTCAAACCAAACGCTCTCCACATTGGCGCAGGGGCCGCAGCTGAGGTCCTCCATTTGGAAAAAGGGATTGCCCATCAGACAGGACTCGTCGTAGAGCTCGGTCAGTCGGGGAAAGCGCTGGATCAGCGGCATGGTCATGCGCCGCCACATCCGCATCCCGGGATACACTGTCGACTGCACTACGCGCTCGCTGCTACCGCCCGATGCCTCATAGCGGTACGCAGCCACGCACAGCGACACCAGCGTAAGGTAGAAGAGCCAGCAGAGGATCTGGCGCCGGCGGTCAAGCAAATTGTGCAGCACCTCCAGCTTGAGGTAAGCCATCAGTTGCGGTGGCGGCACCAACGTTGCACTGACAGCTCCCCCGCCACCGACCCCGCCGACATTTTGCTGTCGCCAGTTGCGCTGATGAAAGTATTGAAACAGCACATAACTGTCGAAGGACAGGGGTCGCACCTCGCGGTGGGCCTCGGCCAGGCGGCGCAGCTGGCGCACCGCACTGCTGTAGCGTTGCAGCAGTTGCTGTCGACTCAGTTGCACGAAATTCAGATCGATATCGATGTCGTAGTCATCCATGGCCTTTCTTCTCCGCCGGCTCTCGTCCGTCTCTGCATCCGTTGCTGTTGCCGTCTTTGTCTCCGTTTTCCTCGGCTGCGGGGGATTGTCGCTCGCCCTGTCGCTCGCGGTCTCTATCTCTGCTTGCATATATACGAGTTATCTAAGTTTGTTTGTCTTTGAGTTTGTTATAATTTATTGCTTTGCTTTTGTTGTTCCTATTCTTTTGTTTTTGCTAACGAATTTTTGAGTGGCATGAGATTTTATTTACATTGACACACTGCGCCGTTCGGCCGCCAGGTGGCGCTGCTTCTGTTGCCATATACATAGGCGTGAAGGGCGAGCGGTGATTTTTGTTTCTTTTTTCGGACCCCGTATTCAGAATATGTTTGAATTTGCTTCTGCATAGACTTTTGAAGTTTTATACCCATAAAATATCTCTTTCGTTTCGTTGGGTTGGCGATTCCACGGGAAAAAAACGTAATAAAAGTCAAAATTCCTTCCCAAATAAAAATACACTAGCGCGTTCGTTCACTGCAGTTGCAGCTAGTGGTGGAAGTTGGTATTTTGTGCTCCAATAAGAGGGTCACGGTCACTCTTAGAGAGCTCTTTAACTGCAGTGCAGTCAAAGAAAAACCGCTACGAAGCTACCCGACTCCTTGTCAATTATTACTCAATTAAACTCATTTCGTTTCTCTTTTCTCCTAGGCTTTAGTTTGGACCATCAGAAAAGTACATACATATATGAAAATTTTAGCCCGGCCTGCAATCGACATAGTTGGCGTTTCAATCGATAGTTGCTGTCAGCACACACTGACTTATCGCTAATATCGATTGTACTATTTCTGGTCGTCAATTTTATTTGGAATTACTGTGTGCTGTGCAAAAATTAAAAGCCTGTGCGACTAAATTACCGGATTATTGCCACGCCTGGCCGAAGGAGCGAATCATCAAGCAGAAACTGACCGTTGCGTTTCAGCAGCTGCTTGCGGAAGAAGAGAACACAGTTTGGTGGAAGACTAGCGGCGACACACGCACCCATACACACGAGCGTTAAACCAAGACCCAGCCATGCCACGAGGAAAGTTCGTTAACCACAAAGGCCGCAGCCGCCACTTTACATCACCCGAGGAGCTGCAGCAGGAGTCCGAGGAGGAGAGCGACCAGTCGAGCGGCAGCGGTAGCGGCGAGGAGACCGGCGGCGACAAGGCCTCCGGTAGTGCGGCCACATCCAAGCCGAAGCCGCCAGCGGCCCGCAAGACCGCCACCCGTCCAGCCCATCGTCAAAAGCAGCGTCCGGCGGTCAGCTCGTCGGAATCAGAATCGGAGGAGGACTCCGAGGATGACTCAGAGGCAGAGGCGCGGGATGCCAAAAAGGGCGTGGCTTCGCTCATCGAAATCGAGAATCCCAACCGTGTGACCAAAAAGGCCACCCAGAAAATCGCAGCCCTTAAGCTGGACGAAGGTGGGCCCTCCACCACCACCTCCACCGCCTCCGCCAAGCCGGAGCTGTCCCGTCGCGAGCGTGAACAGATCGAGAAGCAGAAGGCGCGCCAGCGTTATGAGAAGCTCCATGCGGCCGGCAAGACGACCGAGGCTAAGGCAGATCTCGCCCGGCTGGCTCTCATTCGTCAGCAGCGAGAGGAGGCCGCCGCCAAGCGCGAGGCGGACAAAAAGGTGTCGGCCGACACTGGAAAGAAGCCGGGGGCTAAGTAGGATCTTTCCCGGATCCCCAGCCCGCGATACCTTAACCCGTCAACTGATTCAGTAACAGAACCAATAGAAGGGCTAATGGCAATTAGTTAAGAAAATGTAAAGAAACAAATTTATCAGGAAACGTTACACGCAAGAGGATGAGGCTCGCTACGCACTACACCGCATCGCATCGCATCGCACCGCACCGCACCGCACCGACCACCAACAAAAACAAACCTATACCCAATCCCAATCCGAGCTGTTGCATATGCCACAAGTGCCGAGAATCCGTGAGAAACGCCCAAGAACTAAATTCCGATCTGAGTGAGCCCAATGTCAAAAATAATCTTCAGGTTTTCTAAGCAGCGTCTTTTGTAATTGAGAATTATAAAAATAAATAAATAAATATATATACATAAATATGTATACATACATACAATTACCCAACTGGCGATTACTGATCTCTGCCTCTCATCTGCTCTCCTCCAGCGATAAAATGAAACACACACACACATTCCGAAATACTTTACAGGCTGCATGGCAATGCAATGCGCAATATAATCTAGTCAGAATGGGACTACTACGTGCTAGAGCTATAACTAATATAGGGCGGGACATCTGGTAGGGAGATAGATCCCTTGTGCGGCGGCCTAAACTACCTTCCACACCTCCTCGAAGGCGCTGCAGAGCTTGGAGCAGGCTATGGCCGCCGACAGCGGGTAGTTGCTGATGGAGAAGAGCTCCTCGGTGTAGTCGGTCTTGAGCACGCCATGCGCAAAGGCGCCAATCACCATGACCACGGGCTCATCGTAGGCAACGCTGCCTTCCTCGCCGTGCGGGACAAGGTCGCGGCAGTTTGTGACAAGCTTTCCGGAGAAGGACATGGCGTACTTCTTGCAGCCGACTGGCAGATGGTCTGTGATGGGGTTCTTGATGACGCCCATCAGGCGGCGAGACGAATCGTTGGCCCGAATCTGAAACTTGTGCAGCAGCTGGACCATCAGGCCGGCGAACCGCTTGAAAGTGCGTGGAATGCGCGTCTGGGGATTAATCTCAATGAGGACGTTGTGCTCGGTGCGCACAAACACTTGGAGCAGGCCGGCACGGTTCAGCGGTGAGTCGAATAGCATCAGCAGGCATTGGTGGGTGATGTCCGGGCGGCAGGAGCCCGGATCGCGTTGATTCTTGCGCATAATGCCTGCATGATCGTCGCAGTTCAGCAGCTCGAAAGTGCCGTGCACCTGTGGGGTGGACGGACGGATGGTGTCAGTTGTCAGCCAGTGGCCAGGATTTGCGGGTGGGACCCAACTCACCTTAACCGTTTCCAGCTGGGCGCCCTCCAGCACGATGATCAAACGCTTCTCGCTGGCATTCACGTGCAGCACCTTGAAGTGTTTTTTGTCCAGATCGAATTCAGGATCGTCGCTCTTGCGACCCACGAATTTGCGCTTGCGATTTATCATTTTTCCCTGGCCTCCCATTTTGTGGCAATTAATTTATATTTATTTCTACAAAAACAAAAACCATGTGCACCATGTGCGGCGGAGGACAGAAATTATCGATGATTGATGGCCACACTACGATGAATATTACATCCGCCTGCTAGAACGTTCGATACTATCGATAGCCGTACTAATTTCATTTCTGCCATCTTTAATCAAAACAACAATCAGCTGGGCGCTAAAGTTTTTACGCCTGCAATTACAAAAAATTCCTTCAGACAGTTAAACATTTCGTTTAGCCGGAACAAGCATGTCTGCTCTACGCCGTGACGTGTCGCCTTTTTTTCAACGGATCCGGGCCTTTCTCCTGGGTGTATGTATAGAACCATGGGCTGCCCCAAACCTCTCAAATGTTACGTTATGTAAGACAAAGAATGGAAATTTATTGAATTCTATTGCAGCGTGAGCACAATCTGGCGCTACGCTTCGAGGACGACTTAGCCGATCGCACCCAGCCACCTCCAAAGATCCCCGACGGACCCTCGCAGCTGTACTCGGCCAACCATTATTGCCTGCGCGATGGCCGTCGCGAGGTGATTCCACCCATTGATCTGGTCGCGCAGCAAAAGCAGCTCGCAGAGGATGGCGCAGTGCCCAAGGCAGCCAAGCTACCCACTCCGGGCCAGGTATACGCCTGGGACTAAATTCAATTTCAAGCAGAAATCGCCTTTTGTCTTTGTGTGTTGTAACTTGAAGCGGTTGAAGCTAAAATAGAATCAATTTAAGCATTCGAAAGTGTGGTGGCAGTATATGGATGAAACATTTTATTTTATTGGAATATTTACAGTGCGGTCGGTCGGCTTAAAAACTAATCAAAACTCAGGGACAAGGGACAGGAAACGGGAAGATGGCAGAGAAAACTCAATAGACGCGCGGCTTGATGCCCACATTGATGCCTGTGGTGGAGCGTAGGATGATGTTCAGCACCAGCTGGACGTCCTCGCCTAGGGGCAGCAGCTCGAAGTGCCTCACCAGCTTGCTGATGGTGCTCTTCATCTCCAGCATGGCAAACTTCTGGCCAATGCAGTTGCGCGGACCCGCGGAGAAGGGCGTGTAGGCGAACGGATTGATCTCGCCCTTGCGCTCCAGACTGAACCGCTCCGGCACGAACCTATTCGGCTCGGGGAAGTAGTCCGGATCGCGGTGGGCATGGTAGATGAGTATCATGACATCCGTCTTGGCGGGCATGAGTTTGCCATCTGCAAGAAGCGAATCGTCATCATCGTTAGCGAGAGGAAAGGAGAGGGGAACCTACCCAGCATTGTGTCCTCGGTAATGTGGCGTCCGATTATCGGCACCGAGGGGAACAGTCGCAACGACTCCTTGATCACACACTCCAGATACTTGAGCTCGCCCAGCTGCTGGATGTTCACGGGGGCATCCTTGTCGTCGCCGAGCACATCGCGCACCTCCTGGAAGACGCGAGCCTGCGCCTCCGGATGGCGGGCCAGCAGATAGCAGGTGAAGGCAATGGCGCTGGTGGTGGTGTCGTGGCCCTCGAACATGAACGTGTCCACCTCCTCGCGGATGTCCTCATTGCTGAGTGGCACCCCATCAACGGACGACTGCAGGAGCACGTCCAGCAGGGCCATGCGACGCTTCTGACCCACGTCGTTCAGGGGTGATGCATTGCTCGCCTCGTACGTGCCCTCGGAGATGGTCTTCTGCAGGAGGTCACGTCGTTCGCTGATCACACTGTTGGTGAAGTCCTGCATCGTCTTGAAGTTCGCATTCAGCTTGGCGAAGGCGGCAGGGAAGAACAGGCGCATAAAAATGTCCAAACGCTGGGCGGGATTCGTAAAGCGCTCGGCCAGCATGGTAGAGGCACTGAGAGGAATGGTGGGATCGGAATGAGGAGATAGGAATGAATGCAAGCTGGAGCCGACTCACGTGGTCACCGACTGGACGTAGGGAAAGTCGGGCTGCAGTTGGGCATTGATCTTGACGCCCATGGCCGTCTCGGCGATGATGTCCATGGCGCAAAGGCAGGCGACGGGGAACATGTTGATCACCGTTTTGCCATCCGCCCGGTCGTACAGATTCTTGGCCATGGTGGCGCTCTGCTGGTCAAAGACATCCACGAACTCCTCGAGGATCTTGAAGTGGAACGCGGGCGTGATGATCTTCCGCCTGCGGAACCACTTCTTGCCCTTGCTCAGCAGCAGCCCGTCGCCCAGCCAGTTGACCAGCAGGCCGTACAGGTTGTTCTTCTGTATCGTCTGCTGGCTGCTCATGATCGCCTCGATCATCTTGGGGTCCGCTGTCATTAGGCCGCGGTCCTGCAGTATCTGAATACGTATGTTCTTGCCATGGGTCTTGATAAGGCGCCACTGCAAGTCGAACACAGCTGCAAGGGAGAGAGATTCGGTTTGGTTTACGGCTGGAGAGGATTGCTCCGTTTGCGTGGCCTACTTTTGGGCGTCTCATTGATCATCATCGGGGCATTGCCCACAAGCGGCCATCTACGTGGTCCCGTGATTCCTGCCTTGTCAAAGTACTTGCTGTGCTTCCGGCCGGCCAGGTAGTCCCACACGAGGGCCACAGTCAGCAGCAGCACCAGCAGCTCCACAAACATTTCTACTTCGAGGCTTTACGATTTTTCGGATCTATCCAACTCGCTCACAATCCACGACGGACTGGTTGGCCATGCTCGGTGGTGGGGCTGTTTTGTAGCTAATTCTGGCCGCGATAAGGGGACCATAATCAGCGGCCAGTAAACTTTACCCAAGGCGACGGTAGCCAGCAGTTGGCGTTGGCTTAGCGCTAGGGGTGTGGGGTTAGAGGGCAGAGGTCAGAACGGACTGGAGAGTCTTTGCCCTGGCAGTGTCTCTCAGCTATCAGTAGCTGGAGTTTCGATTCGAATCCGAGATTCCCTCCGAGCTCTTGGATCAGTTATCTAAGCAATGCCCCACAGATGCAGATACGCTTGGTTTGAAATCTCCTCCCACCCACTGGGGACCCATTTATTACGCGCTCAACGCACAGCACACAAATCGAACGTTCAGCATGACTCAAGGCCTGTGGCTGCTATCGGAAGAATAAAACATTCAGATTGATACGGCAGTGGGCCAGTTGGTCGTCCAATCCATCCCTTGGATAACATCAGAACACATGTGATGTGTGTATGTGTATGGGGAAGTATTCGGCTCAGTATTATCTGCTCTTGAGCTGATAATCTCGGATACCTCTGCCCAGAATAAGAATCAACTTAAGAGAACAGGAGAGTTCCCTGTCTTTGAGGGTTTCTTGCCTTGCAAGTTCTTATCTTTTTTTGCGTCATGCTTAGTCACGCTTACTCAGCACTTTTGCGTACAAATCGGAGCCAACTCCAACACGATCCAATCTCCTATATGCAAATGGATAACACTTAGTCTATGGCTGCAGCTGCAGTCGAGTCAGGATCTACCAAGGAGATGTTCCAAAAATATTTGGATATATTTTTTAGATTAATCACATTCCTTGTCCAGGTTCAGTGAGTCTCCACTTGGCTGCATCGCAGAATAGCTAATTAAATAAGAGCAGTTCCGATTATATCATTCTCTCTTAAGAACTAGCTCTGGCGACTCTATCGCTCTTTCTCTTCAGTGCAACGTCTGAGCGGATCTGCGTCCGATTTGGATGCTGTTCTCCAACTGGTTTAGACTACATCTTCAGTCGTAGGCGTTCTCATTGCTCATAGAACGCTTTCCACGAGTCTCTTTTTAAATAGAGAGTGAATTTTGAGTGTCACGTTATAGCTTTTGCTGCCCGATTGGACTTTTCTATGCATTCAAAGCCGTGGGAATCTTGTTTACCGGACCTTTAGCAGTATACCCGCATGTGCATTGATAGTAGATAGTAGATAGATGGTAGACCTTATCTACATTCAATGTGATGATTCTATTTGCATCTCAATCTATAGATCGCATAGAACATACAGATCAGATTACTGACTCTGCATAACAAAGAACTCGCATTCAGTGGATGGTTCAGTGCATTTTGTAGATTCCCTTCAAATTAAATGCAGGTAAGCATTACGAACTATAACTATAGCAATCGCGATAACAATTGCGGGAAATCATCGTGATTCGACAATGACCTCTAGTCCATTAATTTCTCTTAGGCATCTGGCTCTCTCTCTCCCTTACGCTCTCGTAATCTCTTCAGAGAGGCTCTCTCTCGGACTCGAGATAGCCAGAGATAGCCACTGATAGCCAGTGGAATGCTGGACTATGGCTTAGTCGTAGTCCGTTTGTAATTGGATGCACAATGCTCGCGTTTGGGCTGTTCCTGCTGGCGCTCGCCACCGTTCTGGTGTGGGATTATTTGTGGCGGAAGCGCCGCAATGATATGCTTCACTATATGCCAGGTCCACGGGGCCTGCCGCTGCTGGGCAATGTCCTCATGTATCGCGGCCTCGATGCCGAGCGTAAGTTCAATCAATATATACACGGCAGTAACATGTTTGATGCTGCTGCTTGCAGAGATCATGGGCTTTGTGTGCAAGAATCGGAACAAGTACGGTCCCCTCTACAAGGTGTGGGTGCTCAACCAGCTGGCCGTCTTCTCGACGGACCCGCGCGACATCGAGTTCATCCTCAGCAGCCAGCAGCACATCACCAAAAACAATCTGTACGAGCTGCTCCACTGCTGGCTGGGCACGGGCCTCCTAATGAGCACCGGCAAGAAGTGGCATGCTCGCCGCAAGATCATCACGCCCACCTTCCACTTCAAGATCCTCGAGCAGTTTGTCGAGATCTTCGACCAGCAGAGCGCCATCATGGTGGAGCAACTGCAGCAGCGGGCTGATGGCAAAACAGCCATTAACATTTTTCCGGCTGTCTGTCTCCTCGCGCTGGACATCATAGCAGGTGAGTGGGGCACTTGATCCGCCATCTGCATCATCTGTAAATGTATGCGCATCCGTATAGAAACCGCCATGGGCACCAGAATCCAGGCACAGATGAGTCCCAATCTGGCCTATGTCCAGGCCGTCACGGAGTGAGTTTCAGTGCCAAAGAACTCCTGCGATTCTCACTCTCAACGCATTCCTCACTTTCCATTCAGGGTGACCAATATCATGACCACCAGATTCATCCATGCCTGGCAGCGCATCGATTGGCTCTTCCGCCTGGTTAAGCCGCGCATGGCCAGAAGGCAGGATAGCGCCATTAAGGTGATGCACGACTTCACGGAGAGCATCATCAAGCAGCGTCGCCAGGCTCTGGTCAGTGGCGGGAAGGAGCAGAAGGCAGAGCAGGAGCAGGAGAAGGAGGAGGAAACGGATGATCTGGGACAGAAGCGTCGCATGGCCCTGCTGGATGTGCTGCTGCAGTCGACCATCGATGGGGCTGCACTGAGCAACGACGACATCCGCGAGGAGGTGGACACGTTCATGTTCGAGGGCCACGACACCACCACCTCGGCCATATCCTTCTGCCTGTACGAGATCTCTCGCGATCCGCAGGTGCAGCAGCGTCTGGTGGAGGAGATCCACGAGGTGCTGGGCGTGGACCGCCAGCGTCCGGTCACCCTGCGCGATCTGGGCGAGCTCAAGTATCTGGAGAACGTGATGAAGGAGTCGCTGCGCCTGCATCCTCCCGTGCCCATGATCGGCCGCTGGTTCAACGAAGATGTAGAGATACGTGAGTGGATGGGGGATGGGGGGTGGGGTGGTGGCAGCGATTCCTGGCAGTAATCCCACTTCTTGCCATTCATTGCAGGTGGAAAGCGCATTCCGGCTGGCACCAACTACACCGTCGGCATCTTTGTCCTCCTCCGCGATCCCGAATACTTCGAGTCCCCCGACGAGTTCAAGCCGGAGCGCTTTGACAGCCCCTCGCCGCAGACGCATCCCTACGCCTACATTCCCTTCTCGGCGGGTCCGCGCAACTGCATTGGCCAGAAGTTCGCCCTGCTGGAGATGAAGAGCACCATCAGCAAGCTGCTGCGCCACTTCACGCTGCTGCCCCTCGGTCCCGAGCCACGTCCGGCCATGAACATTGTGCTGCGCTCGGCCAACGGTGTGCATCTGGGCCTCCAGCCCCGTCCAGTTCTGGCCAGTTGATTGGCGCTCGCGCTCCCGCTCCCGTTCGGCGGCTGTGGTGAAGAATCAAGAATATTTCTTAGTCGCATTTAAGTTCTATGTATTAATTGGTTGTGGTAATTGCAATTGGCTTTCAGTCCCTCTGCTTAATGGCCAACAGATGGTGGGCCGCCATCAGCTGTTTTCGCTCTCTCTCTCTCTCTCTTTGCCGCTGCTAGGGGCGGACTTTTCGAACGAAGGAACCCTTTGGCTTATATAATTAACAATCAATCCCCCGCAGAAACGAAACAAATAAAAAGTGCTCGGACATCGGACACACGTACATACGAGTATTTATGTATAAATAGTTTCACTGGTTTCACGCGTGTCGCTCCCATTCCCAGCCAGTTCAAGTGCCAGATAAGATTTGAGTTTCCTCTCACTGTCGGACAGTCTCCAGGTGCATACTGCATACTGCATATTGGATTTGGAACTGAATCTGCTCGGTTTGCTCGATATTGAATCATGCTGATTGCTCTGTTGCTGACACTGACCCTGACCCTGATGGCGTTGTGGGTGCTGCAGCTGGCCATGAGGGAGATGAGGAACCCGCTCAGGGGATTGGTGCCCAGCGTCTCGCAGGTGCCGCTGGTTGGCGCCGCCTGGCAGATGCGCAGCTTTCAACCAGACAGTAAGAGCACACATATTGGAGCTCAGCCCTCAGATATTCACTGCCGTTCCCCCACCCCCACGCTTAGATCTCCATGAGAAGTTCGCCGAGTACGTGCAGCGCTTCGGACGCAGCTTCATGGCCTCTGTTTGGGGCCAGGTGATTGTGGTCACCGCCGAGCCGAGCCATGTGGACGCCTTGCTGCACAGCCAGGAGCAGCTGCGCAAGAGCAGCATCTATGGGGCGCTGCGCGGCTGGCTGGGCAACGGTCTGCTGCTCAGCCGGGGCGGGCAGTGGCACGGCATGCGCAAGATCATCACCCCCACGTTCCACTTCAGCATCCTGGAGCAGTTCGTTGAGGTGTTCGACCGACAGAGCCAGCGGCTGGTGGAGCGCCTGCGACCCTTGGCGAATGGTGGCGGAGGGGCTGCCATCAACATTTATCCATACGTGGGCCTGGCCGCCCTCGACATCATCACTGAGACGGCCATGGGGGTCTGTGTGGATGCTCAACTGGATGCCGACTCCCCTGTGGTGCAGGCCGTCAGGGCGTAAGTTCCACCACTGCCCTCCTCATTGTGCTCATTGTGTCTGAACAGCTCCTTCCTGGCTGCAGCGTGACGAATACTCTGGCCACCAGGTTCATGCGTCCGCATCTGCTGCCGCCGCTGCTCTTTCGACTCTGCTGGCCCAGCGGCTTTCGGAAGCAGCGGGAGGGTGTCAAGTGCCTGCACCAGTTCACCGACAGCATCATCGACCAGCGTCGCCAGCTGCTTAGGAGAGAGAGAGAATCACCGGGAGGGGAGCGGTACAGGCGCAATGCCTTGCTGGACACACTGCTGAGGGCAACAATGGATGGCCAGCCGCTGACTGACAAGCAGATACGCGATGAGGTGAACACCTTCATCTTCGAGGGCCACGACACCACCACCTCGGCCGTCTCCTTCTGCCTGTATCTCCTTTCGCGGCACGGGGCAGTCCAGCAGCGGCTGTTCGATGAGCTGAAGGCGCACTTTGGCCGCGACCTGGACCGCTGCGTCGTCTATTCCGACTTTGCTGCATTGCCGTATCTGAATTGTGTGGTCAGGGAGGCACTGCGCCTGTATCCGCCCATTCCGGCTGTGGGACGTTGCCTGGAAACGGACTTGGCAGTGGGTAAGTGGCCGCCTAGCCTAAGCGTATAGATAAGATAAGATAAGATACAGATACGTACAGATACCTATCCAGAAGGTGGCCGCATTCCAGCGGGAACCAACGTGATCCTGCTGCTCTGGCAACTGCTGCGGGATGAGACGCTCTTCGCAGAGCCGCTGCTCTTTCGGCCGGAGCGGCACCTCACCACCGAGGCCACTTCCGGCAAGGGCGCCTACAGCAATATACCCTTCAGTGCGGGTCCGCGCAACTGCATCGGCCAGAGGTTTGCCTTGTTCGAGGTCAAAACCGTGGTCATAAAGATCCTCAGACATTTTGTACTGCTTCCCCTGGGCCCGGATGTGGAGCCCTCAATTAAGATCGTTTTGCGTTCCCGAAATGGTGTTAATTTTGGACTTTCCCAACGCTTGTATTGATTTGATTTGATATTTCCCAATATTCAAAATCAGCTGTCTGCAATGCAGGCTCGATTAATATTTAAAACCTCGCGCTGCGGATATCGAGAGTTATATCGATATTTAATATTAACATGTCT
This sequence comes from Drosophila subsilvestris, assembly GCA_035043285.1. Classification (NCBI taxonomy): domain Eukaryota; kingdom Metazoa; phylum Arthropoda; class Insecta; order Diptera; family Drosophilidae; genus Drosophila; species Drosophila subsilvestris. The sequence continues at coordinate 779,197 of JAWNNB010002181.1, read as the reverse complement.
AGCAACTGAATAAAAATGTAAAAACTTCTAGTTCAAATTCATTGTGGATTTTTAATTGTTGTAGTTGAACCTTCGTTGTAATTGAACATTTTTCGTGGCCGTGATGCCTCGCCAACATCTCTAGCCAGTGGTGGGACATCGACTGAGAACACAGGTATCGCTACTGGCAACTGTTGCTTGCTGCAGTCGGACGGCAGCTGCTATCGATTCAGAATCAACAGTCCTGGGTGGTGGGAGGGGTTGAGATTTTGCCGAGTGGTCATAGTTTTTCTTGGATTGGAGCCTAAATAGTTATTCGAAAATGCGTTTCGTCCGTTTTCTAACGCAAGCTCGGACTACGCTCAGCCGTGTAAGTATCGCCAGGGATGACCTTGGCCGGCAGGCACAGCACTGATGGGGATTCTCGTTTTCAGTACCTGGCCGACGGGTCGACGGTAGCCTGGCAGGCTCCCCCCGCTGAGGAGCTGCGTAAGCTGCACGTCGTCATTGGCAACGAGTCGTGCGATCTGGACTCGGCTGTCTCGGCCTTGACATTGGCCTTCATTTACGCGGAGCGTAACCAGGAGCACGACTATGTGCCCGTGTTGAACATTCCCCGCAGGGACTACCTGCTGAAGACAGAGGTGGGCCATATGTTGACCAAGTGCGGCATTGCCGAGGCCATGCTGCTCTTCCGCGACGACTTGCCGAGCCAATTCATCAAGGATGTCAGCGTGGTTCTCGTTGACCATCATGTGAGTGAGCTGGCGCCGCATGTGGTGGAGATTCTCGACCATAGACCCATCGATGGCGCCAATCCGAAATTCCTGCTGCTGCCCCAGAGGTGTGTGCGCAGCATCGAGACCGAAATCGGCTCCTGCGCCACCCTCGTCGGCCAGCGCTACTTGGCCGCGGAGCAGCCACGTTCGCCCATCGTCGCCCAGCTATTGCGTGCCACCATTGTCCTGGACACAGTCAACTTCTCGGCCACGGCCAAGCGTTTCTCGCTCACTGACCTGGCCATGGTGGAGCAGATGGAGAAGGAGCTTAGCTCAGAGGGAGGCCAGTCGGATGTTGAGGATCGCACTGAGCTTTTCAATGAGCTGGTGGCGGCTCGCGCCGACATAAGCAAGCTGACACTCACCGAGGTCTTGCGCAAGGACATGAAAATGATTCAGACCGAGCGTCAGAAGGTGCCCATGGCCGGAATGCCCATCCTCATAAGGGACTTCATCGAGTTAAGTGGCGCCGAGAAGGCTGTGCGCGAGTTTGGGATCGACAGCAACCTGCTGGTCATGCTTGGCATGTACGTCTCCCCCGTGGATGGCACGGTGCAGCGCGATGTGGGCCTCATCTCGTTGGCCGGACAGAGCCAGCTGGTGGAGTGCGTCCGTCTGGCCATGGTGGGGTGCCAGGAGCCCTCGCTGGATCTCAGAGCCCACGATGTGGGCAGTCGTTTCATGGGCGGCTGCTACCTCCGTCAGCACAATCTTCGCGCCACACGCAAGCACATTCAGCCCGTGGTCAAGCGGGCTCTCATGGAGTGGGAGGAGATCCATGGCTTTGGCTGCAACGAGGTGTACTTCTTCAAGGAGAAGCCCAAGCTGGGCCTCTCCTAAGTCAAAGGATGCACCCGAGAAAAGGAGTTTTAGCCAATACTTAGCATGGATTCAATGGGTGGGTGACGGTGCTCGATGCTCCGTCGCGACATGGGATGGGATTCCAAACAATAGTTCCCTTTTAGTTTTTTAAGCGATTATATATATGTATGTACAGGGCATATACACATACATGCATACATATGTACATATGAATATAATGTATGTAATGTATGCAAGAAATAAATGTATATGAATAAAACTAAAGCTCTGGCTCCGCGTCCTCCGCGTTGCCAGCCTCGCCCATCTCGTCGTCGGCGCACTCCAGCGTCATGTCCTCCAGCATCTCCTCGAGCGTGATTTGGGGTACGTCGCCTGTGGGCCCTGCCCCCTGCACATCGATGGACAGCGTCTTGTTCGTATCGCGATAGATGTTGACCTGTCCGCGCATGTCCACGTTCTCCTCGAGATCGTCCAGGAACTCGTGGTAGTCGTGCTTGCTGCGCTCGTCCGTGGCCTCCGCGGCCAAGTGCTTGATCTTCCACATGCGCTGACTGAGGCGGGCCTGGCGATCGTAGTGCTTCCGCACCAGGACGACATCGGGCACCAGGTCGGACGGGAGTTTCTCGAACTCCGGATCGTTGATGTTGGCCTCGCCCGTGTTGTAGCCCATGACGGAGTCGCCCACCTTCAGCAGGTGGCCGAGATGGGAGCGTGTGTGAATTGGATTGTCGTTGATGCCCAGCTCCGAGGAACGCACCACCCAAATGTCGCAGAGGGCGTGCTTGAAGGACAACTGGCCCTGGCCGGGATACGTTTTGCGATCCTTCTCCATGATCACCTCAATGTCCATGACAACGTACTCCACTAGCTGCTTGGGATTGCAGACAGCCTCGAAGGGAGCTCTGCGAAATGCGAGACGATGAATGAATGAATCATAAATGAATGAAACTGCGCCCTTTGGTACGAGGGAATTGTCATTCTGAATTACCTGTAATACACCTGGGATGTTAGTTCGGCTATTTGGGCCGTCAGGGGATCTATGAGATGGATGCTGCTGGAGACGCGGTTCACCAGGCAGATGGGCGACAGGTTGCCAAGCTGGTGGCGCAGCTTCTTGGAGAGGCAGACGGCGCTGTCCTTGGACACGGGTGTCAGCTCCACCGACCACGAGTACTTGTAGTTGTAGTTGTTGCTGTGGATGTCGTGCGAGATGAGACGCTTCGAGGTGGTCACCTTGCCGGGCACCATGGTCAGCAGGAAGTCCACCATGCGACGGGCATGGTTCTCGTTCGCGTAGTAAAAGTCCAGGCCGCCGTGCTCTGGCTTAATGCCCAGCGTGTGCTCGTGCGCCTTGTGCTTGAGGATCAGCTGCTCCAGGTAGTAGAATGTCTTCTTGTTCTCGGCGCGCTGACGCACTTGCACCAGGCAGCGCCAGAAGTCCTTCGCTTCGGTGCGATGACAGTCGGTGCACATCTGATTCTGCACAGTGAACTCCACGACGAAGACCTGCTGGAGCACAGTGCCCCCAACGATCTCGCCATGCACCGTGAGCTTGACCTTGATGCGCTTCGAGTGCTGTTCGGTCCATATAAAGCCCGCGTCGACGAGCTTCACCTCTTTAAGTCCCTTCAGCTTTTTGAGGCAAAGCGCCAGCAGCTCGCGGGACTCGAGGGAGGCCTGAATCCACTCGGTGGGAGGCTGCAGGTAGCGCTCGCAGTTGCGGCAGAAGTGCAGCACTGCCTGCTTGGGTATGTTCTCAGTTATGTCCACATGGTTGCGCAGGCAAGTGACGCACATGTTTGCTGGATTCGGTTGAATGGGGACGGCACACTCGCAGCAGAGGATGACGGCGTCGGGGGCGCTGTCGACAGCAGAGCCCAGGGGGCTGACGCCAGCGTATTCGTGGTCCATGAGTGTGGTGGGCTGTGGGTGTGTCGCAAACTTCCCTTTTTCCCTCGTGTACTTCCTAATGACGCTGTTTCTGACGCAGTTGCAAGAACACAGTTGTAAACACGTGCAGAGTACGAAACGAATGCTGCATAGTACAGGGCTGCCAACTCACATGGAAACGGCATGTATGCATATCGATAGTACGCAATCGATGCTGGTGGTGGGGTGTGGGGTGACATGTGTCAAGCACACTGCCCCTCTGTCATCACTAGAAAATATTAAAGCAAAAACAATAGATCAGATTTTTTTTTGTTTGAGCCGGCAAAGTGAAAAATTATTCATCATGCAGAAGAAACCCATCAATGCCAACGCACTGCTGGACAAACTGCATCGCGGTGCCGTCTACGCCTGCATCGGCGTCACCCTCTACGGCACCTATGTTCTAGGTAGCCGCTACTACCACTACTACACTGTGATTCGGCCGGAGAAGCAGCAAATGGAGCTGAAACTCCTTGACGAGGGCGCCCACGACAAGGCCAAAGAGCTGAAGTACTAGGCGACTAAATAACTCTCCTGATGTTCTCTTTAATGTTTGTTAAGCGTAATAAATTGTAAGGAAATGTAAGCATTTTCCAACTAATGTGGATAACAAAAATCGCAGCTACTGCAGCAGTTGTTGTTGTGTAATAGGACCAGCTGATTGCTTCATCAAAGAAGCAAAGGGTGTTTGTCGTCGGTTGGAGAGGGGAGGGGAGGGGCGGTATTTAAAGTCGGTTTTATCGGCTGCTAGTGGAAGATCGGATCTGGCCATAGCCAGATGGTCCCACCAGAAATCTGTGACCCTGTCGTTGGCCGGGCCAACAATGCGCCATTAATAGTCGTGATAATAAATCAAGCGACCAGACTAGTCAATGATACGACAATGGGGAATCAATCAGTTTGTGTGGCCACGGCACTCGGCAAATGGCAAGACTAGAATTATGTAAAAGCCGGGCCAAGAATTATGGTTTAGCTGACAATCAAAAATGTTGCCCATATCTCTGAGGGGCATCGTGACTGGATCTGGTCGGGTCTGGCTTCCGCTTGCTTAACTTGGCCCGCATCTGCAGTCAGCAGTCAGCGGTCGGCAGTCGGTGGCGGGGGAAAAGTCGGAGATCGGAGACGTCGCGTGCATTAACCTTATCGCCGGTGCTGGCTGGGTCGAGCAACTGCAGCCGAATAATCCAAGTACTTACGAGTATTAACATTAAATGGTACAACAGCAACAACAATAGACACGGGCGTATTGGCTATAACAATGGTGTTGCCACCCACTTTTGGGACGATGTCGAGACGTCGCCGGCGGGGGCTTGTGAAACACCGTTTGCATTTTCCATGCTTCATTTCATTTCATTCAACAATGTTGCCTCCGGCATTGCCTCATTCATGGGTCCTCGGCGCCCCCTCCGCAACTTTTCCGCTCGCTCCCATCGAGTTGGCCAATCAAAAAGTGCATTTACAATTGAAGCTGCACTGCGGTCAAGGTCGTCCTTCACTGTGGCCCAAAGCATTCGGAAATGAGTCGGAAACAGTGACGCGACCTGGCGATACCCTGTGCCACACTCGTATCTGCTAACTATTTGGTTTTGGGATTATGTTAGGTCCATAGGAGGGTAAACCCTGCAACGAAATATATAATTTGTTTGTTAGCAACGAATGGCTTGGAAAAAGGTTTTATCTACCAGCTGAAAAATTATTTTGCAGTGAGAAGAACAGTGCCAGGCATACCCTTCCATTAGTTACAGGCAAGCCAATAAGTCGTGCACTTTGGATATTCTTTCAATAAGAGGGAGCAGCTTTTTTTTTCTTCTTTGCTTTGCATTTGAAATGATCTCGCAGAGATTTCAACGGCTGGCAGCTTAATTAAAAATGCCAAAATGCTGTAAACGTGCAATTGTTCATAATTTGTACGTATTTACATACATACATACATATGTAATTATGTATGTATAATCGTAATCGCAATGCATTCATATTGTGTGGTGTGTGTTTGAATGCATTTCCCACGGGGGCTTGCGGCATTTCGACTTGGGAGCTCGCTTCTAGATGGATCACGGAGAGGTCCCTTCCTCCTATGTATGTACATATGTATGTATGCATGTGTATTAGATCATTTCCCCACTGTAATCCATACATATGTACATGCGTATGTAATGCGTATGTATGTACGAGTATCTGCTGGGCTTGGTGAAAGTGTCATACGATAGTTGGTCGTCAGGTGATTGTGGCACGCATTGCAGTGTGTCGTTTGTGGATTGTATTGCCAGGGTGTGGGATTCAGTTTGTTGCATTGCATAATAGGAGGCCGCCGCGACTCCTAGAACTTGGATTTGGATAGTGGGGTGGGAAAACGTTAGTTGCAACGCCCACTGCCAGATCTGAGGGGATGAGCGGAGAATTGACCTTTTTGGCTCGTTGCACGCTGCGCGTCGCTCCAGCATAAACGATATTCGATTTCAGGCCCGTCCCCGTCCCCCAACCCGTCATGCATTCAATCCCTTAGCTTTAACAATCGCTGAATTCACTGCCGATTCTCTGCTGCTGCGCTGCTGCTGCTGCTGCTGCTGCTGCTGCTCTGATGCTCCTCTGCTGCTGCGCTGAAGCTGCTGCTGGGGTTGGGGCTTTGCATAACTGCAAATTGTAGCAGCAATGCGCTGCCGGTGACTATAAAAGCGCAGGGCAAGCTTCCACCATGAACAAACGTAGGTCGGCTCCAATCGCGACAACCAGCAGCGACTCCGTTCCAGACACAACAAAGTCCCCCTCAACATGAAGTACTTGGTAAGCGGGTGAAACAGCACAAAGATCTGCAGCAGCATCGCCGCCCAATCCCAAAGGAATACTAACCCAATCCTCCGATAATCTTGCAGTGCGCATTTGTGGTACTTGCCATATGCTTGGCCAGCAGCTGGGCAGCCATTTCCGAGCCCGCCGGTGCTCTTCCGGAGGATCCTGAGCAGGATACGGCCGCCATTAGCGAGAAGAAGACGGAGAAGCGCGGGATCTATGGCTTTGGCCACGGATACGGCGGATACGGTGGATACGGCGGCTATGGACATGGCTTTGGCGACTATGGACACGGCCACTATGGCTACGGCAGTCCCTACTACGGCAGCTTTGGATACGTGCATACCGCGCCATACTATGGCGGCCATCACGGCGACTACTATCCCTACCATGGTCACGGCCACTACGGCTACTATTAGGAGCGAGCGAGTGGGAGCTCCTGAAAAAGCACGCACAAATCCATGCATACATATTTTTTTTATCGCTTCACGTTCATCACCTGCACATCATGCAAATATATATATACATAGATGTTTCGAATTTTAAGTCTAAAGATAATTAAATAAAAACTTAATTAAAAATTTGAAACTTAGCCGCTTGCGCCGCTTTATGGTGATGGGGTTGCTTAACACAACTATCGATAATTCGAGCGAAAAATATATCAGGTTCGAAATAAAATGTTTTACGGGGCTGCTGGCTGAATAAATATACATTTATTCTTCCCTTTTATTAAAATTTAAACTTATACTAAAGTAAAGTATAATTTGATTATGATTAATACCCCCCACTCCTCTGTTAAATTCACTTCTTCAGCGATCTGGCAACTTCGGGGAATAACTGTTTATGAAAAGCCATCGATCGCGGCAAAATATATTTTGGTGGAATCAAATTGTCTTTTTCTGTGCTTTACAATGCTGAAACGTGATCTGCAGAGCATCACATTGAAGCTCTCGGATCTCAAGGAGTACGACGCGAAGCGGCTCGAGCACAAATTCAAGAACCAGCGCCCCAGACGCTCTGTGGAAACCATCACCGGCGACGACGCGTCCACGTCTGGCACGGCAACTTCCAGCTATACAGCTGGCACGTGCACAGAGACGCCGTCCACTGGCTCGACCACACCAACGCTGGCTACCCAGGAGGATCTGGTAGATCGCCCGCCCCGACCCACATCTGTGGCAGCCACAGCCACAACGGCAACCACGAATTCTGGCTCAACCGACGATGATATTAGCGTGGCGGCCGTGGCCGATGACAACGACACCATCGATGAGCTCAGTGACGACAACTGGGTCGACCTGGATGCGGACACTAACGACGAAGACGGAGCCAGAGGAGGGGCTTAGCCAAGCATGCGGCATGCAACTTTTTTCTTGAATTCCCAAATTCAGGATCGATTCTTACACCTTTGCAGAGGGCTTTCATATATTGTCCAGATGTTTGCAACGCACCAAATGGGAGGGATGCGTGGGGAATGTCACACTCCAACCTATTTACACCTAAACACAGACATATGTATGTTGGCATGAAAAATGCTAGGAAACTATTAAAACTATTGTGAGAATGTAAAGGCTGCTTACTGTGAGTGAGGCTTTAAAATCTGACTGCTAAGGAACTATTGTTAGATATGAACGCATTCGTATGTATATACATGTGCACATATGTATGTAATACTTTGATTTAGATTCATACCTGAATTATGTATTATATGGAATTGGCATCGAAGCCGCAGAGTCCTCCATGCGCCTGCTGTCATTTTGTTTTCTCTCAGGAACAGATTGATTTGCTCGCCAATTCGTGGAAGGGATTGAGGCATTTATTTTTCTTGCACTGGTCATGAGATTGATTATTGGACTCAGTCTATCCTCATCGCATCTAGTAACCAATATTCTAGCTGGTTAAATTCGATATCTTAAATTCATATCGTCTCGGAAATCTCTGAGATGGCTATATCAACTCTGTTATTAATGCTAATCAAGAATATATGTACATACTTTATGATAGACGCTGAAGGGAGTTTAACTTCATTTAGTTGTGTGCTTTTGATTGTTGGTTTCTAGGTTTGATTAGCCATGGAATTTCATTGGGATTTTGTGCGATGACGATGGGTAAATATAACTTTTTTTAATAGACTAAATTCCCTAAAAAGAATATGTACATATGTACGTAGTTTAATCAGAAGAGTTCGACTGTATTTTCGGATACGCTGCGAAATTATTAGACTCAATATTTTCCATTGATTTGAGTGCATATTTCTTGAATTCAAATAAATGTGGCATACTTTTCGGATCTCCCCTTGGCACACTGGGCAAAACAACCAATCTAACGGAATTAAAATCATAACTTCTAAAATAATAGAGCTACATTTTTGAAATTATTTTTTGTAGTAATAATTTTTTTATATTTTTTATTTTTAAGAAAACATTTTTTTTTTCAAATCAAAAATTAAATAAAATATTTTCAATATATTTTATTTACAGTTTGTTATTAAAAAACAAATAAAAATAAAATTAATGGGAAAAAACAACGCAAGCTACTACTTTCCTCAGAACTGGAAGCTCTCGAGTCCAGATTTTGAAGTAAATTCTTTACCTCCACATCTAATTTAATATGTTTCTTTTTAAACTGGTTTCACGTTCTGATAAAGAGCTCATTAATGGATCGAATGAATACAACAGTGCATGTATTGAATGCATTTGACTAGATACATAGCTTGGAAACAGATTTCGAACGACATTTTCAGTACAATAGGTTTGATGTGCGCCGAATATCATTAAAATTTGGTTTATAAATTTGGGGGCTTCAGGTAAATCACGAAGGGTAATCCAGGGTAATTATTAAGAAAATTATACTTATGCATAAATACAAAATATTTAGGTTTAGTACATTATTAATTGGTTGGGTCTGAGTACAGGTTGTATTATATTTTTGTGTTTCAATATTGCAATAAAAATAAAATCAAAACCAAAATTGAATTTTGATCGCTTGCCAAAAACAGGACTGAAAATGTGTACATCTTTGTATGAAAATATCATAGTTCATTTGTATATTTCAAATAATATAATATGTATGAATGTTTAAACTCGTATCCTCACAATTCTCACAAATATTCGGCTGCTCTGGCACATTGTGAAAGCATTAAAATATTCACTTCAAGACCCTTAAAAAACAGTCTATACTATCAATCAATTAAAATTTTTTATTCGAATGAACAGTATGCAAGATTGTTAATGCTTTGTTCCCATAATAACAGCATTTATTTATTTTTTTTTATATTCAATATTTGTTTTGTAAGATGTTTGGGGAGTGGGCGGAGTGGTTAGGACCAACTGCACGTGTTCCTACCTCACCAAGGGGTAGAAAATCTGGAGCGCAGCTTTGCTGTCAATCGCAGATGCCACGCCACCAGCTGAGGCAGTGGACCGTTACCCAACCTGTTGCCATATGCAGATTTCGCAATGCCCCAAACTTCAAAAACATATGGATGCATGTAGCGCACATGTGCGAGACTAACACGGAAGCGCAAGGATCCATGGGTGACGACACTCGAATTGTTAACTCTTCAGTGAACATCAGGCTCACAATCCACGTGATTCGTGTGCGCACATTTCTGGTGGGGCAGTGTCAGTGACAGTTACAGTGGCAGTGGCTGTGGGGTGGCCAATACTGCAGTGGGAAGGCACACTATAAAAGCTCGAAAGCTTGTACTCGGCGCTGCATTTCAAAAAGGGACGTCGAGCTTGGTTGATTCTGCTGTTTTGTGTCGCTCCAAAGACGGGCCAAAAATCAGCGCTAAATCCTGTCTGCTGGCCGGCCTTCCCGCTTCTCGCCGGCACGTGAAATGAGTGCGTGACGGACGTCCTTCCGTTAAACGGCAGCCCGCGGCCAATACTCCCCCTGCTCGGGTTCAGGGTTCGGTTCAAACTAAACTGGGGACAGTTTAAATTAATTACGCGAACAAATTCGATTTTCGAGCGGCGTGTGCAGGTATTGGTACCTATTAGCGCATAGGTATCCAGTATCCTGTATCCGTGTGTGTGTGTGCCATATCGAGCGTCCGTGACCTGCAGTTAGGGATCGACCCGTGCTGGGCCGGGCGCATCACGTGGCACGTGCCAGCGAAAAGTGCAAGGGTAAGTTTACGTGGCCCGAGGGATGCCCCCCAGGCCACAGGCACAGACACAGTTGCAGTTGCAGTGCGACGCGGCACGGCACGGCATGGCATGGCATGGCACAAAGCCATGTACATTGATAAACTCTCGTACCCACCTGTCTGTCATACACACACAGATACGAGTATACAGAGAGGAGACTGTTGCTGCAACGGGACAAGGCACAAGGCACAAGGCTCAAGGCTCAAGGCACGTGCAACAGCGATAGTACACTGACGCCTGCCGAGGCCAAGGAGCTGCCGATGCTGGCCATTCAGTTTCAATGAGTTCTCCCGCGCGGTCGTTGTCCGATCCACCTCAGGACCAGTCCCAGCTTTACTTTATTGATTGTAAGTAAAATATTTTGCTTTCCCAACAGCCCCCCCCCCCCCCCCCCCCCGCCCCCCAGGTGACAGACAAGCTTTCATTAGCCTGTTCATAATTAGCCCCTAGCCCCCCTCCCCACACACTATACCCACAAAGCACAGAAACCACTCAAACCACAGAAGGTATAGACACAGCTGCGCGCATGAGGGCGTGCGGGTGTACATCTGACACCGGAACTCAACAGGTGCTAACTAGCCGCCCACTGGCCTACTGGCTGGCTGGCTGGCTGGCTGGCTTGCAATATTAATACGACACAAAGCGGGCACGACAAGTGCATGTTAAATAGAAGGCGGCAACAATGCAAACGACACGATTCGACACGACCCGACACGACACGGACTGCTACAGAGGCACAGGATGCCCTGCCAGGGCCATCCATCCATTCCATCTCCTTCCCGCCATTTGACTTTTGGTTGGGTCTGGGTCCCTCGCACTTGGCGCCTTAACAAGTTCCCACAGCCAGCTTTTAGGCTGCGTCATGGCAATGCGGCATGTTTCGTGCTGTCGCTGCAGTTGTTATTTTTACACCCAGTACTCAAGCAATACAGGTGTATATCAGATTCGCGTAGAGGTTTGTAACAGCCAGAAGGAATTACTTACCATAAAGTATATACATATATTCCTAATCAGCATTAAGAGCCGAGTAGATATAGATATAGATATGTCTGTCCGTTCTTTTGTGCGTCCCGATGAGCGTCTAGATCTCAGAGACATTAAGGGCTAGACGAAACAAATGTTCTATCCTGGTTCCTGATAAAATCCTGGTTCCTCTCCTTCTCACTATGATTTCCCATATCTAATGATAAGAAAATAATTGTAAAGAGATCCCGGTCCTATCTCCTCGTGTTGGGTATCGGGTATCTTGTATAAAGGTAAATCCGCGGTCCTTGCTGCGCCTCACAACTCGTTCCCACTCGTTTGTTGTTGTCTTTGGGGGCAACAGAAAGCTGTCTGTGGGTCTTTGTGTTTCTTTTGTTATTACCAGACAATTTACGGCTGATTGCTGACTGCCAATCTTTTTTTGTCAGCTAATTTGCATGAATTTGCTTCCAATTACTACTTCTGCGCTGTTCCTGGCAGCTCAATTCCGTTGCACAATGAGTGACTGGCGTGGCTTCCCCGCAAAACGGAGGTCCTAAGAATGGGCCTATTAACAGCCTGGGAGGGTGGAGAGGGGAAGGGTGTAAATATTGATTTCGGCCGGAATGGAATCCCCACCGATATGCGGGGAGCAGATATCCATCGATGGTAAGGTCCCTGAGAAAGGAAAATAAATCGATCCATCAATATCCATATGTGGCAGAGGGTAAACATCGATCGCCATATGGGATTGCCACTCGAAGTGGTGCACTGAAATGCGAGTATGACGGCAATGGTGATTGAATTTGAGTTCCGTTTCGAATTGGGGAGGGCAAGTGAATGCACCTATTAAAACAAAATCAGCAAAAGGTGTTTGACACCGATAAGAGGCTGCTAGATCCCGTCCCCAGTCCAGCCGAAGCCCGGTCATTGCCCAGCTGCGGATCAAGGGGATATCTATTAGAGCTACAAATTACATTCCACAACCTAATACTCGTTTTTTATTTGGCTGCGGATCACCGCTGAGCTATTGACCGCAATTCGTGGACCGCGGATGGAGGCGACAATGGCACCAGCTTATCACCATACAGAATCGTCGTAGTTGTCTTAGTCTAACACCCTCGTCGCCATCGCTGTCCGAGTGCACAGCACATTTTTGGTCATGTCCAGTCAGGCCGCGGGCGCTGGAGCAGATTGCCCCGGCTAATCTCCGCTGTAAGATGAACAAACAATAACACAATAAATTGTAGAGCAACAACAAATGCGGAATGTTCTCACCGTGACCGGGCGCTATCATGGCGCTGGACAACGCCAGGCACTGCGACTGCGACTGGGACCAGAAAACTCAACCTGGGAATCTTGAGACGGGAAACGGGAAACGGGAAGCGGAGGATGGAAGCTCGTAGCTCCTGGGTACGAAGATGGAGTGTAAAAATAGCGCAAAGCTTCTAAAAATAACCCAAACAAAAGTTACCAAGTGTGCAATGGGGGAGAGGAGGCAGGAGCGCACTCACAGCCGAAGGGTGCTCGATTTTGCCAGAGTTTGGCCTGCAGTCAGTCCGCCCACCAGCTGCCGGAGCATGAATCTGGCGGCTGGAAGTTCGCTGGGGACTTCTCATAGGAACCCGGAACCCGCGTCTATTCCCTCCGCTCCTGAGGTAGCCCACCCATACCGTTCCACTCCATTTAACCGGGACCAGACTCATCCAGCTGTGGCTCTATCTCGTACTCTGCCTTCACTGACTCTATGGGGCGTGGCATGCCACCTACCGTGGCTCGGAGCAGCATTCCCCTTGGTAGCGACCCTTTTCACCCTTATCAATGGCCGGCTCTAGTCACTTGCTGAGATTGTCGCATTACGAGCATCGTAAATCGTTTGGCGGAAGGGGTTGGCATCCAGAGAGAAAGGAAGCTGCTCCAGCTCCCCAATCTCTCCCCACACATCTCGATCGGATAACCTGTGACCGATCTGGTCACGATCGCACCTCTCGTCTTGGGGTCTAGCGCGTCCCGAGTGCTGTGTATTTTTAGCATTAAGTCAATTTCGGTGTCGGGCCAACTCAAGTGTTGTTTGCCCAGAAAATTATGCGATCAGTGCGAAGCTTGGCCAAGTGAAGTACAATTTTCATATTTGATGGTCACTGGACAGTGCTTCATGGCTGTAACTTTGGCCTTGCTATTCTCACCACTGTACAGTGATAGCAGATAGCAAGCGAAAGTTCTATCTTCTTTCACAATCACAATGGATCTAGTAAAACTCTCCCAAAATGACTCCAGTTTATTCCACTGTGATCAGGAGAGCTCTGTAACATACTCTTTTGCCCAACTGCAAACTTTGTTTGCCCCACTGTGTTTAAAACTTCTCCTACAGATACAATTTAAACTTATTTTGCTTTAAATGATTTAAGTTGGTCGCGGCAAAATGTACGTACATACATATACATATGTACTCTAAATGAGAAATAAACTGTCATTTGACCACCGAAAGAGTTGTGGGATCCCCGTGTTGAGTTAGCCACACAATATGGAATGCATATTTCTAGGAGTCGCATTGTAGAGCGTGTGGATAACTTGCTCAACTATGTACATATGCAGTGAGTGTGGGTATCATCGAACTCCGCATATTCTATTAGTATTTATTTTGTGATTTCATTTTACGCACACAATGCGTAGCGTAGCGAGTGAATTTGTTAATTAAAATTTAACACTAAGCGTAGAAAGGCGTAAGCATTCCGAATGCGGTCAGCCAGTGCCGTACTCCTCTTGGAAACACGGTACATACATATGTATGTATGTACATTTGTACATATGTACATATGTACGTCTAAGGTGTTTGCTTGGGTACAACAATAAGAAATCACAAAAAGGGACAGCAACAATAATGGGAATGTAGAAAAGTTATAGAACTGATAAGGTGTTTATAATTCGAATGCGGATTCAGTCCGATCACTAGCACTCCCTCACCCGCTACCCGCAACCCCTGCACCTTGTCCCATTCCTTTGTCACCGCTCACACTCACACTCTCCCTCTCTCTCTCTCTCTCTCTCTCTCTCTGCTCTCTCTATCTGCTGCTCTCTGGGGTCGTTCGGGAGGCTCTCTCGCTTTTTCCAGCAGTAGCCAGAATCTATTGATAAGAACGAACTGTTAAAGCCTGAGAGCGAGTGGGAGAGAGCGGGTAAGAAAGAGCGAGCATTCGGAATGCTTTCAATGTTTTCTTCTGGCGCTGCTGCCGTTCCTCCTCCGTTCTTCCGCTCCTCTGTTTCCTTTCCTATTCGCTTTTTTTGCTCTTACACATTTCACATTTAATTTTATTTGGTCGCTCGCTGACAACGACATCGGTTGCGTCTCGTCGCCCTCTATGCACATGAATCGGATCGTATCGGATCGCATCGGATCGAAACATACACAGCCTACTAAGCTGTGCCAAATCGTACCACCAGTAAAGCAGCAAAGCAGTATAACCTTTGTCCAACCAGAAATCCTTATCCTTAGGACAGACTTTCCGTGCAAATATCAAAAGTGCATCGAATGAAACTGATGTGATTCGATTGATGGCAATCTGATTGCAATTGATTGGAGTGCAGCTAACCCCCCACCCATTCCCCCAAATCCCTGTGGGACGTACAAGCTGCAACTGCAGCGAACAGAACGCGAAAAGCGAAACGCGAAAATTGTCAACAAAGTCGTAAAACGATTTGCGAAAAACAAAACGCAAACAAAGCCAGCAAATCAATTATCAAATGATCCAATCAAACTCAACATAAGTCCACACTCCCAGCGAAGGAAGAAAGAAGAAACCAATAGTAACGGCACACATAAACACATACATATGTATACGGAGGTCTGCTAACAGGAATATCGTTAACAGTACCATAACTGAAAGCGAAAGGTAAGTCATCGCCGTCCGGGCGGGAGATATGTAAGCGCTCTCTGCTAGAGCGGGCCAGTAACTGATCTGAGCCATAACTCTCGTATCATCTGCTCAGATCTAATACTCTGCAGAGATTTCCAACAATCAAATATGCAATCGCTCTGGAAACCAAAACCAAAACCAAAACAAAAATAAAAACCAAAACCAAACAAAACGAGACGAGCGCACTCTTAACTGAAACGAAACTATTTTTAAACAAATTCTCAACAGTTTGTTGGTGTTTCTTTTGTTTTGTTGTTGTGTGTGTTTGGTTCGCTTTGGCCTGCCTGCCTATAAGCCACACACTTTTATGAACGAAAGTGCATACGAGTTTTCCCCTATAGTTCCCTCTCCGCTAACTCAATCGGTCAACAGGTGGCCGCCCGCCAATGCCAGTGCATTCGTTGAAGGGGGGAGGCGTGCCATCGATAGCGACTGCAGTGAGTGTGAGTGAAGGTTGCCAGGGCTATTGATCTTGGAAGGTGTGGAGATTGCTGGAAAGTGGAGCAAATTAATGTTGTGAAAGCCCAATATTGAGGGGATCGAACCTGATTATAGAAAAGGAAATTGCGAAATGTAAAGAGCAAATAAATATGGGAACGTAGCTTCAATGACACAGATTGAATAAAGACAATTAACCCAGAAGATTGAATGTCTAATTTATCAGAATAAAAGACTGTGCGCTAGAAAAGTCAAATTCACACGAAAAAACAAATGGAAAATAGCATTAGGGAAAAGGCATAAGGAATATTTAGTAGGAAATAAGAAGGATTTACCCACAGGGCCGAATGAATGGGAGAAAAATATTAGAAAGGACAGGCTGAAAACTAAAATTGCACTGGGATTAATGGTTCACAAAATCTGGATTCCCAGCAATATCATGGAAAATAAAACCAGAGAATCTAAAATAGATTTATCTGAATTTAAAAGATGAGTGCAAATATGCACATACATACATACATACATATAAATGTACGTACAATGTACATGCATACATATTTATTCAGTATGTACATATGTATGCATGTACTTTCGTATCCTGTCCTGAAGTCCTTCATTATTGTATCATCCCCAAGGGTTTGCCATGCCATGCCATGCCATACCATTTACAGTGAACAAAGAAGAAATCTGGTCAGTGGGTCAGTCGTTCTCCCCGTCCAAGGTCAGCTGGCGGAGGAGATGGATGGGGGCTATGTGCCGGAGTGGGAAGTGAGCCACAAAGTGAATCCAAGGCCAAAGCAATTAAGAATCTGTGACCGCAAAATCAGAAATTCATTTAGTGACAAGCAAAGTGAATTAATTTCGCGATAAACAAAGTGTGAACGGCCAAGGAGGTTGGATAGACGGGGAAGCAGACTACTGGGAGAGCGAGCTCGTTGGGGTGGGGGGACACCATTCACCTGAGGCTTACCACAGTGGATGTGGCGTGAATCGGGTGCAGAGTGCATTCATTTCATTTGATCCCCATATTCCACATTGCATGTGGCCACAGCCCATGTCTCTCTTTCTTTCGCTGCTTCTCTTCGCACCATTTTTGTTGGCACCGAAAATGTATTTATTCTGCTTCTGCTGGGGGTTCAACGACCCACAACAGCACGGACAACAACAACAACCACAAACCCATCACCACTTTATCGAATGTTTCCCAGTTCCCCAGTTGCTGATATTGCGAATTTCATTTACTTAATTCGCACATCTTTGGGGCTCTCATTAGGGCTTACACCGAGTATGAGTATAAGGAATAGGATGGAATAGGTCAAGGCAAAGTCCCGTCCCCTCACCCCCCCAGCCCCCCCCCCCCCCCCCCCCTTCCACTCAGCCGATGAATGAGTACACTCAACAAGGGAAATACGTACACACATACGAGTATGTATGTATGTGTGAATGTTTGTTTGCTTATTTGTTTGTTTACTCGTAGAAAGGGACACCGAGTGGGCATGTTGGCGAAGTGCCATGAAGTGCAGCTATCTCCCCTGGGTGGAGAAATTGCAATGCCAGGCGTTTCCAGGCAGTGGGGCAAGACAGACTTAAGTGTCAGTGGTTGGGTGGTTGGGTGGATTAAACAGTTCATAGCCGACACACAACCAGACAGACAGACAGAAGCCGATTCCGAACTGAAGCAACGCAGATATATGTACATATGTACAGCCGATAACAGAGAGTAAATTCTCAATGATTCCATGTTGAATGAGTACATTTGTGGGACTAGTCCTGAGTATAATTTATAATCAATGGGAAGTCGTATTGTCAGTGCAGATATGTCGAATACATAGTAGCTCTTATCTCCTCTTAGCAGAGTAAATACTCTTGCAACTTTGTCTATTAATAGTATAATAAGTCCACATACTCGTACAATATGTGAAAAACTTCGCCTAGAACAATCAAAGATTTGCTCGTTTTTGGATTTGCATTTTGTCTATTGCAGCTCTTTGATATAGCGCGAAAATTCCCTCGATTGCCACGAATGTTCTGTCAATTATGGAAACACACACTATGTGGAAAAACTAAGAGACTTGCTAATAAATCGACTTGCTAGATGGTCTCTTTATGTATTTTTCGTTTATGGTGTCTGACATGCTTTTCTCGGTGCGGGAGCAGCCAACCAACGTATTCAAAACCAGAATAAATATGATAAGCTATCCAGAAACACACATTTATGTGCATATAATTGAGTTCCCTTTATCTGTTGGCACACTGCATCGAACGCCCACTGGAGCCCCATAATGGAGTCCAGGCGGCTGACTACAATCAGAGCAGCTGAGCTCTGGCCATGTGGGCGGTACTTCGATCTATTTGTGGCACTTTGCCGTTCTCGTTTCCAGTTCACTTTGCGTATGCGCAACATTCTGCCTAATCGCATTCAGCTACGGCTCGGCTCGGCTCGACTCGACTCGACTCAATGTCATGGTCAATATTTGGTTAAAGATCGCATAATTTGTCTTGATAATTCCAGTAGCTGTGGGCAGAGGCAGAGATGCGTAGGTAAAAGTTGAGTCGGCGTCTTTTTGGTCTCTCGTTTTAGTTGATTCGATTTGATTTGTTTTGTTTTAATTGCCTCTGATTGCACAAAGCCCAGCGCCGACGAATGAATCATCCGGAATAGAGCTGGCAGTGCGTTTCCTCCTTCGGTTGCCATGCCACACCCGGCGGTGGTGACGCCTCCCCATCTCCATTGTTTCTAATCAATTTCGACTGAGTTTTTGCTTTGTTCTGGCCTGGACCGGACTGGATGGCCATTATGCATATCGAGTGCACTTGTTTTGTTCGGACTGGACTGAACTCGACTGCGCCTCTCTCTGCATTATCATGTCAAAATTATCTGGTAGCGTTCATAGTTGCAACTTTTGCGCTTTGTTCTCACTGGTCAAAGCCCACAACAACAGCCGCCCCACGATTAAAGCATTAATATAAATAAATATGTATGTATGTACATATGTATGTGTGTACATACTCGTATGCATATTTCTGTAGTCTGTATAGCAGAGAGTCAAAGAGTCTCTAAGCAAAACAGAGCAATAAAAAATAAAAAAATACGAGAATAATTCGCACCTTGCCTTCGCCTGTTTAGAGTCTTCTGCCGTGGCTCAGAATCTGATTGATCTGATTTTGTGTGCTGGCTGGCATCTCATAAAGTTGCCCTCGAAATACATACCTATCCCGGTTCTTTGCGAACTTGCACAGCCTAATCTTAAATGCTCGTCTGTTCGGAGTCTGGCCCAAGAAGTCAAATCACTTTCTCCGGTTATCCACTTTGCAACTGGTTCATGACTTTATGCCGCATATACATACATACATACATACATACATAAAAACATACATACATAAATAAATATGCACATATGTATGTATATATGTATGTATAGAGGAGAGTTGTTCAACGCTCAGATTGCTGGGGGTCTAAATCGCACAGCCCATCTCGGACAGATCATTCAGAGTCGAGTGTTTTCGAACTGAAGCTGATAAGCGAGAGTCGGTGTTCTATAGATGATGATGCCCTACCATCCATCCATCCATCCATCCATTCCCTCGGTCTCTTCGCACACCGGAGGCTGCTCCAGAGACTGCCCCAGAGACTGCGCGAGAGAACACAGTGATCTGCGGACAATGGAAATGTAAGCGGAATCTGCCGAAACACCCAACAAAAACATTGATAACGGGATGGGAAGGTGGCAGGGGAAGCGCCGGGCGGGTGAGATGGGGCCTGTCTAGGGGCAGGGATGACAGTTCAGAAGGTTGCCTCACTGTATGATAACTGCTTTGATTTGGTTTGGTTTTATTTGTTCGATTCAATTTGATTTGCATCCCGTTTCTGGCGTCAATCTATCCGCTTCCCCTGCTATTCAGATTCAGAACCCATTCAGAGCAGATTTAGATTGAATTTAAGGCTCTGTGGATTATCAATGGAACACGACTAGGAATAGTTTCGAAATCAGGCAAAAGTGCAGAATTTTCTTACCGATTTGGAGAAAAGAAATCGGCCAGCATAGGCCCTTTGGAAACCTGTGGGAAGAGAGATCTTTGTGATGGTAATGAAAGCTATTAAATTACATATATGTATGTATCTACATATGTATGTATATATTATCGGTTTTGTAATCGCTTCAAACACGATCCATGAGCCATTGGATACAAGGGAAAAGTGCAAACATTTTACAGGGTATCCTGGCTGAGAGGGAAGTGAAATTCGATATTTCTTGAGCTGTTCCAAAGATCGAAAACTTTGAAATCTTCCTTTAATTTGTATGTACATATTCAGCTTATACTCTTCAAAGCTTTGAACAAATTTTGTAAAATGAATTAAACTTTACCATGGATTAACCGATTTCAAATAGTTCACAATTATTTATTTTTGTTCTTCCTATGGTCTATTCTCGGATTAATTAATGTACATAAATATGTAGGAACAATCTGCTCTGTGGCACAGACTAAATTATTTTCCCGACGGGTCAATGTATTTTGGCGGATCTGCTGATAAGCATCGTCGGCAACACTCAAAGTCGAAGACACACACACACACATACATAGACTGAAACACAGTCATCATCACGTGTTTTAGGGGCGGCTTCCAGGCAACGTATTTCGTTCAAATATAATTCTAATTTCCACGTGCTTAATTCCCGTTTCAGTCGACACGCCATGCGGCAGTCAGAGAGCCGCTAGAGGAGAGCACGACACGGCAGAGTCATCAGGCACATCAGCGCTAGCTCCAGGTCCAGGTCCAGGTCCAGGTCCAGCATCAGTAGCAGCAGCAAGCAAGGAAGCTGATTTCTGGGTGGCGCCGTACAGTTCACTGATTAGCAGAGGCCTCGATCCGGCCCCCGATCCGAACAGGGCTAGGACTAGCAAGAGGAAGCGGGCCCTCCCGTTTGTGTGGTTCTTCATTAATCAGGAAAATGGTGCATGGACCACCAACCCGGAAAAAATCGCAGCAGCCACTGCAGGAGCAGAACCAGAACCAGAACCAACAGAACCAGAGTCAGAGTCAGAACCAGAATCAGAATCAGAACCACAACTCCAACCAGACGCCACAGAAGGAGCAGCAGCAGCAGCAGCAGCAGAACCACCACCACCAGAAACCATGTAAAATGGATCTGGAGAGGATGCCCACGCCACCGGATGGTGGCTGGGGCTGGGTGGTGGTGTTTGCGTCCTTCATGATTCACATTGTCAGTAAGTTTGAATTTCTTTTGCCCGGAAGGTTTCTCGGCCACAAATTCCGCTTCGCTTCGCTGCCGCTTTAAGGGTGCCATAAATCAGCTCCCTGGAACCTTGGAGTGTCCGCTGGCAACCGCAGTTGTTGCCCAGTCGGCCACCAACTATTTTTTGAGATCGGGCGGGGATCATAAATACACCCGAGCAGCCGCTACGCACTCTAATCGCATCGAAATCAGAATGGCCAGCCCCGGCAGATTAGGCCACGGTACACCTACAAGGTCCACTCCGGCTGATACCCCACTAATCGCATTGCCCGGCTGATTTAGGAGCGATTGAGGGAGTGTGTCCGCCGTACAGTGGAGGCCCTTGGAGTGGATAGGTACAGTGGAGGCCGTACGTGGAGCCATACAACTATCAATTGCCTGATAATTGTCGCCCAAGTGCCCGGCGACTGTTTCCCACAACACCCCACCCCAGCCCAGCCCAGCACAGCCCAGCCCAGCACTGCTCCGTCGTTGTCCAGATATCAGATAATCTTATCGGCTCGTTTGTGTAATTGCCCGGACACCAGAATAGTTATCGATGTGGGGGTCTCAGTACCAGCACCAGCACCAGCCCCAGCCCCAGGCCCAGGCCCAGAGTCGGGTGCCATGATAAAGGGGGAGCCGTAATTAATTGTCCAGCTAAACTGATTTATGGGGCTGGGGCTGAGGGCGTAATCTTGAGTGCCCCGATAGGCGTATCCTTTCCCTCGGGCTGATGCTGATCCATAAATGATCATCTTGTATCTAATTTTGTTCTGCTTTCTTTTCGTTCCACAGCCGATGGGATGACTTATTCTTTTGGCATTTTCTACGACGAGTTTACCGCCTACTTCAACGAGGGCAAGGGCTACACAGCCTGGATAGCCTCGATCATGGTGGGCGTCACATTTTCATCAGGTAAGCGACGTCTCCGATCGCTCGTTCTCTGATCGTTCTCTGATCATTTGATTCATGTGTCGATTCGATTGTCCCCATGCAGGTCCCATCAGTTCATCATTTGTCAATCGCTATGGCTGTCGGGCGGTGACCATAGCGGGGGCCATCCTGGCCGCCAGCTGCATCATTGTGAGCATGTTTGCCCAGAACGTCCTCACGCTTATCATTACCATCGGATTCGGCACGGGGCTGGGCTTCGGGCTCATCTATCTGCCGGCCATTGTGAGCGTAACGCAATACTTTGACTCGAAGCGCTCCCTGGCCACCGGCATCGCCGTGTGCGGCTCCGGCTTCGGCACCTTCGTCTTTGCCCCGCTCACGGAGTATCTGATCGGTAGCTATGGCTGGCGGGGAGCCATGCTGATCATCGGTGGCATCGTGCTCAACTGCATCATCTTTGGGGCGATGTTCCGGCCGCTGGAGCTGGAGGCGCCCCCCACCGACCAGTACTTGCAGCTGCCCCAGGGCACGGATGTCCCCGCAGGGGGCGTGACCAGCATCACTGGCGGAAGCCCCTTGTGTCGATCCAACAGCATGGGACACAATCTGAAGCCCAATTTGGTGGGTATCCCTTTGCCTCATTTTCCATGCATCCTCCCCGCTCAACTTGCTGTGTTCTGCCCCCGCCCACCCACAGAACAATAATTTGAACGGCGCCATCAATGGCCAGACCCTCGTGGCGCCCACGGTGGTGGTGAAGAGCACCAGCAACGACGACATCGCCCGCAAGTGCCACAGCCAGATGCAGCTGACTCCGCTGCGGGATGCCCATCGGGAGTGCAGCGCCAGTGGCACAATGTACCGCGTGGATGCTCTCTATCAAGTAAGTCAAGCACCAGCATACAGCATACTACACACAGGGCAAACGCAGGACTCAATACATTTTTTTGCTTCTCCACAGGGCTCGCTGCACAACCTGCCGGAGTATGCCAGCTCAAGGAACGACCTGAGCCGCTCCATGTCCGGATCGGGAGTGATCAAGCGCTATGGCTCGCTGCGCCAAAGCAATCAGATGGACCAGAGTCAGGTGGGTTTATAGTTTATAGTTTTTATTTAATATAATTCTCAATGGTACCCAAGTGGAGATGGGGTTGGGGGAGGGCGATCTATGACGCCTCTCGCCTGAGTTGACGCATCTGCTCCAGCAGCAGCGCACTCAACTCGAACAGCGCGGAGTCGATCCATTCCGGCCAGTAGACGCACAATGGGCTCCCGTTGCGGGCCTTGTATATTTCCAGCATCAGGGCCAGGTAGACGCAGCAAAATAGGCTCACCAGACATTTCAGCACGAAGACCCCAACGTGCCAGACACCAAAACCGATACAGCGCCACAGTCGCTGCGTAATGGTCTCCCTACGGCACAAAGGGCAGTACCTCGGACTGAACTGCGTGCCCCGGGAGCACTTGGCGGAACTGGACTGCTGCTTGCAGCTGTGTCTTTTTCTGTTTCGATTCATGATTTCGTTCGATTTAGATATGTATAATGGATGGGATGTGATTGGATGTGATGTGATGTGTGTGCCTCTGACATCAAATTCAACTTTACTTGGGTATACGAAAAAAAAAAAAAATGTGCTTAAGGATCTTGATCTAGAAGTGCTGCCCTAGGCAGCTGGCCCCGATCCAGCAGATCAGTTTGTACAGCAGAAAGAGGCGCAGGCCCTGGTAGATGATCGTCTTGCTGCATGGAGTGGTTCAGTGGTTAGTCAGTGGGGGCATAGGGCAAAGGGCAGTGGGCAAAGGGCAGTGGGGAGTACTGGGGAGTATACATACACCGTGAGTATTAGCTGGGAGCGTCGCAGGGTGCGCGGATCCTCCCTGAGAAGATGGGTCCGAATGCTTTGGAGCATCTGACCACTTGCGCGGACCACCAGACCATTGATATCCGGATCAAAGAAGGCGCTCAAATGGAACTCGGTGCTAAACGGAGTATGGAATATCGTGATGTAGCCTCGGCAGGAGCATAGAGAGGTAGGTAGGTAGACCTTACCCATGGTTGTCCCTCGATATCTCGTCCTTCAACGTGACCCCCGGACTGTCGTAGTTGTTGAACATGAAGGGCTGCATCACCTCCAGGGTCTGGTAGGCCTTCCGCACCACGCCCATCAGCTGCGGCCGTTGGCCAAAGAGACGCAGAAGTAGATCGATGAGGAGAGCGGGCGGAATCTGCTTAGTGAAGACGAGGAACTGATAGACCCAGCGATTGTCCGTGTAGTGGCATCCGGGCACCATGAGGTTCTTCTCGAAGGCCGCGTCCTGCCACAAGCCCAATGTGTCCATCTGCTCGGCAAGTTGGGTGAAGGTGTGCGGCACATGGGTGCAGGAGGAGGACATGTACACAGGCAGCTCCTTGGGCGGCCTGAAAGGGAAATGATATTAGCTGCAGCCACAGCCTTCCGGTGGGATTGAACTTACCCCTTCTGATATTTCTCGTGGCCCTTCTTCGTGTAGGAGAGCATGCTCTTGATGCCTATGTCCTGGGGTGTTATGTCCAGGCGCGTGTCCTTGCCCAAATAAACGGTTTTCAATATGCCTGCCCCGACCAGAGCGAACAGACCCATGGCACCCATCAGCGAGGGGGAGAAGCCAGGCGAGGGATCATCCACCGCAAACAGAACTATCGGCCAGAAGTCGATAAGTGAGTGGAAGCTATCGATTGTTCGACTGTGGAATCATCGTGAACTATGCTCACCTATCGACGGGCGGTAGATGATCAGCGGCAAGCGGTGGCGATAATCGTTGACCAGCGACTCGGCCAAGTTCTTGGTGAACGTGTACGTGTTCGGGAAACCCACAATGAGCCTGCGGATCGATAGTAGATGAGATCCAGGCAAGCTTGGTGAAGGATGGGCGGACAGGATCGATTGATGGGACGATGGGAATGGGGATCGCTGATGTGTACATATATTTACTTGCGTGTCAGCGCATTGAGCATTCCATCGTCTGGGACCTCGTCGAGCAGTCGCAGGCAGAGCCGCCAGTCCATGGGCGAGGAGTAGTACTTGGGCTCGACGCGCTTCAGATAAGGATTGCTGTAGAAGGTGGACACGTGAACGAAGACGCGCAGGTGCGCCATGGTCTCGGCAAACTTGAGGGCCTCGAAGGTGCCTCCCACGTTGAGTTGCAGGGCCACTCGCAGGGGCTCGTCGAAGCGCACGGTGGCCGCACAGTGGTAGAACAGCGAGACCTTTGACATTTGGGCGGCCATCGACGGATCGATACCCAGGCCGGGCAGCGAGACATCGCCGGGCACTGCCACCAGTTTGTCCAGCTCGTGCGGCTTCTGCTGGTGCAGCAAATGGAAGATGCTCGCCTGGCGCACCTTGACCAGCCGTTGCTCGGCTGTCAGCTGTCGGCGGGGACGCAGCAGGACGTAGATGCGGCGCACATTGCAGGAGCGGAGCAGCTTTTCAATCAGCGCCTTGCCCACCACTCCTGAGCCGCCCGTCACGAATATCTCGCTATCCTCGTAGAAGTCCGCCAATGTCATCGCCCAGCCGTCGCGTCCAATGCTTTCGATGCACTGATCACTTGCGAAGCCCGTGGCTCGGTTTTCGATCCACAGCCCGTGCCGTACCGCAGTGCGTCCATATTCCTTACCCCTTGCATATTCATTGGCTGTCACCATCATTTGACTAACATGAGCATGAGCCCGAGCCCGAGCCCATTATGCTAATGCGACGTCGGTCACACTTCGCCTTGGACGTTAGTGGACAGTGGACGAGGCGAGTGTGACCTTCGCGGTCGATCGTCGGAAGACGCCTGTCGCCATGGGAGTCTCTGCTTCTCCTTGGGTCCGAATCTCTGCCTAAAATCCCCTTGTTACAGCCTATTTTGAATATATGTATGGTTGCTACATCATGTTAGTTTCTTTTCCCACTGCTGTTGCCCATTGATATAACTCGGTCCATGCGTTGCAGGAGGACGCCAAGTGCTACGGATGCATCACCTGCTCGAAGGAGACACGCGACACCTTTTCCGAAATGATGAACTTCTCGCTGCTGAGGGACGTGATCTTTGTAATCTTCTCCGTGTCGAACTTCTGCACCAGCGTCGGCTTCAACGTGCCCTACCTCTACATAGCCTCCTACGCGAAGGAGCTCGGAGTGAGCAAGACGAACAGCAGCTACCTGATCGCCACAATCGGCGTCGCCAACACCGTGGGCCGCATCGTCCTCGGTTATGTGTCGGACAAGCCGTGGGTCAACCGCCTTCTCGTCTACAACATTTGTCTTACGGCCTGCGGTTTCGGTGAGTTCATTCAGACCATTCACTGACATTCACTGCTCACCCTCACCCTCACACTTCACCTTCCCCTCCTCTCTTTCAGCCACTGCCATGGTGCCTCTGTGTAAGGACATTAATTCACTGGCCATATACTGCATCGTGTTTGGATTCACAATTGGCGCCTATGTGGGCCTCACCTCGGTCATTCTAGTGGATTTGTTGGGCCTGGACAAACTGACCAATGCCTTTGGTCTGCTGCTGCTCTTCCAGGGCATTGCCAGCTTTATTGGTCCGCCCATTGGAGGTGAGTCCTGCTCCCATCGATGATCTCCCATTGTAGCCCACTCACACTAACTCCTTTTACGCTTCTCCAGGCTGGATGTACGACCTGACGAGCTCGTACTCTCCGGCCTTCCTCATGGCTGGCCTGATGATCGCCATTAGCGGTCTGGTCATGTTCGCCATTCCGCCGCTGCAACGCTTTCAGGCCAACAAGGCCGACCACAAGAATAATTCCGAGCACCTATCCCTAAGTTAGTTCAGTTCCAAACGCTGAGCTCCCTTTTTGTTAAACTTTTTTTTGTTTTTTTTTTTTTCACAAAACTTTGTTAGATTAAGATGTAGCATCTAGGGCCAAGACAAGTAGTATGCCATAGCTATAGCTATAGCTATAAAAATTGATTATTTATGCTTAGGCAAATCGCAACGCCACCCTTCTACCCTTCCTTCCACGCTCCCCTAGTCTGAACGCGCTCAGACCCTATTTTGTATCGCTAACTGAAAAGATATTCATTATATTAATCGTATAAACTATATCAAAAATGTCTGCGTAGAAAATGTTCTAGAGAAATTATTGCTGTTGTTGTTGTTGTCTACTCGTGTCTATGAATGTACTATGTACTCGTATGAAAGTAGGATGCTTTATTGTCTTCACGCAGTAGTTTGTCAGTGTCAACGCTATTAAAGGAAGCCCCTGTACTACAGCAACAGAAAGCAACCGAAAACCTGTGTTTGGAATCAACGGGAACATGGAAAATGTATGGGTGAAAAGGTTGCCTTTTCAAAATATTGTTTGGCAGCAGATCAGCAAATGAAGATAGCCCTGGAGGGTGCAGCAGTACCAGCAGACCCAAGACGACCCAAGACGAGCCAACACGCCAGATGCTAATTTCCGAAAACGGTCCAAAAAGTCCTTGTAAAGCGACTCCGGCTAACATATATTCAATAAAAACGAGAAGGAACGTGAGTCGCTTCTAGTCGCGACTCTACTTTTATACCCGTACTCAGTCAGTATATAAATTTAAGAGCTTATGATTGAAATTTAAAAAACAAATTTTTAATTTTACATTTTTTTGCTACATTTGTTAACTACATCTACATCTAAAATTTAGATTATACATGTAGAACAGATATTCTACATCTACCATTTAGATTATACATTTCCTCCGCTAGGGGTCGCTCGCGCATTGCACAGGGCAGAGTGTGTGCGAACGAGAAAGAGAATGAATATCGTCAGCAACGCCAGAGGAGGTGGGGAAGCAACTGAAAATTAATTTCTTCATTTTGGCCATAATAATGATCCGATCTGGTAGATATGATCATTCCTTACGATAATGCGTTTTTAGTTTTATCGTATCTTCAAAATTGTGGCTGCCACAGATTTTCGTCCTTTGTGGAGGCGGAGAGGGGCGTGGCACAATTTGTAAAGAAACTTGATTCAGTGTGATATCACATGAGTCTGGAAACAAAATTTGGTTGCTATAGCTTTTATAGTCTCTGAGAACGAGGAGTCAAACAAGACGGACAGACGGACAGACGGACGGACGGACAGACAGACAGACATGGCTCTATCGACTAGGCTATTGATACTGATCAAGAATATATATACTTTATGGGGTCGGAAAATTTTCCTTCTCTGCGTTACACACATCCACTTTTACCACAAATACAGTATACCCCTTAACTCTTTTTGAGTACGGGTATAAAAAGCAAACACAAATGGCTGAGTTATCCAACATGGATCTAAAAATTAGCGTGGATTCAGTTTGACAGAGAGAATGATTCTATAATCATATCCGGTGGACAGGCAATGGGCGAAGATTGTATTAGTCCGATATTATGGGATTGTGGAAATTATAGGCGATCTAGTGATCTACGAAACCCAGGTCAGGTTCGAGTGTCGTTGAATTTGGATGGATAGATCAGATCGCCAGACAGCGAGTAGAACGAAAAATTACTTGGCGTCAAACTTGAATATTTAGAAAAAAAAGAACCCAAATTATTGTTATTGCTTGTTAAAATATCACAAATATGGAAGACCAAAGCGAAAAAAGCTGCGACGAGCTCTACGTGGACGAGGAAGATTCCTGCAAGGGCGCAGACAACCAAGTCGCTGCGGAGTCGGGCGCGGGTGTCACTGATCTTGATAATGCAAATGTCGCCGATAAGAGCGCAAAGTTGGATACCGACAATCAGCCCTCGTGCAGTGTGAACTGCCAAGCAAAACCCGCACGATTCGTGGTGAAAAAGTGGAATGCCGTTGCCCAGTGGTCCTGGGACATAGTGGTGGACAACTGTGCTATCTGCCGCAACCCGATCATGGACCTTTGCATAGAATGCCAGGCTAACCCGAACCTTAGCTCCTTCGAGGAATGCACCGTGGCCTGGGGGGTATGCAATCATGCCTTTCACTTTCACTGCATTTCGCGCTGGCTCAAGACGCGCCACGTCTGTCCGCTCGATAACCGCGAGTGGGAGTTCCTGAAATACGGACGCTGACCAACTGGACAGAGCTGAGACATCGTGGAGATTCAATAAACATGTTCTAACTCCATTGCCCATTTATTTGTATTCTCTTTTGTCGAATTTTTGCATTGATAAACCAAACAGCCCTCATGACAACTTCAAGCCAAATTTGAAGAGATGAGCGGTCTGCTTTGTCCGTCCTACCAAAATCCCCCTACCCCATGAACTAATACATGAATCGTTTGCGAGCAGCAATTTCGGAGCAATATGTACATATGTATGTGTATACTAAGCGAGTACCGGGTATTGTAACGGTATTTTTTTGGTCGGTATGTCCTGTTCTTGTGACGAGCTGTTTGCATCACTGGTGGTACATATAGTACATGGTATGTTTACATACATATTTACGTACATATGTACAATGTATGTACGTCTATTACGATGCAGATCGCTAGTGCGTGAAAACACCGACACTGACCTCAAATCAGCACAAAAAGCTGATTCTCTGTCGCCTATTGGACAAACGCCTATAGGAGCAGACGGATCTCATTGCAACAAAAATGGAAGAGTGCGGAAATCGGCACATGTGATTTGTTAGCCGAAAAAACACACTTAATAGTTGATCCGGTAATAGTCGTCAAGCTCGATCCCTTACGTAATAAGACTGCGCTGCTCAGAGCAATCAGCACGCTAAGGCGCAAAACGTAGCAAATACTGACTCTCCAGCAACTTGGATTGATCTCCCCGGCCCCCGTTTATGTAACGAAGGAAAAATATTTGGTTTCATGGAAGCTATGAAACAGAAAAAGGCTAGGAAATTAATGGCTGTGTTCACGCGAGGAGGAGTAGCACATGTCAGGGCCAGCCATAACGGTGAAATAATTGTACTGGACAACATGAACCACCTTTCCATGATAACAACTGGTTTCTTTTGCCATCAAGAAGGAGAGCAGCCATGACGCAGATATGATAGCAAGTAAAATTAATAGTAGTTTACCAGTAGTTTTATTTAAAATATACGTGTTTTTAGATTTTTCCCTGTTCCTGCGTTGTTTAATATTACTTCATTTAAACATTTAAAATGGGTGATTCCAGAGAGCATAAACCCTCATACTCATGGTTTCTTAAGAATTCTGGTGAAGCAAAGACCTGGCATATAAATTTTCCATATTAATGCATAAAGCCTGCCAAAGAAAATAGAAGAGTTAAGATGTATGTTTACCAATTCTAAGATAGACGTTATTTGTGTGTCTGAATTTTGGTTTGTCTCTGAATTTAGTGATTTGTTAATTGCATGTAGTGGTTACAATGTGTTTCGTTCAGATCGTATTGGCAGCGGGTGGGGTTGCAATTTACACAAGAAAAAATGTCCTAACTAAAATTGTCTGCAAACAGACCCCAGAAAGTGAACTTGAATATATTTTGTAAAACGGATCCACACAAAAAGCTCAAATAATTGAATACTAGGATGCATTTAATGATGCATGTATTCCGAATTGACAAATAAAATATACATATACTGATATAATTCTGACTGGAGATTTTAACTGCGATATATTGAGACAAAGTCACTTGACAGAAAATATGGAAGCATTAGGGCTGAACTTGGTAAACTCTACGGTGGCCACGGTGACCTCTTTGATCAGAATGTTTCGCTTAAGAGAGCAACTGCCTATTGAAAAGCAAATCCTTGGTTCTCAAATGACCTAAAGAAAGCAAGATTATTATAAGTGGAAGAGATGCAAGACAAAAAACAATTTAAAAATTTACCTAGAAAATAGACAGAATGTGACAAAGAGAATTATCGAAGCTAAAAAATCGTACTATACAGTAACACTTAACGAAGCAATCACTTTCAAAAGAAATGGCAAGCAATAAAAATCATGGGGATAGGGAAACAACAATCTGTGGCCCAAGCAAAAATTAATGTAGAAGAACTAAATATAAAATTTTTGCAAACCACAGTACCTGTCACTACAAACAATACAAGACTGAGCTTCGTACCTGCTATTCATAGATTTACAGACTTTAACTTGATCAGCGTGAATCCGAGTGATTGTTTTGACTGTATTTTGAAAATAAAGTCAAACGCAACTGGTCTAGATAGTATGAACCCCAAATTTCTTAAACTTTTACTCCCATATAGTATTATAATGCCAATTACCCATATATTCAAGACTGCTCGAATGACGTCCACGTTCTCTGAAAAATGGAAAGAAGCTAAGATCATACCCATCCCAAAACAAAATTTAAAAGATTAAAAACCTATTTAAGTTCTCCCGATACTCCCGAAAGCCTTTGAAAGCTTAATGGCAAAAAAGATAAGTAACTTTTAAACAGCGAACAAAATACTAAATGAACTTAAGTACCTTACATCTGGTTGCATGTTTCTTTGCAGGTCTGAAAAGCTGACAAATGCAGCTAAAAATCCGACCCAAAATTTTTGAAGCTGCAGCTACAGCTTTTCCTGAGTTTTTAAAGTCAAAATTTCGTGAAAAAATACTGCAAAAAATGATCAAATTTGAACTTAAAAGCTCTATATCTTCCAGACGTTAAGCTGTAGCTGTAGATTTAAAGCTGCATTTGTCGACTTTTCAGAACTGCAATGAACATGCCAGAAATAAGATACTTAAGTTATGTGAAAAATAAAAGCACAACCTCTAAAAAAAGGACAAATTTTAAGAAAATCTTAAAAAAAAATAAATCATAAAAAAAACCATAATTCTTAAAAAAAATTAAAAATCCCGAAATCTATTAGAAAAAGTCATTACGTATAATCATAGTCTAATCAGATCGTAATGTGGTCTGGTGGTTAAGTCTAGTCTTCCTATCTGGGGACCCTCGGTTCAAACTCTGGGCTGGATTACTTTTTATACTTTACTTTTTAAGTGGATGTGTGTAACGCAGAGAAGGAAAAATTTCCGACCCCATAAATATATATATGTATATATTCTTGATCAGCATCAATAGCCGAGTCGATAGAGCCATGTCTGTCTGTTTGTCCGCCCGTCCGTCCGTCTGTCCGTCTTGATGAGCGCCTAGATCCCAGAGACTATAAGAGCCAAACAAATTTTGTTTCGAAACTCATGTGATATTACACTGCTACAAGTTTATTTCAAAATTTCGCCCGCCCTGGACGCTGCAGCGTCGGTAACTCTGCAATACTTAGTGAAAAATTTGGAAATTCTTGCTTTTTGGGCCATAAAAGGTAAACTTCATTTAGCTATAGTCAAAATATAATCAAATTATTTTTTGTTTCCTTAAAAGAATGGGGCGAAAGTCTCATTGTAAAGAGGAGGAAGCCCGCTTGGCTCTTAGTCTGAAAAAAGAGGAAAAAACTCTTCGGACCATTGCGAAATGAATGAAAAGATCTCATAAATTTGTTAGTAATACTTTAAAAAGGAAACCTAGTCAGGAAATTCAAGAAAGGCCACAGAAAACAAGCAAACCACTTAACCACTTCATTGTTTCTTTGAGCAAAAAATACACACTTAAGTCGTCAAAGGCTATTGCAGCAGAAATTGAACAAAAATTTAGTGCCCCAACGATCCGTAGACGGTTAAAACAAGACACCTTCCAGGGAGAATAGCTAAAAAGATTCCAATTATGCGCCAAAAAAATATAACAATGAGGCTTTTTTTTTGTCTGGACGTGGATATGCAATGACTGCACCATCAAGTGGCCCATGCGACACCCAACCGAAGCCTGTTACGCGCGGAACTCAGGCTAGAAACGCAGCCCCTCCTCCCGCTCAACCGACCGGGGGGCGCTGCCGCACGACGCGCGATGCGTGTTACCGAACCGATCGCGAACATGCAGGAAAGATATAGGTTAGACTAATATTCGAGGAAAATTAGAGCTAAACACAACTAAAGAGCTAAACATGCAAATATAGCTGAGAAATAGTACTAATTACGGGAAAGGTATGTTAGTATTAGTGATTTAAGAAGAGG
Source organism: Drosophila subsilvestris (assembly GCA_035043285.1). NCBI lineage: Eukaryota > Metazoa > Arthropoda > Insecta > Diptera > Drosophilidae > Drosophila > Drosophila subsilvestris. The sequence continues at coordinate 746,313 of JAWNNB010002181.1, read as the reverse complement.
AAGAAATTAGTGGTGGATATTATAAGGTAGAGATAATTATAGTCCGAGCATAAGACCCTCTATCTCTTATAGTCTCTGAGATCTAGGCGCTCATCAAGACAGACATACGGACAGACGGACGGACAGACGGACGGACAGACGGACGGACAGACGGACGGACAGACGGACGGACAGACGGACGGACAGACGGACGGACAGACGGACGGACGGACAGACGGACGGACAGACGGACATGGCTGTATCGACTCGGTTATTGATGCTGATCAAGAATATATATACTTTATCGGGTCGGAAATTTTTCCTTCTCTGCGTTACACACATCCACTTTTACCACAAATACAGTATACCCCTTAACTCTTTTTGAGTACGGGTATAAAAATATTATCAAATTATATTATTATCTTCTCATGTTTGCCCCGGGCGTCATAACCTCAAACGCCGGCCCTGCCTGCAGGTATAGATTAACCCAATGTTGTCTCCACTGTCTTCGTTGATTGTCCTCCCCCTCCGCTACTACAAGAGCCCAAAATCCTACTAGTAATAATATTCTCCTTGGGTCCATTAATATTAACTCTTTCAATCAGTTTTCTCCGAATTTACACAAAGTAACAAAAGTAAACGAAACAACAGTGTAACCGTAGAGCATGCATGCGGAATATATATGTAGCACTTTCGGGCGACGGAAAATTTGGCGCATCTGTGTGCTGGCAAAGACTATACAATACCAAGATGCTACATGAGCGACCAAAAAACTGTTCTATGGCGAGGCTTATCGGTACGCCCTATGGACATAGGGAGCGCACAGGGTTTCAATTCTCTTTTCGGCTATGCCTCGTCTCTGACCGCGAGCCCGCTAACCGCCGGCTTCGTCTGTTCGTCAGCGAGAATATTCGAGACAGCGCAGAGCACAGTGGGCATAGCTTGCTAAATTTTAAAGTCAATAAGAGTTTAATCAATTATTTAACACTGAAAAAATTTTCAACTTTGATGCTCATATCTCCTAAACTAAAATTATCTTGAAAATTGTATCCACTAAAGCCTAGTACTCAGATCCCAAAACTGTTTTCTGGCAAACGAATGTCATATATTCTGTTAGCGGTAAGTAATGTGATTAGAGGTGTGCACTGCATTCCGTACGGTTACACTGGTCAGACAGATGTTTGGTTTTGTTAAAAGTTCATGAAACGCACATCTTCGGTTGGGGTCGCTCTTCCCCATGCATATCCTGGGCTCCCCAATATTTTATTGGCAAGGTAATGTGTCTGACTATGAGCAGCACCAGATGGCGACGCCTCCCGCGCACACTATCAATATTTCACATTGTCTATAAAAACCATTTGACAACATTCTCATGTATGACAATATTTCACATTGTCTATAAAACCATTTGACAACATTCTCATGTATGAACTAGAGTCATAACCCAGTCGGACAGTCGAAAAAGTCAAGTCAAACAGCTCCTGTTACAGTGAACACTGTTAGCACTGTGCACACTATCAGCACTGCGTTAAAACCAGATTTAAAGTTAAACAACCCTGCTCTAAGACTTAGATGGCGCCGTTCTTGCGTTAGCTCTTCACCACTTTCACCGGCAGGTGGCGCGTTAAGAGATGAAAACTTTCGAAAATCGAATAAGGTAGGAACGAGAAGGCAAGCGACTGTAGGTACGAGCAGGACAGAATGTTCGAAATTCGACAGAACGAACGGTCGTATTTCGCTTTTTAATATTTTTGCATATTTATATTTAAAGACATAATTTTGTTAACCATGTCGTCGTTGCCTGCAATGGAGCTTCTTTTTTCGCATATTAGGTTTCTTGCTAAGGAAAACACTCTTTCCGAAGAAGCCGACAATGCTGGTGTTGAAAAAATGTTGCAACTTATGTAATTTGTATAATATTGGGAACTGATATTGGTTTTCATTCCATCAGTGCCAAACATTGAACTGGTATCTCATGGGTACTGCCCTGAAAGCGGCTCAATAAAATCAGACAAAAACTCCTCGAATTTATTCGAAATATTTGCCGACGGTCTGTTCGCTCCTTGTCATCAGTGAAAAACGACTGAATCATGTCCTTACAGTCTTCAATCGTGAGAGCTCTATCCACTTGTCTTAGCTGATTAGTTGCAGGGAATAAGTACAACGCAATTCTGTGATATTTAGTTATGTACTTTGAAAGTACTGAATCGATGTAAACGCTCAATGACGACTTCAATTTTTTTTCAATATCTTTTTCTGTCTTTGAGTCTTTGATGAACTTTTGAAAAGCATGAATGCGAGGAAAAACCCGGTGCATGGTTGGATATTGGTCCGCCTCCAGGAATTTGGAAATCTCTTCGATTTTCGTGAGCACATTTATCACTGCTGTTATGTCGCTTAAATTCAAGCCATCTAAACGATTTATTTCATAACGAGGAACGTGAACGCTACGGCCATGCATGGAGGAGATCATGGGATATGTTTGGGCCCATATGTCAGCCGCTGGTGTTGGGATCAGATTTCTTTGATGGGGAACTTGGACAGGGACATGTTATCTATCGATACAAAAAGAAACCTCCTTCAAATATTCTTCCAATATTTGAAAAACTCGGTATAAAAGATGGTATTTGATTTTACCAGGTGAGCAACCTTAACCTTAAATCGGCAATTGCTCGGAACTGGCCAATTTAGAAGTGCCCTCACTTAATGATTCCGTCGACTCAATGGCCTGACTTTAAATGGCATTAAGAACTTTTGGTTGAAAATGCATCAGAGCTTTATAAAACGTAAAAAGAGGCTAAAAACTGCATTTACAGAGGGGTGGGGGAAAATTACGCCATAGATAAAGGTAATGTGGTCGAATCGATGCAAAAATGTCTTAAAAGGGCTCTAAAAAATATATATATATATATACAAATATATAAACTTTTAGCTCAGAAGTGATATAGAAACAAAAAAAAGTTGCTTAAGCGGACTGGTTCAAATAAGCTGTGGGATGAAATGAGGCAGAATTTTTGTAATTAATTCTTAAAAAGGCTTTAAAAAAATGTTGAAAAATAAATGAAGTTAGTTTTGTTTAAGTTTAAATATTTTTTTTTTTAATAATAATGAAATTTATTTAGCAAAAGATAAGTGTACTGCTACCTTACAAGGCAACTTAAACTAATCAGAAATAAAACTAAAAATAACAAAATAATTTATGATAGTACATAACAATGAATTAAAGAAAACTTATAATGTGGAGGGTTAAGTGATACTGGGGAGATCGTTTAAATTTATGTTAAGACCCGGTTCAGGAGGTCTTGAGGGTGATGGCGTTTAAGTCTCCTCCTTACTCTTCTACGGTGACAGGCAGTAGTTAGGCGTCTAGCTAAACAGTTTGGATGAGCTCCTAGCCTCTCCGTATATTTTTGGGCAATCGCTTGGATTCTGTCTCCTATTTTGGGCACCTTGAGGTCGCGCTCAATATTACTTGTCCTTAGGTACCATGGAGACCCAGAGATCATCCTCAGAGTCTTAGCTTGTAGCACACGGATCTTATTCAGGTGCGATTTGGCGGTAATACCGTACACCTGTATGGCATAGAAAAGGCTGGGAGCTAAAATGCACTTATAAATTTTGACCTTGTTCTCCAGCGACAATTTGTTTTTGGCGGAGAGTAACCAGGACATCCTCTTTAATTTGGCTCTATATAAGTGCTGCAGTGACGTGACATGTCTTTCAAAGGTAAGGCTTCTGTCTAGGATGACACCTAAGTACCTGTACGCAGATGAATGCTCCAGTACTCTTCCATTAAGTGATACGACTGGGCAGTTCTGCACTCGATTTGTGAAAGTCACATTTGCACATTTACCAGCGTTTATGCATACATTTCATTTCGATGCCCATTCCTGAAATGCGTCCAAAAACTCCTGCAGTGCACTTTTAGCTAGAAGGATGCAACTGCTTTTTGTGAGCACCGCAGTGTCGTCGGCGTAGGTCGTTATTAGCGTATCGCTTTTATCAACTGAGTTGATTGCCATATGGGTTGGTATATCCGCAGAAAATATCGAGTACAATGTGGGGCCTAGAACACTGCCCTGTGGAACGCCAGCTTCGATAGATTTAATGGAGGACTTGCACCCATCGTCAGTCACTCGGAAAGTGCGCCCTTCTAAGAAGCTCTTTATAACCTGGAACAGCTGAGGGGTTAAAAGGCTCTTGGCTTTGTAAAGAAGTCCAGGGTGCCACACCCTGTCGAAAGCTTGCTGTATGTCCAGGAAGACAGCGACCGCATACTCTTTCTTCTCCATGGCCTCTAACGCAAAGTTAACAACTCTATGCAGCTGTTCTGGAGTGCCATTCTGCTTACGAAATCCAAATTGAAATTTAGGGATCGCAAGGGTAACTGTCTCGAGATCCAGCATTCTGTTTAGGATCAACCTCTCCATTATTTTGCTCAGTGAAGGAAGCAGGCTGATCGGCCTATAAGAGTCCACATCAGTTGGTTGTTTTCCAGGCTTGAGGATCATAATAATGTTGGCCGACTTCCAGGCTCTCGGGAAGTATCCCACACTTAGGACGCTGTTGAAAATAAGCACCAAAAACAGCAATGCTTGATCTGGTAGGAGTCTTATGGTTCTGTTATCAAGTAAGTCTTCGCCAGGGGCCTTATTGGGTTATAGCTTTGACACCAATTGCTTCACTTCGTCCAGTGTTACAGTATCTGAGGGCAAAGCCATTTGAAACGGTGTTTCCAATGCCTCCGCAACTATCCTGCAGTGACTCTCAGGTGCAAAGTCATGCGGCCTGAATTGTTGCTCAAGATTGTTTGCAAATACTTCCGATTTATCAAGACTAGTACGGCACCAGCTCCCTGAAGGGTCTCTTATAGCCGATTTCGGCGTTGCCAATGTCTTATATCTCTTAGTAATTTTCCACAGAGAGTAATTAGTAGAGACATCAGTACCCAAGTTTTCCAACATGTTATCAATTTGAATTCTTTTCCTGCGGGCCAGAACTTTGTGAAGACGATTAGCCAGCCTGTTGTGAATCTGTTGGATTCGGGCATCTCCTGTTCTTGCATACTCCTTTCTTACTTTACGCTTGAGACGCAGGAGCTCGACGATTATAGCAGGAAGCTGAGGCGATCTATCTCCATGCAGATTTTGTTGATGCCTAGGAGCAGCTCTTGTTGCAGCATCTTTCAGCTTGCTCATAAAAATATCAATTGCGTTATCAATATCATCTGCGTCTTGAATTTCCATATTTAGAACAATCAGCTGCTCTAGATGGGCCCTGAAAATTTCTGTATCAGAACCGCGTGCGTTTAAATATTTGTCCATCAGTATACATTTGATTTTCAGTGCTAAGTTAGATGGTTCAGAAGTTATACCACTTTGAGGTTGTTCAGGTCGTCTGGTTCATTTAAGCTGGGAGCCACTGTATGGTAGATATGGTCATTCTACGATATTGCGCAACAGTATCTGTAAGAAGTCATCGGGAATATGGGTTTTGCAGCTAAAAAATAAAAGCTCTGCACTAAAGAACAAATGAAATTGAGCAGAAGTCTGATTTTAAAAGGCCACACGTATTCGCTAAGCGGAAAATTGTCAATTGCTTAAATAAAATGATTAGCGATGCTTCCAAGCTATAAACACGTGTGAGGTAGGGCGTAATGTTCCCATTAATGACCAGACGACTGGTTCGTGCGAGCGGAAAGCAACCACAGAGAAGTAAACAACGATCTGAAAATATCAACATGTATCACGACAGTACGTAACTGCTTTAAAGATAATAAATAAATGAATTAATTATATTAAAATTCATTTTTATACCCGTACTCAAAAAGAGTTAAGGGGTATATTGTATTTGTGGAAAAGTGGATGTGTGTAACGCAGAGAAGGAAAATTTTCCGACCCCATAAAGTATATATATTCTTGATCAGCATCAATAGCCGAGTCGATAGAGCCATGTCTGTCTGTCCGTCCCTCTGTCCGTGTGTCTGTCTGTCCGTCCCGATGAGCGCCTGGATCTCTATAAAAGCTAGAGCAACCAAATTGTGTTTCCAGACTCATGTGATATCACACTGTTACAAGTGTATTTCAAAATTTCGCCCCGCCCCCTTCCGCCTTCACAAAGGACGAAAATCTGTGGCATCCACAATTTTGAAGATACGATAAAACTAACTATGGAAAGAGGGAGCGCGCGGGGTTTAATTCTCTTTTCGGCTATGCCTCGTCTCTGACCGCTACCCCTCTGCCCATCGGCTTCGTCTGTTCGTCAGCGACGAGCCGAGCGATCTATAGACACCCATGCTACCCGACGGCTTCGTCTGTTCGTCAGCGTCCCTGTCCAAGTTCCCCATCAAAGAAATCCGATCCATATTCCCGATGACTTCTTACAGATACTGTTGCGCAATATCGTAGAGAATGACCATATCTACCATACAGTGGCTCCCAGCTTAAATGAACCAGACGACCTGAACAACTTCAAAGTGGCATAACTTCTGAACCATCTAACTTAGCACTGAAAATCAAATGTATACTGATGGACAAAGTGCAAAGCGCGAGCAACCCTTAGCGGAGGAGATGTATAACCTAAATGGTAGATGTAGAATATCTGTTCTACATGTATAATCTACATTTTAGATGTAGATGTAGTTAACAAATGTAGCAAAGAAATGTAAAATGTAAAACAAAAAATTTTTTTTTTAATTTCAATCATAATCTTATAAATTTATGTACTGACTGAGTAGGCTAGAAGCGACTCACGTTCCTTCTCGTTTTTTGTCGGGAAAGCGTGTGGCAAAGCGAATTCAGTCTGTAAAAAGGCAACTTAATTGGCCAAAAAAAAAATAGACGAAAATTCTGTGGTCCGAGAAAAACACAATTGTTTTGTTTGGTGGCCAATGGTCTCGTCGTGTGTACTATGACCACCTAATACTGAGTAAAGTCCCCGATTGACATGTCAAACCATTAAACATGGAGGCACAAGCATCATGGTATGGGCATGCTTTTCTTACTATGGAGTGGGTCCCATATATTGGATCAAATCAATAATGGTTCAGCGTATCTATGTTGATATACTGGAAACAGTGATGTTTTCTTATGCTGATTTCGAAATGCCGTTGCTTTGGGTCTTCTAGCTGGACAACGACTCAAAACATACCAGCAGGAAAGCTCGAAAGTGGTTTGCAGGCGACTCAATTAATTTAATGGATTGCTTAGTCGCCAGATTTGAACCCTATCGAAAATCTTTTGGCTAACGTTAAAAACAATGTTACTTAAGAAAACCCAAAGAATACAAAGCCCCTGGCCTACCGTGCAGGAGTCGTGTAGCAATATCCCAACGAAAAGATGAGAAAATTTGGTAAACTCAATGCTGAGACGATCTGAGCAGTTTTTGCTGACAAAAGGGTTTTAACCTGATATGAACAAAAAAAAAAACGATTTAGTTCGAATTTAAGGTTGCGATTTATTTTCATTTGAAGCTAGCCTTAAAAGCGAAAGTAAACATAGTTAGAAGAAATCTTCCACTAGTCATCGGGAATATGGGTCTTGATTTTTCAGCAGGACAATAACCAAAAGCACACGTCCCTTAAAAAATTGGATGTCATAGCAAAAATTCCAGTGCATGAAGTGTCCATCACAATCTCCCGATATGAATCTTATTTAAAAATTTAAATCGTATCTGGTGAAATATGCGGTCCCTCCAACTGGAATGATGGACTTGTGGCAAATCGCATAGGAGAACTACAAAAATTCATGGGGCTGTGGACACATTGTTAAATAATTATCAATAAAAATATAAATAAATAAATAAAATGTTAATATATAAGTATTTGCTTTAAGTACATAACTCTTATCAAAATGTCATTGTATGATTATTAGACCTAAGTAAATAACATCCAAAATGAACTCTATATACTCACCGCGTGACTAACGCAATAAAAATAAGTTTATACTTGTAGCGATAGGATAAAGCAGGAAATAAATTAAATTAAATTAAAATACAACCGCAGTGAAAAACTGTAACATTTGATTACTGAACTCGTGTTACAGTTTTGCTCGTCAGTGTATATAAAAAAGTAAAGTGATTGTTTTCTTAAGGATCCTTTCAAAATTCCAAGAGTTTGCGACCCTTGCTGGCAGAGCATGCAGTAAAACGCGTTTTAGAACAATGGACTGAACTGAAAATGCATTTCAAGGCTGCTGTAACAACAGAAAAATAACACAAAGCTTAAATGAATGCTAGATGAATGACAATATAAACTATTTATGTATATTTGATATTTTTGAAGCCAATTCTTCTAGATATGCAGTGCATAAATACAAATTTACAAAGCTTATATCCCAATTCGACAAATCTGCTAGGAGATTTACTTTTGGGCATTTAATCGATCAAAACTAAAATAATACACCCGAAATCGAAGTGAACATTTTAGTAGACGAGTTTGAGCTACCTATTGACGTTTTATATGTACTTGGGGTACCAGTTTGAATAAAAATTAAAACAAATGAAGGGAAACATTGATGATATTACTGAAAATAATACCCGTATGATCTGCCCTGATTTTGTTGTTGCATTAAGCAACCAGCTGAAGCAATGGCATGAGAACTACTGTTGTTCATAATTTAATATTCAATTTAATTGGTACTACATTTATTTTATGTTTCCGAACAACTTTAACGTATTACAAAATAGCGATGCATTTTCGGTTATATATTATTGCGAGCGCAACAGGAACTAATATCTTTGACTTTGGAGGTTTTTAAAGTCAACAGCAAATACATACAAAAAATTGTAGCCCAATACAATAATATTCACCTGATAACCTGATAAGGTGGTTAAGAGTTTAGAGTCAAAATTTCGTAAAAAATACTGCACAAAAATCATAATTTTTGCATTTGAATGCTTTATATTTCCAGACGGTAAGCTGAAATCCCAAAATGTTTGGCCTTTTAAATTATCTTTCCAGAATAGAAAAGTTATTTACAGCCAGACGTAGGATACTTGAGTTATGTGAAAAAAAGAAGCGTGAAAAAAGCTTTAAAAAAATACCAGTTTTAAAAAATTCTTAAAAAAAAACGTTTGCCATAGAAAAAAGAAAATATATCATCAAACCATTTCTAAGCCCCAAATCTTTAAGAAAATTGGGTTTGTTCCTTGAGGAAAAATCGTGTCGGATAGTGTAATAGTTTATTAGGCTTTATTTTATTTGTTTCTGACCACTTTTTCTATATTAATGGTGTGGCCACAGTTGAAATTAATTATGGGAAAAAAACCAAAGAAATTGATCCTGACATGAGGCAACTCATAATAAAACTTCGTGATGAAGGGAAAACTCTTCGGGAAATTGGTGGCATAATTGGCAGGGCACACTCCTCTGTTCAAAGAGTCCTTGAAAACTTCAATTTAACCGGTTCCAGTGAGTCTAAGCCCCGATCTGGTAGGCCACCGAAGCTTACTGAGCGTGAGAAGAGGAGCATTTTAAAATCTGTTAAAATTAAACCAAGTATAACAGCCTCTCAAATCGCCAAGGATATTAAGGAAGAGTTCAACGAAAACCTTCATGATGATACCATTTGCAAAATTTTAAAGAATGAAGGTGTTGAGCTACTGAGCTTTTTCAGTAGCGTTGTTTTGCGAGGTTACTAAAAGACGATGATTATTTAGTAATATATATTAACAGTTTATTGTAGTGTAGTAGATTAGAAGGGATAGTTAGCTGGATTCAAGACGGTGTCAGATTGAAGACGCGGGGGTCGGTTCAAGACGGTGTCGGATTGAATAGCTCGATTCCAAGACGATGTGCAAGAAGTGATTGCAAGATCAAGACTAAGAGAGGGCAGGCGGACCGAATTACCCGTGCCCTAATGCAAGCGAGAGAGAGAACGAAAGAAGCGAAAGAAGCTCGGGCTGCTGCTTAGCCGAGTACGAGCGATTGATAGACAGAGAGAGAGTGGTAGCGAAGGCGAAAGAAAGAAGGTTGCGAGATGAAGAAGCGAGAGAACGCCTGCATAGGCATGCTGCGGTGCGGTAGCATGAATGTTTACATATGTATGTTTGTAGGTAGATGACAATTTAATACAGTGGGCAGTGCAAACAACGAACAATAATAAGGATTTACTCTACTGCTGCACCACTGTCTAGAATCTATGTATTTGGCTGCGTAACCAAACAAAAGGGTTAAATAGTCGTACTGCCCGGAAAAAACCACTCATATCAAAAGTGAACAAAATCAAACGCATGGACTTTGCCAGAAAACTCCAAAATATGCCTACTGAGTTCTGGAAAAAAAGTTATTTTTAGTGACGAAAGCTAGTTTTTCATGTTTGGGATTAAAGGCCGTAAGCTTGTGTGGCGAAAAAAAGGCAAAGCCCTCGATATTCAAAACCTTGCCCCAACCGTAAAACATGGTGGTGGTAGCGTTATGGTTTGGGGATGTACATATGTCGGCTACTGGAGTTGGAAGTCTTGTCTTCATTGAATCTATAATGAATAACAAGATGTACACACATGATCATAATAATAGGTACACACATCTACGTTAAATTTATCGTAACAGAAAACAGTTTTATTCAATATTTAAAAATTAAAATTAGTTGCCTCTTATACTTTAAGTATTTTTTTTCATTAATATAAAGTTTTTTATGGTATAGTATAATTTTATATAATGTAATGTAATGTAATATAATGTTTGTTCTTCAGAGTCAATGTCAGGCTGATCAAAATAATAGGTACACTTCAAGTTTTGTTATAATACAAATTTGTTAACTGAATATTTAATATTTTTTTTTGCTTTGTTAGTATTATCTAGTTAATATCCAGTGTATCCACCTCTATTTTTGATCACCTTTATAATTCTTTTTGGCATACTTTTAATAAGCGTCTGGCAGGTTTCCATAGGTGTCTCATACCACAATTTTTGGACGCCCTCCCATAGTTTTTGTTTGTTTGAAAATGAAAACTTAGCTAATTTCTTTTTTAAATCTCCCCACAAGTTTTCTATGGGATTCAAGTCGGGAGATTGACTAGGCCACTTTAAAACATAAATTTTTTGGTCCTCAAAAAATTGGTCAAAAGCCTTGATGTGTGCTTTGGGTCGTTATCTTGTGGAAATACCCAACGCAAATGCATATTTTCTTCAGCATAAGGTAACACAGCACTCTTCAATATGGATTTGTATTCCTCAGCGTTATTTTATTCGTTGTCTGGAAAAGTGGACCTACGCCGTACCAAGAGAAGCAGCCCCATATCATTATATAAGATATCCGGTCATAGCCGGGTGTTTTGCCTTTGCATTGTAGGGCAATTTCTAGTTCTGGTACGGAGAAGCAGCGTTCGCATTTACTACTCCGGAGCAGCAAGAGCTATACAAAAATTGCTATGCTCTCGCTCCCGCTCTCACTTTGAACAGAGCCGTAGCAGAGCCGAACAACGAAAAAGTATTCGCTCTTCTCTGCTTGTAGTTTTTTCGCGTGATATGCTACAGCAACAGCAAGAGCAGAAAATGAAATGATGTGCTCTGCGTAGCTGGAGCGGTAGCAGAAAACTGAGAGCGAGATGAGAGCAGAGAAAATGAATATTTTGCATGTGTTTTTGTTTTTGCTACCATTCTGCGATCTTTATTTTATTCATGCGTATGTTAATAAATGAAATAAAAAACATATTTTATTCAAACTCAATGCTTCTATTAAGTACCTTAGTAAAACGGCTATATGCACTGCTTTGAATGGCATTTTTTTCAACACCTATTTTCCTGATTTATTTTATATTTTTATTTGGTTAGCTGCTTATAACTACAAAAAAAAAGGCATAAACAAATTTCATATACATTTTTTAAATAAAAAAATAAAGTTTTGTATGTTTCACATAGAAAATGGTTATATCAGCAAAACACATTTTTTATCGAAAAACATTTCCAGGGAAAAAGTTATTAGAAAAATGAACTCTGTTAATAATTAATGGAGTTGCCCTTATGCTCCTGAAGTTTCTTCAGCCTGAGGGGCATTGATCCTGAAAAAATTTGTTGAGTTGATAGTTCAATCTTGGCCCATTCTGTACCGATAGTTTTTTTTAAATCTTTCAAGGTATCCCACTGCCATGTAAAGGCATAATCTTTTGCTGCAAGGATGCCCCACAGATCCTCAATGGGATTTAAGTCCGCTCTCATTGCCGGCCACTTCATCAATGGTATATTGTAGGTCTGAAAACCAATTGAAGCCCGGACAACATGAATCGGTGCATTATCCTGCTGAAATGTCAATTGGTCACCATGGAAATGCTCAGCAAATGGAACAAGTTCACTTTCTAATAGTTCTATATATGCTTGAGCATTCGTTTGGCCGGATACAACACAAATTTGAGGCTTGCCTTTAGCACTAAAGGCAGCCCATATCATAAACGATTCAATGCCATGGTTCCGCTTGTGACAAGTTGCCCGTGGATGACGCGGATCCCTCCAGTATTTATGATGGCCGTCTGGACCGTCTAAATTGAATTTTTGTTCATCACTAAATATTATATTTTCAAATTCGACGTCCCAGAAATGTTTTTCACAAAAAGACCATGAGTGCATCTTAATGCCGTTTATTTAAACGGGGTTTGCCAACTTTGTTTTCCTATGTGAGGTTAAAATTATCGTCCAAAATTTGGCTCACACGTTGCCTGGTGAATGTTAATCCGAGTTTTGCGTTGATTTTGTTGCAGCTCATCATGTCTTCGGTTGCTAACTGAGGCATTCGATTCGACTAGTTTTCATGCCGGCTATTTTCATTCTATTGATCCTTCCTTGTTCTTCCTCAGACAGTTCAGTACCACGAGCCATTTTCAATTAAAAATGCAATTTTATGTAATATTTGCGTTGGTTTCATACAAAATTGAGTGCTTACGTACTAAATCAATCTGCTTGTCACTTTTACTAAAACGATGCTAACACAGCCACTCTCAAAACATGAATAAACATGAACGCACATATGTATGTACACTCGCTCGCATATCTCTGCGTACACCCCCAAAAAATTTCAAAAGCAAACTTTAAACACAAATTTTTCGGCCATTTATGCATGTATTTAACTCATTCTTTTTCAAACATAACTTTAGTTTATTGTCTTCAATGACGTATTTTAATTAGAATTATTCAACTATGGATTATATTTTAATTTTAATTCTAAACTTAACACTACGAAAAAGTGTACACTCAAAAGTCTGCGTACAGTTTGGTTTAACATCAAAAATCATCCTTTTTAATAGCTTTTAGGGTATCCTTTCTTCTGCAGTACCTCCGAAAGGCGTTTCGGCATGGAATCGAGTAGTTTTTTTGTCTCCTCCGGAGTGATTTTTCCCCATTCCTCCACAGTTACATTCTTGAGCAATTTTTTTGATGTTTTTGTCTGTTTTCGGATTATTCTCTCAAGAAAATCGCACAAATGTTCAATAGGGTTGAGATCAGGACTCTGGGGAGGTGTTCGCAGCTGATTTTTGACAATATACAGCAGCCAAAGCTTTGTATTTTGTGCAGTATGTTTCGGGTCATTGTCTTGCTGGAACCAATATTCACTTTCCAGCTCCAATTGTTCAGCACTTTGCTTTAAATTTGTTTATTAAAATGTTGATGTAGATTCCTTGATCCATGATTGTCTCGATAAATGTCAATTTTCCCACGCCGCTTGCCGTCATACACCCCCACACCACTATTCCGCTTCCTCTATGTTTCACCGTGCCAACTAAGTTTTCTTTTTTGAAGACTTCTCCGCTTTTCCTCCATACCAAAACTTTTCCCTTGATGCCGAATATGCAGAATTTACTTTCGTCGGAATATATAAATTTATTCCAGAAGTCTTGGGGCTTTGAAATAAACTCATTAGCAAAAGTTATGGGCTTTTGCCTATTGACTTCTGAAATCAAAGGTTTTTTGCGGGCGACTCTACTATGGTAGTCAGCCTTTTTTATGACACAGCGTACAGTTTCTTCGGAAACTGTTTTGGAAAAACTATCCTCGATCTGAAGCTGTGTCTGATGAGCTGTAGTCTTGGGACTAAGCCGAATATATTTCATAATAGTCTTCTGTTCGCGGTTGGTTAGCAAATGCGGACGGCCAGAACGAGCCTTTGACAAGATACTGCCAGTCGAATTAAAATTATTTATAACATTTTGGATGGAGGAGTGGGCTCTACCAACAAGAGCACCAATGTTTCCATACGATTTTCCGTCCAAGAAAAATGCTATAATCATTTTTTGCTCCTCAACAGAAATTTCTTTGCCTTTTTGTTCCATGTTGAAATTCACTGGCATTTGATGCAAAATTTTAATATCAACTATGCAATACCCACTTGCTTATACAACCTGCAGAAGATCGTCGCCAAAAATCCTAACGGTAATCGCAGAATCTTGCATTCCACATAGTTTCAAACAGCTGTACGCAGACTTTTGAGTGTACACTTTTTCGTAGTGTTAAGTTTAGAATTAAAATTAAAATGTAATCCATGGTTGAATATTTCTAAATAAAATACGTCATTAAAGACAATAAACTAAAGTTAAGTTCGAAAAAAGAATGAGTTAAATACATGCATTAATGGCAGGAAAATTTGTGTTTAAAGTTTGCTTTTGAAATTTTTTGGGGGTGTACGCAGAGATATGCGAGTGAGTGTATAGCCGTATTGTACGTAAAGCTCGACTTTGATCTCTTATTTAAGCTAACGGTACCACAAATGGAGTTCAAAGAAGACGAGAATTTATATAAACTGCGCACAAAAATAAGAGATAAGAACTGCATATTCAAAACAATCAGGCAGCTATTACTTTTAAAGAAAAATTGAAAACAAATTTTGCACATATAGCCGTTTTACTAAGGTAAATAAAAACCTATGCATATAGAAACTAATAATTATTAATTATAATTAATCCTCGTCTAAAAATAAAGCTAAATTTTCGATCCCATTATCTACATAAGTGGGTCGAATTAAGCCTGACAAGAAGTATGTTTTCCAACGTTCTAGCATTCTAGCAAGCGACAAGCCTAAAATAACGGTGAATTACGAAGCAGCGATCGCAAAATGTTAGCAAAAACAAAAACAAATGAGAGCCGTAGCAATTGAAAAATTTTTATTTGCTCTACTCTCATCTCGCTTTCAGTTTTCTGCTATTGCTGTAGCATATCACGCGAAAAAACTACAAGCATAGCAGAGCGAATACTTTTTCGTTGTTCGGCTACGGCTCTGTTCAAAGTAGAGTTGGGCATGGACCGTGTTTTCTTCGTGTCACGTCGTGACACGATGGGCGCCCGCGTGTACGTGATGAAATATTTAATATTGTCCATGGGCGTGCGTGTTCGTTCAGAGCAAAATCGGCACGAAAAAACACGACGAACAAAAAACTAAAGTGTTACCGATTGTCAATTTTTTTGATTTTTGAGTGTGTTTTAGAACTAGTTTTGTGTGAACATGAACATGAAATCCCAAAAGCTGCATAGCCATTCCAGCAAGCTTGGTTACAAGCGAGAGTGTTTTCTACAAACAAATATTAAATGAACGCTGGTACACGCTTATTAAGCTCTAACCTTGATAAGCTGTTATTTTCATATAAAAATATGTAAATAAGAACCTATATGTAGGTAAAATCAATGTTAACATAGGTATAAAAAAATGTATAATATTTCGTGTTGGACCGTGTTCGGAAAATTTTTAGCCGTGCGTACTAGTGCGTGTTGGAAATTTTAATTTTCGTGCCGTGTTGGGTCGTGTCGGAAAATTGCAGTTCATGCCCATCTCTGTTCAAAGTGAGAGCGGGAGCAAAATGAAATACTATGGAGTAGCGCAGCATTTTCAAACGCTGCGGAGAAGTCGTATTCAAGATGCTTGGCTGGCAATTTAAGACTGTTGGGAGTATCCACATATTCGAGAAGTAACCTTTTTGTACGTGTACATATATTCGTTGTTGAAGTTGCTATCTGTTGAACATTTAGACCAGTTTTTAGCAAATAAGTTAGCGATATTCAATGATGTGGTTAGTAGGTGATCCTGAGTTATAATGAATTTCAGAGTCTGTGGTGGGATTCCCACCAGAGCCTTTACATCAGACCAAATTTGTATACCCGTTCTCAAAAAGAATTAATATACCCCATTTTATTTGTGGTAAAATTGGATGTGTGTAACGCAGAGAAGGAAACGTTTCCGACCCCATAAAGTATATATATTCTTGATCAGCATCACCAGAATCCGTCCGTCCGTTTGTCTGTCCGTCCGTCCGTCTTGTTTGACGCCTAGTTCTCAGAGACTATAAAAGCTAGAGCAACCAAATTTAGATTCCAGACTCATGTGTCATCACACTGAAGCACGTTTGTTTCAAAATTTTGCCACGCCTCCTTCCGCCTTCACAAAAACGAAAATCTGTGGCATCCACAATTTTGAAGATACGATAAAATAACATCTACCAGATTGCCGAATCTGAATTAGATCGGATCATTATTATAGCCAGAATGAAGAAACTAATTTTCAGTTGCTTCCCCCACCTCCTCTCTGCGCTTCTGACACTTAAGTAGACCCCCACCTCAATTTTGCGATTCTGACGCTACTTATCTCTTTCTCACTCGCACACACTCTGCCCTGTGCAGTGCGCGACCCTTGCGGAGAAGATGTAGAATCTGCATTACATACACAATGTAGAATATACATATTTTATGTATAATCGACATTGTAGATGTAGATATTAGATGTAAAATATTTTTTAATTCTTCATAAATCATAAGCTCACAAATTTATATACTGACTGAACGGGTATAAAAGTAGAGTTGCGTCCAGAAGCGACTCACACGTTTCTTCTCGTTTTTTTTGAGGAGTGGGGAGTAGAGGTTTACGCCGACTATGTTAGCTTCGGCGGCGGCGTAGAGGCCAAAAAATATCGGCGGCGGCGGCGGCGGCGAGTGTACGCCGCCGTCTAAACGCCGGCGTAAACAATAAATAAATACAATTTTTTTTTAACTTAAAAAAGTATCACTTCATGTGTTTATTCAAACAAAATTAAAATTAAAAAAATTATAACAAATTAATAGTAATCCTTCATGGAATTTCTATACGAATATATAAATTGAAGTCTTTTCCTTTATTTTTGACTAGTTTAAACAAATTAAATCATATATAAATAAATTGAGATCTGCATTTTTTTTTGCAAAGTAAAAAAAAAATAAAAATAATAATAATAATAAATTCAGATGTTTTCTTTGCAATAATCATAGTTGTCATGAGTGAACACAATTTTATTAACGTTGTGAGGACTGAGCTGCGACCGTTTGTGAGTTATTGTTAGACCTGCTATAGAAAAGACTCGCTCACTGGGTGTGCTCGTTGCTGGAATACACAACACTTTTCTTGCTAGCATAGATAATAATGGCATTGCAGATGCCTTTTCCCTCCAGAAACTTAAAACGTCTTCGCATGAGGACAAACTTAAAAGTAGATGGCATTCAGCTTAAAAATTACTATTTTTGGTATTTGTAGAATGGCGCTGAGCAAGCTTTAATATTTTGCATACAGATGGAGATTCATTTAAACTATCCTGCTGATCGCTAACTTGTTGTACATCGCCAACCAGCTCTTTAAACATTTTTAACAAAAAAATCAGATTTAGTTAAATTTTGGTCTTTACAGTACTCTAACACACAATCTAGTGAGCTGAATCGCGGATCTAGCAAGGATGCGCAGACTAGAATATCTGATATTGGGAATCTCGAATCCAATTTACTCTTTATATTATTTTTCATTTCAAACAATGAAAGCGGTTCATTGCTTTCAGCTTCACCCAAAATTGAGACGATCTCTGTTCTGATAACTAACGCAAGGCTTATTGATGAATACAAATCTCCAGAAAGAATATTAACAGCTTCTTTAAATTTTTGCAAGAAGTCGCGTAGTTTAAGGTGACGAGTTAAGTTTCCTGTTGAGCAGTTCTTTGAATACGACTGAATCTTAGCACTGAAACAATTGTCGAAATCTTATTTTAAACTTAAAAAGTGAAATTAATTATTACCATGAGAATATTATTGTTTCGTCTTTCTTTTTCTGCTCATCAAAACATAGTTTACAAAAAACCTTGTCCTCTTCAATACATTTGCTTTCGGTTGTCGTTGTCACTTGCAAGATGCCAAAAAACTCCCATACTTTGCTTTTGCGATTTGCATTACGCAGAATTTTGATTGCGTACATGCCCAATGACTTATCCATCTGTTTGTTGTGAGAATAATGAATTGATATATTTCTAATACCAATAAATATATTGTGAAACTTACTTTATGAAATTATTTACGCACATAACAAACCAAGCAAACAAACAACACATGAACTACAGCTGTTATAGAGATGGACCGGCAGATGGGAGATGAGACATAAGAATTATTCGAATAAATCGAGGCGACTATTTTGCAACTTTATACGATATATTTTAAATTTTTCCGTTAACATAAATTTTTGATTCCTCGGTGCTGGATAATATGCTTAAATCTGTACAAAAATGTATGACGCCGAGCCACGCCGCCGGCGCCGCCGATATTTTCGTGAGTCGGCGGCGGCGCGTCAGAAAAGTAAAAAATCGGCGGCGGCGGAGGCGTGGCTCGGCGGCGTATATGTCTAGTGGGGAGTTAATTTTGAGGTAAATGTCTGGTTTGTAAGCGATATCATAAAAGGTGCGCAAAAGATACCATCTGCGATAGCTTAAGGCGTTTCATTCCATTTTGTTCCGGTACACTTAAATCTAAATTTTCATTATTTTTTGAGCCTTGGACACTTGGTCCTGAGCGTATTGGAAAATTTTTGAGTCACCCTATCGAAATCGGCATCTGCAAGCGCAAATCTTTGTTTAAATCCCACTGTAAGAAACAAATTAGATGTTGGTATTTGTAATATAAATACACATTTTTAAATAAAACTTACTACGGATTGCTAGGGTCACACGCAAGCCCCGGATGCACTTTTTAGCTTCTGTCCCACGCCAAGAGCACTGACGTGCGACCTCGTCCGACACAATCGAGCGCCAAGCGTTCCTTATCCATTTATCAAATGCTTTCTCGCTCGACATGCCTAGCTCTAAGATCTGTACAGAATGTGTAAGTCAAATATAACTTGTGAGTTGCAAAAAAAATTCTTACCATCTTTTTATGCACTGTTTCTTCCTTTAAACTTTCTTCAAAATTATCCAGTTCACTTATTGAACTGAAGGGCTCATTGGGAATAATCTCTTTAGGTTTTTGGAAGTCACCAAAAACCTTTGCCTTTATGGCGGACATTTCCGAGCGAAGAGCGACCAGTTCCGTTGTGTTTCTGTCTAGTTTTTGTATTATTAGGTCCATTTTTTGCTCTAGTTTATTCATTGTACCTATAAATAGAAATAATGGTTAAATATTTATTGATACAATATAAATAGATTTTCTTACATTGCTTCTGGGTCTCTGGAATATTTTCGTTTATGGCGATCCGGCCAGAATCCATATTAAATAAAGTTGTGTAGTTGTTCATGTCTTTCTGGAATTAATGAATTAATGGAAAGTAAATGTGCACATCAGTTTCAAATATATAAATGATTTTTCCTGAAATTGTTTCTATTGCATGCTGCACTAAGTTACAGTCGTAATTAATATTCTGTGAAGAAAATATGCCGACAAGTGTGGAGTCTATTGGGAAAACAAAAAAAGGTTCAAGATCAACAACTAATCGGCTCTGCAAAGTATTATTTTTAATGTCACAAATTTTAAAAATTTTTAATTTTTGAAAATATGAGGTCCTATCTTTAATAAAGTAAAAACTGTTTGATTCTTTCAAATCAAAAAATAAATCAAATGACACAGTTTTTTCAAACATCCATGCGACGCTAGTAAAAATTAAAGCTTGTTTCTAGGAAAAGTGCGCGCTTTGAACTTCATTTTGGCAGAGAAGTCTATAGTTTTCTGCGAAATCAATTTGTAAGGCAAGTTCCCCGGGCTTGATATTTCTTCTTATCGCTTCAAAATAATTTTGTTGGTCTCGCTCTACAAAGAAGTGTGTTTTAAAAAGTGGCAGCTGAATTTCTAACTTATGAATTAAGTCAGAAAGCGGAGCAACAGATAAGTCAAAGTAATTCTATCATCTCCTTTCCTCCGGTGTTGCCATTTCACGATTTCATCGAATTTTTTAAGATATTTCACTGGAACAATAGATGTTACATCTTTTTCACAATTTTCACAATCGTTGGTCATACAGCTTTCATTCTGAATATTGCAACAAGTTAATTGCAAAAACCTTTCGAAGGTTTTAGGAAGAGACTCGACAACTGTTGCACAACCATTTAATAAACGAGAAGGAACGTGAGTCGCTTCTAGTCGCGACTCTACTTTTATACCCGTACTCAGTCAGTATAAATTTGAGAGCTTATGATTGAAATTTAAATAGAAATTTTAAAATTTTACATTCTACATTTTTTGCTACATCTGTTAACTACATCTACATCTAAAATGTAGATTATACATCTAGAACAAATATTCTACATCTCCTCCGCGAGAGGGCGCTCGAGTTATGATCCTAGTGGATCGGTTAAGTTGTTTGGGGAGTTGTAGTTGGATTTGTTTGCGGAATAAAGTACACCCGGAGTGGTTGAGTTTCAAAAGTATTCTGGTTCTATATTTCTTCTTTAGGTTTTCAACTTAATTACAATTTGCTGGTCTTGCTCTTTTGGGCGACAGAGAATCTGCTTACTCCCCATTCCTCAATCGGAACGGATGTTTGGTTGCTGAGGTCTGATATTGTTTATGTAAGTTGAGCTGGTGCAACTTTGTTGCGGAGTCGACGTTGTTGACGTTAAGGCCTGCTATGCTAGCCGAAGTGGTTTCGGCGGGGCGAGGGTGAGGGTATGTGCTGAGGTGGTAACTCCTCCCCCCTCAGTCTGAGCTACCGACCATAACGGAGGAATGGTTGGTGCGAAGGTGTGCGATGGTGTGGGAGTTGGGTTTGTAGTTGTTGTTGCGTAAATGGTCGTCCTTCTTGAAAAATAAACTGTGCATATCGCTCCGACCAGTAGTACTCCAAGAGCTGCATACGTTGTTGTAGTCTGTATCACCATTCCGGTTCGCATTCTTCCAATTTCCAAATTAGTTTTGATGTCCTCCATCTTGAGTTCGTGGATCCCCAATTCTTGAGTTGTTCGGTTTTTCTTCAAGGACATTATCTGTGGAATGTCGAGTTTCATGTGTCCCACTTCTAGCTGCTCTACTGCCTCGTATTGGATGTTGTTAACTACTGTTCCACAATCGTTGAAAATGATGATTGCTGATCCGCTGAATACTTTTTCTAGTCCACAATCCGTCTGTATCTTCACTTCCTCCCCATTGAAAATTGCAATATATCCTTTTTCCGGTTGGAAGATTTCTCTGCGGAATCCTATATCTTTCGTCTCACATTCCGTTGCCACTCCATTCATCAGACTTCTCAGACAACCTTCGTTGATTCTCTTTACGATCTTGTCGTTTTTACATGTATAAAGTTCCCTTACTTGTTGACATTTGTTCTTATAATAATACATTTTGTTGTTGTTATGAGCTACAAAATTAGGTGCTATTACAAATTCTGTCTTATTTATGGGTAATGGTAGTAATCTTTTCAGTACATACATTTCTTTCTTAAAAATTGGTAAACTTATTGAAAATATTATGTCGGTACCATTCATTATGGCTTTTAACTCTAAAAATTCGTACATATGTTCCTCTGATAGTATCTGCACCTTTTGGTCTTCCAAATTCTGTGTAATTTTCTGTGATTCTTCTTTATTTAATATGAACTTGGGTATTATTCCTACCCTTGCTAATAATAGGCTTTCCGTTACTTCATTGAGGTTCAATGCTATCATGTCTATCGTGATTGAAATTCTGTCAATGTATTCTATTCTGTAAATTCTTTTGTCTTCTTCCACAAATGTTTTACTTATCCCGTTTTTATAGTTGTTAATAAAAGAGTTTACCCTAACCTGTTCTTCGTTAATATGCTGTGTTAAGTTTTTAAACATTATAATGAACCTATTGTCCATGTTCTGACGTGTACTTATTTCTTCATTTAACCTTCCTTCTTCTTCCTGTACTCTTCTGATCTCCTGTTCCAATTTTTCCGCATCCTCTGCGTCTAGATTTCCTGTGATTGCCTTTACTACCGAACCTAATCCGTTAATCAATCCCCTCTTACCTCTCTTCTTGGGCGATATCGTTTCTATTTTTCCTTTTACCAGATTCAATTTGTTTTGGAGTGCCCTAACTAGATCCTTCGTTTCGCTATCTTCCTGTATAGTCCTGAGCGTTTGCTCCAAATGGCCAACGCTCTTTACATATTCATCTAGTCGGACTATGTGTATGAAGGTTTTATATGTTTGTATTACCCTGGCTGTTCCTAATGTGATTTGCGCGATAGGCTCATCCTCTTTAAACTCTCTGATTTCAAACGTTCCTTTCGTCTCCATCACTGCAACCCATCTGAAATTATTATTGATCATTAGTCTTGGTCAGCTTTCTAATCTTTTCCTTGTGAACTTTCTGTGGTTTTGTTGTGTTTATTGTTAGGTTATTATCAGTTGCTACCTTATGTGTGGTGAACCTTGGTGTTAGCTTGTCCCGCCTATTTTCTTTTCTAAAAATCGTGTCGTTGGTGTTTACTTGTATTGGATCCTGCCTATCCTCGTTCGCTGCGTTTATTCTTTTGACTTTTTGTTCTTGTACCCTTTCCTTTACTTTTGGGTATATCTCTGCCTGGAATGCATTAATTTTCTGGAGATAATCGTGCTCATTACTGAATGCCACGTTACTCATAAAATTGTATGTTCTTCCCGTGAACAACTCTTGCGGCGTGAACTTCGTTGCCGAATGAATCGAGTTGTTATATGTTATAAACGCTTCTTTCACTACGTCTTCATGTTTCACTTCTAGCTTCTTTCCCTTTTTCTCTTCTACTATTATCCTTCATACTTCGGTATGATCTCCACTAACTCTATGACTCGAACCGCTTCGAGCAATTTTGTGTTGCTGGGTTGGGTCATTTCTAATTGTCCCTGGTTCTCGTCGCTAACTGCTGAAGCCTCCGTGTCTACCGGAATAACCCTTTGGCTACTGCTTTCTTTTGACATATAGTCTATTTCGATTATTTTCTTTTCTTATTTTACGTATTTTATAGTATTTGTGTGTATAGTGATTTGTGTAAGGTGTGTATCTTAATTATAATGTGTGTTTGTGTAATTCTGTAGTGTGTGTTACTTAAGTGTTTATACTAGATCAAGTTTGTCCTTGTGTGTCCTTGTGTTCGTGAAATGGAGTATGCAATTGATTAAAATGAATATCTTTCCGATCGTACTTTTCTAATAATATGGTGTGCCGTGAAATGGTTTACTCTTTATTTATAGTTTTTTTTTCAATCGCCTTATGTGCGTGTTTTTTTTATTTACTTAGTGGCTTTACCTTACACGCTGAAGCTAGTCACGATACTGTGCGTTACAGTATCTGTAACCAATTGCGGACAGTCATGTCTCCCTGGTAGCGTTTCTCTCTTCCATCTCCCTGTCACCCCTATGCTAGGCATCCGCACTGTGCGTTACAGTACTTTGCCCTACGCATGTGGGTGGCTGGAACTTGTAGTCGACTCTTCGCTTTTTCCTATTATCACTCCCATGCTAGGCGTCCGCACTGTGCGTTACAGTACTTTGCCCTACACATGTGAGTGACTGGAACTTGTAGTCGACTCTTCGCTTTTTCCTATTATCGCTCCTATGCTAGGCGTCCGCACTGTGCGTTACAGTACTTTGCCCTACGCATGTGAGTGATTTGGATTGCGTATCTTTTAATTTGTACCGCCTCCTCCGCGGAGTCTTATCCCTCATTGCTTTATTCGTTGTCTTTGTGCCCTTTCTTTTCTTGTGCCGGCCCTGTCTCTATGTTGTGTGTGTGTGTGTGTGTCTTCGACCGTTCGATGCTCGACTTGACCCGACAGAGTGTCTAGCGCTGCCTCTGCCGAACCAAGCCGTCGCTGCTGCGGTCCGCTCCGACGACCCGATCATTGGTGCAACTACTCGTACTCTCGACTCTATGATCGTGTCAGCCCCTCGGCTCGCCGTCGAACCGTCAGCAACTGCCCGACTCACCTTCGAACCGCCTCTGCTCGAACCTCACTCGGTCGAACCGCAGCCGGTCGAACCGCAGCCGGTCGAACCGCAGCCGGTCGAACCGCAACGATCGAACCGCTCCCGGTCGGACCGCCGCCGCTCGAACCGCAACGATCGAACCGCTCCCACTGACACTTTTTTCCCGACACTTTTGCACTCTTTTCTCCTCACTCCTCTCTGACAATTTATTTGCATTTTATTTATTTGCATTTGCATTAATTCTGCTCGTTTTGGTCGGAATAACTCGAATCTCCACTGCCCCGGCCAACGTGCCATGCTATCTCTTTTTATTGATTGCCCATTTCACTGCTCACCATTGTATTCCCGTACTTCTCGTTCTCACAATTTGAGGGTTTATTACTTTTTATTTATTTTATTTTCTTGTTTTATTTTCTCCATTTCACGTCACTCTACTCACACGTACATATTTTCTGATATCTTTCCTTACAGGATTGTTAGTGTCGCTATTTTCCAATACATCTCTTGCGTGGTTCTCTCTCTCGCTGTCTCGGTCCTCTAGGGTCCTACTTCCTCCAGATTCCCGTCCTTTAACGAGAGTGTCCGACTGCGCCAGTTATGATCCTAGTGGATCGGTTAAGTTGTTTGGGGAGTTGTAGTTGGATTTGTTTGCGGAATAAAGTACACCCGGAGTGGTTGAGTTTCAAAAGTATTCTGGTTCTATATTTCTTCTTTAGGTTTTCAACTTAATTACAATTTGCTGGTCTTGCTCTTTTGGGCGACAGAGAATCTGCTTACTCCCCATTCCTCAATCGGAACGGATGTTTGGTTGCTGAGGTCTGATATTGTTTATGTAAGTTGAGCTGGTGCAACTTTGTTGCGGAGTCGACGTTGTTGACGTTAAGGCCTGCTATGCTAGCCGAAGTGGTTTCGAGGGCAGGGAGGAGGGTAGGTGCTGAGGTGGTAACTCTCGCGCACTGCACAGAGCAGAGGGTGTTCGAGCGAGAAATAGAATGAGTAGCGTCAGCATCGCCAGAGGAGGTGGGGGAAGCAACTGAAAATTAATTTCTTCATTCTGACTAGAACAATGATCCGATCTGACTCAGATTCGGCAGTCTGATATATAGATCATTCTCTACGATATTGCGTTTTTAGTTTTATCGTATCTTCGTGGGGCCGGAAGGGGGGTGGGCCAAATTTTGAAATACAATTGTAACAGTGTGATATCACATGAGTCTCGAAACAAAATTTGGTTGCTCTAGCTCTTATAGTCTCCGAGATCTAGGCGCTCATAAAGACGGACGGACAGACGGACGGACAAACAGACATGGCTCTATCGACTCGGCTATTGATGCTGATCAAGAATATATATACTTTATGGGATCGGAAAATGTTCTTTCTCTGCGTTAAGCCTAGTACTCAGATCCAAAAAACTGTTTTCTGGCAAACGCATGTCATATAATTCGCTAGCGGCCATGTGGTGTGACCAAAGGTGTGCACTGCATTCAGTACGGTTACACTGCTTAGACAGATGCTTGGTTGTGTTAAAAGTTAATGAAATGCACTTCTTCGGCTGGGGTCGCTCTTCCCCAGGCATATCCTGGGCTCCCCAATATTTTATTGGCAAGGTAGTTTGTCTGACTATCAGCAGCACCAGATAGCGACGCCTCCCGTGCCGACCACCGTGAACAACATGTTTGAAAACCAAATTTGATTTATATTCATGTGCGAGCGAGAAAGAGAATGAATATCGTCAGCAACGCCAGAGAATAATAATAATAATATAATGGCCATAATTATGATCCCAACTGTACCAGATTTGGCAATCTGGTAAATATTGTAATTTTTTACGATACTGCGTTTTTTAAAATTGTGGCTTCCACAGATTTTCGACCTTTGTGAATGCGGAGGGGTTCGTGGCACAATTTGGAAAGAAACTTGATTCAGTGTGATATCAAATGAGTCTCGAAACAAAATTTGGTTTCTCTAACGGACAGACGGACGGACGGACACACAGACATGGCTCTATCGACTCGGCTATTGATACTGATCAAGAATATACATATATACTTTATGGGGTCGGAAAATGTTCCTTCTCTGCGTTACACACATCCACTTTTATCACAAATACAGTATACCCCTTAACTCTTTTTGAGTACGGGTAGAATAAATTATACAAAAAGCCCCATCTGGTCCATCTGAGGGCTAATCAACACGCTCTATTGTTCTTTCACTCATACTTACTGCGCTGAGCCTTTCCACTCGCACTTATTGTAAGCATTGTTAAGGGTCTACTTTTGCAGACGATACCACCTTATATAATTGCATGGCCGGCAATAAAAGAAGGATCGCCAGATCGAATCGGGCAGTCTAACTCGGAAAGCCCTGGCCTAACAAACCAGAATTTTTAAAGCGGTCCTTGTGATAAAGCCTTTCCACTTGTTTTGCCTCTCTTTCTCAGAGTGTGTCCAAACCTCTGATTCCTCTCCAGAGTGTGTCCAAGTCTCTGAATCCTCTCCAGAGTGGGTTCAAAACGCAATATCTTCTCCTCGGAGTGTGTCCGAACATCCACACCAGTCTTCTCCTCGGAGCGTGTCCAAACCTCCGCCACGATCTTCTCCTCCGGAGCGTGTCCAAACCTCCGCCACGATCTTCTCCTCCGGAGCGTGTCCAAACCTCCACAACGATCTTCTCCTCGGAGCGTGTCCGACCCTCCGCACCTAGCTTATCCACGGAGTGTGCTCAAACCTCCGCATCCATAGTCTCGCCAGAAAACCTTCGAGTTACCCGCGACTCCCATCCAACGTAGCAAATAGCCACTTGCGGCCGAGTAACCAATACTGTACGATTAAGAACAATAAAAACCCCTTTTCTATACTACTCACCCTTGATTTCTTCTTGAACCGAGGTAGAGGTGGGCGCGGGCCGGGCCGGGCTTCGTGTCCCGCGGGCCTCGTCATGAAAACTGCGGGCTTCGTGCCTCGCACGAAGTCGTGTGGGCTTCGTGCGTTAGCCAAAAGCCCGCTAGGCCCGAAGAGGTATATTTTTGGTATATTTTGAATAGTATATTTGGATAATTCCGAATATTGTAGTGACGCTTGTTGTAGAGTAATAAGGAGATGTAGCAAATTTAGGTACAAATAGTTAGGTACCCAGAATAGGGAACAGAACGGGAACACTCTGGAAAAAGTACCACCAGGGAAATTTATCTCCGTGCATGGTTCACTCAATTGGAACCCCAAAATCTTAAAGCAAAGGGAAATGAAGGAGAGAGTTCTGGAGTTGAGCGTTTTAAAAGGAGTACGCCGTTAAGTCGAAAATGGAGGTTGGTCGATCCGAATGCTGTAACTGGGGTTCCAAGGCCTGCTCATAGCAAGCATCGTTCTTTTTGAAGGAATCTAGTGGTGAAGGCAGACTTGATTTTACCAGTCTAATAAAATAAAAAAAAAAAAGCAAAAAAAAATAATTTTTATAAAGTGAATAAGCCGGACGGCAGCCACAACATACGTACATATGTATATACTGCCAGTAAGGGCCACTGCTTGCATTAACAACGAAAAAGAAACAAAAGTGAAAAGTGCCAAAAGACTACCCGCTGGAAGTCTTATACCCGCGTGGTTTCGGCAGGGAAGTTGATTCAATTTGATTTTGCAGATTGGCGGTTACTACTGGACCCCAAATTTGGGCAATTATTGGCCGTTTGGAAAACCCGTTGACCATGGGCCGTTGACCTAGTACGAAAGCTCCAACATATATAAATTCCCTTTTTATTAGAGCGGACGCTCTCACGGCGGGATCTCTGCTCCCCACTCACTGACTGCACCCAGGCAAAAATTACCCTCGCTCGACCTAAAAGCACAGAGGGGACACGAAGAAAAGAAGAGCAGCTCAGCAGTCATATTGCGGTAGCGATCGGTCGGTCGAGACAGAAAAATGTGGAGTGATTTCGAATTCGGGGAAAATCGTCGTATGCATTTACTTTTTTGATCTCGGACTTCTACAATAGGAGTACCCAAAGGAAGACCCGGCTTCAGCGCCTAACAGTTCCCAATCTTCCCAGCCCAATTATGTATATAGCCTTAGTAAAATAGTGATTAAATTTTTTTTTGCATAACTGAAGCAAAGCTCGGTGAAGAAAAGTGTCGGTATGAAGGCAGAAGTGTAAATTTTCGTTAAAGGTCGATCATATGTGTCGCATGAGGAGAGCGTGCGTTTTTTTTGCAGGAAACCTTGCAGCAGCCCATGGAAGCGCTTTCATCGGTGGATCAGCAATTATATTTATCTCGTAAAATCTGTAAGTTGAACCAACCAATATTAATTATATTAAGACAAAAAAAAAACAACAAAGAAAAAAACTAATTTTGGGTATTGCCAAGTCTCTTCGCTTAAGAGAGGCTATTCTCTCTCTCCCATGCCCTTCTGGCGCACATATACGCCTAGGCAGCGCTTTTTAACGGCACTATTGGCCGCTCTTAAGAACCTAGACACAAAAGGGAAGATGAGAGGCAGTGCGCTGTGATCTCGTTTTCGTTGTCTGCTTTGGGTTTGCTTATGCGCTTTCATTACCGGAATTTTTTGCACTGACCTGCGCAACTGATCATATCAAAACAGTTTGAAATGAATTTTTTTCTTGTTATGCATGTAAGATAATCTGGAAATTATGTGTATAAATTCTCAAAAACTATATTAATTTTCTTCATTATATATATATCATTTTATTATAAATTCTTTAGCTATTAATTAGTATATTTAAATAATACACCCATATCATTTTAATTAATATTTTATTATTTTCTATCGAAATGGTTCCTAATATTGTGAAATCCTAAATATAGCGTGTAAGATGAATTGGTGCTAGACTTATTATATGGGGGGAGCCATGAATCGACGTAATATGGGAGTAGGTTAGATAGAGTGGTTGTTACAAGGATCATCGGCCACTAAATAGGTCTTGCGGAAAAGATGATCATGGTAGGGTGGGCAATTAGCTGTTGTTAGAACACCAACGCAGCAGAACAACCAACGCAGCTGTGCCAGAACATCAGGCAGTGCAGTATCTGTGACATAGTCAATAGTAGTCAATGTTCTCTTTTTTTCTCTTCTTTTCTCTTCTGTCTGATGGATCGATCTAGTGTTCGGATTAAACCAGCACGCGAATTTTTTTTATATAATTATATATGTACAAGGCGAGCAGGTAGCACCGTGGTTTTTTTTACCCCCCCAATCCGACGACAGTAGAAGCCGGAACAAGCGCGTGCTCCTCTGGTCGCTACACTAACAGCAGCTCGTGGTGTCAACATGTATTAACGTCATATGTTACAATATATCTGAGGGTCGGACTGTATTTGATCGATAATTTCGCAGTCACACTACTTGTCTTCTTCGTTTCCAGCAAACGACAACATATCATCTATCAATCAACAATGTCAAAAGAAAAAATTCAAAACGGGCCGGGCCGGGATCTTCTTACATATGACCGGGCCGGGCCTATTCGGGCCTAAAAATTTCATTTCGTGTTCGGGCCGGGCCTAAAAAAAGAGGCCCGCGCCCATCTCTAAACCGAGGTATCTCTTTCAGCTACCACAGCCAGAAACCTAACAAAACCTAAGCCCGGCGCGGAGAGCATAGCCCGGCCGAAGCGACGTCGCAGTAGCGCCCGAGCAGGTTGTGGTAGTGTTGAGTGAAAATCTCTAATATGGTCAAGATGGAAAGGCAGCACAGGCAACACAGGCAACAAAGCACTGATTCTATTCGCAGACAGAACGGATCATTCCAAAGCAGTACTGGAAAGACTGCAACAGCTGGAGAACAACAAAACAATATCACCAAAATCGACGCTAGCCAAGGCAAAAATGGACGACCCACAAGCAGTTATTTAATTGATTTTGTTCATTGAGGAAAAATCATGTCGGGTAGTGTAATCATAGCGAATTTACAAGTGTTTTTATTTAGAAGCGGAGGAATTCGTGGGGTTTTACAATACATATACTATTTCTATATCATAGGAACTTCAAAGGAAAACTGTGAGGCTGGACCATACAAAATCAAGCGTGAATACTCAAATGTTTGGCAGCATTTACAGAGATCCAGCGACAAGCAAAGTGGAATTTGCAATTACTGCGTTAAATGTCTCAAAACAACAGGTAACACGACGAATCTGAATGATCACCTGAAACTAATGCATCCTAATAATGCGACTGTAGAAATAAAAACCTTCACCAACAATGGATGCATTCTTGGTTCGAGAACTTCCGTAACGGAACGAGACGAAAGGAAAAAATTGATAGCGTGTAGCACGAATGATCGCAATGGACATGCAACCGTTTAGTGAAGTCAATGATTTCGTGAGTTGTTTAAAGAAATTGACCCCCACTACAAATTACCTAGAAAAACCCATCTCCGTAACGTAGTGATTCAAAACGCACATGCAGACTTGCAAACAGAACTTAAATTTGCCTTGGATTGCGTGGCGATCACAGCCGACGGATGGACGTCCATGGCAAATAATACCCCGCGCGCCCGTACCATGAAGCGTCAAGCAAAAATTGAACGAGCATTCGTTCCTCATGCAGCATCTTGGTATTGTATAGTCTTTGATAGAACTTTGAAGTTCTCAAAAACGCTGACTGAAATGCAGCTATAAATCTGACTCAGGTACTTTGTAGCTTCAGCTTAACCCTTTCAAGACCGAATTAAAGTGGGGGGTTAAAAAAAATATTTGAGGTCATATTACTATTTATATGACCACAAATAATAACCAAAAAAAAATTTCAAAGTCCTACGTATCCTGGTTTGTCCTTACCGAAATGTTGCCTCTAGGCAAAATTGGGCCGGAGTGGTATATTTTATTAAGTTCTATTCCTAAAATAAAATTGGATAGATCGAAGAAAGGCATGTTTTTTTATTCATAATTCATTTATTCAAATTTTTAGATAATTGATTTACTTTGAAACTTAATCTGCATTTTCTAAATTCTCAGCCATTTATAGCAGATTTAACATGTAATGTTCTTATACTTTTACTGAAGTATGGTACGTTACGAAGCAATTTTTTTGGGGATTTGTGCAAAGGTAGACGTCACACTTGGAACATTTGAAGCAAGGAAATCCTGTCTTGCATAGTCTGCATCTACCTTTTGAGCTCCATTGAATCCAATGTGCGATCTGATTGCTTTAGAAGGTTCGTGAACATACATCCTTTTACATGTAGGAGTTGATGAGTCTGATATACAGTAGGCACACCGATTATTCGGACACTCTTGTCAGTCTAGTTTAAGAACCTATAACTTGGCGTGCGGTTAAGTTAAACAGAGAAAGTTAATTTTATATCAAAGATCAACATTTCTACTATCTGTTGACAAAAAATATTAAAATTTTTTACTATGGTTTTCTTATAAACATTAACTAAAGCAAAAAAGTCACTTTTTACGCACATAAATTATTCGGACAGTCGTTATGTTTTTCAAGTAATATTTGAATATTACAGATAAAAATAAAATAGAATTTTTTTTTGCCACATTCATTCTTTATGATTTCTATAAGTCCTCGGCACAGCTTTTCCCCAAAGGTATTAGTGCCCTGTGCATTAATATTGACCCACTAAACAAGCAGAGCCATTTTCAAGGATTCTTTCGATCAAATTTTTGGTTTCCGTATCCTTTT
The DNA here is from genome assembly GCA_035043285.1 of Drosophila subsilvestris. Taxonomy (NCBI): domain Eukaryota; kingdom Metazoa; phylum Arthropoda; class Insecta; order Diptera; family Drosophilidae; genus Drosophila; species Drosophila subsilvestris. Next base: position 714,580 of record JAWNNB010002181.1, on the reverse strand, counting down.
TCCAAATTTCTGCAAACATGCTTCATGGAACTTCAGTCAGGGAACTGGAGCTGAGTTTTCAGCTGGTTGCAGTGGAAAATGAGCAAGATATGATCAAATAAAGATGCATTTTTTCGGTATTTTTTTGGCTGGTACAAGACTGTCTTCGGATTATGCCCAAATTTAATGGCACATGGATGCAATTTGTCGCTCAAACTATTATAGTTCATATCCTTGCTAATTTTACTAGTAATGAAGACCATTCGTACTGCTCCATTTGCACCTATACACCCATAAACTATTATGTTCCTTCAGCCATGCACTACAGTTGGTATCCCATTTTTCTTATCGAAGGCTTAATTTACTTTTCGTAAAGTCCATCAATCCAAAATGTGTCCTATTTGGATTCACCAGTTCAATCACATACTCCATAAATGTATTTGGCTTTGTGTTCCTCCAAAAGTCTTGTGATGGAGAGTTGCTCAACCTTGGCCTCCAGGGCTACAATCCTCTTGGCACCTTCGTCAAGGGCCCTGTCGTGTTGTCTGTTGCAGAAATATGTAGTTCTTGGAGAGTTGGTTTTGAAGCCGCTGGGCCAATGTGGCCGTTAATATGTTGGCCGTGTTGATCACTGAGCGGAGTCTGGGACTTTGGCGACTCTGGACGCTTGTAGTGGAGTGAGCCTGACTAATGGTGGTCTGCTGTTGATTCGGCTGCACTTGTTGGTCCATCTGCTGGTGATGATGGTGTTCCTGCTCCTGCTGAATTGGTGGTTGCTGATCCAGTTGATTGGTATGTATTGAGTGGTGCTGGCAGTCGGGTGTGTTGAACAGGCCAGCGATTAGCGACAAAGGCTCCGACTCAGACTGGTCGCCTGGCACGCTTTGTGCCCCTTCGAATTCGGGTGAGGACGATGAGCTGGGCCTCTCGCTTGTTTGTTTGGGCGATGTATGTGCTGTTCTGCCGGGCGACTCTGCAGGCGATGTTGACTGCGACGATGATGAGGAGGAGGATGTGTCTGTTTCCTTCTCTGATGTTGTTGTGTCGCGTCGCGACTGTTGTTGCTGGCGATGCAGGTGTTGCTGCATCTGCTGCTGAGCTGGTTGCTGGGGCTCTCTATCCAGCTGGCTGGGCTGTCTTCCCTGTGTCAGTGCCTGACGGATTATTATCAGTCGGCGCTCTTCTCTGATGTTATCCGGGCATCCCTTGTGTGCACTTATGTGTAGCCCCTGGCAGTTGGCACATTTTGGAGTTACGTGCCTTGGTTTGTGGCACACAGTAGTGGGATGACGAATGAAAGTCTGCAATGGTCACGGGTGTGGCCCAGTGCCTGGCATCTATGGCAGTGTGGTCAGGTGAAGTACCTGGAGGTGTTGTTGGTACTGTTGGGTGACAATGACGGCTTCGAATGGGATTGGTGGATTTGCCGTGGAGGCATAGATGTTTGTTGAGGGCATGTCCCCCTCATCAGTGGCTGCACGAATGAATGGGGCAATAAATCCTTTAATGGCCAGCTCGTCTCGAATTCAGTCTGTTTTAGTGGCTTGGGGGAGGCCTCTAATCTTTATGTTTAGGCCTATTTCCTCCCTACGATCCATCCTCAGTTTGATTTGTGGTGGTGACCGTATCAGTGTTACGTTTTCAATTCTCCGCAGTTGTAGCTTCTCTTTCGGTGGTTGTTTTTGGTTTGACTGTATCGGTAGCTGTATATGCTGGAGGGAGCGCGTCTCTGCGATCCTCTCTGTGCTGGCGCTGCCATAGCTGAATTCACCACGAAGCTCTCCATGCTCTTTAAAGCTCGCACACCCACGCACTTGCTTTTGTGATTTGTGATTTGATAAAATCCGCTATTTTCGACTCTAGAGCAGGGGTCGGCACCCAGACTCACACATTTTTTTGGTGCGTTTGTGTGCGACGACATCAGACATTTCTCTGCCGCTGCGAAAGCCGAGCAATTGTCCATAGGGCACGAATGCTGCGCTGCCGCTGCGAGCAGAATTACGAAGTTTTGTTCATAGCCCGTATCTGGCTTCTCTGCCGCTACGTCAGCCGGGCAGAATTACGAAGTCTTTACTCAGTAAGTGTGCCGACTGCGCTGCCTAAAATGTTTCCCTATGCACAGTGTATATGAAGCTGCCGACCTCTGCTCTAGAGCAGGGGTCGGCAACCATACTCACACATTTTTTTTGTGCGTTTGTGTGCGACGACGTCAGACATTTCTCTGCCGCTGCGAAAGCCGAGCAACTGTGCATAGGGCACGAATGCTTCGCTGCCGCGGCGGGCAGAATTACGAAGTTTTGTGCATAGCCCGTAGCTGGCTTCGCTGCCGCTACGTCATCCGGGCAGAATTACGAAGTCTTTACTCTGTACGTGTGCCGACTGCTCTGCCTAAAATGTCTCCCTATGCACAGTGTATAGGAAGCTGCCGACCTCTGCTCTAGAGTCTCGACCTCGGCCAGCATGGTATTTGCTGTCGAGGCGGACAGTTAACAGTATCCAGGCCCGTTTTTAGTCAGGTTCCATACCTGGTCGGTAATGTTCTGGTCAGGCTGAGAGTGGGTCGCAATCCGCCACGCTGGTGTGGGACAAAAGCCATTTCTGTGTCCGTTGGCAGGTCTGGGGATGGCGACCATCATCCAGGGTATGCTCAGCTGGCGTTGGCAGGGGGGAACCCGATCATAGTATGGCCGCATAGGCGGCAATGATGCCGCTGTTGGTGGTGTGGCGATGCGTTCCAGAGAGGGGCGGCGGGTCTGCACTTGGCATTTGTATGCTTTCCGCTGCTGCTGTTGGTGTTGAAATTGGTTCTGTTAATATACCATAGTCGCTGTTGCCATTGGAGGGAGCGTAGTTGTAGGTGATGTTGGTGGTGGCGGTAAGATTGGCTGCATGAGTCTCCTTTCCATGGCATCTGGAGCGGTCGGTATTAGTGGCGTTGTTGGAGATGAAATCGCTGATGATGGTGTTGTTTCTCCAATTGAGGATGTAGTTTCTGCAGTCGATCTTCTTGGGCTGCCTCTAGAGACTCCATAGCTGTGTTGGCTTCTTCTTCTGCCTCGTCTGGCGGTGCCTGTAGTAGTAGTTGGTTGAGAACCTCGTGGCATCTTGGGTGTCTTCGAGGTTAGAGGCGACGGTGCCAGACTTGGAGGTTGGAGACGGCGTAGGCGCTACTCACACACACGGGTACACACGCGCTCGCTGGTGCGCAACCGCACGCCGACGATGGAGAAATGGCTGCCAGATTTTTTCGTTTGATTTCGCCTACAGTGACCTAAGGCTCTGCTCCACCATTTTGCAACGCATTTAAATTGGTTTCAGTACAGATTTTACAAAGAATTTCGTCATCAAAGTACTTGTAAAAGTTTGATATTCGTTCCATGGTGACTGAACCATTGATGGACCTTTGCCATGAATGGTTTGCTTCTTTTCCATTTGAAAATTTTGTTCTCCACCTCAAATTATCTTGATTTACTTTTTCGAAAATTTTCTCCACCGTTTCATCACTAAGTTCTCGATCACTGTCTTCGCCTTCACTCCTCTTCAGCAATACAACTTCAATAGTGTTTCCATTGGCAACAACATCATGCGTTGTGTTTTCTATCAAATTTTCCAATGTCTCAGTTGAGTCGTTATCCTCTTCATTTTCTCAACATTGTGTTTGAAAAAATCCAGAGACGAAACTAAACACGTTTCGGTCACAAATTTGTTTTCTATTCACTTACCTTATTTAATCCACCAAAAACAATTTAGTTTATATCTGAATTATAAATTCAGTACAAATGACTTTAGTTCACAATCACTTTTTTATCAATTTTTTCGGCATCTGTTCTCGCCCTACAAGCGACACTAATACTGAAAAGTCCAAACTTCTAACTGCGCGATTTCTAGTCAGGGATAAGTAGAACAGAATCACCACACAGTGCTGCCAACTTTTCATCAGGAAAACGAGAAGGAACGTGAGTCGCTTCTAGTCGCGACTCTACTTTTATACCCGAACTCAGTCAGTATATAAATTTGTGAGCTTATAATGGAAATTAAAAAAAAATTTTAATTTTACATTTTTTTGCTACATCTGTTAACTACATCTACATTTAAAATGTAGATAATACATCTAGTACAAATATTCTACATCTACCATTTAGATTCTACATCTCCTTCGCTAGGGGTTGCTCGCGCATTGAACAGGGCAGAGTGTGTGCGAGCGAGAAAGAGAATGAGTAGCGTCAGCATCGCCAGAGGAGGTGGGGGAAGCAACTGAAAATTAATTTCTTTGTTCTGGCTATAATAATGATCCGATCTGATTCAGATTCGGCAATCTGATAGATATGGTCATTCTCTACGATACTGCGTTTTTAGTTTTTTCGTATCTTCAAAATTGTGGCTGCCACAGATTTTCGTCATTTGTGAAGGCGGATGGGGGCGGGCCGAAATTTTAAAATACATTTGTAACAGTGTGATATCACATGAGTCTGGAAACAAAATTTTGTTGCTCTAGCTTCTATAGTCTCTGATAACGAGGCGCTCATCACGACGGACAGACGGACAGACAGACAGACAGACAGACAGAGACTCGGCTATTGATACTGATCAAGAATATTTATGGGGTCGGAAAATGTTCCTTCTCTGCGTTACACACATCCACTTTTACCACAAATACAATATACCCCTTAACTCTTTTTGAGTACGGGTATAAAAAGCCATTTCTGACTTGTACAAGAAAACAAAAAAAGCTGAACAATTACAGAAAAAAGCCAAAAAAAACGTAATTTTTTGGTTTACCAATTTTTTTTATTTCTGTAGTATTTTATAGGGTTTTTACTGTAAGACCGCCATTAATTCGTCTAACTCAGCGTAATTGTCTACAGGAACGCAATTGTACGACTTGGTCGTACCAATCAAGCGAAGATAATTTTTTGGCACATCATAATTGAAACAGCATTTTCCCAGTCTTCGTAGGCCATACCTATACAGTTAGATACAAATTAGTAATATCCTTTTACTTCCAATAATACTTTACCTAATGCACAGAATGCTGTTGGTCGTGCTCAAGCTCATCGAATTTCTCTACTTCGATTTTACCAGATTTACCTGGCTAAAAACTCGCTCAATTTCCGCGTTCGACCACGGTAGACCACGGTAGCTTAAAGTGTCGTAAAAATAGTTGACTGTTGTGTCTATATTCGATAACGAGTGAAGAAAGGACCAATCAACTTGCGAGAGATGTAGGCATATATCGGTAAAATTAGTAAAATTAGTTTTGCGAAAACACTTTGTTCGACTTGTTGATGGTAAAAAGGTATTATTACTCAAGAACTCGACAACTATGGATAACTTTGGATGATAGGGATCTTCAGGAAAAGATAACATAAATGTGTAGACTTTGGTCACACTTAACAATATCTTATATTTTTCCGTTTTATATTCATTTCAGGTTATGATCGTTGAATTTAAAGATATACATTTCATTTCGCAACCATATTTTTAAAATGCAGAAATGCAGTTCCTATTCAGTTTTAGTCTCTTTGCGATACCTGCGATTTTCACACCGCTTTCATGCATTCCTTTTATAGTTATATTTTTATAAATTGGTTGTTGGAATTTGATCAAATGTATACATATTCCAAGCAAAGCAAAAGCAAAACTGATTAAAAATGCCAAATGCAACTTAGCACAGGATAAATTTCCGGATAGAGGATGTTTTTCCTGGATCCTATAAAACAGGATGTCCGGTCTCCTAGTTTATTTGCACATTGTTAAACCTTAAACAATAAACAATACGCTACAAGTAGCTGACTCCAAGTACTAGCGTTATATACAAAATATTTATTTTAACCGTACACGAAGAGCTAAGAGGTACAGACATATATTAGATTTGTGGTAGAAATTATGTACATTTGTAACGCAGAGAAGGAAAGTATATATATTCTTGATAAGCATCAATAGAAGAGTCGTTATAGCCATGTCTGTCTGTCCGTCCGTCTGTCTGTCTGTCTGTCCTGATGAGCGCCTAGATCTCAGAGACTATAAGAACTAGAGCAACCAATTTTTGTTTCCAGACCCATGTGATATCACACTGCCTCAAGGGTATTTCAAAATTTCACCTCGTTTCTTTCCGCCACCACAAAGGACGAAAATCTGTGGCATTCACAATTGGAGTGGCTATGGTGCAATGCGTTTGTGTACGTAGACAGCAGGTAAAACGGAACATTAAATTGGTGCCAACTACTGTAATATGTTATCATTTTAAAATTTCCCTGTGCAGACAATTCTCGCCAACATTGGTTATGGGCCCAGTCTAACAGCGTAAACAAAATAATAAAAGATGAGTCATAGTTCCAAAATAGAGAAGCTCAATGAGAAAAATAACGATGTATGGAGTATACAGATACGAAGTATATTGGTCCATCAAGAAATCTGGAACTACATTTGTACGTACATATGTATGTGGAAAACAAGAAATCCATTCGGAAAATTCAAAATCAGTTTTGTCTGATGAAAAAGCATTGGCATGCATAATTTTATATGTGAATACTTCTCAACTGAACTATGTATGTCAAGAATTGTAAAACAGCCAAAGAAGCTTGGGACATATTACGCGAAGTTCACGTGCCGACCGGTCTAATTATAAAAAACTATTGAACATGAATCTGGAAACAAACGGTGTTATGTCAGAGTACATAAACAAATTGACAGAAATCGTGAACAAGCTGGCCGAGGTTGGCATTGATCTAAATGACGAATTAAAAGTTTTATAACTATTGACAAGTTTGAGCTTTGAGTATGAACATTTCGTGGTTGCAATGGAGACGCGGGATTCGCTGCAGATGCTGGAAGTGATCAAGGTTAAGTTGCTAGCAAAAGCAAATAGAATGGAGAAAAGTAATGATAAAACAGACAAGCAACTAGCCTTCTATGCAGGCACATACAAGGGATACATCGACAATCGAGATATGAACAGCCAACAGAAAGAAGAAACAAGCGTAAAGAAGAGCTAAAAAATTACTGAAATATGCTTCAACTGTGGAAAGCGCGGACACCGATCAGTCGAGTGCAAATTAAAGAAACAACAGAAGGAAAAGCAGAACGAAAAACAGAACATGTTCTACGCGGTATATTCGGCAATGCACAAAGAATAATTAGAACGCGAAGAAACGTGTTAGTCGCTTCTAGTCGCGACTCTACTTTTATACCCGTACTCAGTCAGTATATAAATTTGTGAGCTTATGATTGAAATTTTAATAGAAACTTTAAATATATTACATTTTTCTGCTACATCTGTTAGCTACATCTACATATAAAATGTATTTTATACGGGAAAAGGGGCGGGGCGAAATTGATTAAGCTTTTAAGTTCAAATTTGAGAATTTTTGCAGTATTTTTCACGAAATTTTGACTTTAAAAGAAAAGTCAAGAAAAGTCGACAACAAATTATTTCTTGGCAAACATATTTGGTTTTAGATAGACGCATTAATTAGGCGTCGTTAAAGGTATTGTTCGTTAAAATGTATGGAGAAACAGTGGAGCTACAATTCGTTAACCAAACACAAAAAATTTAAAAAATTATAAAAAAAATACCTTTTTGAAAATGCGGCACAGCTGCCAATTGGGAACAAAGCAAACGCATTCCGGAAGTTGGGCTCGCAACCGACTTTTCCTGAGTTTTAAAAGTCAAAATTTCGTGAAAAAATATTGCAAAAAATTATCAGATTTTAACTTAAAAGCGTAATATCTTCCAGACGTTAAGCTGCAGCTACAACGTGTCTGGGTCTGATTTATAGTAGCTATTGTCAGCTTTTCAGAACTGCAATGTAACATGCAACCAAAAATAAGATACTTAAGTTATGTAAAAAATAGAAGCACTACCTTTGAAAAATAAAGCCCGATTTTAAAAAGTTCTTTAAAAAAAAACTAAAGCATAAGAAAAACCATAATTCTTTAAAAATTAAAAATCCCGAAATCTTTTAGAAAAAGTCATTTAGGGCCACAGCGGAAATGTCGTGTTGAGTAGTGTTACCAATCGCTGATCGGTTCTTTAATGTACCTAGCTATTTCTACACACCTTGACATTGTACACTCCGTCAGCAAACTTGCGCAGCGTAACAGTGATCCACATGTCGAAAATGAGTCAACTGCAAAACTATTGATTTAAAGATACACTTTCGATAGAATGGAGAACCATTGTGGATACACTGGATATAGTTTCTATTATGGAGGCGCAGCATTTTCATGGGAGTCAAACAAGCAGGGATTGGTGGGACTTAGTAGTACAGAGGCTGAATACATATGTCGCCCTGTCTGCAGCAGTAAAGGATGTGACCTATCTTCGTAGACTTTTGGAGGAGATTGGCATATAGACATAAGGCACCATCACATCAGAGAATTTGTATCGAAAAATGTAATTTCAATTAACTATGTATTAACTAAAGAAAATGTAGCTGACATATTTACGAAGAACTTACAAAAAGAAAAGCACCATAAGTTTATAAAATACCTTTGAATGTATAATTAAGAAAAATGTAAATGTTCAGTTTAACTTGAGAAGTGTTGAAATTATTCAAGTTAAACTACGATTTATCATACTCGATATAATATGTTCATCTAGAAGTTTAAAGAGTTCCATCTCTATCGTATATTCTTATGTATTACTCTTTTCACTTTATTTCTGACTCTTCTCGTCACGCCAACATAAAACACATGTACGGTAGCACAGCAGAAGCGCCTTTTCCTGTACCTGTAAGATAGGGCCGTGAAGAGCCCTGGGTTAAGCTATCCGAAGACTGAGACTATCCCACTGACTATTTCGTGAATATATCGACTCGGCTTCGAGTATTGAAGCTGATCGAGAATGTGTATACTTTATGAGTTCAGAAACACTTTCTTCCCTATGAGTACCCAGTATAAAAATCCACTGCGGACAATGGGGATGTATGACGCTGGAAATATAACATTCCACAAATGAACATGCACCATTAAACATTTATTTGACAACGGATCGCTGAGCTATTGACCGAAATTCGGGTGGATGGAGGCGACATTATCATACAGAATCGTCCTAGTTGTCTTGGTCTAACACCCTCGTCGCCATCGCTGTCCAAGTTCGCAGCACGTTTTTGGCCATGTCCAGTCAGGGCGCGGGCACTGGAGCAGATTGGCCCGGCTAATCTCCTCTGTAAGATAAACAAACAGTAACACAATCATTTCTGGAGAAGAATAAAAAGGGGAATGTTCTTACTTTAACTGGGCGCTTGACTATGACTTGGAAATTCGAACTTGAAATTTACGACTACTGGCTGATTTTTGCAATTGCTGCGATGCGTTGAAAACTAACAAAAACTAAGAAAACATAGTGTGGATTGGGGAGGCAGAAGCTTCCTCACCTTATCAGGAATGACTGTGTTATTTTCTCCGTCAGCCACGAAACGGGTGCGGAGCACAGGGCGCCATAAAAGGTGTACCCAAGAGAGATGATCATCACTATATCTCGCAAGCAGCTAAGGCGTACAGCATTGAGCTCCTGTGTCGGTTGCACTTGAGTGCTTCTCGATACTTGACGGCGCCCCGACTTAATTTGGATGGCTTTTGAAGTTTGCGAAGCTTGAGAGCCCATAAATTGAGTCTGGATCGACTTTGTGGCATGAGGGCACTCAATCACAGTCTGGGTTTCCTTGCAGACGGACTTCTTAGCGATGAAGGTGAAATGCTCCTGGGTTAGATCGTAGTACGGCGGCGGTGTCTCATCCTTCAGCCAAGGTAGATCTTCGTTTATCAATTGTAGTAGTGGACCATCAACGATGTTTAGATCAGGCAGTGGAGTGTCCAGGACGGTTTCTTCTTTAGGCTGGCTCATTTTAGTTTTTTTGTATTTAAAGTTCGGCAAGGAATGAAATCAAACCTTTGTTGATTGTTTTCTCAGTTTTACTCAGTTTTTTCGGACTATGAAACGGAATGACAAGAAACACCTGGTAACCCAAGCACGTGCATAATTTTGAATATCCGTAATACCTGTAATCCTGAAGAGTGGAGGAAACCAGGGAGCTGTTCCATCATTGTCCGTTGATGCGACTAAATAAATGTCTTTCACGGCCACCCAACATGCACAGGCAGTGTATGTTTGGAAATCGTATAATATAATCCCGAGATACGAAATTCTTCTTAACTTCTTATTTTGAAAGCATTGATAACGCTTAATATAGTTTAAGCGCCGATATTACCATCGGTCAAAATTAACAAAGGGACAATCCCCATGGAAGAACAATTTATAGAAGCGAACGAAAGTTTCTTAGCCGTCGCAAAGCTATTTCAGAATTAGACCTCTTGAAGAAGGAGCCATCTGCACGTATAGCGGGTATTATGGCAGGTGGAGTTTGCTTAAAAAACACGGGCAATATATTCGTATTCGTAAAAATATTACTTTCTATAGGACTGGAAACCTGGAAACGCAGTTGATTTTCGCTCTGTTATCGCTGTAAAAACCCGCTATAAACTGCTTGCAAATTTCAAAAGCTGCGTGGATCTCTCCACAGTATCTATCCATAACCATCGTTTCAGCTACCTTAACCATGACTATTTTAACTTGTGCTCCGGAACCTATTATGGCGTTAGAACTAAAAATCATCGTCAATGATACAATTTAGGCGAGGAAATTGATATTCGAGTATGCAACTGTTTGCATTATTTGTGCCTTCTTGACAGACCTGTCGTGTTGGTAGTTGCTAACAGTTTGCGTTGACAGCTGGCACAGAAGTGTCAAGCAGTAAAGTGAGCCCTGGCTGGGGTGGGATAGACATACATACATATGTACAGCATAGCCTGGTGTTTATTGGGTTTCTTAAGTGATTACAAAAATACAGTACTAACAACGCACTCACACACTTTTTCAACCATACACAATCACACACGCGAACAGTGAAGAACGGGGCTCCTGGGCAGGCAGCCTTCACTGTATCTCCTCGGTGATGAGCTTCTTGAGGGTGCACTCGCCAGCCCCGAGCTTGTGGATAATGGCCAGGATGTCCTCGCGATAGCGGTCCTTGTGTGCCACCTCCTCGGCCGTGTACTGGTCCGCGTCGAATCGGGTCATGCGCCAGATCACGTTGAGTTTAGCCTCGATAAGAACGTAGTTCGAGGGCGGACAGAATCGCGGACACAGATCGTTGATGAAGTGTATCATGTCGGGAACGCTGCACGAGTTAATCCGATTGTTGATGGTGTTCAGGGCAAAGTCCTGATATCGGGCCATCTTCGAATGGGGAAAGACGTTCTCGCAAGTCAGGCATCGCCAGTCTGGCTGCAGGGTCCGGGTCTGAACGGGTATCACCAAGCCCCGACAGCCCTGCTCTCGGCAGAACAGCGCCGACAGATACGTTCCGTTCTCCTGCAGAGGGCGAAACAGAGAGACGGATTGGATTTAGTGCGGTTCGATAACGAAATGGCTGGCTTGTATTGAGATTTCTGTTAAGTAGGGGAATTGGGTTCGCTGACCGCCTCTGTCACTTCACGGCGCAGTTCATTCAACTGAAATCCGAAATTTTCGGAACATTGCTGAACTCCAATTAGAATTGAATGTTTCATGCTTACATATGTATGTAAATATTATTAACTGAGGGGAGTCAAGGAGGAGTTTAGTACTGTCAATATACATGTATGTATGTATCTTTGTATCTCTCTTTTTAAATCCAGAAAATTTAAATCCATATCGTTTTAGTATATGTATAATGTAGATTTCATCGACATAGTCAAGAGAAATCTTTTAAGTTAATGGTTAAGCATGTACTTATACTTATACTAATCGAAGGGTAAGTAAGGGATCAAGGAGACTCTGTGTTATGTTCCCGCTCATGTCTTACGCCAACTTGACGACCCCCTTGGCGCCACTCCTGCCAAGTGCATGAAATATCATAGAGCTAATTTAATTAGGGAACACATTTTTGTCAGGTGGCCTGGCCTGCCAACGCCAGAGGCCATTATTCAACTTATCCCACAGAAAGAGCAGCATGACCACATCATAATGAGCAGATATAGATACGAGTATATGTATTTATATTTACTTATGTGTGCACGTATGCATATGTGTATGTATGTATATACCCCCCTCTAGCATACACTCGTATAGGGAGATAGAAAGAAAAGCAGCGACGTTGACATCCAACGTTGGCCAAGAATATATTCTGTTGAATTTCATGCAAAAATATTTGTTCGAAATTTTAATAATTGCTTTATAAGTTTGGGCTTTTGGCCTCTACTAGGGATTTCGTTTCGAGGGCCATGCCATAGATAGAGTCTTGTGTCGATGGAAAGAGAACGTTAAGCTATAATATTTTGAGTGTTCAGCATTATCCATTGAAACCATTTTGAAAAAGGATAATCAACTTATCTGAAAATTCAGCGAAGTTCTTAAAGATTCTTAGAAAGGAGAGCTTCCATCAACAAAATGCGATTATGGGGTTAAAAGCTTGGAGTATTTTTAGAGATTAAAGCTTCCGATGCTTTCAAGCTCACCATAATCCGGACACTCAGCAGAAAAATCTTCCTATAACTCGACAAAGACTGCTTCAGTGTCCTGCATACAAGGACTCGTGCACGCTATACTCGTAGTTTCAAGAGTAGCCAAGAGCCGAGCTGAGCTGAAGACTCTTATAAAATTTGTTTTAGCCAGCATTAGCTTGCCACAATGCGCACCCTGCCGACTAAGTTGATAGATAATCTGATAGTTACAAACATAAATACATATACAATTAAATCTGTTTGTCTATCTGTTTATATTATTCCATTCTCTGAGTGGAAAAACTCTTTATGAAATGTTGCCTCTACATATGTACATATATATGTACATATGTATGTTATTGTTTAAAAACATCATTATTCATTTGCTCGAATTTGGACGTATCGGACATCTACAAATATCATATAGCTGCACTAGGAACAGACAATCAAATGAGAATTAATCATTTGTTTGACTATGTACATTTCGGCTCCCCTTTTGGCTATAGTGTGCGCGCCCCAAAAAAAAATAGTGGCCCTCCCCCGGTTCCTTTTGGGGATGCACCTACTCACAGTATTGTCGTTGCACCTGGTACAATCACACATGAAGTGCTTCGTCATCTTAAGGAAGATGCCGCGCGTGAGGTTGCCCCAGAGAATCTTGGTATAGGTGGTGGTAATCTCCCCGCCCTTGGGTATGTCTCTGGCTGCCCGCACCACGGCCAGACGCCCGTTGTCGAAGTAGTGGCTGGCGTTGGGGGTGCACTCGTGGTTCATGATTGCCGTTAGCGGAAACAGGCCCCGTAGCAGCGTCTCGCGGCCGTCGGTGCGGCAGGGTGCCTCAAAGGCGTTCGTGTTAAGCACGCCAACAATGCGGAAAAGCTGATCCATGAAGGGTTTGTCTGTCGTCGGAAAGTTGCGGAAGCATTGCGCCGCCTTGATGATCTCCTGACGGAAACCCCGCTCCGCGTTTGCCTGCATGGCATCCACCAGGTGGCGCTGCTCCTTTCCTAGGTGGAAGACCCGCACGGCGGTAAGGATGCGCAGCGACAGCGGGTTCACCTGCTCTTCCTCAGCGTCCGCGTCCTTTGGCTGCCAGCGGCGGAAGTGTTCGCACTCCGCACGGTGCCCCACCGACCCGGAGCAGGCGTCGCACACCGGCAGCGTGCAGCGCTGCTTGCAGAGAAAGCCCTGCGTCGGTAGCAACCGATGGCAACAAACGCATGTGCTCAGCTGGCCCTTGCGCGCCGTAGGCCCCACCACCAGCGCGCGTTCCCGGAAGATCAGTTCTCCTGCAGCGATGTCCCGGGTAGCAAACACCCCGCGGCCAGCCACCGTCGAGGCGGCCAGCGTCCAGTTGGGCTCCTCCTCGCGCAGCTCGCCCAGGTGCACATCGATGAGCTGAGCCAGCTGCTCCGGCGTTGTGTCTCGGCAGGGCGCCATGTGGGCCAGCATTGTGGCCGTTGTGTTCATCCTGCCCCCGTGCTCGTTCTCCGACAATTCTTGGCGATGTCTGACGATGCCCGACGAGGCCAGACGCGGCCCAGGATCGGACTAGCGAGTGAGACAGCTATACACGGATGGAGCAATAGCAACCAACGCGACGGGCGGCAACGCAACGAGTGATGTCGCTTCTCTGGCCTGGCCTGGTCGAGTCGCTCTATGGGAATAGCGACGGTGACAGCGACCGCGACCGCGACAGCGGTGACAGCAGCATGAGCGACGGCGACGACGACGCCGACAGTGACGCTTATGACATCGACGCCCTCGGAGAGCGTTAAACGCAACTAAAAAACACAAATTAGAGAAAGCAGCAGACAGCAGAATGGGAAAAGAACGAGGAGAAGAAGAAGAAGCAACAACAACAGCAATAAGAATATGATGAGGAGAGGGTGACAACAATAGCAGTGAGAAGAAGAAGAATCAGGGTACATACATACGTACAGCGGTAATAGAAAGGAAAAGGAGAGGAAAGCAACAGTAGCAACAGAGCAACATAAAGACGTTTAGGTAGGGGACAACAAAAACAGTAATCAAAAGCACACGAAAGATAAGGCTAAAGGAGACAACAAATGTAACAGAAACCGCAAAAAGCTTGTGCAGAAGGGGGTGCGGGTGGGGAGGGGGGTAGCAGGAGGCAGTGACAACAGTCAAATATGATTGTTTCCCAAGGCGGACACACACACGCACATGAGTACACAAGAATACAAGCACAAAGGCACGACACGCCGTTCGATTGCTAGAGGGGAGAGAGGCGACGCCAAGCGGATTTTGCTTTTGACTCTTATTCAATTTGTGTTCAATTGGATTCATGTGAGGGCGGAAATGAAGGGGAAGGAAATCCGACACGAGCTACGGGCAGTGGATGCAATGGGGGAAGGTACTCTAAAGGCAGGGTGAGGCAGTCCACATATGGAGAAAAAATATGCCATACTGTCCTACCTTATATTTGTTTGCCTTGCATTGCAGAACATTTTCCGCTCTCTCGCCCCCCTTTCTCTTTTCCGCTCACTTGCCACTTTTGTGCGTTGAACACCTCAGCCGTGGAACATCCCGACTACAAACCACTTCATCCGCGTGCGGTCGGTTATGGATGCCATAAAGCGAAACCATAGGAAAGCTGCCGTCAACCTCGTACCCCTTAAAAAACTTGAGCAGCTAAAGTACAAATTTCCTCCTGTTCCTCGCCATGGGAGTCTCCAGCTGGTTACGGTGCGTGTGGATGCCACATAAATTAAGACATTGTCGCTGGGCCTGGCCAGGGCCAAAAGGTGAACCGAGTCACGTGACTAGGTTCAATGGTTGGACGGTGGGATGGTTGCCGTGACTGTCACGCATTGTCACATGTCAGCGCCGCTGCAGCCGCTTCCAGCTAATCATTCTTCCCTTTTAGCCTTCAGGCTGTTAACAGGAATCCTCTTTTACATAAACTGCCAAGCCTCCAGTACCCACGCCCATATGTACATACAATATGAACCCGTATGTTTCCATTAGTTTAGACTCGCAACCAAGCAGCTATACGAGTTCACATACATGCATATGTACATACATATGTACATAGCTATGTACAATATATACAAAGGTACATACGCGACCTATCGAACGTGAATTTGAAATCTATTTTCATTTTTTACGTGCGTTTTATTGCCCGCAATTGAAGAAAACGAAATGGGAAATATTCCAAAACAAATGAAGAAATCGAAAAATCATTAGAAAATTTTGTGTCTAAGAATCACTGACGGGGAAATACCCTTTAAGTGAAGAGCCAAGAAGTAGGAAGTTTGAAAAGTTGCTCCACCAACAAAATATTTGATAAATTTTAACAATTCCGTAATTTGAATAACGAGGTAATCTAATGTGTTTAGGAAAGACGTTTAAAAACCACTCCCCGTGAAAAGTTCATGGGAAATGCTTACATAATTCAAGTGTGGCTACTAATTATACTAAAAAAATTTGGATGGATTGAGCAGAAAATGATTTAACGAGAACAGATTCCATTGAAGGACAACCGCAAAGGCGTTAGGGTATGGCAACCGTAATATGTACTCGAATAATTTTGAATATTTCTTCATTGTGTTTTTCGTATTCATTCTGAAGATTTTCAGCGCAAATTTGATATTTTTAAAAGCACACAAAAAAAAAAGTAGAAACTAATTTAATTTTTCTCTTAGCGAGAATATGTTGAAGAACGGGGAAGGGGCAAGGGCATGGGGTTGGGATTGATATGTATGTATGTTATGCGTTTTATAACTCGGGAGAGTGAATGAAAGAATGAGTGAGCGATGGTGAATGAATGTGTGTGAGTACTTGAACTAGTTGGGTTGCCCCCACCATTGGGACGCTGGCAGGTTGCCCAGTGCAAAGCAGATTCGCATTTGGTTATGATGGATTCAGTCCACTGTTAAGACGTTAGTTTTGTAAATCATTCGGCTGGGAAACAAATGCACATCCAACAAGTTTCCGTTGGATGTGGAACGGGGGCCAATAATGGTTTGTGGAGTTCTTACTATGTACATATGTGCATAGTCGCATGTATGTACCTAAATAGGTATAGCCATTGGGTATTCAATTTAATTCATGCATTCAGCCAGAACTCGACCACGAGTGAGTGCTTCCTACTGTGGCACTTATGTGAGCATTTTTTTGCGTCTGGCGGCTACTCACTGAGAGATGGTACTACATCTGGCGATCCACTGCTGAGGATATCCGATAAGGCTTACTTGAATCCCTTGATTGGATTGATTCACTCGGTAAAACACTGCTCCCACATTTATTGGGCAGTGTCAGGCTGATTGTTCGCAGCGGATGCGCTTTTAATTACTTACAAACCTCTGTATATACCTCACACATATGCAGAGGCGTCTCGAGGCAAAAGGGGACCCCTTCCGTTGCTTGAGGAAACGTTTAAAGTTCTTTGACACTTGCTAAGCGAAAAGTTTCCACTTCATTTG
The DNA here is from genome assembly GCA_035043285.1 of Drosophila subsilvestris. Lineage (NCBI taxonomy): Eukaryota > Metazoa > Arthropoda > Insecta > Diptera > Drosophilidae > Drosophila > Drosophila subsilvestris. The sequence continues at coordinate 697,670 of JAWNNB010002181.1, read as the reverse complement.
GCTTTTGGCTAGTGCATCCCCCTTGGTGACGGCCCTGCCAGATACATATTTGCGGCCACTTCGATAAAGCTATTTTGGTTTCACGCAGTGATTGCGACACGACTGAATGAACTCGCTCCCAAATTGGATGCAGTTGCAGCTGCTGATCAAGATCCACATCCACATTCGAGGGAGAACTCACCGTTGGATCCTGGCAGCGGGGACACTGGCACATAAAGCCCTTGGTCATGCCGAGGAATATCTTTCGGACCAAGTTGGACCAGAGCATCTTGGCATACGACACTGTGATCTCGGCCCCGCACGGTATTCCCTCCGTGGCGCTGACGATGATGGTCTCGCCATCCTCAAAGTGGTGGCTGGCATTGGGCGTGCACTGGTGGTTTAACAACCCCGCCAAGGGGAATAGGGCGCGGATCAGTACCTCGTGGCCCTCGATGCAGCTGCGGCTTTCAAACGCATTCGTGTTGAAGGCGCAGATGGTGCGGTAGAAGAAGTCGAGCATTTCCTGCTCCCGAGGAAAGTCCTCAAAGCAGGCAGCCGCCCGCTCTACCTCTTTCATGTAGTAGCGGTCCGCGTTGGCCTGCATCGCATAGAGGAGCCGTCGCTGCTGCTCGTCAAGGAAGAAGCAGCGTACCACGCTGAGAATGCGCAGCGAGCGCGGATCGATCCGTTGCGTCTCCTTGGGTTTCCACTTGAGAAAAAGATCGCACTCGATCTTGTGACGCACCGATTTTCCGCACTCCCCGCACACGGGCAGGCCGCAGCCGGCGGAACAGAGAGCTTCTGCGTCCGTCTGTCCCGGCACCAGGCGGTAGCACAGCGTACAAGTACGCATGTTGGAGGAGCGGTGTGCCGTCGGCCCCACCAGGATGGTGTGCTCTCGGAACAGCTCCTCGCCCTTGGCAATGTCGCGGGTGGCGAATATGCCGCGCCCAGAGATAGGAGAGTCGGACACCCGCCAAGCGGGCTCCTTGGGCCGTAGCTCCCCGAGATGCAGGTCGATTAATACGGCCAGCTCCTTTGTGGAGGCGCTGATGGCCATCTGCTGTGGCTGCCTGGATAGCTGTTGCAGTGCTGGCTGCTCCGGATGCTCGGGATGCTCGGACATGTCGGTTGGGTAATTGAAACTCTCTCTCGCCGATAATCGAAACGCAACTGACCGCGCTGCCAGTAGAGTCTGCTCCCATACGGTATTTTTTCGCAGTCTGTGCGCTGTTTTTTTGCTCTCTCTCTTCCGGCGGGCTCTATTTATAGTCCGCGTGGCCCTCAGATTTCCCATGCGCGGACTGGACACGCGGGTTAGGCTGCTGTGTAGAGGTAGGAGTAAAAGGGCAAGTAGCATCAGTACACATCCCATCAGCAGAGTTTTGCATTTCCCATCATAATATCGGAAGCAGAGAATAATGGTTATACCAGTTGTTAGATGAACGCACATACATATATACATACACATGTACATAATTACATTGGGGTTGTGTTTAGGATTATAAAAGTGTAATATTCAAAGGTCTCACAGTTTTAAAATGTTGGTTTTGGCTTTAGGTAAATAACTGTAAAATTAAAGCCTAATTCGACAACGTGGGGAGGTGCAGACTTGAGCTCAAAGTTAAACGAGAAGGAACGTTGTGAGACGCTTCTCTGGTCGCGACTCTACTTTTATACCCATACTCAGTCCGTATATAAATATGTCAGCTTTATGTAGAAATTTATGTAAATATTTTATTGTTTTGCTATATCTGTCCTCTGCATCTAAAACGTAGATTCTACATATCCAATCTGCAGATTCTACATATACAATGTAGATTATATATCTTCTCCGCAAAAGGTCGCGCACTGCACAGTAGAGGTGGAAAAACATCGATGCTACTATCGATGCATCGATGTTTTTAAACATTTTATAAGCATCGATGTTTTTTGGCGAAACATCGATGTTTTGTTTTTATGTTTATTTCGTCTCTATCAAAGAAAAAACTAAAGAAAGAAGAAGGTCAAGCTCAAAAGGTATGTACTGATGGCACTATTTGTTATTTATATTAAAAACCTCTTTTATATATGGCTTATATATTGTCTTGGTGTGCAGTGTGCAGTTATTGAGCGATGGAAAAACACCTCAAGAGTAAGTATTCACAAATTTCAATAACTGAGTAATCGTACATGTGCATTTTCACATGCACTCATATACATATGTATTAGAGCCCTGCATGAACGGGCAAATGAATCGATTCGCAGTGATTCGGGATTCACTTCGTCCGATCAAATTGAATCAGCGATTCGGCTTTCTCAGTGATTCGAATCATTTGCCCAAAATGAACCGAACGGATCACGATTCATAATTTTGTACTGTGAGATCCGAGCAGTTCAGTTTTTTCTCTCTTTTACTCTCCATTTGATTTTCAGGTAGAGAGAACGAGAAAGCAATACACAAATTTGTCGGTTTTTTTGCCTTGCTTTCGGGGTGGAAATCTGTAGTTGTGTGTGTGCCTTTCTGTGCCTGTGTGTGTACGTCAACAGTGCGTGCTACGCATACTTACGTATAAGATCTTGCCTTTGAGCAGGGCTCGCACACACACTCTGACATGTTTTTTTAGTGAGGCCTGCGGAAGAAACTGGTTTGTTGCTTTTACACTGAGACCGCAAGAGCCGAAGTCGCATTGCCGAAGCCACACCACACGAAGGGTCGCTGCATTTTGGTACGTGTGCCGGCAGCGACGTGGCAGCGCCTGTTCCTTTGAGTAAGAAAACAACAATTTCGGTTACAAATACAGTCAAAAAATGCACAAGTATTTGGTTCTGTGCGTCCGCTTTTTTTCGTAATACTGTACATGTGCACGCATACAAAGGAAGATTCTTCGTAGTATGTTTTGAATCAGTTTTTGAATCATGCGACGAATCTTGCTGATATTGATTCGCAGTACTCTGATCCGGTTTTTTAGTGATTCGGGTGATTCGAATCGGACTGAAGGGGTGATTCGTAATGATCGAACGCATTGAAGGGGCATGAGTATACTGTGATTTTTTGAATCATGTGGATTCGTGCAGGGCTCTAATATGTATGTATGTATCAAATATTAATACACATATATATTCTTCATCATAGGAACTTCAAAGGAAAACTGTGAGGCTGGACCCACCAAAAGCAAACGAGAAAACTCAAATGTTTGGCAACATTTTAAGAGATCCAGCGACAAGCAAAGTGTGATTTGCAATTATTGTGGAAAATGTCTCAAAACAGCAGGTAACACTACGAACCGTAATGATCACCTGAAACGAATGCACCCTAATAATGCGAATGTAGAAAAAAAAACCTGCTCCAACGACAATGGATGCATTCTCGGTTCGAGAACTTCCATATCCATCCGAATCGAAACGAAAGCAACAAATTGATAGGTGCGTGGCTCGAATGATCGCAATTGACGTGCAACCGTTTAGTGTTGTAAATGATAGAGGATTTCGTGAGTTGTTAGCAGAAATGGACCCCCGCTACAAGTTACCAAGCAAAACCCATCTCCGTAACGTAGCGATTCCAAACGCATATGCAGATTTGAAAACAAAACTTCAATTTGCCTTAAACTGCGTGGAAAATGTAGCGATCACAGCCGACGGATGGACGTCCATTGCAAATGAGGGCTACTTAACCATAACTTGCCATTTTATAAATTCTGAGTTCAAGCTAAATTCAGCCGTACTGTCCACAACGACTCTGCTAAGCCAAACTAACCACACGGCTGCCAATATCGCAGACTTGATTCGAGTCGTTTTAAAAGAGTGGGGTCTAATGGAGAAAGTTGTTTCAATTGTGACAGACTATGACGCTTCGATGAAAAAGGCCTTTGAGCGTCTCGGAATTACGCATTTCCCTTGTTTTGCCCATACAGTGAACTTGCTGATTCAAGATGTGCTAAAATTAGACATTCTTGAACCAATTTTGTCGAAATGTAAAGCAATTGTGACTTTTATGAAACGCAGCCCTATTGGAATGGCAAAATTAAAACAGTCACAGGATGTTGAGAATCCGTTGGTTTTAATTCAAGAAGTGCCAACTCGTTGGAACAGTGCCGTCGAAATGGTAAAAAGGCTCTTAGATACTAACGACACATTATCGACTGTCTTGCTTAGTTTGCCTAAGGCTCCCCTACCATTTTCCGTAGAGGAAATTGATACTATGAGGGAATTAGCTGAACTCCTTTCTCCCTTCCAAGAAGCAACTCTGGCAATTTCCGGTTACCATATCTCTGGTAATTCCACTAACATGCGAACTACAGCAAAAGCTGAACAACTTAAAATCAAAACTAAAAACTGTAGAGGTTTTAAGTGCCTTAAAATTCCTATGTACTCGCTTAAACACAAGATTCATTCACTACGAAACACGAACTGTTCTTCAAATAGCAACAATAATTGATCCACGCTTTAAAAAGGAGGGATTCTTAACGGTTTCGAGTGCAGACCAGGCAACTAAGGCTTTGGAGAATGAAATTGATAATTTCTTGTCGAAAACTGCACAGAAACTCCCAACACCATCAGAACACCAAATCCAACATTTTCTTTTCTGCAAAACAAAATAAATGTTAAAGCTAAATCTACTCGAGTGGATGCCATTATGACTTTAAGACAACATCTCGAAAATCTTAACGAGCCCGAGGAAACTGATCCTCTCCTATATTGGAAGGTAATATTAATATTTCAATTGAAATACTTTTAAATTCATAGTAACAATTTTAGATTTTGCCATTTAAAGCTGCAGCCAAAAAATATTTGTGCGTCCCGGCAACATCCTGCGAATCGGAAAGGATGTTTAGCAAGGCTGGGCAAATTTTATCCGATCGTCGCAGCCGCCTTAAGCCGGAAGTGGTGGACCAGCTATTATTTCTAAACAAAAACCAAGACCTATTTTAAGTTATAAACTTGTTTTTACATGTATTTTTTTGACTGAATTTAGAAACTACTGATCTCAAATGAAATAAAACTGTTATTTTTTATAATTTTAATCATATACTTTGCAGTTTTTTTGTTATTTTGCAAAACATCGATGTTTCATCGATGTTTTTTTACTAAAACATCGAAAACATCGATGTCTCCAAACATCGATGTTTTTCCACCTCTACTGCACAGGGCAGATTGTGTGCGAGCGAGAAAAAGAATAAGTACATACACGCTACGTTCGTGCTGGGGGAAAGCACTGAAAATTAATTTTTATACCCCTACTCAAAAACAGTTAAGCGGTACAGTATGTCAACTAATTGTTTGCAAAATGAAAAAAGTAACACAAATTCAACTTTAACATGAAAAATATAAATAGGGGCAGTATTTGGAAGAATTTAGCTTATCTAAATAATATTTGATAAGGTATAGGTACAAAATCAGTAAAGCCGATCCGTTCTTGACTTCGACGCAAATCAGAGGTCAAATGGTGGCAGATTATGGCGTGAATGTGTCAGCTCAGACCATAAGAAGACGGCTAAATGAATTCGGGTTATATGGACGCATTGCCAAAAAACAACCATTGCTGTCTATTAAAAATGTTAAAAAGCGCCTTCAATTCGCCACAGAGCATATTCAAAAAGGTCCCAATTTTTGGAACATGATTGTTTGGAGCGACGAATCCCAGTTTAATGTCTTTGGGAGTGATGGTAAGCCATATGTACGACGTCCTCCCAACAAACAATTGGACCCCAAATACACGAAGAAGACCGTTAAACATGGTGGCGCTTCGATTATGGTCTGGGGCTGTTTCACCGCATCGGGCGTAGGTCCCCTAGTGAAGATAGAAGGCATTATGAACGGCGAAATGTACAGGGACATCCTTGTTAACAATTTATCTGGAGAATATGCCGATAATTTGCCACTTGCCTGGATATTTCAACAGGACAACGCGTTGTAACGACCCGAAACACACCAGCAAGATAGTCAAGTCGTGGCTTAACCAAGAGGCGATCAATGTTTTGCAATGGCCACCGCAGAGCCCCGACTTGAACCCTATAGAGAACTTGTGGGGAATTATTAAACAAGTCGTTGGCCAAAAAAACCAGCAAATAAAAACGATTTGTGGCGAATTTTGCAAGAAGAGTGGAAGAAAATCACCCCTCAACAGTGCGCACGCCTTGTGGATTCAATGCCAAAGCGTTGCTCCGCTGTTCTTAAGCAGAAAGGTCATCCCACTCAATATTAAAGTAAATTTATTAAAATTATAAGGAATATTTGGCAAATTTGAACTTTTAAAACCATTTTTTTCCAGGTGGCTTAAGTATGTGAGCAGGACATTTTGGAGATGGTCTCAGATTTTTTAAGTTTTTCGTTGAATATATATTTTTATAACTTGGTTATTCTTCTATTAGAACACTGATATATAGAACTAATGTGACACCAAAAATTGGAGCTGTGAAATAAAAACTTTTCTTAATTTTCGTTTAAATTCTTGGTTGAAGTCTTGTGGCTTAAGTCTATGAGCACCACTGTATGTACATACATATGAAGAAAAAAAAACTACGAAATTTCAAATAAAACGTAAAAGAAAACCAAAAAACTGCATTTTTGAAGCTGTCAATAAATTCTTTGCAAAATGCAAACACAGCTTAAAAGAGTACCCAGGGAAAACTAACGGGACCAAAAGCTCGAAAACGACCGATCAATTGCTCTTTTCTAGTATTCCTTGCCTTTATTCGTGCTAAAATTTTTTTCGGTTCAAGTTACGTTTTGTTACATTGAAGATTTTTTCAATGCCTGGAAAACGCACTGACAATAATTTAATTCAACTAGTTTTTTTCATTTTAAAAAAGGAAAAACAGCAAAAGAGTTGGCTGAAAAATTTAATATTAAACTAAGAACAGTTTATAATATAATCAACCGCGCGGAGAAAGAAAATAGGCTGGAATTGCACAGCTCTGCAGGCAGACCTCCAAAACTTTCTCGCCGGGACTGTGCAGTTGTTTTAAAAACAATTGAAAAAAAACCAAGATCAAGTCTAAGAGAATTGGCGAATGACGTAAAAACAAACTGCAATAAGACCGTATGCCATGAGACAGTAAGAAAAGTACTGAATCGCCACAAGTACTCATCATATGTAGCAAGGAAGAAGCCATTGGTGTCCGCCGTTAACATTGAAAAGCTTTTGAACTTCGCTATATTTAATTTTAATTTAATAATTCGCCGGAGTATTGGAACGATGTCATTTTTTGTGACGAGACAAAGATAATGATGTACCATAATGAGAAGCCAGGAAAAGTTTGTCGGAAACATTGCCCTCCAGGCCAAACACATTGTGCCAACCGTCAAATCTGGCAAGCTCTCAATCATGGTGTGGGGATGTATATCATCTAAAGGCGTTGGGGATAATGATATAATGACAAAGGAGTTCTATTTTGACATTTTGAAAAATGAATTGACCAGAAGTGCGCAAAAGTTTGGCTTCGTTGATCCTGGAAACAGCAGCAAGCTTAAATACAAGCTGTACCAAGATAATGACCCGAAGCACAAATCGGACCTGTGTCGCACCTGGGACCTTAACAATTGCAGTAAAGTTATTGACACTCCCGCCTTCTGGGACTCATTGCAGACATGACTGAAATGTCAATTAAGAAAGGTGAGCCCAAGTATTGAAGTCTCCTTCTGCTGAGAGCCGGACAGGGACAGAACAGGTGTTCCACCATCTCTGCAGCTACGACAGAAGTCGTTATAGGGGGCACCCAGCCTATTAACCAATGTCCCGTCAGGGAGCGTATGACTAAGCTGCACCTTTTCACCTTTTGCAAATCTCATCGGTGCGCTTCTTAGTAATATTTGATTATGTGTGCCGAGTTATGCGACATAGTGGCACTGTTTGCCATCTGTCGTTTGAGCTTTTATTTTGAGCTTACAGGTGGCCATTGGCATAGGAATATTCTCCTTATCGTGGAGAAGGGGGATTGTTGTACCAGCTCGTCTGCTATACAGTTGCCTTCAATGTCCTGGTGGCCCGGGACCCATATTAGGCTGATTGCAAACTGATGAGCCATCTCATGGAGAAATTTGCGACAGTTTGCCACGGTAGCCGAGCTTGATGTTATCGCATTTAGCGATTTGATCGCAGCTTGGCTATCACTGTAGATATTTAGGTGAGTTGCGGTAGTGGCAACTTCGTGAAGACAGTACAAGGCTTCCTTGATCGCTATGACTTCCCCTTGGAAGTGATCTAGGAGCCTGAAGGAGTGTCTTATGTTTAGCTGTTCGGATTATATACCCCCTCCGACCTTATTGTCCAGTTTCGAACCATCTGTGAAAATTTGTATGGCTCCGTCTGGGCCAGGAGGTCCCTCGAGCCATTTGTCTCTCTGGGGGATAAATTTTTCAAAAGGAGTGTCTACGTACTCCTTTGGAACGCAGTAGTCCGTTTTTGTGGGGACGATGTTATTTCCGTTAGGGATGGATGCGTGACCGGTATGCTGTGACACCCATTGGTCGGAGTCACTAGACGAATTTCTGCCATTTCTGCCTGATCCATACCCCCATGGTCAAGGCTCTGGAGGCATAAGATGGCCTTTAGCGCATCGATTGGTGTGGTGCGTAAAGCCCCACTGATGCATAGGGCGGCAGTACGCTGTACCTTGCCCAGTGCGTTGGTGATGGTCCTTTTTGATAGGGCAGGCCACCACACGGTAACTCCGTAGAGTAGTATTTGCCTAACTATTGCTATGGATAGACTATGCTTGGGTTCATGCCGCATTTCATCCCAATGGCCTTTTTGCAAGTGTAGAGGGCTATCGTGGCCTTCTTCACTCTGTCTTTGATGTTCAGATTCCAGCTGAGCTTCTTGTCAATTACAAACCCTAAATAGCTGGCACTGTCACTGAAGGAGAGCCTGCATCCGTTTAATATTGGGGGGTTGAGAGGCGGGACTTTGTATTTGGTTGTGAACAACACAAGTTCCGTTTTTGAGGCTCCCTCGATGTTGAGGAGCGCAACTAAGGAGTATTCTTTGACGCCTATGGATTTCTCCACCGCTGAGATTACTTCATGGAGTGCCGTTTCCGTGGATTTTCCTTTCCGGTAGGCATGTTGTGCGCCTGACAGCCACTGAGGATTTATGGTTGCTCTCAGCTGTAGCCCGACTAGTCTCTCAAAGGTTTTGAGAAGAAAGGACGATAGACTTATTGGTCTTAAGTCTTTCGGAGTTGTATGTGAGGCTTTCCCTGCTTTTGGAATGAAGACTATTTTAGCCTTGAGCCAAAGCTGGGGAATTTTTCCCACTACCAGTATCTTCCTGAAGATACATTGTAACCAGTTTATGGCCATATTCCCGGCTTTCTGTAATTGCGCCGGAATGACCTGGTCGGGACCAGTCGATTTGAAGGACTTAAAGATGTTTACTATTGAAGAGGGACCTGCAGTCTTTACGTAGAATATCAATTTATTTTTCCCTTTGGGCCCGATTGAAGGCCTTGTTGCACGCTTCGGTGAAGCTTTTCACTAGGCTATTTAGATCGTCCGGAGAGTCCGGGCATTTTGGTGGTATGGGGGAGTAATTTTTCTATGCTTTCCCTATATAAATCCCAGTTGGCTTTCCTGGGGTTAGTATAGTCAGTAGGTTTTGGGCTCTCGAGAGTAGTGCTGTCTCGATATACCTGTGGTCGGAGAAGTACTGGTCCTCTAAGACTCTCCAACTTTTGACTATGTCTGACATTTTGTGAGACAATAAGGTGAGATCAATAACCTCTTGTCGGTTTTTTATGATAAATGTAGGGTCGTTACCTCGATTGCAGATAACAAGATTAGAGTTTAGAATGAAGCTAAAAAGTGACTCACCCCTTACATTTGTGTCCGAGCTCCCCCATTGGGTGTGGTGAGCGTTGGCATCGCAGCCTATTAATAGGCCTGTCCGACCTTTCGCTGTCGCAGGTTATCTTGCGAACGATTTCACTGGAAGGATCACTTTCCTCGTGAGCCATGTAGAACGACACCAGGTTAGTGTCCCCTGTAGCTCTAGGCTAGCCGCCGTGTTGCTAAAATTATGGAGCAGAAAGATATTTAGGTGCTTTCTTGCCAGAATGCAGGTACGAGTTTTACCTTCAGTTTGAGCTACAATCAGTTTGTAGTCCTTCGTCGCCAATCCACAGACCTTGCCTCCCACCAGCCAAGGCTCTTGGATTAGCGCTATCTCCGCTCCGCTCGCGACCAAGCGGAGTATAAGAGCAGCAGATCTGTATAAGTCTTAGAGACATCCTTAAGACCAACCTCCAACACTGTTGTGTCCGCGTCTGAGTCGTCGCTCACTTCACCGTGACACATTGCCTCGAAGTCTCTCATAAGAGTCGAGTCCGTCGAGTAGCCGTCCTGTTCCGGTTCCAGCTCGTCGTCGGGTGCCTCGATCTCCGAGGCAACGTCCTGCTCGACTGGGTTGTCGACAGAACGCGCCTCGGTCGCTGCATCCGACTTGTACACCTTGATGGTGATTGAGCTGAACCCGAAATTCAGCTCTCCTTTGGCTGCCTCTATCGTGACCAGCGACTCCTTATTGAGGACGACCACCGCCTGGCTTGTGGGGCCTTGTGTCGCCTCAACTTTGACCACCTTCCAATCCTTTGTTGGAAGGTGGGGGTTGCATCGCTGCAACATCTTCACGATGCGCTCCGGCTCCTTCATTGAAGCGGGCACCCGTACTCAAAAAGAGTTTAGGGGTACTGTACTATTTTTGTGGTAAAAGTGGATGTGTGTAACATTTTCCGACCCCATAAAGTATATATGTATATTCTTGATCAGTATCAATAGCCGAGCCGATAGAGCCATGTCTGTCTGTCCGTCCGTCTGTCCGTCCCGATGAGCGCCTGGATCTCAGAGACTATAAAAGCTAGAGTAACGAAATTTTGTTTCCAGACTCATATAATATTACACTGTTACAAGTGTATTTCAAAATTTCGCCCCGCCCCCACAAAGGACGAAAATCTATCAGATTGCCGAATCTGAATCAGATCGGATCATTATTATAGCCAGAATGAAGAAATTAATTTTCAGTTGCTTCCCCCACCTTCTCTGGCGCTGCTGACGCTATTCATTCTCTGTCTTGCTCGCACACACTCTGCCCTGTGCAATGCGCAAGCAACCCCTAGCGGAGGACATGTAGAATCTAAATGGTAGATGTAGAATATCTGTTCTACATGTATAATCTACATTTTAGATGTAGTTAACAAATGTAGCAAAAAAATGTAAAATATAAAATTAAAAATATTTTTTTTTTTATTTCAATCATAAGCTCACAAATTTATATACTGACTGAGTACGGATATAAAAGTAGAGTCGCGACTAGAAGCGACTCACGTTCCTTCTCGTTTTATTTAGATAGTTAGATAGTTGGAGGATCTCTAGATAAGGCAGCCACGCACTTGATTTCTTCTATAGCTGAAGTTTTAGGACACGAAATCAGTAATATGCTTTTATTAGGAGAACATCGATTGCGAGAAGGAAACCGATAAACAATATCTGTGTCGGCAAAAAAAAAACCATCATAATTTTGAAGAAGAACTTTATAGTATAAATTACTTTACAATTAAGTTACTTTTATTCTCAGATGTCAGAAGTGGATCATTGGGATGGTAAAATGCTTTCTGAATCGACTGGACACGGCAAAGTGAAACGATTTCCAATAATTATTATAATAATTAATATAATTATAATATATTATAATTATTTCACATTGTTAAAAGAAGAAAAACTTTTGGGAGTGCCAAAATAGTGCCAAAGTACCGGAGTATAAATATGTATAATATGTATATATGTATACATATTTGTATATATGTATATGTATAAATATGTAATAAAGGCAGCCTGTTTTGATAAAACTTCATCCAATTTTGGACGACTTAACGGCGCTGCATTCATACTATAGCAATTAATAGACCGAAACATTTTATAACTCCCGTGGAGACATCACATTAGTGAAATCGCAGCATTTTAATCATGTGCCGAAGCTACATCAGGTACAAATGTTCCGCTCTTTGCACGATTTAATAATTCCCGATACACTCAAAGTTTTTAAGTTTTTAAGTTTTGTGTGATTAATGAGTACATTGCAGCTTATTTAAATGTAAGATTTATATAAGCAACATTTAATTTTTGTCAAGGATCAGTTCGGAAAAGTCATAATTTTCGATTCCCTGGACCAATGCACCATGCACGCTGGATGTCTTAGGCAATTAGTACCTTGAAAATATATATTTTTTGTGGTACCAAGCGGCCAATCAAAACGTTATACGCGAGCTTTATCGTCTTTATTTATTTAGGTATTTTTTGTACAATTTAATAACTTTGAATCTCATGTGGCTGCAGTTGTTCATTTGAATGGTAAACTGCTTCATTAATTGATTGGGCACGTGGAATGATACCAATCATAACTTAACATCTGAAGGGCGATTAACGTTTGGGAAAGCCAAAATTAAGTACGTCTTCTGCACGTTTCGCTCTTTGTCAGACCTCAAAATTCTAGGAACAAAACTGAACACACTAAGAAATGCAATGATTAGTTTCTGTGAAGGTGCTCTTTAAGCTACGCAGATTTCAAGGTGTAATTTTGTTGGTACAAACATTTTTTTTTTTTATTATCCAAGGTATGTTTCGAATAATATTTATATTTAATTGTAGATTTCGCTTTACAAAGTAAAGCCGTTTACTCAACTTTTGTGGAGTAAAAGTAGGTGAAGGCCCTTCACAGCACCTCAGGGACACACATATTCGGCTAGTTTCATTTATTGTAAATTTACAATTTATTCAATCCGTTGCATTAGGTACAAATTTTGAGAATTTCCGTTATTTAAAGTAATTGTTGAGACCAAGAATGCCAGGAAACTCGAAAATGGATGCACGTATGGGCAGTTCCTATCTGGAATTACGTTACATTCGTACGACAAAATGTTGAAAAAAATATTCAGAAAGCAAAATAGTAAAAGCAAGATTATCCTTGTTGAATATTAATTGGTTAGGATTTGAAAGCAGTGCACTATGGTCTCAACGACCACTTTTGCCAAAATTAAAACCTCGCCAACTAAATAAGATTATTCAAATTAGTTTTCTATATTGGATGTATAATAAATATTATATATATATTGGATTATAATCAATAGGAAGTGGATTTAAAAAAAAAATGGGTGTGGCAACGCCTTTTTTAATAATGCATATTAAAAAATAATTAGTTTTAGGGAAAAGCAAGTACCTTAGTAAAACGGCTATACAGTGGGGAGCAAAACTGAGTACATACTCAGTATCACCAACTTTCGTCGCCCACAACAGCTAAACGAATAAAGCAAACCACACCAAATATTTTTCATGTATCAATTACTTTATTCTTAGCAAATAGGTAATAACAACAAAAACAAATGGGAAGCATTCATAGAGAGAAAAATAGAAAACCAAAACATTTCGCATGTACTCAGTTTTGACCTTTTTACAAAAATCGAAGAAAATCACTTAAATTTAATATTTTGTCCATAGACCCTTATTAGAAATGACATTATTAATACGCTTTGGCATACTCTCTACCAAGTTCTCAATGATGTCTTTCAGAATACGATTCTATTCCATCTGTACACGGCCCCAGAGGTCGCCTTAGTTAGATGGGGCTGATTCGTACTGCCCAAGCCGTCGTTTCACGATTGACCATAGGCCGGGACTTGTTGAAAAGTAATTTCTGCTTCGGGATAGGCACATTTGTCAAGATAATTGGCAAGATGGGCTTGCAAAATTTGTAAATAGTCCTCTTTTCGCATGATCCCATATATTTTATGTAGAGCACCAACGTTCCACCATGTAAAACATCCCCAAACCATGATATTTCCGCCGCCATGTTTCACCGGTTGCTTACATGGCACACCGTTTGTCTTTGCAGCTTTTCTCCGGGCCTACGCCAACAATACTGCTTCCCATCCGATTGACAACGGTTAAATTTTGACTCATCGGACCAGATTACGCGTTTCCAGTCATCCTTCGTTCAATTTGTATGGTTCCTTGCAAATTTCAACCTTGCTTTGACATTTTTTTCTGACAATGCTGGTTTGTTTTTCTTACCGGCTGCGATGTACCCAATGTTGTGAAGCGCTCTTCTGGCTGTCGAGCAACTAACATTTTTGTTTATTGCCATAGAAGTATCTTTTGTTGTTAGTAACTTATTTTTTCTCATTCCCGAAAACATAAGTCTAGCTTCTGAGTCTGTTAACTTCTTAGGGCGGCCTTGGACTTTCTGTTTGGGTACAACACTACGCCTTTTTACACTCTGATCACCACCGATTGACTAATTCCAAGCCTTTTAGCAATAGTACGTGTCGAACAGCCACTACCAGTAAGGCACACAACACTATTTTCAATTTCCAGAGATAGTTTTCTCATTTTCAGGCACAATTTATTAAATTCAGGAAATCTGCACCGAACGTCTTAAATTAAAGTATGTATAACAAGAAAAGAAAAAGAAGAGATTTAACTGTAATTCTTCAGGCTTTTTGATGATAAGAAACTTGAGAACGCGAAAAAAAGAGCAACAGACGAAAAGTTCAAAACTGAGTACATGCGAGTTGTTTCGGTTTTCTATTTTTCGCTCTATGAAAGCTTCCCATCTGCTTTTGTTGTGATTACCCATTTGCTGAGAATAAAGTAATTGATATATGACAAAAAATATGAAGTCTGACGACGGGAATAGGTCCAGGGTAGAGGTGGGCATGGACCGTGTTTTCTTCGTGTCACGTCGTGACACGATGGGCGCCCGCGTGTGCGTGTTGAAAAATTAAATATTGTCCATGGGCGTGCGTGTTCGTTCAGAGCAAAATCGGCACGAAAAAACACGACGAGCAAAAAAACTAAATTGTTGTCCGTTTTTGTGATTTTTGAGTGTGTGTTTAGAACTAGTTTAGTGTGAACATGAAATCCGAAAAGCTGCATAGCCATTCCAGCCAGCTCGGCTACAAGCGAGAGGGTGTTTTCTACCTCGGGACAAATATTAAATGAACGCTGGTACACGCTTATTAAGCTCTAACATTGATAAACTGTTATTATACCCGTACTCAAAAAGAGTTAAGGGGTATACTGTATTTGTGATAAAAGTGGATGTGTGTAACGCAGCTAAGGAAAATTTTCCGACCCCATAAAGTATATATATTCTTGATCAGTATCAATAGCCGAGTCGATAGAGCCATGTCTGTCTGTCCGTCCGTCCGTCCGTCTATCCGTCTGTCCGTCCTGATGAGCGCCTCGTTCTCAGAGACTATAAAAGCTAGAGCAACCAAATTTTGTTTCCAGACTCATGTGATGTCACACTGTTACAAGTGTATTTCAAAATTTCGCCCCGCCCTCTTCCGCCTTCACAAAAGACGAAAATCTGTGGCAGCCACAATTTTGAAGATACGAAAAAACTAAAAACGCAGTATCGTAGAGAATGACCATATCTATCAGATTGCCGAATCTGAATCAGATCGAATCATTATTATAGCCAGAACAAAGAAATTAATTTTCAGTTGCTTCCCCCACCTCCTCTGCGCTGGCTGACGATATTCATTTTCTTTCTCTCTCGCACACACTGCCCTCTGCAATGTGCGAGCAACCCCTAGCGGAGGAAATGTAGCAAAAAATGTAAAATGTAAAATTTTTAAATTTTTTTAAAATTTCAATCATAAGCTCACAAGTTTATATACTGACTGAGTACGGGTATAAAATAGAGCCCTGCACGAATCCACATGATTCAAAAAATCACAGTATACTCATGCCCCTTCAATGCGTTCGATCATTACGAATCACCCCTTCAGTCCGATTCGAATCACCCGAATCACTAAAAACCGGATCAGAGTACTGCGAATCAATATCAGCAAGATTCGTCGCATGATTCAAAAACTGATTCAAAACATACTACGAAGAATCTTCCTTTGTATGCGTGCACATGTACAGTATTGCGAAAAAAAGCGGACGCACAGAACCAAATACTTGTGCATTTTTTGACTGTATTTGTAACCGAAATTGTTGTTTTCTTACTCAAAGGAACAGGCGCTGCCACGTCGCTGCCGGCACACGTACCAAAAGACAGCGAACCTTCGTGTGGTGTGGCTTCGGCAATGCGACTTCGGCTCTTGCGGTCGCAGTGTAAAAGCAACAAAACCGGTTTCTGCCGCAGGCCTCACTAAAAAAACATGTCAGTGTGTGTGTGGCGAGCCCTGCTCAAAGGCAAGATCTTATGCGTAAGTATGCGTAGCACGCACTGTTGACGTACACACACAGGCACAGAAAGGCACACACACAACTACAGATTTCCACCCCGAAAGCAAGGCAAAAAAACCGACAAATTTGTGTATTGCTTTCTCGTTTTCTCTACCTGAAAATCAAATGGAGAGTAAAAGAGAGAAAAAACTGAACTGTTCGGATCTCACAGTACAAAATTATGAATCGTGATCCGTTCGGTCCATTTTGGGCAAATGATTCGAATCAGTGAGAAAGCCGAATCGCTGATTCAATTTGATCGGACGAAGTGAATCCCGAATCACTGCGAATCGATTCATTTGCCCGTTCATGCAGGGCTCTAGTATAAAAGTAGAGTCGCGACTAGAAGCGACTCACGTTCCTTCTCGTTTTCATATAAAAATATGTAAATAAGAAACAATATGTAGGTAAAATCAATTTTAATAAAGGTATACAAAAAAATGTATAATATTTCGTGTTAGACCGTGTTCCGAAAATTTTTAGCCGTGCGTGTTGGAAAATTTCATTTTCGTGCCGTGTTGGGTCGTGTCGGAAAATTGCAGTCCATGCTCTCCATCTCTAGTCCAGGGTTAGATTAACCCTGAGGCAGTTGCCTAGTGCCCCCCCTTGGGCTAACAGAAAATTGGTTAAAAAATCAAAAACTCAAAATAATGAATAAAATATATAATAGCCACTGAGACCCATACAATTGATAAAAAAAACATAAAAGTTTCAGTTTTTTTCAAAGGAAAAATAAGGGAACTGGCGTGAACTGGTTGCTCATGAGTGAGTGAACAAAAAAGAGCTGTTCACTTCAGTGAGTGAACTGAACATGTTCACTAATTTTTTGTTCAGTTGCTCACTTGTTCACTCAGTTGCTCACTTCCTCACTTGTTCACTCAGTTGTTCACTTCTTCAGTTGTTCACTCACTTGTTCACTTTGTTCAGTTGTTCACTAGTTTACTCAGCTGTTCACTTGTTCAGTTGTTCACTCAACTGTTCACTTGTTCAGTAGCTTACTCATTTTAATGCTTCTTTCACTCATTTGTTAATTCTTCCTAGTTTATTTTTATGGTACATTGGAAATACATACATAAAGATGCACATATGTATGCATAAGAATTTCAAGCAATATACCCCTACCCAATTATAGAACATCGGATAAAAATAGATAAAAGTAGGAATATTTTATAAAGTAAAACTAAGACAAAAAAAATTAGTTTATTCATATTTTTCAATATTTCGCCAGATGCGGAAACAATGTTGCCACTGATCTGAAAATTGACCTGTGTGGCAACATTTCTTATAGCGTCGCGTCTTAGCTTTGGAACTGAAATTTTTAATACAAAACAATAAATATGTCTCTTAAACGCAAATTAAGTTCGATTTGGGATCATTTTGAGCATTTTGACGACCAAAAGGCCAAGTGTAAGATCTACAAAGTGATCTTGTCTTGTGTATCGCAGAGCAATCTTGGTCGCCACTTAAAATCAAAACATCCATGTGCTTTAGTAAGCGTTGAACGCCAGAACACACTGCATTCAACCGATTCAGGAGGCAACGCAACAGAAACACAGCGCAGGATTGTCGATTTTATCCATCGACCCCCACCGGCTCGAAAATGTGAAGAAATCGATCGACAGATTGTTCGAATGGTGGCAAAAGGGCATCATGCCCTTAGAATAGTCGAGGAGCCTTTAAAAAACTGATCGATGATGTTTCCCATAGCCCGGGGTACAAGTTTCCAACTAGGAAAACACTGTCAAACGTACTGATGACAAAGGTCCATGCTGAGCTGGTTGGAAATATTAAAGAGATCGTTTCTTTAGCGTCTGCTGTTTGTTTGACGACAGACAGATGGACTTTCTTGACAAATGAGTGTAATATTTTATGATTTTCCATAGGGAGCGAGTGAGCGCCAGAGGATAGGAATCGAGAAGATTAGTAACGCATTGATACGGGTATTGGACTACTTTCAGCGAAAATTGGGGCAGTTGTCTTCAAGACTGCTCGCAATTATTTCCGACGGAAACCGTGCCATTGGCGATGCCATTGCATACGCGATGACAAAGTACCTCTGCCTGTATGATGTCCCACATCTTCGAAACGATTTGGCTGAGAACTATGGACACGTGGACCCGGTACTATCACCTATAAATATTAATTAATTAATAAATTAATACATTAATAATGTATTTTTATTTTGCGTCCACATGTCAGTTGCAAATGGAGAAAGCAAAGGGGGCAGTGGGTGCGATCCTGCCTCCAGACAGCGACCACCACCCAATTAGGAAACAGGATCTTGAGCAGATACAAAGACTGATGTTTCGCTTCTTCGCAGAATTCTCGAACGCAGAACTCAGGCTCAGTCGATGCAAGAGCGACGAGCTCAAGTTTCGCGGAAAAGTGTTTAAGCGCGAAATGAAGCAGCTGTTGGAGTCTAGATGCGTGCAACAGTTACGATGCGAGCGAACGGAGCCACAGCTTGTCGGTGTGTGCGTGAAATGAATAAATAGAGAAATCATGTGTTTTATTTTTATGTTTTCAGCCTATAAGGTAACGCTCTATCGGGGCGTTACTGATCACATGGGGTGGCAGCGCTCTATGGGGAGGTTGCATACATTTCAGCATCTGACGTTTTATTTACGTTCTTCAGCCGATGTGGCAACCTCCAACCTTCACAAAAAAAAAGACGCGATGAACACAGATCTAGAGGTGGGCATGGACCGTGTTTTCGTCGTGTCACGTCGTGACACGATGGGCGCCCGCGTGTTCGTGTTGAAAAATTAAATATTGTCCATGGGCGTGCGTGTTCGTTCAGAGCAAAATCGGCACAAAAAAACACGACGAGCAAAAAAAACTAAATTGTTGTCCGTTTTTGTGATTTTTGAGTGTGTGTTTAGAACTAGTTTAGTGTGAACATGAGATCCGAAAAGCTGCATAGCCATTCCAGCCAGCTCGGCTACAAGCGAGAGGGTGTTTTCTACCTCGGGACAAATATTAAATGAACGCTGGTACACGCTTATTAAGCTCTAACCTTGATAAACTGTTATTTTCATATAAAAATATGTAAATAAGAAACTATATGTAGGTAAAATCAATGTTAATAAAGGTATACAAAAAAATGTATAATATTTCGTGTTGGATTGGTTGACCGTGTTCCGAAAATTTTTAGCCGTGCATGCTAGTGCGTGTTGGAAAATTTCATTTTCGTGCCGTGTTGGGTCGTGTCGGAAAATTGCAGTCCATGCCCATCTCTACACAGATCGCGTTATGAAATTGTTCGAAGTTAACGAGCGTTCGGTGCCGTGAGCGTCGCGCGGCGTCGGCTGAGCCGGCGCGTGCCACGAGGCAGGTAGTGCTTGCGGCAGCGCACCGTGGTGAAAAAAATGGCGGCAGCTTTTGAAGCCCGCGACGCGTCCAGGCCAAACCTGGCGATCGCGAAGGAGGAAAAGGTCGAGATGGGTAGTGGCAGACCCATCTCGGCCAATTCCAGAGCCGGACATGCGCCTGCCAGGGCAGTGCGCGCGGGAAATTGAGCCCGGCGTGTTAGAGCTATTCGCACCACCTGGATATACATATTGCTCCGCCGGACTTAAAATTTAAGCACTACTGCGCTGCGTCGAAGCGCATAAAGCGGGAGAAAAAGACCAGCACGAGGCTGAGTTCAAACTGTTGGCGAAGCCAACCGCATGCCAGGCTGTGGAGGTGCCTGTCCTGCGAATTGGCCCGCCTCCCCAAAGGAAGAGGTCGAGGTGGGTAGTGATAGACCCAAATCGGCCAATTCCCCATAAGGACACGAGCCTGCTGGTGCCAGTTATGGAGTTGTCGGAACCGCCGGGATACGTTGCTCCGCCGTGTTACAAATTCAAGCACAAAGACCAGAATAGTTGTGATTATACTTAATCAATTGAATCGATTTTAGTACCATCACTAACGAGGTATTTCAAAATCTAAGATTCGATAGCGAGTGTAGGTTTCAAATTCCTAAGATTTATAAGCAACGAGAAGGAACGTGAGTCGCGACTCTACTTTTATACCCGTACTCAGTCAGTATATAAATTTGTGAGCTTATGATTGAAATTTTAATAGAAATAATATATATATAAATATATATAAATTTGTGAGCTTATGATTGAAATTTTAATAGAAATTTTAAATATTTTACATTTTACATTTTTCTGCTACATCTGTTAACTACATCTAAAATGTAGATTCTACATGTAGAACAAATATTCTACATCTACCATTTAGATTCTACATCTCCTCAGAGAGATAGCGCTCGCGCATTGCACAGGGCAGAGTGTGTGCGAGCGAGATATAGAATGAGTAGCGTCAGCAGCGCCGTTGGCTGTCACAGATTTTCGTCCTTTGTGAAGGCGCAAAGGGGGCGGGGCGAAATTTTGAAATACACTTGTAGCAGTGTAGCAGTCTCGAAACAAAATTTGGGTGCTATAGCTCTTATAGTCTCTGAGAACTAGGCGCTGATCAAGATAGACAGACGGACAGGCAGACATGACTCTATTGACTCGGCTATTGATACTAATCAAGAATATATACTTTATGGGGTCGGAAAATTTTCCTTCTCTAGCCTAGTACTGAGACGCGCTAAATTTTCGGTCGACCAAAAGTGCTGTATATTCCGCTCGGTGCCTAGTGTGACCAAAGTGGGCAAACTGCATGCTCTACGGTTACACTGTTTTGTGTTTGTTTACAAACAGAAATCTGTTAAAATTTCAAATGTTGTATTAAAGCAAGCAGAAATGTCTTATTTGTGGGCGCTGTGGAGCTGGAGGACGATAATGCACACTGCAATATTGTATAAATCCGATCCTGCAGGACAGATATGCAAACAACATTGTTTTTATTTCCTTTTGATTGATTAAATTGAGTACCGGTTATAAAATTAATAAATAATAATATCCATATAATCTGTATTCATTTGACTGCCTTAATTAGATTACATTTTTATTCATTACTTCACTTGTGTAGCTGCTTTCCATTCCCTGCAGTTCCAAAAGTCACTTTTCACTGGTGATTCATTCAGTGAATCACTCATGCCATGTCCGTTGCCTGCAGTGACTCACTGGTGAAACTCCAGATGAAATTTGTATGGACGTGTCCGCATTTTTCACTCATGAAAATTCAAATGAAATTGTCACTGAGTTTTCCAGTGACTTCACCGGTGGCTTATACGTACAAGCGATGAGTGATTTCACTCGGGACAGCCACCAGTGAATTCACTCGGGACAGCCACCAGTGAATTCACTCGGGACAGCCACCAGTGATTTCACTCGTGACACGCCACCAGTGATTTCAATCGTGACATGCCACCAGTGATTTCACTCGGGACAGCCACCAGTGAATTCACTCGGGACAGCCACCAGTGATTTCACTCGTGACACGCCACCAGTGATTTCAATCGTGACATGCCACCAGTGATTTCACTCGAGACACTTCCAAATATGTCCCATATGAAATCACTGGTGACTCGAAACGAAATTTCACGGATAATTTCATATGTGAAACCCACCCGAAAATTTCTTTAAACACTTCATTCAAATAAAAGTAAATATATTTATTTAACTTAGTTTTCTAGATTGTTTGTTGTTTTAATTATTTTAAATTATCTGTAGGGCCTTCGATAACCGACTCGATCGGGTTAATAAGCACCAATGCTCCTGAAATGATATAAAAAAACAAATATTTAGCCACGGAATGTAACTTCTGAGTTATGTTCTGATTTGTATAAAGCAATACACATATGAAATTTGATTTTACCTTTGAGAACCGAATATAGTCCGGCTCGGCATTTTAAACATTTTTCCGCAAGTCCCGTCCAGGTTGTACTCCTGGAGTACTTTTTCGTCCAGCACACTTTTGGGGCAATGAGTCCTCCAGCAACTTCAGAAATGTTTTGATTTGTAAATGATTAAGTCAAATTGCACATATATATTTTTTAATTAAAAATGCTGTATTTTCAGCTACATGGGTTTTTTCGAGCAAAAACAAACACGCGCAGCGACGCACTCGGTAAACGAGACCACGCGGCTAGAATGTTCTAGAATCTACATTCCAGACATATTTTTTCTTGCGAAACCCATGTAACAATTTAATTTAACTAACAACGCGCACTGTAATCCACTTAACTGACTTTAAAAACACTGAAAAACCACTTTTGAAAGGAATACCCATGTAAATAGACGCGCAACTACAAAAAATCAAAGGCGCTCGCAACAAAATTTTGCACCAACTAATCGGTTTTTCTCTTTTCATACCTTTGAGGAGACGAAATGAGCGAGAGTAGAAGAGTTAGGGTCGAATGTATGTAGAGAAAACTAAAAATATGAGAGAGAGGGAAATATATGGATATCTGCTTCTCTTTCTTCCGCGTCCGTTTCGATCTGCAGCAGTGGAAGCCGGACAGAATTTCATGCTGACGTCGACGTCGCTGCCTTTGTCGACGTCGAGCCTGAACAAATTTTCCTATGACAATTTCATGCGGTGACAGCCAGAACTGCAGGGTTTTTAGAGTGTGTGTGTGTGTATGTGTGTCATTTGGACGACGCCCTGCAGTACCAGAAGTGAGCGATGACAAAAGTCAACTACGCGTCATTCAGCCGTTTTGCTCTGCCGCTGCGGCAGCCGAGCAGAATATGAAGTCGACGTCGCGAACGACGCGTCGGTACCTTTTAATTTCCCTTTTTTCTTTCTTTTGTTTCTGTTACAGCACGCGTTGTAGCAGAATTCGGTTTTTCCGTCGGCGTCGACAAAGTTGTTAGAATTGTGCGGTAAAAAGTGAGACGCAGGTTTTCTTATTTTGGGCAAAATTATTATCAGGTAAGTGCAGTGTTTCATTTAAATAAAAATACGTCTATTGAGCGTTGTAAAAAATGAATAAACTGGGAAATTGCGAAATTATCAGTGTTTTGCACGAAATTTCAATTTCCAACAACGAAAACAGAAAAAACCCACCCTTAAAGCGAGGCTCGAGTCGAGCAGATACATATTTTGGCGGGTGTTTTGTTTTTGTTTTTGCCGGATCTACCATAGCTGATCTACTGAGAGCATTATTAACCAATTTTATAAATTTCGAATGGAAATATACTAATTACCCCATCTTATTTCAGTGGCCTCACGAACATGAAAACATCAACAACACTTAAAAAGGAGGTTCTGTGGTAAAAAAGAACACATAGAACAAAATTGTAAATCTAGTTTATAATAATACAACAATAAATAAAAAGAAATTGAATATTTTCATACAAAATTTACCCATGCTTTTCCTCAAAATAGCGACAGTTTCTAGTGAAATACATCACTTATGAAGGCCTTAATTTTTAGGAAAAATGATCGCTTATTAAGACCCTCCTTTTTAGGAAAAGTAATCACTTATTAAGGCCTTACTTATTAAGGGAAATTCATCGCCTATTAAGGCCTTACTTTTTAAGGGAAATTCGTCACTTATTAAGGCCTTACTTTTTAAGGGAAATTGATCACTTATTAAGGTCTTACTTTTGGCTATTTCTCGCTTACTATGTCATCGCTTATATTCCTAGGACATCCCTTGGTTAAAGTAAACAGTCCATCGTATGGGAGGTCGTCGATGACGTAAGCGAGCTGCATTACATTGGCATCGCTTACTAGTCGACGACTGGTACTGTAGGGCGTAAATGGAAATATTTCACATTTCGAGATGAGAAAATACCATCGGTTGCTTTTCTAGTATGTATTGAATAGCATTTAGCCGGAACTGCGTACCGATCTGCGAAACGCTTGCTGCGAAATTTTCGGTCGACCGAAAAACAGGGATGATTTCTTATCGGTTTCATACGAATATCATCCCTGATTTCGGTCGACGGAAAATTTAGCGCGTCTCAGTACTAGGCTTCTGCGCCACACACATCCACTTTTACCACAAATACAATATACCCCTTAACTCTTTTCGATTACGGGTATAGAAACCGCGTCGTGCCTGGATGCAGGACACCGCATTCAAAGATTGGCTGGCTTTAGATTCAGCCGACGATGGGAAATGCTTTTGAAAATATTGTAAGTCTAGCATTAATGCAAAACTTAGCGATTTGGACATACATTCCAAGACAGCCAAACATAAATCTTCGTCGTCTGCTTTTGCACAGACAAACAAAATACCGTTTGTTGCATCTGTGTCTGTGAAATTTTGAAATCTATTTGTGGATACGTACTTTGCCGGGAAGGTAAAAGCTGTAATAATTATGAATAATTATGAAAAAAACAGGGACCAATCAGTCCTACATAAAATCAGCTGAAGAGGAGGAAATATTTGACGAACTTGATAAGTTCTCAAAAATACTTGATTAAATCAATGAAAATATCGTTAAAATACTCTAGCGTTTTTTTAGCTAACATCAACATTTGTTAGCTATTTCTAGCTTTTTCAAAGCTAGTTTACTTTTATATGACCCAAAGAGTTGGCAGCACTGATCTTAAATCATGCGACGCATTATTGGCAAGTGTTGCCGTAATCTGTCTAGTATTTTTACAAAATACTGCATTTATTCCGGGTATCGATAGCAAACAGCTGTTTCTATCAATTTTTGTTTATGTGTTTTTGTAGAAAAATGATACGAAAAAAGATTTTAAAATAAGTTTGTGGCGCCGGCGCTGTCTGTATATGGCGCTGGGCGTCACAATATTCTTGATCAGCATCAATAGCCGAGTCCATGACTGTCTGTCTGTCCGTCTTGTTTCTCGCCTTGTTCTCTCAGACTAAAAGAGCTAGATCAAATTTTGTGTCAAGACTAATGTTACAAGTGTACATATTTCAAAACTTTTGGCGGAGGAGATTTATAATACACATTGTGTCGTCGAAAGAGGTTGTGTTGCGCACGACTTTTTTCTGTCCTCTTCTTTCTTACAAATAAAATTCTTTTTATTTTTATTTATCTATTTTTTAGCTTTTATTTATTTTCTTGAACTTTTTTCTGAATTATGAATTAAATGTTAGTGTTTGTTTTTAATTATTTCAATTTATTTATTTATTAGCGAAAAAATGTTCTCGCCTGTCAGCGGTAAATTAAAACACTTGCTATCTCTTTCTAGCGCGTGTTTGTCTCTGAGTGCCGAGATATTAGGGTTGAAAATATTTATGGTCCATTTTCCGCTCCAGGTCCTAAGGTCTTTGGCTCGGCGACCTGGACAATTCGGCATGTATTGTGTGTGTGTACACAGACACGACAAAGTTTTTCCGCTTGAACTGAAATTTGTTTTTTTTCCAGTTTTTCAAGTTTTTGAGGGTTGTTCTTCAGCCAAAGACCGAGCTGACCTTCCGCAACATACACATGTGAGGAATGGGCAGAGTGGGTGGGGTTGGACGTGGGAAATAAATAAAATATAAAAATAAAAGCTGATATTTGTTTTATTTACTTGAAATTGCACATTTTTTTACATATCCCTATTTAGACTTGTTTTGGTTTTTACGATGTTTTTTATGTATATGGGCTATTCCTGACACAGCTGGCGTTCACATTGGTATATTTTCATGAAATTTTTGGCAAACGCAGTTCTTTGAGAGTACTTTTAAACATAGTTTAAAGTATAAGGCTAACTAGTTTTGAAAAAAAATTATGCCTGGTTAAAGTTCCGTTACGGACGTTACAAAAAATGGAAGTCGACTTTGAGGCTGCATGCATTTGCACATATTTTAGCGAATTTTGCATAATAAACAAAAAAAGTTTATATACAAAAAATTAAGTGGAATATATGACCATATTAATCCAGCAAAGAAAAAAATGATAAGTAGTCCCGTTGAAAAGAAATCTTAATTTTTGTCTGTTACGGACGTTACGTTACGGACGTTACACTTTTTCCATCAAGTCAAATTTTGTAAATAAAAAATATTCATGTATTTCAACAGCTTGTTTACCTTTTTATTATTTATTTATTACCTACAAAAAAAGTATACAATATTTTATTCCTCTGACATTTGTTTATATGTACATATTTTATTTTAACATGGTATTTTATACTTAATAGACCCAGCTGTTCGAGCTACTTTTAAAGAATTTTCATTGGAATAGCCACAAAAATAATAGTTTGAATTAATTGATGGAATATTTTTTAAATTTATCCATGTTTTTGATATTTTGTCAGTCGTAGTTTGGACATAATTTTTGCCAACATAAATTAGGGAAAAGCCAATAATATTTTTTTTTGCTAATTTTTGAAAATCTAGAGCATTTTCTAAAATACGATTTTGGGCTTTTACTAGTTGCCAAACTTTTCGCTTGACAACTGCGCCAACACCGTCCACCGCTCCTTTTCCATGAGAAGTAGCGAAAAAATTCCATTCGAAACAATTCTTTTACGAATTGTGGAATGCTTCTCAAAATATACTTATTTTTAAATTGACTTCCACAGCCATCAGAAAATATCTTTATTCTATTGAAAGAATGAAGCTTTCTGATTTTTTTAATTATTAATTTAATAAAACAGTAAACTGAATTTTTATTGTGCGACAGCTCATCACTTGCAATGCAATAGGACTTGGCGCAATTATTGAACCAAGCAACGCATGTAAACAAAGTTACTTGTGAGTAACTGAAATGAGCAGATTGAACCTCATTTTGCGACAAAATTCTGTAATTTTCAGCAAAGTCAACTTGAAGTATCAGATCATTGGATTGTATTTGCATCCTTGAGGCATTAAAATAGTTTTGCTGCGAACGTTTGATGTATGAATGCAGCTTAAAGGCAGGAAGCTTTGCGTTAAGCTCACACATTAATTCTTTAACCGATCCTTCGGTGTTGCATAGTACCATCCTGTTGTTTATCATTCTCCAATTCTTCCAAGCGGCAGTTTTGTCCAGGCGATTAACATACAGCAATGGTACAATATCTACAATATTAATCACACATTTTTCACACTCGCTGGTCATACAAATTTCACTTTCAACATTACAGCAAGTTTCCTTTAAAAACTTATCAAAGTTTGATGGAAACGTTGGAACTATCTTAACAAAACTTTCTAAAAAGAAAGCTATGTTTGCGTGATATTGACACACGCACATGTAATGTGGTATTTTTTCAGTCAGCTCAACTGATATTGGACGGTTTTCGTAGAACTTAGTTTTAGAAATACGTCTCTCCGGAAACTTATGTTGAACGAGAAGGAACGTGAGTCGCTTTTAGCAGCGACTCTACTTTTATACCCGTACTCAGTCAATATATAAATTTGTGAGCTTATAATTAAAATTAAACAAAAAATTTTTAATTTTACATTTTAAATTTTTTTGCTACATCAGCTAACTACATCTACATCTAAAATGTAGATTATACATGTAGAACAGCTATTCTACATCTTCCATTTAGATTCTACATCTCCTCCGCTAAGGGTTGCTCGCGCATTGCACAGGGCAGAGTGTGTGCGAGCGAGACAGAGATTGAATATCGTCAGCAACGCCAGAGGAGGTGGGGGAAGCAACTGAAAATTAATTTCTTCATTCTGGCCATAATAATGATCTGATCTGTACCAGATTTGGCTCTCTGGTAGATATGGGCATTCTTTACGATACTGCGTTTTTAGTTTTATCGTATCTTCCAAATTGTAGATGCCACAGATTTTCGTTCTTTGTGAGGGCGGAAGGGGGCGGGGCGAAATTCTGAAATACACTTGTAACAGTGTGATATCACATGAGTCTGGAAACAAAATTTCGTTGCTCTAGCTTTTATAGTCTCTGAGATCTAGGCGCTCATCAAGACGGACAGACAGACAGACAGAGACTCGGCTATTGATGCTGATCAAGAATATATATACTTTATGGGGTCGGAAAATTTTCCTTCTCTGCGTTACACACATCCACTTTACCACAAATACAGTATACCCCTTAACTCTTTTTGAGTACGGGTATAAAAAGGTCATACGCCTGACCCGTCATTGTTCACTTTTGTTGTTGCCTTTTGCTTAAGTACCTCTCTAAATTTGGCCACGCGTTGTCTATTATCGGCTTTTTGTTTTTTTGCCTTTGACACACTATTATTTAACTGTTCTTTAATTTTCTCTCGATATGCTCGCTTTCTTTCTGCCTCTTTAATTTTAAATTCAAAAAGTTTTTCCTTATTATTTTGCAAAATTTGCACGAAAGTGTTTTGCTCTGTCTGCATTTGAACTCATTTTAAGTACACAATCCACGCACGTTTATCATTGAAATGAAGTTTGGAAAAATTATGAGATCAAAGCAAGAACTTCTTAAAGCTTTCTAACGGAAAATGCAGTACGTAAACATTGCATTTAAAGGGGGTTGTGGTTAACAACATTGTAATTAATTACTAATTATAAATTTTTTGGAACTATTTTAGGTTTGAGCAGAATTTTCAGTTCATCTTAATTTAAGCTGCGCTTGTCTGACCCCTCTAGGGGAACAGCCTTGTTCGCTTGCAATATGTTCACGAAAAGCTGCTAATTCTAAAAATAGATGCAGCTTTCAAACGGTTATTTACATAAGCAAGATTGGGGGATCGCATGTTATTTAAACACACTTTTTGTTACTTTGAGGTTAAGTTTTTCGAACTTTCGGCAACGTACACCAATTTAAAGCCCAGATTCAGATTCAGCAGTTGAAAATCCATAATAAAAACCTACTTTCACCTCATAATATTACAATCAAATTTTTGAGTCTTCATGTCGTTACGGACGTTACACACTTTGCCATAAGTATTTTTCAAAATAATGTGTTATTAAGCTATTTTTTTTTCATTAGATTAAAGTGCATAAGAAACGCTGTTTATAAAGCTTGTTTGGAAAACAAAATTGTTAAAATTCATTCTGTTAAATTAAAAAAACCATTTTTTCCGTTACGGACGTTACACACAGTGTACCCATTTTTAGTTCAAATTTTTTAATATATATTACACAACTTACAAGTATTATTTGTATCTTAAATAATGGAAAATGGAACAAATTTTAATATTGGATAAGCGCTAAATACTGTAATGACTGTTTTGCCCACTTTTTTGACCATGGAAAATACCCTTTTTTTTCAAGATAATTGAAAGCAAGAGGTACGTGTAGGCTAGCTTCTGCCAAGAACAAACAAACAACCGTAAAACCATACTGCTCATATCTTTTGAAGCTTGAATATGTATCCTATTATTCCATAAACAAACATTTGGATTTTGGACAACTTTAAATTTCTGCCTTTGGTTTAAAAATTTTCGGAATAGCCCATATACATATATTGGTGTTCAGGAAATTGGTATATACATACATATATTAGTAAACAAGTGATTTTAACTAAAATAATTTTATATAATATATATAATATATATATATATAATATATATATATATGATCTATAAATATATACCTACAAACATATGTATAAGGGTTACATTACATGTGTATAGAATTGGCTTAAATACATTTACATATGTATGTATAAAATAAATATACAGCTGCGGTCAAAATAATAGTAGTGCCCATACAAGTTTTAATTTTTCCTGAATAAAAAGACTTAGGAGCACTTTACCGAAAAAGTTTTTAATATGTATGGTAACTAAGGTAATTAAAGTTTATAATAATAGATAACAACTTAACATTATACCTCCAAACTTGAAGAAAAAAATTAAAATGTTGATCTACTTAAAAAATTACCCGTTCAAAATAATAGTAGTGCATTTTGCCATACGCGATTACAGTCAAACAAAATGTTCGTAGAATGTCTTTTATATCCATTATAATACATCTATGTATATTCAGAGTTAATTTTAGTATTAAGTTACATAGCCTTTGTTGTTTATAACGGCTGCACAACGCTTTGGCATGGAGTTCACCAAATTTTAGCATATTTCTACCGAAATCGAGCTCCAGGACCTCTCCACAGTTTTTCAAAGTTGGTTGTTGTTACCTGGCTTTGCTTCTGAGACTTCTCTTTTCACATCACACCATAAATTTTCTATTGGATTCAAATCGGGGGACTGCTCCGGCCATTCCAATAAATATATCGCATTGGCAGCAAACCACTCCTTGGCAACCTTACTGGTGTGCTTTGGATCGTTGTCCTGCTGGAAGGTCCAAATAAGTGGCATTTCATCGGAGGCATATGGCAGCATGACATCGGTCAAAATCTTGACGTATAAGTGACGATACATTATGGTTTTAATCCAATATACTGGTCCCACTCCGTAGTATGAAAAGCTTGCCCAAATCATTATGGAAGACCCACCATGTTTAACGGTTTTGCAAGTATATTGTGGGCAATATTCAGAAGACGGCGATCGTCTAACATGTTTTCGAGATCCACGACCACAAAATATTTCTCCACTTTTTTAATGGCCAATTTAGGTGTTCTTTGGCAAACTATAATTTTTGTACTATATGTTTTTTTTGTCAGCTATTCGAGCTATTAGATTATTATCTCTTAGCTTTCTTCTGACGGTTTCAATACTTGCTTCCAAATTGCAATTTTTTTAGGGCTGCAGCAAACGCCAAAGGTGCACGCCTTTCCTGTCGTAAGAGTAGATGTACCGATCTGTTGGCCGACCGCGTGTTTCACTTGTTGGTTCGTATTTTATCGCATTTCTTATCATAGTAGATGAACAACCAATGATATTCTGCACCTCGACATATGTCCTTCCTTCTGAAATAAGCCTTTTTATTTGATCCCGCTTTTCGGCAGTACAGTGCTTGCCACGCCCCATGGTAACGGAACCAAAATACCAAAACAGAAACAAAACGAGAAGGAACGTGAGTCGCTTTTAGTCGCGACTCTACTTTTATACACGTACTCAGTCAGTATATAAATTTTTGAGCTTATGATTGAAATTTAAATAGAAATTTTAAAATTTTACATTTTTTTGCTACATCTGTTAACTAAATCTACAATGTAGATACATCTACATATAACAAATATTCTACATCAACCATTTAGATTCTACATCTCCTCCGCGAGGACGCTCGCGCTTTGCACAGGGCAGAGTGTGTGCGAGCGAGAAAGAGAATGAATAGCGTCAGAAGCGCCAGAGTAGGTGGGGGAAGCAACTGAAAATTAATTTCTTTATTCTGGCTATAAAAATAATCCGATCTGACTCAAATTCGACAATCTGATAGTATAGTATCGTTCTCTACGATACTGCGTTTTTTGTTTTATCGTATCTCCAAATTGTGGCTGCCACAGATTTTCGTTCTTTGTGGGGGCGGAAGGGGCGGGGCGAAATTTGGAATACACTGTAGCAGTGTGATATCACATGAGTCTGGAAACAAAATTTCGTTTCTCTAGCTTTTATAGTCTTTGAGATCTAGGCGCTCATCAGGACGGACGGACAGACAGACATGGCTCTATCGACTCGGCTATTGATACTGATCAAGAATATATGTACATATATACTTTATGGGGTCGGAAAATTTTCCTTCTCTGCGTTACTCTTAACTCTTTTTGAGTACGGGTATAAAAAACTTAAGACTCATAAATAAATAATATACATAAGTGTTATTTAAAACAGCAAACCTTGAACAAACTCCAATGGTTTTAATAATTTTCACAACTTTCTGCACCACTACTATTATTTTTACTGCGTCGAAATGGTGATGCTTAGCGAAAAAGCACAAAACAGAACGCAAACAAACAAGATAAGACAACATAACTGTATTTTCAAGCACAGCAATGCTGTGCATTTTGCCGACGTAAAGAGATCAGTGCGATTGATAAAGTTATTTAAGAGAAAATGTGCAAAGCCCATAGCGGCACTACTATTATTTTGTATTTATTTTATATGTAAATATATAAGCCAATTCTATACACATGTAATGTAACCCTTATACATATGTTTGTAGGTACATATATATTTATAGATCATATATATATTTAAACGTAGGTATATAAAATTATTCTAGTTAAAATCACTTGTTTACCAATATATGTATATACATAAAAACATCGTAAAAACCAAAACAAGTCTAAAATAGGGATATGTAGGTATACATATGTTAATAAATGTGCAATTTCAAGTAAATAAAACAAATATCAGCTTTTGTTTTTATATTTTATTTATTTCCCACGCCCAACCCCACCCACTCTGTCCATTCCTCACATGTGTATGTTGCGGAAGGTCAGCTCGGTCTCTGGCTGAAAAACAACCCTCAAAAACTTGAAAAACTGAAAAAAAAACAAATTTCAGTTCAAGCGGAAAAACTTTGTCGTGTCTGTGTACACACACACATACATGCCGAATTGTCCAGGTCGCCGAGCCAAAGACCTTAGGACCTGGAGCGGAAAATGGACCATAAATATTTTCAACCCTAATATCTCGGCACTCAGAGACAAACACGCGCTAGAAAGAGATAGCAAGTGTTTTAATTTTCCGCTGACAGGCGAGAACATTTTTTCGCTAATAAATAAATAAATCGAAATAATTAAAAACAAATACTAACATTTAATTCATAATTCAGAAAAATGTTCAAGAAAATAAATAAAAGCTAAAAAAATAGATAAATAAAAATAGAAAGAATTTTATTTGTGAGAAAGAAGAGGACAGAAAAAGTCGTGCTCAACACAACCTCTTTCGACGACGTTTGACAAACGACTGGCAAAGATTTTAATTGTTGCACCATGGCC
This sequence comes from Drosophila subsilvestris, assembly GCA_035043285.1. Taxonomy (NCBI): domain Eukaryota; kingdom Metazoa; phylum Arthropoda; class Insecta; order Diptera; family Drosophilidae; genus Drosophila; species Drosophila subsilvestris. The sequence goes on along the minus strand of JAWNNB010002181.1, from coordinate 664,908 downwards.
GTGCCTCTCTCCACGACCCGAACGACTCAGGTCCTAAAGCTGAAAGCATAGGACCTGGAGCGGAAAATTTTTCTGTAACACTTTCGTTGTATGAACTGGCATATCTGTATACTGTATGGTTAGTGCTGGGGTCTCCCCAATCAATGCTCCCGATTCCGATTTTTTCCCGTCAAATCTGGCTTTTTTTGATGAACAACTGCGGGAATAGTTTGACAATTGCGGACGTCTGGATTTTTTAGAATGGTATTTTTGGCAGTTTTGCGTTTTTTTTAAATGTTTTTTTTATCGATATTTGCAACTCCACCACTAGTTTTAAGAATACTATCATCTCTATACCATTCTACCATCCCCATGTACGCGAAAGTGAATGTTAACGTATAACAATTTGTGAAATGCCTAAAGAATATAAGCAGAAGTGCCGCGATGCTTGGCTTAAAAGCGATCAATTTAAAGCTTGGGCAAGAAAGGACGATACTGATGAGCACAGGGTGTACGGCAGCTATTGCAAAATCACAATAATAGCCAAACTTAGTGATTTGCGCGCTCATGCGAAAACTAAGAAGCACCCGAGTTCGACGACCGGCTTTAAACAACAAAACAAAATAGATTTTGGAACTTTTCCTGTTAAAAATGTTTAGCAGAATGCAGCATTATGTCTCTTTATTGCTCAACATGCAGCCATGGCTCAAGTTGATCATTTGGGCAACTTGTGCAACAAACATTTTGAGGTTGGAGCTGCAGGACGAGTTAAGCTGCATCGAACGAAATGCACCAGCATCATTAAGAATGTTCTGGCGCGTCATTTTTCCGAAGACTTGTGCAGCGATATTGGGGACTCCAAATTCAGTCTTTTACTCGACTAATCAACAGATATCAGCGTCACAAAACTTTTGGGTAACTATTTTGTTATATTAATATTAATAATAATAGTTTGCTTTACAAGAATGTATTGTGTGTATGCAAGTTTAAACCTAGGTGTGGTCATCAATTATTATTCCGTCCAGCGTCGTGAATTCGTCTCCACATTTTTTAATCTGATATCATTGTAGTTCGGAAATGCAATGTCGAGGGCGTTAAAATTGTATTGTTGCTCTATAAACTAGACGTTAAAAACCTAATTGGTATTGGAACGGATAACGCAAGCGTCATGGTAGGAAGAAACAAAAGTGTCTAATTTGTATCTAACTTTACAGGTATGGCCTACGAAGACTGGGAAAATTCTGTTTCAATTATGATGTGCCCAAAAATTATCTTCGCTTGATTGGTACGACCAAGTCGTACGATTGCGAGCCTGAAGACAATTACGCTGAGTTAGACGAATTAATGGCGGTCTTACAGTAAAAACCCTATAAAGTACTACAGAAATAAAAAAATTGGTAAACCCAAAAATTACGTTTTTTTTTTTTTTTCTGTAGTTTTTCAGCTTTTTTTGTGTCTTGTACAAGTCAGAAATGGCTTTTTTCCTGATGAAAAGTTGGCAGCACTTCTTCTGGTTTCCATCTGGGCCGTCTAAGCTAAACTTTTTCTCATCGCTGAAAATTACGTTTTTCGCAGTCCCAAAACTTATATTTTCATAAAAGGCAAGTCGGGCCATTTTATGTCGGTGCAATGGTTCTGGTGTTTTTGCTTCATATTGGAGTTGCAACTCCTTCTTGCGAATTTGCTGCACCCGCTGCGGAGTTATTGGCAGCTTTATTTCGACTTTAATTTGGGCGCAGCTCATCTTTTCTCCGGTTGCCAAAACTCAAATGTGGCGCTTAGTGCGCTCACCAACCTTTGGGGCGGCTTCTTTACGGTTGTTTTGAGCATATTTTTGCGGAGACTTTAAAAAGTTTGTTACTGTATGTCGATGACGCTTGATTGTTTTAGCAATAACACCGAGTTTGACCCCACAATCAACCATCGTTTTGATTTTAACCTGCTATTCTTCGATAGTTCGTTTCCGTGGTGCATTTTAAATGAATAGTAATTTAAATTAAATTAAAATCTTAACTGAGCACGACGATTACACAGTAAATACGTTTTTCCTAAATTGGACAAGCGACTTAATAAGTTTTTTTCGCGAGATCAGTAGCGTACCCCACTCAAAATGTCAATATGTAAGTAAATTTGCACAAATATAAACTTTCGTTTAAATTCTCACTTTGCATTCTTCTTAATGCTAACGGTACTAGAGATTAAAAGCTGATGAGAAATAAATCCAGGCAAAACATCACAAAGCATAATGGATAAAACATGCAAACTCGAAAAGTAGATGCCGCTGTTAAAATAGCTGTAGCATCGAAAAAAAATCTTGCACAAATATCAATTTTACTGAGGTAGGTAGGAATAGGCAATCTGCTTCTCAACAGTCTCAGAGACGCAGATTGAAATACAGATTAGTCAGGTTTTAGCTGTAGCGCTGGGGGAGCCGGCAGACGACCAGCTTAGTACACGACAGGAGCAAGCGGCCGACACTGTGCGTCGGTCCAGACGTTGACGGAGCCAACGGTACAGAGCAGGCACAAAATACTGCCGAACATACAGTTAGACGCACAGATTAGACGTGAGTAGCAAGTTGCTATAGAACAAGAGAACAGGCACAAAATACAGTAGGACATTTAGTTAGACGGGAAGACGCACAGATTAGATGTGAGGAGCAAGTAGTCGATACTGTGCGTCGGTCCAAGAGAGCAGGCACAAAATACAGTAGAGCACATAGTTAGACGAACGCACGCACAGATAAGACATGAGGAGCAAAGGACAAATACAGAGAGGCGACAGCACCTACGTAGATACAATGAACAGAGACGTCTCTTAGAAAGAGAGCAGGATAGAGTTCGCAGGGACCAAAAAAGGAGTTTAAAAGATTTTAGGCATGTCTTGCGAACGAGAGACACTCTGACACGTCAATCTGCTCGTGTCGCAGCGTGACAATCTGAATTGACGCTGCCAAAAGTACTAGTAAGAGAGTTAGCCAATATAGGAGCGATAGCAGCAATAGGCTTGAGCAAAACTTGAGAAAAGTCTGCCGAATGCAGCAGGAAAGAGCAGATATCTCCCAGGATAGGACTCAGATAGGACCCAGAGTCAGGGTTAGTGGACGAGAAGCTCTAAAAGTTATAGAACTGATCCTGATCATGTTTGCCTTTCTTGTAAACCCCTGTGGTACCCAAACAAATTTGTAAAATTTCCCGCGTCGAATTTGAACGTTATTGCGAGTTTAATGAAGAAAAGACTCTCAAAAATTAAAGTTCTGCAGAACATGCCACAGCAACATAAAACAACGTAAAAAACCTAAGTTTTTCTTCCAAAATTGATTAGATTTCCCCATTCTGCCCGATTGCTTAAAAGGGCTTACTTCATTAGAAGAACGACTGATTTTTCCTCGACTTCCATTTATGATAATTATGAGTCTATAGACAAAAGACTAGGCCAAAATACCATAAAATGAGCAGTAGGTTAGGTTAGGTTAGGTTGAGGCGGCTGTTGGGATCGCCAGGAACCCGACACACTTAGGCCGGTTTCGGCCCGTTGCGATACCGCAAGGAGCATTTCCCCCTCCCCTCATGTGAGTCTATGTTATCCGTTGTCCCAACCGGATGCCCGTATGAAGTTTGCGATCCTTCTGGGACACATTGCAGACATGTCTGAGATGTCAATTAAGAAAGGTGAGCCCAAGTATTGAAGTCTCCTTCTGCTGAGAGCCGGACAGAAGCAGAACAGGTGTTCCACTATCTCCTCCTCGCCCTCATCTCTACAGCTTCGACGGAAGTCGTTGTAGGGGGCACCCAGCCTGTTTGCATGTGTGCCTATTAACCAGTGTCCCGTAAGGGAGCGTATGACTGAGCTGCACCTTCTCCTGCCAAGCTTGCAGAGCTCATCGGTGCGCTTCTTATTTATGTTAGGCCATGTTTGCCTAGTTATGCGACATAGTGACACTGTCTGCCATCTGTCGTTTGTGAGTTGCTTGTAGTGCTCCTTTATTTTGAGCTTACAGGTGGCCATTGGCATACGAATGTCCTCCTTATCGTGGAGAAGGGGGACTGTTCTACCAGCTCTGGCCAGCTCGACTGCATACAATTGCCTTCAATGTCCTGGTGGCCCGGAACCCATATTAGGCTGATTTCAAACTGATGAGCCATCTCGTGAAGAGATTTGCGACAGTTTGCCACGGTAGCCGAGCTAGATGTTATCGCATTTAGCGATTTGATCGCGGCTTGGCTATCACTGTAGATATTTATGTTAGTTGCCGTAATGGCTGCTTCGTGAAGACAGCACAGAGCTTCCTTAATCGCTATGACTTCCGCTTGGAAGACACTGCAGTGATCTGGGAGCCTGAAGGAGTGCCTTATGTTTAGTTGTTCGGAGTATATACCCCCTCCGACCTTGTTGTCCAGTTTCGAACCATCTGTGTAGATTTGTATGGCTCTATCTGGGCCAGGAGGTCCCTCGAGCCATTTATCTCTCTGGGGGATGATTATTTCAAAAGGAGTGTCTATGTACTCCCTTGGAACACAGTAGTCCGTTTTTGTGGGGACGATATTGTTTCCGTTAAGGATGGAAGCGTGACCGATGTGCTGCGACACCCATTGGTCTGAGTCTCTTAGACGAATTGCTGCCATTTCTGCCTTCTCCATAACCGCATGGTCAAGGCTCTGGAGGCATAAGATGGCGTTCAGCGCATCATTTGGTGTGGTGCGTAAAGCCCCACTGATGCATAGGGCGGCGGTACGCTGTACCTTGCCCAGTTGGTTGGTGATTGTCCTTTTTGATAGGGCAGGCCACCACACGGTAACTCCGTAGAGTAGTATTGGCCTAACTATTGCTAGGTATATCCATTGGACTATTCTTGGGTTCATGCCCCATTTCATTCCTATGGCCTTTTTACAAGTGTAGAGGGCTATCGTGGCTTTCCTCACTCTGTCTTTGATATTCAGATTCCAGCTGAGCTTCTTGTCAATTACCAGCCCTAAATAGCTGGCATTGTCACTGAAGGGGAGCCTGCATCCGTTTAGAATTGAGGGGCTGAGGGGCGGGACTTTGTATTTGTTCGTGAACAATACAAGTTCCGTTTTTGAGGGATTAACTCCCAGTCCACGCGACTTTGTCCATTCCGACAGTCGCGCGAGCTTTGCGGTCATTAGGTCGCAAAGTGTCTGCGGGAATTTTCCCGAAAAGATTATGGCAACGTCGTCCGCGTATGCCACCACTTTGCAGCCCCCCTCCAAGTTACATAGAATCTTGTTGACTGCTATGTTCCATAGAAGGGGAGACAGGACCCCCCTTGCGGGGTGCCTCTGTTGACAAACCTTGATTGAGTGGATGATCCCATCGATGATGTCACCGTCCTGCATGTGAGCAATTGATCAATGAGCATCACCAAGTGACCATCCACCGCCAGGTCAGTCAGAGCATCCGTGATGGGCTCCGGAGTGACGTTGTTAAAGCTCCCTCGATGTCGAGGAACGCAACTAAAGAGTATTCTTTGACTCCTATGGATTTCTCCACCGCCGAGATTACTTCATGGAGTGCCGTTTCCGTGGATTTTCCTTTCCGGTAGGCATGTTGTGCGCGTGACAGCCACTGAGGATTTATGGTTGCCCTCAGTTGTAGCCCGACTAGTCTCTCAAAGGTTTTGAGAAGAAAGGACGATAGACTTATTGGTCTAAAGTCTTTAGGGGTTGTGTGTGAGGCTTTCCCTGTTTTTGGAATGAAGACTATTTTAGCCTTGAGCCAAAGCTTGGGGATTTTTCCCACTACGAGTATCTTCCCGAAGATGCATTGTAGCCAGTTGATGGCCATATTCCCTGCTTTTTGTAATTGAGCCGGAATGACCTGATCTGGACCAGGTGATTTGAAGGATTTGAAGCTGTTTACAGCCCAGCTAATGTTCCGTCTTGTGAGGATGTGCGCCATCGAGGCTACTAAGCCCTTGCTTGGGAGATCTGCAGGCTCTATGGTTGTGCACCCCGGAAAGTGGGTGTCGAATAGGATATGTAGGGAGTCCTCACTTGAGTTGGTCCACGTATCGTCCATTCGCTTGAGGTACCCCGCCGAGGGTGTTGTTTTCGAGAGAATCTTTCGTAGCCTTGCGGCTTCCGACGTGTCCTCAATGTCAGAATTTTTGCCAAGAGGCCCTCTTCGCTTTCCTAGTTTCTTTTTTGTATAGGGCAAGACTACTTTTGTAGTTTGCCCAGTGTTCTTCCTCGCTACCGCTTTTGGCTCTATTAAATAGAGTCCTGCAGTCTCTGCGTAGAATATCTATTTCCCTTGACCACCAAGGGGGTTTCTTTTTCCCTTTAGGTCTGATTGATGGGCATGCAGCCGTGAATGCCTTTTTGCACGCTTCGGTGAAGCTGTCTACCAGGCTGTTTAGATCGTCCGGAGTGTCCGGACATTTAGGTGGAATGGGGGGAGTAATTTCTCTATAGTTGCGCTATATAAATCCCAGTTGGCTTTCCTGGGGTTGATATAGTCAGTGGGTTTTGGGCTCTCGAGAGATAGTACTGTCTCGATATACCTGTGATCGGAGAAGGAGTGGTCCTCTAGGACTTTCCAGCTTTTAACTACTTCTGACAGTTTGTGAGACAGTAAGGTGAGGTCAATGACCTCTTGTCGGTTTTTAATAATAAAGGTTGGGTCGTTACCTCGATTGCAGATAACTAGATTAGAGTTAAGAATGAAGCTGAAAAGTGACTCACCCCTTACATTTATGTCGGAGCTTCCCCACTGAGTGTGGTGAGCGTTGGCATCGCAGCCTATTAATAGGCCTGTGTCCGACCTTTCGCTATCGCAGGTTATCTTGCGAACGAGGTCACTGGGAGGATCGCTTTCCTCGTGAGCCATGTAGGACGACACCAGGTTTAGGTGTGTCCCCTGTAGCTCTAGGCTAGCCGCCGTATTGTCGCCATTGCTAAAATTGTGGAGCAGAAAGATATTTAGATGCCTTCTTGCTAGAATGCAGGTACGAGTTTTACCTTCAGTTGGAGCTACTAATAGCTTGTACTCCTTCGTCGCTAATCCACAGACCTTGCCTCCCACCACCCAAGGCTCCTGGATTAGGACTATCTCCGCTCCGCTTTCGTTCAAGCGGAGCATAAGGGCAGCAGATGCTGCCTTACAGTGGTGGAGATTTATCTGCAGAAGTCTGAGTGACTTCATTAGATTCACTCTCCACCACTGTAGTGTCGGCGTCGGAGTCGTCGATGATCTCGTCCCGACACGTCTCAAAGTCGAGCATCAGCTATGTATCGATCTCCGAGGCAACGTCCTGCTCAACTGGGTTGTTGACAGGACGCGCCTCGGCCGCTGCATCCGATTTATAGACCTTCATGGTCACAGAGCTTTCCATGAAGCTCAGGTTGTTCAGCTCCACCTGAAACGTTGACTGAAAATTGGTATTGATTTCATTGCTGAAACCATAAGACCTTTAAAGGTTTATGAGGATCTCAGCTATTTAGTTACCACAGATCTATATTAAAAGCATGATGTTATAGTTAACGAGGAATGGATGTCTATATTTACATCCGATATTGTTTAATTTGTCTCATGCAGACGCTGTCGTATTAGAAGAGATGCAGAATAGAGATAGGAATATAGACGCAGAGCCAGTCCATTCTGACGAGGATTTGGAAGCTGAACAGCTCAACCCTGGCGGTCAGGAAACTCTGCTTCAAAATAAAATCGCATTTAATGATAGTCCTTCAAAATAAAATCGCATTTAATGATAGTCCTGTAATAACAGCACCAGGCGAAGGTCAAAGACGTCTTGATATGGTCCTAGATATTGACTTGGAAGTTATTTTTTCCCACCATTTACGCAGGCGTCAAGAGACCATTCTCAGAAAGTTATACAACCATAGTTAGATCAGAGCTTCGAAATTTAGATAGGAGATGTTGTAGAACTGATAAACTGTTTTTCAATTACCAGAAGTTAGAACTCATAAAGATTCGAAATAACATGTCTATCTGCTTACGTAAGCGGAGCACTTCCAGTGCAGTAACGGCAGCCATTGCTCTTAATGAGAATTTCATAGGGGGACTTATTAACCACGATGAGGGATATAGGATTCTTTGAGATATTCGCTCGTCTCCGGCTCATTGGGAGGATGAAAAGAAGAAGGTTATGGCCCTGATTCGTCAGTTCGGCCTGCCGACTTTTTTCTCCAGTCTGTCTGCTGCTGAAACGCGATGGCCAGAGTTGCTTGTTTTGCTCAGAAAAAACGTAGATAGAGCTATAATTAGCGAAGAAGAGGCAACTGGTTTAGTTTGGGACGAAAAGGCGCGTCTTATTAGGCAAGATCCAGTCACTTGTGCTAGGTATTGCGATTATAGGTATCGCGAGGTTTTTAAAGTTATGAGGAACCCGAAGAGCATTTTCGGAGAAAACTTCGTCATCAAATTCTATTGTTGAATTCCAACAAAGAGGTTTCACCACATTCACTAAAAGTTGTGGCTGAAAGATGGCCCCAGCAGTGGACTTAACCAGTACTGAGTCAATTTCAACAGTTGTAGCCTTCATTAAAAAACATATTACAGTAGATATAACAGACTCAGAATTGGCTCCGTATGTTGAATACCAAAAGCATAGGCACACCAGCAGGTCATGTCTTAAGAAAGTTAGTAAAAGCGGAAATAAAGTTTGTTGATTCGGTATTCCTTACCCTCTAATGCCCCAAACGGAAATATTGAGTCCATTTCCGGAGGTAACTCCAAAACTTGATTTTCACCAAGAAAATTAAAGAACTATTCAATTCTGATCCATCCCCTGATATAATTGATCACTTGAGCATATGTGAGAACACTCTTTCGCACGAACAAGTGAGCCTCTGTTACGATGACTACAAATACGCCATATGTTCTGGTTTGAAAAAAACAACAATTTTTCTAAAAGGTCATTTGCTAAGATTAACATGCTTATAAAAAACACACTCTTTCAATGCAAGGCGCCTATATCCAAAACATTTTGGACCCTTATGCGTGCTGTAGCAATATAATTAACTATATAAATAAATCCCAAAGGCCTCATCACCTGCCTCCTCAGCTTCATTTTCCACCCTATTAGATTCGGCTTCCATGGCCCTCCTGAGCACGTCTTTTTATGCTCGCGGCGGTAAGCGAAGTTCAACGGAAAGCAGAGAAAAGCTACAGCACATGGTCAAAATATGGATCGGAATTCCACTGACATATTCGTCACGGGATTGCTGGAGTGGTATGAACTAATCCCAAATTTTCTTGAGGGCCTGTGTTTAGAACTGGGCAAAATTATGATGAAGAGGACAACGAAAATTATGTCCTAGTAGAAGTATATTTCCCTCTCCGCGTTGGTAGTGACTTCATTAGGGAACGGACCAAACCTTCGATTTTAAAATACATAAGGTTAATTATAAACACAGATAGGTCTAACAATTATAGAACATTAGTGATTCTGTTTTATCCGTGGAGAGATGAAGAGGCAGAGTTAGTGAGCAGGAAATGCGAGGATGATTATAAGGATCATCAGAAATTATTTAGTTCGAATTTCCAAAAATACAATGCACCAGCAGACTTAGAAGACGTGCTCGGGAGGGCCATGGAAACCGAATCTAATAGGGTGGAAAATGAAGCTGAGGAGGCAGGTGTTGAGGCAATTGATGAGGAATTTAGGGATTTAGCGATTCCTGAAATAGGTTCAGCCGCGGATCCAGATAGGATTATTCGAATAATTAAACTTCCTCCGTTTGTTTCCTCTTTTGATTTAGGCAATATGATTAGATCGCTTAACTTGAAGCAAAAACCTTACCTCACTCATTTTCTGCATAAACCAGTTTTTTATGAGTTTGTACATAGCTGGCAGCGCAGGCGTCGGCAAGAGTAGAACAATAACTTCAATTTTTCAGACCATTTCCCAGGAGTTTAAACGTAAGCCAGGATCTAACCCAAATACTGTAAAAGTACTTCTGTGTGCTCCCACAGGAAAATCTGCATTTGGTATTGGAGGTGCCACACTTCACTCAATGTTTTCATTACCTCTCAATCATCCCAACCATGCTTTTAAATATATGGGTCCAGATATATTAAACACCTTGCGTTCAAAATTTATTGATCTTCTTATAGTTAATGAGATTTCTATGGTCGGTGAAAAAATGTTTTCATATTTGGATATGCGCCTAAAGCAAATATTCTCAAGGCATATACATATGTATTTTTCAAAGTTCTTTTGGTGGCATTTCAGTTATCGTTTTCGGCGATCTAAGGCAGTTATGTCCAGTAGGTTATCGTTCTATATTAAAATTCTCGTCAGGTGCGCCTAATCCATACAGTGTTATAGTTAACTCTAGTCTCTGGGATGGCTTCAATTTTTTCGAACTTACAGAGATTATGCGACAGCGAGATGACCAAACTTTTGCAATCGCACTAAATAACATGGCATCAGCCGAAATGTCGTCTGAAGATATTCAATTGCGTAGGGACAGAATATTTGACGGCAGTCAAGCTCCAAGAGATGCGATCCACCTATTTTATAGCAATAAAGAGACAGAAATGTACAATAGGGAGAAGCTATCATCGATTATGATAGCAGAACATATTTCAATAGCTTTAGACTGCATCAAAGCCGCACATCTTTCCCCAGACATAAAAAGTAAATAACTTGAGGCTGTCAAGAGTTTCAAAACTTCGACAGTCAATATAGATACATCAGACAGCATTGTTAACGGAGCCACTGGTGTTTTAATGCAAATAGATCTTAGCTCATCCAATACCCTAGAACGTCTTTGCATACATTTTATAGAGGAAAGCGTAGGAGTTGACGCACGGTCGAAACGCAGCCATAGTAACGAAACTTCAATCTCCAATTCGGAAAACCACTAAGCGTTTTCAATACCACCAAAACGAACAGGTTACTATTGACCGTAAGCAGTTTCATTACTCAAGCAGAACTGTCCCGAGACAGATGGATAGCTTACGTTCTGCAGTTACTTCACACCCACTTTGATTGTTTACTCAATCCGTCCGAATTTAATATTTTCTTCCATAATACGGAAAACTTGCACTGCCATTTTAGCAATGTCTGTTCTGATGAGCTTATGCTCAAATCTTATATTTTGTGCTTCGTTGAGGCTTCCACTTACTCAAATGAAGCTTATAATATTCCTGGCTATTCCACAGCAGTGCGTTCCTATATTCGTTAGGAATAAACTTTTATATCGTATTAGTTTTATTGAAAGTGATCGATTTTATGCTGTTTCCGGGAACTTAGCATATCCAGTGTTTGAGTATGCTTTGTTTAATTACAAGTCTGTCGGCTCTATTGTTATTTACAGAACCCCCAGTTATCCGTTGCCAAAGTTTAAACAAGAATTTAAGGACTTAGTTCAGCGTAATACCTTTTTAGGTAGTAATTCTTTAGTGCATATGCCTGCATTCTCGTTCTGGTTGCTGTGGGGAAATTTATGAATTCCTTTTAGAAAGGAATTTAAGGTCTTTGTAAGTTCTCGTTCACAACCAATTTTCCAACATTTTCGATAGCAGGGCCACCGCGCGGACCTTTGAGACTGTCTATAGTTATCATAGTGGAGTTTTAGTTAATGTTATGGAGGCAGCAGATTAGATTTCTTTAATTTGTTAGAAGGCATTAGTGTGCATATTTTATATTTTGTATATTTAAGCGTAATATTAATATTACTTTACTGTTTTTCAATTCTTTAATTTCTTTAACGTTTTTTTTTTTATTCGGTTTATTTTGTTAAGTATTATTTTAATTTATTATTTTAAATATTTTTTCTTGTGTAATTTTTATTTTTTAAGTATTTATATTTATTTATATTTTTAAGGAAGGATTGGAATCCTGTTTTTTTTCATTTTTTGGCGAATATGGAGCTTAAAATGCTTTTAAAAGCAGCTCAAGTCGACTACCAATTGGGCTTCGTCGTCTGCGAAGCCCACCACGTGCACTCCGAGGGGGAGGCTGAGTCGCAAGATGCCGTCGTACATCGCGTGTCAGAGTAGGGGGCCCAGCACTGAACCCTGCGGAACGCCATCTGTCACCTCGTGCTGCTCGTGCCTGCGTGTCGTACAGAAGCAGCCTCCTCTCAAATTAGCTACGTAAAATCCTTAGTAGGTACCTTGGCGTATTAAAGCCCTCCAGGGCCCCCAGGATGCAGCTTCAACTGGCTGTGTTGAAGGCATTCGTAATGCCTGACCAACAGGCAGTACTCCTTGCTTTATAATTATTGTGGTTTAAAGTTTCGCATACTATTAACATATTTATTCAACACTTCATATTCATTTTCAGTTTTATTATATACATACATATTTCTTCTTATATTGAACATGACACACACATCGGGTCTCGGGATACATGGGATACATGCTAAATTGCCTTGTTTGGTTGGATAGCAAGTCTGATCTCTGATCGATGCCTCCATGCTCCATATTTTATATATATAATATTTTCGGAGTTTTAGTTAGTTATTGTTGAACACAAACAATTTGCAGAGAAAGGACTTGGGCTGGTGGGTGAGTAATTCTTTAAATGCTTTTGTTAGTATCCTACAAATACAAGAAATATATATAGATATAATCTCGGAACAGCGTCTACCAGCATGGAGGGACTCCCTATAGTACATATGTATGTACATATTTGTGTATAATTCATTTAAGTCGGTCTGCCCATGTGTACATACATACATTCATCTCTGTTTCCTTTAGTTTTTTCTATTTATTTCCCCTTAACGTACTCTCTTTTTGATTGTTTGATTTATTGCACGCTTAATAATTAATTTTACAATTATCGAAAAGAAATAAGAATAGGAGCGGACAGCGGGGAGCAGTAGTCAGGAGTCGAGCGCATAATAAATAGTTAAGACACTTACATATCTGTGTTGCTGGGGTACATATTAGGTTAGGGGATTAACATTTAATATAGAAGTAGAAATCTTTAAGTTAAGTTTTAGTTTTGTATGTTACACAAGGCACGTGGCACGTGGCAGGCGGTCCTTCATCCGCTCCAGACCTCCCGGACAGGCGCCTAGTACTGGTACCAGGGCTGGCGACGCACCCATTGCAGCCGATTGCTGGTCTGATCCGAGCGGATCTTGATGCTAGCTCCCTCAGCGGCACGCACCGTCTCCTTCACCTGCAAAACGAATTAAAAAGAGAGTCAGCGAAAGAGAGAGAGAGAAAATGGGACAATCAACCTACACTTTGCATCAGATTCTGGGCATTGCCCACCAGCATTTCGGTGGCTTCGCGGTCCTCGTCTGAGCCCTGGGCTCCCAGCATGGTAGCCTTCACCGTGGAGAGGATCTTAAGCTGCGTGCCGATGGTGGGAATGCGCTCGCACACCTGCAGCAGATTGGTACGTATGCGTCGGTCCGTGCACTGGCGCGCCAGCTCCTTGGCGAGTCGCGTCACGTCCTCGGAGGCCTCGGCGATTTTCTTGGCCGTTGCAATCAGTTCCCGCTTGCTGCCACGCGAGTCCGAGAGCACCAGTTCGCTGAGACGGGCCATCAGTATGGCCATGCGCTTCGCGGCCGCAATGATCTCGTTATCCTTGGACGACCACTGACGCACCTCTTGATGCAGGCCCCTGGCGGCAATCTACAAATGGACGATAGAATCACTTATTCATATTTGTTCAGCTCTTCTTTCAATTATTTTCCTTACCAGAATGGGCTGATTGGCATGCGGCATTGTGCGGAAGACGCCTTCGTCCTCGTCATCCGTCTCTGGCGGCGGCGGCCGCACTGGGGCGAGTCCTTCCCTGGGCAGTGGCGGACGAGGCGGCGCCCTCTCAGCTAGAAGGAGTTTGGGATGAAATTAAAAGCCACTCTAGGATCCAATTTACGATCTGAGCCAGCACTTACCACTCTGATTGGACAGGTGCAGTGCACTCAGCTCCGGAATGGGCGGCGGCAGGGATGTGGGCAGTGGTGGCGGCTGAGGCGGCGCAATGGCGTCGCGGACCTCGCGCACGTCACCAAGCAGGCGCTGGAAGGAATTCTTCCAGGCAGCGGCCGCCGCAGGATCGGCTATGTTGGTTGCCACAAGCTTGGCATCGCCGACCATGGCTGGCAGGGAGCGCTCGAGCCTGTTGGCTGCGGCATTGAGGCGCTCGGTGAAGACTGGATCCTCGGAGTTGTCCGCCTCCTGCTTGGCCACCAGCAGAACGCGGTTGATGAGCCGGGCGATGTTCGAAGTGTTGTCCACCATCTTCTGGGGCTGGCGGGCGTGAATGGCGTCCTCGCACAGCTTTGCGTACACCTGCATGTGCTCCTCGGAGGTCTTGATGAAGTCGGCCGGGTCCGTGGCCTGGTCGCAGAGCGTGCGCATGCGCAGCACTGTGTCCGCATACTGCTGCTTGAGGTTCTGAAGGTGCTCGTCGGCAGCCTTGCTGGCCGGGTAGTTCATCCGTATGCGGCCGGCGCTGATCAACTGCGGCGTGAGTGAGTCCACCTGGGCGGCGGATGAGAGCAGGATCTCGGCAATCTTCTTGTTTCCGCACGCTCCACCCGCGGCCACCATGCGCGAGGTCTTCGACGCGCGATCGCTGAAGGCCTGCAAGTTATTGGACTTCTGGTTAAAGTTCTGCTCACGGCCCGGCGTTCCCTCCGGCAGCATGACCGCCTCCGTGAACTGCTTGAGCGGTGTGCTGACATCCATAAAGTCCTGCACGATGCGGTTGACGAGCGCGTTCTGGATGGCCGCCTTCAGCTCGTAGAGCTTCTGGGTGAGCTGCTTGGCCGCCTGTTTGGCGGCCGGACCGGAGCCGGCTGCCTGGCGCTTGAGGCGCTCCACTTCGTCGCAGAGCTGCATGATTTCGGCCTTCTGATGGCCGGGGCAGCCCTCAGCCACCTTGCGGCCCTCCTCCACGATGAGGTTGATGGCCCGCTCCCCAAGACCGCCGTCGTTGATCTCCGGGTGCTGCAGCCACTTCACGGCCTGCTCCAAGCGGCCCTGGATGGTGTGGGCCGTCTGCTGTACGCCAGCCTTGTTCACACCAAGCACAGCCTGGTGGACGAGGCCCTGCAGCTCGCCAAGGCGTTCCCGGATGCCTCGGGCCAGGGACTCGGCCTGGGGGGAGCTGCCCTTGCCCTCCTGGCGCAGCTCGCAGAGGCCGTTGGCCATGGCGGTTATCTCGTCCGCCAGCTTGCGGATGGGATAGGAATCCTGGGGCAGGCAGCGCTCGGAGATCTCATTGGCGTTGTCGATCACCTGACGCAGAGCCTTCTCTCCGACGCCGCCGCGCAGCGCATAGGGATTGGAAAGCCACTCGTTGGCCAGCTCCATCTTGTTGCTGATGGCGTTGGAGAGCTTCTTGAGCACGGTGAGGTTGTCCAGCTCGCTGGTGTCCTCGTCGTAGGTGGTCAGCTGCAGCACGCGGATGATCTCCTGCAGCTCGTCGCTCATCCTGGCGGCCAGGTAGTTGCGGTTCTCGGCTGCCTCCTCGGCGCCCTTGCCCTGCTGCTCGACGATGTGGATGTAGACCTTCATGCTGCAGATGAGGATGGGGGCCAGGGTCTTGACCTGCTCGAGACATCGCACCAGAATCTCGCTGTGCACCTGGTGGGTGAGCTCCTTCTCGCGGCCGCCCACCTCGCGCGACACCTTGCTGAGGCAGGGCGAGAGGTCCTTGAGGAATTGCACCAGCTGCTCCATGGTGTTAATCACCTCGGCCACGGCCAGGTAGTCCAGCACCCGCTTGCACTCCTGAATGATCTTGCGCACCTCGCTCTCGTCGAAGCATAGCAGCAGCGAGGAGGTGCCCTGCAGAATGCCGCGGCTCCCCTCAATAAGCTTCTTGCGCGCCGGCCCCGAGTAGGGATCGGCTCGCAACATGTCCGAAGCCTCTTCCAGCAGCTGCGAGGCACCCTCCACGCGGTGCAATGCCGAGGGCATGTCCTGCCGCAGTATCTTGTCGTCCGAGCTGTTGATCGTCTCCCGCCCAACCTTCACCAGGTTGGCTACGGCCGCCGACACGACCTGCACCGGTCGGCTGAGATCGGGCATCGCGTTGCCATCCTCGGCCTCCTCGTGCAGGATGACCAAGCGGGATACCTACATACGTGGATGGGAGAAGGGATACAATAAATAAGACACACAGAGATCTCTCGACGATGTCTGGGGACGTTGGAGAGGAGAACTAAATGAGGCTCCTTGAGGGAGAAGATCTGCTGCTCTCTGATTCACACAGCTCTGTCGATTGATCTACATTGTGTACAGAATGTTATCCAATTTCTATTTAAGATCATTGATGACGCTATAAACTTGTCCACTCGGACAAGCTATTTAAATTCTGATTTATCAGGCGAGTGGTGGTCAGATGAGGTGGGGAATGTCTGTATGATGTCACTGGTGATTGGATAGTTTTTTTTATCGATTTATGCAATGTCGAGCTACAGCCCAGTAAGGGGCGGGGGGAGATCATTCAACGACGATCACTGATCAGCCATAGGGAATATATTGTTCAATGCGATTGACTGAAAGTGAACCGATCCTGCAATTCATTACCTACTTATTCTTCTCTTTCATGAATTTACAATAAGTACGAGTATGTGTATAAATCCTCTGCCGATCTGTGGGTCCGAGCAGTCGGTTGAAACTCCCCGAGGGGAAGACGTGTATGTTTAGTCGTGTGTATTGATGAATGGGGGTTAGAATGGTGACTAATCCCCTTCCGTGTGAAACCCTGTTTCGGTTTGCAATTATCAACCAGATCAAATCAATGAGCCCTTCAGCTAAACAAATTGATCACTCAGCATATGTTATTAGACGAAAACTAGACAAAATACCGAGTTCGGTGCGGGAGCTGTTGATCATTCGCACCCCGCGCAATCACTAACAATATGGTGCCACATGGTGCACGCCATACTAAGGTCAGTGGCTCGGTAGGCGTTTTGGCCACTTCTATTTTTAGACAGCGATGACATCGACGACATGGCCATTGTCTCCCAGACTAATCTCTCTCAATTAAGCTCAACTAATCGGAACCGAGCTGAGCACCGGCCTAAGCTGTTGTACTACATGGGATTAGGAGGTTTGCTGGGGGCGAGTTATTTAGTGGGGATTACACAGCCTTAAATCTACTTAGCGGCTGCCCCAGACCCTTCTGCTTCGGCTTCTGCTTCTCCCCTTTCTTGGGCAGACAATTGGAACCAATTACCCACATGCCCTCCAATTATTTAATTGTGTAATTAAGCACCGTCTGGCAGTCCTCTCCACTAACAGACGCCTCCATCGGCCATTCTCCATCTAATTATACACGCTATACGTATGTACATATGTACATATTTATTTATGTTAATACATATGTATGTACATAAGTATGTGCTCGAATCTGTTGTATCAATGTGTTGATTGATGTGCTGAATGATCATTTTTAATTCATTTGTTTGGCAGCCACGAAGCAACCCCACTGCCACCGCCATCCACCCAACAACCACCCAGCGGATGGTGACTAATGCCGTGGGTTTGCTTTTTGGCACAGTTTTCAGACCACAATCCTCACTCATCCGCATCCGTAGTGGCATAAGCCAATATGTCCACACCTACACCCACAGAGATGCACACAGCGGTGGCCAACATACTAGTGGCTGTAGGACAAGTATCTTTGATTATGATGTTCAGAGTGTTTTAAGTGGCTCTACTGGCATGGGATGTTGCATTCGACACTCACGCGTGACTCTATGCAACAGCCAACCAATGTCTTCTCTTTCTGATTAATTAATCTTTAATTAATGAATTTATTATTTCTGAATGAAAACAGAAGGTAAGCTTAAGCTGCATAGACTGGTTGATTCATCACATTTTCAGAATTGCACAGCTAGTGAATAAATAATTTAAAAATCATAAAAATATATTTCATTAGCAGATTTGTGGGACCCAAGTCTAGCAGAGTTATTTTGTTGTTCCCTCTAAAAAAAAATAGTTCGATTTTCTTGCATAGTGTAACAAGCAGTTGTCGTATAATATATTCCATCCAAAAAATACGTGTATTTTGTTTATGTAATATTATTTCAATCTTTTTGGATATTTTACGATTCTGACGTATGGTTTATGTTCATTTTATTCGAAACAAATGTGTCCGCTCGTTTATGGAATTTTTGTTAGTAATTTGTCTTTAGTTCTCATTGTACATTAGTACATTACTCCTCCAAAATTGATCCGACTGCACTATATATTTATATATATATTTAATATTTAATTTATATATTTAATCCAACCGGGAATTACACAATTGTACGCTTACATACATATTACAGCCGCCAGATCAGTTCCACTGATCATTTCATTCTGCATGACGCCTACAAATTCGATTGAGAGTCTTGTATTTCAATCTATCAATATGCATTTTAATACATTTCTTGGGCACATGTTGCTACTATTTTGATTGCCACTTTTGGGCAAAGATCAAGTATGCGCCTGTGCCTACACCTACACCTACACCTTTGTCCAATTCGTCTCACCTCAGCTGTGGCGCACCCCTTCTTGCTACGTCTCTGTGTCCAAATTTTGCCATGATTTCATGGTTTGCTTTGCTCGTCGTAAATGTTTTTATTTTTATGCTTTGTTGTTGGATTCTTTAAACGTATTTTATGTTGCTATTTTTGGAACTCGGCCAAAAATCGTCGTCCGCCACCCTCCCACCACGTCTCTCACCGATCTGCTCCTCTGGTTTGTTTTCCTATTTGCCTCTGCTTGTTCTTGTGCTTTGCTTTGCTCGATTTTCCATTTTCATTTGTGGCGTTATTAAATTAAAATTCTGCCTGTCCTCAGGCTCAGGTTAGCTGGCTTCTGATCAACATTTATTATTTCTACCTCATCTATTTTTAGATCCGTTAAGTAACGGCCCCAACAAAAGCGAAATGAAAGAAGGGAAGGACTGCTTCGGGGGTCGAAGCAATTCATACCCTTTCACATTGATCGATATCATAACAGATCGATTTGCATAAAATAAAGTAATCAATATACATGTCTACATGGTATAAAGACATCTAATTGCGAATCTTTGAATACTCTTCCGTATACTTAATTAGTATAATTTTGCTAAGCTAAATACGCTAATTTTTGGGATAGAATATTTTACTGCTTGAAAAACAGAACAGAAACAGCTGTTATTAAACTGAACGGTAAATTGACAGTCAGTATATTCAACAATGGAATCAGCATCTTCTGTGCATCATTTGTTAAATGTTTCAGACAGAAAAAAAAGTACATAGCTAGATAGACAGAAAGTACATGTAGTTAAGTTGTTTGACTTGGCAAATATCTGGTCACAATGTAAATACCCTCTCCAAGGGTATTGACAGATGCAGAGACAGAGTAAGGAGCTGTGCTGATCTTTCAAGTTTGTTTCATCGCATGATGGAAATACATATACATAAATAAATAGATACACATACATAGAATAGGTATGTACATATGTATGCACGAGTGTGCATTTTGATTAGGAGAAGGGTAGGCTGGGTGGGGAGGTTGACTTGTGTAGGTATATTTAGCATAACATAACATCCAACATATGCCACACAGATGCAGTGCGTCAATGGGCTAAGGTGGCAGGTGAAAATATAAACACACACGCACACGGGGAAGGAAGGGTGTTGCACGAACTATCGATGGATCGATTTTTGATACTTTCAAAGGAAAGAAAAAAAATGCTGCTCTATCTATGTACATTGTACATATGTATGTATGTATGTATGTATGAATGTCTGTATGGGTATTCATATTGAACTTTACCTTCTTAGGCGCCAATTTGGACAATAGTTATAGCTAATTGTATGAAATTAACTTGAAATTACATTTTCAACCTCAACGTGGAGGACCCTTCTCCCAGATATTTATGTCTTACCTGCTGGGCGACAGGATCCAATATGCTTTCGATGGTTTTTGTGTGAAAGACGGGCATTTTGACTTCGGTCTTCTTCCTCTTATTGGGATTTTGTTTATATCAAAATATGTATGTATAATTCTCTACCTGTAGCGCTCTCTCTATCCCTCTGTATCTCTTTTACGGGGCAGCTATTGTGTGTTTTTGAATTCTGAAAATAAAGAAAACATTGAAATCAGCAAGGCAAAGAATTCGTCAAGAACAAGATAAGACAGACATCCCATGAGGTTATCTCTATGTGGATTGGGGACTTATCCGTAATAAGGAAAGCAGTCCCCCCTTACTCATACGGATACCCAGATGGCGGATTCTATGCGGGGTTCGGTTCGATTCGCGTTAATAATCAATTCCCCTTCTCAACAATATCTCAATCTTTTCGCTGTGAGTGTGTTGTTGCTAGTGGTGTGGTTGGTTCTGTTCCGTCTGTTTCGGGGTCTGTTCGCTCGTTCGTTTGTCCGTTCGACTACTGTTCGTCTGTTTGTTTGGTTTTAACGATGACGCATCTTGTGAGCTCATGCTAAGGCAGAGGGATATCGATGGCCAGACTGCAGCAACACACAGATACGGGTATACACCCGTATTATTGGTGACGTGACACATTAGCCCCGACTTGGTCGAACTGTGGGTCCGCACCCTTTGCGTGCGTTAGTCCCTTCCTGGCTGCCGACTGGCCACTAAAATAATTGGCAATGATTTATAATGAAATGTGGGAAATGTGGAAGCAGAAAGTGAAATCCCAGCCAAAAGACATTGAAAATACGATTTCCTTCTGAGGTGGGGCCGTGGGAAATATAATAGTGCATGGGGTAGGCTAGTGGGCAAAGCTAATAGCACTCTCTCTCTCTGTTGTCTGCCTTTCCTCCGTTCTCCAGAAGCTCTTGTATATCTGTGGGTACATACATTCCGGATCTTTGGATCCTTTTTCACGCCTGACACTGCCATGTGTAAGCATCTAAATATATGTATGTATGTATGTTCGTGTACGTATGTCGATGTTTGTACTATTTCTAGAAAT
The DNA here is from genome assembly GCA_035043285.1 of Drosophila subsilvestris. NCBI lineage: Eukaryota > Metazoa > Arthropoda > Insecta > Diptera > Drosophilidae > Drosophila > Drosophila subsilvestris. The sequence goes on along the minus strand of JAWNNB010002181.1, from coordinate 644,041 downwards.
ACTTTGTGATGCTCGTCTGCCACTTATGGAATTTTGCGTTCGATTGATTTTCGCCATTCGGCCAGCTCGAAATTCATAAATGAATAACAGCCAAAGCTACAGCCGCCGCAAACAATATGTGGGCTGGGGTTTATTGACTTGGGGCTGTTCGCCTATAACCATTTATGGCCAACAAACTGTTGCAACCGATAGGCCAAGCCAGGCCACCACCGATGGTGACAGAGGAACAGGTTCATCCGATCGAGGGTCACGGCAGCCAGCGCCTGAAATGATCTGATTCGCCACAAGGCGAACCGCTCGGTGGAAAGGGAAGCTCTTCAAGTGCCGCTCAGCCAGCGGGGCCAGGGGACCGCTTTTCTTATATTAATGCAACAAATGACTTCATGGGGAATGGAATAGGGAGTCGGCTGTTTACAGCTGTGGAAAAACATTGGGGGGGGGGGGGGGGTAAGTGATCGTTGTCCGGAGAGCACAGGCACAACAACAGAAGTGCACGCGTGCGTCCCCATGCGCGCTCCTGCTAGATCACACACACACACACATGCTTAAATAATTTCCGCTACACGCGTGTACATACATATGTATGTACATATATGTACGTAAATGCTTGTGTATGCATATTTAGGGCAAATCTTTGGGTGGAGGGGGCACGTTTGCTGCTTTTAACATTCACAGTTATTCAATTGTCTCAGTTATTTTTATGGTTGCATATTCCGCTTCTGATTGTGCTTCTGTTCTGGCTCTTTTTCATCTCTTCGCACGAATTATTAATCACAACACCAACACACACTCGCAATGAGCGAGTGACGACAATGGGTTCAGTTCACGTTCACAGATACAAAAAGAAACAACAACAAAAATATAAGAAAATAAGTGAATACAAAAAATAAAAAATGAGCTGTTTGGGTTCTGCTGGCGGTTCTCTTCTCCCGTTCTCGACTGTCAAATCAACAACTAATTTACGGAATACGCTCGACAGTGTCTACATACATATGTATGTATTTACGTTCATATGCACATGTGTATGTAAGTATGTAGGTGCTGCCGCTATTTACTTTTGTACGTTTGCTTTTCGCTCTGGCCGTCGTCGCTTGTGCAGTTGCGCCCCAACTTGCTTGCCCGACTTTTGAATACTGACAGAAAGATTCCGATTTCGATTCCGATTGGGGGGCACACACTCATCCAGAGTGCGCCAGCAGCGGTGACGCTTTTGTTGTTTCGCAGCTTATTCTTCTCCCTTCTTCGGCTGCTTCTTCTTCTGGTGCTCTCTGCTGCTGCTTCTTCTGCTTCTGCTTTCTGGGCTCCAACGTTCTAACATGCTTTGCTTTCTCTTCTCTCTCACTCTCTGCCAAGCATCTGGCCCTATCGATAAGTGATATCGATGAGTATTCAAATTCTAGCAATGATCGCATTTCGAACTGAGAAATACCTCAAATTAAATAATCCAATGTACGATTGCATAATAGTTGGGCCCCAACGTGCATGCGATCTGTCTGTTACGTCGTACTGGGTTTTCTACAGCACCAGCCATGTACTCGTATGTATTTAACGCGGGCTGCACAATGCAACATATCTAAGTAGGTATTAAACACATACCGCACTTCAGCTTAGCTTATTTCCGTTGACTGAGTTTGAGCTGAGCTGAGCTGAGCTTCAGCTGGGGCTCGCTCGGGTGCAGGTGGCAGGTGCAGGCCTCCGTGCCTTCCGTCTGCGTGAGCAAAGAAGAAGTTCGCACACAGCACACAGCCGAAGGAGAGAAACGAAATATCGGAAAATAAAGAAAAAAAATCAGTGGGAAAGCAACTCCACCGAATCCCCCATGCCCTGTGACGTTACTTGGAGGGCACTGAATCTGAGTCCCGTCCCGTCCCCATATCCATGCTGATTTAATCTGATATTTTTGGTTGAAGATCCCATCGGTGCCGTCGTATCGGAGAGCAGAGGATCGCTCTCCTCGAGTGGCAGGGTGTCAGCGGAGTGCGGCCCAATCGCATTGGGGAATCTGCAGTGGCAAGAAACCACCCACAATTCATGACACGGCCACATCTACAATGGAAATTATGGGTTTTAGTGGATCGCAACGCGTGCGCATGCGCATGCCCATTCCCCCCTACCCATAGCCATAGCTTGGATGTTGGTTCGGTGCTGCGGCACGGAAGCGAAACCAGCTGCTGCCGGGCATTCCACCAGCCCAGCGGCACATTCCAGCCCAGCCCCAACGGCTGACGGGAAATATATAAATTAAATTGTTGCATGGGGCCAGCAACCAGAGCACTTGGAGCCTTCGCAGCGGGCACATCGTCAGAGTCTTCAACGCCGCATTCGGAACGAAAATCAAGCGGCATGGATAATCGTAGCGGGGTAAGCCAGAGATCGAGATTGGGATCGAAATCGGGATCGGGAGATCCAATGGAGCACAAAGGATTATAACGCTCTCTCTTTGCAGCTTCTGAGGATCGCTGTCGTGATTGCGATGGTTCTTCTCTTTGTGTGTGTTCAGGAAACGAATGCCGGGTATATATCGAAGCCGGATGCTGGTTGGGGGGCCGGGCTCGAAGGGGCACTCACCTCTCACTCCCTAATTGCAGCAGCCAACAGAAGAAGAAGAAGATTGTGATACACGTGCCGATTCACAAGAAAATCGAGAAGCACATCCATACGGTGGTGAAGCACGTGCACCACCACCACAAACCCCTCGTTCTGAAGGAGGAGAAGAAGGTCATCCACGAGGACCATCGTCCCATCCAGATCCACCAGACCAAGGAGCTGGTACACCACCACGAGAAGCACGACCACCACGACCACCATGACCATCACGACCACCACGACCACCATGAGTACCAGCCCCAGCACCAGCACCACCACCCGGTGCCAGCGGCAGTGCCGGAGGTGGAAGAGGAGGAGGAAGAGGAGCACATCCACCACCACCACAACTACGAGCACAAGGGACGGGACGACTTTATCGGCGGCGACGGGAGCAGCAGTGAGGAGCGCTGACTGTGCGGAGCCTGCACCGAGTGCCGGGACCCACAGCGCCACCCACAGACTGATCTTTACAGAAAACTAACCAAAATAAACTAAGCGCGCCCTAGATGCTGTTCGGGTTTCTCATTTGTGATTTAATTAGCTCTAGCCTGCAATATTTGTATTTGCTTTTTTTTTGTATTTTTTTTTATAGTTTAGAACGCAGATTAAGTGTGGCTATGGCGACAATCCATACATAACGGAATGAAATAAATGAATGAATTTTAAAATTAATTTTGATAACAAATCGAAAGGTTGGAGCGCACCAACTATCGAAAGCGATAGTTGGCTACTCTGCTTGTATCGCATGCAGTGCTCTTCTATCGATACGATAGCAACCAGTTGTCGTCCGTCGGCGTATGCATCAGAAATCACTCGAGGGGAGCAACAACAGCAATAATAACAACGGGAAGCAGCACAGCACTTGCCATCGATAGTTTGCCACCTCTAATACTTTGCGAAAAAATAAAAGAAAAGTAAAACAAAAGAAAAAATTACAAGATTGGATGAGATTTTCGAATTTGTTCGTTCGCTGCTGCATTTCACATTCGCGTTTGAGCCGTTGTCATCATCCTTGTCCAGCGGAGCCCCCGGCCATAGCACCATAGCACCATAGCACCAGTATCAGCATTGCATTCGCTTTCCCCCCCTTCAAGGCAACCACAGCAACGCCTTCGTCCCCGTTCCCATTCAAGTGCCGTTCCAGCCAGTCAGCCAGCCAGCCCCTTGCTTGCCAGCCCTCCTGCCAGTATCAGTGTCAGTGACAGTGCCAGTGCCAGTGCCAGTGCCAGTGCCAGTGCCAGTGCCAGTGCCAGCCCTGTCCCCTGCTTAATCAGGAAAACCAACAAACAAAAGACTTCTGACGAATTCTGAGTAAGCACAGCGTCAGCTCGAACTCGGGGAAATCTTGGAAAGAGCATCGTATCCCCATACATACATCAGCAGTGGCAGCAAGCACCGTCACATTCGCAGTTGCAGTTGCAGTTGCAACTGCAGCCACATCCATATCCGCTTTCAACGACGAGCGACCAGGGACGGCTCAGTGTGGATACCCGACCCTGTAACCGGCCCAGGCAGGCCCCGGCCCCGCCCCAGGCGTGCCACAGCCCCAGCCCACTGGCGAAGCTGTGCGGGGAACAATAGAGATGCAGTATAGGCCACCATGGGTTCGCAGACCTTGGAGATACTGCGCCAAGGCGTGTGGGCCTCGCTGACCGGCGGCTACTTCTACGATCCGCATCAGGGCGTCTTCTGCAACGTGGTGCACCTGTATCTCTGGCTGTATTTGGTCTGTTCACCCTTTGTGGCGTACCTGGTAAGTCTCTAAAGAAGGGCGCTGAATTGTTCTCCACATCTGTACTCCTCGCTCTCTGCTGTCTCTGTAGTATTTCCCGAGCACTTGGCTGACATGGTGCCTGTACTGCGTCATCACCAGCCTCACCATTCTGATGGTGAAGCTGGCCAACCTGGCCCTGCACCGGCTGTACGATCGGGCTCAGACCATGTCCGAGGTGAACCTCAAGAGCCAGTTCTTCAAGGTGACCAAGGAGACGGAGCCGCGGCATGACGACGAAGGTGGCATCGAAATGAAGGTAATACGGCCTGGCGGCTCGCGCATCTCCGTCGAACAGGCCATCAATGAAGCGAGCGAGGAGAACAGCATCATGTCCATTGACAACGTGAACAGTATCATTGGTGAGTCGCTTAGTCCCACCACAGTCCCCACATCGGACCCCACATGGCTCAACTTTCTCGTTTGCTTGCAGATCTCAAGGTCGATGTGCATCGCAAGAACAGCTCAGAGTCCATCGAGCTCATGTTCTATGCCCCATCCATGCTGTCGGGCGGCAGCCAGCAGGACCAGCAATCTCTGGCCGGCTCCGCCAGCGTCACAAAATCAATTCGGAGCGCCAGCGCCGCCACCAGTGCCGCAGTCCAGGCAGATCTCTTTAGCAAATACCTCACCGTCTATCCCGAGGTGGTGGAGGCGGCCGGAAGCAGTGGCAGCGCCGACGGCGGTGCCAGTAGCGGCGGCGACAGCAGCAGCATGGTGCCACGATCCGGATGCGACGCTGTAGCATTAGCAGCTGGCGGGGGAGTGTCCGCTCCGACGAACATCCGCACGGGGCACCTCTCCCGCAAGTGCTCCGAGGTCTTTAGCCGTCGCCACCGACGTCGTCTGGAGCGCCAGAGCAGCCTGGATGCCGCGGCAGCCGCCGCCACCATCTCCCACGACCACAGGCTGATGCGCAACCAGTCGGACACGATAGCCACAGCTGCCCCCTCTTTCCTGCACTCGCAGCCGGCGGGCAAGGCCCGTGGTCAGGCCAGCGGCAGTTCCAGTTCCCGCCAGCATTTTATAGCCAGCACCCCAGCTGGAACTGGAAATGGAGGCGGAGACCTCGCTGGCACCTCCACAGCGGTGGTGGTCATTGCCCCACATGCGAATCCTGGCTCCAATCCGGGCCGATCGTCGCGCCTGCAGCGGCACCGCAGCTCCGAGACCCACGACGAGCGCCTAAAGCACCAAAGCCACCAGAGCCGCGGCGGCGGCGGGCTCTTCCAGCCCATCCTCCACCACCAGCACCAGAACGCGGCCAGCAGCATCGGAGCCCTGGCCGTGATCGGCGGCAACAGTGGCCCCAACGACGTGGAGGACATGGAGCTGGGCCTGGCCCGCAACTCGGGCAGCGGCGGAGTGTCCGACGCCTGCACCCGTGCCCTGCAATCCTGGATACTAGGTAATGACAATCCTCCCCAGGCACTAACCCAGGCACCCCTAACCATAATCACAATCACAATCAAATGTCCGATCTCCCTTGCAGATTCCTCTTCGGATGTGTACCTGGAGGACGATAGCTATACCAAATCGGATCTGGGCATCGAGCAGCCGCACCTGCCGACGTTCCGGCGCTCCCACCTGCACCATCTCTACCACCACCATCATCACCTGCACCACCACCTGGGCGGCGGGGCCATCATCCGCAAGGATCCCACCAGCACCATGTCGGCGCTTCAGCTGGCGGGAGTGGGTGTGGCTCCGCCCGATCCCACTCGAGGATCCACTGGAAGTGGAGGCGTCGGTGGTGGCTCTGGCGGCGTGACTGCAGGTGGATCTGCTGCGAGTATGAAGGGACGACGACATTCCAATGCCACCAGCTACCATCACAAGTACAGCGGACAGGCCTCCAAGTCGGCACTGCTCTCGGGTGGCGGAGGAGCAGGCCACTCGTCCGCAGGAGCGACTGCCGGAGTAGGAGGAGGCGGCAGTGGTGGGGGGCAGCATACCGGGGGCGTGCGGAGGATCAAAAGCACCGCCCTCGAAGTGCTCTGTCCGCAGCCGTCAGTGTCCAACCTGAGTCCGCATCCCAATAGCGTAGAGGCCATCTCGGGCCAGCAACAGATGCGGAATCCCCTGCCCCCGCCGAGCAAGAGCCTCGTCCGGAATCAGCACCTGAACCTATACACCTCGCAGGGCTATGCGGACGCTGGCCACCCAGCGGGAGGAGGAGGAGCTCCAGGCGGAGGAGCGGCAGGAGGAAGCACCTGCAGCAGTCTCTTCTTTGGGAGCTCAAGTGCCTGCGGATCCACGACAGCCCTTCTCTCCGCCGACCCCCCCGTCTACCCCATAGTGGAGCTTTCGGAGAGCGATAAGATCGGCCACGAGGAGCAGCAGCAGCAGCAGCATGGACATGGGCATCGGCAGCAGAATGGGCACGGGCATGGCCATGGGCATGGGAATGAGAATGCCGAATGCGATGACGACGAGCTGGACGACGTGCCCATTCGGAGACGGACCCGCGCCCTTGGCTGCAGCCAGACCCACCGCAGCGCCGAGTCGGATGTGGGCGGGATCCTTGCGGACGACGATGATGATGTTTTCAAGGACTTTGACGACAACCTGGAGCACATACTCACGGAGCTGCAGCAGACGCACAGCCAGCTGGACGACCATCTCAAGGGCTGCGACATCTCTGGCTCTGGCTCTGCCACTACCTCCTCCTCCGCCCAGCACCACCAGCGCCATCATCACCACCACCACCACCATTTCCACCGTAAATTGGCTCCAGTTGAGGGATTGGGACTGGGATTGGCTTGTGGAGCAGGAGCAGGAGCCACTGCTGGCGACGACGAAGACGAGGAGACGGACAACAACACGGGCTCCCGGTCTCCGCTACTCAGCGAGCGCAACCGGCAACAGGCGACACTGCGGGAGATTGTGGCGGACAAGATCCTGCGCCAAGAGCTCACCCAGCCCGGAGGGGGAACCTCGTCTGGCTCTGGCTCCGCCTCCGGATGTGCGATGTCGTTGGTGCATCTACCGACGGCTCAGGTCCATCCAGCCCATCCGCATCCAGCCGGCCAGCCCATGCCCATACGCAGTGAGGCGGACTCGGGCTGTCCCTCCAGCGACTGCGAGCAGGTGAGTGCCAGCTCGAAGGACCAGCTGCTGGCCGGCATGGGCATGGAGCATCATCAGCAGGCGAGTGTCCTGGAGCTGGACGAGGAGCAGCCCTGCACCTCCAAGATGGCGGCCAAGAGCTTGGGCGCCATACCCAAGGTGGTCAAGTACCGGGAGGTGGACGAGCTGCGACGCCGCCGCCTCGTGGGACTGGGCCTGGGACTTGGGTCGGAGCAGCACGAAGCCGCAGGAGCGATGGCCGGCAACGAGCCATCGATGGCCCTGGTCAAGTCGCAGTCGAAGCTGCAGGCCGCCGCCTCCCGCAACTCCTCCTCATCGAACTCCACGCACAGCATCAGCCTGACGGACAGCCTCACGGCGGACATCCACAAGATGCTCTGGCTAATGCACGGCGGGGCTGTGGACGAGCGCGGGCGGCCCATTGCGGGCATCTCCTCGGACGGCACCCCCATCCCGGCCAGCAGCAGTCTCGTGCCGCCGAACATGTCCAGCGCCCACTTTCAGTTCTACCAGGATGCCATCCAGGCCCTCCAAGGCACCTATCCAGCGGCGAGCTCCGTGGAGCACATGACCCACATCGAGCGGGCCCTCGCGCGCGACAAGCTGCGGCTGGACGCGAAACTCATGTGCGAGCAGCTGGCGGCCGCCGCCGAGGCCAACTCCAACTCGAACACGCACTCGCACTCCCACTCCCAGGTGACTAACGCCTCCTCCTCGTGCAGCTCGCAGCCGCTGCCGCAGCCCGGCACCACCCTGGGCATGCTCATGGGCGGCGGCCCCTCCTCGCGGCACGCCTCCACCACCGCCTTCTCCGTGCAGGGGCTTATCAACGTGATCCGGAGCGATGCACTGCAACAGCTGCACGACGCCGTCGCGGCCAATGCCAGCCTCCACGAAGCCGCCTCCGGAGTAGGCATATCGGGCGGCGGCGGCGGCATAGGCAGCATAGGTGGCATAGGTGGCATAGGCGGCATAGGAGGAGGAGGAGGCGGCGGCATAGGAGGTGGTGGTGGTGTGCTGCAGGCCCTGGGCCTATCCAACCACCCCAGCAACCAGATCAGCCACATCAGCCACATGAGCCAGCCGATGCTGAACGTGGACGGGCACTTTGCGCCCTACTGCGACTACTGGCGTCCCGCCTGCCTGCTGTCCGCGGCGGAGAAGCCGGCGGCACCGAAGAGCTTCTACAAGTACCGCTTCAATTGGTTTGGGCAGGAGCGGGAGTTCAAGATCGCCATGGACCGGCTGGAGCTGCTGGCGCTCTTCGACCGCGACCTCCACTGGCTGCACGTGCTCCTGGCCAGTGTGCTCTGCACCCTGGTCGCCTGCCTGGGGGCGGCCATCCTGCAGCACGACCACTACAAGGATCTGTGCGCCCTGCTCTTCTGCTCGGTGATCGCCGGGGCCCAGTACTCGCTCGTGAAGAGCGTCCAGCCGGACGCGGCCTCGCCGGTGCACGGCTTCAACAAGACGGTGGCCTACTCGCGCGCCATCTACTTCTGCCTGTGCGGCAGTCTGCTCCTGCTGCTGAAGCGCCTCGACACGGACTACGCCGCGAGGCCGCCCGATCCGCTGACCTTCTTCGGGGTCCACTACTCGCCCGCGGATCTGGTCGGGGTGCTGCTGCAGACGCTGTACGTCCTCCTGCTGTGCTTCCCCATCATCTTCTCGGTGGGCCTGTGCCCCCAAATCAACACCTTCCTCATGTACCTCCTGGAGCAGATCGACATGCATGTCTTTGGGGGGAATGCGGCCAGCAGTCTGCTGGGTAAGTAGTAATCCCTACCCTACCCTACCCCCCGCTCTGCCACTGTCTAATTGTGTTTTAATTGAAGGTTCCTTTCTGTGCGTCGTGCGCTCCGTCCTGGCTTTGATGCTCCTATACGGACCCCTGTACGGAGCACTGGACGAGCATCGTGGCACCCAGTACATCCTGTTCTCGATATTCTGCGCCATGCTCATCCCCCTGGGCTACCATCTGTCGCGCTGCGCCAGCGACTTCAGCCACCTGTGGCGCCTCATCAAGACCTGCATCGTGAGCACGTATCGGGATGACGACGAGGACGAGCAAAAGGAGGAGCAGGAGCTGAGCCACGTCCACACTGCTGCGCCCACTGCTGGCACAGCCACCGCCATCCAGCTGGCCACCAGCACACCCAAGCGGAAGAGACAGCAGGCGGAGGACAAAGCAAAGCCAAGGGAGGAGGACCCGCCACAGGAGGAGCAGATCGAGCTGAGCACGCTGGATAAGCAGCCGGATGAGGATCCGCAGCAGGATGAGGAGCAGGAAATGCAAAGCAAGTCGAAGGCCTCCTCACTGGGCAGCAGTCAGCAGATCGGAAGCAGCAGCAAGCGGGCCATCACCGCTTCCAGTTCGTGCGCCTCGATGGCACAAGGAGAGGCCGGCAACGAGGCGGAGACAGAGGCAGGTGCCGATGCCGATGCCGATGCGGATGCGGAGGCTACTACTGGAAGGGAAGGCCTTCAGCAGGATCAGGATATGTCCCATGATATGGGTGAGTCCCACTCCCACGAGCCAAAGCTGGGCACAGCCGAGGAGGCCGAGGACAAAATGTCATCATCGTCGGCCACCAATCCCGCAGATATGTCCACCCTGACCGCAGTGGTGGGCACGGCTACGGGGAGGGAAGTGAATGCTGAGGTTGGAGACCCACAGACGACGACACATGGCGAGGGGAAGCAGCAGCAGCAGCAGCAGCAACAGCAACAGCAGGAGCAACCTACCAACTGCACCACGGAGGCCAGCGACAGGAGCAGCAGCAGCAGCAGCAGCAGCAGTAGCGGCAGTGGCAGTGGCAGGAGCAACAGCAGCGCAAGTGGAAGCGCCAGTGGCAGTGGGAACGGGAGCGGGAGCGGGAACGACTTGCCCGATCCGCTGCCAAGGAAGCTGCAGGCGACGGTGACGACGCGACTGAAGAACGACCTGGTGGTGATGACTCTGCTGGGTGTGAGTGTCCTGGGGCTGCACTGCAGCACCGTGTTCACCGTGCTCCAGCCGGACCTCAACGTGGTGCTGTACGTGTTCATCGGAGTGCTGGGCTTCCTGCTCCACTACGCCGTGCCACAGATGCGCAAGCACATGCCCTGGCTCTGCTTCGCCCGCCCTCTGCTCCGGCAGCGGGAGTTTGGCCAGTTCGAGGTGACCAGCGCCCCGAAAATCATGTGGTTCGAGAAGCTCTACATTTACCTGAGTGTGCTCGAGCGGAACGTGCTCTTCCCCCTGCTGGCCATCTCCTCGCTCACCGCCGACTCCCAGCTGATTGTCGAGAAGTTCGGCCTGCCCTGGGGCACCCTCATCGTCTCCATATGCGCCCTAAAGTGTGAGTACTTCACTACTCCATCCAGCCAAACTCCTCTCCATCTCTCTCTAATCAATGCATCCATCTGTGTGTGTCTCTCTCTCTCTCTATTTTTCTCTCTGGTTCTCTCTCCTGCGTAGTTGTGAGGAACGCGTACTCGGATCCGACTAACCAATACCTGATCATCATCTTCACGGTGCTGCTGTTCCGCATCGACTTTGCCATGGCCACAGAGACCTTCATCATCGACTACTTCTTCGTGTCGCTGGCCTTTCGCAAGTGCTGTGACTTTCTGCTAAAGGTGAGAGAGATCCGCCTTCCCCATCCGAACCCTCCGCTTAACGAATCTCTCTCTCTCTCTCTGTCTCTCTCTCTCTTTATCCCACCCATGCAGCTGCAATTCATTGTCACCTACATCGCACCCTGGCAGATTACGTGGGGATCGGCGTTCCACGCCTTCGCCCAGCCATTCAGTGTGCCCCACTCGGCGATGCTCTTCCTGCAGGCTGGCATCTCGGCGCTGCTGTCGACGCCGCTCAATCCGTTCCTGGGCAGCGCCATCTTCCTCACCTCGTACGTGCGACCGATCAAGTTCTGGGAGCGGGACTACAACACGCGCCGCATCGACCACTCAAACACGCGGCTCAGCTCCCAGCTGGAGCGCGACCTGGGGGCGGACGACAACAATCTGAACAGCATCTTCTACGAGCACCTCACCCGCTCCCTGCAGCACTCCCTCTGCGGGGATCTGCTCATGGGTCGCTGGGGGAATGTCAATCAAGGCGATTGTTTCGGTGAGTACCCGACCCGACCCGACCCGACCCGACCCGCCTGCCCTCTCCCTCCTCCCTCCTCCCTCCTCTCTCTAATCTCTGTCCCTTTCCAGTACTCGCGTCGGATGATCTCAACTGTCTGGTGCACATCATCGAGCTGGGCAACGGCCTGTGCACGTTCCAGATGCGCGGACTGGAGTTCCGGGGCACCTACTGCCAGCAGCGGGAGGTGGAGGCCATCACCGAGGATGTGGAAGACAACGACGGCTGCTGCTGCTGCGATCCCGGCCACCTGCCGCGCCTACTCAGCGCCAACGCCATGTTCTCGACCCGCTGGCTCGCCTGGCAGGTGGTCGCCGCCCAGTACGTCATCGAGGGCTACTCCATATCGGACAACCTGGCCAGCGCCACCCTCCAGGTATTCGAGTACCGCAAGGTGCTCATCACCTACTACATCAAGAGCATCATCTACTACGTGGTGCGGAATCCCAAGCTGGAGCAGTGGCTGGCCTCGGGCCCCATCCAGGACGCACTGCAGCACACGCTGGGCCGGCAGTTCGTCGACCTCGATCCCGTCTTCAACTTCAATCTGGACGAGGACTTTGACTTCCGCGCCGTCGGCATCACGCGCTCCAGCTTCTGCTACGTGTACCTCAAGTGGATCAACTACTGCGTGGACATGCGCCGAGATGCGGCCACTGCCTCCTCCTCCATGGCCACACCAGGAACAGCAGCAGGAGCCGCGGCAGCAGCAGCAGCAGCAGCCCCCCCGCCAACCACCCCAGCAGCGGCTCCAGCTGGAGCGCAGGCAGTCCCTCAGCATCAGTCACAATATCAGCCACAGCCACAGGCTCAGGCCAACTCAACGCCCGCCCACAACGACTCGAAGAGCACGCCGAATCTGTCCGCGCACGGGGGCTCTGCGGGAACGGGTCCCGGCCAGTCCAAGTCGCAGTCGCAGCAGCAGTTGCGCAGCGGAGGAGTGAGGACACAGAACCCTACCCAGTCGCAGTCTCAGTCCCAGTCCCAGTCGCAGAAGAGTGCAAACCAGGACACAGGAGGAGCAATTGCCGCTGGAGGTGGTGCCGGAGTGGGAGTGGCCGCTGGCGGGGATCAGCTTAGCGGATCGCACAGCTTTGCCAACATCTCGCGCCAGACGTCGGAGAGTGCGCCCGGGCTCGGCGGCTATGTCACCTACAGGGACCAGAACGTGTTCGTGAAGCTGGCCAAGGGGACGACCACGACGAGCACGACCTCCGCCGCAGTGACGCCAGGAACAGGAGGCGCCCCCTGCATCATTACGACGCCCAGCGGCAAGACGCTGCGCAAGGAGGATGCGGTGACGACGGCAGAGAGGGAGAGAGGGGATAGGGAGAGGCCGGTCCCTCCGCTGAAGCTGAAGCTGGCCAGCGTGGGCAAGGACGCGCCGCTGGTGTCCCTGTGCCTGGCCCTGGGTCTGCTGGCGCGCCGCTCCCTGGCCACCGCTTCGCACAGCTCCATGTCGGGGGTGGAGTTCTTTCTGCACGGTCTGCACGCCCTGTTCAAGGGGGACTTCCGGATCACGTCGCCGCGTGACGAGTGGGTTTTCGCGGACATGGAGCTGCTGCACTCGGTGGTGGCGCCGGCGGTGAAGATGGCGCTCAAGCTGCAGCAGGACCACATCACGAACCCGGACGAGTTCCTCGACCCGCACGCCCTCTACGAGGCCATCGACAACTGCTCCAAGGAGCTGGTGATCTCGCACGAGGCGGATCCCGTGTGGCGCAGCGCCGTGCTGCGCGGAGCGCCCAATCTGCTGGCCCTGCGCCACGTGATGGAGGACGGCTCGGACGAGTACCGCATCATCCGGCTGACGAAGCGCTTCCTCAGCTTCCGCGTGATCAAGCTGAACCGCGAGTGCGTCCGCGGCTTGTGGGCGGGCCAGCAGCAGGAGCTGATCTACCTGCGCAACCGCAACCCGGAGCGGGGCAGCATCCAGAACGCCAAGCAGGCCCTGCGCAACATCATCAACTCGAGCTGCGACCAGCCCATCGGCTACCCCATCTACGTCTCGCCCCTGACCACCTCCTACGCGGACACCAACGCCCAGCTCTGCCAAATCATCGGCGGGGCCATCACGCTGGAGACCATCCGGCAGACGGTGCTCGGATGGTGGCACCGCATCCGCGAGCGCTGCCGCCAGGGCTGCAGCTCCGGTTCGGCCCTTGAGCAGAACTCTGCCTTGCAGCAGCAGCAGCAACAACAGCAGCAGCAGCAGAATCCCCTCCAGATGGGGGCCACCTGCAACTTTGGGAGCGGCGGCAGCGTTGTGGGTGCCACCTCCACGGCCACTGCCGTGGGAGCATCCGCCGGATCCGGAGTTGGACTGGGTCTGGGTGTGGGTGTGACTGCTCCTGGCACCGCCAGCAGCACGGGAGGCGAGTCCGGAGACCTGGCGCCCGTCTTCATATCCGCCCCGCTGTACAACACCCTCACCGTGAACAGCTACTACGGTGTCCGTTCCGGCAACGGGCTGCAGGGCTCCCTCGCCACCCACAACGGCAGCTACGTGAGCGACAGCCTGGCGGTGGTGCGCGGCGGCCTGGCCGTGATGCCCGTCAAGCCCACCTCGACCACCCTCATTGCGGGCCTGCTCAACCGGGAGCGGGACCAGGAAACGGCAGCAACAGCCACCTCCAGCACGGGCTCAGGCTTGGGCTTGGGCTTGGGTTCCACCATCGGCACCAGCCTCAGGGCCAGCAGCAGCAGCGGGGTGCGCGGCAGGAGCCAGCTCCAGCAGGTTGGAACAGGAATAGGAACCAGCAGGGGCAGGGATCACGAGCGAAGGGCCACCCTGCCCATAACCAGTGGCGAAGGATCGGGACCAGGAGGAGGATCGGAGGCGGGCAAGGAGCTGGCCATGCCACACACGCAGCTGGACCACGAGCCGAGTCCGCGCAGCGGCAAGCTGTCCTCTTCTTCGGGCAGCCTGGGACTGGGCGTGGGCCTGGCCATAGGCAACATCATAACCACGCCGGGAGACTATCCCCGCAAGACGAAGGGCCCCATCTGCCTCACCGCTGCTCCGCTGAACGTTTCCGAGTCGGTAACGGGAACGAACGGGAACGGGACCCATAACTGTACCTGGACCTGGACCTGTACCTGCACCAGCAACTGGCACCGGAACGGGCCCATTGGCCATTGGATCTGGGCAGACTAGGAAGCCACGCATAGAGATCTTCAAGAAGGTCATCATAGTGGATGAAACGGGGGTAAGTGAAGGGGGTATGCACGCAGTACTGTACTGATTTGCGATCTCTTTTGCAGATCTACGACTGCCTGGACGTGATTGGGGCCGTCGTGTGGCCGAGCGAACTGATGCGCAACAATGGCGGCCGGATGTCGTGGAAGGACTGGGAGCCCAGTGCTGGGATGGTGGGCCATGTGGTCCACTGCTGGGCGCCCAACCACAAGGACGTGCGCTTCCGCTCCCATGTGAACCGTTGCGTCTACCTCGTCGAGATCGGGCAGCACTACGTGCCCGTCGAGGAGCTGGGCCTGCGGGAGTACAACCAGATAATGAGCAGCTCCGATGAGATGGCCAACTCGCGGCGCAGCTCCATCCAGCGTGAGTTCCACGAGTACAACATGCAGCTGAAGCTCTCCGGGCTCACCCCCATCATCGGAGGGCGTTCATCATCGTCGGGCGGTGCTGGTGCTGGTGCTGGTGCCGGTGCATCAGCAGCAGGAGCAGGCGCATGCGACTCCTCTAGCAAATCCCACAAGGCCAAAATCCGTGCCGTGAGCAGCAGCAGCTCCGAGGACGAGAGCACGCCCTCCGCATCCGGCCGTGGGCTGCCTGGCCTGCCAACTGGGGCAGCGACCGGACCCCACTCCGCCATCGACCTGATGAACTTCAACACCCTCCTGAGCATGTGGAAGCTGATGGCGGACAAACGGAAGCAGGCGGCAGCTGCCGGCTCTGGTTCTGGCTCTGGCTCTGGGTCCACCGTCCCGGATGCCTTCGAGGGATTCGATTATGTTGGAGAGCTGTCCCCGGAACTGCTCCAGAAGCTGGACGAAGCTGCCGCGGCCCAGGAGCACCAAGAACAGGAGGCAGCTGATCAAGTCCAGGCCCAGGCTCAGACGCAAGAGTTACCTGTAACCGAAGAAGAGCCGCCGCAGGCGATGGAGGAGCATGCGGACCAACCTGATTTGGGACTGGAGGAGCCGGATGTGGCGAAACTGGAACTGGAACTGCGACTGGAAGAACTGGAGGAGGTGACTGTAGAAAAGCCAGAGGAGGAGATGCCACCCAGTGGCACACCCTCCTCACCTTCCACAACAGCCTCACCTGCCTCAAGCCCGGCGGCACCTGCCCCTGCCCCGGCCACAGAAATGGGCACAGAAGAAAGCAAAGAAGAAGACGCGAAGAGGAGCTCTAGCACACAACTGGAGTCGGTGGACAATGCGGAGAAGGCCAAGGAGGCGGCGCAGTCAGAGGGAGATGAGAATGAGATGGAGATGGAGAACGGGAACGGGACAACAGTCTAAGGGACACACCAAGATTTGCATTTGTTTGCTAAGCAGACGCGACGAGACCCGACCCCGCACACAGACACTCCCTTAATACATATCAGAGAGAGAAAGCGAGAGAGGGGAGAGAGAGAAAGCGAGAGTGTGTGTGTGTGTGTGTGTGTGTGTGTGTGGAGCAAGAGTCCCAGCAATCGATGCGACAACGTCAACAGCAGCAACAGCAACAGCAACAACAACAACAACATTTGAGAAGCACTTCCAAGTAATCAAAGAAAAGTTTATAAAACGACTGCGTTTAGTGTAATTTTGGTTAATGTTTACCGATATCGAGTGTATATATGTATATTTATATATATATATGAGTATAAGTATAAGTATATATATATGTATACATACTATACATAGATATAGATAGTATACCCATTATATATATAGATAGAATATAGATATATTATTATATATATGTATAATGTGTAGATAAGATTAGGGACAGGGGGAGAGATTCGCCTGGATTCGCCTGGATTCGCCTGTATCCGACCCCCCACCCCCTGTATCCACTGTGTATATACAAAGGTTTGATTAGCTTTTTCACCAACACCTCTGTTTAACCCTAGATATGCGTATACATATGTACTATTATATATCATATCACAAGTGTATATGGTATATACATATGTATGTATGTATACACAAACAAATTTACAATCATTATGATTATGAATTATTAATTAGAAATTATTAAAAGCATAAGGGAAGGAAAGGAAAGGAAAGGAAGGAGGCAGAGTAACAATAATTCTATAGAAATACCAACAAACAATTAAAACATTTTTAGTATTACCAAACAAGTTACATATATAGAACATATGTATGTACCCTAAACATATACATATACATACATACTATATTGAATACATATATACTTACATACAAATAGCAAAAACAAAACAAACACACAAAAAGAAGAGCGCAAATCCGGAAGAGGCAGTAGTGGAAAGTGGAAGATTGAAGCTCTTTACCTGAAACCGAATCAGTTTCTAGGAAATATTTAACTAATAATTGTTATAACCCCAAAAACCAAATGCTTCTCATACATACGAGTATGTACATACATACATACATACATACATACATACGAGTATGTATGTTTTTTTTTATATTTTTGTTGTTGTTCTTCTCCCCTTTGCTAGCCAATATACTTCATGCAGATATTAAGCAAAACTAAACAATGAATTTATATATATATATAATACATAGACATACATACATATATATACCATGTATAATATGCATAAGTATAGTTAAAAGTTGCCCCTCACTCCACATACACGCCACACAAAGCTTACCAAAACAGACAGAAGATCGATCATCCATATACAAAAATCTGAGCATAGATGGAGCTGAATCGAATTAAAATTCGAGTTAATAAACCACATAATAAATACATACATACATATGTATAGCGAACAAAACACACACACACACACACACACAACTCCTAGGTGTAAGTAAGCGTGTTGATGGGACGTATGTAGCATAGAAGGTAGCAGGCAAGCAAGGAGTAGTAGGTAGCATGTACATACATAGGTAGTACAGGAGAAAGTGGAATGAAAGCTCTCACGTTGCCTTAATATATTAGACTGATTTTTTCTACACACCGCATATGTATGTAGATTTGTATATATATAAATGTAGTATGTATGTGTGCGTTTGTGTGTGTGTGTGTGTGTGTATTCATGTGTAACCAGAAGAAGGAACCCCTTGAAAGTTTCGCTCCTACTTATGTATATCTCCTTCTGGAAAATGGATGGGACATCTGTATATAATAATGCAAATGCAATGACAAAGTAAAATTATATGAAATCAACATACATATTATGTACCTACACATACATATATACATATATTATATATATATATATATATATATATATATATATATATATATATATATATATATATATAACTGTGTATCTATGTACATATGTATGTATGTATATTGTATAGCAAACGAAAGGAAGCCTATTCGAAGCCTGAAACTTGAACATGAGACACCTACTGACCTACTGATTGATAATTACTGATTAAAGGAGGTTTTATTACAAATTAAATTCTACTAGCCAATGGAAGAATACAACACTCACTCGTGTGTATAATCTTATCTATATATAATATAATATAATATACCTAAATACATACATAGTATATGTAAATATATCTACTATATACATAATACATATATCATACATTAACTAGGGCAGAGCTTTGGGCACAGCAATGGCAAAAGAGAGAGAGAGAGAGAGAGAGATCTTTTACCTGTAAATAGTGAGGGGTGAAGTGGAGTGGAGAAAAGCGAACAAAGTTAACGTTTCCCCAGCCAAGTTCTGAATTGATCGATCGATATTCGATATCCGATCCGTATGTACATACATACATACATACATATGTGGAAATGGGATGCATAGATGCATCAATCCATGTTGTACCATGTGTAATCTTAATCAATTAGCCAAATCTCTTGCAGACACCCAAAAAATAAAATAAAAAACAAAACAAATACGAACACAGAGTGAATAGTTCTATATACATACATACATACATAATATATATGTACTGCATACATATGTATGGATATGGATTGTAATCCTCCCATTCCTATTCCCATTCCCATTCCTCTCTCCCCCACTCTCACACCCCATTACAGTTTTTTTTGTTGGTTCCATTTAAAATAAATTTCATATTTATGTATATATATATATACACAAACGTATATACATATATGTATGTATATGTATGTATATCAATTAAATAAATAAAACATAATGAAACTTGTTATACAAAACAGCCCCATCTCTCGTCTGTTCTCAGGTCATTGGCAGGGGCAGGGGCTGGGGCTGGGGAAGGGTGCCCCCCAGTGGTGGCCACAGGAAGTCAGCTCGCTCAGGGCTACATCGTACAGCAAGCCGTGGTACTCCTCAAGCAGGACTGCAAGTATGCAAAGGCATTAGCGAAATGTGTTTACTGTTATCTGACATCTGGCAGATTTTACTCTACTCACAGTTCGGATCGCTGGTCCAGTGCTCGTGCAGGGCCTCGCGGGTGTGGATCTCCTTGTTGATTAGGGCGCGCTTGAAGCGCAGCACCTTGTCGTTGAGGTTTGACCAGCTCTTGATGAGTGTGGCGGGCGTGACCCTCAGCTTGCGCTTGAACTCCGACAGCCGGGGACAGATGTCACCCGCCAGCAGGAACATGCCAAAGTAGCTGCGGGTACAATAATCTGGGTTAATATCTGGGGACAATTAGGGAAGGGCTGGTCAGCAGGATGGACACTCACCAGCAGGCCTTCTCGCTGAGTGGCATCTCGATCTCGCATAGGGGAAGCGGCCAGCCAGCCTTGCCGAACGTGGCCTCCACAAAGCAAAAGAGTTTGCCCGACGCGGATTCAAAGCGCGGCGGCGGATCGTCACGCACCTCGCGCATATTGCACAGCAGAGGGACGTAGAGGAGCAGCCACTCCGGCTCGATGGCGGTGATGCCGCGCAGGAACATCTTCTCGGAGTCACCGTTCCGCAGCTCGTACGCCTCCTGGTAGATGATCCACTCGGGCGTCTTCTGCTTGAGCACGGAGGAGGCGTGCAGGAAGGCGGGATCGACCATGTCGGCGCAGTTGTAGGCGTACTTCAGCCGTCGCCGTTCCTCCTTGTCGGGGATTTCGGCCAACGGCATCTTGCGTGCCACTCGATCCCCCATGCCAGCCAGCAGTATCTGGCGAAGAAAGCGGGCCTGCGAGTCGCTGGGCGGCTTCAGCTGGGGATCCACGCTCAGCTCCACGCCGCTGACGTTCAGGTTGATCTCGTTGGTCAGCTGGACGCGCAGTTTGCGCACTTCGCTGATCGCCTTTTGGCGCAGTCCGTTGGTGGCGCAGAACTCTGGCAGCTGGCCCCTGGAGCCGGCATACTCTGCCGCCCCAACAGCCCGGAGGAGGACCATGGGATCCCCCAGCAGCTGGAAGTTGCCGCTGGCCGCCCAACGCTGGCGCTTTTCGTGGAACTTGTTGGCCTTGGGGGCCACGTCCTCGGTCCGCTGCACGCCCGTCTCCTGCAGCACCTCCTGCACGGAAAGTGCGGCCACCAGGCACACGGTGTAGGGAAGCAGACCCTGCTGATGGGAAAGGGCCAGCATCTTGCCAAACCTCGGCGCCACCGGGAAGCGGGCGATGACCTTTCCCAGCGGAGTCACAGCCGGAGGCAGATCCTTGGCGTCGCTGGGCGAGCCCTTTAGGGCGCCCAGGACAGTGAGACGCTGCTCGGCGGCCTGCAGCTGGATGTGGTCGGGCGGCGTGGGGAAGGGGAAGTGGACGACGCGGTCGATGCCCATGGCGCGCATCTGCAGCATCAGGTCATCGACGGGCTTCTGCTGGATATCCGGCATGCCGAACTCCATGAACTGGTGCTCGAACACGGAGCTGGAGTACAGCCGGTAGCAGTGGCCAGCGCTGATGCGGCCCGCCCTGCCGGCCCGCTGCTCCGCCGAGGCCTTGGACGTGTAGGTGACCACGAAGGCGCTGACGCCTGTCAGCTTGTCGTAGAGGCGCGTCTTCTGGCGACCGCAGTCTACGACGTATTTGATGTGGGGAATGGTCAGCGAGGTCTCGGCTACATTCGTGCTGACCACGCACAGGCGGCAGCCCTCGGGCACGGGCTGGAAAATTCGGTTCTGCTTCTCCGAGGAGAGCAGCGAGTAGAGGGGCAGCACCCAGAGCGGCTGCTTCGGTCCGGAGGGCATGCCGTAACCGTCATCCTGATCCTCTGCGGACAATGCACCCTCCTGCTCGTCATCCCAATCGTGATCCGAGTCCCCCTGCTCGTGCATGTCCGCCTCAGTGTCGTCGCCGGGCAGCTTGTAGTCGTCCAGGTTGATCTTTGGCAGCGACATCTGAGCGAGAAACTTCTTCTTGGACTTTCGGATATTCCGGATCACACGCTTCATATCGAACTCCAGTTCCCGCTCCTTGGGCTGGTCCTCCCCAGATTCATCTTGCAGATTCTCTTTTGCCTCTTTCTGTGTTTGGGCTGTGGGTGGACGATAGGGGAATGTGCGGCTCAGCTTGCGCACGAGCTGATTGACCTCCTGCTGGCCAGTCACGAAGATGAGGATGCCGCCCTCGGGCAGCTGGTTGTGTATCTTCAGGGTCTTGCGGTATGCCTCGGCCACGTAGTCCTCGGGGGTGCGCTTCTGGAAGTGGATGGTCACGGGGAACTGACGGCACTCGACATTGATCAGCGGCGGGGGCTGCTTGAACAGCCGCGTGTTCTCTGTGAAGTCGCTCACGCGGAGCGTGGCAGACATGACTATGAGCTTCAGGGGACTGCCGCGCTTGTGGCGCAGGGGAACTATACGCGACAGCAGCCCCACGAGGATGTCCGTGTAGATGCTCCGCTCGTGCGCCTCGTCTAGGATAATCACGGAGTACTTGTTGAGCAGGAAGTCGCTCTCGATCTCCTTCATCAGGACGCCGTCCGTCATGAACTTGATGCGCGTGGCCGGACTCACGTTGCCCTCGAAACGTATGAGGTAGGAAACCTCGCGCTCGGACAGATTCATCTCGTGGGCCACACGCTTTGACATGGCTATGGCGGCCACGCGCCGCGGCTCAGTCACGCCGATCATTTTGTGCTGGGCATAACCCGCCTCGTAGAGGAACTGCGGCAGCTGGGTCGTCTTTCCGGAGCCCGTAGCACCGGCTATAATCACAATGGGATTCTCGTTGATCGTCTCCATCACCTGCTGCTCCTCCGCGAGGATGGGCAAGCGCAGACGCGCCTCCTGCACCTTATCCAAGCGATTCACGGGCACATAAACTGTTTGATGGGTGCATTTAGGTGTGGGGGGCACAGGAACAGCAACACGTTTCGGGTCGTCTGTCTTGGGTTTGCGGTCCACTCGCACAGGTACGGGAATGGGCTCTGTGTCCGATAGAGTGGGGCCACCTGCAGTCTCTGATGGAGGTGCTGCTGCAGGCTCATCATCATTGTCACTCGAAGAGGCACTGGCACTGTCCTCTTCGTCGTCTGCGTTTAGGCTAACTATATTGGGATTCTTTCGCTTGGCATCCAGCTCCTCCTGCTCCTCGGTAAGCAGTTTACGCTTGGCTGCCCCCTTGATGGCATTCACACGACTTCCGGGCGTCTTCTCAGCCTGCACATGAGCCTGCCGCTCCTTCTTCTTGGCCAAGTAGTCGTCCAGAGTTAGCAGGCGCTTCAGACCCACCGTCTGCACCTGGCTGATGGATGTGTACTGCTGCAGCTCAGCGTCGGGTATCTGTACAGTCGCCAAGTCTTCCAGCAGCTGGGCGCGCTTTAAGTGCACGGGCGGATATGTGATGATTATATTGTGGAACAGATTGTGGAAAAAATTGTGGGGCCAGTGCTTTACTCACGCCTTCCTTTTTCTTCTTCTTGTCCACAATCGCCTGCAAGTGCTTGCGCTGCTTCTTCGTCAGGATTTTCACATACTGCGTCTTCTCCACTATGGTCTTGGTGGCGCGCTTCTGTGAGGGCAGCACCAAGGCATTGGCCTCATCGTAGCCAGCGCCGATGCCCCTGCCACCGGCCACAGAGTCTACATCTATTTGAATCTGCAAATGTTGGTCAGTCAGTAATGCGAGTGATGTGGTTTCGATGGGAATACTCGACCTTTTTAGCTGCGGAATTGTCCACAATCGTTTGTGGATTCTGCCGCGCTTTGGCATTGTGCACTTTTTTGCCCATTTTTATGACGCAGTAAGCATTTATGTATATATATTTGTTGGCTATAAGTCAAAAAGGCTGGATTTAATGGACGCTCTTCAACAATGTTATTAATGTTTTTGAAACACTAAATCAAAATTTCTTGCACGTGTAGTCCAATAGCTATGGCACCTACTGATCCGATATATCGATACAGGCATCTGGGCGATACCAGCACTTAATATCGATGCAAGCATCGATACACATCGCAAGTGCTAGTGGAGTGGAGTCCATCAGTGGTTTTGTCATCACTAAATTGCTCTCCAATTCGTAACCTGTAAAAAAAGAACTGGATAAATGTTTTATTTAATTGTTAGCAGTACGTGTAATAACAAATATTCAGTGTGATTCTAACTGCGGATCGTCCCTGTGTGGCCCAGCCGCGTCCAATTCGTTTTGCTCGTCAAATGGTGTCCAAAAATAACAATCAGCAGAACCGGGCAATGTATCAAAATCAGAGCCAGCACCTGCAGCACTCCCACAATGCTCGTGCCTCCGCTGCTCCGTACAGAAAACCTTTTCGTGGGCCACCAGTGGCCGGGAGCAAAGCCAAGCAAATGATGTACTCATCGTGCCAGATGCCCAGCGACCCACTCTACATAGACTTCAATAGCCCCACGGCCGCACCACCGACCAAGCCTGCAGCCGGACCGGCAACCCAGTCCCAGCCTCCTGCCCGTCAGGCTGCACAGCCCCACTCGCTTACCGGTCAGGCACCTGCCAGACACCAGGTCACTGCCAGTCCGACAGCCCAACCCAAGGCCAAGGCCAATGCCAGTTCCGCCCAGTCTGAAGCCTGGGAGATGGCCAGGAAGAAGCCACTCAAGGTTAAACAGCAGCCAAAGAGCAAGCACCACCTGCCGCTGCAGCAATCCTTCCCCGGACATCTGAACGGGAATGCATACGCAAACGGAAATGGCGAGGGCAGCCACAAATGGCCCCCCCAGCAGCGCTTTCATCTCCAACATCGCTTCAACGGCGGCGGCTTTAACAGACCGCCACCGAGCCATGGTTGTCCACACCACATGATGCCCCTCATGGGTCCGATGAGACCGGGCCCAGGACCTCGCTGCGGAGGGCCAATGCCAATGCCTCCCTTTCCACCGATGCCTTATCCCCCACAGATGGTGCCGCCCATGACCATGCGCTGCCCCATGCCACCGCCACCGCCTCACTTCTTGCGGCACAACGGGCGCGGTGCTCCCATGCACATGATGGGCGGTCACCCCATGCATCTGATGGGTCCTCGCATGCCGCCACGTGGCATGGCGCCCGGTGCACCCTTCGGCGGGGGAATGAACATGAATGGCGGCCCAAACGGGGGCAGGATCAAGAAGCCGAATCCGCTGCTGATCAAGCAGGTGGTCAAGGGGAAGAACACCATCAAGACGCTCAAAAACATGGTGAATCAGTATCCGCTCGACAAGCCCTGGGTCACGGACCAGATTCGCGGGGAGCACGACAAGAAGGTGGACATCGAGAACCGTCTGAAGGGCAACAAGGACGACGAGCTCTTCGCACAGTTCAAGGTGCAGCGCGATAAGTTCGTAGAGTTGTACGGGGGGGCGCGCGAAGACTATCTGAAGCAGGAGGCAGCCTCTGTTATGGCCAAGGTAAGCATTGGATTGATTACCTTGAATTTAGATGTTTAATGAACTATTCACTTCTTTTGCAGGACGCCAAGTCAGACAAAGACAAAGAAAAAGAAAAAGAAAAAAACACAAATCCGAATCCGAATCTGAATGCCGCCCAAGATGCAGCCACTCCAAGTCTGTAGGCAGACCAATAAATGCGCAATGGAACGATCGGAGATCCAATCAACAGTACAGCAACAGCAGCAGCAACAAGAAGTCTGACAAATGAATTGAAAACCGAGCCCGAAACTAGACACTGAATTTCTTCATCTCCCCATCTGGCCCCACCAAAGAGCTACGCTACCTCTGACGGTGTCATCGAGTTCCAGATTCGCGCCGATAGCGAGAGAGAGAGAGAGAGAATGCTGCATGCAGCAAAATGATGATACCCTACACTACCCTACCTTGCTTAACCCTGCCCTGCCCGCCCAATTCTGTTGACTGTCCAGGTCTGGTCTCGTCACAATAAGTTTTTGGTTGTATCAACGGAGTCGCATTATCCATAAGATGAGCAATAATACGAGCACACCCAGAACCAGATATACAAACAGATACATATACATATGTATATTCATGCATGCATTGTACGAGTTTAGCCATATTTATTATTATTATTATTACTTTTATTCCCCGGATCCCCGGATATCTTGCTGCTGGTCGCGTGGAGCGAAAGAAACGAAACG
This sequence comes from Drosophila subsilvestris, assembly GCA_035043285.1. NCBI lineage: Eukaryota > Metazoa > Arthropoda > Insecta > Diptera > Drosophilidae > Drosophila > Drosophila subsilvestris. Next base: position 618,884 of record JAWNNB010002181.1, on the reverse strand, counting down.
AAATACCGATTAAAGTAGACAGACCCCGACCCCACCTCCCCCCACTGCATGTATCCCAGGAAAAGAACTGAAGTCCTTGATTGTATTTTTAGGTTCGCTCTTAGAAATCACAAATTAAGATCACTATGTAAATATGCTTTCCGACTGAGTGCATTCACGGATTGGTCTTTAGTTTTTTCTTTGTCCTTTGTTCTTTGTCCCAGTCCAGCCTTGCCCTTGCCCTTGCCCTTGTATCTTCCATTACCTACCATTAACCGCCTGCCTAACTAGCGATATTAGACTTAAATGCAACCTCTTGTAAATAGACAGACACACTTACGTGTACGTAGATCCTAACTGTTGGTTAATATTTACACATAGAGAGAACACATACCCATCCAACCGACCACCGGCCCACCCGCCCGTCCAACCATCCCCACCATCCACACGCATCGCCGTGGGCGGAATCCATAAGAAATGGTCGAAACTGTAATTGTCTCGCGGCTGTCACCGTCCCCACGATAAGGAAAGGAATTCCAAGAAATACAGATTTCAAATGAAACTGAAACAAAGAAAGCCCCATTGACAGTTCTTTTTTTTTTGGGGTGGAGGGTGAGTATTGTATGCCTTCCTTTTGGCCACTTTCCCAGCCACTTAGCAAACGGGACTTTTGGCCAACATTCGTAACGTAACCGGCAATTGCGTAAACAGCCATAATGACGTCTGCACTTAGCCAAATTGCATGGCCACACCACACATCGAATATAAGCCACGGCCGTGCAGCCATTTGGTCAGAACAAGAGTCCACCAGGAGCAGGAACAGGACAACGGACAACGATGCAGCCCGGACCGGAAAGCGAGCACCAACTGGACACCCACGCCGCCGTGCAGTATCACTGGCGGGTGTGGCAGCTGACCGGCCTGTTCCGTCCGGCAGGCATCTCGAAACGCCTATACCGGATCTACTCGATCACGCTGAACCTGATGGTCACTATTCTCTTTCCGCTGAGCCTGTTGGCCCGGCTCATCCTCACGCGCAGCATGAAGGAGTTGTGCGAGAACCTAACCATCACCATCACGGACATAGCGGCCAACCTGAAGTTCGGAAACGTGTACCTGGTGCGGCGCCACCTGCACGAGATCCGCTTTCTGATCCAGGAACTGGACTGCCGGGCCCAGGCGATCGGCGATCGCGACGAGCTGTGGTCCCTCGCCCAGGCCGTGACGACGGCCCAGAACACATTCCGCACCTTTGCATGGATATTCGTGTGCGGCACCTCGCTCAGCTGCGTCCGTGTGGCCCTCGCCAGGAGTCGCCAGCTGCTCTACCCGGCATGGTTCGGGGTGGACTGGAGCGTGTCGGACGGGGCATATGTGGGGATCTACGTGTACCAGCTGTTCGCCCTGATCGTGCAGGCGGTGCAGAACTGCGCCAACGACTCGTATCCGCCGGCCTACCTCTGCCTGCTCACCGGCCACATGAGGGCCTTGGAGGTGCGGGTGAGCCGGATTGGCTGCGGATGCCGGACCGATCGGCAGAGCTACGATCAGCTGCTAGGCTGCATCCAGGACCTGACGCTCATCCACCGGATGCACACCATCATCCAGATAATCCTTTCCGTGCCCTGCATGGCCCAGTTCGCGTGCTCCGTAGCCGTCCAGTGCACGGTGGCCATGCACTTTCTGTACGTTGCCGATGCCGACGACCGGCTGGCCATGATCCTCTCGGTCATCTTCTTTGTGGCCGTCACCCTGGAGGTGTTCGTCATCTGCTACTTCGGCGACCAGATGCGCTCGCAGAGCGAGGCCCTCTGCCACGCCTTCTACGCTTGCAACTGGATCGAGCAGATGCCCCGCTTCAAACGCGACCTCCTCTTCACCCTGGCCCGGGCTCAGCGGCCATCGCTGATACTCGCCGGCAGCTACATCCCCCTCACCCTGGAGACCTTTAAGCAGGTACGTACTCCCGACTCCCCCAAACATCCATTTATTTACCAGTTTACGCATTTACAAGGTCATGCACATAGCCTACTCTGCATTCACACTCCTACTGAGGGCCAAGTGAGGATGTTCCAGCCAATGCCGATCCGAAAACTGGAAGGGATCAAGGGAGAACACAACGGAGAGAGCAAAATCTTGTATTTATGGTTAGGCATACACTGTGCACCTACATATGTATATACACTGACGAGCAAAACTGTAACACTAATTCAGTACTGTCACTTCAACGGTCTGTATCTTGTCTTCTATATTATGCATGCTAAAGATCTTAGTCTTGTTTTGTTGGTGAATCATTTTACTATGTTTTTGGAAAATTTAAAGCCATTTGATACGCCGGAAGAAATATGCCAAATCAAAATGTAAAGAAAGTCAAATGTTACAGATTTGCACTCCGCCTATATTTTAAGCAAATATTTGCATTAATAATTTTTGAATAATGTGTCCACAGCCCTTTTAATTTTTTAGTCCTCCTATGCTACTTGGCTTTTTGTGGGTGTACCGTTGCACCATTTCAGGGGGAATAGCGTACCCTACATCCTTTTCTTCTCCCACAACTCCACCATTCCACTTGGAGGGACCGCATATTTCACCAGCTCCGATTTTACATGGCTCTATCGGGAGATTGTGGTGGATACTTCATGGATTGACATTTTTCCCTTCACATCCAATTTTTGACCAAAAAGGACGTATGTTTTGGGTAATTTTCAGCTGAAAAAATAATTTTTCACCAGCAAGACCCATATTCTGGCAGATTCTGTTGCAGAATGCTTAAATATTGTTATTATCACACTATTCCATCAATAAACCACCAAGGGATCAACTCCATTTTTATGAAAACACCCCCAAACCATAACTGAACCGCCACCGTACTTGACGGTGACTTTTATTTGTGACTGGAGACTGGTGACTGGAGAATAGATTGTGGGATAATTTTATATGGTTCAGATTAAACAAAAATTAATCGTTTTGAGTCAGACGCTCCTGCTATTGGACTAGACATCCCACTATCCAGTCCCCAGTACTGTGCGAAAAACCGTACTGAATTACTATTACAGTTTTGCTCGTCAGTGTATGTATGTACCACCTCAATAAACTTACAAAAATATTTCCAATTCTTTATCCGACAAGTGGCAGAGTTGAGAGGAACAATTAAGGGCAGTTCCCGATTTGAAAACAAAAAAATGGAACTAGCTATTATTTACATATTTACTTACAAAACTGTAGCTTTATAGAAATAAAAGTTATTATTATTATTAATGCAAGGCTTTATTTCGCATTGCTCTTCGACCAAATGGGCAACACATTTGGAGTGCATAAAATAAAAACGAGAAGGAACGCTTCTGGACGCGACTCTTCTTTTATACCCATTACTCAGTCAGTATATAAATTTTTGAGAATTTTCAAATAGTTTACATTTTTTTGCTACGACTGTTATCTACATCTACAATGTCTAAAATTGTGTATGCAATGCAGATTCTTTATCTTCCCCGTAACAGGGCAGAATGTGTGCGAGTGAGAAAGAGAATATATAAGTAGCGTCAGCAGCGCCGTAGGAGGTGGGGGAAGCAACCGACAATTCATTTCTTTATTCTGGCTGACTCAGATTCGGCAACCTGGTAGATATTTTTTTTCTACGATACTGCGTTTTTAGTTATATCGTATCTTTAAAATTGTGGATGCTACAGATTTTCGTCCTTTGTGGGGGCGGAAGGAGGCGGGGCGAAATTTTGAAATACACTTATAGCAGTGTGATATATAACACAGTCTCTAAACAAAATTTGGTTGCTCTATCTCTTATAGTCTCTGAGAACTATGCGACAGACAAGACGGACAGACAGACAGACATACAGAGACTCTGCTATTGATACTAATCAAGAATATATATTTATACTTTATGGGTTCGGAAACGTTTCCTTCTCTGCGTTAAATACATCCACTTTTACCACAAATACAATATACCCCTCAACTCTTAGAGTACGGATTTTTCTGACAATAGACTTAACTTATACCACTAACCTACTGTATAGTTAGTATACTGTATACTGTATGGTTAGTGCTTATACATATGGGCATTTCTCTGAAGTTGAATGGGACAGTCGTACGCATTGCAAGTGGTAGAAATGTCAAAATAGGACGGATTTTCAAAATTTGTTTACCTTTATGATGCACCTCTTGACTAGCCTTATAAATGGTACTAACGTCGAATTTTGGCTACTATTCGTTTTCGATATTTTGTCGAAAAAGCGAGCCATTCGCACGGGACAAACATGGAAGTGGTTTTCGCGGCGATTCAAACTCAGATTTCAGCGAAAGTTGAGGCACTATGTTCATGCAAATTTCTGTACATGTGCATTGATGTCTCTTTAAAATGGTAATAAATATAAGCAAATATGATTTGTACTTTTTTTAAAATTGAATTAAGACCATGTTCGCACGGGACAAAAATTCCAAAGTTAATAACAATTAAAACGAGAAGGAACGTGAGTCGCTTCTAGTCGCGACTGTACTTTTATACCCGTACTCATTCAGTATATAAATTTATGAGATTATGATTAAAATTAAAAAAAAATTTTAATATTTTACATTTTACATTTTTTTGCTACATCTGTTAACTACATCTACATCTTAAATGTAGATTATACATCTAGAACAAATATTCTACATCTACCATTTAGGTTCTACATCTCCTCCGCTAAGGGTTGCTCGCGCTTTGCACAGGGCAGAGTGTGTGCGAGCAAGACAAAGAATGAATAGCGTCAGCAGCGCCAGAGGAGGTGGGGGAAGCAACTGAAAATTAATTTCTTTATTCTGGCTATAATAATGATCCGATCTAATTCAGATTCGGCAATCTGATAGATATGTTCATTCTCTACGATACTTTTTAGTTTTATCGTATCTTCAAAATTGTGGATGCCACAGATTTTCGTCCTTTGTGAAGGCGGAAGGGGGCGGGGCGAAATTTTGAAATACACTTGTAACAGTGTGATATCACATGAGTCTGGATACAAAATTTGGTTGCTCTATCTTTTATAGTCTCTAAGATCCAGGCGCTCATCGGGACGGACAGACAGACAGACGGACGGACAGACATGGCTCTATCGACTCGGCTATTGATACTGATCAAGAATAAATATACTTTATGGGGTCGGAAAATTTTCCTTCTCTGCGTTGCACACATCCACTTTTACCACAAATACAGTATACCCCTTAACTCTTTTTGAGTACGGGTATAAAAAAAAAATATCTCTATACATATATATCAAACTAATTTCAAGAGAAATCAATGCACAACATTAAATAATTAGTCAGATTTTAATATTATTGCCTTTGAGTTCTGTCTTGCTCGCACACACTCTGCCCTGTGCAAAGCGCGAGCAACCCTTAGCGGAGGAGATGTAGAACCTAAATGGTAGATGTAGAATATCTGTTCTACATGTATAATCTACATTTTAGATGTAGATGTAGTTAACAAATGTAGCAAAAAAATGTAAAATGTAAAATAAAAATTTTTTTTTTAAATTTTAATCATAATCTCATAAATTTATATACTGACTGAGTACGGGTATAAAAGTAGAGTCGCGACTATTCCAATCAAAATTAAGACCGAGCTGGATTCTACCTTAGGTGATTCTGCTCCTTCGTTTACAACAATAAAATATTGGGTGGCGGAGTTTAAGCGAGGTCGTTCGAGCTGTGAATATCAACATTGTAATGGGCCAAACCAAATCAGGAAACCACATCAGAAATGGTACCAAAAATTAAAAAATGTGTGCTGGATGATCGGTGATTGAAAGTTCTTGAGTTAGCTGAACGTATAGGCATTTAAGAAAGTGCTGTACATCGTGTATTGACCGGAAAATTGGACATGAAAAAGCTATGCGCAAGATGGGTGCCGTGTTTTCATTGCAAAAATCCATGAACAAGGCTACGACTTGCTCTCTCACCCACCGTATTCTATGAATTTAGTTCGTAGTGACTATTTCTTGTTTGCAAACCTAAAGAAAAGCACGACGAATTTTTGGAAAAGATACGAAAATGGGTTAAATGCTAAAAGTTTTAGTGTTTTAGTAATTTAAAAAATCCTGTGAATACGCATTGTTGCTCCCCCCTTATCGTATGTTTAGATCAGCTATTTATCTATACATATTATAATTTGTCTTTACTAATACAAATTTCCCTAGGTGAGATTCTAGGAGACAATGGTTCACATCCCTTGCGATATAAAGCAAGAAATAAAGTTTGGATACCCTGAAAACCAGATTGATCGTTTCTTTTGTTCGTTTTTAACCATAAATAATTTACCCATTGAGAAATAACGCAACAAATACAATTAAAATTTGGTTCCATTTGGTTGACTTTTTTTCAAACATCGGGGGCAGGCTGCATTAATTTTAGAGCAGTCCAACAACAACAGAAAACCAAAATGTGACTGATCATGCACACGAAATGTATGTTTCTTTAGCTTTCCCGTGGAGCAAAGACTTGAACACAAAAAATGATTGATCACAAGAATCCTGATGCAAGTGATCTAATTGGTTGATGTTCTTGGTGTTACTCTCATTTTAGACACCAAACTGAAGTTTTATAAACACATTTCTGGCAAAGCGAATAAGTCCATGGGCGTCCATTGGGTTTATAAAGAGTTGGTCCAAGGAATTGGACGAACCAAAAGATGACGAAGACCCAAATACAGCTCTTGTTTATGGTGCCCTCAGTAGAAAGTATACCAGGACCATATAAACGTAGAATCAGCTGGCCTCAGCTGTGAGCGTAGAAAAAAGCTTGGTCTGATTTGTATGCATAACATGACGAAGTGTCATGTAGTTAGCTCTGTCCTGTCCTGTTGGGCCCCTTAAACTTCACTTCACTATTCGAATTAGATCCACTAGAAACTACACACATACTGTTCAGTCCAACATTTAGGCATTATATTACTTAATATACACTTATCAAATAAAAGAGGTCTACCCATGTAACGGGAGACATCATAACACACGACATGGCATTGTAACTGAGTCAACAGTAATCGCTTTTGCAGCGATTTCTGCCAACGATGCGATCGCTCGGCAGAGGGCAAAAACACTGGTGCAATTGCCCAATAACACAATAATATCATATTAAATCCAAACTAATTAAATATTAATTCCAATTCCATTTAACCCTTTTCCTAATGTACTTGGCACTTTCTATACCTTTTGTTACCTGTAAATAGAGTTTAAGTCTGTTGAATAAAATCCGTATGAGAAACAGTTCACTCGACTACTCTACAACCGTAATTATCAGAGACTGTCGCCGTGTCTTCAGACCCTCATTTGCGCACCGTAGGAAACCCTCTCCGCAATCCAACTGGTTCAAGTTCTAGTTGCGACGACAAAATTGCAAACGGTTTATGCATCCGTATGCATCCCAACTCACACACACATACACAAACCATACATACATATCTTTGTATTATTCTAGCATATATCCACTACTAATTGCCTTCCTCTGCTTAAAGTACTTAAACTAACATTCCTCTCCCGAACTAGTATTAATATTTGTAATTTGAATGCATGCTGAGCTCTCTCTCTTGAATCAGATTAGTTACAATTTTCGTCGAACAGATATCTTTCCTGCCCTGCATGTACGCAACCGTTTCGGTTGAGTGTGTCGTGCAACATGCACTACGTTTCTGCCTGGGATCCACGCGCTAGTTTTCTGCTTAGAGCCTAAAGAAAGAATACGTACAGACGTATACACAGTTAATAGGTTTGGCAATTCCTCCTTTGCATTGAAAGCATCTGTGGAAAAATGACAATGAACTCGGCAAGGCTATGAGCAATAAGAAATTGAGTATCCTTGCATGTCCGTCAACCCACCAGCACCTCACAATAAGAACGAATCAGATGCCTGTGTGGGTTAGTTTCTCTTCACATGGAAGAGGTGGAACTTTAATGCAATGTGGAATAAGGGAGAGGAAAAGAAAATAAATATCAGCCTTCCTCCTGCGTTACTTCGGCAGGGGCAGGCACTGGATCCTCGTCGGGCACGTCCTTTTGTTTTTTCCACATCTTGGCAGCAGCCAGGAGCTTGAGGTTGGGTCGCGCCATTTCGTCCTCGGGGAAAATGTAGTCAAAGACTTCCTCCCAGCCCTCCTCGACGCCATCGTCGGAGACGATCTTCTGTCGTTTCTTGATGCGGCGCGGCATCTTTTCGAGCACCTTCTGGAGGCACTGGCCATCGTTGGCATCTCGCTCGAAGTCGCGCCAGGCCTCCAGCAGAAGGACGCGCGACTCCTTGTCGCCCAGCTGGCGGAGCATATCGTTGGCCCGCTCATAGACGCGGCGTGCGAGGCGGACATTGAGCCCGGCATCGGGTCCATTGTCGCCGTGGTTGAGGCCCATCTCGAACTTAGCAAACGACATCCAGACCTTGACGTGCTGGGTGCGCTCCAGGAGACGCTCGTACAGCTGCCGCGCCAGCTCCGTTTCGCCAAGGGCCACCTCGAAGTCGATGAAGGCCTTCCAAAGCAGCTCCGGCATGTCGAGACGAGGCTGATGAACGGCCAGCTCGAAGATGGCCCTCGCCCGCTCCGTGTCTCCCAGGAGGTTCTCCAGCTCGGCAAATTTCATCCAGGTCACGCAGTTCTCCGGTCCAAATTCGAGGAACTTCTCGTAGAGCAGGCGACAGCGCTCGAACTCTCGCAGCTGGATCTCCAGATCGATGTAGCCCCGGAACAGCTTGTCCCGGGGACACATACCGATGGCATAGCCGAGCGTCTTGCGGGCCCTCTGCAGCTCCTTGCAACGGATCTCGAATTGGGCGTAGAGCAGCCAGAACTTGCTGAAGGTGAACTGCTTGTGGGGCATCAGGTCGAGGCAGGTCTTGTAGATTTGGCGCGTCCGCTCAGTGTCCTCCGCCTCCAGCTCCTCGTAAAGGGCGTAGTTTATCCAGAGGTAGATGTAGCGACGCCAGTAGTTCTTCTCATTGGCTGGCGGAACGTTGGCGATGGCCCGCTCGTAGGTATCTCGGATGAGGTCCTTATCGCCATCGGCCTCGATCAGACGTAGGTAATCGAACCAGGCATCGTAATTGGTGGGATTGGCGGCCACCTCCTGCTCGTACTGGTACTTTCGCTTGGAGACGATGACGTCCTCGATGCCATCGCGGTCACCGTACTTCTTCTCGTGTATCGTGTAGGCCTTGAACAGCTCCTTGGTACGCTCCTTGGGCAGATGGTCAAGAGCGTACTTGTAGATGATGCGGGCGCGGTCGTGCTCCTTCTGTCCTTCCTCGAAGCGCGCGAAGGCGATGAAGAGGCGCTCCTCGATGTACTCGTCGCCAAAGAACTCCACGGCCCTCTCGAACACGCGTCGCGACCCATGGATGAAGCCATGCGACTCCTCGAAGCGAGCAAACTTGATCCAGTTCTTGACGTCCGGATGAACATACACGAACCGCTCGTAGACCTCGCGCGCCCTGTCAATCTCCTTGTAGCGCAGCTCGAAGTTCACGTACGTCTGCCAGGCCTGCTCCTCTGGCTGCCACTCCATCCAGCGTTCAAAGACCTGCCGGGCCCCGGCCACATTCTCCAGCATCTCCTCCATGTAGGTGTACTTGTACCAGTACTGATTCACCCGCGGCATGATGGTCACTGCCCGGTCCCACAGATTGCGCGCATGGTTCACCTGTTTGTTTTTCATTTCCATCTCGGCGTACTTAAGCCAGATGGTGACGTTGCGGTGCTCGTTGTCCAGGGCGCGCTCCCAGATGGAACGGGCCCGCTGGATCTCCTGCTGCTGCTCCTCCCATTGCGCGTACTTGATCCAGTGGCTGACTACCATGCGGTTCTTGCGCAGATTGTCCTCGAACGTTTTCCGTTTCCTTTGCTGGTAGTCGGCTAATTCGGCTGGATCGGAGATCTTCTGTTTGGGCGGTGGCGGCAGGATCTCCAGGTCCCGCTCCTTGGCTTCGCGCAACAGCTGCTCTGCCGTGATCTGCACCTCGGCCGGCGCCTTGTTCTTCACCTACAACCAACAACAAAATGTTGAAATCCACTGTACATATGGTCGCCGCCGTTGACACTCACCTTGGCCACCTTGGGCATCTTCTGTGGCCGCTCCATGTCCGCCTTGTAATGTGTGTTTCTTAACTTATTTTAAAAATTGCAACAATTCGCCAAATAAATGCCACAGACAAAGTAGGGATGTGAGCTTGAATGTATTTATACTTATCGATATATGTATGTATTTTTTCTAATATATTTATTTTTTTCGGCAAACGATACTTTCCTTCGATATTTGATATTGTAAATTAGGTTTTGTAAAATATTCAATTAATGGTCATATTCCACCGTACTCCACCGGAATCAAATCGAACTATCAAAAAATATTTTATCATTATGTGAAAGCCGAAGCGCCCTCTGTTTATACATATGTATAAATTTTTTTTGTGGGAACCAGTTAATGTTAAGGCTCCAAAATTGTTGAATTTTGTAAATTTCGTTTGACTATGAGAAAGAGACAAACAAAATTTGTTTGTAAAGTATTATAAGAAATTTTCTTTTTTTGTGCGTTGGCAGCAATTTTTATATAGTCATCGTTTAGTCAAGCTGAGAAGCAATCTTATTTTGAATAGATACTCGTAATATACCCGAAGAGTTTCATCTATCTTGTCACAAAGTAGGTCTTAGGTACGACTTAAAAAGTTAAAATTTTAAAAAACCTCTTTTCCCTAAAGCAACAGTTTTTGGCAAGTCAGTGCGATTGTAAGTATGTGGTAGCAGCAATATTTATGAATTCGAAGGACGCGTAAAATGTAAACATTGAATAATTGTGAAATAAGGGTTAAAATAAAGAATAACTTAGTATTTTTAAGGAACATATATTGGCCAAGTAGCGAAATATAAACGCAATATTCCGCACTCCTTTGAGCTATTCTAATATATATTTTCAATAAACTTCTCTTGGGAATTTGGCGCCCCCTTAAATTTTGCGCCCAGGGCAGGGCCCTTATACAAATATACGATGGAGCATATGTGATTCCGCCAAACTGATTGATGGCCGAACCAAGTCCGTGTGGGCGAAATAAAAATAAACGGATATTTTTTTCGTAGGAACTTGCAAAACATCCGTTTAATATACCATTTATACAATTGCATGGCTGAATACTTATAAAAATTTTGGAGGGGCGGGGGAATTAGGTCTAAAATTTGTAATTTATCGGAAAATTCTCCATGAATGACCGTTACGCTTCTCAGACTTCTCCACCAGCCAGTGGTTAGGGTTCATCAGATAATCGCTGAAATGTGTGGAAATAAGTGCCGATTGTCTATGGCTGATCACAAAACCCACCGATGCTCGACCAAGGCCGTCTTTGTGCTGGTTCGGAGCGTGTCCAGCGATCCGGCCGAGCCACCGTACTCCTCCGGAAGCATTTCGCGTGGCACAAAGGCGTACAGCGATTCAATGCTGACTGTATGAAAGCGTATCTGGAACGGAATTTCTTTCGTATTATGCCACGCCAATGAGAATCCTTGGAGAAACGCACCAACTTGAAAACCTCGTCGCTGATGAAGGGCTTCACCACGCTCACGATTCTATCGAGATACGATGGACAGTTGACCATGTGAATGGCCCGTAGACGAACGGGAAAGGCTAGCTGAAGGAACTTTATGTATGCACGCAGCGTGCTGATGGTTAGGCGCGATATGTGGCGCATGGTGGTCCCCTTCATATCAAAGATCTGGACCTCGCCTTCGGAGAGGATGTCCGGTCGAGCTGAATCGTCCGGCGTGATAAAGCGACAGTCGGCGACCATGAAGAAGGCGCGCGTATCTTCGGTGTGATGCATCTGTGGAAAAAAGTCTCTCAGTTGTGGCCGCGGCAGCGCGGACTGCGCAGATTTCTCACCTTTGTGGCCTCAAACTCCCTGAAGCAGTACAGGGACACCTTGTAGCCATCCGGCGTGAGGCCTGGGAGCGGCAGTATGTCCCTGAAACATATACATACACATACATATATCATCTATCAGTCAGCGGCCACTATGGGACATCTTCCTCAGTCTTAGTGCCTTACGCATAATCAAAGGTTCGCTTGCTGTCGTCGTCCAGTGGATCCCGCTTGATGAACAGATGGGGATGACGGTTGCGCAGGGAATAATTCACCTCGATTAGCTTCTTGGTTTCCTCAACATCTCCATACATGCACTGGTAGAAGCGCCGCAGCAGCAGGGGATCTGTGAACGGTAGTCCAGCACTATTAAGTTTATCCCTCAATGACGTAACGCGAGCTGTGCCTCGCAATGTTGATGGTGCTGCTATGCCTACTAACGACCTCATTAAGACTTATTTACGTGCTGGGTCTGCTAGGTAAGGTGTGTAACGTGTGTGGGTGGTGCCTGACGGCTGGTGGGATGGACATATGACGCCGTGGGGTCTGGCGAGTGTAGCACATCTCCCATATTGACGCTTCACTTCTTGCCGCGGCTTTCCTGCAGATTTCCTTACCAATCTCTTGCGGCAGCTTCTCATTTTGATGGAACCACTCAACCAGTTCGTTCAGATTGCGTCTCAGCTGTGTCCCGTTCTCGCTTTCGGCGCTCATTGCCTCGGCAAAATATCGATTGGGGTATGGTATCGGTACGGGTATCTGGTATCGATGGCTATCCTGTTTGTACTATCGCGGGTCAGGGCAGACCTTTGTGTTGTGCTGTGCTGTGCTTGGAGCCTGGCGGGCAACTGGCATGGTCTGTGGATTGATTTCCTATACATATCATATCTATTGGAACTGAAATATTGATTGCTGTTGCTTCTGTTGCTGTTGCGTAGGCGATTAAACACGTAATTATTTAATTGCTTTTCGCCGGCATTTTGCTATGGCTGCCGCCGCTTAATAGTGCATAAATATGACTTGCGCCGCTCCTCCAGCCGGACCCAGTCCAGGTTGCGCCAAGTACAGCTTCTGTTGGAGCTCAATCTGTGCCGAAATCTGCCTAATCGCCTGGTCGTGTTCTGAATATAAATGTCAAACCGAAAACGAAACCAAATGGAACGGCTGGATATCAAATATTGGAATAATGCGGCTACGTCATTGTAGTTACCTGATCTGTATGGTCATCATTGGGCCCGATCTGACACTAAATGAAGGCCATTAGGTCCAAGCCGATTTCGGAATTTGACGGCTCATTTGGTGAGCTAATCATCGTGGGTTTGTACATTTAGACGGGAGGAGCTAGGAGAACGGCGAAGGGACTGGGTAAGAGATACTCGAGAACCATGAGCAGCCCGCCAATCGCTGAAGGTTAAGGCGTATCGCAGCGACAAATGGGAACGATACCGGTACCGATCCATCAGGTTAAAGGCGAACATCAGTGCATTTTGACCTACAGTCAGTATGTTGGCTGTGGCGAGCCCATAGACCACCCAGGCAACGGGCGTCAGCAGCGAGAACGTCAAAATGCTGGTAGCCTGCGACGGTATGTCCCACTTGTGAAGCGTCTTCATCGCATGGCTTACGATGATGGTGGCCAGCACAATGTAGCCCAAGTGGGTTTCAAGCATCCTCGAATCATCCAGCACCGAGTACCACATCAGCACCGCGATTGTTGCCCCAGCAGCGAGGCACTTTTTTCCCAGAGTATTCTTCTGACTCATAGCACAAATTTGAAGACAAAGGCAATATGAGCCATGGGAATATGGTGCCAACGGCGTAGAGACCCAACATCACGTATCTCGGCGAGGATTGCCAGCCGCAGCTTCAGCACTGTGAGTATCAGCGATCCGAGCAGCAGCTCCGTGATAACACACCACCGATGAGGTGACACCTTTCAGCACGAAGTCCTTCATGCGGAGCCAAGTCCACCATGCTCATAACTATGACCGTGTTCCTTAGACTGTCCTGGAGGGGCGACAATGTGGCGGAGTGGGGCTGAACTCCAGTAGGCCAAATGCCAAGTGCTCTAGCAAAGAAGTCCATGTTATCGTTATCGGAGACAGCCATTGATAATTTTTGCGAAAGGAAATATAAGGGAAATGTGTACACGACAAAATTTAGGCGAAATTAAAACAGGTAGCGTTACGTTAAGGCTAAATATGAACTGATTATATTTCATGTAAATACATAGAGAGTAGGGCATTGTATTTTCAGCGCTCACTTGGATAAGAAACAAAGGACCATTTGTACGAAAAAGAAATATTAACTAATCATAAAATGCTGCGACACACACATGACATATGATGTGTATGTATCCATGGCTCCGAGTGGGTGGGGTGCGCTCATTGATCACATTTGAATATCACGACATTGACCGGAACCATCTGCAGAGAGTTCGGTCCTCCTCAAAACCAGGACCAGCGACTTTTGCTCAGCGATGTTATCTTCCAGTATCGCTCATCATTCAGGTAGCCGCTGGCAGGGGGAATGGGGAAGGGAATGAGATGCAGCTAGAAGCCTCGGAAGCTTGAACTGCTCTGCTCTGTGCAGCTTACCTCTTCTCCTTGATGGACTGTATCCCCCCGGCTTTGAGCTCGGCAATGGTGCCAGCCTTCCCCCCATACTCCTCGGGCAACATATCCTTGGGCACTTGCCTGTACAGGCTCTCCATGCCCTCAGTGTGGTAATGGATCTGCAATGGGAATCACCGTTTATAGTTCACAAAGATAATCAGTTGATAGACTCCATTGGTCGTACTAAATTTCGCACTTCCTCCCGCAGAAAGGGGGACATCATGGAGATGAGGCGATCCAGATACGAGGGGCAGTTGATTACGTGCATGGCCCGCAGTCGCGAGGGGTACGCCTCCTGCAGGAACTTCATGTAGATGCGCAGAACGAAGATCGATATGTAGGCCAGATGCCGGAGCGTGTATCCCTCGATGTCGACGATCTGCACGTCTCCGTCCGCAATGTCCGAATCGTCCAGGTCGCGCTCCTCCTCCCCCACCTTTGGCTCTACGTCCGGCAGCGTGAAGCGAGCGTCGCTCATCATGAAGAAGATTTTGGTTTCCTCAACCGAATTGCGCTGCCAATACCAAGAGAGATACCAAGAGAGCCATGACGATATTAATCCATGGATCATTGGAGGAGGTAGAGTATTCGCCGTACCGTGTGTGGATCCATGTCAGCCATGCGAAAGAAGAGCAGCTTGTTCCCCTCTGGCGTCAGTCCCGGAAGTATCAGCAAATCACTGCGAAGAAAGAAAATCGGTTTGGTTGAACTCTCTCGTTTCTCTCCCACTCCCAATCCCCCTGCCCTCCCTTCACACACTCTGACACACACAGAGCGGTAGTCGGTAGTGTCTAGCGATGGTTTTCCTTTTCGCTTCAGCACTTACGAGACTCGTAAACCCTTGGCCGTCATCTCGTCCTCCATGTTTCGGTCGATGAACAGGTGCGCATGCTTGTTCCGCATGCTGTAGTTGAGCTCCACCAGAGGTTTTGCCTCTCCACGTCGTACTGCACGCACTTGAGGAATCGCAGCATCACAATCGGCTCTAGAGCAAAATGAAATTGAAATGGAATTGGGATAAGCATCTGTGTCGTAATGGCAACTATCATCTGAGCGGATCAAGAGCGTGCCCGAGTATCCGCACGAACTTTGGCCCGAGCATTTATTGCCTGGAGCCCCCCTCCCTCCAGTGTCTAATAGCTAATGGCGTTACAAGGTTTGGGTGTGTCTGAGTGTGGGGCGTATCGAGTGGGTTGTGGGTTATTGCGCTGCCATTAATTTCTGTGCCTGCACCGTCTAGACTCTAGACACGCCAATGGTTATCAGTCCGGCCCGCAATGTATCTATCGCTTTTGGCACTGGGCCCTGGTAGCTAATCGGACCGGATTAGTTAGCACTGCTCGGCGAACCTTACCAATCTTTTCGGGTAGATTCGGATTGCTCTCGAACCAGGCCAGCAGCTCCTGCAGCTTGTCGCTCCAGGCGGAATCGGTGCGGCAACTTCTAGCCGTAGCCATGATGTCGATACGTCTTTGCTCCGGCGGCAACAATCGCCAACTAAGTACTCTTACCCGTACCCCATTCCAATCCGATTCTCGTTCCCGCTCAATTGATTAAGCTAACGAGCCCACACACACACACACACAAAACACACAAACACTGTGTCCAAACACTAATAATGCTCATTGCGAGCAATCTCTCTTCACTGACTTTTCACGCTACGATCGGCGAGAGAGTGTGAGGGCAAGCGAGAGAGCGAGACGCTCTTACTATCAGCTGAGGTAAATATAATTGAGTAAAGCTGGCCCTGTGGCTGGCTGTCCGTTTTCATTACCATCTGGACCTGGGGTCTGGATTCGACGGGATTGGCATTGGGCATTGGGATCGGTTGGAAGTCCAAGTCGAAGTCGGAATACACTTGCCGCGAACAACATTTATAGATACTTTATTGGAATACTGTATCAGACATTTATATGCATATGTATAGTATAATTGAAATACACATCCAAACATGCACATGCACATGTATATGTATGTATATGTTAACATATATTTATGTGTATATTGTTGTAGAGCGCGGCGACAGTGACTTGTTCTGGCTCTCATCGGCTGGGCTATCACTGCCCGGAGCTTTCTAGTTTAACTTGTTTGAGACTTGTGTTTAGTTTATTCACAATATTCCCCGTATTCAATATTCAATTATCAATATGCAAGCAGCTGACACCTCTGCTAAGACAAAAAAAAAAAACATTATTATTATTATTATTTACTTATGTATATACTTACATATAGTATGTATGTACGTGTTTGTGTACAATATATAATATATATATATATATATATATATATTTTACCCACACGTACACACGGGGACTTCCCTCCCACTAACCACTCACTCACTTGCCGATGCATGAAATCGCATTCCAATCTATCAACGGTCGCAAAATGGTTACAAATTCTCAAAATGTTAACATTGTTCTTAGACCTTAGGATTTCACCTTTTTACATTAACAACAGCTGTTGCTACACCACCAAAAAGCTACATACATATGTATGTATGTACTTAGATCTAGATCTGGAAATGGAATTGGGTAGGGTTATGGGATATGGGATATGGTGATGGTAATGGATAGTCGCAAGGCCTAAAGATTGCCACGAACCGGGACTTTAAGTGGAAAGACAACTGTTCTTCCATAATGTATATATATGTATGTATGTATGTATGTATGTTTCTTTGTATGTACATGTACCACAACATCCAGGGATCGGCGGCTGCAGCTCGGTAAACCTAATCGTAAGTACTCTTAGAAACTACTTCAAGACAGAGGAATACACTGGTTTGGTTTGTGGCACAAAGTTACACACATACTCGTACAAGAAGCTGCCATAGTTAGCCAAGGCCCTCCCTCGGGTGACAGATTACAACTACATAGACATAGACATACATAGACATAAAATATCATATCATATTACATACACATGAATGTATATCGTATCGTATCGTATCATATCAGATCGTATTATCATCTCTTAAACTAATGGCTATATTGGCGGCTTACTGCAGCAGCTGTAGCATCGGGGCATACATATGTACATAGCTGGACACCCACCACGGAAGAAACCACACAAAGCTCTCTATTTGATAGATAAACGAGTAGTACATACATATGTAGTACACTTAAAAATTTACGGACATGGAACAACATTATTGGCACTGGCAAATGCTACAGATGGGACAGAATGGATGGCGTGGGGCGATCAAACGGAACTCCCAACTCCAAGACTCGGGGACTCAATGGCGGGAGTCCGTCCTGGCTGCAGGGTCTTGTGCCGTGGCTGCTGCATATCAGAGCGCCAAGGAAATACTGAAATGTACCCTGACTCTTGTCTCTCTATCAATACTGATGGGTTGCAACTCGATCAGGTCGGGGGTGGGGGTGGTGGTGGTGGTGTTGGTGTTGGTCCGGTCGGCGCCAGTCTTTCGGACCTGGTTAGCCGCCCTCACATGGTGTGGGTGCGGGCCACGGTGCCCCGCCGCTGGCGTCGGGACTAGCTGAAGATGCTCCGTCATAAGCTAATAAGCGTGGCCTTGCGCTGGGCCTCGAGACGGATCTCGAGCGTGGCATAGGGCGGCACGCTGATCACCAGCAGCACCACCAGAGCGATGATCTTCAGCGACTCGCAGAGGAAGCCGTGCCCGGCGAAGGTGATTCCCAGGCCCAGGAAGCGGAGGGCCTGCAGAGGCGCCGACACCTCGGTCACATGGTTCGCATGGTTGAGGGTGACCAGCGAGAGCATCAGTGTCTCCCACATACCGTTGCAGGCGCCCCATGAGGCGGCTATTACGTAGAACAGAGCGCTGTCATCGTTCGACGGCTTCCAGCTGGAAAGGGCGAGCAGCAGGCAGGAGTGGAAGAAGAATCCGGCCACTGAAATGAGAAGGAGACGGAGAAGCAGGCATGAGTGGGGACGCACACACAGACGACACTCGGCTGGATACCTACAGATCACCACGATGCGCTTGACGTGACGCAGGAGCATGCTCAGCGTGCAGGAGACGATCAGCTGCATCAGTCCCATGCCAACCATGGCGCCAGCTATCATGCCGATGCCCAGCGAGCAGGAGACGAAGGCCCTCAGGAAGTCGCCGAGCATGTAGGCCTGCTCCGTGCCCACGAAGTAGGCCAGCGGTCCAGCGAACAGCAGCGTGTCCGTGATGCTGACGTCCCTGCTGAAGCCCGAGCTCCTCTCCTGTCGCGACGCGCCTGTGGAGGCGGCCCCTTGCACCTTGCCCACCACCACCACCAGCGAAAGGATCAGCGAGACCACGGAGAAGAGCACGTACAGCCACAGCAGCGACTGACCACCAGCCCGGGCGCCGCTCTCGATGAACCCCACGTAGATGGAGCTCTGCATGGAGCTGGAATCGGTCTCGTTGGCCCAGCCCGCGGCCAGCGTTGTCTGCACCCTCAGCGGGCACATGTCTGCTCCGCAAATCCGCTCGCCGTGCTCATTCCGGTTAAAGAAGTCCCGCAGCTGCGGCGCAGTCGCAGTCCCATTGCGCGTGTCCCCCGCGCCGGAGCAGCTCCAGTCGCTGCCGTTGCACACGAGCAGCAGCGAGGTCAACAGGGCACCCACGATGAGGCCCAGGTCCTGGGAGGCGCGAAACCATCGGGCCAAGCGTCGCACCTTCTGCTCCCGGTTGCAGAACATCTTGTGCTCCTCGTTCAGCACGTCCACGGCGGCCTGCGCCTGCTGCTCGCAGGCGGCCTGGGAGCAACTCAGCCTCCCGCCGAAGTGGACAATGAGGGCTGCATTGCAGCCATTGGCGCCGCTGATGGTGAGGCCCAGCAGCAGGTAGGCCGGCAGCAGCGTGTAAATGGAGGCGTAGATGTGCGACAGTACGAAGAGCATCACCGCCAGGTAGTTGGCCGCCAGGAGCGGCGTATAGCCGTAGCGACGCATCAACCATGCGCTGGGCAGGCACATACCGGCGGCCAGCATGAACAGGGTGCTAAGGAGAAGCGACCCGATGTTCGGGCCGATGGGCAGCCACTGCTCGCGGTGGTGCCACACCGCATTGGAGCCCTGCAGGGCCATCATCGGCAGCAGCACGGCGTTCATCAGGCCGTGGGCGATGGCTAGGCAGCTGAACTGGCGCCACACCTTCTGGCGCACGTGGGCCGGCACGCGGTGTCGGCAGTTTCGGTTGTTCAGCGTGATCAGCCGCCGAATGGAGGTGGCACCGATCGAGCTGTTGATCGACTCGCGGCGCCGTGATGCCGCCAGGGTCGCCTGCACCTGGTACGAGGACACCGGATTGATGCGGTGCGAGCGCGAGGATACCGGAGAGGGGGAGTACGCGGCGAATTGCACCTGGAAAATAAATAAATCAAGCGTTAAGCAAGAGCAATACGGGGTGCGAAGGATTACGCGGCTCAGCGGAGCTTTGCGCCTGACAACGCCCGCTAATCCTCACAAGCTGATTCCAGCACCCAGTGCAGCACACACACAGCCACAGCCTGCAGCGCACACAGGCTTGGGCCAAGGCCACCTATCCACCCGTCAACCCATCCACAATCCCTCCGTCGATATCAATGCGTGTCCCACCCACACCCACACACCCAGGCACTTTCGTTACAGTTGACAGAGCCGGCCACATGGGGGACTGAACCGGACTGGACTCACTTAATTATGTGCTGTGCAACTGGGGAAAATAATCCGTTTTCATGCTCTGACATTTGCGGGATATCTTCGCCCAGTCCACTCTCCGCCTCTGCCTCCTGCTCTGAGTCCCAGTCAATGTCACAGTCCGTCCTCTTTGTTGACATTGAGCACAATTGAAGCAGAAGCTCAATCTGAATCCGATTCCGACTGTGACGCGTGCAACGCATGGGTGGTCACACCACACTGAATACCCATTACCCGGAGAGAGCACTAATGCTATTAATAAATAAAGATTGCCAGCAGGGAGGCGGACACACTGAACCACACCATCCACTCACCTCCATCATCTGGTCATCCCAAACGTTCTGGGCTCCACCCGAGCTGCGGGTACGCAACACCCGATGCCTGGTGGTTAGCGAGTGGCGATGCTGATGCAGATGCTGATGCTGATGTTGGTTTTGATGCTGATGCGGAGGGACGTGCTGGTGGTGGGAGTGCGTTGTAGTCCTCTTCGTGGTCAGCCCCAGCATGGCAAAGCCGCTGAACGTGCTGTTCGTTGTGGTTGCTGTCGTTGTTGTCGCCGTGGTGCAGGCCATGGACTCCGATTTCGCGGCAGCAGCTCCATTGGCGATGAGGAGATCTCCGTTCCCAGTTCCGGCGGTCGACAGACTCAGCGAGCCGGCGCCAACCCCCAGTCCGGCCATGACGTAGGCATTGTACGAAGATTGCTGCAGGAAACGGCAAATAAATAAATGGATAAATATATAGTGGGATATAATGATTCCAGAAACAAGTAACGATCGATAAGGATCGATTGCCAAGCCATCGATTGGCAAGGGCTATCGAAATTGACGGACTCACCTTGCGCTGCTGTGCGAACGCGGAGAGACGCTCGCGCTCCCTGCTGGTGTCCCTGGCCCGCTGCTCCAGCAGCAGCTCGTACTCCCTACGCTTCTCACGCTTGCGCTCGGCCGCCTCCAGCTCGTGCAGATTCGGCAGGCTGCCCATCGCGGCCGATCGCTGTGATTTCGACGCCTTCCGTTAATGTTATCGGTCTGTGGCGTGGCTTCGCTTCAATTTTATGCAAATCCGATTCAGAATCAGAGAGAGAGATAGAGAAAGAGAGTGAGCGGGAGAGCGGGAGTCGGACTGTTAGTTCCAATGCAGCTCAGGATGAATCACTGGCGTCCGAACGTGCCGGAAACGGCTCGTGAGGTGGCGCTGGCATGTTGTCCCCATGCAATGCGAAACTGTCTCGTCACTGTCACTGACGGTGTCGCTTTTCTCGTATTCGTCCCCGTTGTGGTGTGCGTGGTGGTCATGGCTGCCGCTGCCACTGCCGCTGCTCACACAGCACAAGCATCCTAATCCTCTGCTCTGCGCTTATGTCTGTGTGGGATGCGATACGATGCGCTGCGCTGCGCTGATTTAATTACTTTTTGCGCTGCATTGGCTTTGGCGCGGGTTCATTGCCCGCCTCGCCTCGTGGTGGGCCGCCGCCACAAGATTTCTCTTGACTATTTTTGGTGCTGCTCGAACACCAAACGCAGTCCAATCATTCGATATTTATGCCTGGGGATGAAATATGAAAAGTAAATGGAAAACTCTTGGAAGGATCTCGCACCCCCATTACTCGTATATGTCTCACATACGTGCATACATATGTACATACATATATGTAAGTTTATGTATGTATGTGACCTCTTTTCCTACTTGTATGTACATCCATACATATGTATGTATGTACATATCATCAGGTATGTCCTCGTTTTGAGTTATCTACACATGTGCACACCGCCCACGCATGCATTCAGTGTACACCCACACACCCATGCATAGACATAGCCATACACATCATTCATGCATGTACACTGTACAGACACAGGCACAGACATGAAATGCTAAATATGTTGTTCTTGACCTCAAGGATTCTGGGCCTGGACCTGAACCTGGACCTGTACCTGGACCTGGGCCAGACCCACTCCTGGCACCCATTGTGAGCACATTTTGAGCTCATAATCATCTCATAAACAGCCTTACTTCGTTTTTATCGTCCTGAGCTAGCACCCGTTATCCACGCCCCACCCACAGGCGCAGGGCCCATGGCCTACGGCCCACCCAGCGCTCTTAATTGTGGCGCAGTTGCGATTCTATGCTACACGCCCTTAGGGGGCGGCGCAGCACAGGGCTCGCCCCAGCCCGAGAGACAGAGCAGAAGGAAGGCCAAAAAAGGAACAACAAAACAAAATGTAAAGCGTAAAATGTTTGAATAAATTATGAATAAATAAATATCTGAAGGATGAACCTTTCTCCGAGCTCTGCTCCCCTTCATGCAAATCTAAATCTACGTATGGGGTATATGTACATACATTTACCTACATATGTATATATGTACTATACATATAGTAGAGACCTTCTCGATATTGGTTGAAGTTCATTTCTCAGGGCCTCCGCTGTCACATCTGCATCTGTTCTAGGTTCTGGGTTCGGGTTCTGGCTGGGCTGGGCCCTGTTGCCGCACTTCACTGGGGGCTCACTTTGTGGGTCAGCAAATTGTTTATAAGCCCCCCGCCCACTGCACCTCACAAGCAACAAAAAAAAGAACCTCAATAGCCGAAAAACCGAGGGTCATTCCACTCAGATTTATATTCAGTTTCAGTTCCGTTCAACACAGACACAAGCACAAACTGAGCAGAACTGAACTGAACAGCACAGCACAGCACACAAGAGGGCAGCACAGGACAGGACAGGACAGAACTCCTTGGTCTCATTGGTGGTGCCGCGCTCTCAGCCTCACGCAAACTACTCCAAGAATATACTGAACACGGGGAAACTAATGCTGCTGCTGCGGATGCTGCTGTTCCTGTTAACGGCTGTCATCTCGTGCCTTTCGTTGGCATCGCTTTCCTTCGCGCTGACATGCGCACAACTGATTGATGCTGGGCACCACCCTGTCAGCCTTACATATGTATTTGCACGAAGCGAAGCCCCAGCCCACGTCTCACATCGGGTTGGTTAGGGGTATGAGTGGAAAGCCCCCTCTAAGCAGTTGTCCGTCTCTTGATTTAATTTTATTTAAAACTATCTGCAAATTGGCTAACAAAAACGTGCATACAATAATGGGATAACTTGAACATTCGATTAGATCGATCGACTCGACTCGACTCGACTGTGGCGGCAGCACTGCCAGCACAGATTATAATATGTAGGTATGTAGGCATATGTAAGTATGTAACGCGGGGCGGGACTGGGGGGATACGGGAACACGAAATGCGGTATAACAGCTATTGAAATGCAGTTGTCATGATGTCCGTTGTCTGTTGTCCGGACTGTTGTCAGACATTTGTCTTTTGGGTACACAGTGGATAGTAATCCTAGTAATAGCAGAGTAACTATGTATGTATGTATGTATGTATGTATGTACGTACACACACAAAAGGTAGATTCAAGTATTTGCCAGTGTTGATCCGAAATTTTGAGCTTTACAACGGCGTTTTGAGCGGGCGGCCAGTGGCTTGGGCATGGGCATGGGCTTCTAGTCCCGCCGAGGAGCCTCCGCTACCGGGTAGCCAAAGTTGAGATGCAGGTTACACCAGCGCTGATGCTTGCCGCCCAGCGCCGACTCAGCCTGCCGCACCGCCTCGAGGAAGGGATGCGTTCCGTAGTCAAACATGTCCAGCTGTGACTGCAGCTCGCTGGTATGGAGGCAGTGGCCGTCAGTCAGCCCCGTTTGCAGGCGAACGCACTGCTCAACGATGAACTTGAGCGCAGCACGGCGGTGCAGCTCAAAACAGTCGCGCGGTCCGTACAGAGCCCGCTGATCCATGCACAGACGCATGTCGTAGGCAGCCACGTTGCAGCAGTATAGGAAGGAGCGCAACCGCTGGCCGCTGACAGCGCTGCAGTTCATGTTGGGCAGCATCAGTTGGATCAGGGCCTCGGCATTCGGCTCGCAGGGAAGCCCGTACTCGGCCAGAAGCTCAAGGAGACTGGACAGCTGCGGCTGGGACTCACCGCTGGGCATGGAGAAGCAGAGCTCGTAGGCGCGACCGAGCAGCACCTGGCGATAATGATAGCAACTGTAGTCGCTGATATGCTTGCGCAGGAACTTGTCTGTTCGCATCAGCTCCGACTGGAGCAGGCAGGGGCCGCTCCGCAACACCCAGTGGCGATGGGACCAGGCGTGATAGTTGCTGGCACAGCGATCGGCGGACCGCTCGCAGATGCTGATTTCGTTTGGCCAGTCAATGGCATCGGCGCCTGCAAATCAAATCGATTAAGAAACCTTCCAAGCTGAATCACCGAGTGTGTTGAATGCACTGTGGAAGGCACTTACTTTGAAACGAGTAGAGCCAGCGGCGGTAGGCGAACGCCTCGTTTGACTTTGGCTTGATGGAGAGGACGAGGGCCGAGAACTGCAGCTCCTTGTTTATGCTGAGCCGGTTCTTTTGCACCAGCTGGCGGCGGATGTGCCAGAATGTGGTCACGTCCGGATTGATAAGCAGCGCCACATTTAGATACTTAGCCAGGGCGTCGCTCTGCTGCTGCTGCTGGAGCGTGCGCAGCTGCTGCTGCAACGTCTGTCGGCGGTGCGAGATGAGGGTACGGTGGGCGTGGTCGTAGACATGCTGGGCGCACCATGACTCCAGGCCCAGATTGTGCTCCACGTGCACCACTGGCGACTTGTTGCAGTTCGTCTCCTTCGGTATTATCTCGAACGATGCCCTACGACGCAATTTAATTGAGTGATAATTGAGTGAGGGGCGTAAGAGGCCGCTGCAACCGAGGGTCGAGGGTTTGGAACTTACAGATCGGCGTCCTTGAGGAAGACTGCGTTTATATCGCGTATGATCTTCTCGCAGAGCACTCTCTTCTCATTGTTAAGGTCGACATCCATGTCGTCCTCCATTGCACTAGCGCTGTGTGGGCTCTGGCTTTCTCTGTGCTCCGGTCCAGCTTCCTGGCTGCTTCCGTTTGGTCTTGTTGATCGCTGTCGTCTGATTCGAATGTAGAGGCACATTGATTGCTTTCAATTAACATTCGGGTGCTCAATTCCCTGAGGCCTGGCCTAGAGTGGCTCCGGCTCCGGTTAATTAAAGAATCCAGCCTTGGATGAGAGGCGAGGCTGTTACGGAGGCCCCACCAGCAGAGCCATCACAACAAATAAATTTCAATTAAAAACGAATTTATTATTCCTATTCTAATAGGCAACCGGGTGCGGAATGAGAACCGAATCAAGTACGGTACGAGATCAGAAACGGTACCGGCCACCAGCCGATTTCGCAAAATTTAGCCCAAAACAAACTGTGGTTCGGCTCGTTCAACTCTAGTCTGTATGTTTGTCACACACTTAGCGCACAATTGCCCTGGTCCCAGTCACAAATTGAAGCAGACCCAAATACCAATTAGGAATGTTAGGGGAGGGAGCGACCATATGATGTGGGCAGTGTGACCGCGAATTTATCGAAAAAATATACCAAACAACCATCAGAAATATACCGAAAATTACCTTATCAGTTTTAAAATATACCTTTAATATACTGACGGACACGACAAGATGCGATTCCTCGATTTTGATATTCGGTTTAATATTACTAGCAAGCTAAAACTCTCAGCGCTGAACATATATTTTTCTACGATTAATTAATCAATTTCCTGAAAGAGTTGCTAATTATAAGTGCACATTTTCATTTGAATTATTCATAAATAAGGTTTAATCAGATATAGGAGCGGTCTTCTGATGGAAAATTTAATGTCTTAAGCCTAGTACTCAGATCCAAAAACTGTTTGGTACCGAACTCATGTCATATAATTCGCTAGCGGCCATGTGGTGTGACCAGAGGTGTGCACTGCATTCCGTACGGTTACACTGCTCAGACAGATGCTTGGTTTTGTTAAAAGTTAATGAAATGCACTTCTTCGGCTGGGGTCGCTCTTCCCCAGGCATATCCTGGGCTCCCCAATATTTTATTGGCAAGGTAGTTTGTCTGACTATCAGCAGCAGCAGATAGCGACACCGCCCGTGCCGACCAGCGTGAAAACCATATTTGATTTATATTCATGAAAATTAATAAAAATAATATATTATAATATCCATATAATTGTCCTTCATATAGTGCTGCATTAATTAGTTTCTATATGTGTTCATTATTTCAATATCTCATTTTTTTTTTGCTCTCATATTGCAGTGGTTGCTTCGAACTTTCTAGCAAATTATATGCAATTTATATAACTTTACAGGGGGTAGAAAGATACCAGCAATTCCAGCAAATACTATCGGATACTTTTCTAGTATATACCGACCCTGTTTTTTCTGGAACTGAGTACTGCCTTCCGTACAGAGCCTAGAAAACAGTTTTCGACCAAAAAAATTTCTTATCGGTTTCATACGAATATCAACCCTGAATCTGTTCGCGAGGTGTTTTTTCGGAACTGAGTACTAGGCTTTACATGGGTAACTGTGTAGTTAGCGTGTGCTAACTACACATTTGCTACAAATTAACTACATATTTATGTAAAATTCGACAGAGACCTCTAGCGAGAAAATGTGTACGTTTCAGACAAATTTTGGCCGTTGTTTTTGTATGGGAGCCAAAAATTACTATTCGAATTCGACATAAAATCCGTTACAAAAGAAACGGTTTACTTACGGTTTACGCGCTTACAACTTTCAACCAATCAAATCGTTCGAATTTTGCTGTAAACATTTTGGGTGGTTTTCTGGGAAAAGTCAAAAAAATGTTCACGCGACTATGAAAAAACAAAATTGCCGAATATTTTTCTTCACAAGTCAGTTCCAAGTACCACAAAAATATCCATTGATAATTTTTTAAATCATAATAATATTCACACGACGAAGTAGTTTCATTGTTGCTACGGTTCTCGTTAAATACATGTTGGTCACACCACGAAAAAGAGGGGAACTCACCAGGAAATTCGCTCTCTTCACCTCGGAAAAGAGAGAACATTTTAAAAACCCACCACGATTTGAGAGCGAAAAATGTCGATATTTTCTTTGCGCTAATGGAGTTTGGCGGTCATTTGAAAAGTACTTTAATTTACTCTAAAAAAATATATGGGAACTTGATTAAATATACTTTTAATTTAATTATACTTTGAACTCGATTTCGACGTCAAAATATCCCGTAAAGTATCTAATTTGCCGTAAACGGTCACCCTGGATGTGGGGACCACTGTCACTGTTGTTGTCGTTTCGATTTGTTGTTGAGAACATTGACAAACGTCGACAGACTGGACACGCGCATCTTCCTCGCCGGACCCAAGGTGGGCGAGGAGTTCGAGGTGACGCTGGAGCACGGCAAGACGCTGAGTCTGAAGGCCATGGCCATGGCCGCCGATCTCAAGCCCAATGGAGATCGCGAGGTCTTCTTCGAGATGAACGGCCAGCTGCGCACAGTTGACATTCTCGACAAGGAGGCGGTCAAGGTGAGTTGAAAAGACTCCAATAGATGTTGAAAAGAAGGGTCAACCGCTGGTTGTACTCTCCGCCATGAAGATGGAGATGGTTGTCCAGGCACCACAGGCGGGCGTTGTCAAGAAACTGGAGATCGCAAACGGCATGAAGCTCGAGGGCGATGATCTGCTAATGATCATTGAGTAAACATCCCGCCCCTCTCATCGCGACCGATGCCCAGGGCTCACAATGTCCACTGTCCATGCTGCCAGCGCACACCTAATGTAACATTAAGTCGAACAGTGATAATCTTAGGGATTCTCGTCAGTTGCCACCAAACCACCTATTGCCCTGACTGTGTATCTATTTTTATACCCGTACTCAAAAAGAGTTAAGGGGTATACTGTATTTGTGGTAAAAGTGGATGTGTGTAACGCAGAGAAGGAACATTTTCCGACCCCATAAAGTATATATATTCTTGATCAGTATCAATAGCCGAGTCGATAGAGTCATGTCTCTCTGTCCGTCTTGATGAGCGCCTCGTTCTCAGAGACTATAAAAGCTAGAACAACGAAATTTTTTTTCCAGACTAATGTGATATCACACTGTTACAAGTGTATTTCAAAATTTCGCCCCGCCCCCTTCCGCCTTCACAAAGGACGAAAATCTGTGGCATCCACAATTTTGAAGATACGATAAAACTAAAAACGCAGTATCATAGAGAATAACCATATCTATCAGATTGCCGAATCTGAACCAGATCGGATCATTATTATAGCCAGAATAAAGAAATTAATTTTCAGTTGCTTCCCCACTTCCTCTGGCGCTGCTGTCGCTATTCATTCTCTGTCTCGCTCGCACACACTCTGCAATGCGCGAGCAACCCTTAGCGGAGGAGATGTAGAATCTAAATGGTAGATGTAGAATATTTGTTCTAGATGTATAATTTACATTTTAGATGTAGATGTAGTTAACAGATGTAGCAAAAAAATGTAAAATTAAAAATTTTTTTTAATTTCCATTATAAGCTCACGAATTTATATACTGACTGAGTTCGGGTATAAAAGTAGAGTCGCGACTTTAAGCGACTCACGTTCCTTCTCGTTTATATGTGTATCTAGTATATCTGTATCTACGAAACTATAGTTAGGGAGCAGAGTCGCTCCAAGTGTGTACGAGTATGTTGTATGTATTCATTATAGTTCTTTGAACTTCATGACCGTCTTTTTCTTTGATTCCCAACACACACACACACATACAGCACACGCACTTTCAGTTTCTCTTGAATGAAATTTTTGAATTTAAGATTTGTCGAAATTTCCCTCCTCCAATACGTACGTAAGTGATTATAAATGTTAATAACTATATTGAAATAAATGTTAAACAAAAACATATTTACTCGATTCTCATTGCTTATAATTAACTAAACAGATTTGTTTACCAACTAACTTATGTGCTGCGATTTTTCGGTACTCAATTTACATCAAACATCATACGAAATTTCTCTAGAATGTAGCAACAGATTGCAGAGTAGCAATTATTACCTGGTTTAAAAAAGGTTTATACACTTTAGCATATAGTCTAATGAACCACAGCCTCGATCCTAGGCTCTACATGCACTTCACAATGAACTCGAGAAAGGCCAGGTCCTTGTTCAATTCGGTGACCCTTTTGAAATGCCTCTGAACGTAGGGGGTGAGAACCTCCACCATGATGCCGTTGTGCCGTTGATTATGTGGAAGGTGGTTTTTAGTTTGTTCAAGTTCAGGGCCAGGACAAAGGCCTTGTGCAGCTGCTTCTGTGCATGGAGGAGCGAGTGCAAGGTCTGTTCCTGCTCCAGGGTCTCCTGACGCTGATCGAGAGCCTCGTTGCGCGTTGCCTGCGTTACGTCGCCAAAGCGTATCAGCTTGGAGTCAGCTCCTCCCGTGTAAAAGAAGCGATTACTTTTGCCGGAGACCGCCAAAACCCAGACGCGATAGGTATGCTCATCGAGGGACTGCAGGCAAGTGTTCGTCTTGATGTTCCACAGCTTGAGCAGGCCATCCGAGGCGGCCGAGATGATAAACTTTTCGTGGTCCAGGAACTCTGCTCGCAGAATTGTGCACTCCTGATCGAAGCGTTTAATGCAACTAAAATTGCTGATCGACCAAAGACGCAGCGTGCAGTCGGAGGACGATGTGAGCACAACCTGATCGACGGGTGAGAAGCGGACACTCCACACGCCGCGTGTGTGGCCACGTAGCACTCCCAGCAACGAGTTGGAGTCTGCCATCCACAGCTTGGCCGTCTTGTCCTGCGATGCGGTGGCCAGGATTTTGTTGTTCACGGCATACGCAAGACAATTGACCTCCTTGTCATGGGCCAGAGCTGAATATCGCAGGTTGAATGTGTACGAGTTGCGCTCCTGCTTATCCCTGGTCAAGTTCCACACCTTCATGCTGCCGTCTTGGCACACGGATGCGAAGCCCGTGGCTCCGTTGTGCGTCATGGCCACACATCCAATCGTGGAGGTATGGCAGTTGGTCTGCTGCGTTAGAGCTTCCAAGGAGCAGGCCTTCTCATGCTCGAGCTTCCACAATCGAATGCTACAATCCTTGCCCACCGAAATAAGCAGATTGTGGGAGGCTGCCAGAGCCATGACGGTGTAGGAATGGCCGACAATCAGTTTGCAGTTCATATCGTTCTCCGTATCGTATAGCTTAAAGTGTTTGCTGTTGGTGGCCACGGCCAAGTAGCGGTCATTGTCTCCCAAGAAGCACATGTCCAGGATCTTATCGATGTAGCCGACCAAGTGCTTAACGGGCTCAATACTGGAGGCATCATAGACGATTATATTCTGTTCTGTGGTGACCAAAGCCAATTGTTTGAGGTCGCTGCAATGTAGCAGACGGCTGATTTGAAAGTCAGACTTGCCCAAAAGGTTCTTTATCTTCCAGGATTCGGCATCCACCTGCTGAAGATTTCCTCTTCCACTGGCCACTACTATCGCCCGTCCCTCGTTTGCGTAGACAACTCCTTCCAGCTCATCAAACAGCGGCAGCACCTTCAATTGTTTGCTTTCCCCCGGAAATTCTTGCTGCCAAACGATCAAAACCTTATCGCGGCGCACAGTAGCCAACTCATTGCAGTCTGCTTCGTTACTCTTGAAACTCAGGCCGGTCACCTGCGAGAGATGTCCGCGCATTTTGTGCAGCAGCGTCCTGGACTGATAGTTCCAGCAGCAAATCGTGTTATCCGAACCCACAGCATAGATCTCCTTTCGCAAGACATTTGGATGGAGCGCAGAGCCAGAATGGACCAGAAAAGTCTTTTAGGGCGCACAGGCAGCTGTTGTTGGCGAAATCCCACAGTCTCAGTGTGGCATCAGCTCCACCGCTGGTGCATACAAGCCTTCCACATGGGCTAAACTCGATTTTGATGACTGGCCCCTTGTGTTGCGCCTTCCACAGCTTCAAATTACATAAAAACACACAAATCATATCATATACATGAATAGGTAAAAAACAAGTCAATCGAGGACAAATTCAATATTCATAACATAAAGCAGCTTTGAAAAACAAATTTAACATTAATTAAATGAAATAAGGTATAAAAGTGTCCATACGCATGCAGAAACTTTTTTGACCAGGAACAATGACGGAATATGGCCGCTTTTGTTTGAACCCTATGAAGTAAACAATCCAATCAAGAGGAGTTCTGAAAACTAGCCAATCTTAACAAAATTTATTGAGAAATTGGATAAAATTATTTGTTTATGGCTGAGAGGGTTAACTAGCTGGTAATATGAACCGGAATATCAAAATTGAGGAAAAAAGTCGTTCCGTTCATCCGGTATTCTAAGTGTCAGATTTGCGGTCAGATTTTACATGAATATGTTGTTAATTTGTAGCAAATGTGTAGTTAGCACACGCTAACTACACAGTTACCATGTATAACATTACATTTTGTCATCAGCCTCTATTTGATTAAACCTAATTTATGCATAATTCAAATAAAAACGAGCACTTATAATTATCAACTCTTTTGGGAAATTGATTAATTAACCGTAGAAAAGTATATGTTTAGCGTTGAGAGTCCTAGCTTGCTAGTAATATGAAACGGAATATCAAAATCGAGGAATATCAACGCATCTTGTCGTGTCCGTCAATTTGAGATGGGCGATATTCATCGTATATAAATCTGGTCTCACTAATCTTTCTCCATAATTTCTCCTAGAGACGGGCGGTTGGCCAGCTATCGATGTACCGCCTATCGGTATCCAGGGAGGACGGGCCATAGAGATATGACACTATATTGATATGTTGTTAAAATACAAAACAAATCACAAAGAAACTATTCATAGCTATATATTTATCCAATTTAAACATTAACTTAACCATTACAACATGATTGCAATCGTTATGAAGAAGTGAAACACACAAACAGCTCGTTGGATTCTGTTCCCCTTTCTAAGTGACACACCTTGCCACTTTCTTAGATAGTCTCGGCGATATTCGATATACAAATAATATTATGATATCAAATAAGAAAAATTAATGCATGAATGTCCCATCACTAATTAAGGGATTCTCGAACAGAACACGTGCGATTGCTGCACAAGAAATTAAAAATATCAGTATGGACAGCCGGTTTTATGCACTCAATATCCGAAGATATCAGCAGCGAGCACAAGTAGAGACGCCTGACACAATATATTGGGAAAGGCTAGAGGTAATGTAATCGAGACTTTTGAGACCAAACTTCCGAATCTAAAGAACCAAAAAATGTTATTTTGATTATTGTATTGTAGAAACCAGAGTTCCTCAAGGAGTGCAATACAATCGACTATTTAGACTTCAGCCCCAGCGAACCGGATAACTTTGTCGTGACTTGTTCAGTGCGCGTTCAAATCTATAATTTGGTCACCAAGCTGGTGGTAAAGAACCTATCAAGGTTTCAGAAGACCGCCTATGGTGCGACGTTTCGTCAAGATGGCCGGCTTTTGGCGGCCGGTGACGAAGAAGGCCATGTCAAGCTCTTCGACACCACCAGCCGGAACATCCTGCGAATCTTTAAGGGACATAAGGCGCCTGTGCATCGAACCTTCTTTACCAACGACAAACTGCAGCTGACCAGCTTCTGCGACGATAAGTCGGTGCGCCTGTGGGACGTGTCCAACGAGAAGGTGGTGAAGACCTACAACGATGCCCACACGGACTACATTCGCGCTGGGGCCATGCATCCGGTAGCGGGCAACATGTTCGTCTCCGGCGGCTACGATGGTAAGATTAATCTGTACGACACGCGCGCAGAGAACGCGATCCAGCGTACCCTGAACCATGGAAGCCCGGTGGAGTCGCTTCTCTTCATGCCAAACGGTTCCATATTCATCAGCGCCGGTGGAAACCAGGTGCGTGTCTGGGACCTCATCAGCGGCTGCCGCCTGCTCACGATGATGTCACAACACCACAAGACCGTGACCTGCCTGCGCCTGGGCACTGACGGTCGCCGTCTGTTCTCCGGTGGGCTGGATCGTCATGTTAAGATCTACGACACCACCACCTACAAGACCGTCCACACGCTTACCTATCCCAATGCCGTGGTGAGTCTGGCCGTGGCCGGCGCAGATCAGGCGGTGGTGGCCGGCATGGTAGATGGTCTCATCTCGATCAAGCGCATGATCGTCGAGAACAAACCGAGTCACCTGAACAAAATCCGGGTGAGTCATGCGGCTAAGGAAAGGAAAAAGCTGGTCAAGAGACTGATACGACCGGATACCTCGCAAGTGGTGGACCACACAATCAAAGACAGATTTAAGAGCACAAAACTGCAGACCTTCGATGTTCATCTCCGCAAGTTCAACTTCAAAAAGGCCTTGAGCGAGGTTCTTGTGCCTCGTCAGGTGGAAAAGCACCCAGAAAACACGGTGGCTGTCATCACAGAGCTGCTGCAACGCCGGGCCCTGGACAAGGCTCTAACCGAACGGCCCGACGCAGTTCTCATCCAGTTTATCGATTTTCTCTGCACACACATGGGCGAAATCCGATTTATGCGTCCGCTCATGAATGCCGCCAATACCCTATTCGATGTCTTTGAGGTCAGTTGTGTGTCGTACAGTCTTAACGTTTTGGTAGCCCTGCAACGGCTGTCAAGCGCTGTCCAGGCGGAAATCGCTCTTACCGTTGAGATGGTCCAGCTGAAGGGAGCCATGGACACCATCATTGGCGTCTCCCTGAACGACAGCGACAGGCCGAAGACGCGCATAGCCGCACCAAAGGAAGCGAGGATGCAACCGTCCGCGCGCGCCGAGAAGTACGTGATCTATGTTGATTGACAGCGAGAAGAAAGGGTGGATTAAAGAGAACAACTTAGCCTCTAAGTGCCTCTGCTCCTTTTGATGGAGACGGGGATCATAGGAGACCGACCATTGGTTTGACGATGGTTGATGGTTCATCGAGTGGAGGTGGAGTCCACGCTACACGATCCACGCTTAGCCATTTCAGGAAATTTTAAAGTTAAGTTTGAAGTGAAAGACGCCCAGAATATGTGTATATATTGGGTCTCGTTTTTTATTAAATACATACTTAAAATGAACAATTCATGTTGTTTGCCAATTGCCGATTTGTAATGTACAATTCAATTTTGTCTGCCGTCGTAGGAATAATAAAAAATCAGAGTTATAATGGAGGAGGCAACCAAACTGCTGCTGCCCTCGATTCAACTTTGCGTTTATTAATATTCTGCGATTACTATACGATTCTACTTCGTTTACTTTCGCTGCTGGTTGCTGGTTGCAGGTTGCAGGTTGCTCCTTCTCCCTTCGGAGGAATTCATATACATATGACATGTACATGTATGTATATTAGCTTTAATGGTATCTAAATGTAGATTTAGATTAACTGTAGGTTTACTTTATTTTATTTTATGGTACGATTATTTGGAAAGACAAATTTACACTTGAAGTTGCTTTCATCGAAGTTGCGACGCATCATAGTTCTGTTGTTGTTGTTTTACGTTTAAGCTTACACTTATTATATGTAAATATATATATTTGTATATGTATGTGTATATTTATGTATGTATGTGTGTGTGTTTGTTTGTTTGTTTATAGGTATATGTATATATATATATATCTATCTCGCTAGATCTGTGCCTTATTTCTCACTGCTGCTCGCACCGACCGCCGCCAGCCAGTAGAGATAATTTTATATGATTACACAGAGTTTGTTAAACTAAATAAGAATACAATCCGGACTTACGACTTAGCTAGTTACAAATATGATGGGCGATTGGGTGGAGGATCAGTGTTTGTTTGTGGGTATTTTTGTGGCTCCACGTTTTTGTATGTGAAAGTGTTTGTATGGGTTTGTGTTTGTGTGTGTGTGTGTTGGTGGGTGGAAGAAGTAAGTGTAAGCGGAAATGAAAATCGAGGAGCCACTGCATTTACAATTAAATTACAAATTACATTCATATACATAACAGATACATATTGCCCTTGCATTCATGTTTGCACTCTGTTCCTCCTGCGTTCCGCCTGCTCTTCCAACACTCTATACAAGACACACCATCATAATGATTGAGAGATTGGCATGGATTCGGGGCTAGGCAAGGGCTGGGACTAAAGAATTCCGTTTAATCCTTGCGCTGCCGCTGCTACTGCTGCTGAAGTTGCTGCCGATTTTTGGCTCACCGCTAATACACATCATTTATGTCCGTGTTCACTCACACATGACATACACATGTATATATGTACATGGATGCATGCACTAGAAACACAACAGTCCACAGACACGTATCAAATTATTTAGGCAGCTGGATATAAATATAAGATTTTCTATACATAAAGACAATATAAATAATTGTTTGGAGACTTCCGCCCGTCCGTCTGTTTATCTTAGGGCTCATCTAATCAAAAACTGATCAAAAAAAGGGGGCGGGGCAAAAGATGTGTGTGCTGATGCTGGTTTTTTGTGGTCGTGGTGCTGGTGGTGGTAATGGTGTGTAGATGCCAGTCCGAACTAGACTGAACTGCCTTAGCCATCCTCCTTGGGCGGTGTGAACCAACCTGCACATGGTTGAAATGAAATAGTTTCAATTCTGACTCTTTCCAAGCAGCGAAGCAACCAATCTTCTTACCATTCTTCTCGTGGATCTGCACAAGGGACTTGAAGCTTTGCTGGGCTCGTGCCAGGCTGTACTGGCCTTGGGTCAGTGCCTGTTCATGATGAGACTAGAAGGATTATTTCATTATCTCCTAGCGGAAGACAACACAATGCCTACCTTGGTGGCCCCAAACTGTATCCGCGCCTTGCCCTTGACAAGGGTGGCGGCTATCTGCATGATCACCGCCTCGACAGTGTAGGCTGAGCTCCAGCCCTGTTTGGTCAGCAGCTCCATGCAAATGGCGCCACCGATGAGCACATATCCACCTGCATATTAAAATAAATCGAATTTTAGTTCCTTGTGGTCCCTAAACTTGGAAATTAATTGAACCTGAGATGATTGGGTGCACGACGCGGACAAAGGGTGGCTCAAAGGGATAGGTCTCCTTGAAAAGGATGTTGAGGAGTATGCTGTCCTTGCCCTCCTTCTCCTTGAGCATTAGTAGATCACTGTGCAGCGGGCTGTCGGGGTCCACAGACTTGAGGCGGATGTTCCACTCGTAGATCGAGTCATTCACGAGCTCAATCAAATACATGTTCTTCTTGAAGGCATCCGATCGATAAATATCACGTAGTTCCTTCATTAGGCGATCGGTTGCCTGTACGGAACCCGAAACGGAACCCTAAATCAGAACAGATCAAAAGAGAAAAATGTAAGTTAATCTTATCAAGAAGCACACATGCCCAAGTGAAACGGCAACCTACTTTTAAATAGTCTTGTCTTTGACTTTGACGCAGTCTTTCGAGGGTCGCTAAGTGCTCCACTTCCATGTCATCTTTCTGCAATGATCCGAAAGCTGATTAGAATCTGCTCAGCTCTGGGAGCAACTGAGTTTTGCCACGCACCTTATTTGTACTCCGTACATCATCCATTTCCAATGGCAAATCTTCGTCGCCCTCGCTCTCCTGTTCGCTCTCGCCAATGGGGTCCTCGATCTCGTCCTGATCGGAGTCGGTCTCCTCATTGGCCCCATGCGGCCCCATTTTCCTCTGTTCGCAGCGCAGCGGGGAAGCCAATGGCGGTGGCGTTTGCAATGGCAACGTTAAATTGTCTACATCGGGTGGCAGTGGAACGTTGTGTAATCGGCACAGCTCGCGCAGCAATATGCCAACCTGCAACATATCAATTTGGGGAAAGGAGGAATCTATGAATGTTCCTGGCGGGGCGGGATACCTTTACCTGATTGATCACGTGATTATCACGACCATTTGTATTGCTAAGTATTTGAACAGCATTGGTGACGCTCGTCTCCTCGCTCTCGGCAAACCACACTGGCGGCGATGAGGGATACGTTTCCTGTGGTTGCATAGGGACAGATATCAATAATATTATTAATCTACATATGTATATCGCATTTAAATTTACATGTGTGTCGGGTATGATGTGGGGGTATGGGGAACACTGATGTTTTTTGTTGTTTGGGGTGGGTCAAGACCTTCTTACTGAATATTTGTTTAGCTCGCGCTCTCTCTTTCTCTCTCTCTCTCTCTTAGGTGGAATCGTGAAAAAGCAGTCGTCATGCCAAGCATTGCCAAAAAGAGAGAGAGATAGAGAGCGAGAGAGGAAGAAAGAACGAGAACAAACAAGGGAAATAGCAGTCAGAACAAAATTATAACCTTTAATTAGATCGTTGAACCAAGCCGAGAGCACTGCACAGACAACACAGGCGAAACTGAGGGGGCGCAGGGGGAACGCTTGGAGACCGCCGATCGGGTGCAATGAATCATAAATTATGAAGGTATAGTGCGCCGTGCGATGAGCACTGGAGAGCGCATGCTAGCCCCTCTTTACTGCTTCTCCCCTTTTCAATCCTCTGCGGCAAAGGCAAGGACTCGGCCAAAGAGGAGCCAGACGATAGACCGAGATAGGGAGCGGATGGCCAAAGGGCAACGACTATATTCTATCCCTCTCGCTCGTTCACTTATCAGCGTGGGAATAAAGGAATAAGCACACACCCGCACAGCAATGTACAAATGTATGTATGTACATGTTTACATATATGTATGTACATACACGTGCATATGTGTAAGCACACAAAAAACATGAAAAGACAAGAATAAAGATATCAACGCGAAACGATAAAGTAACGCTACAAGAAGAGAGAAGACGACCTGACCCGAGCATTGGCAGTCTGGAGTCTAGACGGATGTATGGAGAAAGGAATAGAGTTTCAGTGAACGGAGAACGCATCAATATGCGTTGCATTTTAATGTGTCGATACAAACTATTGTAGTATGTATGTACATACATATGTACATATGTATATAAAAGGGCACTTTCTTCTCCCGCTATCAATCATTGACAAGATTCCTAATTTATTGCTACACATTGACAAATTACGTGGATTCATAAAAATTAATTGCAATTAAATTTCATGTTCATTTATTTTAGGTGTTTGTGTTTACAAATGTGTCAAATTTATCTACGGCTTAAGCGTTGTTCGGTTTGGTTTGTTTACAGGCCGATTCAAATAAATTAGCTCTCAAATTGGCCCAAAACTGTTATCAATTCTTCTATCACGATTTTGTTTTCGAATTTCGATCAATACGAGTATCATTAAAATATTATTTCCTTTTAAAATGATCACCAATCATGATAAATACTTGATCAACAATGCAACTTGATTAGTGATCAAGTCTACTGCCATTATCGATAAGGTCTGAGCTAACTATAATAACCACGGCGGATACTATGGAGAACTCAAAAACATGATTTCTAATACAGGATGATACGTTGTCCTGTTGAACAGTAGTGAGCAGTAAGCATATGATTCACGGATTCAATGCATTATTAGGTCATTTTACCAGAATATGATAGATAGTTAGATCAGGAGCTCCATTCTATCAGCCCATTGATACTTCGTAAAGAATTTTTAATCCTCTGGGGGGGGGCATAAATCGTAGCAAACCAAAGGATATATTCCGGATAAACAAGTTTCTGGCTGATAAATTCAGAAGAGATCTTCCCGGTATTCGAGATGAATGATGAAGAACCCTCCACTGTCTATAGTTGTAGTAGTTCTATGGGTAGTAGGTTTCTCTACTGTGTGGCGTTCTGCCCTATAGACAGTGAAAGCGGACTATAGAATGTGATATGTACATACATACAAATATGGAGTGTACATGGAAGAGTACACAAAAGATCCAAGCTTCAATAAGCACACCATTGGTCAATGGAACGCGAGTAGAGAGCCGGACAATTAGAGACTCAAGCCACAGTCTAGCCAGGGGCCACATTCGGGTCGTAGGACTAGGGTGAAAGATACAGTTACCAATCTACGATACAGATAATTGGGTATACCCCGCTGCGGAGAAATGCGTAAGGAAGGGCGATGATGATGATGGGATGATACACAGGGTGTTTCAAAAGAGTTGAACTTACCGTTATATTCGCATGGATGTCGTAACGCTTTCCATTCTTATCGATGAACCTGCACAAGAGCTCGTCGACGCTGGAGTTGAGTATCTGAAAGCGTTCGTGATTCTTCGGGAAGATCTTCTCCAGAGTTTTGATTTCCTGCTTTAAGGTGTTAAGGCACGCCATATTGGCGGGCAAGGCAATTGGTCTAGTCTAATTTGGTCCGATGGTGCTGCTGTGGGCTCTCTGTAGTTGCTGCTCGCTCCCACAAATGGAGGAGCTGCTGTCCCCCAGCTACGGGTATGGACGCGGAATCAACGATGACAGCAGCACACAACGCACACTACAATGGAAGACAACAACGAAATAAAGCCAAAAGTCGCGTTCGCAGTAGCAGTCGTTGGCGCAGATAGTTGTATTTTTTTACTTGCTTTCGCAGCAGAAATTATTGTTTTGTGGCCTGGCTATTCGACTCCCTTGCTCCTCACCTTTCTTCACTCACCGCACCGCACCACACAACACCAAACAACACCGAGTTCAGGCTTCTGATGGTTCTCCGCTCCTACTCCCACTCCAACTGCTTCTCTCATGCACAACGGCCTGCTCTCGCCGTTTTTCGTCGTCTGTTTCGCTGTCGCCCTGTGTGCGATGAGATTGCGGATGGTCGGCGATAGATGGCGTCTCGGCGCTAGCGCTGGTTCCTACTAAATTACAACAACAATGGTGACAGCTCTGCTCTATTCGTTGTTGTTCTCTTAGTTTTTTTTAAACACTATTGTTGTAATTGCTGCAGTGTTTTTTTGTTATCGTGCGGAGGTAGATTATAGCAGTTTCTTGCTGGTTGGTGTCTTCGTCTCCGTCTCCTTAACAGTCGTTGTCCTGCTCCACTTTTGTTTACTCCTCTCCTGCCTATGCACCACTGTACGCTTCGGCACTCACACTGATGCTGCGGCTGCTTCTTCTTCCACTCCTGCGGCGCACAGCATGCGCTCTTGTGTGTGTGTGTGCGTCTCTCTTCTTTTGGCGTTCAGTTTTTTGTACTTTGATTTTGCTGCTTCCTTGCGGCTCGCCTTTTGTTACACAGCTTTGACTTTGACCAATGTCCTGGTCCCGGCTTCAATTCAAACTCTGTGCGTAGGTATTCGTAGAATAAGACAGAGAGAGAGTGAGATGGGTGAGCACGTGTGTCACTCTAGCTAATAGTTTATATCGCTTCAGTTTTAATTTCTGTAACAACAAAAACAACAGTTGCGTACAACCAAACACACGCACACACACACATACCATACACTTGTCATTGCACTGGACTCTCGTACATAAACACACAGTACTACGGTGTTACCTCTTTCTCTTTCGCACATAAAGCAGGCCCAACCTACGCAACGATCGAGCAGAAAGTTTTAACAAAAACTGAACTTAAAAAACAATCAAACAAAGTGTGCCAGAAAAAATGTTTCTCTCGCTGGAGTCTTTCTATCTCTGACTTTTTCTTTGATATTGTAACTACATACATTCATTTGAATGTATGCATGTACATGCATATGTACATATGTAAATACAGAGATAATTTTTTGGCTGTGGACCGAATCCGAACTTCGTTTCAGACAAAATCACAATTGTTACAGGAAAAATAATCTTTGAAAATGTCCGACGAAAGCTCAAAGCCACGACAGTCTGATGGGATAGAAAAATGATGGCGAAAGAAAATCCGTCCCAAAGAGGAATTGAAAGTCTGGCAGCCAGTTCGGTCTCAGCCCCGCCACTGTGGTCACACACACACACACACACACAGGCTAACAAACAAGCAAACATACATATCTCGCAGACTGTCAAAATCTCTTCGAGGCTCCACTGTGCGCTTGCGGCAGCTGAGAAGCCAGCTGCTGTCGTGCGGTATCATGCATAACCTTTTTTCCATTGGTTTTCAACATTGCATACACATACACACACACACACATGGGTACACTCAATTTGTAAATAGCCTTTAATTATTTATCAATATTATGTCTCTGATGCACTCCAAAACTAACTTTTCCCAAATTCCCCCCACTCCCATCCGCTCCGCAGACAGCGAGAAAGATGAAAAAGCACAGAACTCCTTTGTTTGCGTTTTATTAGCATTCTCTTGCATCCGCAAGAACACGGCGTAGCAGCAGACACACAAAAAGAAACAGTAACTCCTTTCACGCACCCCGAGAGTTTAGCAAAGCCAGTTCGAGTAATTTCCAAAACGCGCAGAGTATTTCAACGAGCCAAAAATATGTAACTAAAACCCACTGGCACAGGCCATGAAAAATTTTACAAAAAAAGAAAAAAACTAAATAATATACGCACACACCAACAAAATGTATGATACGAAGTTCCACGCACGTCCGCCCGCTTTACCTTTGCACCACCCCGACAACAAGACGACCTGATCATAGAGATGTGCTATCGGACCAGCCACACACGGCCCCAAAATTTTGCTACTTCCCCCATCGGTTACCATCGATTCATATGGGCCACTATCGATTGTTTGCGAAAGCAGCCGAGCAACCTCAGCTAATTGGAATACATTTACCTGTGTTTAATCGGGGAACACTTATGTAGTATATATGCATGTAGGCTTAAAGTTCATATAGATTGTACAAATATGCTCGTAATTTATTAGGTGTTTTTACTTGGAGACTGTGGTTCCTTCTGCGCTCGGAGATTCGGATTTCTTGTTGTTATTATTTACTAGGCATGTAGAGTTTTTGGTTATAGTTTTTGTCAATTATGCGTTGATTGGGTGATTCTTATTGCACTTTGTATAACGGTATGGTCTGCCATAAGTTTATGTATTTTGGCACTACTGCAATTTCTCGGAATTGTAATTTCCTCTGCGGACGTTTGCTTATTGAGATGTGTAATAACTAGGGCTGCACACTGCCACTATCGATAGTTCGCAGAAATTTATCGCTGAAATTTCTCGACGTGGGACTGGGGCTGCAGCGTGACTTTTTAGTGACCAAATAATTTTGGCAGCTCGCTGAAATTGCATGGTGTGGCCAGGCGCAAAGTCAATCTTTGTGGCAACATTCAAATGTTTATTTAGGGTAGGGAACCAATATGTACATATGTACATCTTATTTTCCTTCATGTAACAGTAAGTACGGGCAATTGCACCTAAAAATTACACAGAAAGTAAAGGATATCGCAGGAAATTAAAGAACGAATACAAAATACTACTTCGGTTTCAGATTTATTATTTTTGAGCTTGTTTCCTAGTTGGTGTCGCCTCTTGTTTATCCCATCCCCTTCCCCATACCACCTTCTGCTTCCCTGTCCCATTCGTCTAGTCATTGGGACAGATAACGTACCTAAATACATACAGATACTACACATGCACATATTGCATATCAAAGAAGGAATAGCTTTAAGAGAACAACGGAATGGTTTTGAATTGGATTTCGTTTGTTACATTTTACAATTTGTGTTTTTGTTTTGTTTTATTAGATTAGAGATAGATTAGCATAATTAAACCCCGACATTAGCTAATTTGAATACAAAAAAACCGTAGAAATAACTCTTGTCTGGCGCGAAATGTTGTGGTCCGGAGACCTGGACCAATCGGATCCCTTACCCCCAAAAAATAGAAATGTATCAGATTATCGTATCCCCCTGAAGTTCGTTACCGCATCCTGTTTGCCAGTCCGTTCCGTTGACCCATCCGGTCAGCGGCGTCCAGCAGCCCCCCCCCCCTATGTGCATTACGAACATCCATTAATCGCCAGGTCTCTCCCAGCATTTCGCGCCCTGCCTCTATCTACCCCCTGTGTTTTCGGGCTTGATTTAGAGCTCGCTGTGTGGTGTCTTGGATTCAACTGTGGGCGTGGGTGTGACCTCCGGCTCTGCGTCCTCTGGCTGCTGCTCAGCGTTCTCCTTTGTTTGCTCATCATCGCCGCTGCCTGCAGCCTCT
The DNA here is from genome assembly GCA_035043285.1 of Drosophila subsilvestris. NCBI lineage: Eukaryota > Metazoa > Arthropoda > Insecta > Diptera > Drosophilidae > Drosophila > Drosophila subsilvestris. The sequence continues at coordinate 575,960 of JAWNNB010002181.1, read as the reverse complement.
CCCTCCTTCTGTTCCTTCTCTTTGTCAGTCTCTTTGGGTTTCTTGTCCTTGTCGGCAACCTTGGGCTTCCAGATCTTGATCTTGTTCACCAGATACTTGACCTCGCGGTCCAGCAGGCTCATCTTGGCGGTGATTTCTTTGACGGACAGGCGAATGTCGGCATTGCGTGGGAGCTTCTTCTGGGCGGCAGTCTCAGTCTTGAGCCATGCACTGCTCTCCTCGATGGCCTTTGCGAGGGTGTCGATCTCCACTTGGGTGTACACGTCTTTCTCGGGATTGGTGTCCTTGGTGAGGTTGCGGGCGGTGACTAGGAACTTCTCGGCGCCGTCGAGCATGCCCTTAAGGGCCTTGGTGGCCTCGGGCCGTTCTTCGTGCTCCCAATGGCGGGCGAGGAAGACATTCGAAAGCTTCTTGAGCTCGTGCAGCTTGTCCTCGTAGATCTCCGCTTTGGGATTCTCGAGATCCTCGTACAGCCACTCGGAGAGCCTGCCGCACTCGGCCAGGAGCTTCTCCTTTTCCTTTGTAGTGGCACAGCTCTCATAGCCATTCTCGCTTAGCTTCTGCTGCACCTCGATGATGTGCGACTCGAGAGAGTTGAAGGCGGACTCGAGGCGCACACGCTCTTCCTCGATCTTGTTGATGGCCGTCAGCTTGGCTAGCGAGCTGTCGTAGGCGGCCCCAGAAAGGTTGGCCACAAACAGCACATGGGTGTTGTGGGGCACGGGAGCCTTAACGGTTACCAGCTTAATGGTGCCCGGCTTCTCCTTGGCCTCGCCCTCTGATTCAAATTCCGCAGTCTTCTTTTCCTTCTGCTCAGCCTCAGCAGGCTTCTCAGTTTGGCCGTCTTCTGTCTTGGGAGTTTCACCTGCGTCAGCGCCTGCGCTTGCCGTTGGCTCCTCGGACCCACCCTCATCCTTGTTGTCATCGGTGGAGTCGTCCGCCGTGTCGGATTTCTTGGTAAAAAGCTTGCTGATGGTACTGCCCAGTTTGGCCAAGGTGCTGTCTTCATCCGCGTCGTCTGGCTTTTGCTTGTCGTAGATATACTCGACGCCGGTGCAGCGGACGATGCCAGACTCGTTGAGCTCGAAATATGCCTTAATTCCCTTGTTCTCGACCAGGTCCTTCTTTAAACTCTCCAGCAGTTCTTTGACCTGCCTGATTTCCACGCGCGTAATGTTCAAGCTGCCGATGGATGCGACCGTCTCCTGGCTGTAGCGGTCCAGGTCACCATAGTTCACAAAGAACTCAAAGTCGTCCGAGTGCTTGTTGAAGGTGATCACCTTCTTCTGGGGATAGGGATTCATCAATCCGAACAGGACGCGCTTAACCTTCTTCGAAGAAACGCCATCTGCGGCCACGCTGTCGAAGACCACTTGGAGGGGATAGAGGACGGCGTCCTTAACGACAAACTTCTTTACCTTAAAGCCCGCGGAGAGATCGGCCGCCTTGTAAACAGCCCCCATGGTGGCCGACTCGTCGGCATTCAGATTCTTGCCCAGCTCCTGCTTGATCAGAGCCTTGATTGTCTCCTGGACACGGGGCACGCGCGTGCCACCACCGAACAGAATAACTTGATGGATCAGGTCGAGACTGAGATTGGACGAGGCAAGGGCCTGCTCTAGGGGCTTGGTGGTGCGTGGCCATAGATCCGCACAGATATCCTCCAGCTTCTCGCGAGACACCGGAAGCTTAAAGTCAATATCCTCCAAAAGGTTCTCAATCTGGGCATAGTGATCGTTGTTAGCCGACAGCACATTCTTCAGTCGACCAGCCTCCTTGAAAAGCTTGGCCAGGGCCCGGGGGCTTTTGGTCACGTCCGTCTTGGTCTTTTTCAGCGCATTGAACTCGGTGGCCAGATAGTCGCGCAATCGCAGCTGTATCTCCAGACCGCCCAGCGTGCGATCGAATCCCACGCCCAGCACCTGTACCACGGGATTCGTCTCCTTGGTCTGCTTGTCCTTTACCAGCTGGTAGCTCACGACGGCCGCTGACGTCTTGTAGGCACCCATGTCGTAGAACAGATAGTACTGCGCCGTCTCGTTGATCTCGCCGCGATGGAAGACCCCGTAGTTTAGGGCCACCGCCGCGTAATCGTTAATCAGCTGCAGCACCTTCAGGTTGGCCAGTTGTGCGGCGGCAAGCAAAGCCTCCCGCTCAGCCTGGCCAAAGTAGCCGGGCACAGTGAGGACACACTCAGCTATGGACTGCTGTGTGGATATTTGAGCGTACTCCTTGGCCTTGACCAACATTTGGGCGACGAGCTCTTCCACGGAGAACTCCTCGGTGTCGCTTTTTTTGAACACCACCGTATTGCGTTCCGGATCGCCGACAATGTTGTAGTAGGGGAAGCGTTTTCTGTGGTTGTCGGAAAAAGTTCCATTAAAAGTTTCCTCTTAGGCAGTCATTCCACAGATTCCCATTGTCATTCAAGCTAATCTTGGCCCTTAAGCACTGACGTGGCCTAAAAGCCGCACACACGTACACACGCACACATGTGCAAAAGCAACCACTTACCGGTAAGGTCCACAATGGGATTATCGATGGTCTTGCCGAGTAGATCCAGCAAATAGCCGTATGCCGAAGACGGATCACGAATGCCAATGGTCTGGGCATCCTCACCAACGGTGCGAGCGCCATCGCGCAATGCGATTATGGCCGGCGTCTTGCGCTTGGACTCAGGGTTCAGAGCAATCTCCATGGGCACGCCCGGCGAGACGACGCCCACCTTCATCCACTCAGTGCCCAAATCCACGGACATAACAGCAGCCGACTGGGCAGTGGGCAGATGCAACACACCCACAAGAACGGCAACGACACCCAGCATGAGAATCTGTGTGTGCCACGAGCGGCCCGGACTCGCTAGCAACTCCATTTTTCTGCACGAAATTACAAAAATTATAAATTTATGCAGACTGAACCACATGGCTGGGAGAGCAATAACCTTTTTATTTATTTCCACCTACTTCTTGCGCTATTCTTTTACTTTTTTTCTTTCTTTTTTTCTCTCTTTTTGCAACGCAAGCAGCTGTCGGACACCGCTCCGCTCACTCTCCCTCCCCCTTTTCAGATTCTATCGAATCGCTGTTTGAAAGTAGTTTTTACTTACGTGTCGGTTTTGGTTGGTCTGAGTCGTCAGACAGTGGGGTCTGTGGGAAACGAATGTTTTATGTCAATTCAAGATCCGCAAGCACATCAATAATTTAACACTTAGGCGAAAGTCGCGCCGACGTGGTGTTAGAGCTGGAGAAACATCGATGTTAACATCGATGCTGCAGACATCGATGATTTTTCTCAAACATCGATGTTTTTAGTGAAATAGAATAATTTAAATCTTTCATATTTTAATGATTACAGAGATAGATACTATACATTTATTGAACGGTATATACACTTTTTATATACATACATTCACAAATTCACATATGAAATTTAACCCACTAAGGGCTGCTTCTAGACGGCTTGATGAATTTTTTATATGCCACCCTTATTACAATAGTTTATTGAAACAGTAATTGTACCTCCTCGAATACCTAAGAAGATATGAGTATTTAAGCACCATAGCTATTTTTTTAGAAACAAATAACTATGTTTTCGACCAAGTTTTGTTATATAATTTTATAAAAGTTTTTTTAAAAACTCTTCGGCACATAACGGGTTAGCTTACACAACAATCTAAAAAAATCGATGTTTCATCAAACGAGACTTAACCCACTTAACACTCCTCTTTCAAAAGTTGACCACGCACCCCTTGTTAAACCGCGGAAAATAATACTGTTTGTGAAGGTTTCCTTGTAGCTCCATCCTCCTCTTTACTTACAAAACAAAAATGACCACCGACATCTTTGAACTGTAATGCGTAAAATATGTTAAAGTTACATAAATTTCGAGGAAAAATCAAAATACCCCTGGTCGACAATGGGATAACGTTCTATTTTATTGCTTGAAATCGTATTCCGAATTTTAATATTCGGTTTAATATTACTAGCAAGTTAGCCCTTTCAGACCTAACAAAAACAATTTCATCCGATTCCTCAATCAATTTTGTACAAGATTGGCTAGATTTTAGAAATCCTGTTTAGTGCATTGCTTACATAATAAGGTTAAAAAAAAAGCGGCTAAAGCATCAAATGAAAGTGTGTACCGGAATGTGACGTCAATGTTGCTGTCAAAAAAGATTCTGCATGCGTATGGACATTTGTACACCTATTTCCTTTAATTAGTGTTACATTTGTTTTTCCAAGCTGCTATGAAACATTAATAATGAATTTGTATTAGATTGACATGGACTTACCCCTTAATGTACATATATAATTGGTGTTTTATGTATATATTTAGCCCGGTCCCGATATTGGTGCCCGCTTCAAAATTTCGTTTATATCTTTAAAACAGAGACTGATTAGTTTCTGCATTAATTGGAGTCTGAAATTCTATTATATCTATTTCCCTAAGGTATGCAGACTTGTTGCGCATTCCGTGCCAAAGTTGCAAAACAGTGCTGATAATTCTTTCAAAATGCTGCTGAAATTTTTCCCATACAAATCAAATGTATCTAACGGTCCAACATTTTTTGGACTTGCCCGAAAACCACCCCAAATGTTTACAGAAAATTTCGAACGATTTGATTGGTTGAAAGTTGAAAACGCATAAGGAAAACCGTTACTTTTGTAACGGATTTTATGTCGAATAGTATATTTTTTGGGTACAATAAGAAAAAAATTGTATGTATTGTTGTTGAATAGGCAGTCGGGCGTAGATATGGCCATGTATCTTCATTTCAAATAAGTCCGTATATTTTAATAATATTTTTAAATTTCAACGATAATAATTTGTATCAGACTCGCCGTTTTACCCACTGTATTTCGACTCCTCGATTTGTACCCAAAAAATACTTTTCGATATAAAATCCGTTACAAAAGTAACGGTTTGCCTTACGCGTTTGCAACTTTCAACCAATCAAATCGTTCGTAATTTGCTGTAAGCAATGTTCGCGCGACCATGAAAAAACAAAATATTGCCGAATACCACAAAAATATTATTGAAAATTTTTAAAATCATATTAATTCACACGATTAAGTAGATTCATTGTTGCTACGCGTTCTGAAATGAGAGCAAATTTTGAGAAACCACCATGATTTGATTGCGAAAAATGCCGGTATTTTCTGTGCGCTAAATGGAGTTTGGCGGTCATTTTGATAAGTTCTTTAATATAATCATATTTCTTAATTTTGATATTGGAATTAATATAACAAGCTAACTAGGACCCTCAGCACTAAACGGATAATTTTATCCAATTGATAAATCCATTTTTCACGAGATTTGCTTATTTAAAGGTCACTTCTTATTCGGTAGCGGTACGACAAGCAGTACTCAGATTGAAAATATTGAATACCGATCAATAATAGAAAAGCAGCCGAAATATATAGAAATATTCTACAGTCCGCGCAAGCCTTCTCGAAAAATATATAATTAGGAGCTTTAATCTGCTCAGATCTAGGAAAGCAAATAAATATTAAATTGATCTATAATTTTCGTCATTATATAACAAACATTTTATTTAAACACACGGGCTCCATAGTTCGTCTGCTAAAATCAGTTTTTTTGTGGAAGATTTTTAACTATTTTACCAGTTCTGATAGCCAAGAGAATCTCGTTCGGCTTTCACCAAGTACAATTTTACTTGAGAGAGAGATCGTTGGATCTATCGATCGAGCTTGCCTCGAGGTCCGGTCGACCTGGAGTCATCATCTGTCATCATCATCATTCATCTGTTCGTTGCGATTCTCCTTCTGTTTCGGCAGTATTAGAGTATTGATCCAAAATATTCCTTTTTATATGGCTCAGGATGCCTCACCCTACCACTCTCCCTCTTTTTAACAACCCAACTCACCCATATGTTGGGTTTAAAGGCTCGCAGGCTGGTGTCCTTGGTGGAATTTTGAGTGTAGAATGTAATTCAGGAGTTTGTTTTATCTGAATTGAATTCTGTTTATAATCACTCTTGACTGTGGGAATTTAATACTGTTAAACTACTAGCTGTGACATCTTCTGCCTGCGTTACTCGTACCGAAATCGGAAAAGTAGTTCCGTTTTTATTTGTTTTTGTTTTAAAACACCTATTTAAAATGGAAAAATTTTGTTGAACCCAATAGTAACCAACTTATTGATTCAGCATTCCAACGTTGACCGAATTTAAATATTTTTACGTAAACACATATTCAGGTGCATACATACATACATATATGTACATATATGTATGTAGATATTGCTGACACTGAAAACCCATATTTTTACGTTGTCTGCTTTTTACCTATTCAACAATTCTTGGATGGGTCATACTCATTTATCATTTTCACATGAAAAATCCCAAAGAGCAGAAAAAAAATACACCCTACAAATATTCTTTATTCTATAAATGCATAATTTTTGTATGATCAAAACCATCATGATCACATTAAATATACAATTTATTGGGAATAATAAGCACTAATCTTTTAATAAACTGCAGATTTAATGTGTATTTGTCTAAGCATTAAATAAAATAACGAATAAAGATGCAGAATGTAAATGTTTGTTTGTTTATTTTAATATTTCCAGTGCTACAAAGTTTTACCTTATGGTTAAGGGGATGTTTTCGGACCTACAATATTTGTGTACGTGGAAGTTTCTGAAAATAGTTTTCAAAAACTTCAGGTTATATTATTTTATACTCATATTTCGAATGTAAATATGCATGACAGTCACCATTCGCAGCATACCCACTAACAGGGTATGAAACTGGTCTACTTGTGATTTTTATCCAAAAACGCTGAGTCAACCATTAATGTTTAAAGTGAAATGGCTTGGAAAAATAATCGATTCTAGCGAATTTAAATATAATTAAGCCAGATTTCCACTTGCAAAATTTTTGAGATTTCGAAATTTTTGCTGATTTCTTTGCTTTTTGTTTATATAAGAACTGTTCTGCCACCTGATTTCAGTTTATATATTTAGATCGACCATTGAGCATGTGCGGACCGTGTCTCCCATCACTCCTGGCAATCGGATGTCTGTTGGCTTTAGCCTCAGCGGAGTCCCTGTCCGACTATTATGGGCATGACTTTGAGGACTCGCCCATCCCCGAAACCGAGATCGATGAACATTACGCGCGATCGTCGTCAATTCCTGCTCAAGCATATGCCGCACCCGTAATCTACAATTCTCAATCCAGCTACTCAGCATCTGCGGCTCCGTCTTATTCAGCACCTGCGGCTCCAAGCTATTCAGCACCGTCCGCTCAACGTTATTCAGCGCCTGCGGCTCCTTCTTATTCAGCACCTTCCGCGTCAAGCTATTCAGCACCTGCTGCTCCAAGCTATTCAGCACCTGCGGCTCCAAGCTATTCAGCTTCTGCGGCTCCAAGCTATTCAGCGCCTGCGGGTCTTAGCTATTCAGCACCTCCTTCTCCAAGCTATTCAGCACCTGTGGCCCCAAGCTATTCAGCACCCAAGTCTTCTTATTCATCATCAGCACCGTCATCATACTCGACCCCCGCATCATCAAGCTATTCACCACCAGCCGCTCCAAGTTATGCAGCGCCTGCGGCTCCAAGCTATTTAGCACCTGCGGATCCAAGCTATTCAGCACCTGCGGCTCCAAGCTATTCAGCACCTGCTGCTCCAAGCTATTCAGCACCTGCGGCTCCAAGCTATTCAGCACCTGCGGCTCAAAGCTATTCAGAGCCTGCGGGTCCTAACTATTCAGCACCTGCGGCTACAAGCTATTCAACACCTGCCGCTCCAAGTTATTCAGCACCGGCTACTCAAAGTTATTCAGCGCCTGCGGGTCCAAGTTATCCAGCGGCTGCGGTTGCTAGCTACTCAGCACCTGCTTCTCCAAGCTATTCAGCACCTGCCGCTCCAAGCTATTCAGCACCTGCCACTCAAAGTTATTCAGCGCCTTCGGGTCCCAGCTATTCAGCACCCAAGTCTTCTTATTCATCGTCAGCACCGTCAACATACTCGGCCCCCGCATCATCAAGCTATTCAGCACCAGCCGCTCCAAGCTATTCAGCACCAGCCGCTCCAAGTTATTCAGCGCCTGCGGCTCCAAGTTATCCAGCGGCTGCAGTTGCTAGTTACTCAGCACCTGCTTCTCCAAGCTATTCAGCACCTGCCGCTCCAAGCTATTCAGCACCTGCCACTCAAAGTTATTCAGCGCCTTCGGGTCCCAGCTATTCAGCACCCAAGTCTTCTTATTCATCGTCAGCACCGTCAACATACTCGGCCCCCTCATCATCAAGCTATTCAGCACCAGCCGCTCCAAGCTATTCAGCGCCTGCGGCTCCAAGTTATTCAGCGCCTGCGGGTCCAAGTTATTCAGCGGCTGCGGTTGCGAGCTACTCAGCACCTGCTTCTCCAAGCTATTCAGCACCTGCCGCTCCAAGTTATTCAGCACCGGCCACTCAAAGCTATTCAGCGCCTGCGGGTCCTAGCTATTCAGCACCCAAGTCTTCTTATTCATCATACTCGACGCCCGCATCATCAAGCTATTCAGCACCAGCCGATCCAAGCTATTCAGCGCCTGCGGCTCCAAGTTATTCAGCGCCTGCGGCTCCAAGTTATTCAGCGCCTGCGGTTGCGAGCTATTCAGCACCTTCTTCTCCAAGCTATGCAGCACCTGCGGCTCCAAACTATTCAGCACCCAAGTCTTCTTATACATCATCAGTACCGTCATCATACTCGGTCCCCGCATCATCAAAATATTCAGCTCCTGCGGCTCCAAGCTATTCGGCACCAGCCGCTCCGACGTATTCCGCACCGAAATACTCTGGCTACGCCCGCATGGGGGATATGCTGGGCTCGGCGAGAACTGCTTACGGATCTCCCTCGGCTGGCTACGGAGGATCCCCATCCCCGATCTCCATTCCCGCTCAGCCCTGTCCCAAGAACTACGTTTTCAGCTGCCAGAGCGTGTTCCAGAAAGCTCCTTGCAGTCAAGGCTCTTCTTACTAAAAGAATTTCGTTATGTCATTATGGAGAAAAAAAATCAATAAAGTTGAAGAGAAACGAGAAGGAACGTGAGTCGTTTCTAGTCGCGACTCTACTTTTATACCCGTACTCAGTCAGTATATAAATTTTTGAGCTTATGATTAAAGTTAAAAAAAAAATTTTTAATTTTACATTTAAAATTTTTTTGCTACATCTGTTAACTACATCTACATTTAAAAAGTAGATAATACATCTAGAACAAATATTCTAAATATTGTGGATGCCACAGATTTTCGTCCTTTGTGAAGGCGGAGGAGGGCGGGGCGAAATTTTTAAATACACTTGTAACAGTGTGATATCACATGAGTCTGGAAAAAAATTTCGTTGCTCTAGCTTTTATAGTCTCTGAGAAAAAGGCGCTCATCAAGACGGACAGACGGATAGACGGACGGACAGACATGTTGGGTTTAAAGGCTCGCAGGCTGGTGTCCTTGGTGGAATTTTGAGTGTAGAATGTAATTCAGGAGTTTGTTTTATCTGAATTGAATTCTGTTTATAATCACTCTTGACTGTGGGAATTTAATACTGTTAAACTACTAGCTGTGACATCTTCTGCCTGCGTTACTCGTACCGAAATCGGAAAAGTAGTTCCGTTTTTATTTGTTTTTGTTTTAAAACACCTATTTAAAATGGAAAAATTTTGTTGAACCCAATAGTAACCAACTTATTGATTCAGCATTCCAACGTTGACCGAATTTAAATATTTTTACGTAAACACATATTCAGGTGCATACATACATACATATATGTACATATATGTATGTAGATATTGCTGACACTGAAAACCCATATTTTTACGTTGTCTGCTTTTTACCTATTCAACAATTCTTGGATGGGTCATACTCATTTATCATTTTCACATGAAAAATCCCAAAGAGCAGAAAAAAAATACACCCTACAAATATTCTTTATTCTATAAATGCATAATTTTTGTATGATCAAAACCATCATGATCACATTAAATATACAATTTATTGGGAATAATAAGCACTAATCTTTTAATAAACTGCAGATTTAATGTGTATTTGTCTAAGCATTAAATAAAATAACGAATAAAGATGCAGAATGTAAATGTTTGTTTGTTTATTTTAATATTTCCAGTGCTACAAAGTTTTACCTTATGGTTAAGGGGATGTTTTCGGACCTACAATATTTGTGTACGTGGAAGTTTCTGAAAATAGTTTTCAAAAACTTCAGGTTATATTATTTTATACTCATATTTCGAATGTAAATATGCATGACAGTCACCATTCGCAGCATACCCACTAACAGGGTATGAAACTGGTCTACTTGTGATTTTTATCCAAAAACGCTGAGTCAACCATTAATGTTTAAAGTGAAATGGCTTGGAAAAATAATCGATTCTAGCGAATTTAAATATAATTAAGCCAGATTTCCACTTGCAAAATTTTTGAGATTTCGAAATTTTTGCTGATTTCTTTGCTTTTTGTTTATATAAGAACTGTTCTGCCACCTGATTTCAGTTTATATATTTAGATCGACCATTGAGCATGTGCGGACCGTGTCTCCCATCACTCCTGGCAATCGGATGTCTGTTGGCTTTAGCCTCAGCGGAGTCCCTGTCCGACTATTATGGGCATGACTTTGAGGACTCGCCCATCCCCGAAACCGAGATCGATGAACATTACGCGCGATCGTCGTCAATTCCTGCTCAAGCATATGCCGCACCCGTAATCTACAATTCTCAATCCAGCTACTCAGCATCTGCGGCTCCGTCTTATTCAGCACCTGCGGCTCCAAGCTATTCAGCACCGTCCGCTCAACGTTATTCAGCGCCTGCGGCTCCTTCTTATTCAGCACCTTCCGCGTCAAGCTATTCAGCACCTGCTGCTCCAAGCTATTCAGCACCTGCGGCTCCAAGCTATTCAGCTTCTGCGGCTCCAAGCTATTCAGCGCCTGCGGGTCTTAGCTATTCAGCACCTCCTTCTCCAAGCTATTCAGCACCTGTGGCCCCAAGCTATTCAGCACCCAAGTCTTCTTATTCATCATCAGCACCGTCATCATACTCGACCCCCGCATCATCAAGCTATTCACCACCAGCCGCTCCAAGTTATGCAGCGCCTGCGGCTCCAAGCTATTTAGCACCTGCGGATCCAAGCTATTCAGCACCTGCGGCTCCAAGCTATTCAGCACCTGCTGCTCCAAGCTATTCAGCACCTGCGGCTCCAAGCTATTCAGCACCTGCGGCTCAAAGCTATTCAGAGCCTGCGGGTCCTAACTATTCAGCACCTGCGGCTACAAGCTATTCAACACCTGCCGCTCCAAGTTATTCAGCACCGGCTACTCAAAGTTATTCAGCGCCTGCGGGTCCAAGTTATCCAGCGGCTGCAGTTGCTAGCTACTCAGCACCTGCTTCTCCAAGCTATTCAGCACCTGCCGCTCCAAGCTATTCAGCACCTGCCACTCAAAGTTATTCAGCGCCTTCGGGTCCCAGCTATTCAGCACCCAAGTCTTCTTATTCATCGTCAGCACCGTCAACATACTCGGCCCCCGCATCATCAAGCTATTCAGCACCAGCCGCTCCAAGCTATTCAGCACCAGCCGCTCCAAGTTATTCAGCGCCTGCGGCTCCAAGTTATCCAGCGGCTGCAGTTGCTAGTTACTCAGCACCTGCTTCTCCAAGCTATTCAGCACCTGCCGCTCCAAGCTATTCAGCACCTGCCACTCAAAGTTATTCAGCGCCTTCGGGTCCCAGCTATTCAGCACCCAAGTCTTCTTATTCATCGTCAGCACCGTCAACATACTCGGCCCCCTCATCATCAAGCTATTCAGCACCAGCCGCTCCAAGCTATTCAGCGCCTGCGGCTCCAAGTTATTCAGCGCCTGCGGGTCCAAGTTATTCAGCGGCTGCGGTTGCGAGCTACTCAGCACCTGCTTCTCCAAGCTATTCAGCACCTGCCGCTCCAAGTTATTCAGCACCGGCCACTCAAAGCTATTCAGCGCCTGCGGGTCCTAGCTATTCAGCACCCAAGTCTTCTTATTCATCATACTCGACGCCCGCATCATCAAGCTATTCAGCACCAGCCGATCCAAGCTATTCAGCGCCTGCGGCTCCAAGTTATTCAGCGCCTGCGGCTCCAAGTTATTCAGCGCCTGCGGTTGCGAGCTATTCAGCACCTTCTTCTCCAAGCTATGCAGCACCTGCGGCTCCAAACTATTCAGCACCCAAGTCTTCTTATACATCATCAGTACCGTCATCATACTCGGTCCCCGCATCATCAAAATATTCAGCTCCTGCGGCTCCAAGCTATTCGGCACCAGCCGCTCCGACGTATTCCGCACCGAAATACTCTGGCTACGCCCGCATGGGGGATATGCTGGGCTCGGCGAGAACTGCTTACGGATCTCCCTCGGCTGGCTACGGAGGATCCCCATCCCCGATCTCCATTCCCGCTCAGCCCTGTCCCAAGAACTACGTTTTCAGCTGCCAGAGCGTGTTCCAGAAAGCTCCTTGCAGTCAAGGCTCTTCTTACTAAAAGAATTTCGTTATGTCATTATGGAGAAAAAAAATCAATAAAGTTGAAGAGAAACGAGAAGGAACGTGAGTCGTTTCTAGTCGCGACTCTACTTTTATACCCGTACTCAGTCAGTATATAAATTTTTGAGCTTATGATTAAAGTTAAAAAAAAAAAATTTTTAATTTTACATTTAAAATTTTTTTGCTACATCTGTTAACTACATCTACATTTAAAAAGTAGATAATACATCTAGAACAAATATTCTAAATATTGTGGATGCCACAGATTTTCGTCCTTTGTGAAGGCGGAGGAGGGCGGGGCGAAATTTTTAAATACACTTGTAACAGTGTGATATCACATGAGTCTGGAAAAAAAATTTCGTTGCTCTAGCTTTTATAGTCTCTGAGAAAAAGGCGCTCATCAAGACGGACAGACGGATAGACGGACGGACAGACAGACATGGCTCTATCGACTCGGCTATTGATACTGATCAAGAATATATATACTTTATGGGGTCGGAAAATTTTCCTTCTCTGCGTTACACACATCCACTTTTACCACAAATACAGTATACCCCTTAACTCTTTTGAGTACGGGTATAAAAACGGAATAGGGACTATCGTAGAGAATGACCATATCTACCAGATTTCCGGATCATTACTATAGCCAAAATGAAGAAATTAATTTTCAGTTGCTTCCCCCACCTCCTCTGGCGTTGCTGACGCTATTCATTCTCTTTCTCGCTCGCACACACTCTGCCCTGTGCAAAGCGCGAGCGCCCCCTCGCGGAGGAGATGTAGGATGTAGGAGGAGATGTAGAAATGGTAAATGTAGAATATTTGTTCGAGATGTATTATCTACATTTTAGATGTAGATGTAGTTAACAGATGTAGCAAAAAAATGTAAAATTACAATTTTTTTTTAACTTTAATCATAAGCTCACAAATTTATATACTGACTGAGTACGGGTATAAAAGTAGAGTCGCGACTAGAAGCGACTCACGTTCCTTCTCGTTTGTTTTTGCCCTGACCAATTTTTCAGATTCAATTTTGAGGTTGGTTTACTTATAAAAAGGGCACAAGCTCGATTGCCCAGTTAATAGTGTCAAATTCAAATTTCCTTTTGCAATTAAGATTTGTTTAGTTGTATAAAAAGACGTTTAATTTTCATTTCAACGAGGAATTTGTTGCTGTTTTGAAAACGGAAAAGTCATGCATTTCACATGTGCGGGCAAAAACAAACGAGAAGGAACGTGAGTCGCTTCTAGTCGCGACTCTACTTTTATACCCGTACTCAGTCAGTATATAAATTTGTGAGCTTATGATTAAAGATAAAAAAAAAAATTGTAATTTTACTTTTCGTTTTGAAAAGTAAATCACATTTTTTTGGTGAAAGTGGAAACCGGAGCCTGCCTGTATGTCCAAAAACGGAACCTCTCCCCTACACACATTCACATCCACATTTACAATTTAACCCATTAAGGTCTGCTCCAAGGCGGCTTGATACCTTGGATACCATAATAATGAGTTGGAAATAAATTTTACTTGTGCGAATACCTTTTACCTGTTATTTTTTGTTTATAATTTAAGATAGAAACATTTTAGTCTAGCCAGTTAATGATTATTTTCTAACTCCGTTGGCGAATAATAGTAAATAATACCTGAGAATAGATGAGAATTTAAACACAAAAATTCCTTTTTATTCATATCATGGGTATTTAAAAACCCTTCGGTCCTTAATGGATTAATTTCACACGAAAATTTGAAACACATCAATGTTTTTCCAGCTCTATGAAACTTGGATCACTTCCTTATGGCCGTTGCCCCAATGTGGAGGCAGTGATGTACGTCGCACAGAAATATTCCGTCATTCATTTAAGAAACAGGATGTCGACCCGCTACGACCAGCTTCAGGTCTTATGACGCCCGGGGCGTACATGAGACGAAGCGCCTCCTTTGATATTAGAAGCCTTGAAATTATCCTCGTCGTGAATTTTGCGGCCAATGCGCCAGCCCAGCCCCGCTCGCGCTGCCCTGAGGAGGCGTCAAACACCGACAGGCCAATAATGCTGATTAGTCAATTAACTTCCTTCATTGATCATTTGATAGCTCGCCCACCTTTAATGATAATTATCTCTGTATGAACTAAATTCCAATCCCCAGGTAGTCGCATTACCTTCAACATTCTGCTCTACAGAATCGTCGAAACTTGCTCCTGGATGCACATCCTTGCACCAGACTTTGTCGGTTCAAAATGTCTCAAAAGTTGCGTACATTTTACGATAGATCTCCAATGCTCTTAAGCGTTAGACGTGTGAGCGTAACGCATTAGTTAAATGAAATACATGGAATTTGTTTCTGGTTTTCTTATAGTTTATTTGCAAATCCTTCTCTTTCGTCCTTCGCTAATAAATTATCACACTAAAAGCAACTGATAATAAATGAGTACAATTATGTATATATGTATGTATATGTATCATATATAAATGATCTATCCTCTATCTATGTACATAAGTATGTTTTTATGTGTGAGTGTGAATGTTCTGTGTATTTAGAACGTATGTACATATACACATACATATGTACATATGTATGTTCTTGTCCGCCTTTCCCAGCTCCGTTTCTTGCGGTCTATATATTTCTTTAAAAAGCACTTATGTATCTTTAAATCAGCAATAACTACATACATAGCTCTACAGGTGTACACATCTACATTTATAACTATATGTACAGATGTATACATATATAAATACTATATTTATCGCTCTGTAGTTAAATCATTTGCAGAATGAATGTTTTCTCAAAACAAAAACAAAAGGATAAACAAATTAATTATTAATCGATATGCATACACATACATATTTGTGAGTGTATGTATGTATGTATTTATTTTCTAGTGACTGGTCCATAGATTAAGAGGTATTATTCAGTTGGCAAATCATAAGACTTAAGCTAAAGTCATGCTCTTTGTTCCCTCAATGGTACAATCTCAAAAAAACGAACGAGTGTCCCCAGATCTATTCGAGACTATGGCGGTATGTTGGTAAAATGCGTTTCAGAATTTCTGGAATAATTTAGCGAAAGAGCTTAGTAATTGTTTGAGGTGGGTGGAGTGGATAATCGAAAGCATCTAATATCAGATAACGCCAATCACCGGTCCAGACTAAATTAATTAATCGCACAAGGCAAGCGCAGCTATCCAACTAACAGCATTCAGTAACAGTTATTTAATACTTACACACATAAGGCCATTTGTGGAACCTTTAAAAGATTAAGCGCATTTATCATGAAATTAATTAAGTGATTGATATGATAGAATGAAGTCTGATATCGAATGAACGCCAACGACAATCTATCGAATAAGGCCACTAGCGGATTAGGGAAGTTATCTATTGGGATTTTTTAAGCAATTTTAATCGAAATCGATCGTTAATTCGATTGTACCAGTGTTGGAGCTAATCATATATTATTTGCAGTTTTATGTACCGCATTATCGCATTAATGTACATATATATCAATTATAATTCTCTCATCGAATTTAACGCACTGTACCGTATGTACCTTCAGAAGATCACCCATTGAATAATGTAGACACACAAATATAAATATGTATGCATATCCAACAGCATGGAATTTATAGATATTTTTCTGAGAACGCAGACTGCTGGAGGCATTTGGCATTGACCAAACAACAAAGCTCTCCTCCAAAATGGGGTTCAAGCTCGAACGATGAAGAGTGCAATGAACGAGTGCGGCATTGGCCAAAACCGAGGCTAGAGTTCGTTGCTCGCCCAGCGATCCAAAAATTTGGCATTCAAAGCGGAATAGAGCAACAACAACAAAAACAAGGAAGACTAACTTTGGAGGCCGAAGCTAAAGATATTGTTGCAGATCTGTCTTTCCTATGGTTACTTATTCGACTCGGCCGGCAAATGCAGAAAGATCTAACACAAAAACTAAGGGAATGATTTTTTGGCAAGCTTTAGGTCAAAATTGTAATGCCCTTGAAAGCAATATAAATTATACAGGCGGGCTCCGTTTTCAACCAACAGGGTTGGTCCTTTTTTAATTTCAGGTCCTCCCATTTCGCAATCTCCGCTAACTACAATTTAGTGTACTGTTCCCACAAAATCCCCTGATATGAATATTCTGAGGTTTCTTTACAATATTTCAGAGAACATTATTGAAGCACAAAAAAGGCACAAGCAAAAAATATCTCTGGTAATGGTGTCCATTACATTTTAATGCATCAATAACACAAATTTTTTATTTTGTTATATAAAATGCCATTTACGTTTTATTTCAGTGCGAAAAATTTGTCCGTTTTGAAAAAGAAACATTTAGCTTTTCATAACAATATCAAAATTTTTTTTCGAAAGTGAAAACCGGAGCTGCCTGATAATATATTTAAAAACGGAATGCAGTCAACGGAAAATGTCAGTGTGTGTGTGTTATTGTGTGCTTTGTTTTGTTGCTCACTTTGCTCTTCAATAAATGTTGACCCCCAAAAATGTATAAACAATACAAAAGTAACCAGCTTAGCCCTGGGCTAGGTCAGCAGCCGCAGACAACCACAACGGTCGGATGATCTCACATAGCGACCGCCAGGGAAACGATAACGCAATTATTTCGTTCACATAAAAGAAGACCCCCATGAGGCATAAAATAAAACAGGGAAATGGAATGATGCAAAATCAGAAAACAAGAATAGTAGATATGTTGAAATTCAGTAAGAAATAAAAAAGAATGCAAGAAAAAGCATAAGTCTACTGAAAATCGAGTGCAGAAAACAGTAGTTTAATAATATATTCAATATCGAACTAAAAATTAGACAAAATAAAAAATATGAATTTTTTTGGTAATTTTTTGTTGTTTTTGTATAATTTATTTTGACGGTGCAGTGCAGCTTTTTGAATGCTTAGTGGGTCCGCAACACGATCAATATAGGTGACCGGTACTATAGGTACTATATGTATGTACATATATGTAGTATGTGTACAGGAATATTAACTAAAAATGGAAATACATATGCATAAGGTTCACTCTAGTTGTACGTACATAGGCTAAGTAATTCTGCTAGTTAATAACACAAAATAATATTAATAGTCGTAATCGTATTTAATAGTAAAGCATAATTGTAGAGTTACAAAAAAACTTAAGAATTAAACAAAATATTTCAATAGGTAACAGAGGTAAATTTTAATCAGAGTTTAGGGGCTATGGTTCTCTAGGGTTCATGTCCCTGATACTATACCCCTGGCAGTTATTTTTTATCGATGCCAAATCAATCTTTAGGAACGTAGGACTCCAACGCTCTCTCAACGCCCCATTCGGAACATCTTTCTCTTTATACCCTTAACATTTATGGGGTAACAGAGAGAACGATTTGGTTTAGGCCAAAGATATAAAATGAAAACAAACGCGAGAAAACCGCGGAATATAGAAAAAAACGAAAGCTTAGGCAAGGCAACTAATAGAAAATTTGCAAAAAAAGGAAAGATTATTTATATATCTGTATACATTATGTATGTATGTATGTATGTATATATGTATATAAAATCAATGAAAGCCAAGCGAGAGAAAGTTGCACAAGAGAGAGATTCTCTCTGTCTCTCTTCTCGGAAAGAAAGTGCAACTCTCCCGTTTTTGCCTCTTGTTATTTAGAAATATTTTGTTTGTTTACTAATACTAATAATAAATGTTAATTTTATACATATATATCATAATATTCATGATTTTCTGCATTTAAATTTTTTTATATTATTTGTTGTGGTTTGTTATCTTTTTTTCTTTTAATAACATTTTGTGGTTGTATCCCTTTTTCTTTAGTCAAAAAAACTTAAATATTCTATCACAGCCATCTCACTTTTTTTCGAAAAAAAAAATGTTTGTTTCTCTACCTTATACATATTTTTGCTTAATTTTTGTGTAAGAATTAATATATCTTAACACTATGTTCATATTTTTTTGTTAATTTGCTTGATTTTCGTTTAAATCTATTTTTGAATGCACTTTTGTTGGTTTTCTTTCAAAATTTTTTTTTGTATGTTTGTTTGAGGCTTCATTCCATATTTTAAAAAATTCTAATTGCACTTTTTGTATTTTTTTTTGCTTGTGTGTATGTTGGTTTTTTCTCATTTTTTTAATTGTTAAATTGCTATTTTTAACATTGCAACATTGTTGCAGGTGTCCTTGAACATTTTTCTTTACATATAGTAAATCTTGTGATGATTTTTTTTTTTAAATTGGAGGAAAAAGTAGATTAAAACTAAACCAATCTGAACCAATATTTCTTTATTTTTATTTTTTGTAATTTACACAATTGAAACCATTCTTTGTTTTTTTGTGGGTTTTTTTTTAACGAAAACTGTTCTCTTTCGTTTAAATTTAGTGACTAGGAGAACGTCTTCTATCCATAAACATACATATGATTTACATCCTTGAGATGTATACAAATTTTGTTGCATTAAATAATTTTTGAATTATGAATTGAGTATTCAGAACAAAATTCAGTTTAGTTCAGGAAATAGGCGAGAGACTACAGGGAAATGTCAGTGTGTGGAAAATGGGTGCAAAGAAAGGCAAGCGGATAATCTACTGGGCATGCCCTGGAATGTGCCTGACCTTTGATTGATTGTTTGAAGTTTTTGATCGGAAGTTCATGTTGAATGTGGAGCTCTCTGCGTAACCAAAACGGAAACCAACTATTGTCTTATCTAAATGAATATATATTTACATATGCATGTGTGTATGTATGCATGATGCATGTGTGTATGTATGCATGATGCATGTGTGTATGTATAAGGAGATATACGGTAAAGCTAACAATTCTGTTGCTCTCTTTAAAAAAATAATTTGTATGTTTTTGTATTTTTTTTCTCTTTCTTTGCATATTGACTACAAATTCTGTGATTTTTGTTATATTCGTTTTTCATTTGTTGTCTCCATTTTTTCTTTGTTCTCTTTATATGTTTTCTTTGATTTATCTTCTAAAATTTTGTATGTTTCTTTGTACAATCCGCGAGATGCCGCTGCTCACGGCTGGCTCTCTCTCTCTCTGTGGCGCCACCATTTGCTCGCAATGAGTAATACTGGCATCTGGCTCGCTCTCACTAGATAATAGTTATAACCTAGAGATGTGTTTCTGTGTGTGTACACGGGTGTACCGCTTGAGTAAGTGTCCCTTACATAACCTGCTAACTCTTTGCCTGCTCCTCCACTCTCCGCTCCGCTCCTCTGCGTACTTGTCGTCTTCTTCCAGAGCGATTACTGATACTTTCATGTCTCCAGCGAGGTGACCACCAGATTGTGAAACACACTCGCCGACTCGCTCATCATGGCCGCCTGGCCGCACGAGTCACTGGCGCCGCTGGGAGACGTGGGCGTGCCCAGGCGCAGGGCATCCATTATCACTTCAAAGTCCTTCTGGTTCTGGTTCATGTCGAAGTCGACTAGCTCCAGATGGTGATGGTGGTGGTGGTCGACGGACAGCTTATTGCGCTTGCTGCTCGGACTGTCCATGGAGGCGCCAGCGCCCGATCCAATGCCCATTCCCATTCCCATGCCCATGCCCATACCCATGCCCATTCCTACGCCCATACCCATGCCCAGGCCGACGACGTCCAGGGGGCAGTCCTCGATGGCGGATATGAGGCGCTGCGGCGGTATGTAGAATTGGGATAGGGCTTCCCGCACCAGACGGTCGCTCTCGTCCTCGCTGATGCTGTTGCTCCTCATTCGCTTGCGGGAAGCGGACAGGGAGGCCTTCTCCAGTTGCTCCGCACCCTGGGTGATCTCCGGGTCAATGAGCAGCATGGGCGCATTGATGGCGCTCAGCTCGCGGTCGAGTATCTCCAGGTCGTTCACCAGATTGCTGCTGGACAGATTTCGCTTCCGGACCACCGCCGTGGCAGAATGCGCGGCAGCGGCGGCGACAGAGGCGGGCGTGGCCGGCTGCTGGCGCATGGGCTGGTTTTCGATGCAGCACATGGTGCGGCCCGTGGAAGAGCAGTCCCCGTATTGGGATTTGGCGTTGTTGTTGATGTTGCTGCTGTTGTTGTTGTTCGGCTTGGCATCGTCCATGTTTGGCTGGAAGAGATTCTCACGCGCCAATTCCGGACTTCGGCCGTCAGTTCTACACAGAAGAGAGAGAAAGTGAAGGGAAAGTTAGTCAAGAGTTAGGCTCAAACACACACAGAAAACATGGGGGGGGGGGGGGGAATGGCTGCAATGTTTCGGTTTCTGATTCAATCTCAATTGAAAGAAGGGAATACCCTTTTCCATTTTAAGGTCCCGAAAGTCTTCAGATATGAATCTGAACTATCGTAGTTCTTATCGATTGTTAAATAATTTCTCGAGCCTCGAGCATCGCATTTCCCGTGCATATGTATGTATATATTTCTGCAAAAGTCGATAGCCCATCAATCGTTTATCGAGTACATACTTCCTTTAATCAATCAACGTCCCTGTCCCTTCTTCCCATAAAAATTGTCTCCCCCTTTAACATGGATATTCTTTCAGCACACCCTCCCCTCCCAGCAAGCCTGAAGCCTGACATCAGCTCCGTTTATTTGATTCTTTGGCAAGGACTAAGGGATAATGGGGCCATGGGACCATGGTTGCAAGCGAAGTTTGGGGTCTCTGCTTTTAATTAACTGGGCCAACTGTGTGTGGCACTGCCGTCCGTGGCTTTGGTGACCAGCAGCGAAGTAAATTTCAGTTAATTTCTCTTTTAATAAAAGCCAACAACAACAAATGTCGCTTGGTAGATTCCACGCCTCCACCCATCCATATACATATAGAGTCGGGAGGTGGAAAAACTCAAAGTAACAGAGCAAAGAAAATGCAACTTCGGCACTTCGACGTTGTTGATACTCTCTTGCTGGCCAATGGATTCATTATATGACAGTATATATCATATCGACTTAATTGAATTTGATCCAAGAAGACCAAAACATCTACCCCTCTAGGGCTCATTCATGCAATGATGCGAATCCTCGGTACACGTTTCCCATAGGTGAACGGACACATTAATTTAGAATGAAACGAGTGGTTCGGAATGCGTCCCCGTTTTCTACGTAGAAAATAGGAAATAATACTCTCCTCTTGGTGTAGGCCCTACACTGTAGGGCCACACAAAATAATATTGTTCAAATAAGGTGGAAGAAAAAGTCGCGCTGATAGCTGGCAGGGTGGTGGGTGCTGCCAGGGTGGCAGGTGGGTATGGTATGGACGAGGCGAGGGGGTCAGGTGGTGGGGTGAGCACACATTAAAATGCGCACCAGAGCATGTCAATTTTGACTATTAAAGCGAAGCAGCAGAAACAGCAGTAGCAACAACAGTTACAACACAAGCAATAACTGACAGAAATAATGTGGCAGCAGAGAGCGGAAAGCAGAGTGGAGCGGGAGCGGTGGGGTATGCCTTGGGTACGCTTCAAAGGTGGGCTGAAGGAAAGTGGAAGCGAAGGCAAGGCAGGCGGCATACATACATACATACATAGGTGTGTAGCGAAACAACAACTAAAACAAAATACACTAAAAAGCGAAAGTATAAAGGAATCTGTGCATCAACAAAACGAAACAGAGGAAGAAGCAAAACCAAAAGCAACAGTGATATACGAAAAAAAAATTGCTGGGCTTATAGAAACCAAAAAAAAAACCGAGAAAGCGTACAACAGAATGCGTGTCCAGACGGGGGAAGGTGGCATAAGAAGACGAAGAAGACAGCTAGTGGTAAAAGAAGATACAACAGATAGGAAAGAGGAGCCAGTGGTGGTAGTCATAGATAAAGGGGCATTGAAGAGGGAGGCATTCCCATAATCGAATTGCACATTTTCTCCAGCCACTTTCAATGCGTTACACAAAGAGAGCGGAGGGAAAGAGAGTGGCGACTACTCTCTGGCAATGCCAAAGACAGTGTAAGAGAGGTGGCCCAGTGAAAAAAGTATGTTGGTTTCATTGTTGCTATTGTTGCGTTTAATGCTTCTTGTTGTTGATGGACGGCCAAACGAAAATGGGAACAACCGAAGCGGCAGCAAGAGCAACAATTCGAAGTCAAAGAATCACCTACAGACCGCGCCCAATGACAAGGTGCATAATCGTCCTGCATGATGAGTTCTTCCAACTCACCATCGGATTCGATTCTAGGCACAACTCAGGTGAGAAGAATATTTGCATACTTTTTTGCATTAACCAGACCCTGAACTAGTCTAGTAAAAGAGATTCAGTTTAATAGTTAGATTTCATCCCCATATCCAAATATAAGAAAACGAATTACAGTGACAATACAGCAGTTTTCGGAATATCGTTCTTCTGTGCTATGCCGAACTGTGCGGAAGCCATCGGATCCAATGATATTTAATTTATACTCATCCGAGAATACTCTGAATCGCTTAAATTTGATTTTTTCTTTGACCAATTTAAGGTATTTTTTTGTTATTTGGAAATTTTGAAGGTACTTTTTGGTAGGTTTCCTTGCCTTTAAAGCCTCCTCCTTTGGCCGACGTTAAATAGTTCGAGCCAAAATATAATTTTCACAACGTTGTAGCGTCTGTGATCTTATCTCAACATAATTTTAAAACCAATCCTAGGATAGTTTTTAAAATATAACGCTCTTTCCTTACCACTTTGCCAAAGCTGGTACTTCAAAATATTAATTAATTGCTAATTTAAAAAAAAAGTTGCAATTATATTTATTTTTTATTAGCTAATAGAAATTAAATTAACTTATTGGATAAAATTTAGTTTTGGTTATTAAAAGTTGTTTTAAAATGTTTTAGCTACAAGAAAAAATAAAAATTAGACGAATCGACTAACATTTGCGAAAACCAGCGACTAGAGAAGTCACAAATGCATGAAATTTCAAGGTGCGGCTTTTTTTTGTCGCTGGGTGTACGTGTGGTGAGTAAAATAAAATTAGGGAGAGGTAATAGCGAGTAAATCTAGCTTCTAGATCTAGTAAAATCAACTTCATTATCTTCGAAACAGCC
This sequence comes from Drosophila subsilvestris, assembly GCA_035043285.1. Lineage (NCBI taxonomy): Eukaryota > Metazoa > Arthropoda > Insecta > Diptera > Drosophilidae > Drosophila > Drosophila subsilvestris. The sequence continues at coordinate 552,465 of JAWNNB010002181.1, read as the reverse complement.
GTTAGCCTTCAGCAGAGCAAACTTTGTGTTCTCATCGCACAATTCTACGAACTGCCCCACAAACACATTCCCCACTTTTGTGGTTTTTATGAGACTATAATAGAAGAGATCATCCTGAATGAGTCAGATGTGAGGAATACACCAAACCCACAGCCCACAAGTGATGTATAATCTCCAAAGACGCCAACCACATTGTAGATCGTGACGTAATAAGCCATCGGCATGGGCATGATGCAATTATATAAGGTGGATTCGTCGGCTGCCGAATCGTTCGGTTTAGGGATCCTTAATGTTCAGTGCATGCTCGCTTATTGATGAGAAACGTTTTGTGCGGACAAATTTTTTCGGAAACCTTAACCCTCGTGCACAAAAAAATGACATTGCTGGAAATAATATACTTAAACATTATCAAAGAACATTTAAACATAAAAAAAAATGTTAATGCCTTACGAAAATGTTAATATTAATTTATATATAAAAACGTTTTATTTTAAGATTTGATTCTATTTAAGAATTAAGAGCCTTAAAAAAATATCTATCCAAAAACAACGTTAAATTTCAAGTTTAAAATTATTAAAAAATAAATTATACAAAATTATACTTTTGCCGACGAGACCACTTTATATAATTGCATCATGGGCATGTGTCTGTTTGTGGGGCCGAGATGGCAGTTCAGAAACCAATCGGCTACATTTTTCGACTCTCTTTGACATTGGGAGAGGCTGACAGACACAGACGTAGCTCAGCCCAGCATGCATGTTCGTCTGCCTGTGTATGTGCATGTTCATGTGGGTATGGGGGGCGTGCGACCGATAAGCAGGCGACAATGGCCAATCCTTAGGTGGAGTGGTAGTGTGGGGGGATGGGATGGGATTGGGGATAGCTAGAGACAACACTTTTCATTATTGTTCCTTCGCGCGGTTCGCCGTCGTCTATCTGTCCCCCGTCTGTCAGTATTATCTGTGTTTTCGTTTTGTGCACGTTTTCGATGGTTGACTCTCTCTCTCTCTCCTCCTCCTCTTCAGCTTTCAGCACCCTTGGTCAACCTTTTGTGTGTTATGTTTGTTTTTGCTCCCCCATCCTATTTTTTATTTAAGGGGTTTTCAGTTCAAGGCTCTTTAACCGTTTCCCCCTCTCTGCCCTACCTTTGTTTGGGCTTTGATTAATCGAATCGAATTTTTGGAATTTTTGCTAGAAAAAGGCAGGACGCGAGGGAAGGCAAGCAAAGCAAAGCAAAGCAAAGCTTGTAAGCGAGGCTTTCTATTCAGAAATTACATGCATACATAAATATGTACATACATACATATGTATGTACATTTTGTGGTGAGTCGAGAGATCAGAGGGGAGGAGGAGTGCGCTTAGAGAGGTAGTGTTAGTGAGAGTTTGGTACTGCCATTGAGGTTCGGGAGGAATGGGAGTGAGTTTTCAGGAAGTACCCTACCCCCCACGAGGCCAGTGGGGTGGCTAGGAAGCAGCAGCACTGAGAATGAGAGTCGGGAAAAGCAAGACGAAATGCTGTCGTCCAACGACAAGTGTACAAAAGCAAAGAAAAGAGAAGCACAAGCACAAAAGGTAATGGGGAAAAGGAAGGGATGTGGGGAAGGAGAATGCGGGTAGGGATGGCAGGCAGACCAGACCAGACAGTGGCTTGCACGCAGCAACGTTCTGTTCTGGTGCTCTTCTGTTCGGTGCGGTGCGGTGCGAGGGTAAATCGCGAATGTAGGACGCTGTTGGGGGTCATTGCGCGAGTGAGCGAGCGACGCACGCTTTCACTGTATGCGAAAAAAGGGGGAAGGTAGGAAGGAAGGAAGGGAGGGAATGGGAATTCCAATTTGGGCGAAAGAGAGCTAAAATGAGGATTTCAGCCACAGAGGAGAGGCGAGTGCCGGTGGGCTGGCTTCGTGTCAAAGGCAACTTCATTTCGAAGTTTTTCAAAGTGTCTAGCGTTTCGCTTCGTTTACATTCGCTTCGTTTGCAATATGTGTTACGGAGATGGATTCACTTCAAAATAAGAAAAACCTTGTCGACAGGCCATTCGCTTGCCCGCAACCACCCCTGCCCCTCTATCTTATCACCCACATCTTTAAATCTTTTCACAGCAGATTATGACTTAATCATCATCATCTGCATCTCATCCGTGTACTTATGTATGTACATATGTATGTTTATATGGATTTACGCTATTTCGATAGAGAGGTAATCGAGTGAGAGTGAAAAGTGCGTATCCCCTGGCTAGGGGGAAGCCAAGCCCAGCCCAGCCGACATTTCATTGCGACACCACGCAACAACCCTTACCAGATGGGAATACAACAGTGGGGAATAATACACCCAAAGAGAATAAAAGCCAATAATAGTTATCTAATCGCAACGAATCTTGGTGGATTAAGTAGATACCTATTTAGGTAGCTATGCTACTGGCAAGTACCTGTAGTATACATACATATGTATGTATGTATCCTCCTCAACGAAACAGCTGTTCATAAAGAATAACATGATCTATTTTGGACACAGTAAGCACTTCACGATTACCGATTACAACAACAACAATAACAAATCAAAACCGGTTCTCAGTCTCAGCTTCCTCCTCGCTATTTTTATCTCTATTCCACCCCAGTCACAGACGGTTGTATCATCGAACTGTTCTAAATATTTCACTCAATGCAGTTGCGTAGCAAAGCGACAGATAAGGTTTCTCCTTCCTTCAAGTGTGTGCGCTGGTGTGGTGTGAGAGAGAGAGGTGGGGGAGGGGGGTTGGGAGGAGGAGAATGGGGGTTTTGGAGAATTTGATTGTTTTGTGGTGCAATTCGCGTTACCGAATAGATGAGATGAACAGCAACAGCAATCACTTCTTTGCATCGCCTGGCGATGACAGAGTTAGACAACAGGAGAGACAACACACAGCCGCAGCGACAGAAAAGATAACACACAAAACAGAAACAGAAACCGAAAAAAAAGAAAAAGCAGCACGAACAACAACAAAAACTATAAAAACGTCATCGCAGTCGCGAAATTATTACGACGACGCTGCAAAATGGGGCGGCCTGAGTGGGTTACACAAAAAGCTGTCGTCTATGGGTGAGTGGAGTGCCAGTGTTAGTGCCAGTGCCAGTGTGTGAGTGCCAAAGAGCATAGAGCACAAAAGAGTGGAAGAAGTGGGAGAGGGAGTGGAAGTGGAAGGGGGAGAGGAAGAGATAGAGCTTGAACTAGGTGGTGAGCGGCTCTGGACAGTTGTGTTGTGCGGTGAATGAGATGGGGTGGGTGGTGATGGATAAAGCAGTGCAGAGCACAGCTAAAGATTGGAGGAAATTCGGTAAGCAATTGAATAAGAGAGTCTCGCTGCTGCTGATGTTGTTTCTTAGCGTTATTTGAAGCGATTTAGCCTTGAGAATCGGGTTTTCGCAAGGTATTAGGACTCTACACTATACTCTATAAAGCCGAGCCATAGGAGGCATTCACTAAGGGCTATGCTGGACGAATAGTCCGTTTACCTATTAGTCAGTCCACTTTTATTTTAGAGAAAAAGGAGTTGGGACTGTTCTTCACCCGAGCGAAAATGAGATGTTTCTATCTAATAAATATGTACATACATATGTACATATGTATATCCAAAGATATTGACAAATCAAAATAACAAAAAAAAACATTTCGATTACTCGATCATCCTACGGCATCAACAACAACTCCAACTCTTTTTTACCGTCAAAGTCAATCAATTAACATGCGATTCGATCCATTCCACGCTTTTCAACTTCTGGCTCTCCACTTCCGATTTCTCCACTTTATGTCATTAATTTATCGATTGCTGGATGAAATTCATCTACAAGGTATTAAACACATCAGCCTGAATATGAATTTTCCCAGGGGGGTGGAGTGAAAAAAAATGTCAAAAACAAAGAAAAACGAGAGAAACAAGACAACAAGAAAAACACTACATAAGAGTCAGAGTCTTTCGATTATAAAGTACCAACTACTCCAAGTCGGTAAATTACACACATTTGTATGTACATATGCATGTATTTTATAACAATTAAGTATCGAAATTTGATCCTACTCAGCCACATATACGATTTCTCACAGTTTCAGGATTCACGAGATCCACGAATTTATAAATACATAAAAAAGAGACAGAAATACAGCCCTCATTTTAGGGGGCAGGCAGATGATGGAGGACATTATGTTACAATATAGGGGCATTATGTATTAAATTCTGGACGTCACAGGCAATACATATGAACATACATATGTACATACATATCCTTCTTGTACTCGACAGGAGTCCAGGGTATACAAAATAAACGGAAACCCAACGCACGAACACCGCACCGTAGCGACGCTGTCTGAGAAAAAGCGCGCGCTGCTTGTGGCAGTGTCAGTGGCAGAGGCAGAGAGAAAGGGAGAGGCACAGACAGTCGTGACAAGCAAGGCATTGTCCAAAAGGAAAGGCGGGGTGGCATTAACTTTGCAAAAGCAAAAACAAAACCGAGCTTAAAGCGTGTGTAACGGCATTTTGTTGTTTGTTTTCTCTGTCGTTTGGCGGCGCGCGAACGAGAAAAGAAAGCCAAAGGTGGCCACTGCCACTGTTTCTGCTGCTAGATAATGTACATATGTATGTATGTACATACATACAAACGTACACACATACATACATAAGTATAAATATGAGAGATAGAGAGGGGCGGACAGGAACAGCAGGTGTTGTGTGCAAGCAGTTTTGTGGCGGCGAAGGGGCGGTCAGGGGGTGTTAAGAGCCACTAGTGCGCAAATTTTCCACCGCCGTTTAAGTGCGGGAGCAAGAGCAGAATCAGCAGAATATGAGGGCAAAGTCGAATAAGGGGGGAGTAATGAGGGAAGAGTATGGAAAAGAATAAAGGGAAGGAAAATAAGCCGAATAGCAGCAATAAAAAAAGTCAAAAGAATTTAAGGTGAAGCTGCAGCCAAAGGATATGCTAAAGAAAGCAGCACGGACTAAGGAATAGAAAACGACGAATATGAAGACGAAAAAAGAATTCGTGGAAGAAGAAACTTGAGCTGAATCCCAATAGGAAGTTAAAAGTACGCAGCAGCAGCAGCAAATCAGTGAATGAAAGTTAACGGTATGGACTAACAGCAACTCTCCACCTCATCCAAGCACACATACAAAACGAAACGAAACGATTCTACATAAAAAATTTCAAAAAGCTGCGCTGCTGCTTTTTCTGTTTATACTCTGGCAGCAGAGCGCCAACAACTGCGAGTGGGCCAAAATGTTTTAGCAGCTGCAGCGCAGAGACGCAGAGAGAATCAGCAGAGACCGACGGCGGACGTGCACAAAAGACAAGACAAAAATATAATGATACACAGGCAGGCACACTTATGCTCAATTCGTGTTTGCCTGTGTGTTCCTGTGCGAGTTTTTTTCCTTTTATACATACATACGTACATATTTGTATCTCTTTTATTAAATACGCTTAACAAGAAATTAACTATTAACTAAAGACCACACTAAGCAAAGAATAGGAAGGTTTCGAATCCTTTCAGACGGGCGTGTGTGTGTTTGGATGTGTGAAGGTTCAGTGCTGCTGCCAGTGCTGCGATTTGGCTAAGAGAGCGCCGCCGCTGCCTGGTGTCTGTTGTCTGTTGAGCTGCTATTATTGTGGTTGCTTTTTGTTGCAAGTGGAACGTGATTCCGATTACTTCAACGAGCGCTACGCTTCTTTAGCGCGCGCACACTCATACAGAAAGATAGGCACATTCAAAGTAAAAAAAAATAGCATCCATGTGATATACATACATATGTATGTATGTATGTACATATGCATATGTTGTGTAGTTGCTAGAGATGGACCGCGGACCAGGCTTTCGAGGCACAAAACGGAACTAATAATCACAAGTAGAGGTGGGCATGGACCGTGTTTTCTTCGTGTCACGTCGTGACACGATGGGCGCCCGCGTGTGCGTGTTGAAAAATTATATATTGTCCATGGGCGTGCGTGTTCGTTCAGAGCAAAATCGGCACGAAAAAACACGACGAGCAAAAAAAACTAAATTGTTGTTGTGTTTTTGTGATTTTTGAGTGAGTGTTTAGAACTAGTTTAGTGTGCACATGAACATGAAATCGCAAAAGCGGCATAGCCATTCCAGCCAGCTCGGCTAGAAGCGTGAGGGTGTTTTCTATTTCGGGACAAATATTAAATGAACGCTGGTACACGCTTATTAAGCTCTAACCTTGATAAACTGTTATTTTCATATAAAAATATGTAAATAAGAAACTATATGTAGGTAAAATCAATGTTAATAAAGGTATACAAAAAAATGTATAATATTTCGTGTTTGACCGTGTTCCGAAAATTTTTAGCCGTGCGTGCTAGTGCGTGTTGGACATTTTCATTTTCGTGCCGTGTTGGGTCGTGTCGGAAAATTGCAGTCCATGCCCATCTCTAATCACAAGCTCAACAGACGACGCCTGACGCCTGGTGATTCATCATACGCGAGTATCGTTTGTCATAAATTTATGTACACACAGACAAGTTCTATGTGAACTCTGCAAAAAAATTATTACTCAACATTTGCGGGCCGATTCCTGATTCCTGATATGTACATATGTATGTAGATCCGATACGGCAGCAGTCAAAAAGCGACAGCGCAGCAGTAGCACACTTTCCAATGCCCACTAGACAAGGCTATAGGGATATACATACATACGAAATCATTTGTGTGGACTCTGTCTGAAGTTATATGGCAATAAGGAGCAGCCCATCTCTAATAGTATCTGAAAATCTGCTAACGACATTCATATGTACATACATACATGTACACACATACATATGTAAATATGTATGCATGATGCATTTCGTTTGCATTTTGTTCCTGTCCTTTCTTGATTCTTGGTCACAGTATCTACTACTTATTATACGATTGGCCCTGTTTCAGATCGTAGCATGCATACATACATATGTACATATGTATGAAACACAGAACATGAATACCAAGCATTTCAAGAAAAGCACAACTTTTTTCAATTTTTGAGGTTTGCTTTTTGTTTTATTTTTTTCGGTTGCCCGTTTGTGGTTTTTGTTTGGTTTTATTTAGTTGATGGTCTTTTTGGTTTTTTCCGTGTGATTACGAGCTTGGTTTTTGCATGAATTTTTTGCTTTGTCCGATTTTGTGTGTCTTCACTTTGCTTTTACTTTGGTGTGTCTTTGCTCTCCTTCTTTTGTAGTTTGTAGTTTGTCTTTTTTCGCTTTTGCTTTTTCTGTAACATTTAAGTAGTTTTTGTTTTCCATTAGTATTTTATACATACATACATACGTATGAACGTACAATTGCGTTTGTGTTTGCTCTTCTCTTTCTTAATTGGTTTGTCTTTGCTTTTTTTTTGTGTCATACCCATGTCTTACCCATTGCTTTGGCGTGTCTCTGCTTTGACTTTTCTTTGATTTTCATCATTCTTGTTTATATGTATATTGCAATGTCTAATGTGGCTTCAGCTTCGTCTTTGTCTTGCTTATGCTTGGCTTTGCCCTGCCTTTGCTTTTATATTTTTCTTTTGCTTTGCCTGTACTTCTTTGCTCGAATTGCCTTTGGCTGACGGCCTGAGCTTGGCCTCAATGTTTTCTCGCTATGAAAATATGCCGCCGTCGCTGCCGTTGTCGCTACCACCACCGTTGCATGTGTGTCTGTGCCTGTGCCTGTAATGTTTTTTTTTGTGTGTTTCTGTATTCGTTTGTGTTTGTCCGATTGTTTGTCCGATGTTGCTGCAACTTTGCAATACTCGACTAAGGTGAATGGGAGACGGAAAAGCAATGGAAGTGGAATGGAATGGGATGGGTGAAAGAGAAGAGGAAGAAGGCTGGTGGCAGAATAACACAAGTCCTTGTGGAAGCCATATACTACACTGTGGTAAATCGGGTTTGGTTTACTGCCCAAGCCGTTTACGGTTTCAAAGCGGCTAAGAAGTTGCATCATCCGACATCCCACTGTTTGCGGGAGCAATAGTAATCCCAACAGGAGTATTTCATGAATAAATATTACGTTGTGGAAACCTTGCGTTGTACATAACGATTTGAGACAGAGATGAAACTAGTCCAAGCATCGTTGGGAAACCCGTACATTTATTTACATATGTATGTCTATGTATTGCAACGAAACAACCATGTTGAAATAGTCTTGCAAAATGCCCAATCAATAAGTTCAAGAAGTGCCACTTGCCGTCATTATTCAACACTTAAAACTTCGGAAATGGACCACTGGAAGACCTTCGTAATAATACTGCAAAAGAATTTTGGCTGAAGTGTCCCAGCGACATTTAGTTAAACAACCCTTTAAAACAATTTCTAATTCAACATGTGCTGTGTTATATTACATCCATCGATTGCATCATCATCTCACAGATGTAACACGGCTCACGAAACTAATGCTGGTGGGAAGTAGGACTTGATCACACAGCAGCAATAATCAGATTAGAGAAATGTCAGTTGAACCATTCATCGTTTTGAAGCAGAGTCCTGGTCCTACCTCCAACTAAGTGGCAGTTCGAAATCATCTCACTTTCTATATTTGTCGGTTTAAATGCTACCTGTCCATTTCTCTATGATTAGACACTGCTGAAAAGGGCAGTTTCCACCTCCTGCACCCACAGGAACCCCCATCAGACACACGTGCAGACACACACAAGCAAATGGCAAAATAATATCTCCCCAAGTTGAAAGTTCATCATGAACCTTACACCTAAATGTACGCCACCTACTTTTATGTGTACATGTCTGCTGGCGTGTGTATATGATATGCTACTTGACACTAACCTGGGAAGATTCTGCAGGTGACGCAGCTGCTTCTCGCGTCGCAGCTCGTCATTGAGGCGACAGTAGGTGTTGTTGATGCAGACGCTGCGCCGCAGATTCGTCTCCGAGTCCTTAATGCGCTCCATTTTGTGGGCGCAGAGCTGCAGGATCCGCTTGCGCTCCTCGCGCTGCCGTAGCTTCGGCGAGATCATCGGCACGCGCGATCGATGATGGTGATGGCCCATCGGGGGGGAGCAGCGTGGCGGGCCGAACATGTCCGAGTCATCGTCGCTGCCACTGCCGCTGCCACCGTTCGCTGCGACGTTTGTATTGGTTGGCAAGGTCATTGTGCGTTTTTATTGCTCTCGCTATATGTGTTTATGAGTGTGTTGAGCGTGCGGAGTCGCTCTTTCTCTGCTGAAGACTTTTGATTATGTTTTGGTTTATCGCCTGCTTTGCTTCTGCTTCTACTGCTGCTGCTGCTGCTGCTGCTGCTGCTGTTGCAAGCGACTTTAAACTGCAACAAATATGCTGACAAGGCAAGCCACAAATTTTTCAAAGGCGTTTTTGGTTTTCTTTTTGCTTTTGTTTGTTTGTATTTAGGAGGAAGCAACTTTTTGCAACACGCAAATGAGCTAAGCTCTTCTGATGCTCTGCTGCTGCTGCTGCTTCTTCAGTCTGACTGGTGGGGAGCTAGAGGCGCCGTTGCTTACGAGTGTTTTTCTTTGTTGTATTTTTCTTGAGATTTCACTTAGCTGTTTGTTACCGTTAGGTTAGCGTTCTGCTGCTGCTGCTTTTTCTGTTATTGCTATTGGTTATTTGATTTGCAGAAATTCAAAATAATCCAGGACTTTTGAATTTCTATTTGTTTTTTGGCACAAAAAACAGTCATTCAAAACGGTGAAAAAAAAAATAACAAAAACATTACAGTGTCTCTTTCGCTTGTCTGTCGCCTTATTATTGAAACTGTTCTTGATTTGGCGGCGAACACTTCAGCACACTCGAAAGGGTTGCGATTTAGGAAAACTCCGACATTAGTTCTGTTTGCTTCTGTTGTTTGTTGTGGTCGCGGCCCCGAGTTTCCCCACTGCCGATATTGGATAGTTTTTAGTGGGATATATCAACGAAAATTTCTGAATTCAGAAAAAAATTCGACAAGGCTTGTGTTGTTCACACGTCCGCGGCGAAAACATTTGTGAGACCATTTTTCCGGGCTACAATATGCCCAGTTCTTGCATGTTTCCGACTCAATGTTGCTCTAAAACCGGTTGGGGTATTAAAATGTTTGCCACTTCTGCTTGAATGTTGCTGTGCAACGTCTGTATGGTATGTACAAAAAGGTATGTACAACCAGGTAAAGCCCCCAGTGCCATACAACTGCCATGCTGCGAAACTCTACCTTCTTCTGCTTACATACCCTGTGGACTTTTTCTAGCAACATTTTTGTCAGAGAAAAAGAGAGCAGAAAAGAGAAAACGATGCTCTCTCGTTCGCTCGGTTCGGTTCGCGGCTGTAGAAACGGAAGTAGCGGCAGCAGCTCTCAGGCTTAAAGAGCGCATTTTGAAAGAGAGCGAGCGCTCTCAACAACTTCGTGGGCACAACATAAAGAGAACAACACAACTTGACATGGCGTACGTGCCAGAGCGGCTTCTCCCGAACTTATGTATGCATGCGACCGTGTATGTTCATTTGTGTGATATGCAAGTGGCGCAAACAATTTTGGCACCGCATGGCTCTGTCTGTGTTCGTGTGTCCATTTGTAACGGAAGCAAATCGCAAGCACACGCGAGCCTTTGGCCATCAAGGCAACTGACTTGGTGGGCCAGTGGGTGGCGGAGAAGGTTAGATAGTAGATGGGTGGACAAGGCTTCGACCCGCGCTATCCCCCAGAGTCTGTTTTATTCGACTTCGCTGCTCTGTCATCTTTCGACATCTTTCGTCTCTATTACATACATACATATGTACACTTCTTCGACGGAGCCTTTGTTTTTCTCTGCAAACTCCCCCTTTCCCTCTGTATCTTTTTCTTTGTCATTATTAGACACAGTCGCTTCTTCCCTCTTACTCCTGCCACCATAATATCTACTTCTCCACCATTACTCCCTTCTTTGACTCTTGCTCTACGCCACTACCGCATGCCTCTGTCCTGACACTTCTTCCACACTATAAGCATCATCCTCACCTTCTCTCTGTATGCTCTGTTGCTGGTTTATTCTCCCTCTTCCGTCTCGCTCTTTGTGTTTGTTTTTCGTTTTATTATTACATACATACAAATTTATCTACATATGTAAAAAGTGAGTGGCCTCAGGCCCACCGTTCATTGTTGTGGAGGAGACGACACACTTTTCTCTATAGTCTAGATCAACGTTTTATTGTTGCGGCCATGTACATACATACATATGTAATTAGCCAACGCGGGATATCTGGTTAATAGTTTCACTTTGAATTTAGGCTAAAGAGATATATAGAACACACACAGGCATACATATGCATAGAGTAGGACAGGTAGTGTGAGAGCGAGTGGGAGGTAAAGAGCAATTGTCTGATTGCGAAAACAGAAAGAATGAACAAATCAAAACAAAACCAAAATCAGTATCAGTATAGCAAAGCCTCAAAGCAACCATACACCCCTATCCAACCCCCTCGGCTTACACATTGACAATATACAGTTTTAGAATGTTTCCCCAACAACAATTCTGAGGTCAGTTTTGGCAGCCATGAGAGTGGTGTGAGTCAAGTGCGCCAGTGTTCGTGTTTGTGTGTGCTCTCACACAAAGAGACAATGCAAATTTGCACTCAAACAAAGAGACAACCAAAGATGAGTAAGAGCGAACGAGAAAGAGAGTTCATGAGTGTGTTCGTTTTGAGTGGGGTGGTGTGTTGGCAAGATCGTACTACGATTATTAAGGCGGAGAAGAATGATTTGTACTGTTATTTATGGGTCGGCACACTCATCAACAAAATGGTGGTTCCAAATCATGTTGTTTATCAGAAATTCAAATTCCCCAGAAAAAGGGGAAGCACCATAACATTCCCACTCTCAAACTCCTCTCTCTGTCTTATCTCTCTCCCTCGCTCGCTTTGTCTTTTGCATTTCTTGCAATACAAGATCACTTCAAATTACGTAATTAAGCAACAATCAAACAACCAATTAAATATTTATTGCTTCCAATTTTCTTTCCGATAACAAAAAAAAAGTAACACGAAATGAAGCAAACAAACAAAAACAAATACAATCCCAAGCCACACACACACACACACTATTATACATTGAGGCACGCGGCTACTACCTGCGGGCGACAGCGTTGACGTGAACACCACTACAAAAACCTTAATGTCAATAAAAATGCTTTTTCGTATTAGTTTTTCTATTTTAAGCTAGGATCTTTGCGGACTGTCCCAGTCATCGGCTCATGCAATCAGATCTTGAGGAACATACATACATAAGTCGTCAAGTTTGACTCGACTGCAACCTAGCTGTGCAAATGTGTATGTACATGTAATCCGCAATATGCCCCACAATATTAGAATTAGAACACCTGTTATTTTGTATATTCTTAAATGCTAATATACATTATATATGTCATAATTGATCTCACAATCGAAAAATGTTCCATTAGGGTATTCAAGGTGCGACGTGCAAGCTTTATAGTTCTTTGCAATCGCTAAGAAGTCGAGATATGGACACATGATTTCAAATGTGATGCGCAAAAATAAGCTTAAAAGTGTTAAAGTAAACTAAGTGCAAGAATTAACATTGATGAATAACTGGCGGTCTGTGTTCCTCTCATGACGAGTAAAAAAGTTAAGAGAGATCGCGGAGATCCCTCATTAAACAAGAAATCGATTCCTCCCTGCGGCTCACTTGACCGGCTCCGTTACTATTTGGACGCTTATCTAAATATAATCATATGTATGTTAAATATGTTAGTTATATGTACATATATACATAGGTTACATAAATTGTAATATTGCATATACATATGTATGTACATGCGGCAAGGCCGCGGCTCACAACGTATCCGCTCGTTGCTGTTGTTTTTATATTTTTGTCACATCATTGGTAAGCAGGGTTGAGTGAAAATTAAACTGTTGCAGCGGCAGGAATGGCTGTGATGTTTTATTTGCTTCGGTTTTTTGCCTCTACCAACTCTCACTCACTCTAGCGCTCTTTCTGTCTCTCTTTTTCTCTTTCTGTAAGGTTGTCGCAATTTTTTTGGCTATGAGCGCGTGCTCTCTTTGTGGGTGACAACGGTCTTGCATTGGCAGCAAAGCGAGCGCTTGGGGAGTACAGTGGGATTTTTGCGATAAAACATGGTTTTAATTGGGATACATTATAACATGTTGCTTGTGAAAACGTTCATATGTATGTACACATGTGCATACATACATATATTTACATATGTGCCTTTTGAAATACACTTGTAGCAGTGTTATATCACACGAGTCTCGAAACAAAATTTTGTTGCTCTAGCTTTTATAGTCCTTGAGATCTAGGCGCCCATCAAGCCAGACGGACAGACATAGTTATATCGACTCGGCTATTGATGCTGATCAAGAATATACTATATACTTTATGGGGTCGGAAACGTTTCCTTCTCTGCGCTACACACATCCACTTTTACCCCCTTACCAAAAGAGTTTGGTTTGACCCATGATGATATTACATAAAGTGGTCTCGTCGGCAAAAGTGGCACAGTGGCTACCAAAAAACTATATGAAATATTTAAATAATGAAGAAAAATAAAATTTATTTAATGCATCATTATATAAAGGACAGGCTTTAAAGCCTAGTACTCAGATCCAAAAACTGTTTGCTGGCAAACACATGTCATATAATTCGCTAGCGGCCATGTGGTGTGACCAGAGGTGTGCACTGCATTCCGTATAATATAATGCTGCACTAATTCCAGTCTTTTGTTTTCATTATTTAAATATTTCATTTGTTTTTTTGATCTCATATTGCAATGTTCGCTTTGAGTTTGCTGGCAACTTACATATATCAAATTGATATAACTTTACAGGGGGTAGAAAAATACCAGCAATACAAGCAAATACCTTCGGATACTCTTCTAGTATATACCGCCAATTTTTTTGTTGAACTGAGTACTGCCTTCCGTACAGAGCCTAGAAAACAGTTTTCTACCGAAAAAATCGAAAAAATCGGTTTCATACGAATATAAACACTGATTCTGTTCGCGAGGTGTTTTTTCGGATCTGAGTACTACGCTTAAGACTTGACTGTCCCTAATGTGTGTCAGATTTGATTCAGTTCTGTTTATTGAGCTCGGCTTTATTCCACTGTGCTTCATGTGAATGAACGTATTAAAAGTCAGAGCGTCACCTGCTTTTTCTGGCTTGGCCGCATAAACGAAAATCAATGACTCCAATGCGCTCGGCCCGGCTCTCGTCTCCCTCGTTGGCCTGCTGTGCCAACTCCGACTTCTTTTTCTCCCTGCATTTCTGCTGCTACGATGGGCCGTCCTCTGCAGCCCACTGGCAGCCCACTGGCAGCCGTTCTTCTGCTACAGCGGCCGGCCTTGTTGCGTTCCAAGTAGACCCCAAAAGCAGTGCTTCTCGTCGTATAGGCAAGTGATAAATGCTTAGCGTCGTCAGCCTGCGCATGTATATACGTATGTATGTATCTCTTTACTTATGTATGTACATATTTCCACAGCATAGATACATATCCATACATACATAGATTTGTATGTGTCTGTGGATTTGGCTGTATTAAGAAATTACCTTTGTGTGTTGGAGCATTCATTGTTAGATTCGACTCTATTTTAAGTTGATTTCGGTTTGTTTTTTTGACTTGGTATTGGTTTTGATATTGCTTATGCACTCGCGACTCACTTAGGCAGTGGCGTCAGTAGCGCTGCTTTGGGTTTCTTCGTTTTCTCTTCATTTGTCGTTGCCATTTTTACAATCGTTTTTTGTTTTGTTTTGCTTCTGCCTCTGACTGGTCTCTTCTTGGTGTTGCTTTGGCTGTTGTCAAGGGCATCGACCAAGAGGTGGTTGATTGTTGGTGTATATTGTTGCATTTTCCACACGAATACCCTTGCTTCAGGACCGAGCCTTGCGATTGCTCGATTACGATGATTATTATGTACATACATGAATATGAATTTAAATGCCTATCATAAAACATAAGATATTACTGACTACCATTCAGCCTACTATGAGTCAGATTAATAGGTAATGAAGAGAAAGCAACACATGTTCGAAACGTAAGGCATCACAGAATCTATTCAAAAGGAAAGAAGGATAACGTAACTTAATATAATTTAATATAACGGTAAAGCTGTCAGCATTTGCATTTTTTTCTGCATGTTCTGGCTCTCACTCTCTAGCTCTTTGTGGTTTATGTTTTTAACATTGATACGTGCCGCAGATACACGAAAACACACACATGAAAGCAGAGAGTTTCTTGCGCTTGGTAGGGGGGCCGGAGACAGTTGGGGTAAGTTTGTAATTAATTGCGGCCTTGCCAAACACCCCCTTACCCATCCACCCACTCAGGGCAGCTGCCTCCCTCAGACGCCATGTGAGAAAGCAGTCGCCATATGAGAAAGCAGTCGCCAACAGTTTGTTTTCTTTTCTCTCACTCTCTCTGTTGGTCTGTTGGGTGAAGGAGAGTGGTCGAGGGGGCAATGCTGCGCCTAGTCCAATGCTCCACACTCGCACTCCCCACCGCCCATTCGTGCTTGCTCGTGTGCTGTCCAAAAACGGACAAGGCAGCGGCCGAAGCAGCGACTGAAGCAGAGAAAGCGCGCTAGTTACAGTTACAGAGAGCCAGAGCGAAAGACAAAGGCAATGGTTCGCTTAACGGTAATTATTCTGGCAGTGGACGAACTTTTTTTGTGTGTTGTGAAGAGGGGTGTTACGCGACGTTAATTGAGTGGGATGAGCAGACTCTAAATGTGTAGTGTATCGCATACCGCAGCACACTTTCTTTTCAATCCGATTGCGCTCTCTTTGAGTGAAAAAGTCTTAAAATATTTGGCGAACGAACGAGTAAACGAGAGACGAGCAGCTGCACACGAACCGCAAGTAACGTATTCAAATTTTTTAGAGGCGTGGATTGTTTCTTGTATGCTACTTGCAGGGGGGACCTATTAGTGTGACCAGAAGTTGGCGGCGGAAGCAGTTTCCGAACTATAAGCGATATGCACGCATCGATCTACATCTGTGTTCAATGAAATAGTAGTGCCGCACCTCACTACTTTCAAAACTCTTTTTGAGATATTTCTTGTCTTCCAAATTGAACAAGTTATACCTTTTTGGGAAAGCTTGGAATGTAAGCATACAATACTGAAAGACTCCTTTACATTTACATTTGGTTTTATAGTATCTTTAAAATTGCGGATGCCACAGATTTTCGTCCTTTGTAAAGACGGCGGCTGACATATGGGCCCAAATATGTCCCATGATCTCCTCCATGCATAGCCGCAGCGTTCATGTTCCTCTTTATAAGCTAGTTACTAGTAAAAATGGGCTAAAACGGGTCGAAATGGTTAAAGTTTGACTCGTTAATGGGTTTTAAGTCCAAATTATTACATATGTCTGGAAAAATCCAAAAACTGAGGTTCATGGTTCGCCTTCAAAGAAATTTTTTTTTGAATTAATAGAATATTTTAATGAATCTAGCCTCACGAATCTCAACACATTTTTCTCAAGCTTTTGGTATATTTTTGATTTTTGTTCCCGTCTTTCCTCTTTAATTGTATGTTTTATTGCATAATCATTCATTTCCTTGGAAAACTTCAATGTTCCGGTAATTTCCCGGTACGAAAATCCATATTTGTGAACGTTTTTCATGCCCATGGGTATCCGAGTACTTTAATGCACCCTCCTTCCATCCATAGCATCTTAACTTTGTTTTATGGATGTTTTTATACCCGTACTCAAAAAGAGTTAAGGGGTATACTGTATTTGTGGTAAAAGTGGATGTGTGTAACGCAGAGAAGGAAAATTTTCCGACCCCATAAAGTATATATATTCTTGATCAGTATCAATAGCCGAGTCGATAGAGCCATGTCTGTCTGTCCGTCCGTCCGTCTGTCTGTCCGTCTTGTTTGACGCCTCGTTCTCAGAGACTATAAAAGCTAGAGTAACCAAATTTTGTTTCCAGACTCATGTGATATCACACTGAATCAAGTTTCTTTCAAAATTGTGCCACGCCCCCCCCCCCCCTCCGTCTTCACAAAGAACGAAAATCTGTGGCAGCCACAATTTTGAAGATACGATAAAACTAAAAACGCAGTATCGTAAGGAATGACCATATCTACCAGATGGTACAGATCAGATCATTATTTTGGCCAAAATGAAGAAATTAACTTTCAGTTGCTTCCCACCTCCTCTGGCGTTGCTGACGCTATTCATTCTGTTTCTCCCTCTTTCTCCCCTAGCGGAGGAGATGTAGAATCTAAATGGTAGATGTAGAATATCTGTTCTACATGTATAATCTACATTTTATATGTAGATGTAGTTAACATATGTAGCAAAAAATGTAAAATGTAAAATAAATTTTTTTTTTAATTTTAATCATAAGCTTACAAATTTATATACTGACTGAGTACGGGTATAAAACTAGAGTCGCGACTAGAAGCGTTCCTTCTCGTTATACCTAAAATTACTAAAACTAATTACTATCGATAGTTTAAAATCAAACCACACTCAGAAACACGCTGTTTTTACGAAACATAACATTTTTTAGTTCGGTGTCCCTATTATTTCGCACAGCCCAAAGTCAATGTAGTACCGAACAAAATTTTGTATTAATTTTTTCACCATTATTCTTGGCTTTTTTACTTTTTGTTTATGGAGTGCAAACATAAACCAACTAATAAAAATTAAGATCACTTCAAAATTCCTGAAAATAGCCGTTTTATAGAGCATTTTCTGAAGCATGGCCCGGTGTCCCTATTATTAATCACATGACTTTATGTACTTTAAACTCGTAAAACCAACATATGTATGTAGTGTATCGATCGGAAAAGCGTTCTTGTAAAAATTTTACCAGGTCATAAGATCAATGTATGTATGTATGTACGACTTTTTACTCCTCCGGTCGTCTCACGTACAGAAATTGTTTCTGTTTTATGCTGTGACGCTTCTCTCTCTCCCGTCGTCTACTTCTTTATTGTGTTCAAAGTGCTGTCGGTCTACTGCTGCTACTCTTTCTATTTCTGTTTGCTATTCGTTCGCGCTTCAAAGTCGAACAAATGAAATGAGCGAAAAAAATATCAACAACAAAACGCAAAGCGAAGAGCAAAGCCAATACCAGACAGAAAACGCAACAACGCGGACAACAACAGGTTTAAACTACGCAAACGGAGCAGATTACAATAACAGAAGCTGCCGACGCGACATTAACGAGAGCGTCGGCAGCGACGTAAACGTCGACGTCAACTCCAACTCCAACTCCAACTCCAACTATGTATATATATGTATGTATGTACAAATAAAACTACAACTACAACAAAGGTGATAACAGACTAAAAAGTAAGGCTGACAAGTAATACCTCTGAAAGAGTATACAAAATTCACAGTCAGAGCCCATTTACGTAGTCGGAGGAGAGTCAGTAAAGGCGGATAATAAAATGAAAACCCAATACAGAGTGTGTATTTGGTGTGTGTATGTGTGCGTGCGAGTGTGTATTGAAATTGGCCCAAACGATGATTCCGAATGGTTGCCAAACGGAAACCAACTTGAAAATTAATTGGAGCACTAGCACTCCATTCACAAGGGAATCTGCACACACACAGGTCTACATATCTCCCTCCATCGGTATGTTTGCATACGTACATACATGCATATGTATTTACTATAACGGAAACACAGTAGGAACAACTGCGTATCTAAATCTATAATCCAAAAAGAGAATGCAATTGTACATATGTATGTATGTGCAAAAACAACCAATTAATATCGGAATCATCGTCAGAAGCGGTACAAATACATAAATAGATATGTGTGTACATACAACTTTTCTGCGTAAGCAAATGAAAAACCCTGAAACATGTACATACATACATACATATGTATGTACATATTCGGTAAAAGAAAGACTAGCGTTTCAAATGCCCATCGTTTCATATAATATAGTCAGCTAATTATTATCAAATGTGTCTGAATTACAGCTGGTAATACGGTCAGCTTTTATTCAATTTCTGGAAGGAGTACTTGTCGGGTATGGTACATATGTATGTACATACATACATATGTATGTACATATTTATGTATACCTATGTAGTTTGAAGACCGTATGAAGAGTTATGCATCTGATTCTTACCTCTATACGCGTATATTAAGTCGCAGTCATAGGACCCCTGCTACCACACACATGCTTGACAGAGTGGGAGTGGGGGAGATATTAAAATTGGCCAAAGCATAATATATAAGTGCATGTTAGATCTTGTTTATTGAAACAAATTGTTTTAATTGCGTATTTAATATGCAGACAGAAACAATAAAGAGAGCAGAGCACCAACAACATACAAAAATGAGCAGAGCCCCGCAGCGAAAAATGCACACACAACAGAAAAATGGAATTTCCGAAATTCATAAGAGAGACCACAACAGCGACGGACACCGAGGTCGCTGGCGTCGCTTCCCTAACAAACGAGCGTCGACCTGTATTCGCGCGGGCTTTTTACGTTTGGATTTTTATTACCGGTCTGTAAAGAAAATAAGGGTATATTCGATTTGTGTTCAATTAGTTCGTAAAAATATAGAGAGAGATATTGAACGCACGGTGTGGTATGGAAACAGAATATTAGTCATTAGGTAGAATGAGGATAGGCAGAGTACATAACTTTCGCGCTGGCTCTTTCTATGTTTCCCCCATCATACACAGACCCCATCAAATCTTATGACAGGTGAAAAATAATTTCATAATTTCATTTCATTGCGAAATTGCCCGTGTTCCGGTAACAAATCGGAAAAATAAAATATATATTCTATAAGTAAAAATACTAATTAGGGTTTTGGTTTAAGTTACTAGGTATTAATGATGTCGCGTCACATGTGCCGCGACTCATAACGTCCCGTCTGGGTTTCTCTCTTTCTGTGTTCTATGCTCTTCTTCTCTTCCTTCTTCGTTCATGCACTGCTTTGATGATTGTATGTTTGCGGGGCGCCCCCTTGGCCAAAGAATGTGAATATATGTGCATACCTGTGCCTCCGTCTGGCTTTGCGGGTATGTATGGATGCGTGTTTATAGTTTGTAGACACCTTCCTTCAGAACCAAAATACCAGAAATGTAGGGAATCCACCGCTTGGATTATCTTCAATAATCAAAAATCATACACATACATATGTATGTACATATGTATGTACTAGTATACCTAGCCGTACGCTCCTTACTCCTTCCAGCCCGAGAAATTCATTGAAGTAACTACCACATGCTCGCGCAGAGGCCTAAAAACATATGTATGTATGTATGGTACCTTCAGATATTCTTATTTTCAATAGTACATAAAATATCAAATGCTCATTTTGCAAAAATAAAAAATAAAATTTCTCTTTAAAAAAAAAATACAAATAATTTTTTCTGTGCATAATACATATGTACATTTTTATGTACATACGTACATATGTATATACAAATATCGAATCTTACTCAATGTAGATTTTGCCTTATTTTCGTTTAACGGAACCAACAGCTGATCCTAAAGCAATTTCAAAACACATTTTGGGATTGCGATTATACATATGTACATATGTATGTACATATGTAGTATGTCCATCGATCACCTACATATGTATGGGTAAATGGTAGCCAGTAATCGATTGGAAATAGTGTCAAGGGATGGGGTGGTGGGGGGCGGTCTACGAGCAAGTGGTAATAAAAGAGTAATCGCTCAACTCTATGCCGCTGGAGGTGGAGCTGGAACTGCAACTACATGCCACTGCATACATACACATGTAAGCCTTCGTTGCTACTTGTACGTACACGCAATGTGTCTGTGTGTGTTTGAGTTTGTGGCATCTTTGTGTTGCTTCTGTTGTTGTTGTCAGACATCTCCGTCTTCGTTTCGGTTTTGGAGCGGAGTGTGAAGCAAGGGCAGAGCCAGGCCAACACACACAGTCAACAGCTGGCTGCCAAAGCGGCTTTATGGCCATTAAAGCCATAAAAAAGCATTGAAGATGGGAAAAAGTCAGTCAGGCAGGCAGGCAGGCTGCCATGCCAAGGCAATGAAAATTGAGCAGCGCCAAAGGCAGAGCCAGAGCCAAAGCCAAAGAGCACAAAAAAAACTAGCGCCAGAGGAAAAGCCAAAGAGCAGTAAAAACACCGCGCATATTCAGCCAAAGAGCGGCGGGGTTGAAGCAAAGAAATAAGAAAAGAGAGAGAGAGAGAGCCATCGAGAGCGTATAATTTTATTTGATTTGCGAAGGGTTCGTTCTGCTGCTTAAGAGTTTGGTTTGTGTGAGAGTGGGAGTAAATTGGATCGGTGTGGCGACAGCGACGGGCCACAGCGGCCTCTTAACAGACAAGGTTGTAAGCAGCATGTGGCTCTTCCACTCACTCCATCCCACCCTCTTCTCCACACTCCATTGGATTTTGCGTATGTTTTGCTTTGGTTTTTCTTTTTTTTTGTATTTTGTTTTATTAGCACTTGCGTGTGCTTCCATTTAGCGCATTTAATTTAATAATTAAGTTGCTGGTGAAGACAACGCACTCTCTTACGGATTCTGCACTACAGCATCTGTGTGTGTGTGTGTGTTCGCGACTGTGTAAGAGAGTTGTAGGACATCCGAAAGACAACAGAAATTGAACAGCAATACGTGACATTGAAAATGTATGCTACGCTGGGGATACACATTCATACATACATACATTCATGTGCACATGTCCATGTACATACATATGTTGTTTATATGTACATTTGCTTGTGCACATCTGTGTGTGTTCGTTTAAGAGGCTAAGTTCATTTCGTGGAGATCTACAACAAAACAAAAACAGTTCTTTCTTAAAAAAGTCTGCACATGTACAAATGTACATACATATGTATATATGTATGTACTTATGCAGAGAAATTGCACATTACGGACAAGTGACCACAGCCGGAAAGAATTGGTTGAAACAAAAACCTTTTCTTACATAAATGTGTACATATTTTTACACGCACAAAAATACGTTCATAGATACATATGTACATACATACATATTTGGACTAGGTGCGCTTTCTTGAATGAGTTTATGTCTATATACAGTCATGGAAAAAATAATAGAAACGACAATTTTTTTCGTATTTTTCAAAATTTTCTTCAGTCAATATTTTTTTTTAAGTTTAATATTTTTGATTGATAGTCAATACATTTATGTATCAAAATATAACAAAACAATAATTTTCAAAAAACGTAATGAACTTAAAAATAATTTTTTCAATTTTTAGGCCTGGAAAAAATAATAGAAACGCGCGACTTAATGCTATGGAAAACAGATTTGTAGCTTCAAAGGCTTTTTGTTTAGTTTGTAACTTTAATATTTAGTTGTGCCACCGCTATTTTTAATGACTCCGGTGCATCGACGTGTCATGGAATCCACCAAATTGGCACAAATTGATGGTTCAATGGAGTACCACTCGGACTTTACTTTATTCCACAAATCTTCCCTATTTTTAGACTTATACCCACCAATCCTCTTCTTTAATATCCCCCAAAGGTGCTCTATGGGATTTAGGTCTGGTGACTGCGAAGGCCATTCCATCAAGGGAACTTCGTTATCCATGAACCATTTCTTAGCCAGCTTTGAAGAATGCTTCGGGTCATTATCCTGCTGAAACTCCCATTTAATTGGCATTTCCTCTTCAGCATAAGGTAGCATTATGCTGTCGAGTATGTCTACGTAGTGGGTGGCACACATTTTTTCCTTTATCCAATGTATTGGACCAACACCCGAATGGGAAAAGCATCCCCACAGCATGATGTTACCACCACCATGCTTAACTGTTTTAATGGAGTACTTTGGGTCGTGGGCAGTATTCTTAGGGCGCCTTACATGTGGTTTCCCGTCAGATCCAAACAAATTCTTCTTGGTTTCGTCCGACCACAACACATTTTTCCAATTTGAACGCAATAAATGCACCTTCGCGAAATTTACACGTTTGCCGATATTTTTTTTGCTACGGTATGGTACCTTTCGAGCTGTATGAGCCTTTAGATCGACTTCAATCAGCCTATTTCTTATGGTTCGACTAGTAACCGGTGCATTTAAATCATTTTTAAGATCTTTCGACGAGAGAAAGGGATTTTTTTTGATTTTCTAACAAGACGCCTGTCGAAATTCACCGATGTTGCGCGCTTTCTTCCGCGTTTCTCTCGTTGATTTTTGTAATGAATCGCCGAAAACACTTTTTTTTTGAACATTTTAGAATTGTGGCTATATCTGACATTGTATTGCCTTCATATCTAAGAGTTAGGATAAGTCGTCTTTCAATATCGGTGCAATGTACGCCGCGACCCATTCTGAAACGAAAAACAATAACAAACAAAACGAGATCCGCAGGAACGCTTAATAAACATCTTCTTTTGCCATTAGTTTATGAAATGTTACCTGTATAATACAATTACAACCGATCCAAAACAAAATAAGAGCCAAATTCGAGTGCGTTTCTATTATTTTTTCCAAGACCAAAACGTGGTCTTATCACAATTATGCATACACAACTTATAATTCTTACGAAAGAAGCCCAAAAGAGAATACAAAGTAAAGCACCGTTATCCCGAAACCAAGCACAGTGGTTTTTAGGTAAACAATTTTCTCAAAATATGAAATATTTGGTTTCAAATGTGAATTCGCCTGCCGTTTCTATTATTTTTTCCATGACTGTACATACATATGTATTTGAGACATTTAAAGTGGGCACAAAACATAGAGCCTTAAGGCCCGCAAACGGAAAGAAATAAAACAAAAACTACATGCATACTAGAGGTGGGCATGAACCGTGTTTTATTAAATATTGTCCATGGGCGTGCGTGTTCGTTCAGAGCAAAATCGGCACGAAAAAACACGACGAGCAAAAAAATTAAAGTGTTACCGATTGTCCTTTTTTGAGATTGAGTGTGTTTTAGAAATAGTTTGGTGTGAACATGAACATTAAATCCCAAAAGCTGCATAGCCATTCCAGCCAGCTCAGCTCGGTTACAAGCGAGAGGGTGCTTTCTACCTCGGGAAAAATCGTAAATGAACGCTGTACACGCTTATTAAGCTCTAACCTTGATAAATTGTTACTTTCATATAAAAATATATAAATAAGAACCTATGTACATATATGTAGGTAAAATCAATGTTAATAAAGGTATACAAAAAAATGTATAATAATTCGTGTTGGACCGTGGCCGGAAAATTTTTAGCCGTGCGTGTTGGAAATTTTCATTTTCGTGTTGGGTCGTGTCGGAAAATTGCAGTCCATGCCCATCTCTACTACATACCATAAGAAAATCAATCTAAAGATCGGTGAAGCTTCAAATACCCTTCCAGGGGGACTTATCAACCGATTTGGCTACAACTTGTTATGCTATGTTCATTATCTGAATATTGGTTATTAGTGATTATCTTCAGAGCCAAATAGTTGTCCAAATATTAATCTCAAAAGAGTAACAACTCGATTGTCTATATGTATTTAAATTTGAATAAAAGAGGTTTATTAGCACTAAGTTTCAACACGAAGTTCAACCTAACATACATACATATGTACATACATACATATGTATGTACATATTTATGTATTTGGTTTGTCCTGTCAAAAGGTTTTAAACCTGCAAAAAGGATGCGTTCTAAGATTTCCTAATCATTCTGAATGTAGATGTAAATAGTATTTACATACATACATACATATTCATATGTATATGTACCTAGATGGGTCAAAAAGAATCATTACCGTCTCTGCAGGGTAATTGAAATGCAGCTCAGCTGATATGTAGCTATGCTGCAGTCATTGCAATGTTCGATGCGATGCGATGGAGCCGAACCAGAGCACACCGAGACGAGCCGAACATACATACATACTTGATTGATGGTTCCACACTGTGTGAGGAAGAGAAGAAAAATACATACATACATATGTATGTATGATTGTTCTGTGTATATATGTACATATGTATGTATGTATGTGGGTAGGGGTCTAGTGCACCCTGCAAGAGCTGGAGGGTTTGGTTTGGTTCCGGCACGGTCATATCTACATACGTACATATGTACAAATGTAGGTCCGGCCAATGCCCCAAATAATTTGCGTCTATAATAAACATAACCTTGAAGCATTTTCAACCTTTAAATTGCATATCAAACAAATATTTTGAGGCTAATGCCCCAACAATTTATAGGTGTGTGTGTATGTGTATCTCCAACTGACATTGAGTTTAAAGTGCTGACTCAGTTAAAATATTTGGTTTGTGGTTAATCGCACGCCACTCCACTTCCCGGGGTTCAGTAAGAGATTGTGCAGGGGGTCGGGGGTCGGTCTGTCAGTCAAAGATCGAAGGTGTCCCATCGTTGATACCCAGTATTCCCTATTCCCCTTTTACGATTATAAACACACAACTCACACACAAGCAAAAACACTCGCATATGCATGTGCAATGTATGTACATTGACTTGCCAGATGGCTGTCGTAGCGCATTATCCAATATTGGTCAGGGGTTGGGTTAGTGTCGTGCCGGTTAGTATGCGATACAAAAATTCAAATTAGTGTTCGTCGCAGTCTCTTGACACGTCAGTCGAATAACTCGGGCACTATTTGTGAAAAGATTATGTTTTCAAACACACAGTTAGATCTTAAAGTGTAAGAATCGATAGTTTCTGCCCTGCTCCAAACTCAACTGGAAAGCCAAACTCACGGATATATACATACATACACAAGTATGTTTCTCTCGCCTGCATGCTTTTCCCAAAAAGCTGTCTCTGGTTTTGCAGTTGGTCAGTTAGGTTAGCTAAGTCTAATGTCATATCACCATCTTGAGGGGACAGGGTAACAATTATCTTGTCAACCATCTTAGTTGGGTGGTTATTTTGCGCACACAAGCACACACACACACTCGCATGCTTCACTCTGCCACCTCCCCCTTACTATTTCACTCTTTTTACGGTTACACGTGCGCTGTCGTTTGGCCCCCCTCCCTCAGCAACATCCGACGAACGACCGATGGTCGTTGGTTAGCCTCGACCAAAACCCGAAACAGAGCGCAACATTTTGCCCGCTCCCGCTCTTGCTTGCTCGTGCTCTGCTCTCCACGACACAACTTTGTCCGATTTTAGTGCTTGGTTGCAATAGTCACTGGACACCCTTTCATTTTTATCAAAAGCGTTGTAGTATTGAGAATGTAAAGTGGCTTTGAGTTAATTGAAAATGAAAATGAACACACATAATATGTAAAACATAGGCAAACATCTCAACAAAGGTTTTTCTAGAAGAGAAATATTCTTTTACACTAATTGTCTGATGAAAATCAAACACTGGGGTCCTTGTGGGCAATTGAACTTAAAACTACTGCTAAAGACTATGTATGTACATATACTAAATGGATTTATTAGACGGGGAAAGATTCGCATTAAAAGAGCATCCAATTTTGAGTGTCGAACTTGGCTTGATTTTCGTCTCTCTTTATTTTATTGCGGTTTTGCATTTAGAAATTGATGATGAAGCCGCTTGGCGCGTGTGTGTGTAACTGAGTGTACATACATACTATGTACATGTGTATAGTGCGTGTGGGAAACGTTTTTCCTTTTAAATTGAAACTGTAACACAAAATGTTGTGTGTGCGCCCCTTTTTCTTCTCTTTCATTCTCTTTTATTTCCATTGCCCTTTTCCCTCTACCGCGTGTTCGGTTAGTGGCGTGAACCAAACATTTTACGGTTTTCTGTTTTGGCTTTCGAGTGTCTCTAAATGCGTTATTCGACTGATTTTTATTTGCTTCCCTCCCCCGGGGCACCAGGCTCACAACAACCTACTCATTGGAGCTCTATTTTTTAAAGTAACTTCCAGCTTCATCCTCTGGTATTCGGTGGGTAGTGTATGGTGCGGGGAAATTCTTGGCATATTTTCCGTTTGATATCTTTTTAGCCTCGCAGGGAAGCATATTTCGATTCGGATCAATTGTGTTCAAAGCACAGTAGGAAGCATTTTCTACCCCATGAAGTATCTTTGTATGTATGTATGTATGTACATATGTATGTACATATCTGTATGTAGTGTCCCTCTATAAGCCTGGTTACGCACCTGATAAGTACGAGTATTGCCTCTAATTATGTACATACATATGCATGTGTGTATGTTTCTCATTTTCCTTAATTTGATTTTACCGCTGCGCTCTTTCTTTCCCCATCTCTCTCCCTTATCTGTTTTTTCGCTCTTTTCCTCTTTCTTACTGTTGTGACTCTTTCTCCTAACAGGTTTCGCAAATCACATTTTTCATTTTGTTGCCGTACATGTTGTGTTAACAATAACGAAAACAGCAACAATTGAGATGAGCAAGAGAAATGCCGGAAGTTAAACGAAGACGGGAGCAGCGCTACATGTGTCTCTGTTTGCGGCCTGCTCTTCTGATGAGCAACGTCGTTGTTGTTTTTGTCAATTTTCATTTCAATTTCAAAGATCAACAAATTATTGCTCTCTGTCGCGGCTTTGTCGTTGCCTCTGCTTTTGCCTCTATCTCTGCCCGCAGCGCACAGCTGTGACTGGAATTCCTCTGCTTCAGCTGGCTGCGATGTACACATACATATGTATGCATAAATACGTTTATGTGTGTGTCGAAAACAAAGTAATTTTTTTTTTTTAAACATAAACACAAAAATTTAATTTTTCTCGCATTGAGCGTCTGTTGATGTTATTTTGACTTTGGGAATTTCGGAATTGCTCAATACCAGCTTCAGGCTGGAATTGAGTGACATGGTGTGGGGAATTATAGAATCAATAAGAAAACCTCTCCACGAGGTTAAAATCTAGTGATGAAAGCATATCATTTGTTTGTACATACATATGTATGTACATATGTATATGTATGTACATATGTATATGTATGTATGTATTCAGTATGAACAGTAGCTCAAAGCTGAAATTAACCAAAGCACTTTTCAAACTTGAAAGTGTTATAACTTTGAAACCCTATAAATTAACAGTGAAAAACGGAAAGAGAAATAAATACATACATATGTACATACATACATATGTACAGCTGTGGTCATTGAAATAGTAGTTCCGCACCTCACCACTTTCAGGAGTGTTTTCGAGACACTTCTAGTAATCAAAATTAAACATGTAATACTCTTTTACTCTTAACCAAAAAATTATTTTTTAGCATTTCTACCTTATTTTGAATAACCTTGTCAGCCTTGTTTGCATCGAATTGATAAATTTTCATGGTTTGGTTCAATATCAACCAAAAATTCTCCACGACTTTTAAGTCATTAGATTGAATGAACTTTTTTCCACAATCACGCACAGTGACGGGTCTAAATGGGTTAAATACAATTTCAACAAAAATAAAGCAAAAAAAGGGAAAAATAAGAGAGGAGCAAGAAATAAACTAACAAAAATAAGCAGCAAAAGTATGACAACAACCACAAAAGAAAACGCTAAGTTTCAACAATACAGAGTCACTCATACGAACATACATTTTTATGTATGTACATACGTATTACGTACATATCCAGGTATATACATATGCACGTGCGACGATTATCTTGAAATAAGACCATAGCTCACGCGCACACAAACACGTACTCCAACACGAGCACATACACATGTACATACATTGTATGTATGTCGTACATAATACAGACAAGACACAAAGTTAAACGGCCGCGCAACAATGACGACGCTAACGCCACTGTAGACGTCAACGTCGCTGCCAATGTCTCACAAAGTCATTGCGCCAGAGAGCCAAAAGAGGCGGCGGCTCTCCCACCCCCGATCCGATCCATCGTAACTCTCCTCTCAACCCAACAAGCATACCCACAAGCCGCCGCCGTTACACGCACAAACAAGGGCGGAAGCTAGCCGACGGCCAACAGAAAAGAGTGAGAAACATACATACAAAACGGCCAGGCAAGAGAACGCAGCACAAGCGATGCAAAGAGAGCCCAGATAGCTAAAGAGACGACAGCGACAAGGTCAAACACAAAAAAATTAAGGAAAATATTTTTTTTTTGCTTTTCGGCCGCGTGGGATCTGCTGTTGCTGCTTGCTGCGGTGCTGGCGACTAGCGTCTAAAAGTGTGACGACCATCCGTTTGCTGATGAGGTTTTCAGCTTCCCATTTGGTTATTACTTTTTTATTTTCCAATTGCTTGCTCCTGCGGCCAAAAAATAAAGTGAGAGAGCGCATTAACAGCGCAGCGCCCTTAACTTCACACAGTGCCCCCTCTGTGTGTGTGTGTTGGTGCAATTATACTGGTTTTCGCCCGACAATCAAATGTTGCTTAAGCCAAGAGTCGCCGCGTGTCCCAGCTTTGTATAAGTTTTTGTGTGTGTGTCTGAGGAGTTGCATGAATATGTTTGTGCCTCCGCCTTTCTGTCCATCCACCAGCTTGCACTGCTTGCTGTGTCATCACCTACATATGCACCAGCCTCAGCTGCAGCCACTGCTACTGCCTCTGCCCTATGCCTTAGCGGCCCTTCTTTTACCCACTCTACCCACCTTCTCCTGCATTCGCGCTCTCTGTACAACTTTAACGAATTTTGCACGCTCGTTTCGTTATGTTTCGAACATTGTTTTGTCTGCTGCTCCCTCTCCTGCTTTCGGCTTCATCTGCGCTTTTGGTGCTAAATATTAGAGCCCTGCACGAATCTACATGAGTCATAAAATCACAATATACTCATGCCCCGTCAATGCGTTCGATTATTACGAATCATGCCTTCAGTCAGATTCGAATCACCTGAATCACTAAAAAACCGAATCAGAGCACTGCGAATCAATATCAGCAAGCTTCGTTCGCATGTCTCTGAACTGATTTTAAACATATGTACATATGTAAATATGTACTTCGGATTTCGTGTGCCCTTCGGCTTGCACTTTCGGTCTTTTATTGCACTGAAAAAAATGTTTTACGTTGTTTCTCTTGTTTCTCTTGTTGAATCTGAAACAGATTTTTTCAGTGTAAAGCAAGTAATCTGTACGCACACACACAACTGCAGATTTTCAGGCCGAGGGCACACCAAACAACTGACAAATTTGTGTATTGCTTTCTCGTTCTCTCTACCAGAAAATCATTTGGAGAGTAAAATAGAGAAAAAACTGAACTGTTTGGATCTGACACATTACTAGACATGCTTCGTTCGGTCCGTTTTGGGCGTGCTATTCGGATCTATGAGAAAGCCGAATCGCTGATTTAATTCGATCGGACGAAGCGAATACGAAATCACTGCGAATCGATTCGGTTGTCCGTTCATGCAGGGCTCTAGTAAATAGGCCCTAAGATAGTGAGCAGCTCACATAATTCTCCTCTCTTTCCTAAGCGAAAAAGAGAAAAACTTTCTAAGGCTTCTACAGCAGTTATCATCCATTTCATTTCATAATTAATAATCAACGTTTTCTGTATCAAGCCCTCTTGCTACATACATACATACATATGTATGTATGTATGTATATACTGACGCTGTCGACACCCCGCTATTCCATATCGATGACTGCATTCCCTGGCAGTACAGTGTACACCATACCCTATCACTGAATACACCGCCCCAACTGACAATGACTCTGTCTATAAAGTATGTATGTATGTATGTAAGTAAGTATGTGTGTGTTTCGCACTCTCTCGGTGGCTCTCTGCGGGCTACACTCGGTACAACATGTTTCTGTACACGTGCTCAGCAGCAACATTTGTTGGTCTATAGTATAGACTCTATAGTTCGGTGTTTTTTGGGTAAAATATGTACATAAATATGAACATAAGAGACCCCATAAAGTATGTATGGTAATCTTTACACGGAAATATTGGATGAGATCGGATCATTATTATTGCCACAATGAAGAAAATATTCGAATAATATACAATACTCACATGGAGTATATATACATATATCATAGACGAGATAGCTTTACTGTTCAACGGGTGTACGATTACATACTGGGCCAAGTGTATGCTTGTGTGTATCCGTTTTGACAGCCACGACGAGGCAGTAAAATAAAGGGCCAAAGCGGGCAAACAATACAAGCGACGACTGTGAAGAGGGGAGTAGTGAAGAGGGTGTGTGCGATGGAGTATTTTGTTGGAAGGGACTGGGGAGGGATTTTTTGTACTGGTCGGTTGGTTGGGTGGGGGTTAGTGGCGGAGGGTTGTCATTTGTGTGTGCCTCAAACCGAGCAGCAATTAAGCAGGGATTATGTTAAAGAGAGGTACCCCCCGCAGACCAAGTGGGTTGGGTTGGGTGTGTGGTGATCTTTGGTCAATGCTATTAGCTTAGTCGGAGGAAAATCGTCTTCGACATATGTACATATGTATGTATGTATGTACAATGTATGTACATACATGTATGTACATACAAACATAAAATAAGGCTATTCTCCAAGATAAATTTGTTTCTATGCGTATAGTCATTCGACTATTATCTTAATTTCTTGAACTATGTACATATGTATAAAGAAAACGATAAAACCACAACTCTTTACGTGTGGTTAAATTATCTCTAGATAATCCAAAGATTATCTCAGAATTACAAGTGTACTATTTACATATGTACATATAGTGAGCCCTTATTGAAAGTTCCAATTTATACACTCCGTGCAGAAAAAATAGCCCCAATATAATGCATTCGAATTGAATTGAGTGAGTCCGGGGCACACAATGAAACAAGTTTATATGTACATATGCGAGTAGATTTATATAACCTTTACCATTGTTATTTTGCTGCTAAAATGTACATATGTAATGTACATATATGGAAAAATAAAAATTACATACATATGTAAATACATAAGTTTATTCGAATAATTCGAAAAGAACCCCTCATTCTCACTCATTAGTGATTCTTCGTTTAAAT
This sequence comes from Drosophila subsilvestris, assembly GCA_035043285.1. Classification (NCBI taxonomy): domain Eukaryota; kingdom Metazoa; phylum Arthropoda; class Insecta; order Diptera; family Drosophilidae; genus Drosophila; species Drosophila subsilvestris. Next base: position 520,720 of record JAWNNB010002181.1, on the reverse strand, counting down.
TTTGTGCATCGGAGTCTTAATGGTAATTAATGGTGAAACTTTAATGTTCGTTATTTTAATAATAAAAAAAATATTTAACAACACAAAAATCTAATTTTCCATAGCAAGTCCTTATTTTGTACAATACAACCAGTTTTAATACACCTAAAATATTAAAAAAAAAAGCAGCACCACCTAAAAAAATCAGAACAAAATCGTATTTTGGTAAATGGTATACATACAAATGTACATATGTACGTATTATAATCCATAAAAAAATTGCATTAAACGGTTTGGTTCAATAAATAATAAATGAGCAATAAAGGTTTTGTACTAGTAATAGGTGCTATTTTTCATGCTGCTCCATTTTGCACCTTTGTTAATAAAGTGGATAGTGAAAATGTTTTGAAACAATGAATGTTTTATTTAAAAGTGCTATATATCCGCCGCCACTGTATGGAATATATTATAAATAAATACGAGTATTCATTTGGTTTTTTAAATTATACATTTTTTTAAAATATGTTGATCAATTCCTCATTGACTATTTTTCATTCAATTCATATTGAGCATTGTTGCTATTAATGCCGGTTTTTGGCCATACCTACAGGGCTCTATTATATACTTTATCTGGTCGCAAATGGTTCTATATTTTCATACCTCTAGCACCTATTCATCATCATATACCCTCAGGGTACAGTGAAACTTCGCATTCTGGTAATTCATCCAGACAGCTCCCACACAAACATTCATTAGATGATTACTTCTCCATAAAATTATACTTCACATAGTCTGACAGACACTGCGACGGTGGGTGTCTTGCTTTGGGGAATATCACGGTACATACATACATATGTATGTATGTATTTTCAGACACCGATACCAAGGATAAACTCTCGGCACCTCTCTCTCAGCCTCCGTTTCTGCGTCTTCTTATTTATCTACTTCTCCTTTCGCTGCTTCTTCTTCTTATCTTAAATGTGCAGCTGTTCCCTCTTAGTCAATCGTCAAGCACGATCACACACATGTAGTGGCACAATCGTCAGCTGTTATCACTGCACTGCAATGCATTCCAGAGACACGCAGGAACAGAACAGAACGTAACATGGCATGGAATCAAGCATCGACAGTGCAGTGGGGGAGACAAAGCAACAACTGTTATGGCAAGATCAGACTCTGCTCTCCTCGCTCAGAGACAAGCACTGGGAAGTGGTTGGGCCGAACCGATCCCAACCCTGCAACAAGCACTGCGAAAGGTAAGACAAAAGAGAGAGGTAATGCATTGGAGAGAGAGTGGATGGAGAGTGGATGGAGGGTAAAGAGAGCCCGAGCCGAAGCATGGCCAGCGACTACGACTGCGGCTGAGGCCGAGGCTGTGTGTATTCGACGTCATAAATTTCAAATGCTATCAGCTGTTATAAATTCATACAGCTGCTGCATTCAGGCAGAATCTCACTCTCCCCTCGCTATCCATCTTTCCGTTCTCCACACACTCTCCTCTCCACCTTTTGACACACACAAGCACAAAGTGTCATTGTCGTCGCTGTGGTCGTTCTGGGGGGTTGCTCAGAAACCAATTAAAGTGGAAAAACGCATTTCGTTTAGTTTGGCGACTCTGACGCTAGGGCTGACGGCGTCGGCGACGTCGGCGCAGACGCTGATGCTTCTTATCGCCGTTGGTGAAATCATTTTCGGCTTGTGATTTTTTAATTGAAAATCACTTTCAATCAGCCCAAAAATTTAGTACTCAACCTCTGAAATGATATCGCTTAGGTTTCGGTTTGTATTTTTCGGATTATGGGAATTTTTGTTGTGTGCGGGAAACACCCTCTGGGCGGAGGCTGTCTGGCTATGTAGGGGAAAACCTCGATCAAGAGAAATGCTTATCCAACCAGCCCTCAGCAGCTTCGCTCGCAGATAATTTTGAAAGGGTAATAAGGATTATAAAAACAAATAAAGTTTTTGGAGCCGACAATGGAGCCATCATGCTAGACTAAGTTTGGCTGGTCAATTTTAAAATGCAAGTTTCTGGTGTGTGGATAAAAAAGCAAAGCGTTCGTGTGCGTATTTTGTGATTTTTGAGTGTGTTTTAGAAATAGTTTAGTGTGAACATGAACATGAAATCCCAAAAGCTGCATAGCCATTCCAGCCAGTTCCGTTACAAGCGAGAGGGTGCTTTCTACCTCGGGAAAAATCTTAAATGAACACGCTGTACACGCTTATTAAGCTCTAACCTTGATAAATTGTTACTTTCATATACATATATATATATAAGAACCTATGTACATATATGTAGGTAAAATCAATGTTAATAAAGGTATACAAAAAAATGTATAATATTTCGTGTTGGACCGTGGCCGGAAAATTTTTAGCCGTGCGTGTTGGAAATTTTCATTTTCGTGTTGGGTAGTGTCGGAAAATTGCAGTCCATGCCCATCTCTACTCCTTGCATATAAAGGTACAAGAGAGTTTAAAAAATGTCCTTATATGGGCCGAAAAAAGCATTGTTTTGCTGAAGAAATCAAGATTGCCTTGAATCTTAAAAAATAAGGAAAGGTCTTCGTGGAATAATATATTATGGACCGACAAAACAAAACCAAATATTTTTTTTTATGACTCCAGTAGATATGTACAATGCCCCAAAGGCAAAGAATTCCACTTCCAGTACACAAAAAATGTTTAAGCATTGAGGCGGTTGCCCTATGGTCTGCGGCTGTTTTTTTTGGATGGCGTTGAGTCGATACATCTCACAAATGATCATATGACCAAATTCAGATATAAAAACATATTGACTGACATTATGCAACCATATGCTAAGGAAAACATGTCCTTGAGATGGGCCTTTCATTTGGACAACGACTCAAAACACACCTCAAGGCTGGTCAAGGCTTGGTTTACGGAGAACATGGTATACGTTTTGAGTTGGCCCAGTCAATCTACTGACTGAAACCCTACAAATATCCTATCGGGAGACTTGAAACGTCGTGTTGGCACAAATACGTTTCACAATTTCGAAGAATTGTGGGAACTTGTCCAAAAAATTGGTATGAGATTTCAGTTGAGATTTGGCGCATATTTATTGCTGGTATATCGCCAAAGTCATGGCTATATCAGATAAGCTAGATTACTGATAACACCACTCGACAAAATTAAACTTTTATTTCCACTTTGACCCAAAATAAAATTTTTTGATAGATTTCGGTATTTACAATTTTTTCAGAATTATGGTTTTTATTTTGTGGCTGTTGCTGAAGGTACAAAGTGTTTGGGTCGGACTTATAGCTGCATTTGTCAGCTTTTCAGAACTGCAAAGATACATGCAACCAGATGTAAGATACTAAAGTTGTGTTAAAAATAGAAGCAATACCTCCGAAAAAAAACAGATTTTAAAAAATTCTTAAAAAAAAAATAAACCATAAAAAAAAATGTTGCTTACAAAATTTTAAATCTTGAAATCTATCAGTAAAATCATTTTGGTCCACAGCATAAATAAAAAGGTCCTTTTTTTCGAGTAGTGTAATCGATCACAAACTTTATATATGAAGCAAATAATTATTATGTTAAATTTTACTAAATTTGCTATGATTAGTAAACTAAAAGTTAATTGGTTTTTTCCTATATGTTTGTTAAAAAAGTTTTACGAGACGTGAGAGAAATCTCATAAGGGTGTACTTATTTTTTGACCAGTAGTGTATGTATGTATATAAATAGGTATCTTAATCTGGTTAGCATTAATATCCTGTTATTTATGGTTTACGCGAACTTGAAGTTTGTTTAAAAATTAGGTAACGCTCCCTCTTTCCCATCTCCAACGGTTTATGTATATAAGGGCTGTAACAATTTATACAGGATGAGCACCACTTTAAAACCCTTGCAACATAACCTTTGGTTCTAATTTCTTGAACAATTTTATATTGCCCACACAGTTTTACTTTTATGGTTGAAGTAGATATAAAAATGGGATTCCTTGAAATTTTCGTGGTGTATAAAATTCGGTCATTTGCATGTGTAATTTGATACGCCTGTAGAAAGATACAAAAAAAAGATAAATAAAAATTTTAAAAAGACTAAAAAGTTTTTTTTATGATTTCTAATGTGTTTAATTAACTCTATATTTTAATAATCAAGAACTGTTTTATATTGAAAAAATGCTGGCGCAGCTATTTTTAATGTTGTTTTATCATTTTCTGTAAAAAACGAGAAGGAACGTGAGTCGCTTCTAGTCGCGACTCTACTTTTATACCCGTACTCAGTCAGTATATAAATTTATAAGATTATGATTAAAATATAAAAAAAAATTTACATTTTTACATTTTACATTTTTTTGCTACATTTGTTAACTACATCTACATGTAAAATGTAGATAATACATCACGAACAAATATTCTACATCTACCATTTAGATTCTACATCTCCTCCGCTAGGGGTTGCTCGCGCATTGCACAGGGCAGAGTGTGTGCGAGCGAGGCAGAGAATGAATAGCGTCAGCAGCGCCAGAGGAGGTGGGGGAAGTAACTGAAAATTAATTTCTTTATTCTGGCTATAGTAATGATCCGATCTAGTTCAGATTCGCCAATCTGATAGATATGGTCATTCTCTACGATACTGCGTTTTTAGTTTTATCGTATCTTCAAAATTGTGGATGCCACAGATTTTCGTCCTTTGTAGGGGCGGAAGGGGGCGGGGCAAAATTTTGAAATACACTTGTAACAGTGTGATATCACATGAGTCTGGAAACAAAATTTGGTTGCTCTAGCTTTTATAGTCTCTGAGATCCAGTCGGACAGACGGACAGACGGACGGACAGACAGACATGGCTCTATCGACTCGGCTATTGATACTGATCAAGAATATATATACTTTATGGGGTCGGAAAATTTTCCTTCTCTGCGTTACACACATCCACTTTTACCACAAATACAGTATACCCCTTAACTCTTTTTGAGTACGGGTATAAAAATGTCCAGAAATTATAACTTTTCAAAAGTAAATTAATTTCCGAACTTCAACTGTATTTCCATTTTGTTTACTTCATTAATGATAAGTGATAAAAATATCTAACACGTACCTTATATTTTACGTCAGGCTTAATCTTAAGGCCGTAAATCGGGGTCGGGTTATGTTACAGTAAAGTCGTAACTTATAAATTTATGTACTAGATATATATTTATGCATAAAAATATACATACATACATATATACATACTTGCTACGTACATATGTATTTACATACATATGTCCGAACAAAGAAAGCTGTCCGCTTTGAGTGCAGTGGAGCTAGCACTCTGCATGCATTAAAAGTTTCCCGTTCGCAGTAAATCAATTGAAATGATTGTAAATAATATCACCCCACTCGTGTCCACAAATTCTAGGCATCACATACATACACTGCCCGACACTTGAATAGGACACATAAAACACGTTCATAAAATCAAAAATATTTATTAATTAATTAAAATTAATTTTCATTGTGAGTGTCCTATTCAAGTGTCGCACTTTTGAACAACGCAATTTTGAGTTATTTCAATTACATTTTTTTTCCTTAATCTTAATGAATATTTCTATTAATTTTTTTGAAAACTATGCTAAACTGAATTGCAAATTTACAAAAATTCGAATTTACCCTTTTCTTTACATTGTGCTATAAATATTTTGGATTTTATGAACGTGTTTTATGTGTCCTTTTCAAGTGTCGGGCAGTGTAAATACATGCAAATACATACATACATGCACTTACCCGTCTAACGGGACGCACTTAAACTAATTAAGCCCCGTGATTTCCGCCGGCCAACGAGATAGAACAGAGGGGTAAAATAGAAAGCGGCAGGGGAGGGTGATTGAATTAGTGTGCGTGTGTGCGTGCTGGAGGTAGAAAGAACTTCCGGGTGTTATGATAGACTACACGAAAACAAAAGCCCTGTAAACGTTTTTCCAGGGCTTCTGCACTAAAATCCGGATGGGAATCCAGCCTACGATTTAAATATGTATAAGTACATACATATATCTCATAAGGAAATATCCTTTTCCGGGTATAGTTCTTCTTTCTCTGCGATGTAAAAATCTGAATATCCTATACCCCACCTGCGGAGGTCGCACCACATTTTAGCTAAGAAGAAAACAAGCAGATCTCTATATATTGGGTGAACTTTCCTGCAGAAAGTATGCCTCTTCCTACTGCTCCTACTCCAGTTTATGTTGGTACAGGGTGCAATGACAATAATGACGATAATAATAGAGGGCGGCTTTCTGTTGCGCTGGTGGTCTTCTATGTCGCAGTGGCTTGGCTACACTGATTTCTCTTGCTACCGCTCTACCGCTCTCTAAATTTGTCTTTGATTGACAGGACAGGCGCGACGCAGAGTTGGCGTCGACATGTCCCGCTGCTTTCATGTTATTCTACTGCGTTGCTGGCAGTCCAGGACACAAATGCGTCGTCGTCTGAGCAGGACCGCATTGAGATGTGCCTGGGGGAGGGAGAGTAAAAACTGCCCTGGGTGGAAAGGGATGTCGTGGACGTGTACCCGTATGGGGATTCGCAGCAAATTGATTCCATTAAATAAACGATTACGAATTGATCCTGGCTTATACAAACGGAATCGGAAGAGTTTATTGAGGATCGGGATCTGAATCGATTAAAAGCGAATACAAGATAATGTGAAATAAAAGTTGGTGCCGAGGCTATTTTGTACATACATATGTACATATGTCGAGTTCCTGCAATTAGTCTTGTATTCCGGGTAAATTAAGACTACACTGAGGCAGAGTTATGACCCAATATGACCCGGTAAAATGTGATTTTCGGTGGTTTGGTCAGCTACACGATTAGACGTTTATAAGAAGATTTTTATAAGCAAAAAGACGCCTAATTAACGCGCCAATACGCATTAAAAAATAAATTAATTTATTTCGATTTTCCAAAGTTTTTAAGATATAAATTTGGAAAAAATTATCTCAAAGCTATTGATTAATCTATTCAACACCATATGTACATATTTTTATACGTTCTGAAACATACATATGTATGTACGTTCATAAATATGTATCGAATCGTTTTTACTTGCCTAAAACTATTTAATGAGAATTGGCTGGGAAAACCAATTGTCGGCTTTCTGGGATATGAAATTGTTGGTTATATTGCACTCACCGGGTTTATCATCACTCCAGGACCTGTCAGGAAAAAACAGAAAGAAAAAACATAAATAAACTAATTTAAAAAACCAATTTCCTCGGCAGGGTCATTGTTTCTGCAACTCCTTCAGTTTTGCTTTGGCTCGTTCCGTACACGTTATTTGCAGTTCAGTTCAGTTCGGGATCTCTTTGGTCTTCTCTCAAATCCTTTCCCCCATCCAATTGCTTACCATTCAATCTCTCATCCATCCATTCACTCATTTTTCCTTGCCTGCGACATCTATTGTTGGTCGCTGCAGGGGAAAACGTGTCCCGGCAGGCATATATGTACACACACACATAAATATGTACATATGTACATTCCACGTATTCCGCTGCGATGTCTGTCGAGTGGGTCGATTTGCTTTCAAATTGAAATGGTAAAAATATGGATGTAATTATTGCCACCCTTAAATTATGTTGGGAAGAACAATTGAGTTCGTTCATCTGCTTTTTCAGCTCTTTATACCCCATGCGTAAGGTACTTTGAGCTTGACGTGATGTTTGCTACTCAGAGGAGGAAATATGTTTCTAAATAACTTAGCAAATATGATAAAGAAAATCCGATGATAATACATACATACATACATATGCACATATTGCAAGTAAGTACATACATACATATGTATGTATGTGCATTTGCATGTAAATAGTATTTATTTGTATTACACACTTTCCACTTCTGTCCTGATATTGTACATACATATGTATACAATATCCTTGACTCCTTCGATATTTTATATTAATGATTTTTTTCGCCTTTTTTATTATCTCAAATAAGAAAGATGACTTTGAATTAAATTTATTGCAAAAGTTTATCTTACATATTTAACACTCTTAAAAAAACCATGTGCCACAATGGCCACCGGATTATTTTTTAACTAACATTTATTAGTCCTATGGTGAAATTTGTATGCAAAAATGGATCAAGGATGACGTTTGTAGATAGCCCTGACTTGTTGATCCGCATAAGCGTCACGATTCGTTTAAGATCCTTTTTATATATACTACTAATTACCTTCCTCTTCTTAAATTACTTAAAATTCCGAACATGGAACATATGTATGTATGTACGTACATATGTACATACCTTTGATATGACACCCCTTCCCTAATGCGTGCACACAATTCGAGTTTATTTCCATTTTTGTATGCCCCTCTGCACCGCTCCCGCGACAATGCCCACCCTTGTCGGACGTTTGTGTCATCTCGTCACACTGTTCTTCTTCCTCCACCTCTTCCTTGGCTCTACTTTCGCCTTGTTATTATCTGTTTCAAAACGAGTTTTTATACCGAAAATAGAATTCAACACACGTCAAATTGATTTGCATCTATTTTATTTACAAAATAAGAAAGCAAGAAAACAAAATACGAAGTTAAGTAAAGCGAATTATGTACATATATGTACATACATGTATATACATATGTATGTGTTATGAAAAGTTAAGTAAAGAAAAATGGTATGTACATACATACATACATACATACATTTGTATGAAAATACTTTACTGGAAAGATGGAGAGAAATGTCAAGCGACACGTTCGTATGTCGGCATCTGTGTGTGTGTGCGTGCGTATCGGGTCGTGTACGTTGCCATTCATTCCGTTCTCACATCCCTTTCGGGCACAGGCCTCTCCTCACTCACACACGTGGCGTCCGTCCTTCCTAGTTTGCATGGGGAAGGCTCTTAGGCCACGACCTCCTCTCCATCCCTCTTGAGCACACACCACACCACACCACTCCGCTCCGCTCACATATTCACAGCAAAGCGGAATCAATCAGCAGAAGAGGTGGGAGAGCGGACTCTGGCTCTCCGTTATCTTTAAGAAAACTAAAAGATTATTGGGATTAGTCTTGTCGCATATGTGAGCTCTTCTTGATGTGTGTTACACCTCTTCCTCCTTTTCTCTTGTTGTTGCTTTTGTAATGATTATTCTCCCTTCTGCTGTTTCTGAGGTTAGACTATATTCTTATTATGGAAATTTATGCACATGCATATATGTACATATGTACATGTATGTACATACATATGTATGTATGTGTTTATGTATGTATGAGAAGGTGCTTGAAGGAGACATTTCCGACACTATCAAGAATTTATTCGTTCCCCCTTGTAACCAAACATATCTAAAATCTAAAGTTCTGATTTCTATCCCATTGATCTTTTATTGGGACAAGGTCAAAGTCCACCACGTTTCCTCAAAACTTCTGTTGATTGATATTTTAGTTCCAAACCGCACTGAAAGTAAGTCCAGCCAATCAAGTCGTAGAAATTAGCAACTACATATGTATGTATGTACATATGTATGAATGTACATATGTACATATATAAGAACGATGTCCCTCAGTTCGAGTTATCTCTACATCCATTTTTATTCCACCATACCGTACATACATACATACATACATATGTATACAATATCTTTAATAAGATCCACATAATTTAATTTTCTACTTTGGTAGCCTAATAAAAATTATCTTACATAAGCTAAAAGGAACATGTATTATTCATACAGTCTTCTGTTACTGAAATGAATTTTCATGTATGTATTATAGCAAAAATATAATTAAAATTTTGTTTTCCGCCTTCAGCCCCTAATGATGTCTAAGAGTCATTGGTGCATAATTATCTGCAAGGTATTGGTGTTCTATGCACTAATGTATATTGTACATATGTACATGTATCCCATTCGTTCCCGATCAGGCCAACGATTCATTCGATGAACGTTTGCTGATGTACATTCATATATGTGTACATACATACATGAGTATGTATTAGAATAGCAGGTATCTGTTAGTCGAAATGCCGACTATTCCTCCTTCGCTATGATAATAATGTTCTTGTTGTTTTTGTTACACTTCTTCTCCTGTTCTGCTGCTCCTGCTGTTGTCTTGATGGCCCCTCCTCATCCCTGTTCACGTTGTTGTTCTGACTGTGTGAGTGAGAGTGAGAGATTTTGATGGCAACAATCCCATTTCCCACTCCCATAGCAACTTGTTGGCCTTTGTCTATAAACACACAAAAACACAAACATACCCACACACACAACACTCACAGTTTAGGTTGGGCATTTTGTTCCTGTCTTTCAGCTGTTCAAAGATTGTTAAATATCAAAGGATACTTCCACTCGAGCAACTGTTTCCCTGCTCCCATTGAAGATACAATTTGGTTTCTTCTATACATATGTACATACATGCATACAGTTTTAGGTGTAGGTTGAAGTATAACCGTGGAGTGGGTCGGTGGTTGGAGGTTCATGCTGAGAAGAGTAAAAACCATTATGTCCTCTCGCCATAACCCCTTTTTTTGTCAGCTGTACATTATTGTATGTACATTGTACGTACATATGTATGTATGTACATAAATTTGTGACGAAATCTAGTTTTTAATAAGGGCTACAAATGAGTTCAACTCAATCGCAGCAATACGACTTATTTCATTGTAAGAGTATTTAATTCGTATTATTTTCTTTGCCAAATTTGCACAAAATTGTTGACATATAGAAACAAAGCTGAAAATCTAGCGATATCCAAGGCAGGAGGCAATGTAAAAGTATTGATTTAAGCAGTGAGCGCAGCTGCGCGAAAGTGCGGGCAACCTGTCATGTGCATAAGTCTCGAAATTGGCTGGCTACATGATGATATGGATGACTTTGTACAAAACATATCTTTGACGAAGGGGCGGATTTTTTAGCATAAGATAGTTATATAGCCGTACTCGAAGAGTTAAGGGGTATATTAGATTTTTGGTCGAATTGGATGTGTGTAACGCAGAGAAACACACTGCTACAAGTGTATTTCAAAATTTCGCCCCGCGCCCTTCTGTGGCAGCCACAATTTAAAAGATACGATAAAACTAAAAGCGCAGTATCGTAGAGAATGCTCTTATCTATCAGATTGCCGAGTCTGAGTCAGATCGGATAATTATTATAGCCAGAGTAAAGAAATTCATTTTCAGTTGCTTCCCCCACCTCCCCTGGAGCTGATGATGCTACATTTTCTCTTTCGCTTGCACACACTCTGTCCTGTGCAGTGCGCGACCGTTGCGGAGAAGATGTAGAATCTGAATTATATACACAATGTAGAATATACATTTTATATGTATAATCGACATTGCAGATAAAGATTTAGATAACAGATGTAGCTAAAAAATGTAAAATGTAAAATCAACCGTCTACAAACTGTCACATCAATACAAAATTTTTTGTATAATTTTTGCGTCAAAAGATAATTTTTTGCATACAAAAACGATTTTCAGCCTCGTTCTTATAATAAATTGGGTTATATACAATAGTGAGAGTGGATAATTATTAGTTTTCAGTTCCGTTATACCTTTTGCATTTAGTTTTTAGTCTAACTCTTAGGTCTCCTTTTCTGGACCGAGAAAGGATTCCTTTTAAGCTCCAAAATCAAAATTACCGCTATGTCCAAAACTTTCTTTCATCAAAATGTTTAATAGCTGAAAAAAACTTACTGATGGTGACTTTTTAAAATTAATTTGTTCTGTTTTTTAATTTTTGTTAAATATTTACATCCAGCAATACTATTTCTAAGAACAGCAGATTTGATGGGTATTTTTCTTAAGTCATGTAATTTCTTTAGGTTCTAATTAGAGCCCTGCATGAACGGGCAAATGAATCGATTCGCAGAGATTCGGGATTCACTTCGTCCGATCAAATTGAATCAGCGATTCGGCTTTCTCAGTGATTCGAATCATTTGCCCAAAATGGACCGAACGGATCACGATTCATAATTTTGTACTGTGAGATCCGAACAGTTCAGTTTTTTCTCTCTTTTACTCTCCATTTGATTTTCAGGTAGAGAGAACGAGAAAGCAATACACAAATTTGTCGGTTTTTTGCCTTGCTTTCGGGGTGGAAATCTGTAGTTGTGTGTGTGCCTTTCTGTGCCTGTGTGTGTACGTCAACGCGTTGACGTACACAATACATACTGTACATGTGCACGCATACAAAGGAAGATTCTTCGTAGTATGTTTTGAATCAGTTTTTGAATCATGCGACGAATCTTGCTGATATTGATTCGCAGTACTCTGATCCGGTTTTTAAGTGATTCGGGTGATTCGAATCGGACTGAAGGGATGATTCGTAATGATCGAACGCATTGAAGGGGCATGAGTATACTGTGATTTTTTTAATCATGTGGATTCGTGCAGGGCTCTAGTTCTAATGCTTACATATTAAGCTTTCCAAAAAGGTATTAAATGTTAAATTTTAAATACTGGAAATGTCTCAAAAACAGTCCTGAAAGTGGTGAGGTGCGGCACTACTATTTCAATGACCACAGCTGTACATATGTATGAACATAACCTTAACGATGGAGCCAGAAAAAATAAAACCAAAAGAACTTACAGTTCATTCTGCCAGTGAAAAAGCAGTGACAGAGAAAGGCTGAGGAGCAGCAGCAGCAGAGGCAATAAACAGCAGCAGATACATACAGATGTACATATGTATGTACATTAATATGCACATACATATATACATATATATGTATGTGTTTGACAATGAACATTTAATAACCGTCAAGAGGACGCTGAACGCATAAACGTCCCCATAAATCGAAGTGGAATGAGGTTACAATGCGGGAGGAGGTGGCTGAATAAAAAGGGACACACAGAGAGCCCCTATCCATAAAAAACATAGCAAGAGAAATTAATAGGATGAGGGGGGGACAGGACAGACAGAAAGAGACAAGGACCGGCGACAGACGTCGGAGGTTTCGAAGTTGGCAGGAAGAAGAGAGCGTAGCGCGTAAAGTGCAGAGAGCGACAAAGCCACAGACAAAGCTGGTCAGCCGGCTCACTCTCGCAAACAAATACACACACGCACGTATATGAAGCACAGCGAATTCTGGGTGTGTTGAAGCGTTACAGTTACACATACGTAATTGTGCGTTTGTATATATCCCTATAAGCCAAATTATAGGAATATCGGGATACTATGCATGCTGGTAGGCAAATGCATTGTGCAGGCGAATATTAATCATATTAGAGAGCTATACGAATAAGTGCTGGTAAATACTAAAGTATCAAAGTTCGGTAACCGCATCTAATATTCCATTATTTTGCTGTTCAACTGCTGTTCTTTCAGTCTAGTTAGTTTGCTGATGCAGAGCTGCTTGACTGATGGTGGGGATGCAAAGTGTTTGCATTTATGTACATACATATGTACATAATTCGCATTGATAAGTTGCACCCTAGGCAACGATTAATATATGTAAATAATAAAACTTGACTATGTTTTAGTAATACAAAACCAATGCACCGTGCTCAGACGCCACTGACGCCAAAATTACGAGTATGATGCTTAAAAATTCTTTTTCTAGAAAGACCCGCTGGAATCAGAACAAATTCAATATGGCAGGCAGTGTTGGTTGCAAAATTTTAACATCATATTTGTACCCGTACTCTAAAAGAGTTAAGGGGTATATTGTATTTGTGGTAAAAGTGGATGTGTGTAACCCAGAGAAGGAAACGTTTCCGACTCCATAAATTATATACATACATATATTCTTGATCTGCATCAATAGCCGAGTCGATATAGCCATGTCTGTCTGTCCGTCCGTCTGTCTGTCCGTCTGTCTGTCTGTCCGTCTTTTCTGTCGCCTAGTTCTCAGAGACTATAAGAGTTAGAGCAACCAAATTTTGTTTCGAGACTCATGTCACATCACATCACATTAAGAAATTAATTTTCAGTTGCTTCGCCCACCTCCTCTCAGAGCTGCTGACGCTACCTCTTCCTCTTACCTCTCTTTCTCGCTCGCACACACTCTGCACTGTGCAGTGCGCGACCGTTGCGGAGAAGATGTACAATCTGCATTACATACACAATGTAGAATATACATTTTAGATGTATAATCGACATTTTACAGGTAGATGTAGATAACAGATGTAGCAAACAAATTTACAATATTTTAGAATTCTCACAAATTTATATACTGACTGAGTACGGGTATAAAAGTGGAGTCGCGTCCAGAAGCGACTCAAACGTTCCTTCTCGTTTTTATTCATTTTGGCCTATGCACTGTGGAAAAAATCCCGATTTTGGTGCATAAACCTATTTATTTTTTAAATTAATTTTTAGGAATGACAAATATTAATCGAATCTAGATATCGTCATTGGAAAAAACCGCCTTCCAAAATTTTTTGTTTCCACAGCAACAAAGTCAGCTGTTTGAGAGATTTTAGATGTGGGTAAATTGGCGCTAAAAATTTTCAAACTTTGCGGAATTGTTTTGTTTTGCACAAAATAAATTTCATAATTCTGAATATGGAAATTCCTTGCGAAGGTATTTATTAATGTAAATTAATGTATGTTAATTAATTTCATTAATGTGTCTTATTGTCCAACTGTGAACTGTTTTTTATGTGTATCTTTATAGACTTGAACTAACAATTGTGTTTGTGTTTTGTAGAGTATAACTTATCACTTAAGTGCTAATTAGCACAGTCTAGCAAAAGAGTAAGAACGGGAAATTACCGAAAAAAGTGTCCTTGTTATCATACAACTAACCATTTTGGTTTTTTTTTGCTTTTTAAAAAAATTTCGTTTATCTAGCAACATATTTTACAAAAATATAACACAATTTTTGTTCAGCGTTCAACTATGTTCAACTATATAACTGAAGTAAATTTCAATTGTTTTTAAGCATTGTATAAGCACGTATTGTAATGTAATAAAAATTTAAATTTTTTACAATTATTTAATTAAAAAATTTTTTTTACCCACTGTGCCAAATTAAAAAAAAAAAAACAAAAACCAAAATTTTATTTAATTTTTTATAATACACCAATAAAAATTTCAAGTCAATATCTTTAAAACTAGAGTTTATGCACCAAAAACGGACTTTTTACCCATAGTGCTTTGGTAGCAGCCTCACGAAATTTTAAAAGAGCAAAATGAAAATACACTGAAACGAACACACACAGCTGTGTGTCCTCCACTAGTGGACACACACACACACACAGAAAGAGAGAGAGACACGGAGAACATCTGCTTTGGAAAGATGAAAAAACTTTCCACGCTTTAAACAAGAGGCAAGCGAAATAAGCCGAACTAAGCAGAAATATTTGTGTGTTTCCTTCACTTCACGCACTTTCCTTCAACGTTCTGCTCAACATCATCCTGTGATGGAGGGTGGTACGGCCAAAGATGTTGACCCTGTATGGATTTCATTTCGGGTAGTTGAACCGCATTTGTGGCGAACGACCTCCCTGCGAATGAACCTTGACCCCCTCTTAAATGGGAGCAGTGATCTAAATTGCTCCAACGGAAATTCAGGAGAAGCAAGAAGGGCATTGAATTGGGACTATTATATGGAGGGGTGGTATGGGTGAAAGGGATATGACCTGATTTGAATTTTCCATGTTAAAGGAACGTTAATTGCGGCACCTAAGTGGATGTATGTTTGTGTGTACATATGTATGTATGTACATATTTCATATCATATGTATGTATATGAACATATTTATGTAAGATCTGAAACAGGGACATATTGTGAAAACCATGAAAACTTTCAAAGGAAACACTCGAAAAGGACATTAAAGAAATTAACTTATGGATGTTCTAATAGTTACCACAAAATTCTATTCACAAAAGTAAATAAACATATCCAAGATTTCAAAGAGAATATTAGTTCACATTGGAAGTGAAAAAAAACAGAGGTTTGTTTTACGGCCAACGATTCAAATGCTGATTTCAGTGACACCTAAGGCAATATTTCAATTTCCTAAATATTTTTTTAATAACTATAATATGTAAGTCATTAAAAACAAAAAGATAGAATGCATATGCAACTTGTTTTCCTTTGTTTACTAATGCTTACATTCCAGGCTTTCTAAAAAGGGATCACATATTAAATTTTCAGTACTAGAAATGTCTCAATGTCTCTGTACATATTTTCACATAAAATTTAATGAAATAATAATTTGATTGGTAAAATTAGTTTAGTTCCAATTAGTTTATAAAATAATATTGCGACATATAAATATATGGAAATGGGTTTTTATTGACTTTTATTTTTGTTGTGAAATGGCCATATGAAGATAATACAGAATCCGAGTCAACGATTACGACCAGTTTGTTTTTAATACCGTTCAAAGTAGAAGTCGTCGAATTATGAATCTTTTACAGAAAGTAATCTGCAGATGGTATTAAACAGAGATTATTTTCCTAATTGAGGGGAAATTGTAGATTAATTTTGTATATGTACATATGTATGTACATATGTAATTCAAAATAAAATAATCTCAATAATACACTTATATCCGACTATTGAAGAACGACAATATTCCAGGTCCGAAGCTGTTTACCTATGTATGTACATATGTACAAGTAAAATTTACTCACACCTGTCATTATGAACTAGCACATATGTATGTACATATGTACCTGTCCTTCATTTGACGTGCACTTCACTCCGTGACCTTCTTCATAAAGCACTTAACTACTGATTTTGCCACCCTCGACAATCACCGTTGTCTTAATCTGACCGATATCTGACCGCATAGCATTGAAAAACATTCAAAAAAAATTAAAAACAGTGGTCAAAGGACAAATTTCCGTAAAAAATATATGCGGCTCTGCAATGCTTGGAAGTCAGCTGTGTTTCAGATTCGATTGGGAATAACACCACTCCACCAAACGTCCAAGATACTCTTTTTAGTGTAGATCCGCGAGACAGTCTGTCCCAACAGCCGGTGTGAACGTTTAGAAATTCTATGTGGATCTAATATACTCATATATTTGTTTAGTATCGGGACTAAACACCAGGTTTCGCCAAATGCAACAATAACAATACTCGACAAAATGGAACTTTTTATGTAGGCTGTGGCCCAAAATGATTTTACTGATAGATTTCGAGATTTAAAATTTGTTGAACAATCTGGTATTTTTTTTTTAGAGGTATCTTATTTTTGGTTGCATGTTACATTGCAGTTGAAAAGCTGACAAATGCAGCTATAAATCAGACGCAGACACGTTGTAGCTACAGCTTAACGTCTGGAAGATATTAAGCTTTAAAGTTCAAATTTGATAATTTTTTGCAGTATTTTTTCACGAAATTTTGAAAACTCAGGAAAAGTTGAAAGAATTTCTTGGCTAACATTTTTGGTTTTAGATAGACGCATCAACTAGGCGTTGGTTAAGGTATTTTTTATTAAAATCTATGGAGAAACGGTGGTGCTACAGATTCAGATTCGGCAATCTGATAGATATGGTCATTCTCTACGATACTGCGTTTTTAGTTTTATCGTATCTTCAAAATTGTGGAAGCCACAGATTTTCGTCCTTTGTAGGGGCGGAAGGGGGCGGGGTGAAATTTTGAAATACACTTGTAACAGTGTGATATCACATTAGTCTGGAAACAAAATTTCGTTGCTCTAGCTTTTATAGTCTCTGAGATCCAGGCGCTCATCGGGACGGACAGACGGACAGACAGACAGACATGGCTCTATCGACTCGGCTATTGATGCTGATCAAGAATATATATACTTTATGGGGTCGGAAAAATTTCCTTTTCTGCGTTACACACATCCACTTTTAGCACAAATACAGTATACCCCTTAACTCTTTTTGAGTACGGGTATAACCAGATGATACATACGTTTGAAATCGATGCGAAATTTGCCACGAAACTTTACGAACTCGGCTATATATCCATAATATCGATCCTTTTTGTGAACTGATCGAAAGTGACAAAAGATAAAGGTAAAGGTATCCATTTCTGAAAAAATGTCGCTCACGATTATTTTGCCGCTATTATACTTAATAGAGTCAGTGTATATATTCTGACCGTTACATTTGTAGATATATATTAAAGAAAACAAGTAAAATATCCCTTTACTCTTTCAGTACCGGGTATGAAAAGAATTTCCTTTTTAAAACAAATGAATACACATATATATCAACCAAATTTGTTAGAACGGTTACAGCGGAATATTTTGCTTATTTCTAGACAATTTCTGATACATTTAAATTTCTCGATCGCCTTCCTCGAAGCAGCCCATATCGGCCCTGTACAGGATGCGATTGATTTGGAACTGAACCGTGTGCTTGGTGCGAGTGGAATAATTCCCAAACTTGTTACCCAGATATTGAAGAAAGAAAGCGTCGTCTCCAGACAGGGTCGTGGACGGTCCGAGAGCTAAAGTGGAAGTCACTTGAGGAGCAGGTGGGCTGGTCATCGTCAAAGTCGCTGCAATGGGCGGCTGTGACTGGTTTAGTGAGTGTGAGTAGCGCATCTCATCGGCATCGATAAGTTGGTCCTCCGACAGATCCACATCCACTACATCTGGTATTTCCGACTTCCCAATGAAGATGCTCTCGAACTTTTCATTGGAGAGCCTGCTACTAGAGGCTTCCTCATATTCGTGTTCCGTTTCCATGGTGGTGGTCATTATCGTAGCAGGTTCCTGCAAAGAATTTTAAACGAAGAGATCACTAAACTGATTATATTATTATAAAGTATTATAAAGTAGAGTTTTCCCCGGGATATAGAAATAGGACATATGTACATATATGTTCGTTGTCATGTTTGCACCAGCGGTGCAACCAACAGCGACGGCTGCAGTTTTCCTATAGGAAATATGATTCTCGATCAAATTTATTCCACAAAGTCAAGCCTTTTTTACATATTCAACTATCTGAAAAAATATTAAAATATATCTCAGCCAACTTTTTAATTTTATTAACAAAATATATTTGTATCCCTGGTGGCATGTACCCTGCGACTTTGGGTAAATTTAAAACTCTAGCAGTTATCTGGCAACTCTCCGTGCATGGGCGCAATCAGCTGTTCAAAATAAACAAATATCTGAATTGTTAGGTAACTAAATAAAATGCTATTAGCGAGACTGATGGCCATCGAAGAGCAACGGAGGAAACATATTAGAATATATACCTTGCAGAGCAGGCTTCTCAGATGCGCAACGGACTCGTTTTTACGATCAGACGATACGTACATACGTGGTTTTTGTGATTATCTTCTCAAACGACTGCTTATTTGGTTCATTACAATTAACAGTTTTTGGTACAATGATCGCTATGCTTCTCTTTGTGCTGCCTGTGGCCTGCACTTCGCCGAAACGGGTTTTTGAACATAAATGCAATGACAATAATGTGTAGAATTGGTTTGTAAGTTCTGTTTTGGCATTTTGCAGAGATGCCACCGGGTAGAACAACTGACTACCAATGTTTTCACAATTTACAAAAAAAGTATGCAAACGTTTGACGTATAGGAAGTTTTACTGCAACAAGCTATTTTTTATGAATGCCTAATTAAAGAAAAACAGAATGCTATCAATCTAATTAATATTAAATATCTTGCTCCGAATTCGGCTTAAAAAGGTGGCATTACTTCGAAAGTAGTCTGCACAAAGTTTAACCCTAAATTATATCTCTCTCTCTCTCATTTTGAGAAATGAGAAATTTGTCATTATCCTAATCCTAAAGCAACAATTTTTCCCAAAAGATTCGTCCGATTCGTTAAAGAATGTCTCGGTATTACTGAAAGCAGCTGAAAACTCCATTCCAGTTACATTACTTAAGTACCATTAAAGACTATACACTACGAGGTATTTTATAGTCTTTGGTACCATGGGTCATGTTTGAGGAATTTTAAAGAAAATGATACGAAAATGCATGGCACAGGTTATTTATTAAGAAAATAAATTAGACATTAGCTACATACTTGAAAAAAATTATGGGTGAATAATTTGATCCTTTTTATAAGGATACCACAACATTTTTTTTTGTAAGGAACAGATAGCATACATTTTAAACTTTTGTTTTGAACTTTTTGTTCTTCATTGTTGGTATGTAATTTGTTGTATTCCTCCATTATGGCTACTCCTCGCTCCGTTCACTACTCGTATGCTGCAAGCAACCGCTTTATTATGGTTATAAGTTTCATCGCCATGCCACATTTCAAGGTCTTTTACCAAAAACTCCGATGACATTCCAGTAGGTTTAAAAAAACGGTACGTGTTGCGTGTAACAAAGTCTTCAAGGTTTTTATCGAGAACTGATTCAATAAGCATTGTTGGATGTTTCGGATAATCCTTCAATCCGTCTTTATTTAATGCATTCACCATTTTCCTTTTCGTATCCAATGTTATACCTTCATAGAAAAAAGCCAGCCCAACTAACTCTTCGGATAAATACCAAAGGTGACGTAATATTTTTTTAATGAAACGGTTGCTATATTTTAGTTGATATTTTCATACTGTTTGAGATCTTTTATAAGTTTCAAGTCGTTTCCTGGTGCAGAAGATGCTGCCGGTGCTTTAAACCAGTGCTTTGCATAGATAAGAACAACAAATGTGCAAATGTTTTTTACACTTTTCAGTTTCCTTTTTGAAATTGTAAATTGATCCCTGAATAGAAATTTTTTCAAGGATAAATAGATTTCGCCATCCAACGACCGCGATGCAAGCCAGCATGAGCTTTAATCGCTAAATATTTTTCAGTCGTGCCTCCCAAAAAATAATAATGAGGTAAAGTAGTTCCTTGTAATCATTTCTTGGTTGATACAACAATATTTGCTCCTTTAAAAAGTTAATGATTTGGTCTGAGTTATCTTTAAAGAGATTACATAGCGATTAATCAAAAAGAACAGATTTATAGGCATTTCTCTTTATGTTTTTCCAAAAACTTTTAAATTTTTTTAAAATTTTAATATGAGGTCCAGAGGAAGGCCCCATAAATGTATCAACTACCAGTACAATTTCCAAAATATGATGACGACAGGCCAGCCATAATAATTCCTTTTTTAATTTTTTTCAAGCAGAATGCAAGCTCCACTTTTTTAAGCCATGTATTACATACTGTTGTATCAAAGCACATACACCTTATCTTTTCGTTTAAGCCCCATGCAAATATTGTTTCAAAAACAGCTTCAGCAGCCAATTCTTCCGATCCACCGCTCAGTTTTGGGACCGCAAGGAGTTGATCGATTAGCTGTCCGGATAATAAAACAGGTAGTATATCGACTACTTCGTCACCGCTTATGTCTTCTATCATTTTTCCGTCCCAGTGAACAGTCAATAGACATTCTCGTTCTAATTAAGCTTTCAAGCATTTCGCCAATTTTTCTCTATATAACATTCGTTGACGACGAACAGTATTTGTACTCACGGTATATTGAGATGGATCGCATCCAGCACTTTTAAGAGTCAAAATTAAAACGACAGCCGCTTTTCTGTTACTCAACTTGGCCACATCAAGGCTAACAGCTAGTCCATCGCTTACAATTATAATTCTTTTGACTTTGGGTCGATGTGTACGTAGCTGTGATGATCCTTGAAGACTTTCTTCGGAAGTATTAGTTGACTCCGGCGAAAAAGAGGAGTCTAGTGAGCATAAATATTTTGTATCGAGGGTACCGATTTTGCCCCATGGATTTTGCTTCTGCGAAATAAGAAAGTTATTATCCTCTTCTATAGTTTTAATGCTTAAAGCATCAGCGTGTGCTACATCAAACAGAGCTGCGATATTTTCTTGCCATACCGATTCTTTTTTTTTAAATGCTGCAGTTCGCTTGGCTTTATTTTCATTATTTTTTCTGAGTGTTTCCCATTCTTTGACGAATTTTAAAAGCTTTTCCTTCACGTGTTGAAATTTGCGTGTGGGTATGCTTGGTTTTTTCCCAAGTCAGCAGAATTTCTCGAGATGCAATTTTTGCCTGAACATTTTTGGTTTCCTTTTTCTCTAGCTTATAGAAAAAAACTTTAAAGGCTAGTACTCTGACCCGAAAACACCTCGCGAACAGAATAAGGGCTGATATTCGTATGAAACCGATAAGAAATTTTTTCGTGCAAAAATTGTTTTCTAGCCTCTGTACGGAAGGCAGTACTCAGATTTACAAAAAAACGAGAAGGAACGTGAGTCGCTTCAAGTCGCGACTCTACTTTTATACCCGTACTCAGTCAGTATATACATTTTTAAACTTATGATTGAAATTAAAAAAAAAATTTTTAATTTTACATATTTTTGCTACATTTGTTAACTACATCTACATCTAAAATGTAGATTATGCATGTAGAACAAATATTCTACATCTACCATTTAGATTCTACATCTCCTCCGCTATGGGTTGCTCGCGCATTGCACATGGCAGAGTGTGTGCGAGTGATAAAGAGAATAAGTAGCGACAGCAACGCCAGAGGAGGTGGGGAAGCAACTGAAAATTAATTTCTTTATTCTGGCTAATGATCCGATCTTGAGAATCTTTTAGAATCTGGTAGACATGGTCATTCTCTACGATACTGCGTTTTTAGTTTTATCGTATCTTCAAAATTGTGGATGCCACAGATTTTCGTCCTTTGTGAAGGCGCACAACAAAGGTAACATCGGGGACTTACTGTTAATGCATTAACGATTGGTGAATATCAGGAGGCTTAGGAGTTTAATATATTTAGTCAACTATTGCGTAAAAACTTTTCCAGGACTTTGTCTGGACGTTGATATGCAATGACTGCACCATCAAGTGGCCCATGCGACACCAAGCCGAAGCCTGTTACGCGCGGAACCCAGGCTAGAATCGCAGCCCCTCCTCCCGCCCAACCGACCGGGGGCGCTGCCGCATGACGCGCGACGCGTGTTACCGAACCGATCGCGAACATGCAGGAAAGATAGAGGTTAGACTAATGTTCGAGGAAAATTAGAGCTAAACACAACTCAAGAGCTAAACATGCAAAGATAGCTAAGAAATAGGAATAATTACGGGAAAGGTATGTTAATATTAGTGATTTAAGAAGAGGAAGGGAATTAGTGGTGGATACTATAAGGTAGAGAGAATTATAGTCCGAGCATAAGACCCTAAACGGTTCATGCAAGGAATAATTTGATCTACAAAGTGGAAGGAACAAAGGGGTAAAGTTTCTAGTAGATCTAACAGGAATCGTAAAGTTTATGCGACTCAACAAGTCAGGGCTATCTACGTCACCCTTGATCAGGTTGTGCATAAAAATCACACCAAGCATTTTTCTACGACTAACTAAGGTTGGAAGGTTTATTAAAAGCAGTCTACGAGGGTAACATGGCAGTCTCACATCTGCATCCCAGTTGAGGCCACGCAGAGCAAAAAGTAAAAAGTTTTTCTGGACTGGCCGCCAATAGTAGACTGATGGCGATATTAATGCTATCGATATAAATGCAATAGCTTTCACTGCAGATTAGTGCCGCAAAAAACAATTTTTGACATATGATCAGACAAAATTTTTTTAAAAATTTTTAAAAATTTCGGTAGCAACCTCTCAAAAACAAAAACTTCAAAAACTACCGAAATTTTTAAAAACTTCGGTAGCAACATCCAAAAAATTTAAAAAAATAAAAGTTTAAATTACTATTAAGTCCAAGGTAACAAAACTGGGGGGTGTCCCGTTTGAATTTCGAAAACCTAATGGCTCAACCTAATTTACATACATACATAATGTACATACAGTTGCGGCCGGAATAATAGCACTGTTTGGTACCATCGTCTTTATCATTTCATAATCTTATCAGTAACCAACATATTTTGCCCTCTACTGTAATATCTATTTGGTTTACATGTCCCCTCTCTGAGAGAAGTGTTTTTACTCTCAAAATCCTAACTGTTCTTGTTACTTTAGGCAATTTTCCAAAAAAGAAGCAAAACAGGACGGCAACAAAAATAGCACTAAAATGGTTTCTTTATAAAAACTTTTAGTTTTCCGAGCTTTTTGATACTTTATGATGTTGATTATATTAATAATCGGTGGCTTAAGTCGATTGTAGTAAGAAAGTTACAAAATAAAATTAGTTATGGATCTCGGAAAGCACTTTAGGAAAGAAAAAAGCAAAAGGATCAAAACTTTTATTGCAGAATGAGACACCTGTCTTAAGGTAAAGCAAATTGTTGGTTTCTCAACTAAAATGATTCACAATGCTTTAAAATATGCAACCAACAAGAAAAACATTGAATGAAGGCCGCGATATCGCCATTTCCGGTCAAACTAATGCTTGATGAGAGCAAGAAGGACCCCTATAAACCGTCCACAGAGCTAAAAAAAAGGCTCTTAAAAAATCGCCAAGCATGAGCAAAGTTAGTTCTTGCCTACAAGAATATAAATTAAGTACGAAAAGTCCGAGGAAAAATCCACCTTAGCAAGAAAGCCATGGGTCAAAGTGAATGCAGTATGCAAATAGCACTGGAGTTGTCCCAAAGAAGCATCAAGTGGTCCGAAGAAAGCCAAATTGTTTTTTTTTTGTGGAAAAGGCTCTTGATCTTATATAAAACGACACTTAATGCATAATACAACCCGCTGACTAGCATATAAAACTGATAAACACTCAGGGATAAGCATCATTGCATGGCATGCTTTAGGTATTATGGAGGTGGTCCAAAACATATGGCCAAATAGATAATGGATCCAAATGTCTATGTTAATATATTAGAAAACAATGATGCTGTCTTATATGGAATAGAAAATGCTCTTTTTTTGTGTCTTCCATCAGGACAATGATCCAAAACAGACCAGCAAGTAAGATCACAAGTGATTTGAGACCAGTGCATTTAATGTAATAAATTGGTTTCCTTAGTCCCCAGATGTGAAGCCCATGGAAAACCTTTACGCTAAAGTTTAAAAATATGTTTCTTATACGAAATCAAAGAACAAAATGTATCTTTGGGGTATGAGGCATTATTCGTGGAGCAATATCTCCCAGGAAAGATGCGAAAATGGGGTGAACTTTCATGACAAGACGCTGAGCCTCTTTTGTTGCTGCCAAAGGCTTTAAAACAATATATTAACTTTTGAATACAACTAAAGTAACATACTTTAAAGAAAAACTTGGAAAACTTCTTTAAAATTTTGAGTTTGTTAACTTTTTGGGAATCAGTGCTATTTTTGTTGCCGCCTAAATTCCTGAATAATTTCTTTTCTTTTCAATAATTTTCGCTTGAAGCCTACAATACATACTATTGCTTTCGAAAACATTAAATTACACCCTAAAGTATATACATTAGTTTAAAAACCGTTAGTTAAAGCTACGGTTTAAGCAATATTCTTCAATACAGAAAAATGAGTGCCATGGTGCTATTATATACGCCACAGCTGTATGTACATAAGTTGTCATTCAGGTTCTGCTCGAATTCTTACCATTCTGATCATTAGTTTTTTAGCTTGGGAGGAAAACTGAAACATGGAAGACAACGGCACGGCAGCGGCCTCCTCAACGTCAGCACAGTCATCCGAATCGTCCAGCGCCTGGTTCATGCGATTATGGCGTAACTGCCTCATCTCCATGAGCGCTGCGTATGAGAGGTGGTGCTTCCGTTTAAGATGGCGCATAAGGTTCTCCGAATGCTTGCCGGCCATGTCGAAAAGGCACTGTAAGCAGGTGCTCTTCCGCGTGTCCTCGTTGTATACGAAGTATTTACTAACAGGGTTCGAATACTTTTTTGGCATTTTATCGGATCAAAACGGGCGACGCGTTGCATTCTATCCGACGCTTGAAAACTGAATAAAGCCGTTTTAGTTGAGAAAAAACAAAAACCACACACACAGACACGGGAGGAGAGCTGAAAACAGCGTAAACCAGAAACAGAACCGAACCGAACCGAAACCAATTTGCTTCTCATACTCGTACTCTGAGAACGGTTCGGTGGCGGTTTAGAGAGCAACATGGACATGAGACATACAAATAACGTAAACCGGTCTCGGTCTGTCCGGGCTGTGTGCGAAAAACTAATCAGACCTTTTTGTTGTAGTAGAGGTAGGTTTATACTCGGTTTTAGTCGGTTTTTACGCTCAATTTATGACGCTTTGCTACCTGCTTCATAGCACTACTCTACAACATTTAACTCTTTTTTCCGCTGTGTGACAAAATGAATTTTTATGATGGATTTCGTGATTTAACTTTTTTTAAAGAATTTTGTTTTTTTTATGGTTTAGTTTTTTTAAAGAATTTTTTTAAAACTGGTATTTTTTTCATGTTTTTTTTCAGAGATACTTAACTATCCTATATATGGTTGCACGTAACTTTTCAGTTCTTAAAAGCTGACAAATTCAGCTATAAATACTTTGTAGCTGAAGCTTAACGTCTGGAAGATATGAGGCTTTCAAATTTAAATTTGAAAAATTGTTGCGGTATTTTTTTCCGGAAATTTTGATTTTAAAAACTTAGGGAAAGTCGAAAATAAATAGACAAAAAATACCCGCTACTGCCAATGCCCGCAACTGGGGAACAAAGCAAACGAAACTTACTTTTTATCTTAATTAAATGCTGTTAAATTCTATACAACCAGATGCAAGATACTTGAGTTATGTGAAAAATAGAAACACTGTCTCTGAAAAAATGAACATTTTTAAAATTCCTTTTAAAACAAACTAAACCATAAAACCTTCAAAAAGGTATTTTTTGCGCATTTTTTTAATTTTTAGGTTTGGTTAAAGAATTTTAGCTCCAAAGTTTCTCCATAGATTTAAATACTTAAGTTATGTAGTTAAAAAAAATACTAGACTTAAAAAATTCTTTAAAAAAAGTTCTGCCATAGAAAAAAAACCATAATTCTTAAAAAAAATTTAAAGCCCCATATCTCTCAGAAAAAGTTGCTTTGGATCCTTGAGGAAAAAAGATTTCGATTTTGTCGAGTAGTGTAATCAGAGCTACATATATATCATATTCGCATGAATTTACGTAATAGACTGAATAAAATTGTTGCGCGTAATAAATATGGTTGGAAAAGGTTAAAATATACAGAAGAGAACATATTTTTGAAAACAGTCCGTTTTGGTTAAAAACGCAAAGATGAATGAAACCCGTAGACCGCCCTGTACATATGTATGTACAGGTGTGTTCAATGATATAGTAGTGCACGCACCTCACTACTTTCAAAACTCTTTTTGATATATTTCCAGTCTTCCAAATTGTACAAGTGATACCTTTACGGAAAGCCTGGAATGTAAGCATTAATAACTGAAAGAACCCCGAGTCTACAAACTGTCACATCACTGGCAGAGCGATATAAATTTGTTTTCATAATTTTTGAGGATATTGAAGTTTTGGTCTTGCCTTCGACCATCGCCGACCATCCTCCAAAAGAGAAATGTTTTGTATACAAAATCGATGTTCTGTCTACTTCTTATGGTTAATTGGGTTTAATCAAAGACTATACAATACCAAGATGCTGCATGAGGAGCGATTGCTTGTTCAATTTTTGCTTGACGCTTCATAGTACGGGCGCGCGGGGCTCGTCGGTAACGAACAGCCGAAGCTGTTGGGCAGAGGGGTCGCGCGGTCGAGACGAGGCATAGCCGAAAAGAGAATTGAAACCCCGCGCGCTCCCTCTCTCCATAGGGCGGACCGATAAGCCTCGCCATACAACAGCTTTTTCGTCGCTCATGCAACATCTTTGTATTGTATAGTCTTTGGTTAAATACAATAGTGAGAATGCACATAACTTAGTTTTCAGTTCCATTATAACTCCTGTCTTAAGTTTTTAGTCTAACTCTTAGGTCTCCTCTTCTGGACCGAGCAGTGACTATTTAAATTAGTTTGCGTTGTTTTTTCATTTAAAATAATTTATTTAGCCCAGCACGACTATTTCATTGAACAGAAAATATCATGGGTAGTTGTCTAAAGTCATGAAAACAAGAAGATGGAATGTAAATTTACAGGGGTTTCTTTCTGCTTTTATGCTTACATTCCAGGATTTCCGTAAAGGTATTACTTGTTCGATTTGGAAGACTAGAAATATCTCAAAAAGAGTTTTGAAAGTAGTGAGGTCCGGTATTACTATTTCATTGAACAAAACTATATGTATTGATACTTTTAGCCAACTGTACAAACTAAACATTCATTGCTCATTGTAGCGCAACCTTTTCTTACTATTTCAAGAAGACTCAAGTTCCTTCGAACCTTAGCTTTAACCCAAAATAGCTAGATATATGTATATGTATGTACAAATGTATGTACATATTTAGATATGTATGTAGATATTTATGGGGTAGGGCTGTCTTATATGTACATATGTATGTATCTGAAATATCGCTAACGAAATAAGCGATTCTCTGTTTTCAACTAACGTGATGTGGCTGCTGCACTTGTTTGACGTTAATAAGCCATGAATATTTTGTGAAATTATGCATAGACGAAGTTTTACTTACTATAGTTAGATCCGATTTGTTTGGAATGCGATTCAAGTGCTTCCTATTCTCGGCTGGAGGATTGCGCGGCGGCCCATCCGGATATGCTGGGGGAAAGTTCTTGTAGTGACGCCTCACATTACCGGAGAGGAAAATTAGTGTCTTGTCGCAGATCCGGCAACGGCAGCGCCTTCCATCCGACTGCAACTTAACCAGCGTTCGCGTGTCCATAATCGGTGTTCGTCCCATCCTTGTAACTGTAACCCAAAATCAATTACACTATCGGACACGATTTTTCCTCAAGGAACAATTCCAAATTTTTCCTTAAGATTTTGGGCTTATGGTTTGGTTTTGATTTGGTTTGATGATATATATATTTTGTTTTCTATAGCATAACTTTTTTTTTAAGAATTTTTAAAACTGGTATTTTTTTAAAATCCTTTTTCAGAAGGTAACAACCTTTAAAAGTTATTTTTTGCTAATTTTTTTCATTTTTTAGGTTTGGTTTTAGCTTCTAAGTTTCTCCATAGATTTTAATGAGCAATGCCTTAAACGATGCCTAAAAAATGAACCTATACACAAAAAAATAAAAAAACATAGGATATTTTTTTCGACTTTTCCTGACTTTTGAAAGTCAAAATTTCGTAAAATACTGCACAAAAATTATAATTTTTGCATTTGAATGGTTTATATTTCCCAGACGGTAAGCTGAAATCACAAAATGTTTGGAATTCACTTCTAGCTGTTTAAATTATCTTTCCAGAATAGAAAAGTATTCACAACCAGACGTAAGATACTTGAGTAAGGTGAAAAAAAGAAGGTGAAAAAGCTTTAAAAAAAATACAAGACTTCAAAAATTCTTCAAAAAAAAGTTCTGCCATAGAAAAAACCATAATTTTTAAAAAAATGTAAAGCCCCATATCTATCAGAAAAGTCGGTTTGGATCCTTGAGGAAAATAAAAGTTCGATTTTGTCGTGTAGTGTTATTGACAGAAAAATACCTCTTTATGTTTTTGAGTGCTTTAGATACTTAAGAGGCGTCAAGGAGGGTTCAGGATGGCTTGGAAAATTAGTCGTTTTGTAACTGAGGGGAGCTCACCAAAATATTAAATTGATTCATTATTCAATATGCGTATGATTAAGTTTAATTGTAACGTTAAACTTAACTTATATTAGCTTGAATATAAAGTTAAATATAATGGTCGTTTTGAAGTTGGGGTGGGAAAGCTTCTTGCAAAGTTTCATAATACTCTGTTTGTTTATATATCATGTGGAGCAGAAATTCGAAAAAATTATTTTTCGGCGTTTAGAAGGGATAGCCAAGAGCGACAATATTATCAATATTATTACTGCTTTTAATTTCTGACAAAGTTTTATTTTTTGGTAAACTGTTCCTATGTACCTTTGTTAACCTTTGGTCCCTTCTAGGGTTAATTTGATCAGCAGCTCCAATTAGCTCCACACAAAGCGAGGGAAAAAAGTACAGTTTTGACTGTACTGCGAGAGCGCGAGTGTGAAAGAGAGCCATTTCGCTCAAAGTTTGGTGCGACCAGTTTGGTACATTGAAAAATTACGATTGCCTCTTGCTTTAGTGTCTATCAGCGTTTTTTTTGTCTGTGATTATTTTGTATTATTTTCACTCGGGTTTCAAACTTATACCGACCTGAGTTTTTCGTTTTTCCGGTGGGACCTGTGTCTTTGGGTCGTGGCAAAACGACTTCCGGATGCAGCCGCTGGTAATGCCGCTTGATGTTGCTCCGCAGGAAGCCAGCGAGGGTTCTATCGCAAAGCACGCAGCGGCAGTAGTTCTTTTCGGGGAATATTACCACCAAGTTGGTTACGTCAATGGTGTGCGTTCGTCCCATGTCCCAGAGTTAAGTTTAACAAGTGAACTAAACGCGAACTCGAACTAGGGTTGTCAAAAATATATCAAAATATCAATATATCGATATTTTCACAAAAAAAAATATATTTATATCGGGATATTTTTTTTGGCAAAATATCAATATATATTTTTATTTTTGATATATTTCGATATATTTTGATATGTTCGACATGTCTTCTGCAGGGAATTATTTTTCAGATTTTACTGAAAAAATTGGAAAGTTCGCAAACTAAATCTGAAATCTGAATTTTGGAGCACATACACCTAAAACACACACACAGAAATACAATGCTACCTACATTTTCAAAAACAAATACAAAGTTTCGCGTGGGTGAAATAAATGTGCAGGCGGTCTGCTGTGATCTGCAAACACACTTTTGCTAAAATTTTGAGCCATTTTGTTATAGTCGTATTCCTCTACAAACTGTAGTGTAGAAAAGCATTACGTCCGAGCGTGAGAGAAATGTGATGTAGCAGGTTTTCATACTTTTAACAAGCCTGTGTTTTTAACCAAAATAACCACAAACACTTACACAAATGTATCGTTGTGTGTGTGTTTGAGTCTAGGTGTATGTGCCCCGGTCGAAGAATTCGCGCGAAAGCTTAGTTTTTTTTATTGAGTTATATGTATCTGTATGAAGACCAGCTCCTTGGATGCTTCCTTGAATATGTTTTAGTTTATTAGAATTTAATACCTATGTATATGAAAACGAAGAAATATAAATAAGATATGGGATATGAAAAATTGTTGTCTTTTCTGTATGGGAATTCAATTTCAGGATTGCTGTTATGTTAAAAAACAAAAAAATATCAAAAATATCGAATATATCGATATTTTTTTGGTGATATATTTCATATCGTTATGATATTTTTCAAATATTTGACAACCCTATCCGGCGACCAAAAGAGACTTAACCCACTGAACACTTCTCTATTTAAAAAGTTGAGCACACGTTGGTAAACCGCGGAAAATAATACTGTTTGTGAAGGTTCCTTGTAGCTCCATCCTCCTCTTTACTTAAAAATCAAAAATGACCACTGACATCTTTGACTGTAATGAGTAAAATATGTTAAAGTTACATAAATTTCGTGGATATATTAAATACCCCCCTGGTCGACAATGGGATAACGTAATAATTTATTGATTGAAATCGTATTCCATGATTTTGATATTCGGTTTAATATTACTAGCAAGTTAGCCCTTTCAAACCTAATAAAACAGTTTTATCCAATTCCTCAATCAATTTTGTACAAGATTGGTTAGTTTTTAGAAATCCTGTTTAGTGGATTACTTACATAATAAGGTTCAAACAAAAACGGCCAAATCAAAAAATGAAAGTGTGAACCGGATTGTGACGTCAATGTTGCTGGTCAATTAAGAGTCTGCATGCGTATGAACATTTGTACACCCTATTTCCTTTAATTGGTGTTACATTTGTTTATCAAAGCTGCTTTGAAACATTAAATTGAATTTGTATTAGATTGACATGTTATTTAACCATTTAATGCATAAAATTGGTGTTTTATATATAAATTTATCCCGGTCCCGATACCTATATTTGGTGCCCATATGCTTCAAAATTTCGTTTATATCTTTAAAACAGAGACTGATTATTTTCTGCATTAATTGGAGCCTGAAATTACACACATTACCTCAATTTATAACCTACTCCAAGGGTAGCAGTCTGTTGCGCATTTAATGCCAAAGTTGCAGAACAATTTGTTCTCTGTGGGAAACGAGAGGCTCAATGCCAGAGAAAAGCCTTGTATGGCGACGCGGTTTCTTTTAGTGAGAAACACAGCTAAATACAAACGATTTAAATGAACTACTCGCGAATATTTCACGCAGCTCGTGGAAACATGACGTGGTGGACGCTTTTGGTTTTCGGGGTAGAAAAGAGGAAATATATACACATGTATATGTATATGTAGCACCCGGTCAAAGTCTCCATGCTCAAATTTAGATTACATTCTAGTGCAGGTCATGAAGAAACTGTTCTTATTCTCTTCGGCCTCTTCTCTTTTGCACACATGCACACACACACATGCACTCAATCAAACAAATACAAATACCAATTCAGATCCACCCTGGAATTTGTACCCAAACCACTTAACTACGCATAAAAGAGAAGTTTGAAATGAAACGAGAAGGAGGGGAAGGCCGGTCGCAGCAGATCGATCGTACATACAGCTGCGGTCAAATAATAGTAGTGCCAGTATGAATTTTCATATACCCTCTGATGAAACTATTAACATATGTAAGAACTGTATATTCTTAGTAAGTTTTGAGATTTATTTGAGTAGCCTATGTTGGCGCTACCGTCTGCACGACGCTTTAGCATGTAGTTAACTAAATTTTGGTACCTTTCTAAAGAAATCGTCCTCCAGGACCTTTGTTAAACGTCCCAAAGTTGATTGTGTTATCAAAAAGACTTCTTTTCTCACATAACATTATAAATTCTCTATTAGGGTGAGATCGGGGGATCGATCCGACCATTCCAATGAATTTACTCTATTGGCAGCGAACCACTCTTTGGTAACTTTGATGCTGTTCTTCGGATCGTTGTCCTCCTGGAACATTTAAACAAATGCATATACTCAGATACATTAGGTAGCATCAAATTGGTCGATATCTGAACGTATAATTGACTATCCACTGCGTTTTTAACACATATAATGGCCAAATTCCGTAGCTGGAAAATCTCGCCCAAACCATTGTTTACGGTGCCGTAGTTTTTACAGTTTTTGAAGTATATTTTGTGGAAAATTCAGAGAACCGTGGTCGTCTTAGATACTACGAGATACCAAGCTACAAAAAAAAACTATTTTTGACTGGTTCGAAAATAAAATATTCCTCCACTTTTACAATGGTCAATTTAGGTAATTCCTAGCAAACTTCAACCATGGGACTTCATGTTTTTTTGACGATAAAAATTAACGCTTCTTCTAATAGTTTCAAAATTAAACATTTTTTTTAAGGCTGAAGCAGGAGCAAAATTGTTGCCCTCTCCTGTCGTATTGGTTGATCTACTGATATTTTTCCGAATAACTTTGTTGATCGCGTGGTTTGCTTAATAGTTCTTATTTATTATCATTTATGATCAGAATAGCTAAACAGTCATTAGCATCTCGAGATATTACTTTCACTTTCCTTCTGATACGAACCCTTTAAGCACAAACGCTTTTCCGTTCTAGAGTGTTTGTCACGCCCCATGATACTGGCACCAAATGACCAAAAAATAAACTAAAAAAGCTTGAAACTGTTAAATAAACCATTCAAGTATTGTTTAACAACAAAAGCCTTGAACAAATTTCAGTACATTTAATAGTTTTTGAAATTTTCGGTAGTACTATTATTTTAACCGCATCAAAATGGTGATATTTAGCGAAAAATGTCGAAATATAACGGAAAGAAAAGAGACACGCTACTTTAACTTTATAATCAAGGACAGCAATGCTTGATCGTTGTACGAGTGAAGAAACAAATTCGATTGTTGAAGGAATAGCGAACAAAATTATCAATATGTAAATCCATTAGTGGCACTACTATTGTTTTGACCGCAACTGTACATATGTATGTGCATACAGTGGTTTACAGCTTAAATGAACCAGACGAATAGAAAAACTTAAAAGTGGTATAACTTCTGAACCATCTATATTAGCACTGAAAATCAAATTTATACTGATAGAAAAATATTTAAACTTCAGCAAACTTAGCTTAATTTATTTTTTTTTTCCTTCTCTGGACGTTGTTATGCAATGACTGCACCATCAAGTGGCCCATGCGACACCAAGCCGAAGCCTGTTACGCGCGGAACCCAGGCTAGAATCGCAGCCCTCCTCCCGCCCAACCGACCGGGGGGCGCTGCCGCATGACGCGCGACGCGTGTTACCGAACCGATCGCGAACATGCAGGAAAGATAGAGGTTAGACTAATATTCGAGGAAAATTAGAGCTAAACACAACTCAAGAGCTAAACATGCAAAGATAGCTAAGAAATAGTACTAATTACGGGAAAGGTATGTTAATATTAGTGATTTAAGAAGAGGAAGGGAATTAGTGGTGGATATTATAAGGTAGAGAGAATTATAGTCCGAGCATAAGACCCTAAACGGTTCATGCAAGGAATAATTTGATCTACAAAGTGGAAGGAACAAAGGAGTAAAGTTTCTAGTAGATCTA
Organism: Drosophila subsilvestris; assembly: GCA_035043285.1. Classification (NCBI taxonomy): domain Eukaryota; kingdom Metazoa; phylum Arthropoda; class Insecta; order Diptera; family Drosophilidae; genus Drosophila; species Drosophila subsilvestris. Next base: position 486,383 of record JAWNNB010002181.1, on the reverse strand, counting down.
ACAGGAATCGTAAAGTTTATGCGCTCAACAAGTCAGGGTATCTACGTCACCTTGATCAGGTTGTGCATAAAAATCACACCAAGCATTTTTCTACGACTAACTAAGGTTGGAAGGTATTAAAAGCAGTCTACGAGGGCAAGATGGCAATCTCACATCTGCATCCCAGTTGAGGTCACGCAGAGCAAAAAGTAAAAAGTTTTTCTGGACTGATTCTATACGGTCCTGGTGTACTTTGTACTGGGGGCACCATACACAAGAGCCGTACTCTAAAATCGGACGAACAAGCGATGATATAGAGAGTCTTCGTTATGTAGGGATCGTCAAACTCCTTTGACCACCTTTTATAAAACCAAGCACGCCCATGTCCTTATTTACCATGGTAGAAATGTGTTCGGAAAACTTTAACTTGGGGTCTAGTTTAACACCAAGATCATCACCCAATGTAATTCTCTTAAGAGAACCACCGCGGAGGGTGTAAGGAGCCGACATGGGGCTGAAGCGATGAAATATCATAACTTTGCATTTCGAGGCATTTAGGTGTAACATATTTGCACAGCACCACTGAGATCGGATTGCAAGCGAGAGTGAAATGAAATATCCTTATACTGGACACAGAGTTTAACATCATCCGCATACATGAGTACTCGAGAATTTTTTAATACTGAAGGAAGGTCATTAATAAAGAGTGTGAAAAGTAGGGAGCTTAGATGGCTGCCCTGTGGTACTCCAGAAGTAACCTTAAGAGGTGAAGACAAGGAGTTTTTGAAGAGAACTCTTTGAGACCTAGAACGAAGGTAGTTAGAAATCCATCTCAAAAGATTAGGCAAAAACCTTAAGAGGTCAAGTTTTTGTGCTAGAAGGGAGTGGTTTACAGAGTCGAATGCTTTACTGAAATCAGTGTAGATAAGATCCGTCTAAAAGTTACCTTGGAAGCCTTTAATGATAAAAGAGGTAAACTCTAATAAATTTGTGGTTGTTGATATTCGCCTTATAAAACCGTGCTGAGATGGAGATATAAGTGATTTACAAAAATGTTGTAAGTGCAGAGTTCAAATTTTTTCAAACATTTTAGGAATAGCGCATAATTTAGATATACCTCTATAATTATTTGCATCGGACTTGCTACCTTTCCTATGGAGAGGAATAATAAAAGATTCCTTCCAGATCGGGGAGAAGCATGAAGAATTAATGGATAGGTGAATAGTTTAAGCAGGGAGAGAGTCGGCACAGTACCTGTGTACACAGCCGGGAACTCCGTCAGGACCTGGTGAAAACACCGGCTTAACTAGTCGAAGATCATGAAGCAGTGAACATTCATTTAACAAGGGGCTGAAAATGCCATTCGACCTTGGTAAGCTGTATGGATACGGCTGACCAGAGTAGCTTTTTTGGGAATAGGTTGTTTGGAAAAATTGGGCAAAAAGATCGGCAATTGCAATGTGCGGACGTTCTACGCTTACTATTTACGAAGCTGTAAAACTGTTTAGGGTCCTGTGAAAAGCGTATCCTGCATCGGGATAGGTAATTTTTATAGCATTGAGCGTTAAGAACGGAGAAATTTGAACGAGCTAATACATAGCGAGAGAGAGAAGTCGGAGAACCAAATTCTTGAAATTTTGTATATAGTCTTGATTTTAAGTTTTTTAGACTGGATAACTCTTTGGTAAACCAAGGAGGCTTCCCAGATCTAACCGGACAAGAAAGTGGGACACAAGAATCAAAAAGTGTGTCGAGTACATTGTAAAATATGTTTGTGCCATTCATAACGTCAGTGCACAAGTACAGAGCGGACCAATCAAAATCCCTAATGAGGTTATTAAGCTTCGTAAACTCGGCTTTACGAAAGCAACGGACACGTTCAGATAGCCTACCCGTTCGGTCCAAGACAGTAGGCCCAATATCGATCGACACTTCGAATGTAGGATGGTAGGAGTGTTCAGGTATAGTGAGCGGAAGGGCTCGGGTTAGCAACGCTATGGTCGGATCCGAGACACAGCAAAGATCAAGCAATCGACCCAAGGAATTTTGTACATGGTTGACTTGAGACAGGGATAGGTCCAACAAGCCGTCGATAAAGTCATGTCGTGACATGGGCACAATGTTATTAGACTCGTTAAAGAACTATCATATGGTCTTTATCTGATGCGATGAAGACCCATTTTTTAAAGCGGACAAGTGATGCTCGTATATTAAGATATCCGAGGAAGGTGGAATATACGAGCAAGTAATGAAAATGGAAAAGCCTGGGAGAATCAGTTTTACGCACAGGAATTCCAGGTCTTGTTAAGCCTGGACTATGAAATGTTCCGACGTAAAGATTGAGTCCACTGCAATGAGAACCCCTCCTCCACGTCGAGACGAACGGTCATTTCTAAAGATTGTCTACTGACCTGCCAAAACTTCGGAACTAAGGATGTCCGGCTTTAGCCAGGTCTCGGTAAACACAATAACGTGGGACGAGAATGCGAGACTCTCAAGAAAAAGAGTGCTGAGCTTACTTCGCAAGCCTCTAGCATTCTGGTAAGTTACTAAAAGAGAGGAAGAGGATGGGTGGAAGTAGAGCGGGAAGATGATGGTGGAGATGGAGCACTGGTCTGACTTCTAGGAAGAGTTATGGGGGGCCTATTCTTCTTCTTAGCCTTGTATTCTTTCATCACCAAATGCTCAGGCCAAAAATTTGGCAGAACAAATGGTGGCGAAATGAGTCGAGGAGACGCTTATTTTGAAGGAAGCTATCTCCCTGGCATAAGAGAATTTAAACTTCTCCACCTTTAAACCATTGGCTTTTGTTTTGCTTTGAATAAAAGCAGTTACATCATTAGATGTAAGGTCAGGGGCAATCCGTGATACAAAAATTTTCCGTTTTGATGGGACTCCCACCAGCGGTCTTGGAACCACAGGTCTGGGACCTGTGATGGCAATATCCGGTGGTCCGGGACGTCTATTAGCTGGTGGGAGCGGGACTGATGGGATAGTTATGGAGTTGTGTTCGGTCTCGACAGACACGGACGCTACAGACATATCTACCTGCATACTCTGCGAAGTGATGCATTCGGGTCCCGAATCTGCTTCAGCAGCGGCGATCGTAGCCCTTGGATTGACAAACGTGATCAAATGCTGCACTGACGGAGTGGTCGGAGTTAATTTGTCGGATGCCGACGGACGAGAGGCAGTCCCGCGGAGTAGACTTCTTGAGCCTCGGAGATTCAGCCAGCAGCTGCAAACTGCTGAACTGAGTGTCCATGGCCAAGAGCCGATCATATTGCTGTTTAAAGCTTACGATCAGCTCTTTGAAGCCACTCTGCGTCTGCCTCATAAACGCATGTCGTTTTCCACAGCACGGCATTCCTCACAACTATAGTGCAGGCCATTGTTTTGGGAAATGGCATCTCCTACACGGCCCGTAATCCCTACACAACCGAAAAATCCATAATGTTGTCTCTAAATTTTTTTTATCGAGAAAAAAAGTTCAAAACAAATAGTAATCAGGCCAATGTGCACAGCAAATGCTTAAAGCAAGAACGGAAAAAACTGAGATCAGAGAGGAGGGTTGCAGCAACAGCTTATAACTGAGAGCGCTACGAACAGAAAGAGCGAGAGAGAAAGAACAGTTATTGGGACTTAGGTGATAGAAAGAGAGTGATAGAAGGTAATAATAACTACGACAAAGAGCGGCTAAATGTAATGAGAGGGCGTACTTACGAAAAGCAACAACACAAACACACGATTAACCGACGCACAAAAATAAATTAAATAAGTTGTGTTTTTACACAATTTTTAGGCATGCACCCGCGGTTAAAGATTGAATTTAAATAAAAGATAGTCAGGGAATTCCTGTGGCATCAATTTTAAAGATACGATTAAAACTAAAATCCGTAGTGTAGAGAGTGACCATATCTATCAGGATGCCGAACCTGATAAAGTTTCGGTCAATTTTGTAGCCAGAATAAAGAAATGAATTATTAGTTGCTTCCCCCACCTCCTCTCAGCTGTGCCCGACCGTTGCGGAGAAGATGTTGAATCTGAATTACATACACAATGTAGAATATACACTTTAGATGTATGTTAGATGTTAGGTTAGGTTGGGTTGAGGCGGCTGTCGGGATCGCTAGGAAACCCGACACACTTAGGCCGGTTTCGGCCCGTTGTGATAACGCATAGATCATTCCCTCTTCCCTTATGAGACACTATGTTTTCCATTGTCCCATCCGAATGCCCTATGAATTTTGCGATTCTTCTGGGACTCATTGTAGACATGTCTGAAATGTCACTTAAGAAAGCTGAGCCCAAGTATTGAAAAGGTGTTCCACCGTTCTTCTCCTCGTCCTCATCTCTGCAACTACGCATAAGTCATTATAGGGGGCACCCAGCCTGTTTGGATGGGTGCCTATTAGCTGATTGTCCCGTAAAGGAACGTATGACTGAGCTGCACCGTAAGGGAACGTATGACTGAGCTGCACCGTAAGGGAACGTATGACTGAGCTGCACCTTTTCACTTTTTGCAAATCTCATCGGTGCGCTTCCTAGTAATATTTGGCCATGTTTGCCGAGTTATGCGACATTGTGGGACTGTTTTCCATCTGTCGTTTGAGCTTTTATTTTGAGCTTACAGGTGGCCATTGGCATACGAATATTCTCCTTATCGTGGAGAAGGGAGATTGTTGTACCAGCTCTGGCCAGCTCGTCTGCTATACAGTTGCCTTCAATGTCCTGGTGGCCCGGGACCCATATTAGGCTGATTGGAAACTGATGAGCCATCTCATGGAGAGATTTGCGACAGTTTGCCACGGTAGCCGAGCTTGATGTTATCGCATTTAGCGATTTGATCGCAGATCACTGTAGATATTTAGGTGAGTTGCGGTAGGGGCACTTTCTTGAAGGCAACTCAAAGCTTCCTTGATCGCTATGACTTCCGCTTGGAAGACACTGCAATGATCTCGGAGCCTGAAAGAGTGTCTTATGTTAAGCTGTTCGGAGTAGATCCCTCCTCCGACCTTGTTGTCCAGCTCCGTAGAGTAGTATTTGCCTAACTATTGCTAGGTATATCCATTGGACTATGCTTGGGTTCATGCCCCATTTCAACACAATGGCCTTTTTGCAAGTGTAGAGAGCTATTTTGGCCTTCTTCACTCTATCTTTGATGTTCAGGTTCCAGCTAAGCTTTTTGTCCATTACCAACCCTACATAACTGGCATTGTCACTGAAGTAGAGCCTGCATCCGTTTAGTATTGGGGGACTAAGAGGCGGGACTTTGTATTTGGTTGTGAACAACACAAGTTCCGTTTTAGAGGGATTAACTCCCAGTCCACGTGACTTTGTCCATTTTGCCAGTCGCGCGAGCTTTGCGGTGATTAGATCGCAAAGTGTTTGAGGGAATTTTCCCGAGAAGATGATGGCAACGTCGTCCGCGTATGCCACCACTTTGCAGCCCCCCCAGGTATATATATATCGTCACCCCTGCGGGGTGCCTCTGTTGACTTACCTTGACTGAGTGGACGAACCCATCGATGATGTCACCGTCCTGCATGTGAGAAATTGATCAATGAGCATCACCAAGTGACGATCCACCTCCAGGTCAGTCAGGGCCTCCGTGATGGCCCCCGGAATGACGTTGTTAAAAGCTTCCTCGCTGTCTAGGAAAGCTATTAAGAAGTATTCCACCGCTGAGATTACTTCATGGAGTGCCGTGTCCGTGGATTTACCTTCCCGGTAGGCATGTTGTGCACCTGACAGCCACTAAGGATTTATGGGTGTTCTCAGCTGTAGCCCGACTTGTCTCTCAAAGGTTTTGAGAAGAATAGACGATAGACTTATTGGTCTTAAGTCTTTTGGGTTTGTATGTGAGGCTTTCCCTGCTTTGGGAATAAAGAATATTTTAGCCTTGAGCCAAGCCTGGGGGATTTTGCCCACTACCAGTATCTTCCAAACGATACATTGCAGCCAGTTGATTGCCATGTCCCCGGCTTTTTGTAATTGAGCCGGAATGACCTGGTCGGGACCAGGCGATTTAAAGGATTTAAAGCTGTTTACCGTCCAGCTAATGTTCAGTCTTGTGAAGATGTGCGCCATCGAGGCTACCGGGCCTTCATTTGGGAGGTCTTCCGGCTCGATAGTGCACCCAGGAAAATGGGTTCCTCCAATTTTGCACTATATATATCCCAGTTGGCTTCCCTGGGGTTAATATAGTTAGTGGGTATACCTGTGGTCAGAGAAGGAGTGGTCCTGATAGCTTGTTAGAAAATGAAGTAAGATCAATAACCTCTTGACGGTTTTTTAGGTTTTTTTTTTTAGGATGAAGCTGAAAAGTGACTCACCCCTTACATTTGTATCTGAGCTCCCACCATTGGGTGTGGTGGGCGTTGACATCGCAGCCTATTATTAGGCCTGTGTCCGACCTCTCGCTGTCGCTGGCTATCTTGCGAACGAGGTCGCTGGGAGGATCACTTTCCTCGTGAGCCATGTAGAACGACACCAGGTTAGTGTCCCCTGTAGCTCTAGGCTAGCCGCCATGTTGTCGCCATTGCTAAAATTGTAGAGCAGAAAGATATTTAGGTGATTTCTTGCCAGAATGCAGGTACGAGTTTTACCTTCCGTTTGAACCACAATCAGCTTGTAATGCTTCGCCGCCAATCCACAGACCTTGCCTGAGCAGCGGATGCTGCTTTACAATGGTGGAGATTGATTTGCAGAAGTCTTAGAGACATCCTTAGAACCACTGTTGTGTCCACTGAGTCGTTGGTGACGTCTCTGTAACACATCGCCTCGAAGTCTCGCATGAGAGTCGAGTCTGTCGAGTAGCCGTTCTGTTCCGGTCCCAGCTCGCCGCGTCCGACTTGAATACCTTGGTGATCGACCTGAATCCGAAATTCAGCTCACCCTTGGCTGCCTCGATCGGGGCCAGCGACTCTTTGTGGAGGACGACCACCGCCTGGTTTGTGGGGCCCTGTGTCGCCTCTACTTCCGTTGTTGGAAGGTGGGGGTTGCATCGCTGCAACACCTTTACGATGCGCTTCGGCTCCTTCATCGAAGCGGGCACCCATATTCTGGCCCTCTGTCTACTGGGCACTTCGCTCCAGTCTACAGCGCCTAGCTTCGCCCCGGGGTAGACCTCTCCAACTTGCGCTATCGCTGCTTTATAAAGCTGCACGGAGCGCTCGTCTTCGCAGTCTACTATTTTGGTGTTGCCCTGGAACCATTCCATGTTCTTACAGAGTGGGGGTGGTCCAGGGTCCTTCTTCAGCAGCTCGAAGCAGCGGTCGGGCATTTTATTGCATTGGCAACTCTGAAATTGGGCCTTTGGCTGTAATTTCTGGAATGCATTTTGTATTGCCCATGTAGCTTGGCCCTTTTGGTTGAAGTAAAAATAAAAATGGGAATCTCCGAAATATTTGTGGTATATACAATTCGGTCACATGCATGTGGAATTTGATACGCCTCACAGTGGGGCCTCAGCCGCAAAAAAAATGACAAAAGTCAATGAATTTGTTGAACGCTTTGGCTAAATCGAATACACTAGAGAACTCTTCAGAGCTTTCAAAAGTCCATGTTTCAAGTAGATCGAGCTGAGGAGATATGAGCAAAATTGAAAATTATTTCCGTGTGCAAAAATGTATTTAACTCTTATTTACATACTGAATCTTACAGGTAAAATAAAACGTAAGCTGTGTGAGGTATGATTCTGTTTTTTGTATATTTTACTAGGTGTATTCATTTTTATCAATATTCAATGAAAAGTGGTTCGTTGAATAGACAGTTCTAGAGAAAAACTTATTTTACAAACCATTTATTTTTGGGTTGTTTTTCTACCCCTACTCCAGGAGTTAAGGGCTATATTGTATTTGTGGCAAAAGTGCAACGCAAAGAAGGAAACGTTTCCGACCCCATTAAGTATATATATACTACATATATACATATGTATATACATATATATTCTTGATCAGCACCAATAGCCGAGTCGACATGTTTGTCTGTCCGTCCGTCTGTTCGTCTTGATGGGCCCCTAGTTCTCAAATATTATATATTTGTTTAATTTAAAGTTAAAGTTGTGATATCTCAAAATAAATCGGAAAATGTTCTTCCATAGACATTTTAAGGTTTATAAGATATTTTTTAAAAGGTAGATGACTATTTAAATTTTTATACCCGTACTTAAAAAGAGTTAAGGGGTATACTGTATTTGTGGTAAAAGTGGATGTGTGTAACGCAGAGAAGGAAAATTGTCCGACCCCATAAAGTATATATGTATATTCTTGATCAGTATCAATAGCCGAGTCCATAGAGCCATGTCTGTCTGTCCTTCCGTCTGTCCGTCCGTCCGTCTGTCCGTCTTGTTTTCTCAGAGACTATCAAAGCGTCACAAAGGACGAAAATCTGTGGCAGCCACAATTTTGAAGATACGATAAAACTAAAAACGCAGTATCGTAAGGAATGACTATATATACCAGATTGCCAAATCTGGTACAGATCGGATTATTATTATGGCCGAAATTGAGAAATTAATTTTCAGTTGCTTCCCCCACCTCCTCTGACGTTGCTGACGATATTCATTCTCTTTCTCGCTCGCACACACTCTGCCGTGTGCAATGCGCGAGCAACCCCTAGCGGAGAAACTGCACACTTTACTTTTCGTATAACTTCGATCGTTTTATTTTTATTTTTTTGTATATTAAAAAAAAAACATTAAACTTCAATTTCGTTTAAAAAATTAAAGAAATGTTTAGCCTCATATTTTTAATCGGATTGTTTGCTTAACCTCACTCATCAGGTTCTGCACACACTCGTTGGTAACCATGCGGGTTGCACGCATCCATTTTTTTTATATCTTCCATATTTTCGGAGAGACTACCATTCTTTATTAAATTGCGCTTGACAATGGCCCAATATCGCTCAATTGGCCGAAGCTCTGGGCAATTTGGTGGGTTCTCCTTTTTTGATACAAAATTTATATCTTTTGAGTCAAGCAACGCCAAAGTTGAACGGGAATAGTGGGCTGACATTAGATCTGGCCAAAATATTCTAGACACATTGTGTTTTAGATATATAGGTATCAGGCGTTTTTTTAAACACTCCCCCTCATATAAACATCAGCGTTTATTTTCCCTTTTGTGAAAGAAGGGCTGGTTCTGAAGCCACAGGTGCAAATGGCCTGCCATATCAGCACTTTCTCGCCAAATTTATCCACTTGAATTTTGAACACCGAGTCGTCAACAGTCGCACCTTTCGCTTTTGTATAAAAGTAAGGGCCGGGTAACGTTTTTGAGTCCAATTTGACATATGTTTCGTCGTCCATAACAATTCATTCCACTGCGTCAGTGAGCAAGCGATCATAGAGCTTCCGCACTCTCGTTTTGCCGACTTCACCTTGTCGCAGACTCTTTTTCGGAACTTTTTGTTTATTTTATGTTTTTAATTTATGCCTTTGCTCTATTTTTGTACCATACTCATACTAGTTCGGGCTTTTTTTGCTAATTCTTGAACGGACATCGTGCTGTCTTTGTGGATTAAGGCCAATACTTTTTTATCAACTTTTTCATCACTTGGACTTTTTTTCTTCCAGTTTTTTGAAGTTCTTTATTATGTTTTTTACACTATTAGCACTAATATTGTAGCGTTTAGCTAATTGTCTGTACGACACGCCTTTTTCAGTGCAGTAATTGTTCACAAAACCTTGTTCCCTTGTGTTATACATGCCTCGACACCATATCCTTTTTAAACATTTATTTTTGTATCATCGATCAGCTTACTTTGCGACAAATTTTTTCAAAAATCTTTTCATACATTTTTTGACTTTGTGTCAAAAAAATCTATTAAATGCCGGATTAATTCATACATTCATTCATACATACATACATCAATTCATACATTCATATGTACTATAGGCAGGCAGTGATCTTATTTTATTTGCGTAGATTTTCCATGGTGACCTATAGACATTTAAGCAGTAAAATGCGAAGATTATTATGTGATTCATGTTGGATACAATAGGTATTTTAAAGCCTATAATATACCGTTAAATACGGTGCCAGCAAAAATCCGGACTTACATCCGGACTTACATTGCGAGGCATCCGAGCAGCAAAAGCTTATGCCTGTAAAAGGCAGTACGATACTCTGAAGGACTTCAAGAAGATTGGAACAAGATTAATAAGTTATCACCTTAACAGAACTTGGCAGGTTGGCTGCAGAAAACGTAAAAACTAGAGCTGCAAAAACATCGAGCCACTATCGATAGTATCTATGGCGACTCACTGATTCGACTATCGAGGTTTTTTCCTCCGATAGTTCGATGGTGGAAGGAAGGATTCCGCTCTTCTGTGAATGCAACAGAAACTTCAAAATTGTTACAGGACGAGCTCACCGAGCTTTATACATTCGGATTAAAGACTGACCCTTCTTTGGCACTGTCAAAACCATCACCGAAAACCAACAAACCGCTTTTAGAGTTTCTGGAAAAATATAAAACTGACAAAGTACGAAGTAACCGAAACTCAACACTTTTTAAGTGATAGATATAAAGATATATAAAGACTCAAGCTCAGATGCCTTGGAATTTCGAAAGATGGTATTATCAAATTTTTGTATTTTTGGTAAATTATAAAATTATATTATTTTCAGCAGCATCCACAGAAAGCGAACGCATTTTTAGTAAAACTAGATATATTTTAAGTGAGAAACGCAGAGCTTTAGATGCAAAGCATGTCGACATGCTCACTTTTTTAAATAGAAACGATTGGATCTCCGATATATAGTTTAAGCCAGATCTTGATTTTTGTTTATGGATCTCTTTGTATTTGTATTTTTTGGTACAAAGTATATAATAGAATATAATTTGTTTTTTGTTTTTTCATTTCTTAAATCCCGATATATTGTTACTATCGATGCTTTTATTTCAAAACATCGATAAACAGGAGTAATACCACTTCTAAGTTTTTCTAGTTGTTTGGTTTTTTTAAGCTATGAGCCACTGTACATATACATAGGTATGTACAGTAGGCACACATATTATTCGGACACTCTTGTCACTCTAGTTTAAACACCCATAACTTTGCGTACGGTTAAGTTAAACAGGAAAAGTTAATTTTATATCAAAGATCAACATTTCTACTATCCGCTCACAAAAAATATTAAAATTATCTGCTATAGTTTGCTTATAAAAATTAACTAAAGAAAAAAAGTCACTTTTTTACGCACATAAATTATTCGGACAGTCGTTAGGTTCTTCAAGTAATATTTTAATATTAAAGCTAAAAAATAATATAGAAATTTTTTTTTTGCCACATTCATTCTTTACCATGTCTATAAGTCCTCGGCAAACCATTTCCCCGAAGGTATTAGTGCCCTATGCATTAATATTGACCTACTAAACAAGCAGAGCCATTTTCAAACATTCTTTCGATCAAATTTTGGGTTTCCGTACCCTTTATTCCAAATTTCTGCAAACATGCTTCATGGAACTTACGTCAGGTAACTGGAGCTGAGTTTTCAGCTGGTTGCAGTGGGAAATGAGCAAGATATGATCAAATAAAGATGCATTTTTTCGGTATTTGTTTGGCTGGTACAAGACTGTCTTCGGATTATGCCAAAATTTAATGGCACATGGATGCAATTTGTCGCTCAAACTATTATTGTTCATATCCTTGCTAATTTTACTAGTAATGAAGACCATTCGTACTGCTCCATTTGCACCTATACACCCACAAACTATTATGTTCCTTCAGCCATGCACTACAGTTGGTATCCCATTTTTCTTATCGATGGCTTAATTTACTTTTCGCAAAGTCCATCAATCCAAAATGTGTCCTATTTGGATTCACCAGTTAAATCACATACTCCAAAAATGAATTTGGCTGTGTGTTCCTCCAAAAGTCTTGCGAAAAGTAAATTAAGCCATCAATAAGAAAAATGGGACACCAACGCCCTTCAAAACGGGGTGCAGTCATATACAAAGAGGCTGCATTGACTTTATCAATTGAGCAAGTAAACGCACTTAGCTTTGGCACTCCCAGAAGTTGTTCGCCTGCCATGTGTAAAATTGTCATTTCACTTGCCCAGTGGACCACAAGACGATAGTTTGCCTTGGCATTGTGAAAACACTACTAGTGGCTTTAGTGAGGGTTAAAGGTCATCAATTTTCTTTGAATCGTCATACAATCAGTTCTTTTTCATTTGAAAATTTTCTAGGTCAGTTAAAAAATATTGTGAAAAATTCCTATTTTGTAATAGAGCAATTGTATAATCGTATTGTAGAGCGAAGTATTTTGAAAGTTGTGCCCAAAAATAAATCATTGGATTTTAAAAACGTCACAAACAAAATTTCCAACAATGATTTATTTTTTGGTTTGAACGAATCAAACAGTTTTTACTTTTTCAAAAATAGGACTTCATGCAAAATTTTTAAAATTTGTGACCTTAAAAAAAATACTTTGCAGAGCCGATTAGTTGTTGATCTTGAACTTTTTTTCCCCCAATAGACTTCACACTTGTCGTCATATTTTCTTCACAGAATATAAATTACGACTGTAACTTAGTGCAGGTGCATGCTGCAGGAAATTTCAGGAAAAATCATTCATATATTTGATACTAATGTGCACATTTACTTTCCATTAATTCATTAATTCCAGAAAGACATGAACAACTACACATCTTTATTTAATATGGATTCTGGCCGTATCGCCATTAACGAAAATATTCCAGAGACCCAGGAGCAATGTAAGAAAATCTATTTATATTGTATAAATAAATATTTAACCAATATTTCTATTTATGGGTACAACGAATAAACTAGAGCAAAAAATGGACCTAATAATACAAAAACTAGACAGAAACACACCGGAACTGGTCGCTCTTCGCTCGGAAATGTCCGCCATAAAGGCAAAGGTTTTTGGTGACTTCCAAAAACCTAAAGAGATTATGCCCAATGAGCCCTTCAGTTCAATAAGTGAATTGGATAATTTTGAAGAAAGTTTAAAGGAAGAAACAGTGCATAAAAAGATGGTAAGAATTTTTTTTGCAACTCACAAGTTACATTTGACTTACACATCCTGTACAGATCTTAGAGCTAGGCATGTCGAGCGAGAAAGCCTTTGATAAATGAATAAGGAACGCTTGTCGCTCGATTGTGTCGGACGAGGTCGCACGTCAGTGCTCTTGGCGTGGGACAGATGCTAAGAAGTGCATACGGGGCTTGCGTGTGACCCTAGCAATCCGTAGTAAGTTTTATTTAAGAATGTATATTTATATTACAATATACTAACATCTAATTTGTTTCTTACAGTGGGATTTAAACAAAGATTTGCGCTTGAGGATGCCGATTTTGATAGGGTGACCCAAAAGTTCTTCCAACACGCACAGGACCGAGTTTCAAAGGCTTAAAAACTAATGAAAATTTAGATTTAAGTGTTTTTTTAGGTATTAAGTTTTTTCATATTGAAATATGCCCATTTATTTTTAGTTTTTGTTTGTTTAGGTATCGCAGAAGGTATCGTTTGCGCACCTTTTATGATATCGTTTACGAACCAGTTCTAATATCAATAACGAGTCAAAAATAATATTATTTTAAATTTACTTTTAATATTAATAGTTGGTTACTTTTAATATTACTTTGGGTTCGTTAATTATATCTAAACCGTATCCCATAAGATAGCATAAAAGGCTCGCAAAATATATCATAAAAGATCCGCAAACGATACCTCTGCGAGCTATCGAAAACGAAACTTTCTCTGCCACAAACTGAGCGACTAGTGATTCATTTTCGTATCGTTTTGGGACCTCAATTCGATAGTTTTACCCGTTTAAGTTTCGCGTAACTTACGTTTGCGATATCGTTTACGAAGTTTTGGTCCACTGGGTGGTCTTGCCCAGTCAATGCATGAAGAATTTTGCCATCCCAATGACCCACTGCTGAGAATCTGAGAATAAAAGTAATTAAATTGTAAAAATATATACCAAATAACTAAATAAAAAAATAAAGTTATTTCAATAGATTTTAATAGCCCTATTTTGCCTATCGTTGTAATATTGAAAGATAAGGCGAAGGGCTATAGTTATAGTTATAGCCATGTACATACATACATATATTATGATAGCTATCAATTGTTGAATTTTATATACTTATTGTTCATCTCATTTATTGATTATTTTCTTTTGTTCCCCTTACGCATTACATATGTTACAGTTTAGTTTTTAACATTTATTCCCATTCATTTGGGTTTCATTCCTCAAGCTCTGAAATCAAATTTGTTCTTTGGGGCTGAGTGAAATGAGAGCTGCTTTGGCGTCTTCAAACGACTCCTCCATATGCGTGATGAATCAACGTGGCCAACTCTTACTTGTGTGGGTGGAATTTTCCTGTCGCTTTCCGTTTATCGAGCTCCATTTCTTTATAGGACTTCTGTTGACTAGCCTGCTGCTTTTCCCCGCCCTCAACACCGTCGCTCCTTTTGAAGATAGCTTGGAAAAGTCCTCCAAACAAGGGTTTTGCCTTACAACCCCTCGCACAAGCGCTTGGAACCGGTGTGGGGTTGGGCAGTTGTGGGTTGTTTGGGTCGGTTCTAAGGCTTCGCTGGGAAGAATGAAAAACGTGTGGAAAAAGTCCAAGTCCGGACTTTAAACCTTTATCCGGCTAAGTAAGTCTGGTGTCGTTTATCCTTCCACCCTGCCCTCACCCCTCAACAACTGCTGAACTTCCGTTGCGACCCAGACATTATGCCCCATCCCCCCGTGTGGCCGTTGCCAGAATCCTCTCCTAAGCGTTGAGTTCCAATATTAGTGTTTGTGTTTATATTCTCTGAGGCTTATTACTTAAACAAGTTGCGTATCGTTCATACAGCGTGCCCGAAAAGGAATAAATGTTCAGCCGGGTGGCTTCAAGACTGAAAACTAAAGAGTTTTCACAGTCGTGTTGAAACGTCTCGGAGCGTAGTAGTCCATTTTTCCATTTGCCAGCAACATAAAATTCTCAAATACCTATTCGACAGGACGGCACTCTGTAAGTTCAGTATAGTGCCAACAGTTGACGAGATAGTCGGCCCAAAAAATAGAAAATTATTTATCCTTTTGAAAAATCGAGAACAAAAAGCAAAATTCATCAAAAATTGTTAGATTGAAGCTGATTTAGAGCTAACAAAAATTGAGATACAAATTCATTGTGCGAGATTCCGTAATGGCCCAACGGGGGAAACTCGGCCAGTGGCTTCGGTACTCGTTCTCGAGTCTGAAGCGGGTCTTTCAAGGAGATCTGTTTATCAAGAGCCGAGTGCAACGACCTTCGACTGGGGTAGGTGACACAGCTCTTATCTTTCCGCAAAAATAATTTCCAAGGGGCTCTACCTCAAAACAGGTCAACACTCAATCGCCATCGTGCGAAGAGAAGCCCAGCGTCGTCGTTGAAGAGCCAACAGTACCAGTACCAGTCCAAGGAATATCATTTGTTCAGAATCTGTTTCGCAAGGCCAATGCAAATGGGGTGTCCGTCAAGGTGACGGTTGTAAATGCAATGCCAGTTCCCGACATAAGTCCAGCTATACCCGCTTGCCGAAAGGATTTCAAAATGCTTTCTGCCCCAAAAGAGGCTTCGATCAGTGAATCGCCATCGACAAATAACAGGGACGAAACGGGTACGGTAGCCCCAGTTTCCTCAGTAAACCTTTTGGTGGACTTATTCTACTCGAAGAATGGCACACGAACTGTCGAAAAAGATTCAATGGAAAGCACAATTCGAACAGCAGTTCCAAGGGATTCCCAGCCTGAAGAGGAAAATAGAAAAGCGAATTCCGGTGTGTGGGAAAACGAACGCTCACGCCGCACTGCGCACGCCGATCGCAGGCTCCAATTGAAAAGGATTGCTCAATCAAAGAAAATCTGCTTATCGAAAGGATTGCCCGGGAAAGACGAACTAGAGCAGGAGATCATGAACAAAAATGGGAAGACCTCGAAAGCTGGATTCAGTCGATCCATCTACTACAAGCGGCTCGGCCCCAAGCAATAGGTCGTAAGCAGTGAAATTATCCAAATTCTAGTCAAAATTAATTCAAAAGAAGTAGAGCAGCCCTGAGACTGGCTAGAACTCTGTTATCTTATTTTCCATTGATTTGTTTTATAAAATTTTCTTTTTCTTTTTGGTTTCAATTCAATTCAAGGCAAGTAAACGTTGAAGCTACAGTAGGAAAACCAGTTGCTTCAGTACGCGTAGATGTGAGGCCTCGGACCCTTGGGGAAATCGTCAGAGAGGCCCATCCATAGATTGCGGTGAGCGAAGAATACTCTTCCTTTCACCCAAAAATTGTATCAATGATTTTGGCTGAAAAACAAGCAGCCGGCGCCGAATTGAAACTAAAGATAACCCGAAAAATCTTCTGGAATCTGCTGTAAAAAAGTGAGCTACAATGGAAATGGAGGTAGATTTAATCAATTTATCCCGAACAGCAGATATATATATGTATATGTATTAGTTTTGCTCGTCTGCATCGCAACCAACCCAGAAGATGGACACCACCAGTGCTGCCTTCTACCTAGAAGAAATTGGAGTCGAACAATCCAAGTATCTGCATACAAATTCAGTTTCGGTCGATTTTTAGAAGGTGTACCGTAATCAATTATTAAATATGTGAAATTTAATCAAAACTCTTAGTGATCAGCTCTTTTGTGCTTGTACAATCCTTCAAGCTTTGTCGTCTCAAATGGGAGGCTCGGAGGGATTCCCTTGTGTGTCTGATTTGCACCATCATTAAAATCCTCATCGTCAGCGTTTGTAATATAATTTGCAATCATCATCCCCCTCCATCCCACCATAGCCCCCTCCCCATTCAGCCCGAGTGTCCACCGTGAGTTTGGGAAGTCGAATAGGGTGGCAGGATAGAAAGAGCACGGGGATGGAGGAGGAGTCCTATGCATTTTGCATGACCCCAACCCTTATCCGAACACCAACTAAAACCTAACCCAAGCCATGACAATCTTCTTGAATGCCACTCCGAATGGCTGTCCCGTTTTGTGGGCCATAAAGCCAACAATAGAAGCGTCAAATGAAGGGTGGCAGAGGAGTGTGTCCTGACATGAACTCCACGAGTATCAACTCGATATAAGGTTGCCTAGGAAAGTTTCAAGTTGTTCCGTTTCGATTTCGGCAAAATAAAGGAAATTGAAATAAGCTGAGGAATCAATAATATACCAATTTTAACTTCCTTTGAACAACAGAATTCGGGAGAAGGCGGTGGAAAAACACAGTCCATGGAGAAGAGACCCTAATAAGCATATTCACCTCAGGTTGACCCTCACCTTTCTCTCAGTCAAGTGCATAATAAGTAAGAGTATATTTACGATTATTTATATAAACGAATATCAGATGGATGTGTCCATAACAAAGTGGGCATTTTCCTAGACGGATTTCTCGTATTCGCATGTTTATTTTTACAAAGTGCAATTAGAGCGTAGTTTAAATTAGTGGAATATACTAAGTGTACGTGTATTCTATGTGGTTTTAGATGCTGGTGCTTTTCTGGATGCTGCTGCTGGTGCTGCTGGTGCTACTGGTGCTACTTGTGCTGGTGCTGCTGGTGCTGAACAGTATCTGGATACTGGTGCAATATTTATGTATGCAACTGTATGCTACGCCCAGCTTGAAAGGGTATCTGGTGGCTAGTGCTAGATTTCTCTTTCAGTTTTCACTTTCAGGGGGAGCGCAGTACTGCTTGAGCTCCGTGTAGTTGCACGGACGACTGCAGCAATCGTGTGTGGGACCGTTCTGCAGTGGCCTGTAGAATATCTCGTCGGGGGAGAAGCGCTTGTTGCGACGCCCAAAGCTGTTGGCTGTTTTGAAAGTAAACGCATTGGTTAGTGGGATTTTAGTGGGACTCTCAGGGTGTCGGTGGGAACTCATGGAAACTTACGATAGGCATCGGCCAGCGAGCGTGTGCGATTTCTGCAGATAAGTTGTATGGACTCGGCCAGGATGTCGGCACAGCGCGTGCGCACCCCTCCATCATCCGTGGTCACTGACACGGGACTGGCCTCGGACAGGTGGCTGCCAGACAGCGACAGGGCCAGCATGACTGCGGCCAGCACTACGATAAGCTTAGACGTTGGAACTGCGAGAATCATCTGCAAAGGAAGAAGGGTTAGGGATAATACTTTAAAAAAATTTCCCAAGGGTTTCTTATGCTCTCATATAGGAATACTAGAGCGAATCTGTGATCAAAGTCACTGAAAGTCACTCACTAAAGAATTTGTAGATATCAAGACTACTCGTAAAGTGCAGCTTTTGAGCTTACACCTGTTCCAAGCATGTGTATTCGTCAAGTCGGTCATCAGTAATGCTTTTCCGGGTACCTCCCCAGATAACGCTCGGTACCACCCGCTTTTCGGTCTTTAGGAAGAGACTCCAGCTCCTCGTTTATCAGTGTCAAATATTATTGTATTTTTCAACTCAGATGTTTTTGTCTGACGCTGGGTCGAGGCTTGGTCTGGGGGGGCTGAGCCCTGATCTGGGGCTGAGGCTGGGGATGGCCAGGAAATATTTACATAAACTTCAGTGTTTAAAAATAAACCCAGTCTGCCTCTGAAGCGGCTTATCATTTGGAACATGAGTTCCTTTTATACACAATCAGCAACGGGAGTCAGCCATGGGAGAGACGGGGGCGAGAGGCATGCCCCATGCGGCTTTGTTTTTGTTTGCTTTTGAGAATCAGCTTCCAGCCGACAGTCAGACCCACCCGACCCTATATATAGTATGTGGTTCAATGTTTTTCACTTCTTTCGCGTTTGCGTACACTGCACCGAGTGGGAAATAAACAAGAGGCGGTCATCCTGTCACACAGTTATCGTATTGCTGCACCCAAACACTCGCATATACGAGTCGCAGCTCATGGAATATAGATGGTTTGTTCGGCTGTATTGATCTCGGTTCGGATGATCCATTTCGGATTACAATTGAATCTTGATCGGCCTGTCGGAAAAGATGAGTGTGTCTCGAATATCAATAAGAGTCGATAGCAAATGGATCGATAGGGCTTTCAATTAGTTTTCAGCATGGGATCATTTTTCAGGAAAATTTCATTGACTCTAAGGAATCTCGATTGAGTCACTTACGGAACAATTTGGCTCTATCACTCGATCATATTACATATGTTCAGATCAAGTTTTCAGGGCTTCCCATGTAGTGGTTAATCAAGCCAAGCTCAACTAAGCTTTATGTAACATAGGACTCAAAGTCAGATGATGGATACTTCCTCCTAATAATGTCTATTAGATTGGAAAATCATTAACCTAGGACTCTCTTATTCTGCTCAGGTATAAATCCACATCCCCCCCCCCCCACACAAAAGTAGCTCTGGTTATTTTTACTCACGTTTGCATGCTGTGTGTCCTGGGCGTGGATAGAGTATAGTATTCTCCTTGTCTGGACCTTGCCTTGTGTTGTTATGAACGTAGATATATGTATGTATTGTGTGTGTATATATATTATATGGTTTGTATATGCGTGCACTCTCTAGACTTCTGTCGTAGTATCACTTGCCTAAGGAACTTTCTTTTTGGTAATTTGCAGATTAATTATTTTGCAATCACACTGTTTCAAAATCACAATCAATTAACGAAAACAGAAAACAAAACAAAACAAAAAAAATCGTTAACACTAACGTTTATCTTTTTGGGGAGTTCCCCTTTGGGTACGGGGGTTTATTACGTGCAAAAAAAAAACCGAAATATTTGGGGAAGCTTCCGTTGTGCGGAAAGGAAAGAACACGATTGCGCACCGAAGCGGATCGACAGGGATCTGAGTTTTCTTTCACTGAGCTATCGGGATCGATAGGCGATTGGTGCGTGTGTCTGGGCCGCGGCTGGGGCAATCGAACTGTACTCGGGGGATGACGCGGGCTTCTGCTTCTGCTTCGGCTGCTGATGTGCTTGAGTGCTGCTGCTGCAGTTGTTGTTGTTGCATCTCGTGTGGCGTCGTGTCCCTGAGCAGAATTCGATTTGAGTGCGAAATGCGGCAGACGCTGACGCTGAGGTTTCCGCTAACGCTAACGCTGACACGATTGAAGCGCTACGATGACGTTTCACGTTGTGTCTGGGCTTGCAGTTGGATGTGGAATTGGATTTGGATGTGGAATCTCAAAACTGGGGCGCGCCTTGGCCGGCCCGAGCCAACTCAATGTCCGGCCAATGAGTGATGTTCGATGCTCGATGTTCGATTGCTCGTCATGTGCGCTCTCTCTCAGCCTTTCCTCTCGCTCTAGCCACTCACGCTGCTCGCATTTTGTGATGGCTCCTTGTCGTTCTATCTGTCCCTCCTCTGTCTTCGTGTTAGGCCCGCAAGCTGCGCCTGCTCCGTTCGATCTGATCAATCCGTTCACTTCGTTCGTGCCGCCCTTGCACCCTTTGGCGTTGCCGCAGATTTTGGGCTATCGCTTTCCTTATCACCAGCCAGCGCGCTTTTGTCAAATAAACAGCTGTTGGTCGCGCACGACACTGACGAAAGCGAAATTCGAATCGAAACTGCTTTACACTTCTCTCTGATCTATAGGCTGCTCTCAATGGGTTTGTTTGCCCGAGTTTGTGGTTGTGTGGCTGTGGAATTGTTGCTTATTTTTAGACATCAGTGCGCTATAATTAGACTGCGATTGGAAGCTGTTTGCGCTGCTTCTGTTTGACGGTTATCTCTCTTTGTCACACTCGTTTACTTTCGGTCTCTCTCTCTCTCTCAGTGTGTTTCGCTCTCGCTCTCTAGTTTGGCCACTTCCTGCCGTTGGCTTTTCAGTTGCTGTTGCTGTCACGCATCCACATCCACTCCATCCAATTGAGTGTCTGTATGTATGTATGTGTGTGTGTGTTCCAGTTGTTCGAAGCTTACACTGAACCAAAAAATAAGTGTGTTATAAATGTTCAAATGTTACACTGCCTGACACTTGGAGTGCTCCAATCGTTTGAAGCAAACCCCCTCAGTGACTTCAATTAGGTGAGTGCGTTCGAGGCTTTCTTTCACTGCCTCGAATTGAGTGTGTTCTAATTGTTTGTGTTTCTCACTTCCGCTTATTTAGCACACTTTCGTTGCACATTCGCCTGGATTCCAGTTAGCTCCGCTCTGCGTTTTTGTGGAATCGGTTCGCGTTTGAGAGGGATCTGATCGGATTGGATTGCTCACGTTCTTCGTTGTTTCACAGCCAAATTGAAAAAGAACCGTTTAAGTGCGGCCAGCGGTCCGCGAAGCCGAAGCCCCGCTCTTGCTTGCCGTCGTCGGCAAATCGTATTCGTTCCATTCGTTCGCGTTCGGGTGTTTCTTATGAACGAACGGTACTCGAGGAGTCCAAGGTATACTCTATTCGTGAAGATGAATGCAACAGGCGGCTGAAGTTAAATATTTGTACATATGTATGTACGTGTGTTTCCCCACAAATAATTATGATTCTTAACTTATAACTGCCTGAATGCCGGAATGGGATAAATATCATTGAGAGCCGTCACAGCAAGTATACTCGTACATACAGCTGTACATATGTACATATGTATGAATGTAAGTTGAGTGGGTATCCCTATGTTCGTAATATGCAGTTAAATGCAGTTACAGTTACACTGCTTCCGGGCCTATGGGTATACATATGTAAGTGCACGTGAAAGCCACGTCCAGGGAAACGGTACAAGCGCACCCCGTTTTTACCGTAGAGCCGCATGTTTTGGTACATAACCAAATAAAGTAAACAAAATTTATGAAAGAAAAAACAAATTTCTGGCCATGACACATCCATCCAATCAACTTTGGGTCACTGTGGTGCCACTGTATCTGTATGGGCGGGATTGTGTGTGTTCAGCATTAAGTACGGCCGGGTACACTGACAGTAATATTCACGAGATTGCCTTTCAGCAAAGTATGTATGTATGCACATTGTACGTGTAAGTAGTATCTGTGTGCGTGCCCATGTGCGTGTGTGCGTTATCTGGCTGAGAATGACAAATGCAAACAGCACCAAGAGAAACAGCAACAGCAACATAAACAGAAGCAAATAGGGTGAATCTATTGGAACAACATCATCCCTTCCGATGATATGTCAACGTTCTATATGTATGTATGTATGTAGCATTCGTAATTGCCACATTTTGGGTAATGTAATGGGTATTATTATTTGTACTTCTTACAACGGGATCTACTTACATAACTCAAAACCCTTTTAAAGTAAAGTGAATCAGTATCGATCTAACCAATCTTTGGTTTCTTTGTTATAACTACATTCACACATATACATATGCATGTACATATGTATGTATGATTGGAATTCGCTTCACTGATTGTGGACTGTGAGCCGCAGTTATTTTCGATGAGACTGGCAGGGAGACTGAAGCGCTTGTACGAGATGATAATAAATAATTGGCATGGGCATTCCCTCCTGACGGTCTGGTCTTGTCTGGTCTGGTCCTTGGTCTAGGGTTATGGCATGGCATCTGGCTGGGGTCCCATGTGTATACGTATACCCTACATATTGTACGGGCGATCTGAGGTCTTGGGCTTCGTCAGATAATGTCTGTCGATAAGACTTGTTGATGTTTTTGTTGCTTTGGCTTTGGCGCTGCCGTTACTGCGGCTGCGACTTCGACTGCGACTGCGACTGCGACTGCAACTCCGAGTGCAGCGTGGAGAAGGCGGCGGAGCAGCATCAGAAGATGATGAAGAACGGAAACCAATGGGGCATCGTCGCATCGGAGGGCGTGGGGCGTAACGCTGTGAAAAAACCGTAAACAACGGCAACGTGTAGTCGACGTGATCTAGTTTTCATTCGAAATAAAAGATCCCTATTTTTAGCATAATCTCTCTCGCGAGGAAAACAACAGAGAGCGAACGAGAGTTGCTCCGTTCTAAGTCATCTGAAGAGATAAGCCGTCTTGGGATCTGGCACTTCGTTTTGATGGGGATGGGGATGGTGCCAGAGGGGAGGATTACTTGAGGGGACGATGATGAGGGATGATGGCATACGCAATGCGGTGCAAAGTCCAAGGTAGGAAGGCCCACGGAGAGGGCACGCCGCGTCAGGGTCAACGAATGATTGGTCCATAAGGGGAATTATCGATAAAAACTACACAATATCGATAAAAGGGTCGATAACTGACGATAACTAAATGACACACTAATAGGTCTTTGTTTTTTTATAGACAATATACCAGACATTAGCTTTTAGAGTATTTATAAAAAATCGATTCATCGATTAATCGATAAATTCCCGCTTTATTCGCTTATCGTTCGTAGATTGTGTCCCAAATGTTATCCTATACCGAATGTTTGATAGCCAACACACAGCAGAATTGTGGACCTTCATCGAAGGACGCCTAAGTCCCAAATCGATGTCTTGCGAATTATCGATAACCAGCACAACGATGCGATCATAATGAAGAAGCAGAGCTCCCTTGGTTTTTTCCTCTATTCATGCCCCAGCGCCTGGCGATAAGCCACTTGTGGGAGGCCCCACTGAGATGGCTGGACTCGACTTCCATTTCTCCCTTTCCGCCCAAAACCCCCGCCCTCTTCGAATGGATGATCGATCGAGCAAATATTGTTTACTTGTGCTAAAATTGGATCTCCATTGATTGACATGTGCGGCAGGCGGGCGCCAACAACAATCCAGCTCAGACGCAGATTATTGACCCAGAAGCGTGGAGGAGGTGATGGCTCAGCCTCAGCCTCTGTTTCTGGCTCTGCCTCTTGCTCTGCCTCTTGCTCTGCTTCTTGCTCTGCTTCTTGCTCTGCTGGTGTTTGTTGTTGATGAAAAGCCTAGACATCGGCGACAACAGTCCACAATCTTAATTAAAGCAACAAAAACAGAAACAACAGCAACAACCCATCGGATTCCCATTAGAGCAAACTGAACTTTGCAATTAAGTTGCAAGTTCCATGAAATTGAATGGAAATACCTCAAAATAAATGTACTGCGTGCACTACCCATCGGAGTTCAGTTGGGAACCTCTAATCCTTCATATGATATCATAGGAATTTTATCGGAGGCAAGTACATATGCGGGTATGTTTTATCTTTCTTACGAATTTATTTGGGAATTTAATCCACACGAAAGCTCAATTTTTGCTTATATTTATTTAAGTAACCACAACCAATGTATTATAGAATCTCGTACAATAAAAATAAAATTAATACACTAGGTATTTTATTGTATTATTCATATTATATTCATTTTTATGCATCTAAGAAATAAATTCAGCAATTAAAAGAGGTGTACCATTTCCAAGTCCAGAGTAAACGGCAATAATTCCTAAATTACAAAATTAATACTACTTATTCTACGTAGGGCAGAGGGCCCGGTTGTGGACTTAGTTTTGTTTTTGCCTCAATTGCATATTATACAAACATATGTAAACCTATTCTAATCTAGCGGTATTAGCTAACTATCAGTGAAGAACTAAATTGATTCCTTCATTCAAAAAAAAATAGTCCTAGTTGTGGACCACCCTGAAAAATCCGCTTTGAATTAAAAAATATGAAAGAAAAGAACCATAAACAACGATAAATTGAAAGTTTATTTACTTTAAGAGCCTACTGGCATAAAGGAAAAGAAGTATGACACTTTTGAACAATAATCATCGTAGTCAGAGGCACTCATATTAGCGCATCGTCTAGAATCCATATCAAGCTCAAAGCTCTGACCAATGTACAGCGGTTTAAATGCTATTATTTTGTACAACATTACCATTAACAACTATATTATGCAGTTTCGTAACCAAATACACGCATTAAATGCAAATAATCAGGTGGGGTGGTCCTCAACAGGTATCATGGCGTGTGGGCAAAACAGACAATTTTTCAAAAAAACCAAAAAAATATGTTGTGCATATATTTTGGTTTAAAACGAAAATAATTCACAAACTACAATGACCACACTACAGAGAAAACAAAACACTAACATTTTTTTACAAAATTTTCATCAATTTTTTCGCACTTCAAATATAATAAAATTTACTTCTAAGTTTATTTTTCCCCCATTTTTTATAATGCTCACAGCACCTAAACCAAAGCAGCTATTTGTTTCGGTATAAGCACAAAAACTGCGTATTGTTAACGAATATGACTCCCAATACTCAGATCAGTAGCATCTGATTGCTTGTACCTGGTCCACAACAGGGCCCTCTCCCTATGTATGTTTGATTAATTACAACAACGAAAATATACATAAAACTTTTTTAGAAAGATGAATCAGAGTTGAGCCCAATATGATCGGAAAATGTGTTACTTTTTATACCCGTACTCGAAGACTTAAGGGGTATATTGTATTTTTGGTAAAAGTGGATGTGTGTAACGCAGAGAAGGCAACGTTTCCGACCCCATAAATTATATATATTCTTGATCAGCATCAAAAGCCGAGTCGATATAGCCATGTCTGTCTGTTTGTCCGTCTGTCTGCCTGTCCGTCTGTCCGTTCTGATGAGCGCCAATGGTGCAATATCAACCATCAGCAACCGGACAAAACGGTATATGCCTCAGTTAGCAACCGAAGACATGATGAGCTGCAACAAAATCAACGCAAAACTCGGATTAACATTCACCAGGCAACGTGTGAGCCAAATTTTGGACGATAATTTTAACCTCACATAGGAAAAAAGTTGGAAAACCCCGTTTAACCAAACGGCATAAAGATGCACTTATGGTCATTTTATGAAAAACATTTCTGGGACGTCGAATTTGAAAATATAATATTTAGTGATGAACAAAAATTCAATTTAGACGGTCCAGACGGCCATTATAAATACTGGAGGGATCCGCGTCATCCACGGGCAACTTGTCACAAGCTGAATCATGGCATTGGATCGCTTATGAAATGGGCTGCCTTTAGTGCTAAAGACAAGTCTCCAATTGGTTTTGCATCCGGCCGAATGAATGCTCAAGCATACATAGAACTATTAGAAAGTGAACATGTTCCATTTGCTGAGCATTTCCATGGTGACCAATGGACATTTCAGGAGGATAATGCACCGATTCATGTTGCCCGGGCTTCAATGGGTTTTTTCGAGACCTACAATATACCATCGATGAAGTGGCCGGCAATGAGTCCGGATTAAAATCCCATTGGGGATCTGTGGGGCATCCTTGCAGCAAAAGTTTATGCCTTTGTCAGGATTTTGTCAGGATCAATGCCCTGCAGGCTGCAGAAACTTCAGGAGCAAAAGGCAGCTCCATTAATTATTAACAGAGTTAATTTTTCTAATAACTTTTTCCCTGGAAATGTTTTTCTATAAAAAATGTGTGTTTGCTGATATAACCATTTTCTATGTGAAACATAAAAAACTTTATTTTTTTGTTATTTAAAAACTGTATACGAAATTTGTTTAGGCCTTTTTGTTTTGTAGTTATAAGCAGCTAACTAAATAAAAATATAAATTAAGTCAGGAAAATATGTGTTGAAAAAAAAGCCACCTCTGCTTTTAGTATATTCTTAAGCTTTTATTATCGCGGAATAACTTAGCAAACTAACACTTCATATTTCATATGCATGCACAAAAAATTTGTATATAGACAGACCTACCCAATTCGCAGATATTTGACTATTTTTTTCAACATTTAGTCGTACGAATGTAACGTAACGCCAGATTGGAACTGCCCATATTTAGATGCTTTGTACCGTCACCAAAACCGCACCCATAGATCTTAGATCCTTACCTTTGTACGAGTATTCCAATTCCGAGTCCAATCCAGTATTTGCTTTTTTTTTGTCACGAGAGCGATACGAATAAACACCAAATTATCACCCGATGTCAATAAACTGTCCCAAGCGACCCACAACGCGACCTGTCCCCAGCAACAACAGGATAGCGATATATGTATGTGAGTATGTACATATGTAGATGGGTCGAGCATAGACCACCAGCGGGCATAGGCACACATTTTTGTGGGTCCAAATGGCATTGAACCATACGGCCTGACGCGGGTGTTTTGGATTGAAGTGTGATGGGAATGAGGCTGAGCCTGGGGAGGGGAGGCGAACTGTTCCCAGTGAACTGCAATCGGTTAAGAGGCCTCAAGGTCAATGTCTGGCCCAAAAAACCAATCGCAGAGCTGCAGGTAGATAGAGAAAGAGAGTGCGGTTGGAAGATCCAGTGTTAGAGATGGCTAAAAACAGTGATGACAAACTTCTCCAACTGGATTGAAGCTACATATTCAATGTCTGTGAGCTTCTATTCCCGAATATAAAGAAACAAATATTTTAAAAAGGCACGGAAGTTATTTTGATCTATAATATAATGTGCAAAAATATGAATACTCAAGGGTTCTGCTCTCTTTAGACAGGATTTATTTATTTTGTTAGTTTTGCTTTTCTACTTAGTTCTTTGGGATTGATTTGCAATCTACATCAAATGACACATCATTGAACAGGTGAATTAGTTTATAGTTAGGGTTTTTAGGATTCATTAATTTGATTGAGCTGATGTTGGCTCGCATGTGAACAGGAATCAGGAATCAGTGACCCAGAAACGAAACCAAACGCCATGCTCATCTCTAATCTCTGGCGAGTGCGGCCAATGGCTTCGCTCAGTCTCCGCCGCGGTGCGGACTGAATTTCGGGGCCTGGACTGGGGGGACCTGTCTGTTCTCTGTCTGGGCGAGGCGCGGCCTTGAACACGCCCACCACACGGCGACCGCTTGGGGCCGCTTTGTGTGGTGCTTCGTGTGACATGGCAGAGAGCGAGCGGGTGCGGGTGCGGGTGTCTTGTTGACCTTTCAACTCTCAGCAAGCGCTTTTCCCCCATTTCCCGCAAAATTTTTTCCCTGCCCACACGCACTGAATTCGCATCAGCAGGCAGGCCAGCGTTTCCACAGCGAGCGAATCACTTGAGCGGCGCGTGGACGTGGACTCAAGTTGTAAACAGAATCGACTATATATTCGACTATATTTATATGCATACATATCTAGGAATTCATGTGTGCGATTAGAAGCACGATTTCAAATGAAAATAAAATATAAACAAATAATAAATACAAAATAAAAAACATTAACCGCATTTCCAACGAATTCTGCGGCAGATCAGATATATTTATGTCCATAAAGGGTTTCATGAAAGGCAAAATCGGTAATCGGATACAGTGCGTTTCATACTTCAGTAGCATACAAAGCCGAATGCAACGAATGTCGGACAAGGAGTTTGATTGAACATACATAAAACAAACAATAGGTAAATAAATACCGTAGGTGTCAAATACATTTAATTATGGTGTCATTTCACCGATAGAAAAAAGCTCTGAAATTTTAATATTTTCATTCATTTATGCCATTGATTTTCATTCAAGAGTGGTTGTATAAATTTTGATATAAATATGAAAGTATATAAATTGAATGGATATATATTATATGTATATTTAATATAAATATGAAATATATGTATTTAAATTAAATATATTATATTTATTTTAAAGTGTTTTGTATTTAAATTTATTATATTATATTTATTTTAAAGTTTTTTGTATTAAGATTAAATATGAACGTATTAAAAAAGCCATTTTAATACATTTATATTTGAATCAAAGTGAATTCTATTTAATTTTACTATGTTTGTATTTAAAAATCGCATTTTAAATTCAAATATGATTGTAGTTAATTTTACTTTGGTTTTTTTCTATCAGTGCTATTAATGCTTAAATCAAGGTAATCGTATTAGTTTTAGCATAAAATACTTGCAGATTTCTAGCTTCGAAACTACATTTTTGGACACCTCAAACTAACTGCGTGAATATATTAATATACTATACTATGTATGTATGCATGTATGTATTCATTCACATGGAATGCACTTGCATATGCACATATGTATGTACGTCTCAACTAGTACATATGCATGTATGTATGTATATATGTACAAATATATATTGTATATTGCATATTTGTATAAGGCAGCAATAAGTAGTTGCAATAACAATTAATTAAAATAGATTTTCCCGCGATTAGCCTCCGAGTATCGGCAGAGTGAAGCCTCAATCCCAGGATGGCAGCAGAAGGGTTAGCAATCGATGGCAATCCAGTTGCCAAATAACAAATAAATAACATCATGGGGCTCATGTCAATAGTAATCAACACTATTCATGCTGAATTTATTATGGAACTATTGTTAATTTTGGTTAATTTGAAATGACATCGATTTTCGATGCCTCTGATGTGCCCTCTCTTTCTGCTAAACGTCTTTTGAATGTTTTGAAGCTAGTTTCTTGATTGGGTGTGTATTCACGGGAGAGTCCAGATCGACAGCACAATTTAATTGTGCCCCCGAGCTGTACATGAATTTTGATTCTTAATTAGGCGTGTGCGATCACGGGAAATTTGGATGCCGACCAGCTTAAATGTAGCCCCGAGCAGCATATGGATATACGTTTTTCCTAGTTGAAACCTGGTGGGCGTGGTGCGGGGGACGACGGTCGAATGTTGGAGGGACCATAGATGGGCTGATTGCCAGCATTGAAGACTTCCATTGTCAGATGTTTGGCCAAAAACTGGGCCACAAATTCCGCGGAACCGCGGTTGTAAGCGGAAGCTTTGCGGTTACGCTTCTCAAGTGCCTCCAGGGCCAGCCAAATTATGGGTTGATTGACGGGCTCGTCGACTCCCGAGCGCGGCATGGTGAAGTTGCTCCGACGGCGGACCGAGTAACCTCTGTCGTAAGCCTGAAAAAGAACTCTTCATCTGGATCCGATTCGCTCAATTCTGTAGGGGAAATGGAAGGGGAAGATGATTAAAGCTGTAGTCAGGATCTAATTACCTGGAGCTTACCTGGATCCTGCTCTGCAGGAGGCTGCTGATTGTTTAGCTCGACTCGTTCCAACATATTGGACGTATTCACTGCCCGGCCATTTCAAGGGCTATTATTCGAGGGTGTCGCGAGATGTGGCCGGAACGGTGGCGCATCTCTCCACGAACACGAATCTGTACGGATAACTGAATATGGGCCGGGCTCTGGCTCTGATCCTCGTCTTCTCTTCTTATGCCGACTGCACTGGGTGACCACAGGGATAAAAGTGCTCGGATCATGTGGTCGGCGTATCTAGATGGTGGCTGTTGTGACAAAATAAACTTTATTTTTATAGAGAGCGAAAAACAACTAAACGATAAATAAAAACACGAAAAAAAACAGTTATATTACAAAGGAGAACGCACACCCAATGGCTCCTGTGTATATCAAATTTTATTTCCCATTCAAATGAAAATTAAAATCCCGCCCAGACTCAGCGCCATCTGTGGTGTTGCGCTGGGACTAACTAACGCTAGTGTGCGGTTAGTGGCGCTGCTTTGCTACAGCCTACATATGTAGATGTAATGTCGATAACAATACAGGTCAAAGCTGGTAGCTCTACAACACTGGCCCCAGCTGTTGCACGGCGAACGAAGCGGAAAATCAGGGTGACCGTTTACGGTATATTATATACTTTACGGGATATTTTGAAGTCGAAATCGAGTTCAAAGTATAATTACGGTATATCGGTATATAAAAGTATACTTAATCAAGTTCCAATATATTTTTTAGAGTAAATTAAAGTGCAAAATGACCGCCAAACTCCATTAGCGATACCGACATTTTTCGCTCTCAAATCGTGGTGGGTTTTCAAAATGTTCTCTCTTTTCCGAGGTGAAGAGAGCGAATTTCGTGGTGAAGAGAGCATATTTCGCGGTGAGTTCGTGGTGTGACCAACATGTATTTAACGGGAACTAAATGAAATGAAGATTCATTGTTGCGACGTTTCAAACGCGTTCCCGTTACATTTGATTCGTATGGGAAAATTTTCGGCAACATGGTTTATTTCTGAGGTGTATTTGGTATATTTACGGTGTATTTTAAAAATTATAAGGCATATTTTGGTATTTTGCGGTATATTTAACGGACGATTTGAATTGGTATTTTCCTGGTGGTGACACAATTTTTAATTAGCGATGACACCGTTCTCAATCTAACCTCACTGCCTCAATCTAACCTCAATCTAACAGCACAGCTGTTCTGCCCTTATCGGTACTGCCAGCTCGGTTGAAAATGGATTGGTCTCGGTGCTGCCAGCTAGGTTGAAAATGGATTGGACGCAGCACATTAATGGCCGACATTGCGGGTGATTTTAAATTTAATGAAAATTAAAGTGGATTGGTTTTGTAAATTTATTTGTGTATTTGGTGTTTTACAATTAAACTAACAATAAATGTATTTAATCATATATTCTTTTTTGTGTGTGTTTCCAGGCATCTTTGGAGGCGGCGCCGAGGTTCTGGTGCGGGCAAAGCTGGCACTTTCCGAAGGCGTTACGCTGAATCTGACGGTGCGCAGCACAGATCAGGATGTAGCAGAGCTAATAACAGCGGCCATCGGATAAGACAGCGAGCCATGCAGGAATCTCGTCTGGTTTCTGCGTGCCGTCAATATAATATAAACAACAACTATAAAGAAAACCTTAAAAATTAATCGAAAAATACATAATTTGTTAGGTTTAAGTGATTGTCTCTGTAATATTTGTGCCCCTACCCACCCCATTGGCACATAGCTGCCATCAAGCACACCAATGCAATGGCTTTGCCGACAGCGATACACACAAACATTCTTTGAATTGAATTTGATTAGTTATTGCCCTAAAACAAAACTTAGGGGCTTTGTGTAGCATCCAGCTCCAGCATCATTTAAATGAAATGAGTTAGCAGCATTGTTCTGCAACAGGACTGCTACCCTTGGGAGAAAGGATATTATAGAATTAAGATATTGTTTGTAATTTCAGGCTTCAATTAATGCAGCAACTAGTCAGTCTCTGTTTTAAGGATATGAACGAAATTTCGAAGCATATGGGCACCAATATCGGGACCGGGATAAATATATATATATAACACAAATTTTATGCATTAATGGTTAAATAACATGTCAATCTAATACAAATTCATTATTAATGTTTTAAAGCAGCTTGGAACAACAAATTTAACATTAATTGAAGGAAGTAAGGTATACAAATGTCCAAACGCATGCAGAAACAGAAAACCGGAGCTAACACTTTCGTTTAATGCTTTGGCCGTTTTTGTTTGCACCTTATTATGTAAACAATCCAATGAAAAGGAGTTCTGAAAACTAGCCAATGTTGTAAAAAGTTTATTGATGAATCGGATAAAATTATTTGTTTGGGGCTGAGAGCAATAACATGCTAGTAATATTAAACCGAATATCAAACTTGAAGAAAAAGTCATTGCGATCATCCGGTATTCTTTTACAAATGATGAGGTATTTTTCTAACTGTCAGATTGACTGGGTCACACTGCGTTTCATTTTTTTTTACCACCCTGTTTAGGTGACACATCTTGCATATTTTTATAGTTTGTTTAGTATATTTAGTATATTTTTAGTATTTTTTAGGACGCGTTATGAGCACACGCTAACTACACAGTTACCCATGTAAAACATTAAATTTTTCATCAGAAGACCGCTCCTCTATCTGATTAAACCTTATTTATAAATAATTCAAATGAAAATGAGCACTTATAATTAGCAACTCTTTCAGGAAATTGATTAATTAATCGTAGAAAAATATATGTTCAGCGCTGAGAATCTTAGCTTGCTACTAATATTATACGGAATATCAAAATCGAGGAATCGCATCTTGTCGTGTCCGTCAGTATATTAAAGGTATATTTTAAAACTGATAAGGTAATTTAAACACACGGGCAAGGAAATAATCCATTGATAAATTATACTCTTATTGGTATTCCAGTGTTTGTGGCCATTTTGATCCGTACAGAAATCTATTAATGGGTGTGTAAGTACGACTCAATATAACTAAACAAATACATACCATATACATACATATGTATAAGTCTACGTGCATGCTAAAGTACGTGCTTGCGTGTAGCAGTTTTTATCTGTAACGTGCCATCGAAGTCGCAAATTTAGATAATTTTAGTCTCTTCGTTGGACTGTCATTAAAAGTTAATCCAGCCAAAGCTTGAAGAAGTTTTCTTGCATTCCACTGGAAGGAGCTGGAACCGGAATTTTTCATTGAATTGTAAACAATAGAAGGGGAAATAAACATTAATCACAAGAGAAACAGAAAGTAGCTTTTATATTATTCTCTGTAATACCACTCGAGTTGGCAAAACTAGTGGTAACCGCACAATGTTCGTGGTGCCCTAGTTCCTAGTTTCTTGTACCTTATCATCGGGACTAACATATCGAGTATGGTCGTTCGGTGATGCAATATATGTACATATGTACATAACAGTAAGCTCTGGCAACAGGTGAACCCCTCTACATGCTGGGGCATACCACGAAGGTTGCCCCCTCAAATGCAAACCGGTATGGAGCAGTGTGACATGCTGCGGGGTGTGCTAGGTGAGTCGGGGCGGGTCGGGGCTTTGCTGTACTGTGGGCTTGGGTTGGTAAGGCGTGGTTCGTGTAAAGGAGGTTCAAGAGTTTTGCCTGGAAGTGAAGTGCGACGGCGGCAAGGTCGAGTCGTTTCGTTAGCCGCACACAGACACATAAAAACCTGGTCGAGAGTGGAGCACACGCACACTGAAGCGCAGTGCATGTTGTACACATGTACGTACATGTTTGCACATGTCTGCAGGCTTGTGTGTGCGTCGAACTCGGCTGCGATAGAGCCCCAATGTTTCCCCTATCGAAGTTGTGCGGCATACGCGGTTCGCAGTCCACGCTCGACAGACGTGTGCTTGTTCTCTCTTTGTCTCTCTCAGCCAACGTTCTTGCTCTCGCCTCGAACATCGCATCGCACAGCCGACTGGTGTCTGTCGCCTGTTGCCTGCCACCTTTCGCCCATCCCCACCAATCATCGTCGATTCATCTTTACCTTTTTGGCGAACCTGTTGCACGCTCTCCACTCTCTCAGTTTTGTTGTTGTTCTGTTCGTCCGTACTTCTCCATGTGAACTGTAACTGGAAGGAGGAGTGTTTGTGGATGAACCGAAAAGAGGTGAGTGAAGAGACCGCGCATAAACGAATTCCCAGATGACAAGCGACTGCTCAAAAATGAGTTACCATCTGAGTTTGCAAAAGATATCAGAAACCACCGGAACTTGGGCGGTTTTCGGGCAGCGACTATCAAGAATCTTTTCCCGACCACAACAAAAAACCCCAATGACTCAGCTGCCAAATCGAGCAGAAACGGTTTCGTTTCGACAAGTACGACATATGTATGTATGTATGTCCGTATGTATGTATGTACATATCTATGCAATTGTGTGAACTCTACTCAACTGATAATGATATAGTAGTGAGCTGCATTAATAATAAGTTGGGCTAGCTGTTGAACAAAGGAAAGGCCTTGAGCAGGTATTAATTGTAAACTATACTTTCAGGTGGCAGCCCTACTATCGTCAAGCTCTGAAGTTGGCCAAAACGAGCATTCTAAGGCACACCGTCCAACCAAGATCACTCCCGCCGATCGGCTTGCAAGTAGTCACCGAGAACAAGCATCAAAGGCACCTGCACAGCCGCCGTCGCATACACACAATGGGATCCATTAACTGCAAGGAGTACAAAACGACAGGCAATGTCACGCCCAAAAAGGAACAATCCACAGGTATGCATGCAAATATGTACATACATATGTATGTTTGTACATCCAGATGTAAATATTTGATTATTGATCGCTAGTGTTGCGAACAGAAGTGTGACACGACACTGCGAATTGAAACAAGTTTCTATCAAAAGGATTCATTTGTTGCTTGAGTGTTTCTTTGGCAGATACGTTATACATACATACATATGTAAGAAATCTATTGATCCGATCTTGGGGTTCTCTATCTATCCACATACATACATATGTACATACATAGCTACATATATCCAATCTTGCCGACCATGACAGGGGGGAAAGTCATGTTCCTTTCCCCACTCACACAAGGTCTTTTTGAGCTGATTCGACACCGGCAAGACAATAATGGTCTCAATGGAATGAGTGCCTCAGTGGAAGTGGAGAGCGCAGTTTTATTTTTTTTCTTCTCGGCCTTTCCCATAACCGTTTGTGGTCTGTGGTCTGCAGCTGTTACTGGCTGTTATCGGCATTCCGTCTGCCTCTGCGCCCGCCCGACTCTTTGTCTCTTTGCGACTTGCTTACATCGTCACCCGCGACGTCAGCAGTCGCCATTCGCGCTATTCGCCTGAAAGCTGACGGTTGACGGTTGACCCCCTCCCCCAGCAGAGCTCAAGCTCGCATCAGAGAGAAAACCTACAGCTTTTTGCAAATCCTTGAGCAGCCAGAACCTTCTGTTCGTGTGTCTAATAATTTTCGGTAAAATATTTGCCATTCTTCTCGTAGAATAATTATTGTTTTTGCTTACTTCTCTTGTTTTTTGTCGGTGTTACAAGTTGTTTGTTTTCTTGCTGCCATTTGAGTCATGCTGGTTAGAC
Source organism: Drosophila subsilvestris (assembly GCA_035043285.1). Lineage (NCBI taxonomy): Eukaryota > Metazoa > Arthropoda > Insecta > Diptera > Drosophilidae > Drosophila > Drosophila subsilvestris. Next base: position 451,039 of record JAWNNB010002181.1, on the reverse strand, counting down.
AAGGCCAACCGGTTTGTGTGGGTCAGCAGCCAGTGTGTGAATGTGTGTGTGTGTGTGTGTGTGTGTGTGTGTGTGTGTGTGTGTGTGCGAGAATGAAAGAGCGTGTCGAGTGAAATCGAAAAATCTAAAATCATTCCTAATTAGAGACATTGGCAAATCAATGTGGCAAAGGGAAATAGAGGCGTACAGTGCAGCGAAGATGTTCACGAACAAGTGCGCAATTTCAGGGATTATATTGTATTGTATATTATACATACATATGTATATGTTTGCCACACATATCTTGGGAACTCATTGCAAGAAGTTGAAAAGAAACAGACGAGTAGAAACAGATATTGGAAAATAGCTAGGAATTACGTACTATACATATGTTTGTAGGAAACCATTTAGGGAAAAGGTAAAGGTACGAAGAGGACTGCTACGAAGAGGCACCTTTTCTTTGAGAATATTACTAGCTGCATCCTTGGACGTTTCCCTGTGTTATGAAGGAATTTTCGATGATCAACAAAGATCAACCATCAACAAAGGTGTATGAAAAGGCCTAAAAGGTCATCCCTTATTCAACCCACTGTATGTAAATCGAACCTAAATTAAAATATGTTCGACCTTCTGAGGCTGAGACGTTAAAGAGTCGTCATGCAACGCAGAGAAAGAACAAAAGCTTCTTTCCACTTGCTCGCAATGTTTCAGTATTTGATCGGTCGACTTTTTCCACTGATGATGACATGGATGACTGGAGGATTCCCTTTCTTGAGTGCGAGCGTATCATATCATCAATCCCCAATTGAAACCCAGGTCAGCGTGGGCCCAAATTAACGAGTCACGGAAGCCTAATCAGATTGCGAGCGACTTTATGGCTGGGGCGATACATCAGAGAGATATCAAGCGAAAACTTGTACGCGTAATAGATATGCAGGACAGGACACACCACACCTGATATGACGATAAGACGATAAGAGTATGAGGGGAGTATAGGTACAATCATATCTGAGTGGAACAAGTGGAGTTGAACACACGCTTACAGGTGTTTTTGCTGGTTTCTCCCTCTCTTTTTTTTTATTGTTGATGACGTAGCAAAGGGTGGGCGATGACATTGGAGTAGGTTAGATGAGTCAGTGTGTTGTTGTTGGGGTCATGGGGCGTCTGTTTCTGTTGCCAAGTTCCGGTCTGTTGTGGTCGGGAAAATTCAGACAATTAATCAGCTGGGCCCCCTTAATCCACACGACTATCTATTTCGTATCGATCCTAATGCTTCCTTGAACTCTTCGCCGCAGACAAGAGTTCCAGTCGCCTGATGGCATCGTCCAGAAATTTGCGCTGCTCTTGCAGCTGCGGCAAGAGCTCCTCGGCGGTCAGTACCTGAAGCTTGGCGGCGGATGATCCCGATCCAGATCCTGAGGCGGATTTCTCCGACTCTGTCCAACGGTTACGCAGGCCAGCGGCCGACGGTCGGAGCATGTCCAGGACCCGCTTGATTATGGAGGGATTTCCCTGCTGCTGGTTCTGACCCTGCTGCTTATGGTCCTGTCCATTGTCAGTGGCTATGCTGCCCTGCGGGAACTCCGGCATTGTAAGCAGCGGTGTCCAAAAGAACGAGCCAGGGCCGGAGGGGGCCGGGTTGGCTGGTGGACTGCTGCTAGTCGGCTGGCTGTCCAGCTGCTTGCCTTGCTGCGCGGCAAAGCGTCCGTCCAGACGCTCCAGATGATGCTTGAGGTCGTCCAGCTTGTGCTGCAGATGCTCAAAGTCGGCGGTCAGATTGATGGCCAAACGCTGGGTGCTGGTGCTCTCCTCTGAGGGGCTGTAGTTGGAGTTTATCCCGTCAACTTTATTGGCCGCCTCCAGGTGGTCGATTTGCAGCCGCAGCTGCTGATCCCGCAACTGCAGATCGTCGAGCAGCAGCTGCGTCTCCGTGCCCAGCGGCTGCTCTATGTAGATGCGCTCGATCTCCCCCATAAGCCTTTCCCTGTGACTGCGAAGCGACTTCAGCTCCAGCTGCTGCACAGGATCGCAGGAAGACAGGCCGAGGCACAAGGCCAGCAGGGCCATCAGGGCGATGACAAGTTCTGAACACGGCCAAGACATTTTTGAGACTGAGGAGTCGATCCCAACCGATCAACCGCTTTCTACCTGAGCATCTAACAAAGCAGGCATGGCATTTCCCCCATGCCCTGCCATACCCATACCCATACCCACACCCTACCCCTTTCCTATTGTTCAGTTGGAAACTGGAAAACTAGAAAATTTTTTAAGTGCTTCATTTTCTGATTTGTGAACAGATCCGTTATCTGCTGTCGTTAATTTCTTCTTCTCTGTTTCTGTCTGTGTTTGTGTCTCTCAGGTGGCGCCGTGGGTTCCTATCAGTCCAAGTGCAACAGCAGCAGCAGCAAAGACACGACTATGCCAGCCAATGCCAATCAGCCGGATGCGGTTGTCGTCGAGTACACGGACCCCGTGGCCGTGTGCAATGTGTCCGACCTGAAGGAGAACGAGATGAAGCAGGTGGACTTCGACGAGGACACGCGCGTCCTCCTGGTCAAGCAAAACGGTCGTCTTAAGGCGGTCGGAGCCAAGTGCACCCATTTCGGAGCGCCCCTGAACACTGGCGCCCTCAGTCAGGGCCGTGTGCGCTGCCCCTGGCATGGGGCCTGCTTCAACCTGGAGACGGGCGACATTGAGGACTTCCCCGGCCTCGACTCGCTGCCCTGCTACAGCGTGGAGGTCAGCTCCGAGGGGCAGGTGATGCTGCGGGCCAAGCGGTCCGATCTGGCGAAGAGTAAGCGGGTCAAGAACATGGTCGCACGCAAGCCGGAGGATCAGCGCTGCTTCATTGTGGTGGGCGGCGGACCCTCGGGTGCCGTTTGCGTGGAAACGCTGCGTCAGGAGGGCTTCACCGGCCGCCTTATTCTCGTGAGCCGCGAGAACTACTTGCCCTACGATCGCGTCAAGATCTCCAAGGCCATGAACCTGGACATCGAGCAGCTGCGGTTCCGCGACGAGGAGTTCTACAAGCAGCACGACATCGAGGTGTGGCTCGGCGTCGGAGCCAGCAAGCTGGACACGGCCCAGAAGGAACTGCACTGCACAAATGGCTACGTGGTGAAGTACGACAAGATCTACATTGCCACCGGATGCTCCTCCTTCAGGCCCCCCATTCCGGGCGTCAATCTGAACAACGTGAAGACCATCCGTGAGCTGGACGACACAAAGGGCATCATAGCAGCAGTCAGCGAGTCGACTCGCGTTGTCTGTCTGGGCGCCAGCTTCATTGCCCTGGAGGCGGCCGCTTCGCTGGTCTCCAAGGTGGCCAGCGTGACCGTGGTGGGGCGGGACAAAGTTCCGCTCAAGGCTGCCTTCGGGGAGCAGATCGGACAGCGTGTGGCCCAGCTGTTCGAGGAGAACAAAGTTACCATGCGCATGGAGAGCGGCATCACCGAGATCATTGGCGACGACGACGGCAATGTGGTTGAGGTTCAGCTGGCAGACGAGACGCGCATACCGTGCGATCTTCTCATCCTCGGCACCGGATCCACACTCAATACCCACTTCCTGTCCAAGTCCGGCGTGCGGATCAATCGAAATGGCTCTGTGGACGTCACCGACTTCCTGGAGTCGAATGTTCCCGATGTGTATGTGGGCGGCGACATTGCCAATGCTCACATCCATGGGCTGGCCCACGATCGCGTCAACATCGGCCACTACCAGCTGGCGCAGTACCATGGACGCATCGCTGCCATCAACATGTGCGGCTCCGTGAAGAAGCTGGAGGCCGTTCCGTTCTTCTTCACGATGATATTTGGCAAGGGCATCCGCTACGCCGGCCACGGCTCCTACAAGGAGGTGATCATCGACGGCAGTCTCGAGGATCTCAAGTTTGTGGCCTACTTTGTCAACGAGGCCGATACGGTTACGGCTGTGGCGTCGGTTGGCCGCGATCCCATTGTGGCCCAGTTCGCTGAGCTGATCTCGCAGGGCAAGTGCCTGGGTCGCGGCCACATCGAGAATGTGGAGAACCGCGAGGCCTGGACGGCCAAACTCCTGGAGCCGCTGCCTCTGATGCGCTAGAGGTAGAGCAGCTAGGAGCAGCTTCCAGCCCCCAACAGCTCTCTGGAGCCCCCCGCTGGCCTCTGCCTGTGCATGTGGCACGCAACTGCAAACTGCAAGAGATTTGTCTTTATTTTTTCTATGCAAACGTTAAGGTATTCTGTGTATGCCTGAACACGTTCGTCATGTATGTACATGTCCATGCATATATACATACATACATATGTTCTGGAGTTACGCTAAATTTGTTGAGTTTTGTACACTACCGCTGCTGGTCCATTGGCTGGACCCAGGATCAATCAGATTACTCTTTCCTTGCCTTAGTCAAAGCGAACATGTAACATTAATTGTCAGTTTCAGTGTAGATTCACATATGTATTAATATCCCCATTTGCTAATTGTAAACATCAGCCACCCACCCCCACTGTAACCCAATCTACCTGATCAGCGTTCGAATTTGAAATTCCAAAATTAAAGTATTAAATACAATGTATACGCAACAAAAGCAACAATGGCCAATAGCCTGCCAATGGATGCCGAAGCGTGTAGCCTGCTCCATGATTACACGTTTATGCTAAAATGGAAGCGGGCAATGTTTAGCCAAACTCAATAAGAGAGATGAGTCAGTCAGTCTAGTCCCTGAACGACAAGTTGGTCTGTATACAGCGTAAATTTCCTATTGCAGGATTCAGTGTTATCCTGCTTGGCAGACAATTAAAATGACAACCGACTCCAGTCTGCGAAGATTATTTGTTTCAGATATTAACGGTTGTTGGTCATCAATCAACAACATCGCGCCGTGCAGCACTGTCTCATCGATAAAAACAATTACCATCGATAGTTGTGCTACTATCGGCCACGAGATGGCAGCGCTGGTCTTCAAATATCAAATAGGTGGCAACTGTTTACGCAGAGCCTGTGTGAAAGAAAAATTGCAATTTTTTCCAATTCACACACACACCACACCACACACAGACACACGCACTACACCAAAAAAGAAAAACGGGCGAAAAACGCCCAATAAATTCGTGTCGGCAGAAGAAGTGCTGCAGCACAGAGCGTGCAACTCCAAACACAAACCGAAACGGGCACCAGCGAGAGCCAAGCACCCAACTGCACTGCATCCGCGACGGACGGACGGAGCCACAGCGACATTCCAGCCGAGCTGCGACCGAGCACAGCACACCAAGAAGAAGAAGAAGAAGAAGAAGAGGAGGAGGCCAATTTACGTTTATCAATTATGAATTTCCTGGGCTTTGGCCAGTCAGCCGAGATAGAGATTGTCTTCGATGGCGCCGAGCACAAGACTGCCGAGGTCAAGGGTGAGGATGGCAAGGTGGAGAAGATGCTGCTCTTCTACGACGGCGAAACAGTGTCCGGAAAGGTGAGAACAGAAGCGGGAGCACAGGAGGCAGCCACTGGTTACAGTCGGCTGTGGTTGTTGTGTAGATGAAAAGCGGAGGGGAGGCGTTGCCTTGGCTTGCCTTTATCGGCATCGCTTGTTCACTCACTTGTACTCAGTCATTCAGTGAGCAACTAACTCAGTTTTTTCCTCTTTCCACTATCTGTATTTCTGTATCGTTTTCCGCTCTGTCGCTTGCGGCACTATCTAGGTGAACGTGACGCTGAAGAAGCCAGGCAGCAAGCTGGAGCACCAGGGCATTAAGATCGAGTTCATCGGACAGATTGAGCTGTTCTACGACCGGGGCACCCACCACGAGTTCAAGTGCCTGGCCAAGGCACTGGCGCGTCCCGGGGATCTCATCCAAAACAACAGCTACCCGTTCGACTTCCCGAACGTGGAGAAGCAGTTTGAGGTGTATGCCGGGTCCAATGTAAGGTTGCGCTACTTCCTACGCGCGACAATCGTGCGTCGGATCAGCGACATTACGCGCGAGGTGGACATCGCCGTGCACACGCTCTGCAGCTACCCGGAGATGAACAACCCCATTAAGATGGAGGTGGGCATCGAGGACTGTTTGCACATCGAGTTCGAGTACAACAAGAGCAAGTACCACCTGCGGGACACAATCATCGGCAAGATCTACTTCCTGCTCGTCCGCATCAAGATCAAGCACATGGAGATAGCGATCATCAAGCGCGAGTCCACCGGGACCGGCCCGAACATGTTCAACGAGAACGAAACCATCGCCAAGTACGAGATCATGGATGGGGCGCCGGTCAAGGGCGAGAGCATACCCATTCGGGTCTTTCTCGCCGGGTACAATCTGACGCCCACCATGCGCGACATCAACAAGAAGTTCTCCGTCAAGTATTTCCTCAACCTGGTGCTGATGGACACTGAGGATCGTCGCTACTTCAAGCAGCAGGAGATCACTCTGTGGCGCAAGGCAGACATTCCCCGCTACCACGTCGCCCAGCATCAGCAGCAGCAACACCAGCAGCATCAGCACGTTCCGCTTCATGCGCCGCCACATTTGGTGAGTGGCCCGGCGGCACCCACAGTCGCCCCCTCCCTTATCAGCACCAGCACGGACAGCGGCGAGGGTGCGGCCACAGCCGGATCTGGCATTGGCCTTGGCGTGGGCGACGGGGTGGCCAGCACCGAATCGAAAATGGGCCTATTCACCAGGGAGAGTCCCAACCAGGAGTTTAGCCAGCAGCAGCTAGACTCTCCACTGCCCAACTCACCGCCGTTGACGCCCCTTAACGAGAGCCCGGCCGAAAAAGAGGTCCGAGTGGAGCCAGCATCAACGCCAACGCCTACGCCGGCGGCTGAATCTGAAGCAATTTCGGTTTCAGGTTCAGCTTCAGCGACATCGACACCAGCACCAGAACGAGGGATGGGCGATGGTGCCGCAGCGGCCACAGCAAGTGCCTCGCCCATTGCAATGCTGTCCAGCTCGCCGCCGCCGCTCCCCTTGACGCTGCCCCGTTCGGATGGAGGTGCGGAAACAGCGACGCAGGATGGCCCGGGCGATGGGCTGGATTTGGAAGGCGTGCCCACTGACGATGTCGGTGTCACGTACCCGGCGGCTGCGAAAAAGGTCAGCGCTTCTCCTCTGGCCGCCGATTGAGAAATATGCGTGGATAGATTGCCACGCACCGGATCGGATCGGGCTGGGAGTTGGAGTCGGTGTCAGAGTCGGACTCAGCTTGTAGTGGAATGGAGGAGCAGGCAGAACTATTTACGTATATAAATCGTATACAGCAGAAGTAGCAGCAACAGCGGTAGCAGCAGTAGCAGCAGCGGCAACAACAGCAACAAAAAAAGCATACATGCATATATTTTTTTAAAGTTAATTTAAAATTGTTACAAAATGTTTTATCGAGGTAATGCGCATCATTTACACCAAATCAACCAACAAAATAATCAAACGAAAAGCGAAGCATAGAAAAAGGAAGAGGAAACTCAGACAGAAGCGTAGAAAGAAAGAAAGAATGAAGGAATGAATGAAAGAAACCTCGTAGCTACATATGTATATCCATTCTCTATCGATGTTAGAGATAAATTCTATTGGTATTATTGCTAGAAACGATGATGTTGAACCTGGAGGAGAGATCAGCGCCTGTTAACAGACAAACCCCCAGATCTAAATAGCACCGAAACCCACCCATCCGCCATCCACACCACGAACTACATACATATATATGGATCCGATCCCATCCCAACTCTGATCATTCCCTCACAGTTCGTTCCCACAGCGTTTGGGCGTTTGGAAAATCGAATTTTTCAATAAGAGACATACAACATACATGTTGAAAGTGCTTTCTAAAAGTGAGAATCCCTGAAATTGTGCATTAAAGTAATCAAAGAAACGAACTCTAATACAAAAATATCACCAACACAAACTTGCAATAAATTTATAGTCGGATCTTGGGAGCGGAGCTGCTAGGTGGACGAGCAGAGCCGAAGGAATCTGAGCTGAAAGTGGCGTAGAAATGAAGACAAATGTTACATGCCTTGCATATGTACATAACACAGTTCATATACATAATATATACACATATATAAATATATATACACACACATTGAAATGCAATTTATCTAATAAAAATGACACCAAGCTCCAAACACGAAATCGACAGAGACAAGACTACATATATGCATGTTGTCTGTTCCTGTGTGCTTTGGAGAAGGCGTGTTTCATCGCAATCAGCTGCAGTAGATAAACCCAAGAGGAATGATATGATGGGATAATATAATTAAGCTAGGTTTCACATCTGTTCCTTATAATATCTGCCTTTAAATATCCTGTGATTCGATGCGCTCCCGAAAGAATTTCAAAATATAAATATCCCAACAAAATGATGAAGAATATTGTAAATCATGTGAAATCATGTTCACCAGGAACGGAGGAAAGTCTCCACATGCTACGGAACACTCAATGGAACCAGGGGTTGCGATGCACCACAATGCAGAAGCTCCTCGCTGCGCTTGCCCCGAAGCCAGTGTAATTACATAATTTCCATATACAAAATCTATATTTACTTTAAAATTAATTTAATGCATCTTGAGGGTGGAACATGTCGGTCTTAAGCTAGTCCCAGGTCTCCTTGACCTTCAGGTGATTCAGACGCTCCTCGATTGTCACATGCGGCTTCATCTTGCGCATTGTTTGCTCATCCGTCCACTTGGCCACCAGCTTATCGCGTTTTTGCAGCTCCTTGGCATGGCCAGATGATTGCTCCTGCCAAGATTGAGAGAGTGAGATTGTGTCTGCCTGAGATGGAAAGATGCTGTTCACTCACCAGCGTGAGGTAGGGATGCCGCAGGAGGAACATGATGTGCTCCTGTCGCTCGTATTCCCGGGTGAGCGTGTCCATGGACCGTTTGCTGACCGGCTTTACCAGACGGCGCTTCCCGCGGAATATATGTCCCGGCACAGTTTTCTTAAAGAAGTTTATCAATGTCAGGTGCATTTTGCGGGGACCTTTCAGTATTTTTCTGGGGAAAAATTATGCAGCACGTTAATATTTCTGTTGCACAAGCGTCAAACAGCTGATGAATCTATCGGTCTATCGATCGCTAATGTGTTTAAAGAAATGTTCACATATGATTATTTCCATAAAAGATGATTCATTTCTAACATTCATTTCAGTTTTGTTTCTCTTTGTTTCATCTATCTTTTTTATGTTATTAAAGAAATTAAACTGTCAAGCATCTGAAAGTACTTTTACAACACTGAGCCGGTAGCGATAACCATAACAAGTGGTAATCGGCCAATTGCCGGTAGTAAAGTTACCGAACCGAACCATTTGTGCCACACAGAAAATCTTTTCGGCCAATTCAGAAGGCCATTAAATTGCCCTTAACTTACATCAAGCAATATCGATTTGGGCAAATGAACTTTGCACGCCTGCGGTTCCTAAGGAGCCTTTGCCAGCCGCGACAACATTTTCAGACGCAATGGCAAGGCCAGCGGTGGATGACCACAATCACTAAGCCGCCAGCAGCAGTTACAGAGGAAACTGACGCCGCCACAAAGAAGCCCCAATCAGCGACGATCCAAGGGCCCTTACCCAGTGTGAAGCCAATGCCCTTGGTGGAAGAGCGACTGGAGTCGATACTGTCGCCCATTAGGACGCGCATAATGCGGAAGAAGCGGCTGGCCACCGACGAGCTTTCCGCCCTGGGATTCCTCAACACACGCGGCTATACCACTGCCGAAGAATACAATCTAGAGGCGTTGCAGACGGCCCTCAAGGAGCAGAATCTATACGAGACAAAGCGCTTCTTCTCCACAGACAACCTGGATGTAGAGCAGAACGTGCTGTTCGTGGCGGCCAAGTACCCGACGGGACAGCAGCCGCGCGAGATATTCTTCTTTCGCGAGGGGTCCGTTGTCTTCTGGAACTGCAGCGACATCGAGATGAACAACGTGCTGAATTTTCTGCGCTCCTTCGAGCGCGAGTCGTACGTAAGTGCCCTGGTCCACGGGGAGAGCGAAGTGATGCCCTACACCTATATCCCGTCAGCGGCCGTCGATGTGGAGGGCGACCTGGTGGCGGAAAGCAGCGACTTCAATGCCACCTCTCGCGCCTTCTTCCAGAAGGGCAAGTTCTTCGTGACGGGCGACAGAGATAGCTTCCTGTACAAGTACACATTCTCCAATGCGATGGCTCAGTCGATCAAGCTGGGCATGTGGGAGGCGACGCTGGACCGCTACATAGACTCGATTGAGCACCTGACGGAGGACCTTAAGCGGGGCCGACGGCTGCGCATCTCCCGGGCGGCCATGCTGCGGAAGACAGGCGAGCTCTTTGCCCTGCGCCACGTGATCAACTTGTCGTCGGATCTATTGGATGCTCCCGACTTCTACTGGGACAGGGAGGAGCTGGAGGGACTCTATCTGCAGGTGTGTTCCTACTTTAGCATTTCGCGCCGCACCAAGGTGATGAACGAGAAGATCAGCCACTGCGTGGAGCTGGCCGAGCTGGTCTCCCACAATCTCAATGACGCCCATCACATCCGCCTCGAGTGGATGATCATCATCCTGATCATGGTAGAGGTGGGGTTCGAAATTTTGCATTTCATTAGCGACAAGGGCGAAAAGCAGCAATCCCTGGAAGTTGTCCCACTCTCCAGTCAGTTAGTCCCTAAGTAGCGTGTATGCTGATTGGAATAGAGTCGTTTGTTGTTTTATAATATATTAAATGTATTTTCGCCAAAATATAAATATGTTAAATTAAATTAACCGTTCCGTTCCTTTTCTTTCTATCGATAGGCAGCTTTGGCGTTTGCCAACACTGCCTATCGATACAGAGTGCTGAGTGACTAGGTTCTGTTCTTCGTTCAGTAGTTCTTTCAGACAGTCGCCCATATAAAAATATATAAAACCTCCCAAGGCACTTGAGCTTGAAGTCAGCTCAAAACAATTTCCATTGTTGTTTCCATGGTTTTGAATTGTTAATTATTCAAACAGAGTGAAGAGTGCAAAAAGAACAAACCACACGCTCGCGGCTCAAAGAACCAGTCCTTTGAACAGCTGCGAACCAGCTGAGCCACCTCTGAGTTTTGGCGGCATTTGTGCGCAGGAAGAGACTGAGACCTGAAACGATGGAAAACGCACTCTTCGCCAATGTGCAAAAGCTGTACGATCACAGGCTTTACGAGTCCGTCATCCCAGCGGTAAGCACATCCTGGAAAATCCATCCATATCTGCATATTAATTTTCTTGTCAATCCCCAGGCAAGCCTTTTGAACACTTTGCTTCAGAACGATCGCAATGTGGCCACGCTGGAAATGGAGTACCAGGTAATGCTCTACCTGGCCAATGCCCACTACAAGGAGCGTCACTTCCGCTTGGCCTACCAGCAGCTGGAGTCCTTGCTGCACACACGCCGCACCATGCTACGATACAAGAGCGCTTGCCTGACGGCCATCGAGAGTATGAACAACCAGTTCACGGACGTGGAGCTGCGCTACCGCCTGGCAGTGTGCTACAAGGAAGTGGGGGACCCAGGTAAGGCTATCACCACTCTTCTGGCATTACCGGCAAGAACGCGCACGCCGCGCATCAACATGCTGCTTGGCCGTCTGCACCACCACACCTCGGCGGGCAGCAAGGGCAAGGCCGACGCCGTTATGGCCTACAAGGATGTGCTCAAGGAGTGCCCCATGTCGCTGAAATCCATCGAGGCCCTACTCGAGCTGGGTGTCGATGGCATCGAGGTCAACTCCCTGGTAATGAACGGTGAGTGCGCTGCTGCAATCCAGTTCAGTCCCTACAACCCATTATAATCCTATCTCCGTTTCTGCCCCAGCTGCTTCTGCTCCCCGCAACATCGAGTGGCTGAGCACCTGGATCAAAGCGCTGGCCCTTATGTACGGCTGCAAGCATCTGGAAGCGGCCAAGGCCTTTCAGAAGCTGAACGATTCCACAAGGCTCCGCAGAAACGAGCATCTGATGGTTGAGATCGGGCGGTGCCTGTACTACTACGGCAACCATGTCCAGGCAGAGCAGTACTTAAGCACAGCGGTAATGGCCTATCCCTACAATATGGAGGCCATCAGCCTGCTGTCCGTCGTTTATGAGCTGAACGAGCAGAGCGCCATCGAGCAGGAGAAGCTCTTCACCAAGGTGAGCTCCGATCGAGAGTTCAGCCCGGCCCACTGGTTCGTCCACGGCCAGAAAATGTACAGCGACGCGAAGTACCAGCGGGGTCTCACCTTTGCTGAGCGCTGTCTTGATATGGATCCGCGCCACGTCGAGGGCCATTTGCTGCGGGGCAATCTTCTCATTTCGCTGCAGCGATACCGCGAGGCTATCGAGGCGTTCCGCAACGCGCAGGGACTGGCCCCATATCGCTTCGAGGTCTACAAGGGGCTGTTCCACTGCTATGTGGCCCAAAAGCGCTTCAAGGAGGCACAGACCATGTGCGTCTGGGCTATACGCAGCTTCCGCACCTCACCACGCAGCTACACGGTGAGTGGAGAAGGAGGATCAGTATCCCATCCGGAACGAATAGTATCGGAATCACATCTTTATTGTGTGCTTCATTCATTCATTTACAGATGTTCGGACGAACGCTCTTCCACTCAACCAATCCGGTGGCCAAAAAGAGTGCCAGAAAGTTTGTGGAGAGGTCGCTGAAGATCGACTCCAGCTATACTCCGGCCGTGGCCCTGATGGCCGAGATCTGCCAGTATGAGGGCGCCACCAAGGCGGCCATCAAGCTATTGGAGAAACAGGTGATCAACTTCCCAAATCAGAATCTCTATACCCTCCTGGGCGATATATTGCGCATCGAAAAGGAGCCGATCAAGGCTCTGGACTACTATTATCGGGCACTGAGGTGAGTAGTAAAGCGACCGGAAAGCCACCGCCAGATTGGTCTGTAATCGATTTCCCTTCCAGCGTGGACTCGAACTGCGTGAGGGCCATAAACGGAATTAATTCTCTTAAGATGGGCGGCTCAATAGGAGCCAAAGGAGAAGCCACAGCCACAGAGACAGGCAAAGAAGATGGCAGCAATGGAATGACCACGCCAACGGACACGCCCAACCAGGAGTGGCAGAGCGTAAACTGCGATGAACCTCTGGAGACGTCTTCCGAATCTGGGGCGAGCCACAACAATGGCGAAGCGGCTGCCATGTCGGAGCCCTTTTGGATGGATGCTGATGTAGAGATGCTCAACCACGAGTGATCCCACACAACTAGTTAAGCATTTATTTGTGAATGTTAATCATAATTTTAAGGTTTAAGAAATTGTTTAATTGTAAGCCACACAGGATATGATCAGTGTTTTGAATTTACACTTGGTTGTGCGGGGCTGCCTTGGACACAGCTGGAACTAGTTCCGAAGATCACTTTAGCACACTACACGCATCAGCTGTGAGCTCAATCGATGAATCAAAAGTCGCGGGCTGTGATCTGACAACATGAAATAACAGAAAACTAGTGTTCTCAGATAAGTAGTTCCATTAATGATATGCATATGCCACCCAAATATCCATATTCATATTTTCGACAGTCAAAATTATGTTAGCCACAAATATTTATCAACAAAAAATAAATATCGATATATCACAGCTCTATCTTTGAACGCGAAAATGAGCTCTCTCGCTCTCTTATTTTGCCTTCAATGGGAATTCCCAATTGGAAATTTTTCGCGCGCAAAGCGGACGGAATCACCGAATCAAATACCAATTTATCGTTGAACGTTCAACGTCTGCATGCCGTTTCCGCTATGCGACCGACTTGCCAACGGAATTTTTTATGTTGTGAATTTTTTTGAGTTTTTTTTTTGGCAAAAGTACCCGCCACCCGTGCAAACGAAATATTTTCAAAACAGTTATTCCGATTCGAAAATCGAGCTACAACCAACCCAGTCGTGGGTCCGAAACGCGTTATGAATGGACATGTGCCCGAAATACGAATTCTAAACTCGAAATCCCCAAAATTCGTTGTGCATATTAAACAACAATATACAGTACTATATTGATACACATGTTTATATTAATATGATTTAATTTTATTCGGCTGCGACACCATTGTTGTTGTTATTATTGTTCGTGTGAAAGTTCGCTCAGAAAAAAAAACAATTTGCATAAATTTACTCAGAGATCTACGAGTATTAGAGGTTGGTTCAATTCTTCAACAACTTTATGCACACATATTTTATATTGCAATAATTTATCACAGCATTATTCATTTCCGTTCCGAACGGCGTCAGCCTAGCGGTCCACTTTATCCTTATCGAAGAGGGTTTTATATTTTGCCCATAGGCTTGAGACTACTTATACTTTATCCGCTTCACCATTAAAATACATACATATATGTATTTATATATGTATGTACATCACTGCATATGTAAATACATATGGATGTAAGTATGGATGTACATTGTAGCCATGTTGGCTAGTTAGTTTCTCAGCCTAGCCTTAACAGATCACTATTATTGGTACACAGGATTTCCATACATATGTACGATCTACATGTACATTCATACATATGTATGTACTTATATACAAATATTTTCAGCGTAATACGATTACTATTAAGTCTTTTGTCAGATTTCTGATACATATATGACAAAAATCGTAATTCCATACTTATCATGCAATCAAAGGAACAATAGAACTGCGCGATGCCTTATCAGTTACGTTTTCCATTTATCATCACTTACTATTTCCCGTCTTCGCAAGCAACAAAACGAATGGAGAGCCAGAGAAGATGTGATGCAACGAAAGCTACGAGTAGTACATACATACATACATATATTGCGATTAGTTGAGTTTGGTTTTTTTTGGTCGATAAAGAAATGATCAGAACAGAACAGAAGAGCACACGCACACGAATACGCCAGAGATTACTGTGTACAATCTGGACGAAGAGGGGCCTGGGGTGGTATCGGGACTGTGCCTCAATATCAACATCGAGTGCAAGCAAAGCAATATGTTAATAGTGCTTTTATCAACGCAAAACAGAAAATTTCTATCTCTGATTTATGTACATATGTATGTAAATATGTACCATATGTACTGTTGGGAATGGTATGCTGATTTTTACCAGATGCCTGAAAGTAGCTCAGAAAAGTGCATAAATATATACATACATGTGTACATATGTATGTATGTATGTACATGCATTGTTTTGTATTCTTGATAAACATTAACGGCGTTATTTCCGAATGTCCGATTCATTCCTATAAAAAATATTTCGAAAAGAAAAGTTACAAACTACATACATATGTATGTTAATATGCATATGAATGTATGTAGATGCCATACCAATGATCGCTCTCCAAGGGTATCCGAAGCTTCGGCCTTCAAAGACACCCTTCCCTTTTTTGGATCTTTACTTTCGTTGAAATTTCCGTAGCTAGTTTTGTGTGTGAATTTTGTAGAACTTGGCGGATACGCAGATTCGTCATGTCATCAAGAATGGTACGGTAGCGCGGTTGTATGCAGAGTTTTCAGTAGGGTTGGGTTGTCTTTGGGTTCTGCGTAATTGGGCTGTGTTGGTGGGGTGACTCGTGCTTCGGGAGTTCCAGGAAATTGAATGATGAATAAAATTAAAATCTGCTGCATGCCATATATTTACTACACCCGCTCGGTCGGATCTCAAGATTTTTGTTTGTTAATTGAAAGCAATGATCCAAAAAACTGGGCAGGATCCCACATGCATTTGTATGTGTTTTTGTATTTGTGTGTCAACAAACAATTTACAGCTGTTTACGCCTGTTGGACGCTCTCAAAGAGAGCGCAGAGAGAAATCGAGGGGAAGTTGGCATTGCAGTTGAAATTTGATTTGAAACGCAGTAAATGCGTGAAACTGATAAGAAGAGAGACTTTCCGCTGCACAGTGGAACGAATTTGCTGAAAAATGCATACACATACATATATGTACATACATACATATGGAGGAAAGAGCTGTGTCCCACAGTCCCGCTGCTTCCATATGCTCCGCAAGGCATGGGAAACGCATGCGCCCTCCATTCAAAACACGTCCCGAACCCCTCTCCCACATATAGCGTTTATGGATAACAATAA
The DNA here is from genome assembly GCA_035043285.1 of Drosophila subsilvestris. Lineage (NCBI taxonomy): Eukaryota > Metazoa > Arthropoda > Insecta > Diptera > Drosophilidae > Drosophila > Drosophila subsilvestris. Next base: position 435,039 of record JAWNNB010002181.1, on the reverse strand, counting down.
TATTCAGGAAGAGTTTCGAAATCGATGCACAGTGGTTGTCGCAGCGAAACCACTGACTTAAGTGTCAACATTTGATGATACTCCCTTATCACTGACCGCCAAAGAGTTGATCGGAGAAGGAAATATGTATGTGTCTGTTATTTTCGCTGTTGATTTACATTAACATTATGCAGATTCACAAATTATGTAACTTGATCACCATATGTAATTTCATTTTGACTGGGAATTCCCAATCCCTTGGGAATTGTGAGTAACTCTTCAAATTTACTTGGTCGCATATAGCAGGTGCTCCACTTTACGCCTGCACGTACACAGGTTCAACTATGTATTGCAAAAGTGTTCTCTGGTACTCCTGTGTAGCTGCCTCTGTTCCAATAGTTGGGCCCAGGACTTGCGCGGAAGCTGAACAGAAGAACATTTGCAGCCCAGGAGCAGCAGCAGCAGCAGTAGCAGCAGCAGCAGTAGCAACCCTCTTGTTTGGTGTGGCTGAGATGTCGCCGTCAGTCATATGGTCGCCGCGTGCTGCCCTGTAGCGGATTCCCGGAGTCGCTGTGTTGCGGTACCTAGTGTCGCGCGGTCTACGTCCTGGGCGCACATCAACTTCCCCGCTAATTTCTTTTACCTTTCCGTGTCGGCTTTTAGTTCTTCTTCGGTTTTCGATTTTATGGTTTTCCTTTACTTTTCTGCAATGTGTTTTTTTTCTTGTGATGTGGTGTGAATGGGCAATAACAGACGCTGACTTCGCTGCAACTGCTCCTGCTGCTGGCGTTTCTTTTTTTTGTTGGCACATTTACCGTTATAATAACGTGCTTCCCTGTCTGGTCTCCAAAAATTGCGGAGCCACTGCCGACGCTGTCACTGTCGCTCTCGCTGTCTCTACGGCAGCCACCTCTGTGTCGCTGTTCGGGTCGCGTGCAGAAAAGTAAGCGCAGAATAAACCGTAAATATTAGTGCTGTTTTTTTATATTTGTTCATTTTGGCTAGTAATTGTACTGCCCGTGTGTGCAGGGTGTATGCGTGTGGGAGGGTGGCAACCATCGATTTGCGTGTCGCGCAGTCAAAACACAGCCACATTCAAAAATCAAAATCAAATCAAAGTTAACGGGAAAACAAAAGAAATCAAATGCTAGAAATGCGATTTCCTTTGAGAGATAGAGAAAGGCTCATAAAAAAAGAAAATTAAATAATACAAATTATTATTAGATATTATTATTGGCCAGAGTATATATTGCAAAACTATGGTTGCATTTGTCTGTCCATATCTACATACTATTTTGCATACCTTTACATATGTATGTACATATTTATGTATATAATAATAATGTCTGGGATAGTCATCTCGTGTCCTCTTTGTCGGAATGTACAGCAGAAGGCCATCGTTTTCGTGTTTGGCGTGCCCTTGTCCCACAAGAGAAGAATATACCGTACACGACATACCCTAGATGGGGGGAAAAATGGGTATGGGTATATACCCTCTATCAAAGCGAATAGGGCAGTTGGAGTCATAGCATCAGTTAAGGGAAACGGCAGTTGTACGCTACTATCAGAACTTTCACTGGACAAGACCCGCAAGAAGGGAAATTTAAAGTAAATTAGTCCCCAAAACTAGAATGATGATACATATATGTATGTATGGATAATCCATATAATGAATGCTCTTCCATATAATGCTATTGATCGGTAAAAAAGATCGAGTCAATCGATTCGCAAGGGTACTAAGTGATTCGACTACTTTCACTATTGTATTTCCTTGGTCCAAACATGTGGCGCATTTAATTATAATTCCACATGCAACAGAACCCCGATAACAGCCCCACCCATCTCGAATGAACTCTCCAAACTCTGGCAATAATAATACTCGAGCTGAAGTTTATCTGAAGTTTCCACTTACAAACAGAAAAACAGATAAATAACAAATCACAAATAACGAGGTATGTACATATGTATGTTTATATGGGTATCCATATGTATGAACAAATTATGGGTAAAATATATACATACATACATATATTCATAAAGTACATACGAGTACATACATATATGTATGTACATAGGTATGCATATTGTTGCATTTACAGACACGATTATTGAGGGATAATCAGAAGAAGAACCACCCAGGGACCACGACATAGACCTCTTTAATGATAATATACATACATACTCGATAAGGAAGCAAATCCATGAACAAAGAGAGATATTCCTTTTGCTGTAGAAGGAGATAAGATAACAATGGGAACTATAACTATAAAATATATATAGCTATATATACATACTAGCGAAAACTAGGAATATCAACGAAAAAGGAGATATCCCTAAAATGATTTTGAGGATAAAGAGTCCGTGTCTAAGGAAAGTAAATTGAGAAACATTGCAAAAATTTTTCTGCAAAATCTACGAATACATTTGCGTAATAAATTTAGCATAAAATATTCTCCCAAATACTTTTAGTCATCTTAACTTGAATAGAATTCAATGAGAATAAGAGCTCGGTGACAATGAGACTTCCTTTGTTGGCCAAACTATTTGAAGACCTTTTAGGGAGAATTCCAATGAGTCAACTCTCGAGTATAGCCTACCTCCCACCCACATGGTTCCCATGGGGGCTCCTCGTTTGAGGTGTTTTGTTGACTGGAGATTGAGTCACGTCAGCTGTTTCGTGCCAGAGAGAGGTCTGACCTTGATGACCGCATGCGCGGGCATTCGTCACGCACTCCTTGTGTCCTCCCCCTCACTGAGAGGAGAGTAGAGGGAGTTCCCGAAAAGGTCAGCGCAATAAGCGCAATATTTTATGCTCGTATGTGGCATTGACCTTGCCCAATTCCCAAGTACCTGTAGTTTGGGTTACAAATCGTGGAAAGTTCTTAAGAACCGTTGGCTCTTTCGTGGGAAAATAGTCGAGCGAGCCACCAACGCAGAAGGTGTCGTCAACTTACTCTTTTGTTCCATTACACGGCCTCTGGGAGGTGGTCTGTGATGATTGAGTCACTGCCAGGGACACCAAACCGTAGGACTACCTATAAAGTTCCCAGTGAGGGACACAGACACGGCACACCCAATGGTGAGGATTGGTCTTTCGGTGGAATGGAGTTTTGTGTGATGTGTTCTGTTTTGCTTTTGATGCGGAAATTTCGTGTTTGACGTTTATTGTTTTGTGGTTCTCTTTAGCACTTCCGCTTGTCAAACATTTGTCAGCTTTTAGCTTATTGCCAACTTCTGTACCCACCGATGCCACTCTCTGTCTCCCGCTCCCGCTCCCGATCCCAATCTCTATGTCTATGTCTATGTGCGATTGCGAAACAAACCTACACCGAATCTGAATCCGAATGGGAATCGGAATCTGAGACTGAAACGGGGACGGAGTCAGGTCCGTCTGGTCGGTCTGGTCCGTCTGTAGAGCCCACCTTTGGCGGCGGGCCTCTCGGGCGGGTTTTAGTTGTTTCTTTTCGCTCATTTCATCGCATATTTACGTAGGCCATTCGAGCCAAGTTAACGCCTTCATTTATTGACTTATTTGTTTAGACCACCACCCCTCTCTCTCTCTCTCTCTCTCTTTCTCTCTCTACCATTCGGTATGGCGGGATACAGTGCGGTGCGTGTGTGTCGCTCGCTCACGTTTCAATGACAATAAGCAAATAAAACTCCATTTACCGTTTTCCTACTTACGTTTCTGGTGATGTCACACACTCGCCACACGGGCCCACCATCACATTGTATTATAGATTCAAATGGTAGCACCATATACCCGACCATCAACCATCTATCCATCATCTACATATGTACATCTACATATGTACATTGTATGTAACCGACAGTTTTTCATTCTCGATTTCCTTTCAGCTGGGGAAAATCACCAGAGAAGAATAAACGAAAAACTTCCAGAGACATCAACACATAAAATCGGTAAGTTAATTGAGTTGTTTATGGGGTTAGGCATTATTATCTATAGTCTAGATGGCAATGGTAATGTTGGATCGGTCCAGCATAATTTGGTCAGGGATCAGTAATGGATGAGCGCATAAGTGATTAGTGATGGTGATGCATAAATGGATGCATCAGAAAATAAGCGTACAAATAGTACGATCCATTTTCTTTACAAAGTAAAACTGCGATATCGATACGTTCTGAGTCGATTTTATTTACGACGGCCCGACTGTAAGCAATGTATCATAGACATACATGATACATGATGCATGATACATGATGCATGATACATGATGCATGATACATTGGCTGGTGCCAGGCTTTCTTTTGAATTTAACGAAGAATCAGCGATAAAACACCCCTTGGCCAAGTCCTTCTATTAAATGTCTAATTCCAGAGAAAAATAATCCTCCAAGAGCATCTCTGAGCAGCACATTCTGCAGAGAGCTTAACGCTTGGCAAAGATCTGCCACCATCTAGATTTGAGAGATAAATGCGTCCACCGCACTTTAATCACTTCAATTCTGGGAAAGCGTTCCGCTGTCGTGGCATGAATCATGCCATTCTGTGGCATCGTGCTCGTATCTTGGCGTTGATAAAAATACAAGTGGTTTCGTCATACTAGATCAAGATGACGACGACGCCTCTTTTTACTATACACCAAATATTTTTGGGGAATTATGTCGTAGGTCAGGGAATCAGAATGTGCCAACGAAACGAAAGCTCGCTCGAGTGGTTATGAATGGGCAGAGCGCCAAAAGAAATGCGTGACTCACATGCGCGGATGGCGAGGTGCATTTTCGGTTTCACTTATCGAGAGTTTATGTTTATCGCCTCAATTGGAATTCAATTCAGCAGCGAGCCCACAGCAAAGCTTGACGAATCGATAAATCGGGAAAACGTGGCGCAAAATTCATTTACTGATCGCCAAAAGTGACAATCGATCGCTCGATGGATCGATGGATGGGTCCGGAGGCCGGAAAGTTGATTCGTCATTGCCAGAGACCCCCGTCTTCCCTCAGTACGACTATATATTTCAATATTATTTATGATTCTCCACTGCACGATCGTATGGCTCCCAGTTCTTTGGCCCAAATTGGACATCACAAGTGACGCACAGGAAAGTGCCACCCCCACGTGTCTCCAAGACCATTTCCATTCGGACAGTTTATTTATTTATGCCGAGGGAGGAAGGGAGAAGAGTGTGTTTGGTGATCGCCAAAGGGTCACGAAAACGAACAGGGAGAGTAAGAATCGATCATTCGATCAGCTGACAGTTGATCAAACAGAGATATCTCGGATCTACATATAAACAGAGAATGTTGCCTGTAAGACTTTAAACTGTGAAAGTTCTAGGAACGATCGTCATATTTCATATTAAGACAAGAGTAAAGGGGAATGAAAAAACAAGGCTTACAATTTTTCAAGCAGATATCCCTGGAGGCACAGCCCAGGTGGAAACTAATGATATATGATATTCTGTATCTTCAGCTATATTAAAGATCATTGTAGAATCAGCGCTCTGGAATATATAACCACTGAAGATTCTTAGATGATAATCTTAATTTTATGGCCTTGATAAGTGGAATATTACTACGCCACTGAATAGTCTTCAGTCCATAGGTCTCTTGTCTCATGATCGTCGCAGCCACTGCACACATTTCAATTAATTTCACACAGAGACGCATCAATGTAAGTCTCATCTCCATCTGCATCTCCAGCCAGCATGTTCAACCAATTCACTTGGAGATAAAGAGATTCCCAGGCTGTGCGCCTTGGGAATTTAGTTGTTCGCGCACGCGATTTGTTGGCTGGTTGTCTGATATGTTGGGGCTTTGTGGTCGTGAACCCGAAATGTAGTTGCCATTTTATTTGTTTATTAATTGCTGAACCCCAACTCCGGCCCTCGCATATGGCATGCTGCCTCGCAAGCGCTTGATGGATGATGTGCCTCCATCTCCGACTCCATGTTTCACCGTCATGTGGGCTGTGGGTGAAATTGAAGTTGTCTGCAGACGATGAGGCGGTTTGTCCCTGATGGCAATGAAATGCTAAAGTTTCACTTGGTGCTACAGCCGCATGTGGAGTCCCACCCGCTTCAACCGAGCGAGACATAGAATTGTCAACAGATTCTTGAAGCAATGAAAGCAAAGAGTTTGATGATCGTACGATCTATGATCTGCGCACTAAAAATATTCATTCCAGGGACAAATAATGTAATGCAAATAATGATTACTTGTTTTTTTATCAGTAAAAACTCAGAAAATAATCATTATTCTTTGAGTTTTCTTTTTTGATCAAATATAAAACTCAAGTTGTTATATCGACTTTTCCTTAGAGAATAAATAAAAATATTATATTTATTCTTACTTAGTAGGAAAAGACAAACCACAACAACCCATTTTTTTATGAAAAACAATTTAGTGGGAAAATTTTTGTTTGAAACTTTTTTGAAATTTTTTTAATAAATTTATTTATCGAAATTACAACTTTAGTTTTATTTTTGAGCAAAAAATAGAACTCAAAGAATAATGATTATTTTCTGAGTTATAAAGTATAACCCAAAATTAATCATTATTGTATAATTTTTTGAATACAATTTGTAATAATTACAGTCCCTGATTTATTCTACTTCCTTACGGCTATTAGAGATACTTATCTTTTGAGTGATCTCCTTTTCTCAATCCAGAGATATTCTAAGATCTTCGCAATCCCTTCACCGACTGATCTTCAAATGACATCTCTGATTAGATCATTGCCTGATCTTCTCCTGAGGATTATCTCTGGAATATCCTCAGTTTAGATCCAAAATGTGATAGAGATCCGAACCGATCCGATCCGATCCCAGATTTGGCATCACCTTGCGGGGCATATTTTCCGATCGCAAAGCAGGCGTGAAATCATTGCTATTATGATGGTTGTTATTCTTTTTGCTCAGCTACAGCTACGAGCATTATTATCAAATTAACGTAACGTTTCACAGGCCAGGCCCATTATTTACTATTTACCAGTGGAGTTACCAGTGGAGAGGAGTTTGAGGGTGCGGACTCCGCACTGCGGAGTGGCAGAAGCCGATTAAATGCTCTCGACGATTGTCGCCTATTAACAAAATCAACTCGGATGCGGGCCGATGGTCGGATGGCCCTAATCAAAAATGTATTTATGAGATACGACGACACACACACCACACACACACACTCGGGTGAATATCTAAATAGTACGAGTATGTGTAGGAGTATGTATTTGTTTGTGTACGGTTTAGTGGGTCAGGGGTACAAGCGGTACGTACTTAAATTTCATTACATTTAATGGCATTTAGTCATCAAGGGATTTTCGTTGTGTTTCTGGCTGTTGAGGCTGTGTGTGTTCCACGAAAAGATCGCCGCTTGACGGAATGATGAATGATGGCGACAAGCAAACGATCGAGTGTCCGACTGTGATCCAGTGTTCAGTGTCCAGTGTTCAGTGATCAATGATCAGTGTATCAGCGAATGCCAAATAGTTGCGCAGGCGCTCCACCACCATCCCACAGATGAACCAAAAACCTGATGTGCCGCAAAGGTGAAGACAAATTGGGCAGCTTACATCATGGACTTGCACTCGTGTATCATACATATGTGTGCTTTTTGTTGTTTTTTTTTTTGGCATATCCGATAATATGAATCGCGCAAAGGCTGGCGGCGGGCAATTAAGAATTTTTGTCTTTAGCTTTGGCTTGGCCTTTAGTTTTGAGTTTCTGTTTGTGTCTGGGTGGGCGCGAATGCCAATGTGAATGCGAGTGTGTGCTTTGTGGCTCATTAAGTGGCTCAAATGGTAAAACTGTTGGCCGGAACAAGCCGAAAGCCAAAACATGAAATCGTACGGGTAAATTCAAGCCAAGAATCATTATGTCAATGTCAGATGTATCTCCTCTCTCCTCTCTCCATTTGTCTAATTTGTTATTTGAATTGCCTCATGGCTCAGACACCGACACAGACACGGACACGAAGACCTTTGCACTTGAGACTCCCTTCGATTCTATTCTCGGAGATTTTGCAATCTCCTCGTTTGAATGTGTCAAGTGTCGACTCGGCTCGGATCGAATCGGTTCGACTCTGTTCTCTTTTTCAATTTGTTGTGTGAACCTTTTCCCAGGCTGCAGGGAATTCTCATTCCAATCCCATCCCATACCATTCTGTTCCCTATTGTTCTCTGATCTCGAGTGATCTCTCTGATTTGGCTGATCATTTGGGAAAAGGATCAGCAGCAGGGACTGGCATTCCTATGACTTGGCACTCCTCTACTCCCGAAACGATCGATCATCCAGGATGCGATCTCATGTGATCCCCATACGATATTGGAAATTGTGAAGTGTGTGTGTGTTTCTTTAATTACTATTACTATTACTATCTTGTGTGCATAATTTGTGACCAAATTTACCAACTTCTCGGAGATGTGTTGGATTTCTGATGTTCGGGGATCGGTGATCGGTGATCGGTGATCTCTGTGCGCCCATGTGTGTCTGTGTGTGTGTGCGTTTTGGGCCATATGGAAACGATTGCCTAGCTGCAGGGTATAATTTTTTGTGTGCTGCGTGTTCGTCATTCCCCTGATTGGCTGATGTGCTCGTAAAAGCGTAAGAGCGTGCCTCGTGCCTTGTGCCTGGTTCCCCACCTTCTCCAACAAGCAGAGATCTTGCAACTTTTATGATCGCTTTAATGTGGCTGCTCCTCTGCTCTCTACTATACACCACTCTGCTCTGCCCTGGAGCTCGAGCTCGAGTTGGATGGATACCTTGATTAACCAAACATTAGATGGATTATTTAATTTAAACTATTTATGGATATTTTATGGGGTGCGATTTGCATTTGGCCAACTTTCCATTTGACAAAATGAAACTTAAGCCAACAACGGCGACTGCTGCTGCTGCTACTGCTGCCTCTCAATCTCAATGGGCTCCGCTTAACGATGTGACGAATGATTGGGAGATGGCAGAGTGGGTTGCGATGAAGGGAGATCCAAAAAAGGAAAGAATGCAGTAAGACTATGTCTTGATGGAGAATATTAGCGAAGGAAAGCGCTCCCTTCACCCACCCTCTTCGACTGGAACTCTGACTTCCGGTGCAGGCGCCATTATCTATCCAATGTGGCACAGGGCAAACACAGACCATATGGTGTCATGAATCAAAGGCAAATACTCGTAACTGAGGCCCAGTCCCAATACTATTTACTAGTCACAATTCCCGGCAATGTGCGAGTATCTCCCTAACCAAAGAGTTATTTTTTATCTTATCTAATGTGTTTACGTACGATTTTTGTTCGATTTTAATATGGGTAGCGTTTGGTTCATTGGGGAAGGTGTGTGTTTACCAGACAACGACGATGACTGCTCTGCTCCTCAATAAATAAATACGGGTGGTAGGAGAACGCGAACGCGAACGAGTACGAGTACATCTGGGAACAGAGTTTACGAGTTCATATAGCCAGATACATACATACATATGTATGTGTGAATATACTCGAACGAGCGTACGAGTGAGTGGTGTACCCGTACAGTAAGTGAGTAAGTACATGGTTAGCCCGATTGTTGATTCTGCTTTCGAAGAAGATCTTCATCATTTGCAAAGAGTCCGTCCAAACAAAAAAAAAAAACAACTTTATTTCTAGCTGTGTCTAGCTGATCTGTATCTGAATCTGTGTATGTTTTTTATTGTGTTTACACTTGACTCCATCATGCTGCCATCATGATGCTGGAATGGGAGTGGGGACTGTGGACTGTAGACTGGGTATTGGATCGTGTTGAAAAGTCTTTGCAATTAGCACGCTTTCAGTGCATACCAAGCACACACTTTTGGGTCAAGGTTAGTAGCCCATCCCCATCCCCATCCCCAGCCCCAACTACTGCCGCTGCGGCTACAGCACTGACTAGACCCAGCACCGACTAGAACCTACTCTGTGCCCATCAGCAGCCATCAGAAATCTATCTAACTATGTACATATCTACATATGTACATATGTAGGTTTCTTTCCATCCATTAGCTGTTTTCGTATTGCTTCTTGCTTGCATTTGTTGGATCTTGATGCGCTCTGTGGGCGTAAACACACGGCAAACAACTTCATTCGTGGAGCCACAGAATACGACGTTCGAGAGTGGAGATCCCAACAGACAAGAAGTTGTCCCCGGTTTCGTTTTGGGGGCCCTGTTTTGTTGTTTTTCTTTAGGTCATTGTGGGCCAGAAAATGAGCGAAAAAGTCGCCAGAAATTTTTATGGAATGCTTATACAATGCAGAAGCCCTGGAAGTCTAAGCATCTCTAGGAGACAGTTTCTGCTCCCCACTGAGATGGTTCAATGTTTATAGAAAATGTTGTTGAATCCGTAATTGAAGGAACCGACCATAGAACGGTTCCACTAGCAGCTCATTCATATTTGCAGCTGTTCGATTGGGACCCAATGATTGGGATCGGAACTAATGTGTCCGTTCGCTTACGGAAAGTTTGTACTGCAACAGAAAGAGATCACAACAACAATCGACTCTTGTGTTAACACTTAACTGTTATATACATGTGTACATATGTCTGCAGATATGTACATAGATATATCCAAGTATTCAAAAGATATATATTCTAAGTTTCTTAGAAACGAAGGCCGTTTCGTCCCCAATTTGGTTTCCCTTCTGTTGTTTCTCTTTAATTCTCTCTGGGATGATGGCTTGGCTCTCAATTCAATTCAATTCAATTGAATTCATTCAAGAGAGCTGTGCGAATCCCTAATTGGAAGAGAACGAAGACAGAGATGAAAATAGAGAGAGCGAGAGCTGAGAGAGCGAAATAAGGATGGAAATGGAAATTAATGTGGAAGTGGAAGTTGAAGTCAAAGTCGCAGTCGCAGTCGCAGTCGGAGGACTAACCCCCATATAAAATGATTGTGAATGGCAATTCTCACAAGATGCACATATGTACATATAAATCTATATATAGTACATTAATATGTATATAGGGGGATATATGCATGTACATATATACATATGCATCTACTCCCCCCACCTTCTTGGACGGCGGTACCCCTACTTTGCCCTCTTCTACTTTAATCTTATTTATGCTTCACAGTTCCCTGCTTCCCTGGTTCCCGGTTCCCTGGTTCCTTTTCTGCTCTTGTGACGTTAATTAGAACGATACACCATACATGGAGGCTGCTGCTGCTGCTGCTATCGGAGGGACTTCTGCCGGGGGGATGGCGCATTGCAGTAGGGTGAGGAGCAACACCAGAAGCAGACGCAGACGCAGAAGCAGCAGCAGCGGCAGCGGCTGCTGTTGGATTAACGGCACACGTGTCCGCATCTTGCGCTTATTTATTACCTTTCAGCACCGACCAAAAGAATTTTCCCTTTTCTTCTTGATGATTTCTTTTCATTATTTTACACATTTCTGATTTGATACCCTCTCTCTGTCTCTGGGCCCAGTGGCTATGCTTGACTAAGTGGGGGAGTAGGCCTATACATGTGCACATATGTACATATGTACTTACATACCTATTAATATGATTTAAAGAGTATTCTGGGCTTTTACCGATAAATTTATCAAAATTTGGACAATAATACTTAAATAAGTAGATGAAAGTAGATATCCTTACACCAAAGAGTATGCATAGTGCACATTTATAGGTCCTCGGTAAAAGCAAGGCCGAATGCAATACGAACGTACGAGTTTTCAACTTTCTCTATAATTCTCTTCTTGAAAATTCACCGAAATTCCTTCGTAAAGTAAATTGCAGCAAAAGGGTAACTGCAGTCGGTTCACAGTGTGGCAGACGGCCATTTCGGCTTGCCAAATTAATAAATTCAGACAAATAAATATATTTTCATGAAATCGACTTTGTTTAAAAGAAAAACTTTTACCAACTTAGTCTGCCGATGTCTGCCGATGATGCAACGATGTGTAGAAGCTATACAATAATAGCCTTTTCACACTAGGCGCGTTTCCTATCGATATCGGAATAGACGCAATGAATCAGAAAAGGCATTCACATTGGCAGACGTGCGTCTTGAGAACAGCTGATTTGGGTGCTTGATGACAAGGAAAGTAACCAAAATCAACAGACTTATGCAAGACGACAAGAAAATGGACGAAAGAGAATTGATTCTCATATTTATTTATGATTTTCAGACATGTCTTTGTAGAGTTTGTGGGAGTTCTTCTTCAAACCATGAAAACCATAGAAGTTCTTCTCCAGCAGTATCTTAATTCAGTGTTCCGCAAAGCGTGTGCCGCGGAACACCAGTGGCACCGCGGCATACCGTGGTCAGCAGTTGGTGTGCCGCGGCAAAAAGTCAACGTTTTGTAAAGGGATTTATAATCAATGTTTAAAACATGAGAAATGGGTATTAATACTTGAATATCTGGCGGATATGCTCATTTAGATGAGCACAACAGAAAAATGCCAGGCAGGAATTCCAATATTTTAAAGTCTTCGGACAAAATGAATATTTTGAAAGCCTTCATGCTAGGTTGGTGTTATGGAACAGCCACACAGTTAATGTAAGTAATGAATTAGCAATTCAGAAAAAAAGTTACAGTCTTTGCGAGTGAAACACTTTGAGCTGTTCGAACGAGAAAAATAAACAAATATTTTCCTGAGTGTGCCTGATCGGAGTTTTCGAAGTAGAGGTAGCAGATTTTTAGCTGCATATAAAAAATTAGTATCCACTACTTCCGAAGAGTACTGTTGCAATTTTATTACTATATACTACAACTCATTTATGCGCAAACAAGAGAACTCCTGAGGACGAACAATGAAGAGATGAGAGCAGCCTTATCAATTTTGTATTGCTCCAAATTTTGATCGCCTGTGCTGTTTTCATGTTAGGTCAAAAAGTTTGCGGAACACTGTCTTAATGGACCCAGGGGTCACAAATGTCGTATGATAATAATACAATCAGTTTAAAGTATTTTATTTAAGGAGTTTATGGTTATTTTTACCTTTTCGCACAACCATAGCTTTTATGCGCCTAAATTTGGTTTTTGATCTACAAGTTTTTGTTGTTATTAGTGGTGATAGTTTCGCTGATAAGTAGAAAATTGCAAAAATGTGCTGTTAAGCGCAAAATCAATCGAATATTTCGAAAAGACGAACATGCATCAGAGAGCGACGCAACTTTTTGACACCACTAGGCCCCTATGCTTAACCTATGTAAGAAAAACTGCATGACGCAGCCCCAGTCTGAACAGACTATAAATTGTCAAAATTGAAATTTGTTGCTGTTGCCTGTACATTCTTATGTACGAGTAATGTAATGCTGAATTTGTATTATTTTTTTTTACTATACATACATATGTATGTACATATGTAAATTATACATATTAATTATATATTTTATTATACCCGTACTCAAAGAGTTAAGGGGTATATTCGATTTGTGGTAAAAGTGGATTTCCGACCCCAGAATAGAGATGTAAGTGTATATGACAGATGTAGATAAAAAGCTCACTTATGTATATACTGACTGAATATTAAAGTAGAGTCGCGGCCACTGTAGCGACGCACAACGTTCCACCTTGTTTTTAACTTAATTTGATTTTACAAAATAAAAATTACTTTTTTAGTCTTTTATTCTACCTTTTGCTACCTAATTTCGATTGAGGCCCCACTGTTCGTCGTGGCATGTCCCCCCTTACTTTCCACTCCTTTCTTTCACGCTCGTTTCTAAAGAATCGCATGGTGAGAAAAGATGCTGCAGACATCGTTCAATGCTCTCTCGCTCTGTCTCTTTGTCTCTACCTCGCCTTCCTTCGGGGCGGCGGCGTCGGCCCCGGCCGAATTCTTTCTTTTTCCGTGGTGCATTCCTTTCGTGCCAAAATAAAATGAAATAAAATACAACTTTTGTTGAAAGGTGGCACCCGGGGAGATGGCAGGAGTAGGAGCAGGCGCAGGCACAGGGCAGGCGATCCACTGAAGCGAAAAGTATAAATTGCTTTGCCCTGGAAAATGTCCACACACACACACAAACATGCAGACGTAAATATTTTCCAATTGAACAGACTATGCAGTTTTTTTGGTTTTTACTTTTCAGCCCTTAAGCACTGCCCTTCTGTCACCCCATTTATCCCTTCTCCTGCCCATACGATGCCATTGCATCTCATTCCATTCGATTCCTTTCCATCCCACCTCATCTCACGGTTCAGATCGATGCTGCTCCCCTGGGTCTTTGTACATACATATATGTACCTATGTACATATTTGTTGCAATTTCAATTGCATTTATGCGGAATGATGGATGGGGGGTGGATATTGGGGATATGCATACAACATCCAACAGCTTGTGGGGAGCCTTATTCTTATTTGCTCCAACTACAGGAAATGATCGTTTAACGCCGTTTGGCTGCGCCCGTCACTTGTCCTCCACCCCCTTTCGGGCATAGCGGACTTTCTGGTAGTTCTGAAATTAAAAAGAATTTATTATGGAATTATTATGGAAATTATGGAACTGGTATAACCCTCTTTGTCACGAAGATATCATTTTCAAAAATTCCACGTGTGTTTTTTGACATACTCTAGTATAGAGTATAGAGTCTATACACGCGAACCCAATTTTGATTTTAACCTGTTGAGAATATCATTCGCATTCATATGTACATAGTATGTATGTACATATGAGCTCTTCTACACCCCTTTGATATCTGAAGCGGCTGTATTGCTATATTGGATAAGTATTAATCACGTGTGCGGGATTTAAAGTAATTCAGATTGAATGGGAGGTTGTTCTCCATCTCTGATTGGAACATCGCAAACACTCCGTCCCTCCGTCTGGCTGCTGCTTCTGAAGCTGTTCCTCCACTTCGCGGAGTTGGCCAAGTCTTGTTGGCCCTGAATGAGCCGCGAATGCCATTTGGCTTCAAAATCATTTACTAAAACAGTTTGAATTATTAGTGACTGCAACTGTGACAGCGTCTGGGGTCTGGGGACTGGGGTCTGCAGTGCGTTTTAACATTAATTAACAAGGTGAGCGGCCGGCTGGGGGGTGACCGGTTTTGGGGTCAGTAATGGGTTAATATGAGTTTGTTGTCGCAGATTTGTTTATTACGAGTCTACGCCCCGTCGAGGCGGTGGGTGTTCGTGCGGCGCGGTGCGGTAATGTGCCACATTGAAGGGGGGTATGTGGTAGCAGGGGGTGTGGTAATGGAGGGGAATGGGGTGGGGTGGGGTGACTGCTTTAAATTCGTTGCGCATGCGCAGCTCAAGAACAGCAGCCGCAGCAACAACAGCAAGTTGCAGCAACTGTCAATGTCGTTGCAACAACAACTATGAGTTACCTTTGACAAAATGCCGACACTGTACTTCCACTTCCCGCGAATGTTTGCCGCCTTAAGACCTCCCCACCCCACGTAGCCGTCTGAAGTCCACAAGTTTTTCGATTCGTTTCAAATTGCAAAAAAAATCAACAGACTCAAAGTGCATTAAACACACAGCCACACATCGACAGAGACAGAGACATGCAAAGATAAATTAAAAATAAGTAATTATATGTACATATGTATGTATGTACATATGTGTGTATGTACAACTAGCAACTACAGTGAAAACCCTCTTCAGCGAAGTCCCAGGGTTATAGGTGTAGTTATAAAAACAGTTCATAATTGTATGTATGTATGTACCACTTACACTTTGAAGCACTTTCAATGAAAAGAGTCAAACGAAAGATCGCATCTAGATGAATAGTTAAATAAAGAACTGAATAAAACAACAACAACAAAACATATTTGAATACAAAAGAAACGATATGTAAGAGACTGCTTGGAAATATCTAAAGGCTGTATATTATAAGGTATTCGGTATCGAAATGGTTCTTTTTTTGTTTTTAGTTTTATATATTCTAAATGAGATAAAGGCAATTAGTTGAATGCATTTCTTTCTATTATGTTATGTCCATTGGAAATGTTATAAAATGCTATAATTTAATATTAATGACTTACTTTCACACTTTCAAGTCGAATATGTATGTATATACATATGTACGAGATATAAGAATCTTTAATCTGGATGGTACTTTCCTTTCCTTTCCTATTCGTATGTGTTTGTTTCGGTATATAATCGCATCCACTATTCTTGACACAATGAGAAAGTTAGTTCAAGTCTTGTCCTGGGTAATCTCGATATTACGGGTATACGGAATGTGTCCGCTCGCTTATTGGAAATTTATACTGCGAGTCAATTCCGTCCATAAATCAAGTGGCAACGCAGTAATAAATTTTAATTGATGAAATAACTTAAATGTGCGTATTTGTTTATTTTCATTTTATTCTGATGTCATATAATGCTAATTTCTGATTTCTGACGGTGGTTTGCTGTGTGGCGTGGCCTATTCCCGATGTTTACGATCTACATATATTTCTATATATGTACATAGCTTAAGGTGAATACAAGATGTACGCTCAAGGGACCAATCACTGTACCATCGTTCAGATTTATGTTTGTTATCAATATAAAAAGTATTTTTCCTTCTGCTTCTTCCAATCGCATTTGCATTGGCGCATACAATTTGCATAAATAATTCCATTTGTGCGACGGCAAGTGAATGATATGCACAGCAGTAACAACAACAGCATTAAAGTGATATGCAGCACCACCCCCTCCCCTCCTCCTCACCCCCCTGAAACAAAACACACACTCTGCCCTGCTGGATGCCACTGCACCCTTTGCAGTGGCAGTGGTAGCGGCAGCGGCAACGACTCCATCCGGTTGCAGTGGCATGGAGCAAGGCTCTCAAGTGTGTTAGTGTCTTCATTTTGGTTGGGGGCAAACGTTAACAGATATTGAATTTTGGGTGGGAGTGCTGTGGTGGTGTCATGGAGGTGCCATGACGATGAGGAAAAATCATTGCCAGAAACGAGTATATTCCCATGGGGTTGGGATTCAGGGTCTCCCTTATATCATCCTGCACTTCTCTTCAGTTGTCATTGGACTCTTTATGGACTCCCCCTTTTCTATGACAATTACATTTTAATTGGAAAATACCGCAATATGCTTGCAAGATCTATCCATCAAATCCCTATGTATATCATTTAGTTGCCATGCATTTATCTCCCAGATTGTGTGCGCAGCCTAAATCCCGAAGTTTATTCTTCGTCACCTACTGTACTCCGTTTTTACCTCTTCAGCTTTGATGCAGTAATCTGCGATTGCATTCATTTTTTCTCAATATTTGTTTTCCTATTTCTTGCATCTCAATTTTTTGATTACGTTGATTTTCTGTACAAATTTCGCACAAGCAAACGGACAAATTCGTTGCTACTGTAAGGTAGCGAAGATCAGCTGTTTTTTGCTAAACTGCCATTCACGTGTGAGCGCGAGAAGTCAATGTGCTTATGGTTGCATGCCATGCCGCCTCTTTTCTTATTTTGTATCCCTTTCATCTACTGATAGCTTCTCGCATCTCATCCCCATTTTTTTCCTTTTTTATTCGTTCTGCTATGTAAATTAACAGTTACTTTTCCCCCACTCCCACTCCCACCTCAGCCCAGCCCACCAAAGGTCACGCCTCATTTTGAGGGCATTGCGAATTCTTTGTTCTCGTTAATCGCTGCACATCGCTCCTATTCCTCCCATTACCGGGAACTAGACAATTCCACCAGTAAGGAAATTCTCTACCCGTTAACTACCCCTTCGCGTGGGTTCATATAATATATAAGAGAGTACACACATACATATGTATGTATATTTACATATGTATATTTACATATGTATTAATAATACCCATTGCAATATTCAACTGGGCAGTCTCTAAGTGCTTCTGTGGCTCGGTCGGGCAATTAATCGATTAGCCAGCCGGGCAGGCGGGCACATTCATTTCGCATTTCTTCCATTCAGAGTCAGTCTGCCCCACCGCTCCGGACCCTGTCGGGATAGTGGCGCCGACGCTGTTGTCGCCTCTCCTGTCACCGCATTAACGATCGCCCGGCAATTTGCCAGTGAAATATGACGGAACAATATGATACTCGTAATAATGCACTGGGCTGGGCGTTGGTCAGCGAATATGGATATCGTGCCCATGCCAGTGCCTTTGTCAGTGCCTTTGCCAGTGCCAGTGCCTTTGCCAGTGTCTCAGCGCCCAGTATTCGGATAATGCGCGTTTTGCATGCGAATGCCAAATGATCGAATGCCTGAATGCCTGAGTGCCTGAGTGCCTGAATGCTCAATGGTCAACGCGGAAATGCCAAGTCGTATATGGTAGCGAATGCCAAAGATCGATCTGGAGCAGAAGCAGAAAGCCCACGAATTGAGAAGATTTGCCATAGATCGCTGCCTCAAGTTTCAATGAATTTTGCTCACCAAACTGCTCCAACCGCTCCCCTTTGCTGATATAACAGACATATGTATGTATGTTGATACGAGTACATAAGGGTGCTATAGTTTTCTAAAGAGTTACTTAATCAGACGTGAGCTCAATCGGGGAGATCAGTTTTAAAAAGCACATTTTGCTTGGTTAGGCCCGGTTAGGGCGATGATCATGACAGCATGTCAAGCTCTTCGAGTCAGATCAGTGATCGAGGATCGTATCTAAGGGATCCATGATTAAAGTGAGTTTATTCTGCGATCGCTGGTGAATAGTATCTTTAAGCGATCTACAATCTGATGGATATCATTATTAAGCCATTGATCTTTAAACGGATATTGTGTGAAGCCCTGAAACAAAGATATACTCGTAATTATGCCCTCTAATTGCTAATTGCTAATTGCTCCCCTCAATGGACACAAGTTCATGTCGCGTCGCTCGGAGTTGTCGGAGTGTGTGTCAAAGTTGAGATGATATTGCGATCATCTTGTATAATGATCGTGCAATGGACTCGATTTCGGTCCGCGACGAAGACCTCGTCAAAAACTAATTGACTGTTTTCTTCTAACCTTCTAACCTCCTAACCTTCTACCCATCAACTCTTCTGCTCACCTGCTGTGTTTTTCATGTTTTCATTTCTTGGTGTGGTTAGAGGGGGGTGGGGGAAGGTCTCTCTTTGGACATTTTTTTAAGTCCACTTGAGATTTAAATTTCAAAATTGAAACTGAAACTGGCCCAAGATCTCTATGTTTTGGGTGTCTGTCTGTGGATCCGTTGTGCTGTTTTCATGTTCAACCATTTGTTTGGGCCATTTGACAAGCTCTTCGGCATTCACACTGTCGCTCGCTGTTTGATTGCTGGATCATTATCACAATGGCTCTGGGGGTTAACGATCATCATCAGATGGATTTTGGTGTCGCAGCCCAAGCCAGCACGCACTCTGATCAATTTTAATTGCTCCAACTCTCCCAACGGGCGAGTACTCCTCCTTGAGGGCCCAGTCGTAAATTAATTTAAAACGTTTCACACAAAATCGAAAGTACATTTATTTTCAATTTTGTCGCTTGCACAATTATTGAAGTGCGCACATGCGCATGCGCAGCACTTCTATCTGTATCTGAATCTGTGCCCGTCTCGTCTCCCCTCTGACCCCGGCCAATCGATTTGTCACTGAAAAGCCCAAAAGATCTCTCTCAAAGATCGCCGATTGCCGATCGCTGTTTGTGTTTGGGTGCTTTGACTTGCTTTGACTAAAAAAAGACAAACACTAATTAATTGCTCTGAATATGAGACAGAAATATCTAGCAGAGGTCTCAGAGGAGGTCGAGGAAGAGACAAAGACAGAGACAGAAACAGATATAGAGACTACAGCCAGAGATGAAAGACCTCTAATATTTGTTTGCGTTGTCTCGGTTTGCTTTGGAGCAACAAGGTTAGCCATAAATAGCCCTGGGAATGAGACTCCAAAATAGCCCAGGCGGAGCCGAGGCGAGGCTTGGCGACGATTATTCGATTAACAGCTACTCCCAGTTGAGAATTCAGGGCAGAGAACACAACTCTTTGAGGAAACTGCAGTAAAGGGCTAACTAGCCCTTACAGTAAGAGAACACACATATAAAAAAAAGTAATGCAAATATATTTCATAGGTGCCTTATTATCTTCAATATTTCTGGTGGGAATTGTTCGGATCTTTGGGAGAACTTAAAGGAGAGTGGCACCACCGAATAGACGAGTATTTAAGCCTGAAGATGCATGTGTTTCGACGGTTAATGATGATCAATGGAACTAATAAACAACAACAGTCAGTCGACAACAAAACGCCCAACGCTCATGCCGGAAATTGTAGAACGTGTTTATGCCACAATTTCAAGTTGTTAAGCCACGCACAGACGACAGACAATGCGTCAGACGAATACGACAACGACAACGACTACGACTACAGCGGCAACAACAACGAAAACAAAGCTGCGCGACATGCGTGCCAAAGCAGATGTACAGATGTCCACATACAAAAATCCAGTGCAGCAACGGAATGCATACATACACAGAGAATGGGAATGAGAATGGGAAGGAGAAGGAGAAGGAGAAAGAGAGGAAAAACCGTTGCAGCAACCTGAGAAGATCTCTAGTCAAGGGTTTCCTTCATATGTACCTTCACACCTCTGGCTCTGCCACTGCCACTGCCACTCTCTCTACCCATCCCCTCCTTTTGCACTCAGGTGCGATTGCTAGAAAGCGAAACTATCTCACAGATACTATTCTCATGTATGTATGTACGACTTTCCACTACCTGTTCCACGCTCACGCATCCCACTTCAAGGGGAGTGAAGTGATCCAAACCGAACTCGATTCGAGTTCTTCATTCATAAATTCTTCATTCAGATTTGGTACGTTCGGATCGAATCGGATCGGATCGGATGGGATGGGATGGGAGATCGTTTCATCTTCAGATCACGTGCCTGCTATCAAACACATCGCATGAACACTGTACGGAAAGTGTAGAGCGTGGAGCGAGAAGTGGGGAGTGGGAAGTACCGTCGTACTCGTATGTAGTTGGTAGTTGATTGAACCGATTCGTAATAA
Source organism: Drosophila subsilvestris (assembly GCA_035043285.1). Lineage (NCBI taxonomy): Eukaryota > Metazoa > Arthropoda > Insecta > Diptera > Drosophilidae > Drosophila > Drosophila subsilvestris. The sequence goes on along the minus strand of JAWNNB010002181.1, from coordinate 414,228 downwards.
CGTGGCCAGACTCACGATCGAATTGAGTTGTTTATGGAGGTGGCACGTTGACATCAACGCCTCAAGCTCCACCGCCCAGGCCCGGTCCTCAGGCCCCTGTTCTCGTCTCCCTAAGACCAATGCAAAGTCCAAGTCCAAGTCGAAGTTTGGTTTGTTTTCCTGGTCATTCGATGCATAAATTGTAGTGATCCATTGCCATGCTATCTCTGACAAATATATAGACTTTACAGCGCCCAGAGAACTCCCATCCCCTAAGATGTGCTCCAATTGAGGTCCATACCCTGCTCACCGTGGCCTGGTTCGGTGCCCCGGCGGACGCATTGTGCGTTTTGGTCATTTGGCACTGACCTCGTTACACTGTTGCTCATATGCTAGGATCGAATCGGATCGGCTTAGATGTCTGGCAGCAATCAGGCCGTAAATGGTTAATTAACAACAACGCATAACTCTCACCTGGCCAAAGCAGCAGCCATAGGAATGGGAATGGAAATGGAGGTGGAGACAAAGACAGAGACAGAGAAAAGAGGCTTTATGGACATTGGAGATCTGTCCAGATCCAGTTCGAGTTCCCCTTCAACTTATAGTTCTAGTTTTAATTGTGGGTCTGGTCTGGGGACTTGCTCTTGGCCTCGGTTTCCATTTCAATCTTGATGACTTTTGTTATTGTTTTCTGTTTGTTCTCTGGCATTGTCACTGGAGATGAAGATGTTGGCAATTGTGTTACACCTCTTGGCCACCATGGGAGTGTCTCTTTTCTTGTCTTGTCTCCGGTCGCATGGCCAATGTCAATTGTTATTAGATATTCGTCTCCTCCTTCCTCAGAACGGACAGCTCCCACCACCCCAATGGCATTGGTCACGCTCTGTCAATCCAGCTGCTGATGGGAGCCCAGAACTGGGCTGTAACCCTAACCTCATTACTGGGGGACCTTATTCTAAATAGAGTCAAGATTAAATGCCCGTTAGCCCGTTAACGGGAGAGTGCATATACATACATATGTACATATGTACATACCATGTATGTATTTATGTAATTTTTTTGAATTAAAAATGTACATAGATCAAACATATTAAATTAATTCCAAATTAAACAGAAAATCATAATCACAAACATATTCTAGGAATTTAGATACTACATATGTAACTCTTTTTTAGTACGGGTATAAAAAACTGTGGCAGGAATTTTTCGTTTATGTTTTCCTGGCATGTGTATTCCAGCAACGAGCACACCCAGTGAGCGAGTCTTTTCTATAGCAGGTCTAACAATAACTCATAAACGGTCGCAGCTCAGTTCTTACAGCGTTAATAAAACTTTGTTCATTCATGACAACTATGATTATTGCAAAGAAAACTTATCTTAATTTATTTTTTTTATCTCAATTTTTTTATTTATTATTTAATTTTTTTAAACTAGTCAAAATAAAGGAAACGACTTTAATTTTAATATACATATGTATGTAAGGAAATTCCATGAAGGATTACTATTAATTTGTTGTAATTTTTTAATTTTAATTAAGTTTGAATAAAAACATGAAGTAATATTTTTTTAAGTTAAAAAAAAATTGTATTTTTTTATTGCTTACGCCGCCGCTGACATTTTTTGGCCCCTACGCCGCAGCCGAAGCTAACACAGTCGGCGTAAGCCTCTAGTACATATGTACATGCATACAGACATATGTATGAACATACATACATATGCACATATGTAAATATGTATTCCATATTTCTTTTTCGTAATGATGGTTCGATTGATTCCCACTTCCAAAGAACTTTCCAACCCAAAAGGCTCCTCTCAAAATGGAATCATATATGAGGCATAGATATACATACATTTTGTACATTTTGATTAATATTAAGAAAAGTTGATAACTTAGAAGTTAGGGAATAGGATCAAAATAAAGCCTAATATACATACTATTATTGATAAAAAATTCAAAATTCTATCTTGTTTTTGTCATGTGTTTTTTTAACGACAAAGTTTCACAAAATGTTTGTACGCATAGTTATTCTGGTAAGTGTACATACATTTGTACATACAAAAATCGTGTGGTTTGCGTATAGAAATTACCGAACGAATCGAACAAATTTCTTCATAAATACTAAAAAATTACCTTTTTGCGGATTCTTCGAAAAGGTCTCTCGGCATCACCTCCACAGTCTTACCCCCCCCCCTACCCTTCAGCCTTTGGAGATGACGACGGCATTAAGCCTGATTAGGCAGCACTTCACCCAAAGCCAAAGCCAAAGCCCAAGCCGGGTCGGATCGGATCGGACCCGTCCAGAAAGAAAGCAACAGCAACAATAACGAGAGAGAAAAACGTTAAGTGACGGCGAGGCGACCAAAGAAAACAAAAGTAAACCCGACACAAGTTCAAGGTCAAGAGCAGAGCAGAGCAAAAAGCTGCGCTTCAAAGGTGTGCTTCACACACACACAAACACACACACACGTACACAGGCAAACGAAAGGTGAACGCAAGCGGGGGAGAGAGTAGGTGAGAGGAGAGCAGGTGAGCGGGTCAGTGGCTGTCTGCTGCCTGGCTTGAGATGTGCAGCTGCGTGAGGAGAGAAGTTCGCAGTCAGCAAAGGCAGCAGAGGCAGAAGCAGCAGCAGCAGCACTGCCAGCATAACGACAAGAAATGAAGGTTAGCTTCGAGGGTCGATGCCTTTGATACCCTTTCATTTCTTCATACCCATCGAACTCATGTGAATTGAATTTTTCTTTGCGTTAGATATAGGTAACTGCACGGAGGATAAAAAGGGTTGTGTTGGCCAAAATCTGCTCAGCATCATAACAACCTCTGCCAGGGTATAAAGACAACAAATGAAATGGCTGAGAAAGGCAGACAAAAGCAGCACAGAATCTTGGAAGATACGCCGGCAGCAGCGCAGTCGTCGTCGTCATAGTCGTTGCTTTTTGTGGCCATGGTTAATGAAAGTCAGAAAACGACAGAAGAACAGAAAGACAGAGAGACGATGCTGCGAGGCCGAGACGAACATTAGAAGTGGCGAGGTAGAAAAATGCTTGCAGTCGCCGGCTTTGTTCTTCTCCTGCGGTATGCCACTGCTTCTCTCCTGCTCGCCTCTGCTCTCTGCTTCCTGCAGTATGCTTCTTTACACTCCTACACTTTGCAGCTGTACCCCTCTTTACCGTTCTCCTTGTATACCCTTCTCGCAGCAAACTTCCAATTATATTAGTATTACGTCACTAAGAGCATGTTCATATGTATGTATGTATGTTGATCCAGCTATGTACTAGAATAGTTTTTAAGATGGGGGTATTTAAGACTTTGATAGTGCAAAAACATTTCTGGCTGCTGAATGTAATCCCCTCCATTGACTGATGGATATCCCCTGATAAGATTTCTAAGCAGTTGAATTTGTAGTTGGCTTCCACTTCCAATACAGTTGGGTTCTCTATCTGTGACTCTCTTTGGGTAGGTCATTGCAGTGGTCGCTGGTGGCAAACCCAAGCCTTCTCACTATCTCTCTCTCTCTCTCTCTAACCTCTGAGGCAACCCACACTGCGCAATTCCGACGGCGACTGCGCAAATGACTTTGAGTTCGAGTCTCAGGCTGCAAGCTGGGGACTACTTTTATACCTATGTATACCCTTGACGAGGGTATTATGATAACTTTGCAGACTCTTAGTTATGATACACAAAGAATATATATACATACATATGTATGTACATACACATACATACAGACGTATGTATGTACATATATGTATATGATCTGATCATTAATCCATTTATAGAAACATGCTTGTTTTAGATAATTTAATCTAACAAATTGAAGTTTAATTGTATAATCGATATTAGCAAATACGGAACTGTAAGGGCATGAAGAGCTTCGATCTGTCAAACTTTTAGCGCTGCTACTGCTACTGCCGCTGCCGCTGCCGTTTTTGTTGATTTTGTCATTTAAAGTATAATCAAAACATTTGAAGTTACTTAAGAAACCTACGCAGACTTAAGTTGCGTTTCTTGTTTCGAATTCGAATTCTTAACTTATCGCAGCTTTGTCTTTGTTCGCGTCTGTCTGTCCCACTGTCTGTATCTCTGCCTGCCTGCCTGTCTCCGCTGCTGCTGTTGCTGTTGCTGCTCTGTCACTGTCTGTATTTTTATACCCGTACTCGAAGAGTTAAGGGGTATATTGTATTTGTGGTAAAAGTGGATGTGTGTAACGCAGAGAAGGAAACGTTACGCTGCTGACGCCACCTATTCTTTTTCTCGCTCGCACACACTCTGTCGTGTGCCGTGCGCGACCGTTGCGGAGAATATTTAGAATCTGCATTACATGAACAAAGTAGAATATACATTTTAGATGTATAATCGACATTGTAGATGTAGATAACAGATGTAGCAAAAACTTTAAAATATTTTAAAATTCTCACAAATTTATATACTGACTGAGTACGGGGTTAAAATTAGAGTCGCGACTAGGAGCGACTCACGTTCCTTCGTTTTTTGTTTGCTGTCTTCTGCTGTTACAGTCGGAGGCTAAATACATTGTAAATTAGATTTCTGCGACATTTATATGAACAAAAAAGGAACGTCTTTAAAATGCCCTCTAATCCAAACCAGTCGATTCGACGAATAATTCTCAACATTCGGGTTAAACATTACACACAAGTGAATATATTTAGGCATACATATATGTATATTTGCTATAGGTGTATTCATTTAAGACAAATTTAAGACGGTTATCCTTAAAACTGTACATGCCGCAGCGCTTCTTCTATAATCGGATCTTCCTAAGAGTAATGGACTATGCATACATACAAACATATGTATGTACGTATGTTCATATCTGCATTATCACCATATACATACATATGTACATGCATATGTATATATATTTCATACGATATATGTACATATTTATGTATGTATTTATTGTACAAAGACAAGTTTTGGTGTTCTTGAGTTTCGTGGAGCTAAGTTTAACGTTCTTCTTGTTATTCCTTTTTTGATGTTTTTGTTTTTGTTTCGGTAGGCTACCATATGGCCGTGTGATTGAAAGTTTGACCAGGCAAGAAAAAGAGCGACTTATTTCTTTGATACTCGTACATACATATGTATGTATGTATGTATGTATGTATGTATATACATATGTACATACATATGTATACTACGTGTACTATGCATTGGTTTGGGCTTAATTGTGCTGCCTTTCAGCTCCCTGGGTGAGTCAGTTTTGTGTGAACTTTAGTGCTGGCGCCGTGCCAATGGATTGCCGTACTCCCTCTTAGTTAGCCGCAACCCCACTCCCATCCCACTCCCACCCCACTCCACTACACCAGAGTGGAGCTAGTCCAAGGTCGTCGTCCTCCTACACACACTTCTTACTCCATCAAAGGCCCAGAGCCAGCGACATCAGCGACATCGACCATCACCCATTCTTACGAGTAGTAAATGCAAATTATAGACATACACACATACATTTGTATGTACATATGAATTTATGTATGTGAATAACAATACTTACAGTTAAAACTGGCGGAGACGAACACCCGTTTAAGGAGACGTCCATCTGCGAGAGACGATAGAGAGAAACTGCGTCGGCCAGGAGAGATATGCGCCATCCATTTGTTTGATTATTAATTGAGAAAGAATTTTCCGCACCAAGAAAGCTTATCCTGTGCGTCCCACATTCTTTTATTCCACACAAAAAAAGGCACGAGAAAGGGATCTAAATCTGTGCTCGAAAAAAGCTTTTAAAATGCATTTCTCGTTGACTCAAAATTAACTAAGGCAGATAGAACTGAGCCCCTCCATGGAACCGTCCATCCAGATGGATTTTAATGTTACATTATGTACTTCTCTGATGGCAAACTACAAAATGGCGTTGCCTGTTGTCCTTCTGTGTCCCTCTCTCCATTTGCTGTGAATGCCGAGTGTGGCATTTATGGTGACGATGACAGTGATGATGCCAGACGCCTGATGCCTGTTGGTTGATGTTGCAAATGTGGGATGGGGGGGGGGTAGCGATAGGAGATGATGACAATGCCAGAAAGGGAGAGAGACTCTTTCCGTATGGCAATGCATCCGTAGACAAAAGAAGAGGAGATGCAGGTGGAGCATGAGGAGAGGCCATACAAGGAGCCAAACAATCATCTATGTATGTGTGTGTGTGTTTGTGTGTTTGTGAGTGTAAATGCAAAAGAGAGACTGAGAGACTGAGAGACGAGGCGAGGGAACTCCATTCAAGTGCTTTTACCATTGTTGGCTCAATGGCTGAAAATGGATAGATAATAACTTGTGAAAATAACATTTGCACTTGAACGAGATCTGAAATTGCTGCTCCATTGAATGGGGAGCCCTCACACTCATACTGGCACTCATATGGAGAGCATAGCTGCATTCAGGGGAATTTTTGCTGTCAAAATCATGGTCCATGGTCCATGGTCCATGGTTCATGGGTGATTTTTGTTGTTGTTGTTGTCTTCGGCACTGAAATTTCTGACAGATGCGAGTGCATCAAGCTCAGGCCTGGCAACGCTGCGCCTTGGAGGGAGTGCTGTACTGTGTGTGGGGTGCCGTGTGGGGTGGGGTGGGAATGTTGCTGCTCGAAATGAAATCGTTTCGATTGTCGCTTCAAGTGTCATTGAACGTTTGGGTGGCAAGAAAAGGGAGATACTTAGGAGTAGGGAAGCGAGGCAAGTGTGAGTGATGTGGAATGGAGTTGAGTGCAATACTCCCCAGCCCTCCACACACTTTAAACCAAATGCGACTTGCATTTCTTTTTCATTGGATCTATCGGCGTTTGTATGTATATCGATACTCCCCCACCCCCTAGGCACCCGTCCAATGCTTCAATGCATTGTGAAACTTTATCGCATGGCCATGGCCCCCCACACCACGCCACACTAAACCGATCCCCCATCCGAACGCCAACTCTATCGCTGGCATGGCGTTTGTAATTGTTAATTGAAAAAGTCAACAGCAGCGGGGGAACAAAAAATGGGAATTCGTTGCTTTTATAACAAATTTTCCATACGGTCTCTCGATCACTTTTACTATCATTTAGAAATTCACACATTTCGAGGTGTAAATGAAAATGGAAATGGAGGAAAGCCAGAATAACGACACCCCCCCCCCCACCCCACCCCACCCGAAAACTTTCGCCAAGGGCTAAAGTGGGGAGAGGGAGAAAAATAAGGTACAAGTCAACAAATAAGAGAAGATTAAAGAACAATTAAAGAAGTCAAAGAGTAAGGAAAAAATAAATGCATGTACATATGTACATACATATGTAGAATTGAGTAAAATGGGAAGAAAGTATGTAATGAAATAAGTCAACTACAGCTAATTCTTAACCAATTCGTACTTGAAAGGATTTCGAAAACGATTTTTTGGTCCCACAGGTCACAGGGGCAATCCAAAAGCGATGCATTCCTTACTTTAAAAAACAAATCTTAGGTGTGTAGCATCCCATGGTGATTATGTTTTTAGTTTAATAATCAGAAATAAAAGGATCATCAGCTGTAGCAGAAGGACTGCCGGCTGGAAAGGCTTCTAATCGGTTAGCCTAGGCACAAGTTCATACTATATTTAAAGATGAAAAAGAGAGAGTCTACCTACATACAATGTAGATATTTACATATGTACATGTACACTACATTTTAGTGTACATTTTAGTGGGAGTGACGCTGCAGTGGTCACAGTTTCAAATGTGCAAATCGCCAATCGCCGAAAACATTTTGAGGCGAATGCAAATGCAATTACCAGACCAGAGGAGCTGTAGCAGAGGAGCTGGAATGGGATGGTGAAGGGGAAAGGGGAAAGGGGAAAGGGGAAAGGGAAGGGAATGAGACGGGCCTTATAAGCGAAATGATGTCGACGCATCCTATGCTATTTATACGAATCTGTTTGCTTGGCATTTTTGGATTTTTTAATTAAATTCACTTTCAAAAATACCGCTAATCAGTCGAACAAAAGGCCCCCGAACATTTGCATATTTGTTTGTCCCAAATGAAAATGGCAACAAAATAAAGAAATATCCCAACAGCAACAACAACAACAACAACAACAACAACAACAAAACACATTAAGTTGCGATGTCTTTGCTGTCATTCTCCCTCCCCCTCAGCAGGGGGGCGTGGCTGTGAATAGATTAGATTGATCGATCTATGCAAACAAATGCGAATGTACATATGTATGTATGTATGTGCATACATATGTACATATGTATGTATGTATGTACAATATGGTACGAATATTTTGCAATTCGATGAAAGTGAAATTCCAGCAACGCCATCCGCGAGATGAGATGCGGATTTGTCAGACCCCTCAGGGAGGCTACAATTTCCAATCAGCTGACTCCATTCCGCCGCGGACGACCATTCATCGATTCCCCATCATCATCAATGGCACCAAATTAGCCAATATAGCCATGGATTTTGTTGTGTGGTCGACTCCACGGATCCATCCGTGGATCGATTGGGGGGGGATCGCTGATCGCGGATTTCGGAACGCGAATCTCAGTTGGGAGAGCTCATTTTGAACACGTACATACATATGTATGTATGTACGTATGCACATTAGAGTGGGCTGAAATTACAACATTTTTGAATCTTAAGTCGGCCCGGTATAGAAAAAAACACGAAACTTTAAAATTTTACGAAAAAAAAAACATATTTGACGGCCAGTTCGTTTTTGCACGTACATTTTTTATAATTCATTATCTATCAACGGTTTTCATGAGTTCAGACTTGTGAATTACACACATACTCAAATTTTGAATAACTTGGCCAAAGCGATTTTTGTTTGCCCTCGCCTTAGAATCCCTTAATACAACTTTTCTATACTGGGCCGACTTAAGATTAAAAAGTTTTGGATTTTAAGCCCACTCTAATGTAAATACATACATATGTAAACGCTGCGCCTTAATTAAGACCAATCTCATCGGGAATGAGTGTTACGCAAGTGGCTAATGTTGTTACAACCAAAGCGAAGCAATGCGAGACCCAACAACGAAAAAAAAACACAACCAGGGGAGCCAATTCGAATGATATTCCCCATTGACTTGCAACTCTTATTCGGGGTTTTAATACGCAATCCAGACCAATCTGCACAGATTTCTGGCCCCATTCCTTGAGAGTCTGTCATTAAGTAGAGTTCCATCCGTCAGGAATCAGAAACATCTACAAATGTTCCTCCAAGAAATCGAATAGCATCGACTGATAATTGCGAACGGCAAATTAGTGTTGGAAATTCCAACTTGAACGCAACACCAAAACCTTTTTTAGTTTTGGCTTAGGCCGTTCGCCTATGGGAAATTTACTGAATGTGCCAGAATCTTTCATTGCACGAGCTCCTGCTGCCACCAGCAAGCCAGCAGCCGTACGTATTTCATTTACTATTTAATATATTCTTTGCACAATATTCCCCAATTCTCTTCCAGCTCTTTCCTCATTCGTATGTGTTTGCCTCTTCGGTACCTCATTTTTGTGTATTATCTGTTTAAAATTGCCCCAAAAGTAGCCTCCGTTTCGAAAAACCTTCTCTTTGATTATCGAACCTGTTCTTTCCATCTTCCGCAGTGCCTGTCTCTCTCCTTGCACTCCTTGGCTAAGGTTAATCCTTTCGATAAACGCCTAGATAGCCCATGTGTTTTATGAGTATTCCGCCAAGGGCCGTGCCGTGGCCTTGTGCGCCCCAGTTCCTCAGTTTTCAGATGGATCCAACAATTCACCGATGGATTCCCATAATGGCAATGGGGATGGGGATGGGAATGGGAATGGGGATGGCAATTGGGAGACAGGCGATATTAATCTCATCGAGCTGTTCCCAGCTGAAGTTCACAGTTCAATTGCGTTTACCGCTAATTAGTGACCGGAATTGGAATTGGAAGTGGGGCTTGGGACTTGGGGCTGCAGTTGGGACGCGCCGCACTGGGCGCTGGGGTGTGAGCCATTAACCTGGCGCCCAATATAGCTAGCCACCTTTTAGCCATGTCTTGAGGTTTATGCCGTGTCTGGGAATTGGCTGGGGCATGGGGCATGGGGTATGGGGTATGGGTTGGGGGCATTGTGTATGGGTCTCTCGCTGCTGGTTTTGTTGGGGTTTTTTCAAGTAACCGACGACTGCCGCGAGTCACTTTTATGTTTTATTTATTGATTTTATTTGTATAACTTTTGCAGTTGTTGCTGCCGCTGTTTCTGTTGCTTTTTCTGTTGCTTGGTGCTGGCGGCAACATTATTGTTGCTGCGGTTTTGCGTCCCATAATTATGTCAGCTGCAGTGGCACAATCATAAATTTTCGCTCTTTTTCCGCTGTTTTTCAGTGATGGCATGGGGTGGGGCAGGGGGCTACTCATAACAGTGTAGTATATTATGGTACTACGGTTGAAATGTCTGCAAAATATTTGAAATTTATGATCTACTTGATGCCAAACTGATTTCATATCATACATAGGTACATATACATACATATGTACATACATATATACATACATCATGCTAAGGATTGGGGGGATAGACATTGCCAGGCTACCCTGCCGAAAAGAACACGGTTTAATTTGCGTTTCCTGTCCACATCTCTTTGCAGAAGCCGAAATATCCGAAATAATCGAATAATCCGAACCGAACCGAATCGAGCCGCGATGCTGTGTCATCCACTGACTAGCGAGAATCCTACGTAACACTGCTGCATCCGAAGCCAAAGCGAAAGCCAAACAGCAACAGGAGTTTCCATTTCTTCGAGAGATTACTGCCGCAGGAACAGGAGTCCATAGCCCGACCCAACACAGACCCAACACACCCCACTCACCATACACACCATGGCCATGTTGGAGGCACGGCCGTACAGGCCCTTCAAGTCCAGCGAGGAGTATCTGGAGGCCATGAAAGAGGATCTGGCCGAGTGGCTGAGCACTCTCTATCCCGAGCTGAGCATCAATGCAGAGAACTTTATGGATCGGCTCGACACGGGCGTGGCCCTCTGCAAGGTAAGTCGCAACTCAACAGAGTGGGTGACGGAGTGCAGCGGAGGGGGATGGGGGATGGGGAGGCCTAAAAAAACTCACACTTTTCAAAGTGCTAAAAGCCCAACGGATTTCCATTTCATCTTTTATGCTTCCATCTTCTTCACCTGCCCCAGACTCCACTCCACTGAACGCCAGGCCGCGGGAAACGGGGTCACTGGGGGTTCATTGAGCCTGCAGTTGCTCTGCCTTTGCGTTTTCCTTTCCCTTTGCCCCCTTGATGGGGCATCCTTGCGAATGGAAATGAGCCACTGAATGGGTGTACGCCACTGTGGGTGACACAGAAGGCATTAAGTCGAGCAAAAATGCAAAATAATGTCTAAAGGAACAGGCAGGCGGACAAATGGTTGTGGGAAACGTGTCTGATAAATGCACAGTAAAAACGCGGCAAGGGCCGCGGCTCTACGTTTACTATACTACGATACTCAGTCACCATACATAAATGTAATCTTAATCATTATGTCATATAGATCACATAGATCGCTATGTAACCTATACAGTATATTGTACATATTTTATACGTAATAATACGGGATAACGGGAAGGATCTATTCCTGAAGTTTCAGTTTCTATTTCAAAATCTATTTTTGGGACAATATTCCGGCATCGGACACCATAGCCGTATAATCCCTTCTTAATCCCTTCATTATTTGAGGACTGGTTGACGCTGATGCCTAGCCTCCCGTGTGTCGCTGGAGCAGAAGGAAAAGATTGGGATCTGGTTAGTGTCAGGGCATCGGCTCTCTACATGAAGAAGAGGATCGCACACATCAAGTATGGGAACCCGAGCCGCGGAGAGTCTCTGAACTTGGTCTGTGCCCAGGAGGAGAATCTTCCGGACTGGTCCGAAGCGCAATAGGAAAATAAATGAAGCCGTTGAATTAGCATTGAATTGATGTCGTAGTCCTCTGAGCCACCGAATCATTCGAGTCATTCCCAGATGATCGTCATCGCCATCTCGGGCATTGTCGGTTGTCTCGCTTCGGTCTTGGTTTCGGTTTTGGCTGCGTCTTTGGTTTGCTTTGGCTTTTCTCGGTTTGGTTTGGTTTGGTTTGGTTTGGCTTGGTTTCGTTTGGTTTGGTTGGGTGGCACATGCCATAAACACAACCCCTGCACAGCCCTGCCCTGCACTGCACTACACTGCTTTGCCGTGCCCCCTGTGAATGCGGCGCTGAGTGGCGCCAGTAGCACCCGACATCGTCACGCTGGAGGCCAATAGCAAGACCTCAACCCGTAGACAATTTGTCTTTGCTTGTTGTTGTCGATGTTGCAGTTGTTGCTCTTTTTGCAGCAGTTGTTGTCAGACAGACGTTGTGGATTTGTATCGGCAACGAGATCGCAGAAGCAGCAGCAGAAGCAGCAGCAGCCGCAGCCTCATCGTGTGGTTGCCCTCTTTGGGGTCTCCTGCTGGGAGGCAGCATTGTTGTGGCAGATGCCGCCTCGATGGTTTCTGGTTTTTTCTCCTTATATTTTTCTGAGTGTGCTTCGTCTGGGTCCAACGTTTCACCGATCCTCGAAAGTAAAAACGTCCATCCGAGGAGGGACATGGCATGGCAGGCCAGCAATTAGTGTTCGCCGCTGTCGTCGTCGTGGTTTTCCGTTCCAGTTTTCAGAAAGAGTGCTTTTCCCCAAAGCTCACAAACAATTATTTGGCTTCCTCCGGATAAAGGATAATGGATCAGTAATGCCATTTAACTCGTTCGTGCGTTGTGCCAGGACTCTACAGTGGGATGTCTAGTGGCCTGTACCGAAGCTTTCCACTGCCACCGCTGCCACCGGCGTCTTGCCTCTGCTCCGCCCCGGACGATTGCTCGATATGGTGATGGATATGCGTGCAGCATAATCATAAAGTTGCTTTGATCTTCTGTCTGTGCTGTCTTGAAATAAATGAAACGACTCAGACACGGGCATAAATTTTGCATAAGCACACACGGCACCGCGGGCAGCCGGAGAGATCGGGAACTGTTCGGCTGCCGGAAATGTCACAAGCATAAATATAATTTTTGATAATTGTGTGTGTCGCGAAGCGTTAATGGAACTTTAATTGAAACTCAACGACAGAACCGAGAACCCAGCTGCAGGAAGGAACTGACATGCAGGAGATCTGCATAAAGTGGGGTGGGGTGGTGGGTCGGCAAAAGCAAATCTCCTTGAACGGTAGGCTATTCAGATACATCGATACAGCGAGTTGATGTCTTCATCATCTGGACAAGCATCGTAATTTCGGCTTGATGGCCACATCATCATCGCCAGCTCCACCATCTAGCACTCGACTTCACTTCGACTGCACTGAGAGAAAAATTAAGTAAATGATTCATAAATGCACACAAACATAGGGAAATTAAATATGATTACCTTTGATTTAAACATAGAGATATTTAAATACAGCTAAATACATATTTACATATGTATATACATATGTATGTACATATTTATGAGGCCTTTTTTCGATCGGTGTACGAGCCCGGAGGCCAATTAGCCAAAGGAGATCGTTAGTCGTCTCCGCAACTGGTCATTAGCGAATTGTCTTAACGATCTGTACAGCCAATTGCCTGCCAATTTATCTAGGAAATAATTATATAAATTTTCTATATTTAGAATGGCTGTCTCCTTCCTTCGATTCCAACTGAATGTGAATGTGAATATGAATATGAATATAAATATGCATTTTACAGTCTATCAGTCTGTACATTTCTGCGTATCCGCCACCTCAAGATGATTGCCCAACTGTGTTGGTTTTTTCTTCTATTTACGGTTGATTTTTTTCCTCTTCTGTATTTTGTTTGGCGTTCGTTGTCGGCGACTAATTGAATTTGATAAAAACGCCAGCGAATGATTTTAATTGACCAAAAACTCACTCACACATTCGCCAATTATCCGTTGATAACCGAACGGGGGCAGATAATGCGTTTCCCCAGTTCCAGTCCCAGTCCCAGCTATCCGCCTCGATTAAATAACGCTTATGGAGTGAAGTGCGCTCACTCCATTTCCACTTCCGCAACACTCGAATGTCGAATGCCGAAACTCACTCCGCCCTCGTGTCCGTGTCCGTGTCCATGTCCGCGCACACAACACACAATGGTCCACAATGGCCAATGCGAGTGCTCTCTTTAATCAAGCGATGGATGGGCCCAATTGAACGCCGTTGCCCAAAGTGCTCGTCGTGGCACCGGCAGGCAGGCGGCCTGGCAGGCCTGCTACCCTTGAAATTAAACTTGGTATGGACAGAGCAGTCGGAAAACCAACTTCAGGTGGAACTCCGGTCAGAAATGTGTACATGGTACCTTTATTTAGTCAATGATAGTCCGAAATATGTCGCTACAAAATACTATGCAGAAAGAAACAAAATGCTGACAAACAGAACATTTTCCAACACTTAAAAGTGGTTCACTGATTCGCTGTTCACGGGTTCACAAAGCTCACCAAAAATGCATATCACAGACTCCGCGGACAGCGTACCAGTTCCGAAAATATTTGGCACCTAGAAACTTAAAAAATTAATTGCAAGAGACGAAATACTCCAATTGCAGATTCGCTATAAACTTAAGCCGATTTCCTGCATACGAGAAATTACGAGTTGAAAAAACCAGAGGAAAATATTGTTTTTGTGAATGCAAACTAAGGCAAACGTGGGTTGCTGGAAAAAACTAGAGTTCACTGCAAAATATAAGCAAAACGTCACGATGAATTCCAGAGGTGATTGGCAGCGCCCCAGGCACAACTCTAGGGCTCGCGAGGAGCAGCGCAACAACGAGAGGGTCGGCACAGGATATGGAAAAGCCAGCGAGATGAACCATAAATATGGCCAGAAGGAGATGAAGCGTGAAATTCCCGAGCTCAGGAAGCAGAACGATTGGTCGTCCGGTATCGGCACCCAAACACGTGACGAGCAGCGTCGCCAAGAGAATTTGCATCGCCGGTTAACGCAGGAGCGCGTGTTTGGGGTCAATCGCAATGAAAATTTTGGCCCTCGCACTCGGTCCCGGTCACGTTCTCGCTCTCTTTTGCGTTCACGTGCAAGAATTGTGGATAATCCGCTTAAGAGCACTGGGAGTGACCCGCAGGAGACTAAGCCACGCAGCCAGAGGCCGGTATCCAGGCGCAGACTATACGAAGATGAAGAGGGCCACGAGCCGGTGGCAAAGCGTCGCTGTGCCGGCGATGGCTCACCGATATGCAAGCGCAACGCTTGCAACAACCGACGTCCAAGACTTTTGAGCGCAATTGGCACGAGCCAAAGGGGCCGTGGTGGCAGTAAGGAACGGGTGGGGGATGCCAACAGCAGCCCAAAACGTTCCACGACCGCAAAGGGTCCCACCAGTGCAGTCGCCGGTAGACCGCACCGCAGGAGCCGCAGTCGCGTCCGCAGTACCACCAAAGAACGAGTAAGAGAAGCCCACTGCACTTCGTGTCGTTTCAAGGGTTCTGAGCTCAACTTACGCATCCAGGGACTAGACGTCGGCTCCCCCATTTCCACCTCCAGCAGCTCGCAGCGCAGTAATTCGCGGGGCAACAGCCCCCAGGGCAGAAGCCGCCGCCGTGAGACCAGCAGCCCAACGATGGCTGCCTCCAACTGTGTTCCGGCCGCAGAGGTGATCTCCTCCATTTCCATATTCGGCAGCGGGGGTCGCATCAGCCGAAAACGAGTCCGCGGTGGGCCGATGCTAGGCAATCTGGCCACAGGCAGCTCTTCCTCCAGCAGCGACAGTCCGAACTCGTCCGTCGAACGCGCGACGAAGCGTCCACGGCACAGGAGCTCCGACGCTGTGCGCCCAGAACAGCAGAGGGACCTGAGCGGGGAGCTGGAGAAATATCGGAGGCGCTGCGGCATCTCCATCGAGCGCATCGGCAGCTCTTCTCAGAGGCCGCTGCCCAAGCCGCTGAGGGACATATGGGAGACGCCCTTCAGCGGCCACTTAGCCGGATTACTGGAGCAGCGCGGCGTCTTCGAGTCGACCATCGTGCAGTCGCAGACCTGGCCCGTGGTCTTCGAGGGCAGCAGCTTGGTGGGAGTAACCCACAGACGGTGCAGCAACGGCAAGACCCTGGCGTACGTCCTGGCCGGCATCTACCACATCCTGGCCAAGCGGCCGCTGCCCCCCAATGAAGGGCCCATCGCCCTGATCCTCGTGCCCTTCCGCGAGGCGGCCCTGAAAATAGTGAAGACTGTGAATGCCTACGCCGCCCCCCCAGAGATTCGCAGCATCTGCTTGATCGGGAGCGAGGAGGGCGAGACGCAGAACTACGACGACCAGGCCGGCTTCATGCTGATGGTGAGCACCCCCTGCGATCTGATCAGCAGCCTGGAGGATCCCCGCTTCAAGCTAAGCCTGAACCGATGCACCTACCTGGTGGTGGACGGAACCGACCGCTTGCTGGCCTCGGGCTACGGGGAGCATCTCTGCCGCATTATCGCCCAGGCACACGACGACGTGCAGCTGCTCCTGTGGACGGTCGACTGGTCACCAGCCCTCAAGCTCTTCATTCGACGCACGATGCGCGACTACGTGAAGATTGTGTTCGGGAGACCGGAAGCGGAGGAGAGAGTCGGGATCCCCGCACGACATCGAGTGGAGATAGTCCGGCAGGAGGAGAAGGATGACATGCTCTTTGGCCTGCTGGAGAATCTGAGCAAGGCCAACGGCAACATCCTCATCCACACCAAAAGCCAGACTGACGTCACCCGTCTGGTCAACTGCATCGGCCGCTGCATGCCCTGCCTGGGCCTGCACGCCGGCAAGAGCCAGCTGGAGCGGGCGCAGGTCTTCCACGAGCTCCGCACCAAGAAGCCCACCATCCTCGTAGTTACCCACATCAGGTGGCGCGGATTCGAGCTGCCGGACTTCAAGTATGTTATCAACTACGACTTCCCCGTCTCCATGGGCCAATTCACTCACCTCCTGAGTCGCGCCGGAACCACCGGCGAGACCATCTCGATCATCACGAGGGACGATGGACGCCAGGCCGGTCGCCTGGTCGACTTTATGCGCGCGGTGGGGGAGGAGATCGACCCCCGCCTCTTAGATCTGGCGAAGGACTTTACGGGCCGTCGTAATCAGCATGTCAGTCGTCGCATCGATACCTTGCCCAAAATGACAGCCCGTGATGATTAGCCAACCAACCCCCCTGTGCGCCACTGAATAAAGAACTGCGTCGGATACCCATCCATGACCAATAATTCGGCTTTCCCGAGGGTAACGTGCCGCAAGGCAATGCAGCCAGGCAGGGCACATCGAGGGTACAAATACTTCGGTTTTACAATTGGTTCGAGATGCTAACAATGAGCTACATGCTCCGATGGCTCAGATTTTAGATACAGAGAAGGAACCACATATAGTACGAGTATATTTAATAGCCACCGAGGGTGCAGTGCAGTAGTAGTGCAGTCTTCTGCGTCTGTCCCACAGAGAGAGTCATACAAGTTGCTGCAGGATCTGAAAGTGCCTTGCTTTGGCACTTGGCTGGGGTTCTGCCGAATCTAGCATGCGATATGCTGATGATGCTGTCTGCTACATCTGTACATACATACATACATGTTTTGTATGTTTATATGTATGTACTATATAGGTCACGTCACCCCCTGATCCATCGATTGCTGAAGTTATTCGGTTGTTGGGCCAAAAGCAAATGGAAATGAATCAAAATTCATTAGTGCTGAATTTATTGTGTGATCGAATATCTCTCTCGGATCCCCATCGGGTGAGTTGATTGCGCTGCAAAGGGGTGTACAATGTTCATGTGTATATCGCTGCCAAATTGCTGTCCGAGTGGCCGAGTGGTCAACACAGGTGGCTGACAGCACAGGGGCCACAGCTGAGCCGTTGGGACGAGAGGTGGGGGTGGTACTGGCTCTGGAACTGTGACTGTGGCTGTGGCTGGAGGTGAGGCCAGGCCCGTGTCTAATCCGATTTTGACTTTATTAACGCTGCAATTTGTACCGACCACTGGCAGTCTGGACGGGAACGGCAGTCAGAGACAGAGCCAAAGCCAAAGCCAAAGCCAGAGACAAAATGCAAAAACTCCTAGCGATTATTATTTATTGCTGCGAGTGCTGGCCCCAGCAATCCCCCTCCACAAATTGTATGCTAATCGTTTGCACCCAAGCGGACCCAGCAAATTGGCAGCTGTCTGAAGTGGACCTCGGCCTGGACCTGGACCTGGACCTAAATCTGAAGCTGGACATGGGCATGGAAATGGAAATGGACATGGACCCGGTGCCATTTGATTGTTTTGCCTCTGTGTGTGTGTGTGTGTGTGTGTGCTTGTGTTTGTGTTTGTGTGTGTGTATGTTGTGTCAGTGTGTCTGATTTATGGAGTGTCGCTGACTAATTTGAACTCTTCGGGGGCGTTTGTCCGGGAGTTGGAAAATGCCCATTCTGGGGAGAGCGTGACCAGAACTCGCCGCAGCACTCACGATCTGTGTTCTATTAGGCAAATCGATCTCTAAATTTAGAATTGCCTCTGCCTATAAGCGGAAAAGGTCAGTGGAAAAGCGAGCCAGCGGCAGCCGGGGGGGGCCGGGGCAGTCTGCGTCAGTCAGTCAGTCAGCACCAAAAAGGAAATCGATAGAACAATCGTTTCGATTCGATTCCATCTACAGAGTGATTCATCGCTGACAGGCTCTAGGTCTACCTCTGGCTCTGGCTCTGGCCACACTCCATTTGCTTTCACCGAGCAATCACGAGATTGAGAGGCATGTGTGCGCTCCATATACTACTCCACAGACCACAGAGCACTACAAGTGCCAGCCGCTCGGAGGTGGAAGTGGAAGTGGAAGTGGAACTGAAACTAGACTTGGACTTGGACTTCAAAAGGCAAGGCCGCCTCCTTCCAGGGCGCCTGTTCCCACGCAGCTCTGATGCGTGGCTGGCTGATGGACTCCGGTGATGCCACCGATTGTCGACAGTCGACAGGCAGTGCCAAAACAGTAACGATGGCAACAAAGGCAACAACAAATCATTTCGCATCCACAAATATTGCGAATCGAGAAACCAAATATGAAAAGCCGCACAGCAAACACCAACAGAAAACAGAGACACTGCGGCCCGTCTCGGCGTGTGGGTTGTCGTGTTAACGTCGTCAATGTGCCAAGTCCAGACCCCAAATCATAAAACCCAAAGCCCCAAAGACAAGCCAACCCAAGCCAAGCCAAGATCTTAGAGTCACGTTTGCTTAATAAAATTAATATTTACATATGTTCCGTATTTACACACAAAAAATGCCCCAACAAACTCAGCCCCAACCCCATCCCCAACCGCAGACCCATCGCCAGCCCATAGACGACAATGACGCTGCCGCTAGCGCCGACTCCAACTTTGCCTCCGTTTTGTTTGCCCAAGAGTGGACAAATAACCAAATAGACTCGGCCAAATGCAGACTCGGCATGGCCAGGCAATTTGCACGATCGGAGCGGAGATTCCCAGCAAGCCAACGCCAGCACGCACCATAATTCCTCCGTGATGATATCTCTCTCTGTCGTGATCAGATTTCCGTGATTCGTGATCCGTGATCTGTGATCCGTGATCCATTGGAGAAACTCAAAACGAGCCAGGAATGAGCTAAGCTTTGTGATTCATTCAATTTCCGATTTGATAAAGGACGACTATCTGGGACTATCTGGGGCTTCCCAAGAGCATCAGCAATCGCCCGGCAGCAACAGAGGAAATTGAGCATTCCGATTCAAAGGCAGAGATTAAGGAATAACATCTCCAGAGTTCTTTCGACAGCTGTTAGATAAACTTCACAATCCAGTGCAGATCGTTCAACATTAAGTAGTTTCCCAAACAAAACTATGATCTCAGTTCTGAGATACTTATCTAAGAGCTACTTTAACTGTGTCTGACTGTGAATCTTGGCTGGGAAGAAGATGTGCAAGATCAAGTACACTCGTAAATCGATACTGAGAGCCACTCTAATGTACATTGTACATTGTACATTGCATGTGTGTACAGAAGTCGCTAATGGATCTGCTGTCCAAGAACTGAGGTCTAAGTATCTAAGCCATAAATTCGACATTTTTTGCCCCGTTTTTCTATTTTTGATGTTGGGATTTTGGCTGTTGCAAGCAGGAAACACACCAAATCGGACAAATTGGACAAGCGCGACAAACAGATCTCGACATTTGCGGCTTGTTCTGACTCCGGCTGTGACTCTGAGCCTGATTCGGTGTCGTTTTCATTTCGATGTTTTTATACCCGTACTCAAAAAGAGTTAAGGGGTATACTGTATTTGTGGTAAAAGTGGATGTGTGTAACGCAGAGAAGGAAAATTTTCCGACCCCATAAAGTATATATATTCTTGATCAGTATCAATAGACGAGTCGATAGAGCCATGTCTGTCTGTCCGTCCGTCTGTCCGTCTGTCCGTCTGTCCGTCCCCATGAGCGCCTCGTTCTCAGAGACTATAAAAGCTAGAGCAACGAAATTTTTTTTCCAGACTCATGTGATATCACACTGTTACAAGTGTATTTCAAAATTTCGCCCCGCCCCTTTCCGCCTTCACAAAGGACGAAAATCTGTGGCATCCACAATTTTGAAGATACGATAAAACTAAAAACGCAGTATCGTAGAGAATGACCTATCTATCATGATTGCCGAATCTAAACCAGATCGGATCATTATTATAGCCAGAATAAAGAAATTAATTTTCAGTTGCTTCCCCACCTCCTCTGGCGCTGCTGACGCTATTCATTCTCTGTCTCGTCTCGCACACACTCTGCCCTGTGCAATGCGCGAGCAACCCCTAGCGGAGGAGATGTAGAATCTAAATGGTATATGTAGAATATTTGTTCTAGATGTATTATCTACATTTTACATGTAGATGTAGTTGACAAATGTAGCAAAAAAATGTAAAATGTAAAATTAAAATTTTTTTTTTAATTTCAATCATAAGCTCATAAATTTATATACTGACTGAGTACGGGTATAAAAGTAGAGTCGCGTCCAGAAGCGACTCACACGTTCCTTCTCGTTCTATTTCTGTTTCGGTTTCGGCTTGGGTCTCTTTATCTCCATCTGTGAGTCCATCTGTATATCTGTATCTGTATCTCTGTGCCAGTCTCGCTCTCACTTTTGGGGGCAAATACTTACTCGAACACATGGACATGGACTCTAATTTGGCCAGAGTCTAAATTCAAGTTTATAACTAAATATGCGCCAACTAATAGGTACAACTCATTGTGGGTCGCTCTCAAACTAGGGGTGGTGGGGTCTCTCTCTCTCTCTCTCTCTCCCTGTCTCTCTGTCTCTCTGGTTCTGTCTCTGTCTCCGGCTAACCTCGATTGCGTTTGCCACATTTTTAACAACTTCACCCACATTCAAAATTCGTTTTGGCTTTGGCCTCCAGCGACAACTACAACGACAACATCAACAACACCAAAACCAGTTCAGTTCAGTTCGGTTCGGTTCGGTTCAGCTTTTGGTTTTTGGCATCGAATCTTTTGCCAGCTTTGGCTATAACCAAATAGCCATCTAACTATAGAAATACTTCGCTTGGTTATTAGCCTTATTAGCTCTGTAAAGGGTTAAGTGTGTCAAAGGGTGTGACACATTAACAAACAAACCATTGCTGCAGCAAAGAGGGGAAACCCTGCAGATTTATGTTCCCTCGTACTGTAAGTAGTTACTACACATTACAAATTTTGGGCTTTTTCTTGAGAGCTTTTAATGGACTTGACCTCAGCAAAAACCTATTTCGATTGGTAGTGCGATCCAGCAGTTGCAGCTCATCGGAATAAGAATCAGAATATTGTGTTCAAAATTGTCGAAGACATCAAGTAAACAAAATACAGATGTACATAGCTCGACGATTGATTCTGGTCAAGAACACATGTCGGTATATACCTATGTACATATGTATGTACATATGTATGCACTTAATATGTTAATATTATAATACCCCCGCAAGGTTATATCAAGTAACACATCCATTGGGCAGGGGGGGAGGTGAGCTAATGAGCTTTGGGCTACTCGAATTTCCAGTTACACACTTCGATTTCCTATGGCCCATGCCATGAGCATTATTAATTTTCGCATTCGTTCCGAACCAAGCGGAAGTTTCCGTTTCTGTTTTCCCCTGCAATCGTCATCGGTAATCGCATTCTGAGTGATCTCATCGAGAATTATCGATGCTGCTGATCGCATCTCCTCGCCAATCCGCCAATTGCCACATGGTCGCGGCGGTTTCCCACACACCGAAAGATATGGCATGGGGACGGAGCAACACACTTTTGTCCAATGTAGAAATACTCGTAGAGAACAGCAACAGCAAACAACAGACAGACGAAACAAAAAACGAGAAGGAACGTGTGAGTCGCTTCTAGTCGCGACTCTACTTGTATACCCGTACTCAGTCAGTATATAAATTTGTCAGCTTATGATTGAAATTTAAATAGAAATTTTAAAATTTGTCAAAATTTTGAAAGAAACTTGATTCAGTGTAATATCAAATGAGTCTGGAACCAAAATTTGGTTGCTCTAGCTTTTATAGTCTCTGAGAACCAGGCGTCAAACAAGACAGACAGAGGGACGGACAGACAGACATGGATATATCGACTCGGCTATTGATGCTGATCAAGAATATATATACTTTATGGGGTCGGAAACTTTTCATTCTCTGCGTTACACACATCCACTTTTACCACAAATACAATATACCCCTTAACTCTTTTTTAGTACGGGTATAAAAAGCCTTCTATGGGCATTATAGAAATACCGTTAATCGTCGCCAAGCCAAGATCAAAAGACCTCCGAGCAGGTGAGCGATAGTCGCTCTCAGATCGATGGATCGATCATTGTGGTTGCTGTTGTTGATTCGCATGTTTCGGTTGTTTCGGCTCTTGCCGTTGTGCAGAAATCATTTGCAAGCGAATACATTGATCGATCTATCATTGCCAAAGCCATATACGATTATGTACATACATACATATACATATACATATGATGTGGATAGAGGAAGTCGTCGTCGCCGCTGAGAACCTTGAACCCCAGAGATACAATAGACCCAAAAGACACAAAAGAAACGTTTGAAATATGATTTTGAATGGGCCGTGGACAGTTGCTGATTTTGATTGAGCTCTGAACGGAGTGGGACGCGGAGTCGGAGTGAGGCGTGGGGCACCGAGTGGCGCTGAAATTAGCTGAAACGAACCGTTTGAAACTTATATGAGAGCGGAGCAGAGAGCTGCTTAGAGCTTAAAGCGGGAAGCGAAAAGCGGAGTTGCTTTGTGGGACCAATCGATGACGGCAATCATCGACAATGCGAAAACAGTTTAAAATCCGCTTAGCAGACCACCAGCACAAAGTCTGTGTGTGTGTGTGTGTGTGTGTCTATGTTATTGCACAAATCAACTATTGTGCGTTATTTATTTATTTCAATTTGTCCTATTGTAGAGAGTCACAATCATTATGTGACTAGAGGAGTGCAAAGCAGAAAAGGAAGCATATCCATCCCCTCAAAGGGGGTACCTATGTATGTACATATGTATGTTGTGGATCAGTGTTGCTCCGTTACATATCCGTTATTCCTAGAAACGAATTTCCATCTTCTAGACCAGGAAGATTGTAACAGAGGGATAGCGCGTAGCTGCCTGCCTAAAGATAAAAAATACAAATAATTGGTTAAATTTGATCAAAATAAAATGATTATAGTATCGTACATACATATGTATAGTTGTATGTATGTATGTATTAATACAATTACCATACAAAACGGGAAGATCTGGAAGGGTATACAAAGTTGCAGCTTTTTTGCTTCAAGTTTTTCTGCGCAAGTTTTATTTTCGCAATGTCATTTTATTTATTTGTGTTTTTTCGGCGCACTTTAATTTTGTTTTTTTATTTAATTTGCCTTTTGCGGAAGCAAAAAAATTGTTTTGCACTGACTGCGTCGCTGTCGCTGCTTCTGTTGCTGCTGCTGCCTCTGTCGTCGCCTCCACAGCGCCCGCGTTTACCGTTCAGCCGTTTCGGTTATAATGCGACAGAGTTTTTTTTTGCAATTGCTTTAAGCAGTCATGTAATGTTATTAACGCCATATTGACACACATTTCGTAGCAGGTCAGGCGGGGGCTGGTGGGCTGGTGGGCTGGTGGTCCGGACAAAACTGCAAGAGGGGGCAGTGGTCGGAAATCTAAGCTAATTACGTGACGGCGAACGTAACGTATGCAGAGTACCTGCACCTGCACCTGCAAGCTTACGCCTCCGCCCTCTCATAGACTTCTTCCTTGGGCGTCTTCTTCCTCTGCCCATCCATCATACATCGCATCAACGTCACGTACACGCGACGTGGGGGGCGTGGCCAGATTGAGTGGCGGTGGCCCACAGGTCGACCCACTTTCGTCTTTCTCTGGCCCTCGCTCTCGAGCAGCGCGAAAGAAGAAGGAGGACTAATAGAGGAGGAGGCGAGATGCAAAAGGATCAGCAGAAGGAGAAGGGGCCGAGAAAGAGCAAGAGCGAGGCTAAAGTAACGTTAATTGCTTCAAAACTTGACTCTGAAGATGCGGATGCGGGTGCATACGGTTGCGGATGGGGAACTGGGTAACGAGGAATGGGATATGGAAAGCTTTACATAAGTTCTTTGGCATTTATTTTCTGTCAAAATATCGCTCCTCCACCGATTCATTACCATTATCGTCCATAAAAATCCACTGGCACGTGCCACTCTATTGACGTCATAATATAACCCCGCGCCCCACCTTCCAACCATCCGCCATCAACTTGCACTCTCCCTCCATCTCCAGCATCAGTCGAATTTCGAAAGTGAAAAGGTGACGCTGACGCTGTGGGGGGATTATCAAATATGCATTTGAGTCCGTCCGTGCGTTTGTCTGTCTGCCGCTATCTATGCATTATTCAGAAGAAGACACAAAAACATTTGAGAGTGCTCCTCGCTCACACGAACCCACAGTCACACCAACACACATACATACATACATAAACACTGGAAAGCACCAAGCGAGGCTTCGCTAAGCTTCGGTTCTAAGTGAAGCTACGATTCTCTGCGCTGCGCTGCTGCTGCTGCTGCTGCTGCTGCTGGCAGCGACCAAAAGGAAACGAAACGAAAGATTTAGCATAGAAGGAAGACTACTTCGAGTGCCAAAGTCTTTGATACCCTTGCAGGTTCATACGAATGTATGTTTGTATGTATGTATGTATGTACATCGGTTACGCGCTTGTCTTTTCGTTGGCCACTTCTACACGGAGGTAGCAGAAATATCAGAAATAGGAAACTCCTTCTTCGCGTTAGTCCCATAATACCCTCCGCAAGGAAAGGGTATCATAATGCTGTTCGTGGGCAGCGCAGCGCAGAAGCAGAAGATGATGATAATGGTGGAGGGAGATGCATTTAACGCCTCTGGGTAGCCAAAATGTATCGTGGGCGTCGCTGTCCCAGTTGCCGTCGCCGTCGCTGCTTACCTTGCAAGATGATAAGAGCCGCAGATGAATGACGATGGAGAGGCAGAAGAGAGGAACCATCGGATGATAAGATCGACGCAGCGATACCCTAACGTAGGGCCACCAGAAAAGGCAAAATAAACTGAAATATTTTATTCCCCTCTCTGCTCTCCTGTCTAGAACTGATATGCACATTTACAATTAGACCTCACGACCCTGCACCACCCTATTACCAATTCCGCAACAGCAGCGACGTCAGCAGAAGAGCAGCGTCATGGAAGTGGTTGCTGTTGCTGCTGCTGGGAATGCCCTTTTTTGGGTCTAGGGTATTATGGAAAGGTGAAACAATAAACACCAAATAAAGCATTTGTCAGATATCCATAAAAGAAGCTGCAAGAAGGGGGAAGGAGAAGGAGAAGCAGAAATAATAATATTGTTTAAATATTAAATTATTACAACAAAATGTGCATAAATGAATATGGAATGATGCAAATGCAAATGGAAATGGAAATGCATGACACGTCGAGACACGACTGCTGCTTTTTCTGGCAGCAGCACGGTGCACTGCAGCGCATCGTATCGCCTCGAATATGGAACTCGGGCCGTGGGGATCTCGGATTGCGGATGATATAACCTCAAACGTAAAATGTGCCAATGACAAATTGTTGTGGCAGTGCGGCACGAAACGGGCTTGAGGGAGAATGAGCCATCGAGAGGCCCAAGCCAAGAGGAATTTGGAACATGTTGTATACGTATTGAATTGTCTCCAGATTACTGATAAGCGTTACGCGAAATCAATGTAGAATCTTTTAATAAGTAAGAATCCTCTCTCAACTCTTTCCCCCCCCCCCCTCCCCCCTTGTGATGTGAAAAAGAATTTTACTGTAGATGAGCTACTATAGAAGACATAGAGCTCATCTATAGTAAAATTCGTTTACCAATTTACCGTTTCCTAAATGTTGTGTATTCGCGTTAATCCTAGACGGAGGATGTTCAAGTGCACCCTCTTGAGGGTGTACTGTACCAATGCATGCACGTGCATATGTACACACATATATGTACATATGTATAAGTGAGTCGTGAAAAGAAATTCAGTTTCGCCCATTGCTAGTCGCCCTCTGTCCTGAATTTACCGTTTTGACAAAAAAGAGCAGAAAACAACAAAAAAAAACCTATCGAAATATGGTCGCAACGTTGATCGTTCAACGACCTTTGGGGGCTATGGATCGGCAGGGAGACACAGGGGACTGGGGGCCTGGGAGCCTCAGCCCAAAAATGTCGTGCTAAATTCTTAGGAAGCTTAAATATAACCATTTTCTAGTTTTGTATTTTTATCTAGACTTTCACTCGCACCGCGTGCTGAAATATTTTGTGTGTCTGTGCTCATTGGGTATTTTCTGATCCTCGTTGTTGCAGCACGCGAACAATGTGCGGCAGGCGGCAGAGGACTACCTGGCCCGGCGACAGGCGCGCAACAAATCGATGACACGCTCGATGACATCCGGACTGGCCGGACCGATCCTAGCCCTGGGCAACATACACTACCTGCTGACGGCCAAGAGCGGCACCTTCTTTGCTCGCGATAATGTCTCCAACTTCATAACTTGGTGCAGGTGAGTTCATGGTTCATGGTTCATAGTTCGTGGTTCGTGATTCATCCGTGGCGGCAATCGATTCTCAAATCAATCAATCGATAATCCCCACAGAAAGAGCCTCAAGATCATCGAATGCCTACTGTTCGAAACGGACGATCTGATCATGCGGAAGAATGAGAAGCACGTCATCCTCTGCCTCCTGGAGGTGGCCCGACGAGGGGCCAAGTTTGGTACGTAATCGAGGGATTCTTCGATTCCCATTCCCCCCAATGGATGTTTTATTCTCTCTCTTTTCACAGGAATGCTGGCCCCAATGCTGGTGCAAATGGAGCGACAAATCGATAGGGAGATCGCCGCCGACATCAAGGCCAGTGGCGTCGCCAGCTCCTCGGACAGCGGCACACAGACGGAGGCAGTCGCCTCCAGCTCGACACTGAGCAGCACGGCCATATCCACGACAATAACGACCACGACTGTGGGCTCGGAGACGGATCTGTACGACGACAGCGACGACTCGGAGAACGAAGACGATGCCGATGAGAATCCCATGCTGATGTACGGTCCCCAGCCCCAGATAATCACCAACGATCTCAAGAGTCTCGATGAGATGGTGAGTGCGACCTACTTGTACAAGGACGAGTACGATTATCTGTGCCCAGTCTTTGCCATGAGTCCCTTCAGTGTGAACAGACCCATCCAGAGACCTCGCTTCGAGTAACATTCGAGCTACACTAGTGTGGATAGGTACGAGCTACGAGCAACGAGCAACGAGCTACGATGTGCCTCTTCCTTGATTTCCCGTTGGCTTTACCTTTAGGTTTATTGTGGCAAAGCTATCTATGGGCTTGTAAGTCTTTGCGTTCTTTAAGTGTCCCAGTCCCAGTCTCAGTTCCTGTTCCAGTGCCAGTGTCCACTTCTTTGGGGGGTTTCTCTTTTTGCATGTACAAATGTACATACATATGTACATGTCTACATAGATATATATATGTATGGGCTATATACATATGTACATATTTACATTTTGTTCATGGCCCAACTCACGATTGCTTTTGCCTTCGTAGCGAGCGGTTTTGCTGTTGCTGTTGTTTTTGTTTTTGTTGTTGTTGCAACTTTTCTCAAGACCATTTTTAGCCATGGCTAAGTTTCCAGTTGGGAACTTGGCCCAAAAGCAGCTAAACAAAAGCCAGCCGATAACCAATCTAAGGTAATCTGTAGGGGGATTTCGTTCGGTGTCTGTCGGGCACATTGTAGGGGATGGAAGGGATGGGATGCCAATTCAGGGGGAGCAGAGTATCTCCCATCTCCAACAGTCCAACAGTCCGACAATCCAACAGTGCGGCACGGCGGCAGTCCGTCTGCCATGTTGAGATGTCAAATTAATTTGACAAGATGTTCCCCAATGGCGTCGTCGCTGACGATGTGCCAACAATAATTACAACAATTGCGATTGTCTATGTAATTGCAAGTGTGACGACAGCAGCAGCAGCAGCGGCCTCTGCCGGAGCAACAAAGGATGAGGATGGATGGGGATATAGGATGGGTGGTGAGGTGGTGAAGATGCAGGACAGGCGCAATGGAAATCACCGACGTCCAAACTAATGAAAGCCATGCAAACATTTCCTCACGCCGCTAGCAACAGTAACAGCAGCATGAACAACATCTAGCAACGATCGACAGCTGGGGGATGGATAGATAGATGGTCTTGCGTGGACATGGACATGAAGCAGCGCCACAAGCTGCCCGGGCGATCCTCCATCCTCTTGACTCGATCATGGCAGAGTCAGCCAATGTATTTGTGCAGCAGCCACAGCCGCTGCATCGGAGGTAGCCACAGCAGCCAAATCAGCAAATAGCCTCAACAACTTGTCGAAAATCAAATGATGTGCCACCAACAGCAGCAACAGCAGCAACAGCAGCAAAAGCAGCCACAGCCAAAACTGGGGATGGGATAAGGAAAAGAAAGAGGGGGAAAAAGCAAACCAGCCACGATCATTTGTCGACTCGAAGCTGGAGACTCAAACTGAGGCTTTGGCACGTCCGCATCGCTGTCTGTCCTGCTGGCATGTTGTCCGCTGTCTGTGGCAGTCAGCTGCTGCCGTGAATGTTGGTGGCATGCGATTTATGGTTAGGCCAGGATCACATAGCCCCATCGCCATGGCCAGCTAATCTCGTATGCGTCAGAGTCACGCCGATCCTAGATCTCTGGCAGAGATGCGAGATTCCCTCCCCAGGCTTCCGCTCTCCCTCCACTGCCACAAAGATTTATTGTCAGCAACTCCACCTAAGCACGCATTCAGAGCTGCCGAAGGAGTTGCAAAAGTTCAAAGGTGCAAATGCGTTTCCCTCCCCTCTCTCCCTCTCTATCCTCTTCTATACCCTGTCCTCCATACCGCCCATCCATCTGTCTGTCTGGTCTTGCAACAAACTACAGTAGCAATGGGCTCAACGAAAGAGTTGGATCCAGGCCTCAGACTCCAGACCTCAGAGCCAGCCCAGAGTCGGAGTCGGAGTTGGAGTTGGAGTCGGACCAAGTCGTCATTTGTTGTTTGTCCTCTGCCGCCAGTTGGGACGGACAGAGTCGTCAGCTCAGGCTCAGGCTCAGGCTTAGGCTCAGGCTGATGCTGTTTCTGTTGCTGTTGTTGAAGCCCAGGTTGGGGCAGAGTCTGGCTCCCATGGACTGTTTGCCTCTCCCTAGGGCAAGGGTAGCCCCTCTGCCGCCTCGCCGCGGATCATTTGTTTGTTGGACAATGGCAGCGCGTGAATTTATGCAGAAAAAACTATTTGGTGACCCCGATGATCGTCATCGCTCGCCGACCGTCGCTGGATCAGCTTCAGCTTCAGCTTAAGCTTCAGCCGCAGACTCAGCATTCGTATCAGCATCAGCTCCAACTGCAGTAGTCGGTCAGGCAGTCAGTCCGACTACTGGGGTCAGGCTTATGCAATGTTGAGGGTCAGCGTCAGCCCAATGGGAGGTTGTCGGGTGGCAGGGCAGTGAACAGAAAGACAGACTCGATTGACGGTACAGTGCTGCCACCCAGAACTTTACGCTTACAGCATTCGATGGGCCTTGGGGGCGAAGGATGATCGCAGGGGATCCTGGCTGGGAAATTCATGCATTTGGCACATCAATACGATAAGAATCGAATTAGTAATCGATTGAGGATGTCATGTACATCGACAGATATCGAATGGATGCATCGCTCATTGAAGGCATAGCAGATATGTATGTAGTACCCATGCTCGTAGATCTTTACCAGTTTTGTTGCGCACTGTCTATGCTCTGGCCCTGGCCCTGGCCCTGTTCCTGCCTCGCATATACTCATACTTATATTTGATTCGTTTGCAGGTAAGAGATCTGGTAGAGAAGTGCACATGCCCCTCACAGTTTCCCATGGTCCGCGTGTCCGAGGGCAAGTACCGCATCGGCGACACCAAAGTCCTCATCTTCGTGCGGGTGAGTATTCGTGGCTGGCAGAGATGCGAGGAGTGCAGTCCCCTCCTGGGTCGCTTATGTTCCATTGCCACTTTCAGATACTGCGCTCCCATGTGATGGTGCGCGTTGGCGGCGGATGGGACACCCTGTCCCACTACCTGGACAAGCACGATCCCTGCCGCTGCAGGGCCCAGCATCGCAGCTCGGTGGCCGCCCGCCTCATCCCCCGACAGTCGCCCAACCACAATCCGAGCAACGGCATCGAGCTGCACAAGGCTCAGGTGATATTCGAGCGGTGAGTGGTTTGGATTTTGTAATCTCCTCTCTTCTGGGGAGATCCAATGATACGATTACGAATTACTCCCCTTCGCTCCACCCAGGTCACCGCCCGCTGCGCGACGCGTCTTCAACAGTCCCAACTGCAACGGGGGAGGTGCTGGAGGAGCAACAGCAACCACAGGAACAGCAGGAGGAGTGGGAGGGGGTACTGCACAAGTGGGCCAGGCCCAACAGAACGGCAACAGTCTGTCCCCGAATTCGGGAAAGTACCGGAGTCGCAGTCCGACACCGCAGCGTAAATTCCTGAACGGTATCCCAGGCAACGGGATCGTGGCAGCCACTGGCTCCTGCGCCGCGGCCGCCGCCCCAGAGCAGCAGCTGCTGGGCTCGCCTGGGCTGGCCAGGCGCTCCATGTCGCCCAGCCCCCGGCGGCTGATCGACATGCGGAAGAAGCAGAGCTCCCTGGAGTCGTACAGCAGCGGGCCCAAATCGCTGCCTGGCGGCTACAGCTGCTCCCTGGAGGAGGCCGGAGTGGGGGCGGTGACTGCCCCTTCATCCGGAGGAGCCCCGGAGCAGAGCAGCTCGAGCAAGTTCGAGAACATCAGCGACAACGGTAGCGAGATCAGCGATGAGGGTTACCGCAGCCTGGGGGTGATCCAGTCGAGTGCCCAGAAGCGCGAGTCCCTGCACAGTCAGGCCTCGATGGATGACGCTGAAACCAATGGTGAGTCCACAGCCTCAGCTCCTTACCCTTGATTCCCCACTAAGCATTGAATCCCTTCCCCGCCCCTTCCGCAGCGCGTCTCGATCAGACGTCCAGCGACTCGCAGATCTCGCCCTCGGACGAGCCGCCGGAGAAAGCTGCTGCGGATATACTAGAGGACATGAATGGGCAGGAGCTCGACGCGGACGCGGATGCGGATGTGGACGTGGACGGGGATGTGGATCAGGACTACTCCGTGTGCGATGGCCCCCAGTCGCTGCCGGCCATCCTCAGTCTGCCGAAGATGGCGGACAAATTCGAGCAGTCGGGCGTATTCATCACCGACGACGAGATTACCGTGGACATGGCCAAGAGCCCGCCCTCCGCCCATCTGGAGGTGCAGCAGTCTCCGGCGCCGCTTAGCAAAATTCCCCGCTCGCCCTTGGCCCAGCGCCGGCGCAGCATCGACCACAGCACCTGCGGCGATGCTGGCGGCAGCCTTCAGGATCTGAGCACCCGCTCCTCCGTCGGCGTCGGCCCACCCGCTGGCTTCAGTCGCAAGCAGCCCGTTTACCGCTCCATGCGCACCCGGCCCACAACGACGCCCACGCCTCCGCCACGCTCTTTACGGCAGGCCTCGCAGCTGCTCACGGTGCGGGATGTGATCAACACTTGGAGCGGACGCACTGCAGCCGCCCCCAGCAGCTCCAAGCGGCGGCCGCAGTGCACTCCAGAAAGCTTTGTGGCCCCCGCTCCGTTTGAGCGGAGCGGCAAGGGGCGATCCTCGCAGATCCTGTACGACAGCAACGGAAGGAGGGTGCGCGGCGGGTGCACCAGCTCCCTGACCACGTCCCCGGTAAAGAACCACGCCTCGTCCCCGCTGGCGCAGCAGCTGCTCGAGGCGGCCAGCAGTGCCAAGAACGATGCCCAGATCCTCGAGAAGATGAAGACACTTCTCTCCCGATATGCGGCCGGCAATCAGGCAAATTCTGGGACAGTAGCAGCACCCGCAGCTGGAGTGGGAGTGGGACCTGTCAAGTCCAGCTGCTCCAATGGCAAGAAGACACCCGTGTACGAGGACTTCACCACGGCGTGGGTTCACAGCAATGGCAACCTGGAGCGCTCCGAGAGCTGCTCGCCCCCGGCCAAGGCTCGTTCCAAGCGCAGCTCCGCGGCCAGCTCGTGCGAGAGCAATCACTCCACCACTGTGGCGGGAGCGGGAGCGGGAGCAAGGGCGGGAACGGGTACGGGTACGGGTACGGGACCAGCCACCGTAATCTCGCCCAGACGGGAGAGGGGCATGTCCAAAATCCCAGCTCCGGTGCGCCATCATACAGAGCTTTACTAGCAGCGCCTGAGGACGCCAAGCGTCCGTATCAGCGCTCGCGTTCGCGTCCGTTCCCGTTCAACCGCCTCCAGCACCAAGGTCCGACTGCCTCCGAGCGTTTTCTAAAAACCTCCCAAACAGACAATGGGAGCAGGATGCGAAGCAGCAAAGTAGAATGGAAAGGAAAAGGAAAGAAAAGAAAAGAAAAAGTAAAGAAAAGATTGGGTTGGGTTTTGGTTTTAGTCCGTAAATTAGGTTAAAGCCAAGCTGGAATTGTCGCTGCTTCTGCTGCTACTGCTGTGTGTGTGTTTGTTTGTATGTGTGCAGATCAGAGGATGAAAGTGGAAGTGGGATGGAATGGAATGGAATGGAATGGTCGAAGAACCCGGCCATAGAATAGTTAAAATGTTCAAGCTAGGATCAAGATAAGAATCAGAACCGAAACCGAAACCAAAACCAGACCTATCTCATTGACAGACAGGGCACATGGATGCCCACACCCGGCCACAAACCGAACCACAGAGCCCCCAATCAGCACAGCCCCTCCCTTCTTCCACATATGTACAATCGTACGATACTCACTCGTACGATACATGTAGGTACAATACTCGTACAGTTCCGTATAATCCTTAAACTCTAATCACACACCTGTAAGCTCCGTCTCCGTCTCTGTATCTATGCATCTCTCTCTTTATATCTGCATCTTTATCTTTCCGTATCGCATAGATTATTTGTCTCTTGGGATGGTATGAATCGGATTACATACATAGGTCTGTGCTGAAATGGGGTGATCGGATCTAAGCTATATAGTACACTCGTATTAGTACAACAATTAATGCAAAACATGACAAGACTCGAGTAAAGTTTTAAATGAATTTTTTGGTCTAGGCATAGCAGGAACTTTTAATCCAAATATATAAAAATATATCGAGTACAGCAAATCTACACAGTAAACACAAATACCATATATGTATGTACATATATACATATATACCATATACATATGTACACACATACATAAATAGTTTTCTAGAAATTTTTAAAGGAGATATCTATCCGTATAGGAAGGAGCAGGCAATTCAATTATCTAATTCGATTCGATACTATACATCCACTAAATAAATAAAAGAATGAAACATTTATTTTTGTACGCTAGCAGGAGGGGATCCATCCCGTGATCGGATCCGGATCGATAGATCATTGTGTGAGTGGTGAGCCAAGCCGAAAGCTTTTAGAAAACTCCACTTTTACAGCATAGATATACAGATATATTATATGTATATACATATACATATATATATTATATATTATATATATACATACATACATACATATATACATATACATATATAGGGGATGCCATTGGAGGAATTAAGTCATTACCCGATGCACACGATGCAAACTCTTCCACAGCACACACACACACACACACACACACACACACACACACAGGCATATCTGTGCAGTGCGTTTCAAGGCTGTAAGACACGTGCTGGACTGGACTGGAGTGGACTGGACTGGATTCGTTCAAAATTCGTTGGAAAGCGGAAACAATTCTTAGCTTAATCCTTCTTTAGCAAGTATCGGTACAGTCCCGTACATTCCTACACATTTTTAACGCACTGTATCTGCATACATACATGCACATGCACATACACATGCACATGCACACTCGCATACATACATAAATAGATAAAACAAAAACAAAACTTATAAAACTGTCACAAAATGTATGATGACAAAAGAGAGAGTATCGGTGATCGGGTACGGATGGATGGATGGATGGATGGATGGAGGTCTTTCCCAGGAACTATATCCAACAAGATGCATGCGTACATATGATTATTTTTGTTTATTTTTAGTTATAGCAAAGTTAACATTTAGTTTAGTTTACATCGTACCTACGGCATTAACAATATACATAGATTTTAATTGTTTTTTTTCCTATTGCCCAAACACACACACACACATGTTGTATAGTTCTTACACACATACATACATATGTATGTAATCGGATAATTATAATTATCGGCCTTAATAACACATTTTTCATTTTCCATTGTTCCCGCTTGATTTGATTTGATTTGAGTTGAGTTGCGTTCTTCAGCTTTGTAATGGACAGACACCAAATGTATTTAAATTTGAATTCGAATTTGAATGGATCGATACCAATTCTCGTACTATAGGAATGTAGAGGCAGGCGCGCGCGAGCAGCGAATCGCTACCAAACTAATTAGTAATTGTTTAACAAAGAGCATAGTAACAATTTAATTGTTTCACCACACACACACCATACACACATAACAAATATACTATGTATGTATGTATATTTGGCAGATTGATCCCCGGGTGTACAAGTAATTATAGATAGTCCGATGGGTGGGAGGAAGACACTTCCCTCCCTCCTCCACAGTAAGCAAATGCAAATGCAAATGCATCCCGGGGGCGTTCAAACATTATTTTTGGCAATACATGCATACACAAAGATACATATGTATGTATGTATGTACACATCCATATGTACCATAATGATAATGATATATCCGAGAAACATATAAAATGTATTTTAAATACAGCTAATGTGTAATTATCAATTAATTTCGAAAGCAAACTAACTATTACAAATGGAATGGATTAGACCACGAGAGTGTACATGTTGTACTCTAGCGAACAGCAGCAACAATTGATTTTAATCACAAGAATTTAATTAATAAACGCCTATATACAATTATATAAACCAACAGACAAGCTAAAAGTCTTTCAATCCTGGACTTAATTCCCACGCTCGGGGACTTTATTTCTCCTCAAATTGTAAGTAAGTATATGTAAGTATGTGTGCGTGTACCTACTATTATGTATGCATCTACGCCGTAGATTCTACGGAAATTGCATGTACATATCAAAGCCGCCCTTGCAGCAGTACGAAAATATAATTGGGTGTATGTATATGGTGTATGTATATTGTTTATTTCGGCTCATAGTTAGAGCGGAGTAGGGCAATGGACAGACGACAGGCCTTAAAGGTCGCCAAGTGCGTCGAGACCACCTCCGCCAAACTCCTTGCCCATGCGCGACTTCTCCTGACTCTCGGTCCAAGCCTTGGCAATCATCTGCTTTGTCTTGGAGTCGCCGTCGTTGTACATCTTCTTCATGATGTTGACCAGCGCTGATTCCGGATTATCGGTGTCCTTAGACATTTCGGTATCCTGCTTCTGCTTGAGGCGCTTCTGAATGGAGGTGAGCACATCCCAGTTCACGCCCTCCTCGGCCTTCTTCAAATAGATGGCTACCATGTCGGTCTTGATCTTACGATAGCTTTTATCCACATCTATCGCGTGCAGAAGATTGTTCACCGACAGACCAAAGTCTTTGCCGCTGAGGTCGCGCACATGGAGCTGCAGCGATGTCTCGGTGTAGTTGACGGTGACAGCCTCTTCGGTGCAGCCCTGCACGCCATTCAGTGTGATGAAGAGCTTGACAAATTTGGCACTCTGGTCCCATCCGTAGTCAGTCAGCTCATGCAGATATCTGTGGGGGAGGAGGAATATTCAGCACAAGGAATAGCTTGTCTCAAATTGAGGCCTTTGTACCTTTTAGCGTCGCTCGAGCCAGAAGACTGCCGCTCGACGGCCAGTCGTATCTTCATCTCCAGATTGACAATCTCGCGCTCCACCTCTGCCTTTCCTGTGGTGAGCACACCTTTGACGCGGGCGCTTTTGGCCTGTTCCAGCAATGCAGCAAACTCGGCCACATCAGATTTTAGCTATTATAATGCGTGATGGCGAATGAAATTGAATTTAACGTGAAAAACATTTAATTACTGAAGAGTTATTTTGCTCACTTGTTCCATCGACATCGCACAACTTATTTAATATTGTTTTACTTAAAAGACAACTTGGAATTTGTTGGAAATTTCGAGCAACGCCGGCGCCTTTTTGTTAAGAATGTGCTATAAAATGACAAACGCCTCGTAAAGCACATTGGCTGTCATCGATTAATATCGTTTATATTCGCTCATATAGAGTAGTATATTCATTTTTGGATCAGTTGGCAGCTCTCCGTACTTAACGGTGCTCTTCCAGTCGTCGTCCCAATATTAGTGTCTGTATAAATTGTATGTCGCGTTACTAAAAAGTTAAAATTCTTCTCACATCGTGGTTTTTTTTTTAAACATGAGTCTGGAAGACGAAAGCTTTCCCGCCGACGAGCTGTTCGAACAACTGAACAGCGTGGGAACAGGTGCTCCACGCCATTTCAAGAGGCAGTTTGCGAACACAATCAGCCAGAGGCATTTGAGCGCAATCCGGCGCCATTTTTAACCAGCGACTGCTCTGATGAGAGTTCGTTCATTGATGCCGTCAACAAGAGCACCAAGACCTGTGTCAGTGACCCGGTGGGACGAGACCAGGGCGAAGAAGACGAAGAGGTAGACAAAGGTAAGCAATCCCGTGCCTAATTCTTCAGCTTCGTTCCCACTTACCGTTGTCGTTGATGCAGATTTTGCTGATTCGACCCAAGCGAATGGTAGTTCCAAAGTTCAGATGGGCAGTTCCCGGAACAGCAAGTCTGTCTCCTACCAGGATATTCACTCGGCGCACACAAAGCGGCGCTACCAGCACGTGACTAGCAAAGTGGCCAAGTACATAGCCGACATCCACGCCCAGGACCAGCAGCGTCGCAATGCGACAAAGAAATTCCAGCGCCACAGCTCCATGCCGGAGTATTTGACGCCCACATCCAGAGCGCGCGGGGCACACTTCAGTGTGGACGAACTGAACAATCTCGACGAGTCTCTGGATAACAGCAGTGCGGGAAACATGACCGATGCCAAGACCCCCAACGACAGCTACGAGCGGCTGCTCAGCGAGAATGAGCGCCTGCAGACTGACAAGGAGGACCTGAAGGACGTAAAAGTGCGCCTGGAGGACGAGAAGTTGCGGCTGCAGTCCTACAGCGACTATTTGCAGACCAAGCTGGACGAGAAGGCCATGGACAACTTGCAGCTGCGGCGCAACTTTGAAGTCTTGCGCACCGATCTCACCGACTGCCAAGAGAAGTTGAAACGCAATCAAAGTTACTCGCTCCGCTCCCTCAACTTCTGTCCGCCTACGAGCGTCGCCAAGGCCACGCAAACCGACCAGGAGTTGCTCTCACTTGCCCTTGCAGACAGCGCTACGCCGCTCGCCGACTCCAATCCGAACAATCTCACTTACGACAGCAGTGCCGGTTCCATTGAGGTGGCCCTGCTGAGCGTGGCCCCTACCGCCCGCCAGCCCAATCTTGGAAAGCAGAAAAAGAACATCCAGCCGCTCTCGCTGGACTTCAGCAACGACAGCAACGAAGCAGAGCCCAACGGAAATGGTGAGTACTCTCGAAAGTCATTCCAGCCCTGCTATTAGGTCTCTCCCATCTTTAATCTTCCTCCCAGTCGGTGCCTCCACCTGCCACTCATCCTCCCGAGCTGGCACCTCAAGACGGGCAGCGGCCCCTAACAACTCTGAGAGCAGCCACCCAAGCAGCAACGACTCGGCCATCGAGGTGGAGGCCCTCGATTTGCGCTCACCGTACCATCGCCAGCCCCGATGCAGCATCTACCCGCCGATGCAGGATTGGGTTCACAGCGACGGCATCTACTATTTCGACAAGCGCAACAATCGCGTCATCGAGGTTCGGTCTATTAATGTGAGTCAGAATATGAGCTCCAATCCAGATCAATCCGGAACCAGCGAGACCAATCTCCTGGACCAGTCCCACGTGCAGCTCAGGCACAAGAGAACTTCCTTGGGCACGCGCATGCTGCGTCTCTTTGGGCCTTGTGTCCGCTGCACAGACGCGAACCAATCGGTCAACGCTAGCAGTGCCACGTACACCATTGGCCTGCCCTTGCTGCGCGAGGAATGCAGCGGTCGCCAGACCCACACCGAGCG
This sequence comes from Drosophila subsilvestris, assembly GCA_035043285.1. Taxonomy (NCBI): domain Eukaryota; kingdom Metazoa; phylum Arthropoda; class Insecta; order Diptera; family Drosophilidae; genus Drosophila; species Drosophila subsilvestris. Next base: position 375,586 of record JAWNNB010002181.1, on the reverse strand, counting down.
CTGATCTATATACAAATACTATGTGTCGATCATCAAATATTCGTCTTGCTTTCGTTTTAATTATTGTATCCAAATTTATTATTTTATGTTGCGTAAGGTCTTCTTAATGTAGCCCGCTCTTTTAGCCGCCTAATCGGCGAGAGTATCCCGTGGTCCACAATATGTGTATGCCTGTAATCCAAGTTGAAATTCCAGTTTAAATATATGTATGTTTTCGAATATTCGAAGGGTTTATATTTACAACGCGTTGGCAGTCCAGTCTCGTCAACATAGTCGATGTCAGCAACAGCTGGCGCGCCTGGTCCTATCGATAGCCGATAAGTGCGAATTGCAAATTCAAGCAAATTCTGCTCGGTGGCCACTGCAGAAAATACCTAAAAACGAAAGCCGGACAAGAACGTTGCGTTGCCGCGAACGCTGCGCAAATTAATTAGATAATAGACAAAGTGCGGCCTCAGTAGATGTTTCCAGACTTGCGAAAGGCTGAAAATCGGCCAAAATCAAACAACGCCAAGTCGCAAACTTCACGGGCTAGACGCCACCGCTGAAGAAGAGTGGGCAGTGAGCGAAGGACGGCCCAGGCGGCAGCCGGGGACGGGGGCGCCAACAATCGGAAGCTGAAACTGAAGGAAGCACATCCAGAGACGAGACAAGTAAGTAGGCCCTACAAAATTATGCCGCACGGCAGGCGGCACGAGGCACGTCAGTTGCAGTTGAAGCTCTCGACGATTCGGTCAAAAATTTATTGTGTGTACAGAAACACATGAGTAGTAGAGACTAGGTCCAAACCGTTTTAATTCTCGAACAAAATTTTCAGAACAAAAAAATTTGGAGCTCAACCGAAAGATTCCTTCTCTCGACACCAAAACACTAGACACTGGAAAATACTTGGAAAACGGCAGCGCTGGACGTCGCAATCCCCCAAACATACACGCACGCGTCGAACACATACACACTTTCTCAGGGAGTATTCTTTGAGAAAAAGCTCGTCTCATCCCGCAGGCCCATGGACTAAGCCGATGAACAGAAACAGCAGCAGCAGCCCACTATTTCAACAATAAGATACTCCCAGTCCAGTCCAGCCACAGACCCAGTAGTTGAACTCTGCAATGGCGGAGCGCTTCATCAAGCACGAGCCGATGGCCGTGCACCAGCAGCATGTACAGCACGCGCAGCATGTCCAGCACAACCGCAAATCAAAGCAGAACACAATCCAGTTTTACTCGGGTACCAGTCCCATCGTTCTTGTTAGCGGTGGCGGAGGAATTGGTGTTCACGCCAGGCAGGCGGCTCGCCTGGATACGCCGGCTAGAGTCAGAAACCCAGTGACAAAGCTGCAAAAACAGCTCAGCCACAACGCCAACAGTAATGATAGCGGGCTAGCCGTGAAATCTGTCCCCACGCAGCTCACTGTGGAGCAAAACGGAGCGCCCATCGTGGAGCAGCAATTTGCGTCTGCAGACAAAGCAGGAACTGTAGTGGGAGCCGTAATTGCATCAGAAGCCGCACCGGCATCGAGAGCGGAACTCGATATGGCCACAGGAGCCAGATTGATGAAGCTGCGTAACAAAAGCGAAGGTATGTAGCTGTCTCTGCCATGACTTTTGGGGGGTTGCTTGGGAGAGCTTTAGTGCGCATTTCCGAATCTATTTTCGGGCACAGTCTCCTACCGGTGCTGTGCGAGCGTTGGCGACGTGCGAATGAGTGGGACCTGTAGAATGTATGCGGGCCTGGATTAAAAATCCCCACTCTTGTTTCTCCCTCCCCCACAGATGCCATCACTGACTTGCTGACGCGCATCCCGGACGTTGGCCACCTGTTTGACGTACAGAGCCGGATTGGCAACGGCACCTTCAGCACCGTTCTGCTAGCCACGCTCAAGCGAGAGGCGAATCTGCCGGAGAGCATGCGGCGCAAGTTCGCCATCAAGCATCACATACCCACCAGCCATCCCGAGCGGATTATGAAGGAGCTCCAGTGCATGACCAAAATGGGGTAGGTCCCAGTAGAATTGCCTCACCGCCACAAACAAACATAAACACGCACACACACACACACACACGCTACCCACTCCACACCTACATGGTATCCTCACATATGTGTTGTGGGGGGGGGGGGGGGGGGGGGGGGATTGGGAAGAGGGAGGGAGGAGGAGGATATATAGGTATTATGTCCCTAGCCTGGCTGACCCTTCCACCCAGTGTGGTGGGTTCGTTTTCAATTTCGTCCTCCCTTGCGTCAGACGTCGGTAATCGACGTCAGCCGGCAACCGCCAGCCGTCGCTTCGCAATCTACGTCATTGCAGTTTATTTAAGTTGGCAGCCCGAACGAACAAACGAACGAGCGAGCGAGAGAGACAGACACGAAACGAATGAACGTTTATTGCACTTTCACACACCATTCGCGTGCTCATTTACAGTTACAATGCTGGCACTCTGTCTGTCCTTCTGTCCCGGTCTTGCCCTCCCCATCGCCATCACTCTAGCTGTTCCTCTCGCGCCAATGGCGATTCGATTGGCTCGTGCAATGAACAAAAATTATGAATCAATTGATGGGAACGTTTGCATATCCTAGACTCTCAGCAGGCGCTTATCGATTCAATAGCCAATTGCGAGCAGCGGCAGCAGCAGCTTTGAGATAAGATTAGACATAACTTTTCGATGGCTAAAGGCCCGACGCATACCCAATCCGTTCCATACCGCTTCGACCCGCCTGGCGCAAGGGTATCTCGCCGACGGCTGGGACTGGGTATGGTGGGGTGAGCTGATGCTGACCCAATACCAATACCGCTCATTGTGAGTGTGGACATGAGGACCGAGCCAGAGTGGTCGCGTGGGTGGACAGCCAGTGTCCGTTGCGATAACTCCAACTGCTGTACTGCCGCGTTTATATGTATGTATGTATGTACATGTGTACGTGCATGACATTAGCCGACTGCCATATTCCTTTCTATGCAGACGACCCACGGCGATTTTTGTCTATTCAAGCAATTTGCGCAAATTCCGTAGCCCAATTGCGTCACAACAGCGATAATTATGACTAGTCATGCCGTTTGCTCGCGTATTCCCATCGCTCATCGCTGTGTGACGTCGACGCACTATCACAGTGCCTGGCCTGACTTAGTGAGAGTCGGAGAGTGTTTGTGTTTGTTTGGATGTGTAAGTGTGTGTGTGTGTGGGCGTTTTTGTTTTGTTACTTGCATGCAAAACAGATGCAGAGCAGAGCAGTGCAGTGTCAAGGGTGCGCTAGCATCAGATAGAGCGATATATTGGATATAGTCCCTAATCTACTGCCATCTCCCTCTCTTTCATTGACAGCGGAATGGACAACGTCGTCGGAATCCACTGCTGCATGCGATGTGACGCCTCAGCAGCCTTCGTGATGCCCTACATGCCACACGACCGATTCCATGACTTCTATACTAAAATGGACGTGGCGGAGATCCGGCTGTACATGCGCAACCTGCTCGTTGCCCTGCGCCACGTCCACAAGTTCAACATCATCCACCGGGACGTAAAGCCTAGCAACTTCCTGTACAACCGCCGTCGCCGCGAGTTTCTTCTAGTGGACTTTGGGCTGGCCCAACATGTCAATCCTGCGGTATCGGCCCCGGGCACGGCCGCAGGACAGCAGGAGCAGCGCAGCCGCCACACTGGAGGGGCTTGTGGTCCGAACAGTAAGCGCTTCAGAGACAGGGATATGGAGGCACTGCAAACAACAGCTGCTGCTGCTGCTGCAGCGGTGGCCGCCGTCGATACCGGCCTGGGGGGAGCAGTCAAACGCATGCGGCTGAACGAGGAGGGCGGCTGGGGCAAGATGCCGCTCAAGCCGGTCAACGAAATTGCCCATGTCCAGAACGAGCCGAAAGAGGTCTCTCAGGCACCAGAGGCACAGCTGTTCACACAGCACACCCACCAGCAACAGCAGCACATGCAGCCTGAACAGACACCAAGCTCTGCCACTGGCACTAACACAGGCACAGTCACGGGCACCGGCAAGTACAACACAAACCGAAGCGCCACTGGATCCACGAACAGCGCCAAGTGCTTCTGCTTCGCCAATCCGGCGGTGTGCCTCAACTGCCTAATGAAGAAGGAGGTACACGCCTCGCGGGCTGGCACCCCTGGCTACCGTCCACCCGAGGTGCTGCTCAAGTACGCGGACCAGACCACGGCCGTGGATGTGTGGTCCGTCGGCGTGATCTTCCTCTCGCTGATGTCATCGGTTTATCCGTTTTTCAAGGCGCCCAACGACTACATAGCCCTGGCCGAGATAGTCACCATCTTTGGCGACCAAGAAATACGCAAGACGGCCTTGGCCCTCGAACGCATGGTCACTCTCAGCCAGCGATCCCGTCCGCTAAATCTACGTAAGCTGTGCCTCCGCTTTCGCAACCGGGCCATCTTCAGCGATGCCAATATGCTAAAGAAGTACGAGGCCCCCGACGGGCAGTGCGAGGTCTGCAAGAACTGCGACCAGTACTTCTTCAACTGCCTGTGCGAGGAGAGTGATTACCTGACCGAACCGCTGGAGCCCTACGAGGTCTTCCCGGCCTCCGCCTACGACCTGCTGGAGCGCCTTCTCGAGGTCAATCCGCACAAGCGCATCACCGCCTCGGAAGCCCTGCAGCATTCCTTCTTCACCTGCCAGGGACAGGGTCAGAACTCGCAGTCGAGTGGGGATCAGCAAGTCACCAGCACGCCGCGCAAGGCCCGAACTGCTTCCGCCAGGCAGATGACGCGTCGCCGTTTCACCAACAAAGCCGTCTCAATGGGGATACAGCCGCTGCAGCAGCTGGAGATAGAACAACAGCTGCTGTATCCTGCCAAACTGGAGGAGCTCCAGACGGTGCTCAACAAGCTGTAAAGCTAGTCGTTCCCTGTAAATTGTATATAGACTATACAACCCCTCCCAATCACTCACCATACAATATCTGTACATACAGCAATCATCTCAGCTTGTTCGCTGTCCAGGGCGCGCGTCTAGCGCAACAAACACCTCAGCTCAGCCCAACAACCGCCGCCCCCGGCCGCATATACTTACCTCAAATTTGCTTCTCATTTCAATTTGAAAAGCCGTCTATCATATACTCAACTCAAACTCAAACAAAGGAAACCAAAAAGAAAGCATGCATACTATACATATACATATATACACACACACACACATATATATATATATATTATAGCAATGTGTTAACCATGAACAATAGGAAAGGAATACCAAAAATTGAAAAGGAAATGATAAAACAAGTGAAATATTTTAAAAGAATACAATAAATATAATATGAAGTTTATACACACATACATATATGTGGTAGCAGAGCATTTGCATCGCCCCCCTCCCCCGTGATCACAAGCAGCATCCAGTCTCCAGAAGGATGCCCATCATTTGGATGTGGCATGAACTCTGTGCTATTACGTGTATATATATATGTAAATTTTGTTGCATAGTTCGAATAGTTATAGATAACCCCTCCATCGATGTATATCAAACACCCTATGAACGGGGATGCATACATATGTACATACATATAAATAGAAGAGAATATATTTATACGATGAGATTGTACCGCTCAACAATTGTAACTACAATTTAAGGGGCGGATCATCCAAGTTGGGTCATATATTTGGCTCATATACATTAAATTACAGCAACAGCTTCTTTTCTTAGGTTTGCTAAGTTTCCATCTTTTGGGGTCTGCTACGTGTCGCCCTGGCCGGATTTGTGCCTGGTGTCGAATCAACGTCTGTGGTTTCCAGTTTCTCCTCAACTTTAATGCGTTTGCCGGCAATGACCTCCTCCTTTGTGGGCTGTGTTTCCATGCTTCGCTTTTTGGCCTTCTGAAAGCTGCCACGTCCAGCGGCACGCTCAGACTCCTCGATGCTGTACGGCTCTATTTCAAGGGCCTTGAGGCGGCGCTTGTGAACTTTGGTGCGAAAGTGCGCCTGCATGGCTGTGTCATCGATGAAGTACTTGGCGCAGTGCACACAGTAGAACTGGGCAAAGCCGGGCTTCTCCAGGTCCACGTTTTGATTGATTAGCTCGCCGCTGCGGGTGCGCAGATCGTCATCGATCTGATCCAGATCGCGGCGGCGGTTGCGGACGCGCCAGCGACGCTGCAGGTGCGTATCGCCATAGTGCATCTTCTTACGCTTCGTTACCATTCCCATGTTGAGGCTGTTTTATTCCCTTTTTGCAGAGCGAAGGCCAAAGATATTTATTTTGAATTCGTTCTGCCCTGCACGTGTTTTTGTTATTGCCTGCTCGTATGAACAGGAACGGATGCTACGGGCTGAATAAAGACTGCGAAAGGCCTGAAAAAGCACTATAAGAATAATTATATATAAGATAAAGAGTCAATGCGTTTGTTGTTCACACCTGTTTTGCCAGTAAACAACGTTTTCTTTAATTTACTACGCAAAAACAGTAAAACAATTTACTTAGCACGTTGACCGCACGGCACTTTAGCCTAGTACTGAGACGCGCTAAATTTTCCGTCGACCGAAATCAGGGATGATATTCGTATGAAACCGATAAGAAATCATCCCTGTTTTTCGGTCGACCGAAAATAGCGCGTCTCAGTACTAGGCAGTGTTGCCAACTTTTCATCAGGAAAAAAAGCCATTTCTGACTTGTACAAGACACAAAAAAAGCTGAAAAATTACAGAAAAAAGCTTTAAAATAAGCGTACTTTTTGGATTTAACAATTTTTTATTTCTGTAGTATTTTATAGGGTTTTTACTGTAGGACCGCCATTAATTCGTCTAACTCAGCGTAATTGTCTACAGGCTCGCAATCGTACGACTTGGTCGCACCAATCAAGCGAAGATAATTTTTGGGCACATCATAATCGAAACAGCATTTTCCCAGTCTTCGTAGGCCATACCTGTACAGTTAAATACAAATTAGTAATATCCTTTCACTTGCAATAATACTTTATCTAATGCACAGAATTCTGTTGGTATGTTTTACCAGATTAACCTGGCTAAAAACTCGCTCAATTTCCGCGTTCGACCACGGTAGCGAAAGGATTTGGAGAGCAAAAGATGCCAGTTCAAAAAATCGGCGGTTTCCGCCAGAATATTTCTAACAATATACTTCACTCCAAAACTTTTTCGTGTCGCTGTTGTTTTCCCATTTTTTAAAGTGAATATTGTTGTACTGACGCTCAATTTCGGTAATGTTTTCAACATTAAAATACTCTAATATGTCGCTTATTTTGTTCTTTTTTGCACACATTCTATAGGCATTTCACAAATTGTTATACGTTGACATTCACTTTCGCGCACATAGGAATGGTAGAATGGTATAGAGATGAAAGTATTCTTAAAACTATTGGTGGAGTTGCAAATACCGATACAAATATATGACTAGTCTCATACTTTTTGATTCAAGTATAGCAACATTAAAAAAAAGCGGAAAAAAGCCAAATACCATTCTAAAAAATCCAGAAGTCCCGCTTCCCGCAATTGCCGAACTATTCCCGCAGTTGTTCATAAAAAAAAGCCAGATTTGACGGGAAAAAAGCGGTATCGGCAGCACTGGTACTAGGCTTTAGCACATTTACCTATCACGCGCTAAAAATGTTCTTTTTAAAAATACGCTTTTCGGTTTTGGTGCCATGTTTTGGGTAACGTAACTATTAGTTACTCCCAACGTTTTGACTGTTTTTTTTCTAGTTTCTGGTTTATTGCCTAATTTAGCTACTCCGAGTTAAAAACTAAAACTATTAAGTTCTGCAGATATGAAACTATTAAATCTGGCCTGCATAGTTCAGGCTGTAATATATTACCTTCCATTCATTTATAAATGGAATAAATGATCTTATTTTACCGATAATCCTTAAAATTGTTTGCAGACATCTCCACGAAAATCAAGAATATTACAACCTTGGCTTCATGTTGATCCACCGCAGATAAAAGATAATCCATTCACATTTTTATGTCGTTTTCCACCAAAGACAAACCGGGCGGATTTCATAACGCAACTTTGTGCCCAACGCAAGCGTTCATTTCGATATCGATAGCGGCAGTGTAACTGGGCTATTTATGCATCGGCAATGCGAAGAGAGCGCGGACGCGGACGTGGACGCAGATTTGGATGCAGACGCGGACGAGTCTGATGACGAGGAAGAGGATGTAGATGCGGATGTGGATATGAATCTGGAGGAGCATGTGGAGCAAAACGATGTAGGTGTCGACGATGGCATTGTCATGGAGGCAGTAACTCTAGTGCCCGAGCCGGAGCCCACGCCTCCTGCCAATGACAAGCCAACGAAATCGAAAGCGAAGAAGCAACCGAAGAAAAAGAAGCAGAAATCTGCCTCCAAAAAAGCCATCACGAAGCAACAACCGAGGTCTGCAGTATCGGCTCCTCAGCACCTGGATGATGAGCACGAGCACTTGGACGTCGCCAGTTGCGTTTCATCGAATGTTGCCAAGCTGCTGCCAAGCGGTGCTGGCAAATGTGATGAATGTCTGGCGCCCATCCCAAACTGTCCTTGTGAGCAGGATGTACGCGACTCTGGCTATGGAAGCAATCCCACGTCGCAAATCAAGACACAGCCAAAAACTGCAGCAGGATTGTCGATCGTGTGGGGAAACCTTTTCAACTCTTAGACTCATTTATCTATTTGTATTTTGTGCTGCAGGACGACTTTGACGACTACGATAAGAACGATGAAAACTGTTACATTCCCCAAGAGGTGGTGCTGGCCTTCGAGTATCATCACGCGGAGGTGAGGCAGCAGCGCGAGCGACTCCGTGCCACTCTGCGCGAGAACTTTGAGCGCCTGTGCCTGCAGCGGGGTGTGCGAACACAATATGCTGCAGCAACCGCTGCCACCTCAGTTTGGCCATTAAAAACGCATTAAACCGTTGTAGTTATTCAGTCGAGCGATGCGATTTCTAAAAATCAGCACGCATGCATTCAAAGTACATATAATTTTTTGTTTGAAATAAATGAAGTATACAAGTTATGCTTATAAAGTTATATTTAATCTTAATCTGCACCTGAATCTGTGCTCAGCAGTTGCGACATTCCTCATGAAACGGCTCCAGTGTGCGCAGATCCCGCCAAGTGGGCGGCAGACCGTTGGCTATGTACTTGCTGCAGCGCTTGCAGGGTTCGAGGAAGAGCTTTATGTGGCTGTTTAGCCAGGTCACATAGCTCTTTACGGCCAGGTCGGGTAGCGTTGGGGAGAAAAAGTGCAGCATGGCAGTGTGGGCATGCTCCTGGACTTTGCGGAATACCTCGTAGCGGGACTCTGCCCACAGGTCATCCTGTTCGAGCGGCTCGTCGTACCCCTTCACCGTCACCCACTCAATGAGCACGCCCTTAAAGACAATGGCCGCCTTTAGCACATTGCTGATGGTGACAATCGCCACGGCATTCGAGCCAAACGGACGGAATACTCGATATGAGGTGTGCGGCGGCGTGTTTATTTCGCTCAGCAGTTTGTCTATATGGCTGAGAAAACGAACGGGATTCGAGGTCAATGTCAGCTGGTGCGTATATATAGCTACATCGCCGGATACTTACTCCGGATCATTGTTGAAAGAAGAGAACGGCAGGCGCGGGCGCTTTTGCGAGCAGTAGTTGTACGACCGCCGCAGCGTGTTCTGGTTGAGATTGTTGAAGGCCAGGAAACTGTGATCGTGCGCCTTGTCGATCCACTTGTAGCTATTGACCAGCTGTGGATACAGAGCCTGCCGGTCCTGAGATGTCTCCTGGGCCAGGTACGCCGTATTTCCCAGGGTGTAGGCCGTGGGCGGTACTTGCAAGCCATTTATCAACTGCTCCACTTCACTGCAAGGATTCTCAGGGAGTGAATTTACACTTGTACAGTTAAGCGCAAAATTTAGTGCTGTTATACGCACGCGTTATGTTTAACAGAACCTTACGCGAGATATTTAATTTAAATTTAATTTAATATATTAAATGGATTAGATTCTATTTACAATATTGTATTTTACAATCGGGATATAATTTTAAATTATATTATAAATTACAAATTCGTTGATAAATTTACTTATCGAAATAATTAAATTATACAATTAATATATTAAATGGATTTATCTAACTAATATTGTACTATTATTTCTGGTTGTACTGCTTTTCGATTTGGGATGTGTTTGGGCCGGGCCTGCCATGTCATCCATGGCATTGGTTTTAATTTGAACGCACTCGTTGCTGCCGAATGTTTCTGTAGATACTACGACCTGAGCAACGGCTCGAACAGCAGCCACGAAGCGGTACAGATGGGAGACTGCGCGATCCATCGGTTGGTGTGCACTGGAGCCACATACCGTGTCTCCCATCTAAGATCGAAGCGTTGGATTCCATTGCCAGCCACACCACTAATTTCGTCCAGCTTGGCAGACTCTTTGCATCAGTCTTCTAGTGTTAATGGCGACCTTTTCCTCTGATAGCGTTGTTTTCTGAAGCATTATATTCAAACTAAGCTAGGTACCAGTCCCGTCCCGCAGATATCCACAAGACAAGCCAGTACAGTATTTGATCGGATTTCTGTGGAAGAAGAGAGTGAGTGAGTAGAGTATATGGGAAACAAAGATAAAAGATACTACTTACGGTAAAAACGATCTTATCCGTTCCCATCCGATCCGATCCATTACGCGTGACAGGAACACCCGCACCCAACTATAGCAACCATGTTGTCAGTTATTTCGTTATTTTTCAAAGGACAAAAAAAAGAGCCATTGGGTCCCTTCCAAATTATTGAGCTTTATGAGAGCTAGGTAGCCATATATGTTCCAAGCAGGATATGCTTGGGGACAGATGAGTAATCTTATGAGTAAATAAAATTAATTTTTTAATGATTTCCAAGTATTTTCCTATGTGGTTTTTAATGTAACCATTATCCCGTATACGCAGGTCAAAAAATACATTAGATTATCCGGGCGTATATCATTTTTATGTGTTAAATGGGCAAATTTAACAATATCTGATACATTTTTGGCCAAACCTTCCCCTTGAAATTCGAATTTCAGACAATTTATTTTATCCAATTTTAATGGATCTTCCGATTGGGCAAAGTGTCGATGAACCATGGCCTTTAGGTTACAAGCCTGTATGTAATAACGTGTTTTTAAACTTTCTGGCATTAAGTGCTCTGGCATTGATCTCAGTCTGCTCGGTATTTCTGCGAATTTACATTGCCAATTACTGGTTGTAAATTCATGGTTGTAGAGCTCTTCTAATAACACGTCCGAGTGATTGTGATTTCTATTCATTCGGCCTCTCATGTGAAAAATGTCCCATAAGACTGGGTACTGGGTGGCGGCATTTGATATGCCAAACCAATTTGCCGGACAATGGTCCGAAATTACCGCCACCAGTTTTCTGGAAAGTTCGCAATTTACAATAGTTTGTAACACTAACTTTAGTGTATCATCGATAATTACTTTACCTAGTTTCGATTGATAACTAATTACGGGAACCACCCGAAAATATAAGTAATGTAATGGAAATTTGTTCCATCTATATTGAAGGCCGCTATGGCCAAAACTTTCCAGCGCTTGTAATCAAATTTTCGCATTCTTTTCAAATGGTATTCATCCATATATATGACATATTCTTCATTAAAATGTCTTAAATTCGACAGCATATTTAGTATGCCATTCTTTAAGTCTGTATTTTTGTCCGGTTGATCTACTCGACGAATGGCTCTCTTTATTTTATCCCTTGGGAATGGGATTTTAACAAACCCACGAAATAATGAGAACATAGCTATATAATTGGGGGTATGGTTACTCATGATGGGGCCGGGCTATATAGGACCATGTCAGGACGAAGCAGGAAACACTGTGGAATGAATAATGCGGTTAATTACAATCAATCTCATTCTGGACAAGTATTTTGTTGAATCTAAATCTAATCTAAGGTTTTATGCGTGTGGTGTGGCCTGCAATTAAATGTGGGGTGGGGCATGCCATTATTTACATTGCCAAAGCCACAGAGAGAGAGAACTTGCAACTCAACCGAAAAACTGATTATTCCTGGGACTGGGATGTGGCATGTGGATAGGATAGGATACCCTCGAATGTGATGCTGCCTATAATCAGAACAATTGGCATTTGCATAGGACGCATGGGGCATAGAGGATCTTGCAACAGAATGACAGAACCAAGTGGCAGATTCAGTTGCACAAAGACGGAGAGAAGGAGAATGAGATATGATATGCCACCAGAGAAGGATACAGTACATTTTGGAAGAAATATCACTGAATTAATTCATTTAGCATAATGCGAAAACAGTACAGTACAGTACATTGACCTTTGGGGCACTGACCTACCATACCCTACACACACACACACACACACACACATAGAATCAGAGTTGGTCGGTTGTGTGTGTGCTGCGCGGCGCGCCCGGCTTATACTAATTAGATTGATTTCCTTAGATTAGATATTAATTAGATTTTCACCTGTATTATATTCTTTTTATCTCTTTTTGATTTTCTTATTATAGGCCAGGGCAGGGCCTTATTTCTTCCTCTTAATAGCCAAATTTAGCAATTTAGCAATTTGGCAATTTGCCTCGGCTTGGCTTGGCTTGCAACTTCTTTTGGTAATTTGGAATTGACACTTTTTAGATTTAATTAAACTGGCACTTGATTGTCGAATCGAATCGTACTTTTTACTTAAATTTGATTTAAATCTCGGCGCAAATGACTTAGGCCGGCTCTGTTCTTCCTTAAGAGGAGCTAGTATCGAGCTAAAGTTGTTGCGCTTTTAATATGTTTGGATTAGCTGCTCTAGAATACGAAGACAAATAAATTTGTAAACAAATCGACTGGTGGCATCCATCTAATTTTTACAATGCACAAGTTCCTAAATGGTTCTCAAAGGCCGGACAAATTATTTCGGATCGTAGATAAACTATTGTTTATCAACAAAAATTGGTGATTACAACTTAATAAATAAGGATAAAAAAAAACTATGAAACTATTCTATATTATTTTGAGACTGATATTTTGAGAGTATGCATAAAACGTTAAATTTCGAACAATCTTGGTATTATTTCGCTTAAAAAATAGCGTTTAATAAGAAAAACTGCCAAATCAAAAAATGAAAGTGTGAACCGGAATGACGTCATTGTTGACTGTCAACAAAGTATCTGCATGCGTATGGACATTTGTACACCCTATTTCCCTTAATTAGTGTTACATTAGTTTTTCCAAGCTGCCATGAAACATTAATAATGAATTTGTATTAGATTGACATGTTATTTACCCATTAATGCATAAAATTGGTGTTTTATGTATATATTTATCCCGTTCCCGATACCTATTATTGGTGCCCATATGCTTCGAAATTTCGTTCATATCCTTAAAACAGAGATTGATTAGTTTCTGCATTAATTGAAGCCTGATAATACAAACAATATCTTAATCCTATAATATCCTTTCTTCCAAGGGTAGCAGCCTTGTTGCGCATTCCGTGCAAAGTTGCAGAACAATGCTGCTAACTCATTTCCCCATGTTGCCGAAAATTTTCCCATACGAATCAAATGTATCTTACGGGAACGTCTACATTTCATACGTTCCCGTTAAATACATGTTGGTCACACCACGAAAATGAGGGGATCTCACCACTAAATATGCTCTCTTCACCACTAAAATGAGAGAACATTTTGAAAACCCACCACGATTTGAGAGCGAACGAGAAGGAACGTGAGTCGCTTCTAGTCGCGACTCTACTTTTATACCCGTACTCAGTCAGTATACAAAATTTGTAATCTTATGATTAAAATTAAAAAAAAAATTTTTATTTTACATTTTACATTTTTTTGCTACATCTGTTAACTACATCTACATCTAAAATGTAGATTATACATCTAGAACATTAAACCTATCTACATCTCCTCCGCTTAGGGTTGCTCGCGCATTGCACAGGGCAGAGTGTGTGCGAGCGAGACAGAGAATGAATATCGTCAGCAGCGCCAGAGGAGGTGGGGGAAGCAACTGAAAATTAATTTCTTTATTCTGGCTATAATAATGATCCGATCTGGTTCAGATTCGGCAATCTGATAGATGATGGTCATTCTCTACGATACTGCGTTTTTAGTTTTATCGTATCTTCAAAATTGTGGATGCCACAGATTTTCGTCCTTTGTGAAGGCGGAAGGGGCGGGGCGAAATTTGAAATACACTTGTAACAGTGTGATATCACATGAGTCTGGAAAAAAATTTCGTTGCTCTAGCTTTTATAGTCTCTGAGAACGAGGCGCTCATGGGGACGGACAGACGGACGCGGGCGGACGGACAGACAGACATGGCTCTATCGACTCGTCTATTGATACTGATCAAGAATATATATACTTTATGGGGTCGGAAAATTTTCCTTCTCTGCGTTACACACATCCACTTTTACCACAAATACAGTATACCCCTTAACTCTTTTTGAGTACGGGTATAAAAAATGTCGGGAGTTTGGCGGTCATTTATGAAAAGTACATTGCAATCTTCACTCTAAACGAGAAGGAACGTGTGAGTCGCTTCTGGACGCGACTCTACTTTTATACCCGTACTCAGTCAGTATATAAATTTATGAGCTTATGATTGAAATTTAAAAAAAATTTTAAATTTTACATTTTAAATTTTTGCTACATTTGTTAACTACATCTACATGTAAAATGTAGATAATACATCTAGAACAAATATTCTACATCTACCATTTAGATTCTACATCTTCTCCGCTAGGGGTTGCTCGCGCATTGCACAGGGCAGAGTGTGTGCGAGCGAGACAGAGAATGAATAGCGTCAGCAGCGCCAGAGGAGGTGGGGAAGCAACTGAAAATTAATTTCTTTATTCTGGCTATAATAATGATCCGATCTGGTTCAGATTCGGCAATCTGATAGATATGGTCATTCTCTACGATACTGCGTTTTTAGTTTTTTCGTATCTTCAAAATTGTGGATGCCACAGATTTTCGTCCTTTGTGAAGGCGGAAGGGGGCGGGGCGAAATTTTGAAATACACTTGTAACAGTGTGATATCACATGAGTCTGGAAAAAAATTTCGTTGCTCTAGCTTCTATAGTCTCTGAGAACGAGGCGCTCATCAAGACGGACAGACGGACAGACGGACAGACGGACAGACGGACAGACAGACAGACAGACAGAGACTCGGCTATTGATGCTGATCAAGAATATATATACTTTATGGGGTCGGAAAATTTTCCTTCTCTGTGTTACACACATCGACTTTTACCACAAATACAGTATACCCCTTAACTCTTTTTGAGTACGGGTATAAATATCTAAAATTTAGTTGGTTTTCAGAAAAAAAACTGGAAATTGGAAAATGAGCAGCTTCGACAAGAATATCTCTCTGTAAGTAGTTAATTACTAGCCTAGCTAATATATGTCTTATAAGTGGCATTAATGTACAGAACTGAAGTGTCTCCGAGAGGGGCACGCGTGAAGGATGAGCCGAGCCCTCGTCTGGAAATGAATGTCATATTTCGTTGATTCCCATCAAGGTAAGCATATAATGAGAATAGTGTTTGGTTTTGGATACTGATCCGATCCGATCCACTACTTTTATAGACATCCAGCCGTAGAGGACCACCGCCACGGAGAACAATGACTACAATGTTTTTGGTACCAAAGGAAGTCAAGCCCACCAAGAGGATCTCGTCAGAGCCAGATCGCAGCGGTACCCCCCCACCAAGAAGGTCTGCCACGAGGAAGCGGTGAGGACGGACCAAAGCGTGAGTTGACTTGACTATGATTTAATTAAAATATACTTAGTGAAGCCTTTTTTATAGCCACCTGAGCAGTCGGATGATTTGGGGATATTTGAACTTGATGATCTTGAGGATCCACAGCAACAATCAAACGTAAGTAAAGTAAAGCCCAGCCCAGTCGTGTTATACTCTACTGTCTAATTTATGGCCTTTATTTAACGTTTCAGACGGAAGACAACGGGGTTTTTTCATTCAAGGTCCAGCGGGACGTTCTTGCTTTGATTAACAAGCCACGTCGTTACAACGATAGAACCGACGTTGCATCGATTGCTAGCCCTTTTTTGGTGTCGAATTTGGCACCCGTGGAATGGCCGAAACCGCCTGAATTGCCCTCGTCATCTGCTTGCGGCTACTTACCGTCGGTATCGGCAAGGTCAACTTGCTCCACCATTTCGGCACTCTCCGGGATTTCCGTTCTCGAGATTATTCAAAAGATGTCGACGAAACTGACTGACGGCGTCAGGCAAAGATTTGACGTTCTGGAAGAAAAAGCAATTATTATCGCTGACTATTATTTTGAGAACAAAACTTATATATCCGCAGAATACGGCCGACAGTTAACATTGGAAGTTCTCACAATTTTTCCCAAGGAAAAATTAAATGACGAATACTACGAAACCAATAGCGGACGAAGCCGAATATATATTAGCTTTATGAACCGATATGCCAAACTCAGCAAAGCCGAAAAGGATACCTTTACTAAACTTTAATAAAACCAAAGTTTAAGTTAAGCTACAAAATTCATTTTATTTCGAGATTTTTGTAATATTCTTACCTTTTTTTGAATATTCTGCCCTTCCTTGCAGATTTCAAATCAAATCTGGCGGGCGCGCGCGCCGAGAATTGCGATGAATCGCCCATCTCTAGGAGAAAGTAGGGAGAAAGTTTAGTGAGACCAGATTTATATACGATGAATATCGCCCATCTCAAATTACGTCGGCGAAAGTTATGTTATCGATAAAATATGGAAGTCATGGAAGGAGTCACGATAGCGATGATATATCGATAGATCGCTGGTCACACTTCGACCAGATCTTTGTGTCATTTTTTAGTGCCATTTTGTGCAGCAAGAACATATGTTCGGTTCGCAATTAATTTATCAAATCGTACGAACAAGTTGTCTGCGGGCGGACGTCGTGCGAATATTGTTTTATCAAAACGGCAAAGACAACAAGTAAGCCATTACAGTAGAATAAACAAAAGAGCTGGACAACTTCAGCAGCTGGATAATGTGCAAGCAATGCAATTCTTAATCCATCGATACGCACACAACGGCAATGTGCACACACGCACATGTGTGATTAAATAACACAAAAGTGAAGCTGTATTCGTGAAAATAGCTCGCGTTTATTTAATAATTATCGTAACTAGATGGATGTTGTCGAAGGGGCCAACGGGGGCGTTGTCAACTCGTGAAAATCGTGATGCAGCCGGACCAGTTTCTATGATGGCTGGGGGGAGGGGAGGCTATTGCCTGTGCTGTTATTCCGAGATAGGATCTCCCACCCACTGGAATTAAAAGCGAAGCATATGTACATATGCCTATAATATTTATGTTAAACGATAAAATGATACATATGTGCATGAAGTTGGAAATGTACTGAAAAGTGGATGCACTAATCTCGTGTGGGGTCGTTAAGGAGCGTCATTGTTCCGCACAAATTTTATTGCTGACGACTGTCGTTTGTGGATTTTTTTAATTGTTGATATTGTTTTAGCCACACATTCCGCTGAATCGGTACGTGTTGCCGGCTTTCTCGCAGAATTGGCAGCATTAAAACTACATCCAGAATTCCACACCAGCTGCTGTAAGTATAGCAACAAGAACTACAGTTACAATTACATTACAGCAAAGCTCTTATCGATAACACTACTCGACAAAATCGAACTTTTTTTCCTCAAGGATCCAAGTCGACGTTTTTCTGATAGGTATAGGGCTTTAAGTTTTTTTAAGAATTATGGTTTTTTTCTATGGCAGAACTATTTTTAAAGAATTTTTGAAGTCAGGTATTTTTTTAAACTTTTTCAGAGGTAGCGCTTCTTTTTTTCGCATAACTTAAGAATCTTACGTGTGGTTTAAAATAACTTTGCAATTCTAAAAAATTCTGCCATAGAAAAAAAAATATCATTAAACAATTTCTAAGCCCCAAATCTTTCAAAAAAAGTTTTGGTTTCTTGACGATCGTGTCGGCTAGTGTAATCAAAGACGAAACGGAACGTTTGCATGCCGACTACTATTATCAATGCTCACGATCACTTATCAGTGATTCGCCATTGAACCGTTATGCGTACAACTACACACGCATGCGTGCGCTTGCGATTTCTTCGTTTCTTTTGATTGATTTCAATGGCTGTGACATAACATTCTTGCCCTCCTCTTTCTCTTTTTCCATTTCCCTGCTGCTCCATTTGCATCAACCGAAAATAATCGCCGCAGCTGCTCTGTCTCTGCATTTTCCGCTCTCTATTGCCTCGTCTCTGTCTCGTTTTATCTTTATGCTCGATTCCATGACATTTCGCAAAGCGATTGCAACGCTACCAAATGTGTATGTGTTGTGCTTGGTTTTATGATATGGAAATAAAATATATGTATGTACATGCATGTATGTATGTACGTTTGTGTGACTGTCTGAAAATCTTGCAGCATTCATTAATTTACTCTGCCATCAGCTGACGCAACGATGATAATTCCCAGGAATGGAGGAGATACATATGTACATATGTATGTACTTGAAAGCGAGAGTCTGCCAGGGAATGGGGAACCGGTTTAACCCGTCTACACCTCTGTCTGCGTTTATTAAACCTATTCCAATATCTATGGAGTTAGACCCCGACAAAGCGAAGCTCCTCCAAAGTATTGTCGAAATTCATGTAGTCAATTATTGTTTTTCTCTTTTGTAGTACGCTGATTTCGTTATATCTCTCCAAAAATACCGTTAAAACTCTCCTTCTCTCTATGACAGTCAATTTCCCTTTCATTTTGCGGCCAAATCGAAAGCAAACCAAACCAAAAGATACAATCCAATCCAACCAGCTGGACTGCTCAGCGGACCACTAAATTGCAAGGCTAGCCTCCGTCCAGCATTCCCAAACATATCACATACAGATATGTTCAATTGTGCTCCATTGAGATATCCGCAGAAGGGCCTCGCGCACACCATAGCTCCCCTGAATAAGGAGCCGAAAGCTGGGTGTGCAACACTGTCGGCTGAGTTGCAAGCTGATCTGGGGATGAGGATCGGACCACTATATCATATAGCCGACATAGTAACGAAATATTGATGGTAGATATCAGCACTCAGCTTGCAGATAAAAGCAAACTTGCTTGATCGATCAAACGAAGCTGAACGGATCTGGGCGAGCTTTCAAAGTTGTCAACACAGCTACATAAGTCAGCAATATGTGCACTCGTACCGGTGCAGTGAGTTTGTTTCTTTCTGAGAATTTACAATGGTACGACTACAGTGTGCGCGAGGCCTAAGAATCTCAATATTTAAGCTGAGATTGAAACGGGTTTTCCCCATTTAATCACTTCTTACGCTCGTCTACAATCTAATTATTAAACTATGAGCGAGAGAGATAGATAGATAGAAAGAGAGTTGTCTAAGTACGTGGCTGTAATTTTTCCGGAATCTTGTTTTCCTTTGCACAGTCGACATACATATGTACATATATGAAGATATATGTACATATGTATATATATATTGCTTGCAAGTTCGCATATCTGAATCTTTCAACGGTACCCATTTCGAGTGTACAAGCATGGAGCCTTGATTGCAACCACCACTTCCTTCCCGCGCGATATCAGCCAAATTTGCGGTAAACTTACACTCGCAGCATTGTCATCATTCCAATCAGATAGTTTCCCATGTCTGCGGTGGCCTGGAACATTTTTAATTTTTCACTGATTGCGGAAGGGCTAAGCCTTATCATAGTTGCTTCTGCTGCTCTGATATGGTGGCACAACAGACGCAGGCCCCAGATACACAGACAGCGGTGAATCGGTTCACCACAATGCAAAATACGCGTAAAACGAAATAAAAAGAGTTTCGAGGCGTGCATTTCTGTGCCTGTTCCATGCTGCCATTTCAGAACCAGAGCATAAGCCCTCCGGTACGTTAGCCGGACGGACGCAAGAAGCGTCTGCAACTAGAAGAGCCTTCTAAGCGTCGAGCAGGTACAGATTTCTCTCTATCTTTCTGTCTCTTCGTCTACCGAAATGTGTGCTTGGAAGGGGGTCGGAGCAAGGTCAAAAATTAGGCAAAAGCTGGGCCACCCTACATCGCCCGTTGGGAGGTACGTAGAGTTGTGCCAGACATTTTCATTTCGCCTCGCATTCGAGTCCCACACAAAAGAAGTCGACGGGTGAATGGGAAAGGGAATGGAAATGGAAAGGGAAGGGGAGAGGGAGACAGTCGCTACCAAGAGATTGGCTTTCTAATTGAAATCTGAGTGAATGCGATTTGGGTTGGGTCGACACACACGTGTCGTGTCGAATCAGTTTTAATGGCAAAATAATTCAGGTACGCTACTTTCTCTCCGGTACCGCAGACAACAAGCGCAGATCAACGATAATCCACGATCAGAGCCACAGCAAAAATGGACCACGCCCATCACAGTTCCCCCAGTGTTGGTAAGTACTCGCGATTAAGGGGAAACCCAAAGATCTGAAATGAGAATGTAATCGCTTGCTCGGGCAGATCATTCCATGCACCACGACCACGCTGGCATGCACCATGACCACAGTGGGATGGACAGCAGCATCAGCCCCACCACCACCACCACCACCGATCCCGCGACCCACGACATGCATGCGGGACACCATCATAGCGGCGGCGGTGGAGGCACGGGCACTGGCATGGAGCATATGATGTCCATGGCGGTAAGCAACGAAAGCCCACATCCCTTGAAGTGGCTGAAAACTCTGATTGATCTCCCTCTCGATCTGCTTGGGATAGTTCCACTTTGGCTACAACGAGACGATCCTCTTCTCTTGGTGGCACATCGATACGGTGGCCGGTCTGATTGGGTCCATGATCGCCATCTTCCTGCTGGCCCTGCTGTACGAGGGGCTCAAGTACTACCGCGAGCATATGTTCTGGAAGACGTATAACCTGCTCGAGTATCGCCCGGTGAAGGGTCCCCAGCACAATCCGGAGGCACCGCGCCTTCCCTCCGCAGCGGCGGCTGCCCCATCCCCAGTGCAGTGAGTACTATTCCGAGCTTAGATTCCGTGTTCCGTTGTCAGTTCTGTACATATGTATACACACTTGTCGCTCCCGGGAATACCCCCGTGGAAGCGGACTTCCAATGGTTATCTGTTCTTGTTGTACTTGTTGTAAATATTAATTTTAATGCTTTCTTCTTCTTTCTCGTTTTCGTTGCCGTTATCGTAACCGTTAAACCCGTAAACTGTTACCGTTTTGCTCCCGCTCCCCGCTTTTGTGGGTACCATCATTCGCATCCGCATCCACATCACCATTATCCGTACCACCACACCACGCGCCGCCGTTCTCCATTTGTAAATTCGATCCGCCAAACACGCTCATTCCGACCGCTTTCCCATCAAACGTAATCGCTGATTGAATTGTGATATATTGTATTTCGAATCTGTAACTGTAACTGTATCGTATCTGTATCCCTACCTGCATCTGTTTACTTGATCCGCGAACCCGCATCTGCATCCAAATTCGTATACGAATCTGCACCTGTGACACGCTTCAATCGATCTTTTAGATACGTTGGCGAAGTTGTGCACAAGCAACCGTAAGTATCGCTGTTTCAGCCCTTTTCCAGGGCAATTCTATAATTTATTTAAGTTTATTATGTATCGTAATACCCAGAGCTACATATGTACATATGTTTACACATTTCACGCCTGGGCTTGACTCAGACGTCTACGTCTGTCCGATTGTCGATCGCCAGCACTTCATCAGAAGTGCAACGATGGCTAACCGAACGGACACACCTGTTCTGTTTCCATCCCAGTTGATTAAGCCCACCCGTATTAGGTGACACGTCTGCCACAGATTATTGTACCAGATTGTACTATGTAAATATCTATGACACAAACCTGTAAATTGCACACACAGTAAAATTAGAATGTACGATACGAGGCCAAGCCTAAACGTAGTCCTAACTCTAATCTAGTGTAGATAAGCTTAACAACGACACATCGAAGGACGAACTGAATCTGCTGGAAGATCGATCCCCCTTTCTTTTCTGTTCCGTTCTGTTTTCTTTCTGTTTCCGTTTTAGTTTTTGCCTGTCATCCTGAGCTTCTTTTCATCTTCTGTCCTTCTATTTTGATGTGATATTTAACTGCAACTATCCCATCCATAGGCCCTCGATGCTTTCGGTCAACCATCTGTACCAAACGCTGCTTCACATCCTGCAGGTGACGCTCTCCTTTCTGCTCATGCTGATCTTCATGACGTACAACGTCTGGCTTTGCCTGATGGTGGTGCTGGGCGCGGCGGTGGGCTACTTCCTCTTCTGCTGGAAGAAAGCCGTCATCGTGGATGTTACCGAGCACTGTCACTAGCAGCGGATCAACCCGGATCGGGGCAGTCTCCGGTGTCTAACTCAGGAGGAGGAGCTGCCCGCAATCTAAATGGATGGATGGGTGGTGCTAGGCTGTAAGGCCCGGAAGCTCTCACACATGTACATAAAGACACACTCACGCCCTACGCCCTGTCCTGCTCCTTGCTACTACTCTTTAGGTATTAGTCGAACTCTAGCAAGTGCTTGGACACTGTCTAACACTGGCACACTCGTTTCCAGCCAGGGCTGGGCAACACATTGTCCAAAACTGCCGCACTCTTACCCCTGGACTACTTCGAGGACAACTGTACAATTTCCTAGAAACTCAAAACAACACTGAACATTTAATCAGCGCAAAGCCTTTCGAAGAGGATTTAAATGGATTAAGGGTAAAGATTAAGTTGAAAGTTGAACAAATTTTTAGGAACAAGAATTTTGAGTGCAAAGTGGAAAAAACTGTAGATACGCGCAAAATCAAGGCAACATTTTCAGAGAACTCAATAGATTTTGTTAGAAAAAATAACAACATAAACAGATAATTCATTAAGTTTCCAATTCTGCGTCCCCAAACAAATATATTTTTATCAATCTTATTATTATACCATTTTGTATGCATATTATATTATTATGATCAATCTTATTATTTGGTAATAAAATCAATTTTTTTTTATACCATTTCGTTGTGTTTGCTTCGTTTTGTTTGGTTCGTTTTGTTCGGTACTCTAAATGACATTTTGTAAAAATATCCGTAAAATATGTATATCTTCGATACGAGATGGTATGTATGTACATGTTTTGGAAGTCCAACAATATCTTTAGGTGGCACCTGTGGTGTCCTTGACAACGATTCCTCCTGCATTCATTTATGTGTTATACTCGATAGCCGGCGCTGCATTCAAGAAAAAACTGTATTTGATAGGAAAATTCAATTCAGTGAGTTATCAAGTAGGAACCTTAAGCCTCAACTCTGCCGCAGAACTCCTTCCAGTTCGACTAGAAATGCAAACTAGATTACAAATTTCTATCGCTCACGCTGTCTGCTTTTCCCCTAAGCTGCTTTAGCCAGAAGTCTGGTGTAGTGCTACCATAATTGACTGTACATATGCAACATAAGATATTCGATAACTTGCTCAATGCGAAACTTTCTTCAATTCGAAATATGAAAGCTCTATGACTCTTACGACTCCCCTACGAATAGAGCTTTAAATATGCGAGCCGTATACACCATACACGTGCATACAGAAGTACATTCCTCCAGCTGATGTTCGGTGTGCATAGATAGAAACAGATACATATGTACATATGTACGTATATTGTAGATATTAAATATAAAGCAAATACATACAGTAAAGAATGGCAAATAAATTTATAAATATGACTATTATTATTAACATTAAATTTACCACACATATATACAGAAATAAATATACAGCCAAGATATTGTTAAAAAAAGAAAACTAGTATTGGATATGGGGAAAACCTGGAAATGGGTGTACGAAAAGAAAACAAAAGATTGGAGACTTTTTCGGGATTCGTTTTGATCTTTATTAGAAAATTATTGCGAGTCTCACTATTTAGAATGTTGTATCCTTACTCATAGCGTACGTAAATCATACTTATAAACATCTTTATATGACTACAGGCGTTCGATCGATAGATAGATAGATAAATAATTATTGATTCGTTAGGCTCTACATAATTGTCCTCAAACTTGATCTTTCCTCTAGGGACAGGAATAGGGATGCGCTTAGCCACTGAGAGATGGGGGGTTCAATTGAATTGATTAGTTTGCTAAATGGTCGTAACCAGAATAGGGTAGAAGGGGTTAGTTAGAAAGGGCGCTACAGCATTCACAGGCGCATCAGGCAGGTCGGGCAGGCCGGAAAGGAAAGGGCACGGCTTTAAGCCTATGGACTGGACGCACTCCATAGTAGATCATGGGTCATGGGGTTCTGGTTCCGCCTGTTAAGGCTAGTCGTTATGTACATATCATTTATATATTTTTGAATTAAGAGTTAAGGTGTGCAGCCAATTGGCAGGGACACTGATATTGTGGGAGATGCGTGGTAGGGATCAGTGAAGGGGGGTCAGAGTCGAGGGCTATATATAGTTATAGATGAGAGAAATAGAAATTCACCTCGTATGTCTCATGCCTAATAAAGTTCTACGCGTGTCCCTCTCTTCCGGGATCAGAGAATGGTGGATAGTTGATCGTGGATTGCATCCCATTCAATGTGTAGATGGAGCGACGCGCGGCCTTGTCTGTCGTGAAGAAACATTTATGTTGGGAGGTGTGGCATAGAAGTTACCTGGTGGGTTCTTCTTTCTATCTATATACATATATCTCTCTCTTTCACTTTTTCTTTCTTTCTCTCTCTCTCTCTCTCCCTCTTGACCCCAGATCCATATCCAAAGCCAGATCCAGAGTATTCCGAATGTTTCTTCGCCTCCTGGAATGTTCGAGAAAGAGTTGTGTGAATCGGAGTGAGCATTTGATTAGTGATTGATAAAAAGAGGCTTGTAGATTCGACAATTGGATTGGACATCGATCAGCTGATCTGTTATATATGACATACATATGTACATGTACATATATCTATATATTTTTATATATGTATATGCAATGTTTGTGTGTGTATGTGTGTGTGTGTGTGTGTGTCGGGACGGGCACAAAAAGATGCAACTCTTAAGGCTTTACAACTATCGGGGGGGGGGGGGGGGGGAATGTCTGATCACGCGCACACGCACGCACACACACACACACACACACACACACACACTTGGATGACATCTTTTGCGATTATTCACGATTATTCAAGGGCATATTAAGCACATTTGGTATTACTTATTATGTGGTGGGTACATACATATGTACATACATATATTATTAAGGTCTGGGGTCAGTCACAATTTACCTGTGGATGAGTGTGGGGGGAAACTTGAGCATACGATACATACATACATACATACATACAAACACATGTATGGTATATACGATAACATATGTATATGGCACTCTGGATATGGTACAGATAGAGGATGTTTGCTTTCCCTTTCTCCTGCTCTGTTTCTGTCTCTGTCGCTGTCGCTCTGCACTGTTCGCTGTCTCCCTCTGCCTACCATCGCACGCATTTGGGGCACGCTTCATTGATTGATTCATTAGATTTTCATTTTCATATTCATATTCATATTGATTTGCATTTGATTTGATTTGATTGAATTTGATGTGATTCGTCAGTGCAATTACCTCGTGTGTTGGTGTTCTTCTAAAGATTCCACCCTTTTGAAGGGAATACTTTCTTGGGGATTAATACTTGGGTATAAGTATGTATGTGGCAACCAAGGGCGGATGGATGAGGGCTCATGGATTAGTTGCACTCTTTTGGGATGGAGAGCACAAACACAATGGCGGCATTAAGGGAAGAACAAACATGAAGCATCAGGTGCTAAGTACATACATACGTCGGCAAGCCGATGTATTCTCTCGAGTACCCTTTCCAAGTGGATGTGAACATGCGATAATATTTAAGTAGTGGGATGGAATGGAATCGAATGGCATGGAACCATATCAAGGGGTTCTGTTTCGGTTCCGGTTAAGATACGAATTCAGGAAAGGGCATCAAGGGCGCACATAAATGTCCACAAATGTTCAATCTCTCGTTAATCGACTTGTGCGCTCGGGAAGAAGGGACTACGACTACATACCTCCGAGGGACGACGACCCACACAATGCTCCATATTCAGTTCTAGCACATGCAATCCGATTCTCGATATACATATATATATATATATATAGTAGATATATATATATATACAGTGAGAATATATATATATACATATATATATATATATATATTATATATATATATATATATATATATATATATATATATATATTTATATATATATATATATATTTATATATATATATATATATATATGTATGTATGTATATATGTACATAAACATATATAAACATTCATATGGTTGTGTGTGTGTGTGTGTGTGTTTGCGTGTGTTTATGTGTATGTGTATGTGCGCGAATGTTTGCGTTGGAGTGGGGGATTGCATGATATGCGTGGGTGGGTGGGTGAATCTGTATCTGTTGGGTTAGTAAGCGCAAAGTAGAGATAACGGAATGGCTTCGTAAATACCTGTTTCAGTTACTGTTATGGTTTCGGCCAAAAGTCAGCCAAACATCCTAAATATTTGTATGTACATTTTGTATCTGTCTGCCGAGCACTCTTTCAGTCACACATACATACATACATACTATGTATGCATGCATAGATATTGCAAGTACCATCCGCTACAAGCAGATGCCCGCCCCCTCAGCTACCTAAAGCCTTTTTAACTATTCTCTAAGAAATCAGTGAAACGTAGTCCTCGTTTTCATTTATTCTATGAGTAGATACATCTACATATGTACATATCTACGATCTGGTAGATAGATGATCACCATGACCAACCTCAGTCCATATAATCTATTCGTGTGGATAGAGTTTAGAGCTTACATGTATCCATTTTCGATTAATCAACACAACGAAATATTCATACCTCAAGTTACTCTCTATTTCTATATACATACATATGTACATATGTATGTATGCACATGCACATTGATGTATGATCCTCTTCTCCCAGTATTGAAAGAACAAATGTATGGGGATAGCTCAAGTATTTCTCCATTCGTTTCTGTACAATTCCCATTCCCATTCAATCAAGAGTGAAAATATTCTGTGGTTTCTCTTTCCCCCTTCCCTATCCTGTTAAAACTATACTGCACATATCATCTCAGTTCGGATCTAATGGACCTAAGCTTAAAGCTTTGCCTCAAGGAACTAACTAGGGGCTCACTCCATCCCTACGTGAATACACCGAAACTAATTAGAATCCCCTTTCCAATATAATCTAAGCCCCAACTTCCATATAGACATAGACATAGAGACTATTGAGCTCAAGGCTCCTCTTTCTACGGTGTAAATGTGGTGTTTGGATTCTGCCTGTCTGCGCGGTCTTTGTTTCTGGTTCAGTTTCAGTTTCACAATGGAGAGTGGAGATTTACATAGTTATTCTGGTATGTATGCGTACACAGGAATCATTTATGTATGTATATTTAAACAATATAGAGCTTGTGGGTGGTATTTGTACGGTGTGAATAGGTACGGTACGGTACGGTTGGTGATACCGGGAGTAGCAAGTGTTCGACTCACCTCATTGGCCTTGCTCTGGCAAGGATCTGATCTCGCCTGCCAGTTCACTCTCATTCACACTGAATCTGTTTCTTTTTTACTGTTCTGATACATGTTACTTGAAATTTTGTTAATTATGTTTGGGGTACCTCGATGGTGGTGTTTCTTCTTCGGTTTCAGTTTCGCTTTCTTGTTTGGTTTCGGCTGGCAGCAGTGATGGAAAAGGGACGTTAGCACGGGCACATTGCTTGTTGGTGCTTGCTGTGGATGCGCGGATGCGTTGGGTACATTGGGTTTGCTACAAGGACCGAGGATACTGCTGAGCTCGTGTTGGTTTTCTCGGATTTTGGTGTGCTTCTGCTTATGCATCTTCTTCTGCTTCTGGCCTAGAGTTTCAGCTTAAGTGCTAACCGTCTCATCGTTTTTGGTCTCTAGTAGCGGCTGCGGCTGCGACTGCGACCGTGTCGCTCGCGGCTGTCTTGCCGATAGTGGCTGTGGTGCCTGCTCCGGTTGCTGTTGTTGCTGTTGCTGCCACTGCGCGAGTAAGAGTGACCGTGGTGCGACTTGTGGTGATCTGCAAGCAATAAAATATTTAGTTGAGCCACAAATACAAAGACGTAGAGGCTCCCAGACTCCACTGAACCTGAGACTCAGACTCCGCTCGAGTCGAAGTGGGAGCCCCACTCGTTCACTTACGATGTCGCCTGTCTGAGGTCTGGCGGTTTTGGACATAATCGCGACTACGCTCCCGATACTCGCGCGGCTCGCTGATGGAAAAGAGAAACAGAACAGAATAATGGTTAGCACTATGGCAGGCTGATGAACAGTCAGAGCGGAATCTGGTTACCGTCTATTGTCGTATGAGTTAAAGCGCTGGCCCCGACCCTCGCGCCGCCTTCGCTCCTCCTGCTCGCGTTCCTGCTCGCGCTCCTGGTCCCGCTCCTTTTGCCGCTCGTCGTTGATTTCGGCCACTGCGTTCCGCACCTTAGAGTAGCCCAGGTGCTGCTTTCCCATCAGATGGTCTTCAATGCGCTGCTGAGCATCGCCCACAATCAGAAAGGCGCCGCAGATCTCGCACACCTTCATCTGTTTCTCGGGCAGGGCTTCGTGCGACCAATTTGACTGCGACTTGTTGTCTGTATTGTCCGACTTGTCCTCCCCATCTGCTCCTCCTGCAGGGCCTGCAACAGTTCTAGTTGCCTCTGGGGCCATTTCGGTTGGGGAGGCTCCAATTGCCGCTGCTGCTGCTTCGTCGGCCAAATCAGTGGCGGCTGGATTCGGGGTTGTGGTTGGGGTGCTGTCATGAATTGCTGGGACATCGTTGAAGCTTGTCCCGGGACTAGGCATGGGTTCGTCCGCACCAGTCGGGTCCGGGGCAATCATCTTGCTGTTTGCCTTACGGCTGGCATCGTACTGCTGCAACAGTTGCTCCTTCTCCTCCTTAACTTCCTCGCAGAGCGCCATCAGATCCTGGGCTTGGTCAACGTCACCGCGGATGCCAGCCTCTTCGGCTTCCGCCAACAGCTTGCTGATGCGGGCATTCAGGGTGTTCAACTGGTCCTGATGCTTGCTCACTTGCAGCGACGGCAGCGGCTGATCGCGCTGCATTAGCTGCAGGCGCTGCTTACCCTTTTGGATCTTCCGGTCCACGTCGTGCAACATCACGTTGCAGAAGCGAAGGAACTCATCCTCGTACTGGCGCTTCCGTGCCGGACGCGCCTCCTCGTACAGGTGTTTGGCCTCCTCGTCGTGAATGCGGGCGCAGGGGCCGAGATCGGCACGTGTGTTGATGAAGAGATCGTGCGGGCAGAACTTTACGTTGTAGAACTGACAAAACTGCAATGAATCAACACATGTATAAGGAATAACGTCTGCAACGTCAGTTAGGCCACACCACATATATATGTAAATACATATAAATATATATTATACACATGTTCGGGGATGACTGGATATGATATTGTAGCCGGCAGCGGAGAGGCGCATCCATAGCACGATTGTGAGTGGAAAGAATCATGCCGCTGGAGGCGCATACTCACCTCCGGATCCTCCCAGTTCACCTTGAGTCCTGCCTCCGAAGGATGCAAATTCCGATTGCGGCCCATTAGCTCATCGAGCATTTGTCTGGCAGCGTCCACCATTTTCGGTATCTTCCCTGGTGGACAGGGCCAATGGTTGTGTAGTCGTAGGCGGGGAGGGGGAAGGCGGTGGCAAGTAAGTTTGAGTACTTGGGCCTCTGTTTCAATTTGACCGAAAGACGTGATTTCTTCCCCCGCGCTACAAAATATGCCCAAACTTTTTATCGGAGAATCAATAAATTTGACGTCCCCGCAGTGTGACCGCGGATTTGTCGATAAAATATACCGTCTGAGCCTTAGAAATATACCAAAATATTATATACCGATTTACCTTTCTATGGCAGCCTCGTGCGCGTAACAGCACGCAATTATCGGCGTTGCCACTTATGGCGGATGTCAAAGTAGGGTTGTCAAATATTTGAAAAATATCATAACGATATGAAATATATCACCAAAAAAATATCGATATATTCGATATTTTTGATATTTTTTTGTTTTTTAACATAACAGCAATCCTGAAATTGAATTCCCATACAGAAAAGACAACAATTTTTCATATCCCATATCTTATTTATATTTTTCGTTTTCATATACATAGGTATTAAATTCTAATAAACTAAAACATATTCAAGGAAGCATCCAAGGAGCTGGTCTTCATACAGATACATATAACTCAATAAAAAACTAAGCTTTCGCGCGAATTCTTCGACCGGGGCAATACACTAGACTCAAACACACACACAACGATACATTTGTGTAAGTGTTTGTGGTTATTTTGGTTAAAAACACAGGCTTGTTAAAAGTATGAAAACCTGCTACATCACATTTCTCTCACGCTCGGACGTAATGCTTTTCTACACTACAGTTTGTAGAGGAATACGACTATAACAAAATGGCTCAAAATTTTAGCAAAAGTGTGTTCGCAGATCACAGCAGACCGCCTGCACATTTATTTCACCACGCGAAACTTTGTATTTGTTTTTGAAAATGTAGGTAGCATTGTATTGTCGTGTGTGTGTTTTAGGTGTATGTGCTCCAAAATTCAGATTTCAGATTTAGTTTGCGAACTTTCCAGTTTTTCAGTAAAGCCTAGTACTGAGACGCGCTAAATTTTCGGTCGACCGAAAGTGCTGTATATTCCGCTCGGTGCCTAGAGTGACCATAGTGGGCAAACTGCATGCTCTACGGTTACACTGTTTTGAGTTTGTTTACAAACAGAAATCTGTTAAAATTTAATATGTTGTATTAAAGCAAGCAGAAATGTCTTATTTGTGGGCGCTGTGAGCTGGATGACGAAAATGCACACTCCAATATTGTATAAGTCCGATCCTGCAGGACAGATATGCAATCAACATTGTTTATATTTGGTTTTGATTGATTAAATTGAGTACCGGTTATAAAATTAATAAATAATAATATCCATATAATCTGTATTCGTTCTACTGCCCTAATTAGATTACATTTGTCTTCATTATTTCACTTATGTAGCTGCTTTCCATTTTTAGAGTGTGTGTGTGTGTGTGTGTATGTGGCTTGGACGACGTAAATGGAAATATTTCACATTTCCGATCGAGATGGGAAAATACCATCGGTTGCTTTTCTAGTATGTATCGAATATCATTTAGCAGGAACTGAGTACCGATCTGCGAAACGCTTCGCGAAATTTCGGTCGACCGAAAAACAGGGATGATTTCTTATCGGTTTCATACGAATATCATCCCTGATTTCGGTCGACAGAAAATTTAGCGCGTCTCAGTACTAGGCTTAAAATCTGAAAAATAATTCCCGCAGAAGACATGTCGAACATATCAAAATATATCGAAATATATCAAAAATAAAAATATATATTGATATTTTGCCAAAAAATATCCGATATAAATATATTTTTTTTTTGTGAAAATATCGATATTGATATTTGATATATTTTTGACAACCCTATGTCAAACAGCGAGGTTGTCAGAAAATTGCGCCAAAATTGGCAAAAAACTCGCAGCAGCTGTAAACATTACTTATCATCGCGTCGCATCGGAGATTTGTTGCGTTTGGATTTAGTTTAGATTGATACAAAGCTTAGATTTGAATAGAACCATGGATGTTGCAGATGCACAAATCGGTCAGCTACGCGTCAAAGATGAGGTGGGCATACGCACACAGAAACTCTTCAAGATTTCCTGGAGGAGTTCAAGGAGGATGGCGAAATCAAGTACACACGTCCCGCCAATCTGGAGTCGCCCGATCGCTGCACCCTCGAGGTGAGCTGAGTGATGTCGAGAAGTACGATCTCGAACCTAGCCACGGCAATCATCGAGGAGTACTACCACGTCTACCCATTCCTTGCCAGTCGGTCTCCAACCGAAAAGATCGCATCGGCCTCAAGACGAATAAGGACTGCTATGTGGCCTTTACGGAGGTGCCGACGCGCCACAAGGTGCGTGATCTGACCACTTCGAAGATCGGCACCCTCATCCGCATTTCCGGCCAGGTGGTGCGCACACACCCCGTGCACCCGGAGCTCGTATCGGGCACCTTCATGTGCCTGGACTGCCAGACCGAGATCCGCAACGTGGAGCAGCAGTTCAAGTTCACCAATCCCACCATCTGCCGCAATCCCGTTTGCTCCAACCGCCGCCGATTCATGCTCGATGTGGAGAAGAGCCTCTTCCTCGACTTTCAGAAGATCCGTATCCAGGAGACGCAGGCGGAGCTGCCCCGTGGCTGCATTCCGCGTGCAGTTGAGATTATTCTGCGCTCCGAGCTGGTGGAGACCGTCCAGGCTGGCGATCGCTACGACTTCACTGGCACTCTCATCGTGGTACCCGATGTCAGTGTGCTTGCAATGCCCGGCACAAAGGCCGAGTCCGGCTCCCGACACAAGCCCGGAGAGGGTATGGAGGGAGTCACCGGATTGAAAGCCCTGGGCATGCGCGAGCTCAACTATCGCATGGCCTTCCTGGCCTGCAGCGTCCAGGCTACCACGGCGCGCTTCGGTGGCACAGATCTGCCGATGTCTGAGGTCACCGCCGAGGACATGAAGAAGCAGATGACGGACGCCGAGTGGCACAAGATCTACGAGATGTCCAAGGACCGCAACCTGTACCAGAAC
This sequence comes from Drosophila subsilvestris, assembly GCA_035043285.1. Lineage (NCBI taxonomy): Eukaryota > Metazoa > Arthropoda > Insecta > Diptera > Drosophilidae > Drosophila > Drosophila subsilvestris. The sequence continues at coordinate 342,897 of JAWNNB010002181.1, read as the reverse complement.
CTCATCACCTGCCTCTTCCCCTCCATCTACGGCAACGACGAGGTGAAGCGCGGCATTCTGCTACAGCTTTTCGGGGGCGTCGCCAAGACCACCATAGAGAAGACCTCGCTCCGTGGCGACGTCAACGTCTGTATTGTCGGCGATCCCAGCACGGCCAAGTCGCAGTTCCTCAAGCAGGTGTCGGACTTCTCACCGCGCGCCATCTACACTTCGGGGAAGGCCTCATCGGCGGCGGGTCTGACGGCCGCGGTGGTGCGCGACGAGGAAAGTTTCGACTTTGTGATTGAGGCGGGTGCCCTTATGTTGGCCGACAACGGAATCTGCTGCATCGACGAATTTGACAAGATGGACCTGCGCGACCAGGTGGCCATTCACGAGGCCATGGAGCAACAGACGATCTCGATTGCCCGCGCCGGAGTCCGGGCCACACTGAATGCCCGCACCTCAATCCTCGCCGCTGCCAATCCCATCAATGGCCGCTACGACCGATCCAAGAGCCTGCAGCAGAACATCCAGCTGTCGGCCCCGATCATGTCTCGCTTCGATTTGTTCTTCATCCTGGTCGACGAGTGCAACGAAGTGGTGGACTATGCCATTGCCCGGAAGATTGTGGACCTCCACTCGAACATAGAAGAGTCGGTGGAGCGGGCCTACAGCCGGGAGGAGGTGCTGCGCTACGTGACCTTCGCTCGCCAGTTCAAGCCGATCATCGGCCAGGAGGCCGGCAAGATGCTGGTGGAGAACTACGGCCATCTGCGGCAGCGCGATACAGGCACCGCCGGCCGTAGCACCTGGCGGATCACCGTCCGTCAGCTGGAGTCTATGATTCGGCTGAGCGAGGCCATGGCCAAGCTGGAGTGCTCGAATCGAGTGCTGGAGCGGCACGTCAAGGAGGCCTTCCGTTTGCTGAACAAATCGATCATCCGCGTGGAGCAGCCTGACATCCACTTGGACGATGACGAGAATCTGGACGTAGACGATGGCATTCAGGATGATATGGACATGGAGAACAACGGGGCTGCGGCCAACACTGATGCCGATGCCTTGGACACTTCCGGCGCCGCCACTGTCCAGAAGAAGTTCACCCTATCCTTCGAGGACTACAAGAACCTATCCACCATGCTGGTGCTGCATATGCGTGGCGAGGAGGCCCGCTGCGAGGTTGAGGGCAGCGACTCTGGCATGAAGCGCAGTGATGTGGTCACCTGGTACCTGGAGCAGGTCGCCGATCAGATCGAGTCAGAGGACGAGCTCATCTCGCGCAAGAATCTCATCGAGAAGCTGATCGATCGCCTTATCTACCACGACCAGGTAATCATTCCCCTCAAGACATCTAACCTGTCCAGGATCAAGGGCCCGCCAGAGGAGCAAGTGGACAATGATCCCCTCCTAGTAGTCCATCCCAACTACGTCGTCGAGTAACTCTCTCCATCCACATCTATCCATTATATCATATTCGTATCTAGTTTTTAGGATTATGTTTTCTCTTCCGTATTTTTCGTATTTTGTTGCACCCATTTATTATAATTGGGCTTATATATGTAGTTCAGTAGGTTATTCTGAAGCACACTGTTAAGATTAGCTCTAAGTTTTCACGATTTTCATTAGCTACTGGTCGTCCCGGGTCATCCAGGGTGGTCGAATTTAATTCTTGAATTTTTGTTTCTGCCCAATAAACGTTTACCGACAATTGATTTTCGATCGCATCGTCGCTCATTGCCAAGAAACATGCATATGCATGCTCGTACACATTCGAATTCGTGGATTAGTTTCTTTTCAGTTTAATTTTACAGTTGCATGGATAAATTGCCTATGAATTAGAAGGGACTGAGCACCTCAGAGCCAGCGATCGGGAGAGTAAATTCCCCAACCATTTACTTCTCAAAGGTGTAGTGCTTGACGCCATCAGCCGGATATTGCTTGGCGGCCACGGGACGATACATTTTCTTGTCCTCCAGCCAGTAGTAGAGGGCCAGGCAGCCGGACATGACGCCCACAAAGCTCAAGACGTAGTATGAGGTGCTATAGCGAGGCTTCTCGGCCTGTGAGTAGCGGTCTTCGCTGTACAAGTCATGATCTGCCGAGATCTGGAAAAGGGATAAGGAACATGTATATATATTGGCAGTGTTTTTCCGTCAATGTGACTACTCACGGGCTCGTGGAGGTTGCGCTTGTGCTCGGGATAGTCCCAGGGATAGTAGCTATCCTTATTCTCCACACCTAGGCCGCCGCCAACCTTCGGGTAGTCGCCATAGCCCAAACCGTCGTCGGCATAGGGCTTATACTCTTCGGGCAGAAGATAGTACTTCTTGGCGGCTGCCTCGCGCTCCTTCTCTGTCTTTGGGAACGGAGCTGGCTTGTAGTCCTTGTTCCATCCAGCCACTATGCAATTAGAACGAAAATATGGCTGTAGTCTTTCACAGCATACAAAAGTTACGTAAACAAAACAGAATGCCGGACCCAAAGATGTCACATTTTTCGGCCTACGGGAAACTTACTGCTGCGCACCACCTGGCGGGCTAGGGCCGGATTAGCCGCACACAATTTTTGTGCCAGGCATACAGACTTCACAAATGACATTATTGCGAGCTCCTTTTAAAAAATGTCAGGTTTTTCTCTTTCCTACAGCGATTGGAACAGCAGACACAGCTGTGCTGGAGATGGGATTCGTGCCGATAGTTCTCTGCGTGCTGATAAGCCTCCTCGATGATGCTCGTATTTCACTACACTTAAGCCCCATGATGCAATTATATAAGGTAGTCTCGTCGGCAAAAGTAGACCCTTAACACGGCTTACAATAAGTGCGAGTGAAAGGGCTCAGCGCAGTGTGTGTGAAAAAACAATAGAGCGTGTTGATTAACCCTCAGATGGGGTTTAAAAAAGTTGAAGTTTTTTATAATTTAATTTTTAATAACTTTCAATATGTTTTTGTCTTTGGATAATTTTTGTTAATGCTTTTAATTATAATATAAATTCATATCTTTGAATAAAACATTTTATATCTAAATTAATATTAACATTTTCGGAAGCCATTAACATTTTTTGTATGTTCAAATGTTCTTTGATAATGTTTAAATATATTATTTCCAGCAATATGTAATTTCTTTTGTGCACAAAAGCGAGCACGCACTGAACGTTAAGGGTCCCAAAACCGAACGATTCGGCAGCCGACGAGGCCACCTTATATGATTGCATCATGCCCATGCCGATGGCTTAGCACGTCACGATCTACAATGTGGTTGGCGTCCTTGGAGATTATACATCACTTGTGGGCTGTGGGTTTGGTGTATTCCTTATATCTGACTCATTCAGGATGATCTCTTCTATTATAGTCTCATAAAAACCACAAGATCGAATGCTAAATGAAGGGAGGGGGAGGAAGGGGGAAGGTGTTTGTGTGTCAGTTCGTAGAATTGTGCGATGAGAACACAAAGTTTGCTCTGCTGAAGTTAGCTCTGGCTGTTTCGGAGATAATGAAGTTGATTTTATTAAATCTAGAAGCTAGATTTACTCGCTATTACCTCTTTGTAGTCCCACCTCATCTCTCCCTAATTTAATTTTACTCACCACACGTACACCCAGCGACAAAAAACAACCCCACCTTGAAATTTCATGCATTTGTGACTTCTCTAGTCGCTGGTTTTCGCAAATGCTATCATCGATTCGTCTAATTTTTATTTTTACTTGTAGCCAAAACAATTTCAAACAAAAGAAAAAATTCAATATAAATAGAAAACCCACTCTTAATAACCAAAACTAAATTTGATCCAATAAGTTAATTTAATTCCTATTAGCTAATAAAAAAATATAATTGCAACATATTTTTTTAAATTAGTAATTAATTAATATTTAGAAGTACCAGCTTTGGCAAAGGGTTAAGGAAAACGCGTTTTATATATTTTAAAAACAATCCTTAGGATTTGTTTTAAAATTATGTTGAGATAAGATCACAGGTGCTACAACGTTGTGCAAATGATATTTTGGCTCGAACTATTCAACGTCGGCCAAAGGAGGTGGCTTTAATGGCAAGGACACCTACCAAAAAGTACCTTCAAAATTTTGAAATAAAAAAAAAATAGCTTAAATTGGTCAAAGGAAAATTCGAATTTAAGGCCTTTCTCCAGCACCGCAGAATCGAAAGATTCCTGTCAAACTTCATATAAAAAAAACTGGGGCAGGAATTTGTCGTTTTCGTTTTCCTGGAGTTTGTTAATGCAACAGGAGCGGAATCCACAGATTTATATCGATATTTGCCAATCGGGACCGTGTGTAGACTGCGAGAACAGCTGATGCACAGCTCAGGAATATATGTTTAAAAATTATTCCTGAAGCGAATGGTGCAAGATGAAGGAAAAAACTGTACGCAACATCAAAAAGAAAGATTAAAATGATTATTTTTGGTCTTGCAACAATATATGCGTGCACCAAAACAATCACTTCATCGTCAGAGTGCATATTTTCCATTTTTAATTTTATTTGAATTTCACAATCGGCACTGTTTGCAAAACACAGCTGATTCATCAACCCTGTTTTAGCTATATTTAAAACCCTCACGAAATAACTAGCAAATTCTGATGGGAACATCCAAAATGAAACTTTTTGAAAGTTTCGCTTGTATGAAGTTATACATCTATATATTGAATGGTTTTTTGCCTAGCTCTCAGAGACTATAAGAGCTGGATTAACGAATTATGTGCCACACACTGTTTCTTCAACTGGTTTAAAACACGATTGATGTCGAATTACAAATTCTAGAGCTATGCCTATTTTAATCCTTACAGAATACAGTTTTAACAATGGCGTAACAAGAATAGTACTAAACAACTCACAGCCCAGAATAGTTGAGAGTGGATTAAAGAGTTAATGGAACAAATATATGTCTCTCTCTCACACTGCATGCTTTTCCAACAAGGTTTTATACCTGGTTCCAGTGCCTGAAGCGTAATTCCTCATACAAAATGTAAACAAATGCGCCCAAACGACATGTGATGGCGAAACGTTTTACATCAGTATACAGCTTGAAATGTGCATACATCTTAATAAAAAAATAAAAAATGTTTAGATTTAATGAATTATCATATCGATAGTCGCCAGCACTATCGGAAAATTACACCAGCGCACTGTTTTTTTTGTTGTGGTTGCCTCGACCGAAGAAGCAGCAGCACCTGGGGAGGCGAAAGTGATAAAGAATCGGCATATTCAAAAATATCAAACATTAACTATATTCGAAAAGATGGTTTTACCTTTACTGCAACGCTCCACGCTTCGCGGCGTGCAACAGTTAACCCAGCCATGGGGCGCGACTGCCTTCAGCCTGAGAATGGTAAGGATTTGCGTGCCGTGCTGCATAGCCCACTCCTGGTTATGTAACTTCGTTGGCCAAAAAGAAGTCCAGCGCTGGCACTGGCAGAGAGTCATCCGAAATTGTGGGTGGAAATCTGAAATCGTAAAAAAACCCTCTTAACTACGTTTCGTAATCGCCTCTGTGGGCGCTGAAAAAATTGAAAAATCACTGCTTCCAGGCCATGGAATAGACTGAACAACTTAAAAAAAAACCGTCTCCCAACTGGAAACATTCTGCCACTTGTGGATTCCGTTCACTTGGACTCCAATTGGCATATTGATTTTACACACTAAGAAATATTTCGCTCTGTTGTTCTCGTTCCACTCTTTCGCACTTGAAAATGAAAACAAAAGGCAGCAACAACTTGTAAAACGAGTTGTAAGCAAGAGAACAAATTTAGCAACGAAATTTGCTGAAAATTCTAGTTTCGGCAATTCAATATAATGCAAACCGGTTAGTTTTATATTTGAAAGTAATCCAGTGCCGACACATGCTATACCCTCACTGTTCCATGTGTTCCAAATGCGATAATCCTGATAACTGTTTATAATAATTGAGAACTTGGGCATAGATTTCTCACACATACAGACACACAGCGCCCATGCATACCCAACCCATGAGAGTACATGTACATATGTAAATGTGTGTGTGTGTGTGCCATGTGCCAAAGTAAAGACTCAGCTGATTAGCAAAGTGCCCCATGCCGGGCAGAGTCTTTATTCGCCACCACCACCCGGCGCCAACCTCCCTTCCAATTCGTGGCCGCGCACTGCTTGAGAGCGCTGTCTGGAATTTCGCGCTCCGACAAGGTTTTATGGTCCCACCTTATCTGCTCTCAGCCAGTAGGAACAGAACATCAGCACTAGCAGCATCAGCAGCAGCATCAGCAGCAGCATCAGCAATCACAGCCATTTATAATCCGAGTGCTCGCCATTTGATTCAAGCTACTTATCTCCTTCGCAATGGTCAGAGCAGCCCTCACTCCTCCAGTCCCCCATTCATCCACTGGTATTGACGTCAGAGTAAACTTATATTATTTCGAATCCTTCCAGGCCTCCCAGGAGTTCCGAGTGGAAAGCGACACGTTCGGAGAGCTGAAGGTGCCGGCAGACAAGTATTATGGGGCCCAGACGATGCGCTCTCAGATCAACTTCCCCATTGGCGGGACGACAGAGCGTATGCCAGTAAGTCTTTCACTCAGCCATACTCCTTTTTCCTTCCATTCTTCCACTATAAATCTTAATATCATTTCACAGAAACCTGTGGTGCAGGCAATGGGCATCCTGAAGAAGGCCGCAGCCGAAGTGAACAAGGAATTCGGTCTGGACACTAAGGTGAGCGAGGCCATCTCAAAGGCCGCCGATGATGTGATCTCGGGCAAGCTGTACAACGATCACTTCCCCCTCGTGATCTGGCAGACGGGCTCTGGCACCCAGAGCAACATGAATGTTAACGAGGTGAGTCTCGGGCAGGTCTTTTGCCATTTGTAATGCCCAATAGACCGACCACAGCAATAGACAATTCATTAAAATTCTCCCGCAGGTGATCAGCAATCGCGCTATTGAGCTGCTGGGCGGAAAGCTGGGATCCAAGACTCCCGTGCATCCGAACGACCATGTGAACAAGTCGCAGAGCTCCAATGACACCTTCCCCACGGCCATCCACATCTCCGTGGCCCTGCAGCTGAACAACAACCTGAAGCCGGCCATCAAGACCCTGCACGACGCGTTGGCCGCCAAGTCGAAGGAGTTCAAGGACATCATCAAGATCGGTCGCACCCACACCATGGACGCCGTCCCACTTACACTCGGCCAGGAATTCAGCGGCTATGCCCAGCAGCTGGCCTACGCCCAGGATCGCATCGATGCCTGCCTGCCGCGCGTCTATGAGCTGGCGCTCGGAGGCACAGCCGTCGGCACTGGCCTTAACACCCGCAAGGGATTCGCCGAGAAGTGCGCCGCCAAGATCGCCCAGCTGACCAGCTTGCCCTTCGTGACGGCGCCCAACAAATTCGAGGCTCTAGCCGCCCGCGACGCAATGGTGGAGGTGCACGGAGTACTCAACACGATTGCCGTGAGCCTCATGAAGATTGCCAACGACATCCGCTTCCTGGGCTCGGGTCCTCGCTGCGGCCTGGGCGAGCTTTCCCTACCTGAAAACGAGCCCGGTAGCTCCATTATGCCTGGCAAGGTGAATCCCACACAGTGCGAGTCGCTCACCATGTTGTCCGCCCAGGTAATGGGCAACCAGGTGGCCGTAACCATCGGTGGCGCCAACGGACACTTTGAGCTGAATGTGTTCAAGCCTCTAATAGTGTCCAACGTGCTGCGCTCCATTCGATTGCTCTGTAAGTACAAAGGAGTATAAGGGGATATTATTCCAATCTTTGCTTATTCCTGTACGGTGTACTTCCATTTCCATCCGTTCTAGCTGACGGTAGTCGCACCTTCACCGCCAATTGCGTGAACGGCATCCAGGCCAATCGCGAGAACATTGCCAAGATCATGAACGAGTCCCTGATGCTTGTGACGGCCCTCAACCCGCACATCGGCTACGACAAGGCGGCCAAGATCGCCAAGACGGCACACAAAAACGGAACCACCCTCAAGGAGGAGGCCATCAACCTGGGCTACCTCACCGAGCAGCAGTTCAACGACTGGGTCAAGCCCGAAGAAATGCTGGGACCCAAGTAGGCACTCGACGCTACCTGCGAGTGTCTAAACTTTATGAATGTGTTTTTTTGTTCGATTGACTAGTCGCAATATATCGGTTGTCGAATTCACTTCGAAATTTCCTAAAAATTAAGTTCAACTTTTATAAACCAAAAAATGTTGCTTTTTTCCCGCATGCTGGTGGTCAAAAAGTACTCACGCGGTCTCAGGGTCTCCGCGAGCCTCAGTGGCAAGGATGTATGTGTCGAAGGAGTACATTGATTGGGATTTGGCTAAGACTTGTTGGCATTTCAGGCTAAAAAGGGCAAGTCCAAGGATGGAAAGTTCCGGATGGAGAAGGACACCTTTGGGGAGCTGAAGGTGCCGGCCGAAATGTTGTTCGGGGCACAGACGATGCGTTCCAAGATCAACTTTCCCATTGGCGACATTGGGGAGCGCATGCCGGTAGCTATGACCACCCCAAACGAAGTCCTCTAGACTCCTCCAGAGCTAACGTTTCGTCTCCCGCCTTGGGCCGATCCACAGATGCCAGTGATCCAGGCCATGGGTATACTTAAGAAGGCCTGTGCCGAGGTGAACAAGGATTACGGCCTGGATGGCAAAATATCCGACGCCGTCTCCTGTGCCTGCGACGATGTCATCTCGGGCAAGTTCTACAAGCGAGGCCACTTCCCGCTGGTCATTTGGCAGACCGGCTCCGGCACCCAGACCAACATGAATACAAACGAGGTGACCACACATCATCTGTGGGCAGCGCCCTGATCAGCTCTAATGGTGCTCCTTGTCCCCCGCAGGTCATCAGCAACGCAGCCATCAAGGCGATGGGCGGTGAGCTGGGCTCCAAGAAGCCAGTGCATCCCAATGACCATGTGAACAAGTCGCAGAGCTCCAACGACACCTTTCCAGCTGCCATCCACATAAGCGTGGGCATGGAACTGAACGAGCGCCTCATACCATCGTTGACTCTTTTGCGGGATGCTATTAAGTGCAAGTCGGAGGACTTTAAGGACATCATCAAGATTGGACGCACCCATCTGATGGACGCCGTGCCTCTGAGCCTGGGTCAGGAGTTCAGCGGCTACGCCCAGCAGCTCACCTACGGCCTTGACAGGATCAATGCCTGCCTGCCGCGCGTCTACGAGCTGGCCATTGGCGGCACAGCCGTCGGCACTGGTCTCAACACCCACAAGGGGTTCGCCGAGAAGGTATCCAAGCGCATTGCCGACCTCACATGCCTCCCCTTCGTGAAGGCTCCCAACTTCTTTGAGGCTCTCGGCGCTCGCGACGCCATGGTGGAGGTGCACGGAGTACTTAACACGATTGCTGTCAGCCTGATGAAGATTGCCAATGATATCCGCCTGTTGGGCTCGGGTCCGCGCTGTGGCCTGGGTGAGCTCATGCTGCCAGAGAACGAGCCGGGCAGCTCGATTATGCCTGGCAAGGTTAATCCGACTCAGTGCGAGTCCATGACTATGATCTGTGCACAGGTGATGGGCAACCAGGTGGCTGTAACCATCGGTGGCGCCAACGGACATTTTGAGCTGAATGTTTTCAAGCCGCTGATCGTGTCCAATGTTTTACGCTCCATACGTTTGCTGGGTAAGTGGGAATTTTCACCAGTGAGTACTAAGGGTGAGTACCGATCACACTCATTTGTTTGTCCTCCGTCTTTGCTTGCAGCCGATGGGAGCAAGAATTTCAGCAAGAACTGCGTGGAGGGCATTAAGCCGAACAATGAGCGCATTGTGAAGATCATGAACGAGTCCCTGATGCTGGTGACGGCCCTTAATCCGCACATTGGCTACGACAAGGCGGCCGCAATTGCCAAGACGGCACACAACAACGGAACCACCCTCAAGGAGGAGGCCCTTAAGGCTGGCGTCACCGAGGAGCAGTTCAAGGAGTGGGTCGATCCGAAGAAGATGCTGGGCCCCAAATAGTTTTCAATTATTCACATTAAATTTATCCGTTAGCTCCAATAAAGCTCAATTGCAATATTTTCGATTGTTTCTCTGTATCATCCATCCCTATAGCCATTCATTGTCGATAGATGTTACAGCCCTGGTACTGCCAGCGACAGCTGTATTTGTGTTTGTGAGTTTTTCTTTGTCTTTACCGCAACATTATTGCTTTGAAGAGAACCCAAATCCGCAAGAATCCGAAAATATACAAACAAGCGTGTCTTCTGCATTGCCAGCAACGTTTTTACACCCAGTGCACCGATTCAGTGAGTCTAGTTCTGTACACGATTATCTAACGACAGTATCGATGTATCAGGAAATTTGGCTTTGACTTATGTACATATGTATGTACATTGTACTTGCTTTCGACCAGGCCAGATTCAGATTGCGGTGATTTTAGTAGGCAGAGCAACAGACAACAGATATTTCAGGCAGGCAAGGGGATTTTGGAAATTTACAGTCTAACTAAAACGAAAATTCTATCTAGCACCACACCATAAAAAAATTTTAAAACTTCGTTTCGCCACCAAGTTGATTGCCTTTTCCAATATTTTTTCGCTATCGCAATTGGTTCATGGTTACTTTTAAGACGCAAAAACATAAAACACACACACACACTCCAGACTGCAGCAGCTGTTTGCAGACGAGCGATATCGATCACACACTCCCTCCAACACCTATATGAGCATCATTGCGATTACCGTCGTACCCTTAATACATATATTAAATTTTCAACCGATCTCATCCATTTCTGTTCGCAGGCAGTAATCCAGCCGCAGGGAAAAATGTCTGTGAGACTGTTGACCGTGCGACTGATCAAACATGGTCGCTACATTCTGCGCAGCTATTGTCACCGTGATATACACGCCAACATTTTGGAACCAAACCCTTTGAAAACACGCAGCAAGCGAGGCTTTCCCCTACCATCTTCCGCCGCTAATGTAGCGCGGGTAAGTCCAAGAGTACAAAGCGAACTTGCATTCATGGTAACCTAACCCATGTTATACGTTCCTGCAGAACGCACCACAGCAGGTCGCCAGGTCAGCTCCACCGCCGGCCAGTGTCTTGCCCCGCAATGGCGTCCCTTCCGGTGGGAGTGGGCTGCTTCGCATCGGGCAGCATGCACGAAAGCTCTTCATCGACAACATATTAAGTCGCGTGACCACTAACTACTCCGAAGAACTTCGCAAGCGGGCCACACGCAAACTATTCTATGGGGACTCGGCTCCTTTCTTTGCTCTAATTGGAGTGAGCCTAGCCACCGGATCGGGGGTTCTCAGCAAGGAAGATGAGCTCGAGGGCGTTTGTTGGGAAATACGCGAGGCTGCGAGCCGCCTGCAGACCGCATGGAACAAGGACGACATCTCCGAGACCCTCAACAGCAAATTCACTATCGACGACCTCGAAGTAGGAGCGCCCATAGCCAAAGGCTGTGCGGCAGTTGTCTACGCGGCCAACTTCAAGAAAGGCCAAAGTACACCTGCCTCAGATCGTGGCGATCCTGAAGTGCCCAAAATTACATCTGTGCATTCTGCAGCAAATGCGTCGACTGCCTGGCGTCATGAGATGATGTCGCCGCTGCAGAATATGTCCCGGTTTGTGCACAATTTTGGCGGCTCTGTAGACAACATCTTTAACTATAGCCAGCCCTCGGCGGCTTCCGATTTTGTGGGCGCTCTGAAGCGAGAACAGGAGCGCGAGTCCGTCCCGGAGGATCACTCACAGCCTGCATGCTTTTCCCCTGCCTACAATATGGTAAAGTCCGATGGGAACATCTCGTGTTCGACCTGCATTGAATTATTTTAATATCTTTCCCCAACAGGACCCACTGCTGGATACCAAACTGGGAAGCTCCATCGACACCTATCCCCTGGCCCTCAAGATGATGTTCAACTACGACATCCAGAGCAACGCCCTGTCCATACTCCGCGCCATGTACAAGGAGACAGTACCGGCCCGACAACGCCGAATGAACACGGCAGCCGAGGAGTGGGAGCGCCTGCTGCAGAACCAGACACTTATGCTGCCGCCGCACCCGAATATCGTATGCATGTTCGGCTTCTTCTGCGACGAGGTGCGAAACTTTCCCGACGGTCATCTGCTCTACCCGATCGCCCAGCCTCAACGGATCAATCCACAGGGCTATGGCCGAAATATGTCCCTGTATTTGCTCATGAAGCGCTACGACCACAGCCTGCGCGGCCTGCTCGATAGCCAGGAATTGAGCACACGCACTCGCATCCTGCTGCTGGCGCAAATGCTGGAGGCTGTCACCCACCTCAGCCGCCACGGGGTGGCCCATCGCGATCTAAAGTCTGACAATGTGCTTGTCGAGCTCCAAGATGACGAGTCGCCTGTGCTGGTTCTATCCGACTTTGGCTGCTGCTTGGCGGACAAGGTCCATGGCCTGAGGCTGCCCTATGTTTCTCACGACGTCGACAAGGGCGGCAATGCTGCACTGATGGCGCCAGAGATATTTAACACGATGCCGGGTCCGTTTGCGGTGCTAAACTATGGCAAGGCCGACCTGTGGGCCTGCGGTGCCCTGACCTACGAAATATTCGGTATGCGCAATCCCTTTTACTCAAGCAGCGGAGGCCTCGCCCACGAGCGCGGACAGCTCACGTACTCGCTACGGAACAGCGACTACAAGCAAGAGCAGCTGCCGCCCATGACCGATTCGTGCCCGCCCCTGCTCCAGCATCTGGTCCACAACATCCTCAATCCCAACCCGTCCAAGCGGGTCAGTCCAGACATTGCGGCCAACGTGGTCCAGCTCTTCCTCTGGGCGCCCTCTAACTGGCTCAAGGCAGGTGGCATGCCCAACAGCTCCGAGGTGAGTCTGTCTCAGTCTATTCCTCAATCAGTCAACCCGAAGTGATTATCGGTGATTTCTTGTCTCTTGCAGATCCTTCAATGGATGCTCTCGCTCACCACAAAGATAATGTGTGAGGGACGCCCCCACCTCCATCTGGGCAGCGGAAACATGAAGATGGACGGAGGCACCATCGGAGCCAGCACGGGCGGACAAAGAGCCTACGTAGAATATCTGCTGATATGCAGCTTCCTTGCGCGCGCTCGCCTGCGTCGCATTCGTGGCGCCCTCAACTGGATCCAGAACGTGGTGGCCCCGTAGGCCCCGCGCATGCAGTTGTTTCGTTTACTTGTTACTCTGAGAAAATCAAATGGAAAAGCGTGTGATACCTATATTTTACATATGTATTTATAAACAAATCGAAATTAACCGCACGCCCATAATCTCCTCTATTGGATGGATATCCCCAAGCTGGTGATTAGGCCCATCAAGTCCTGGCTTTGGTCCAGGAACATCTTTATCTCGGCAAAGTTCTCTCGACGCGGACTCATGTCGATGAGGTTGATATGTCCGCCGTTGCACTGAACTGTCACAGATCGCTTGCCGTCAAAATCGAATATATAGAGAGTCTTCGAGTCGGCGTCGAGTATGGGCATTAATGTGCAGCCAAGATTATGCATGTTCTGTACTATGCAGGCGAAGGCGTCCTCTACATGTTTCTCATTACCTGAAGAGCAGACGGCTGATATTGTAAGGGCTTTATGCGAACTTGTTTTGCTTGGAACCTACCCAAAGAATTTATGTGCGTTTGGAGCGCTTGCTCTTCCAGCTGGGCTTCCTGATGGTCTTTGATTAGCTTCAAGGTGCCCTCGTTGAAGGTTGTGGATGACTCTGGCCAGGACTTGACCTGCTCGATGCTTTCATTGGTATCGTTTACGAATTTTATAATATGCTTGTGGGCCCCCTGGATGCTGTTTAACTCCTGCTTCAGCGATTTTGTGTTGATGTCTTTCATTTTGAATCAGCAATTGTGTTGGCACCCAAAAAGAACTATTCACTGGAATGAACGAACTGTTATTCAGTTCACGATAGTCGTTCGTTTTTGTTCACTTCACGAACTGAAATGATATTCATCGGAATTCGGTCTGGAAAGGAGATATCATCCCTGACTTAGCGCATCTGAGTACTAGGCTTGATTAATAACAAGAATGACGAAATTATCGAAATATGAACACAATTTATATTTATTTTTTAGGAGCCAAGATGGACGCTGCTTACGCACATTTTGTGGTCATAGAAGGAACAGGTCGCCATGTGCATTAGTCCATCGTTCTCGGATAAACTTGGATCCCAGTCGGCGCCATAACAAATGCTCGAATGTTCGTCGTATGTGCCAAGCAGCGTTATTCCCGAATCCTTAAGATCGAGTTGAACGACGCTAAAGTTCTTGTACATGCAGGCGGCCAGGATAACATCCTGTCGATTGGGATGCGGCTTGAGGCGCCAGATGCCGCCCCCCAGATTCACTTCGGCCAGCGGACGTTTCATAGCGCGCGTGTCGAAGAGACGCAGCTGCTCGTCATAGCTGCCCGTGAGTAGATGGTGCTCATGCTGCGGATGACTAAGCAGGCAGGTAACGCCTGCCTGGTGCGCCCTGTTCGTCCACACACGCTGTTCCGTGCGCAAATCATGAGCCAGGAGAAGGGAATCGTCGCCACCACTGTACACGCGCTGTGGTGTCCAACGGTCGAATGCACAGGTCCAGGCTTCAAAGCTGTGCGCACTCCATGCGCTCAGGACGAACAGCTTTCCCTGCGGGGTGTAGCGCAAAAGGTTGATGTTTCCTTTCGAGTCCGAGACTACCAGCTGCACTGCATCTCCATCGTGCTGCCAGTCCAGGGCCAGTGCCAGTGGAGCCTCAGCATTTGGCTCTGCAGCCGTCAGACCTAGGCACGTGCGTCTTTTCAGATGCTTTTCATCAGCCAGGAGCTCGTATATTTCTACCTCTCCCAAGGCGTTGGCTGTGGCCAGAAGTGGGCCACTGTCGCTGCTCAATGCTGGAAGCCACTTCATGTCTAGTATGGCCGCCGTCTCAATGCTCTGCAGCCGTTCCAGTGCTCCGCTACCTGCCTCAAAGTGGTAGAGGTAAACGCGTCCCTTGCGTTGGCGGTTCTTGGTGACGGCATCGTCCTCCTCCAATTGAACCAGCATGTAGGTTCCGCAGGCAAAGTAGGGGGCATGCTGATCATCCTGGGCACACCACTCCACCGAATCGGCTGAATATTCTGTGTCCACGTTGTGCAATGTTTTGAACCTGGCCATCTTTAGAGCTGGCAGAGTTCGAATCGATTTCGATGTTGTTACCGCTATCGATAGACCCCATACACCCAGCTAGAGATGGGCATGAACTGCAATTTTCCGACACGACCCAACACGTCACGAAAATTAAAATTTCCAACACGCACTAGCACGCACGGCTAAAAATTTTCGGAACACGGTCCAGCACGGTCCAACACGAAATATTATACATTTTGTTTAATACCTTTGTTAACATTGATTTTACCTACATATAGGTTGTTATTTACATATATTTATATGAAAATAACAGTTTATCAAGGTTAGAGCTTAATAAGCGTGTACCAGCATTCATTAAATATTTGTCGCGAGGTAGAAAACACCCTCACGCTTGTAGCCGAGCTGGCTGGAATGGCTATGCAGCTTTTGGGATTTCATGTTCATGTTCACACTAAACTAGTTCACTCAAAAATCACAAAAACGGACAACAATTTAGTTTTTTTGCTCGTCGTGTTTTTTCGTGCCGATTTTGCTCTGAACGAACACGCACGCCCATGGACAATAATTAATTTTCCAACACGCACACGCGGGCGGCCATCGTGTCACGACGTGACACGAAGAAAACACGGTCCATGCCCACCTCTACACCCAGCATTTCAAAATATTTGCATTTCTCATTAGATTTATTTGTATTTTTTGCTAATTTAAAAAATTAATAATTAATACATACATCTACTTAGTGATCTGGTTACGTGCTACATAATCTGGATTAGGATTAGTTGATCTCTCTTCACATTTAGCTGTGCTCTGTACGATAGTCTAGTCGTGACTACACTGCAGGGCGCTCTGCTCCTCCATGATTACATTTCCTGAGGGGATTGAATTCCTCTCCATATCTGGTCTGCTTTCGGGGGCGTCAGTTTTGCTTGAGAATGGTAATGGTAGTTGTGGTTTATGCTTTAACCAAAACCAAGCATCCTTGGGTAAACATATACATATCCGCTCGTTTCGTCGTCCCTTCCACTTTTTACACGGACAAACACAAAATTCCACAACGAAAAAAAAACACTCTTATTCCTAGCTATAGACACTGTTTCGCACGGACATCTCCGCCTCGGGGAGACCCATGGACTTAGCGATCGACAGGTTGAGCAAAGCCTGACTTGGATGGCCACTGCATACCGCTTGGATCGATCGCTTTTCTAGCGATTCATGGCGCGACTGTGGCGCCTTCTCGACTCTCATTTCGTCTTCATAACGATGATCGGCTCGAGTATCTTCAGCATGTCGTTGTTCTCGGGTGCCCCGGTGCCATTGCCACCACCGCCGCCAATATTGGATCCACCACCGGACCCAGAACCTCCTACTGTCACTCCTGAACCGCCGCTGGCAGCGGCATAATCCTTGACAGTCTGCAGCTTGCTGTAGCCTTGCTGGTGCTGGCCGAGGGTCACCAAGCGGTGCTGCTGATTGAGCACGATGGCCTCATGATGGGGATGCTGCTGGAGGTTGCCGGCAATCTGCTGGATCTCGTGCTGCTGGAGCTGGAGGGTCGCAAGTTCGTCGTTGGAGCCATCTCCGTCCAGCTGCGAGTCCGACTTGACCACCGTCACGAAGCTGTCGCCGGACCCAACGCCTACGCCGTCATCTGTCTCGTACAGCTGTTCCGAGGTCTCCTCCTCCGTCTTGGCCCGGAACTCTCCGCTGGCAGAGCTGCTGCGCGGCGTGTGGCTGCGCATGCGTCGCATCCGAGCGTATTCGGCCTGTTTTGAGAGCCGCTCCTTGCGCTCATCGTTATTTTCTGTGGCCCGAATCTGGGCGCGCTTTAAGCGTGCCCGCTCGCTCAATTTCTGCAGGCGCACAGCCCGTTGTTCCGGCGTCTCGTTCGCCCGCACTGCCCGCTGGTGGGCTGCCATCTTGTCCAGGCGTAGGCGCTTTTCATCCTCCGTTTCGTACTTGTTGGGGCCACTGCGTCGTGGCGTGCCCGGCGACCTGTTGTCCCCGTCCGCCGTGGAATGTACATGTATGTGGGGCAGTGACCCTCCAAGATCCTGCTGCTGCGTCGGCTGGGAGAGTGGCCGGCCCCGCCTTGGAGTGGTGCTCAGCTGGGGGACGGCGAGCATCTGGTTTAGCTCCTGCTCCAGCATGGTGTTTACCTTCAGCTGCTCCTCGCCGCCCGAGTGACTCACCATTACGTTCTTTCTCGGCCTTCCGCGACCTATCGTCGCCACGATCTGCTCCTGCGGCTGCTGGGGTTGCTGCTGCTGATGGCCCAGGCTTGTGACGGTCAGCGTGGGGTTGGTGGAGGTCGCCGTGAGAATGTTGTACTGGCCCGTAGAAGTGGGACTGCTCCCGCCGCTGGCACTGGCGAAGTGGACCGGGGTGAAGGGCGGCGGCACTGAGCTTGGCCCGATTCCCAGCTGGAAGCCATTGTGGTACATGGGGTAGTATGCGGTTGTGGTGGTGGTCCCACCGGCTCCCCCCGTTGGAACAGCCCCCACCCCGGCCGCGCTCACGTTTGACGTCGTCACGGTGGTGCTGGCTGTATTGGTATTGCTTGGAAAGGTGGCCAGGAAGGGGAACTGGTTGTAGAGGGGCGTTGCCTGTCCCGCCGACTTGAGGACCTTCTGCTGCTGGTCGCCCCCGCTGGTGGTCATGATTACCTTGGCTTCGTTTTGTCCCAGACTAACAGACCCGCTGTTCTCGCTGGTCCCGCTCGCTCCTGTGGAGGACACCGTTACCGTTCCAGCTGGTGCATTGTTGCCATTGGTCGACTGCCAATTGTGGTGTGATTGTCGGTGCGAGTGGGACAATAAACGGAGAGAGAGAGAGAGAAAGAGAAAAAGAGATAGAAAGTGAGGTTAGATCAGCTGCCTTGATCACTGCTTGGTAAACGCTTGATGAATGAATGAATGAATGAGAGAGAGATGGTAATGATATTGGCGACGATGAAGCAGCGCGAACCCACGCACACTCACGCAACGCACACACACACATAAACACGCGCGAGCGACCGGAGAGCAGCGGGAGAGAACAACTGTTAGAAAAGCATCCGAAAGGGCATTTATACTGCATTTCTTTCGTTTCCTTCGTGGGAATTCAAAATCGAATTAAAAGACACTTTTTTTTAGATTTGGTTCTTGTTGGTAAAAGTTTCTTGATTTGTTTCCATTTTCATTACATCTCTTCTACATTATCTACACTCTAAATTGTTAATTAATTAATTTTAGACTGTTCTAACAACCCCGCTCCCATCGGTCAGAGTTTATGTTTGTGTGCATGTGTGTGCAGGTGTCTGCCTGTGTGTGCGTGTGTGTTAGGTGAAAGCGAACAAAAATGATCAGAACAAGTAACCAACAACAATTAAAAACATTAACAAAACGGAAAAAACGTGTCAAATTTGGCGGGGATTGAAATGGGCGTTGGGTCGATTCCGACCCATTCCCGTTAAGGAACAAAAAAAGCAAGTCTGACTCCTTCTGCAGCTCTACCTTCCCGACTGTCTGTCTTTCTCGGTCTGTCTGTCGTGTATTGAGTCAGTGTGCGTATTGAGACGGAGCTTTAGAGCTCGAGCTTGAAATCGAAATCGAATTCAATTTCGATCTTTGTCTGTTGCTTGTAGGCTGCGCTGCGGTGTGTGTGGGGGGAGCTATCGACGACGGTATCGATCTACCCGATCTCTGCTATGGCTGCTGCATACGCACCTGAAGTTCCTGCTTCTTGGCGTACTTGTGCGGATACAGTTCCAACGGACCGGAAGCAATGCTGAAGTGTGGTACTTGCGCCTGCAACAGCTTAGGTCCCTTGCCCGGGTCCTCGCCGTAGATCTGCTGAACGAATATGCTGCCCTGATCGCCGCCACTCTCCAAAAGAGTGGCCGTCACCTGCTGCTGCTGCTGGCCGGCAATGGCGTACCGCTGCTGCACATGCTGCTGCTGTTGGAGCTGTTGCTGCTGCGCCTGCTGTTGGAGCTGCTGTTGCTGCTGTTGGGGGGTTTGAGGCTCCTGCTTGAGTTGCATGGGCGGACGAGCGATGCCATGGGCGATGAACATGCCCTGGCCGTTGAACGCCTCATAGGTGATGGCCGAGATCGAGTGCTGCATCTGCTGCAGGTCCTCGCCGACAGCATGGGGCGTGCTGGCACTGCTTCCGGGTCCTGCTCCAGTGCCGGGTGCGGGCGTGCTCGATGCCTGAGGGGCGGATACCGTCGTAACGTTTGCCTGGTTTAAATTAATATTATGTTCATTATTACAATTGGCTGCCGCCGCTGCGGCGGCTGCTGCTGCTGCTGCAACAGCCAACACCTGCTGTTGCTGCTGTTGTTGTTGCTGCTGCTGCTGGGCGGTCGTCGTTGCCGTTGACGATGAGGAGGACGTCGTCGTAACCACCACCGACGACACGGCACCGTGCACATGCTTCAATATCTTTTTCTTTTCTCTGACCTTTTTGGCGTAGTCGTTCAGCTTTCTCAGTCTTTCCTTGCGCTCCTCCGTTGACTCGTTGGCGATCCGCTGGCGCGCTCGTGCCGCCATCTCGGCCAGCCGCAGTTTCCGCTGGTCGGACGACTCGCCGGCCCGGTACATGCGCATCCGCTCGGCCAGCTTGGACAGCCGCTTCGAACGCTGATCGGGAGACTCCATGGCCCGGCGCAGCCTCTGTCGCGCCGCATTTCTTACCAACCGCATCGCCCGCTC
Organism: Drosophila subsilvestris; assembly: GCA_035043285.1. Classification (NCBI taxonomy): domain Eukaryota; kingdom Metazoa; phylum Arthropoda; class Insecta; order Diptera; family Drosophilidae; genus Drosophila; species Drosophila subsilvestris. The sequence continues at coordinate 323,116 of JAWNNB010002181.1, read as the reverse complement.
GATCTCCGACTCGTTCTGGCGCCTCTGCCGGTTCGCCTCCGCATTGCGCAGAAGCCGCTTCCGGTACTCGTCTTCGCTCTCTCGCTGTCGTCGCTCGCGCATTCTCTCAGCATTTCTGGCCAGGCGGCGCTGGCGGGCCTCGGGGCTCTCGTTCCAGCGCTGTTGATGCGTCGACGTTCCGGTGATTGAGGCGGAGCTGGCACTCACGCTTGACGTGGGCCCTAACGGAGTAGGCGGCGGCTGCTGTTTCAATGACAGGGGTTGCTGGTGTGTGTAGGCGGCGGGTAACCTGAGCTGCAGCTGCTGGTGCTGAAACTGCAGCTGATCCTGCTGCTGCTGGAGATGATGCTGCTGCTGTTGCTGGAACTGGTGCTGCTGATGATGCTGTTGCTGCTGAACTTGTTGCTGCTGTTGCTGCTGCTGCTGGAGCTGTTGCTGGTGATGGGTGGAGAGGGGTACCAACAACGCTGAGGGATGCTCGATGAGTAGACGTGCATTGGGTCCATTGATAGCCAGCACATGAGTGGCGTACTGCTGCTGCTGCTGCTGGGGATGCTGCTGCTGCTGTTGGTGATGGTCAAGTGTGGGCTCTATTTTTATCCCATTGGGATCTGGTTCCATTATTGGTCAAAGCCGGAACAACAATCGAAATTGTCGTCTCCCTGGTCAACAGTGCTTTTGATGGTGCGGCTCCTGGCAAATGTATTTGGACTTGGATTTGGATTTCGGTTTGATCTTCTCGCGACTGCTCCTGAGATGCCTCATCTAACGGCCGTAACTTGGTGAGTGGCTCGCTCTCTCTCTCTCTACTCTATCTATCTATATCTTTTGTGCTCTACTTCTTCCTCTGTGTTTGTTTTGTTTGCCGTTTCCGATTTTTGTCGTTATATAAAGAAATATGTGTGCGTCCGCTCTCTCTCTCTCGGTTTCCTACTCATCGCTCTGCCAGCCAGTTGTTGATTTTTCTTTCCGCTTCTTTCACCTCTTTTGCGCATTTGTCTCGTCCGCCTGTCAATCAATTCGCAATACCTTTCGAAACGATGATCGTCCTCCTTACTTTACTTCCAATAAGATCTATCGTATACAAAATATATCATTCATGGGGAAATAAAGTTTAGGGGCAGACTTTTTTGCGTCTGCGCTAACTTGATTGCGCACCTTCCGCACCAAGCCTTGACTTCCGATTGCGTAATTGATTGTGAATGATTGCTAGGCGCGCGCGCCTTTTTGTGCGATAATTGGTATATCTTTTCGATTTTCTTTTTCCGCTTCTTTCTTTCTCAGTACTAGTTGGTGCGTGCCGCGGATGCTTCTTCTTCTTCGATTGTGAGTGACAATTGGCGCCGCCGCTGACTGCCAGTGACTTCCAATCCAAGTGGTGGGGCTTCCAGTACTTCCAATCGATTTTTCACATGATTATGTGTATATGTACAGCCGCACACACACACACATACACTCTTCCATGCACGCATACACCATCCACTGGCGACTGTAGTCGTGTGTGTGTATTTTTTTCTGTCTATTTTGCATGTGTTTCGAATACAAAAATGTATTCTGCGAGTTTCCACTGATTTATGTATTGCGTTAATAAAAGAACAACTCAAGCGTTCTGTTGTTGCTAGGCCGATGATTGGCTGTCAATCGGCATTTCATCTATAAAATTGCACATCTGCTGGTCGCAGATTACTGGGCCGTCTCGATTCCACATTTCGCATTGCTACGGCTGACAATTCTCGCTTCTTTTTTGGTATACTTTCCGATCGTTTAAGAACAACGGGGCGAAAAACGCGCAAAATATCCGGCTAAAACACGCAGTCAAATGCAACACAACACATATTAAAAAATGACCACAATTGGATGGGAGTGTGTGTGCGCGTGTCTGTATGTGTATATGAGAGTCGCGATTCGAAGGTCTGGCAATTTCATTCCAGTCAAACGCAACGCAGTACAGATATCGGATGACGGCTATCGATAGATTGGCGCGCAATCGCTTACCTCATTGCACACCACTGTGGCGCAATTCATACGATTCTATTGCTTATTTAATTTCCTATTTATTTATAAATGATTATATCATGAAACACCCCGCCACAAGTGGCATTTTTAGATTTTCAATTGCTAAACGCTACATTTAAAAATTGTGAATTCAATTTTATTCAAGTTTATTCGTTTTGTTTTGTTTTCTCATATCTCTTTTGTTGTTGTCTGTGTTTGTGTTGTTCTCTTGAGTTTATATGTATATTGCATGTTACAATACGCAACAAAATGTATTTAATCTTAAGTTTACAACAAAACAATTGCTAAAAACATTAAGACACAAAAACAAGGAAAACCAATTTGAAATTTCGACTAGAACTTAAATGTTACCTTTATTAATAATATAATGTTAATATATCATCATTGTTGTTTGTTTTTGTCTGTAATATCCTTCCGTTCAAAGGAAACTTCCATTATTTTTATTTGTTTCTGAGAATTTGGGCTTTTGGGTGTGGATTGTGGGAGAGGGTGTGTTTGTGGATGATGTGGAAGGATTGCGTGCTATAACAAAAATTGCGTTATACATAATGCCTGGCAACGGATCATTTGTATATCTGTGTGTACCCACATATGCCCCAGTCAAGTGTGTATGCATATGGGGTCCTTATGTGCCCGTCAATGTCCGTTTTGGGTTACATGGTTACACACTACAACACACATATGGGGGTTGGTTGTTCTGATGGCGTCTCAAGCGTCAGGGTGCCTCACGAGAGTTGCGGTGTGTTAATGTGAATGAGAAGCCAGCCAGCCACAGCCACTGCCATGACTGCCAGGGACTGGGACTGACTCCACTAGATTTCCTCTAGTTGATTAATGGTTACAAATGCATCTACATTGTAAAGAGGGTAATTCTTACACAGCTGAAATGAATTACTTTACCTTATTGCAGCTAGATCGGATCAATATATCAGTCTGAATGACGAAACATAATTAGTCTGCCGCCCCCTGTTAGAAGTTTAGAAGACATTCCTACCACTAATATGGCGGTGACACTTGTTGCCTTTTCCCTCCTGCCTCTTGAGCACCACCTTTGGACGACATCCATCTCCATCCCGATTGCCATTTATCAAATATTTATGTACAGTTCAGTGAGGAACCCTAATATGTTGTCATTGTAGGGTTGAAGCTCCTTCTGGCTTTTTCGTGCGTGCGTGCGTGCGTGTGTGTGTGTGAGTATGTGAGCTTTTGAGTGACGCGACACATACATTTATGTGTATGTATGATGCATGGGTATGTTCGTGTGTGTGTGCCTATGTGTATACATAGCTACATATGTGTGTATGTGTATATATGTATTTATATATCGTTCGAATATAATGCATGCATTATAAAAATACTTTACTTTACTTTTTACTTTACTTCATCATGTTAAATGTTAACTTAAAAAAAAATTGCCGGCCCTATATCTATGTAAATGTGCCACCGTCGTATTCCATATCAAATTCAGATCCTGCCATCCGTCCGCCTCCTGTTTTCTCACTTTCCTTTTGGATTCTCAACTGGTTACTGGTCTCTCTTCTGGTTTGCTCTCGCTCTACATACATATGTATACAATATATATAATTTATAGATTAGATGTCTAAAACGACGCCGATGATCCTCTACAGCACTGCCTCCGCTAAAACGCTCTCTCCATCTCTCTCCTTCCTTCCATCTGCTTAACTTTCTCTGTGTCTGGAGCCAGCTCCAAAGGTTCGCCGTGCACTGATTGCACCGCGTTTACACAGCTTGTCCCACTGCACTTGCACTGCTTCCCCAGCTGATCCTCTCCAGACCTGTCTGTCTGCGTCTGTGTGTGTATTTTTGTAAGTACCTCAGTGTGTGTGGGTGTGTGGGTGGTGTTAGTAGCCCTTTAGCCGATCCGCTAGCGGCGGCTTTATGACCTTGGGCGCACTGGCCCTCGCCACCCGCATCCGCTCCGCCGCCTTAGCCAGCCGCTTTTTCCGCTCGTCCGACGTCTCGCTGGCCCGTCGCAGACGCTGCCTGGCGGCGTTCTTCATCAGTCTTAGGGTTCTTTGTACTTCGTTTTCGTTCTGGCGACGGACGCGATTCGCCTCGGCATTCTTGGCCAACCGGAGGCGGTACTCCGCCTCCGACTCCTTCGAACGCTTGTCCCGCATCCGAGCCGCGTTCCGTTCCAGGCGGCGCTCACGGGCCTCGATCGATTCGTTGCTGCGCCGACGAGCCGCCTTTTGGGCGCGCGACGATTGCGACAGATGGCCACCGCCCACGCCGATCCCGACTCCAAGGATCCCACCAGCACCACCACCGCCACCACTTGGGCCGCCGACAACGACAACTCCCGTGGAGAGATGATGGTGCAGGGGATGCGGCGCCTGCTGGTGCTGCCCGCCAACGTTCTGTTCCTGCGAATGCTGCTGTTGCTGGTGGGGATTGCCCGCCTGCTGCTGCTGCTGGAAGGTGTTCTCCAAATTCAGGACAGCCGCAACGCTGGCAACGCTGTTCCCCGCCGAACCCGAACCGGATCCCGCGCCCGCACCTGGTGTAGTTCCTGCACCGCTCCCACTACTGGCTGTGGCAGCAACGGACACGGAGACGGAGGTTGTGGCAGATGCTGCGGCTGCGGCGGCCGCTGCGGTTGTGCTGTAGTTGTTGTACTCTATGAGGCCCCGGTTCGAGGGGTAGAGATGGTGCATGGGACTCTCATAGCTGAGGTACTCCGGCTTGATGAAGAAGGGGTCGCGAGCGGTGAGCGGCGCCGTCGGTGAGTTGAGGAAGTACAAACGGCTATGGTGGTCTGTGGTTATGCTCCCTCCGCCTCCCACACCCGCGGACATCGAGGGATTGTGCGCTGGGCCGCGACTCTTCCGTTGCTTCGTTGGGGATTGGCTTTGATTCAATTGGATAGCGATGACAATGTTGATGGCGCTCTCTGTTCCCGATTCCGGTCACGCTCCCAGCTGCCAGCTGCTGAGATTTATTTCGTTTCTTCGTTTTTGGATTTTGCGAATTTTTATGCCGCAAATCGGCCGCGTTTTGGGAAAGCACAATTAACTGGCTAAAACAATGTGGCGAGTAAACAACAAAAGCGACATAACTAATCAATATGGAAAAAAACTTCCAAATTCTGGTTGGAAGCACACCTTCCACGACACTTTCGACAGCCTGTGCGCTGTACACACACACACACACACACAGACCACCACGCATGCACCGTATTCGTGTGGAAGTTTTGTTGGCGCTCGCTTCCAGTGGAGCCAGGGTGGAGAACTTTCCACTGGTCAAAATATCGTTACCGCCGGCACAAGCTGCACAGGGCTGTAATACGAAATGTGGCAACGCTGGCACTAGGCGCGCACATATCTCTGGTTTCTATTACATTTAAAGGTGCTGTTATCGTTAGTGCTTGTGCTGGGCATACATACTTTTAAATTTAATAGATATTACTTAAAATAAGACGTAGCGAAACGAAATTGAACATGCAAAACTACAGAGCAAAAATCAAGCCAAATTTATGTAGGAAAACTATCAATATGTACATACATACAGTGTCGAAAAAAATAATAGCATCACTACAACACATTTTGTTCTTGATACAAAAAATGCGGTAACTGTTGCGATTTTTTTTTAAATTTTAACTTATTTTATATTGCTTGATATTCCATATAAACAAAAACAGTGCTACCGCTCTTCAAATTTCTGTTTATATATATTTTTTTTGGCGATTTTAAGAAAAATGCCCCCAAAAATACAGAAAATAAAAATAGCACCATTAGCCCTTTTTTCGGTGAAACCCCTGTATTTCGCGGAACTGCCTTTGTAGAATGCACGTGTTCGTTAGTTCTGACTAAGATTTCATTGTTTCTATCATAAAAGTTAAAAATAAAATTTACAATGGGACGTGGAAAGCACTGAACTGCGAAGAAGCGCGATTTTATCAAAAAATTTATATTGAATGGAACAATTTCCAGGGAAGTTGATCGATTGGTAGGATGCTCCAATAAAATGATTTAAAACGCCTTAAACTATGAAGAAAACAATAAAACACGCGGACGAAAACGATCTATGAAACGATCTCTTCATGTCAAAATACTGATTCGTCAGAGCAAGATGGATCGCTTCAAGCCTGCTACCGAGCTTAAAAAAAAACTTAAAATTAATTCGACGGACCTAACAGTTCGCCCATATCTTATAGCCTTTTTACACTGCCGCATCATAGAGCTGGAAAAAATCGATTCAAACATCGATATAATCGATTCTTTGTTTTTGGGTAAACATCGATTATTTTGTTTGGAAATCGATGTTTTTTTTCGACCAGTTGAACAACATTCCGTCACCAATTTACCATAATTTCTGATTCTGGACCAATAAAAGCAAACAATGGATCTCTATTAGCCATATGACATTAGACTTAGCCAATTTTTGTGCGTAGAGAGGGACAGCATTATAGACAAAATGCAACATTTTTGTTCGTAGCCATCTCTAGACACGTCTAATGACTTTCAGTCGAACTACTGAGACGCTACTTGATACAAAATGATGTTTTCCAGCAAAAGACAGCCACCAAGCCAGCAAAATTGTATCCGCAAAGTCAAATCTGGCGCAGCGCTGCTCCCAGCTCAACTGTACGGCCAGCTTGACACATATAGATCTCTCGCCCTGACTGCAGGCATTTCCCATAAGACCATCTCTATTTTTATACCCGTACTCAAAAAGAGTTAAGGGGTATACTGTATTTGTGCTAAAAGTGGATGTGTGTAACGCAGAGAAGGAAATTTTTCCGACCCCATAAAGTATATATATTCTTGATCAGCATCAATAGCCGAGTCGATAGAGCCATGTCTGTCTGTCCGTCCCGATGAGCGCCTGGATCTCAGAGACTATAAAAGCTAGAGCAACGAAATTTTGTTTCCAGACTAATGTGATATCACACTGTTACAAGTGTATTTCAAAATTTCGCCCCGCCCCCTTCCGCCCCTACAAAGGACGAAAATCTGTGGCTTCCACAATTTTGAAGATACGATAAAACTAAAAAAACAGTATCGTAGAGAATGACCATATCTATCAGATTGCCGAATCTGAATCAGATCGGATCATAATTATAGCCAGAATAAAGAAATTAATTTTCAGTTGCTTCCCCCACCTCCTCTGGCGATGCTGACGATATTCATTCTCTGTCTCGCTCGCACACACTCTGCCCTGTGCAATGCGCGAGCAACCCCTAGCGGAGGAGATGTAGAATCTAAATGGTAGATGTAGAATATTTGTTCTATATGTATTATCTACATTTTACATGTAGATGTAGTTAACAAATGTAGCAAAAAATGTAAAATGTAAAATGTTAAAATTTTTTAAAATTTCAATTATAAGCTCACAAGTTTATATACTGACTGAGTACGGGTATAAAAGTAGAGTCGCGGCTAGAAGCGACTCACGTTCCTTCTCGTTCTAGCTAGTCAGTTAGAAAAGTCTAATGTCATATGGCTATATCGATTTTTTCCCAGCTCTACCGCATCATTGTCGAAGGTGCGGAAAAATGATGCGAGGCGTTTACACCAAAGCCGCATCATTTTTCTACAAAAACAAAAAACGATAGAAACAGCTGCTTACTATCGATACCCGTCGATACCCCGAATAAATTCAGTATTTTGTAAAAATACTAGACAGAATACGGCAACACTTGCCAATGATGCGTCGCATGATTTAAGCCTAGTACTCAGTTTAGAAAAAACACCTCGCGAACAGAATCAGGGTTGATATTCGTATGAAACCGATAAGAAATTTTTTGGTCGAAAACTGTTTTCTAGGCTCTGTACGGAAGGCAGTACTCAGTTCAAGAAAAAACAGGGTCGGTATATACTAGAAAAGTATCCGATAGTATTTGCTGGTATGTTTCTACCCCCCTGTAAAGTTATATCAAATTGATATAAGTTGCTAGCAAACTCCAGGCAACCATTGCAATATGAGACCAAAAAACCAAATGAAATATTGAAATAATGAAGACAAATAGAATCTAATTAATGCAGCGTTATATGAAGGACAATTATATGGATATTATAATATATTATTTTTATTAATTTTCATGAATATAAATCAAATATGGTTTTAAAACATGTTGTCTCACGGTGGTCGGCACGGGCGGTGTCGCTATCTGCTGCTGCTGATAGTCAGACAAACTACCTTGCCAATAAAATATTGGGGAGCCCAGGATATGCCTGTGGAAGAGCAACCCCAGCCGAAGAAGTGCATTTCATTAACTTTCAACAAAACCAAGCATCTGTCTGAACTGTGTAACCGTACGGAATGCAGTGCACACCTCTGGTCACACCACATGGCCGCTAGCGAATTATATGACATGAGTTCGCTACCAAACAGTTTTTGGATCTGAGTACTAGGCTTTAAGCAGCAGATAGCGACACCGCCCGTGCCGACCACCGTGAGGACAGGGCATCATTGTCGCATGTTCCATTTAACGGAAAAATCCAATGATGCGCCTCAGCGTAAACAGGCTATTAGGCAACATAACCTTAAAGGCTGCAGCCCAAGAAAGGTACCACTTTCAAACGCGACACATATAACTAAGAGCATGAAGTTTGCCAGGGATCATGCAAATTGGACGTCCCAAAAATGGAGGAATATTCTATAGTCAGATTAGTCCAAAGTGGTTATGTTTGGTGGAAAGGGATCTCGATGATACGTTAGACGTCCAAAGAATACAGAATACAAACCCCAGTACACCACAAAAACTATTAAGCATGGAGGGTGTAGTGTAAAAGTATGGGCCTAATTTTCCTACTATAGAGTAAGTCCGATACATTGGATAAAAACAATCATGGATCATCACGTGTACGTGAATATCATGGAGACAGTAATGCTATCCTTTGCAGAATATGAAATGCCGCTCGTATGGGTATGGTCTTTCAACAGGACAATGACCCCAAACACACCAGCAAGAAATCAAAGGAATGGTTCATGGCAAAATCTGTTAACGTTTTGGAGTGGCCTGCTCAGTCGCCTGACCTGAATCCCATCGAAAATCTGTGGTCGACGTCAAGAAGGCAGTTGCTGCTTCCAAGCCAACCACTATCGGATCACTTCGGGAAGAAATTAAAGAGTCCTGGTCAAAAATTCCCCTAAAACGATGCCAGGACATAGTTGATTCCATGCCAAGACGCTGCGCAGATGTGATTTATAAAGATATAGATTGATATAGATTAAGTATTAATAGTTCAAAATGGTAAGCTAATGAATTTATGAATAAAGTTTCATAAATAGCTTAGAAACGTTTGCGTGTGCCGAAAGCCCAAATTTGTTTGAATCTTAAGTAGGGGCCGGTGCATAAATTTTGGTATAAATTCGAAAATTTCATAGAAACAAAATCTTGTTTAATAAGGAAATTTTCGTAGTGGCATACCTTGGCTAGAAAAAATTCTATATATTTTTTATTTTAATGATACACTGAAATCTTGCCTACCAAAGTCATTACCGACAAATGGTCAACAAAGACCGAAAAATAAAATGTTCATAATCACCGTATTTTTGTGTGTATACCTATAAAGAAATGTCAAAATTTTCATAATACAGCGGTTTTATGGCAAATCTGATTTTTTTTCAAAAGGAAATTTTCCTGAGAACTGAAAAAAATTCGATTTCTTTACTTATGGCTTTTTTAAAGGCATTTTTATATTTAATTATTTCGCATGCCAAATCTTTTTATTGCAATCTATTAAGAAGAGAAAATGCAAAGAATGTTCAGTTAACGGTTAATTTTTATGTTTCTTCGTTCGCGACCGTAAGTATGGTTTTTATACCCGTACTCATAGAGTTAAGGGTTTAGTTAGAGTTTGTGGTAAAAGTGGATGTGTGTAACGCATAGAAGGAAACGTTTCCGACCCCATAAAGTATATGGGTTCTTGATCAGCATCAATAGCCGAGTTGATATAGCCATGTTTTTTTTTTTGTATTCATTCATTTCTTCATTATTTATGCTAATTAAATTACTATTGCTAGGGTCTCGTACAGTGCACTATGGTCCAGAAGCCCGTTTTCCTGGCATAAAGTCGAAATTTTGATGAGAACGTACAGTATTTTTGCTTTTAAATTCTTAAAGTAAAGTGTTAAAAATAATAATTTAATCTTTACTTAATAAAAATTTAAATTAATTACTTTAAAAGGAAAATTAAATTTAATTGATACTTTCCACATAGAATGCTGCTGAACTAACCGGCTTAAACAAATTATGAATTTTTTAAAGTCTTCGTTTGAAGCACTACCTTTTGCGTAATCAATTTTTTTTTTACCAAAAACTCTTTGTTACCAACTAGATATTTCAATTATCGTTAAAAAAACAAAAAAATTTGTATTTTCGGATAAAAAATACACTATCTAGGATGCCGAATATCAGGCAAGATAGGGAAAACTATACTGGCTCGTATATAGGCGGGAAGTCCGATAATTTGTAGACTAAATAAGAATCTTAATATAACCAAATGTGCAAATTTTCAAGTCTGTATCTATATTTTTACACTTTATTCCAAAAAAACGGGCTTCTGGACCATAGTGCATTGTTAGGGGTCTACTTTTGCCGACGAGACCATCTCTATTGAGACCAACAAAACAGCTGTTACGTGAAAAAGCAATGCAATCCAATCCGTGGAACTCGGAAGTCGCCCGGCGCTTGGGCCTTGCCCTTAGATAGAGTTCTGAAAACTAACCCATTTTGTACGAAACTCATTGATGAATTCTATAAAATTATTTTGTAGGGCTGAAAGGGCTAACTAGCCAATAATATTAAGCCGAATATCAAAATTGAGGATTCTTGTCGTGTCCGTCAGTATATTTACGGTATATTTTGATAGTATATTAAAGAACTTTTCAAAACGACCGCCAAACTCCATTTAGCGCACAAAAATACTGCAATTCAAAATGTGGTGGATTTAAAAGAAGGGAGCGTATTTCGTGGTGAGTTCCCCTATTTTTCGTGGTGGGACCAACATGCATCTAACGGGAACGCGTTCCCGTAAGATACATTTGATCCGTATGGGAAAATTATCGGCAACATGGGGAAATGAGTTAGCAGCATTTTTCTGCAACTTTGCACGGAATGCGCAACAAGGCTGCTACCTTGGGAGAAAGGGTATTATAGAATTAAGATATTGTTTGTAATTTCAGGCTTCAATTAATGCAGAAACTCATCAGTCTCTGTTTTAAGGATATGAACGAAATTTCGAAGCATATGGGCACCAATAATAGGTATCGGGACCGGGATAAATATATATATATAAAACACCAATTTTATGCATTAATGGGTAAATAACATGTCAATCTATTACAAATTCATTATTAATGTTTTAAAGCAGCTTGGAACAACAAATTTAACATTAATTGAAGGAAGTAAGGTATACAAATGTCCATACGCATGCAGAAACTTGGCTGACCAGCAACATTGACGTCACATTCAGGTACACTTTCGTTTAATGCTTTGGCCGCTTTTGTTTGAACCTTATTATGTAAGTAATCCAGTGAACAGGATTTCTAAAAACTAGCCAATCTTGTACAAAATTGATTGAGGAATTGGATTAAATTGTTTTTGTTAGGTCTGAAAGGGCTAACTTGCTAGTAATATTAAATCGAATATCAAAATCATGGAATACGATTTCAATCAATAAAATAGATCGTTAACCCATTGTCGACCAGGGGGGTATTTAGTATTTCCACGAAATTTATGTAATAGCCTTTTACACTGGGGCGCGTCTGCTATCGATATCGGCATCGACGCAATGAAGCAGAAAAAGCGTTTACAATGGTAGACGTGCGTCTTAAGAACAGCTGATGAAAACAACACAAATTTTGTAAGTCAAATCAAAAATGAATGAAAGCACGAGGAAACTATCTGAAACAGACTTTAATATTTTATCTGCGGTGGAGCAAAATGCAGAGGATGTTTTAAAATGTATCGATGCGGCGGGCTTGTCTGCAGACAAGTTACAAGGCTGCTAATTTTCCAAGACTTCGAAAAATTAAATTTGTTATTCCAAATTGAAATAGCCGCGATATGGATCATTTTGGGAGAAAGATGTTGTCGACAACTCCGACGCATTTTTCAAAGACAAAGGATTGCTTTCAATATTCTGGTTGGAATGCTGCCCAATCTCCGCAAGAAAGACACAAATTTTCGACTGGCAATCCCTCTGAAGAAAAGAATAGCGATAGCACAGCACTTCTTAAATAATTCTCCTTTATAAATAAACAATTTGAACCATTTAACTTAATATTTTTCGTTTTATTTAAATATTATTGCTCCCACGTTGATGCGCTGCCACCCGAGGGTCCCACCTTGGCCAGTTCACTTCTAAAATGTTGGGTTACAAAATTAATTCGAAACAATGTATCCAAATAATAGTAGGCAAGTAACTTACCTATATTTCATTGTTAGATTTTCTATCTTGTTCTTCACCTCACTATGAGAAGGTCCAAACTCTTTTAAGGCGTCAGCTATTTCCTTATAATATGCGAGTTTTTTTCCACAATAATTTCCTATCTAATGTCAGAATTGATTCAAACTATTTGTTTTAAATATTATATGAATTTATTTACCTTTCCTTCCTCAGACATTTATTAGCCGGCACAATTGTTTTCGTATGTCAGCTGTTTTTGTTGTTGTCATTAGTGATGATAGTTGCGCTGATTGGCAGAAAAGCGCAAAAATGAGCAAAAGCAATCGAATATATCGAATAGACGCACATGCATCCGAAAGCGACGCAACTTTTTGCCACCACTAGGGCCCTATGCTTAACCTATGTAAAAAAAACTGCGTCTCCGGAAAGACGCAAAGAAGCATGACGCAGCCCCAGTCTGAACAGCTTATAACTTTAACCACTAACCATACAGTATATAGATGTGCCAGTTCATACAACGAATGTGTTACAGAAAAATGTGCAGCTCCAGGTCCTATGCTCTCAGCGCCTGCTCTCAGTAGGACCTGAGAGAGGAAGACTATGCTCTCAGTAGGACCTGAGAGAGTAAGAGAGAGCACGGCCATGGTGCAACAATAACTATTTGCCAGTCGTTTGTCAAACGGCGTCGAAAGAGGTTGTGTGGCGCACGATTTTTTTCTGTATTTTCTGTCTTCTTCTTCCTTACAAATAAAATTCTTTCTATTACTATAAATATTAAAAAAAAATTTTTTTTTATTTTCGTAAACATTTTTCTGAATTACGAATCAAATGTCAGTATTTGTTTTTCATTATTTCGATTTATTATTATTCATAAATTATTTAAGTTCAAACCACTTGTTTTATATACATATAATAAACAAATGACGTACACATACATTTGCAAGATAAAAATATATATGTATATGCATAAAATCAACATATACATATGTTCATACATATGTACCTATATGTACCTTCATTGTACATTGTATTTATATAGAATCTAAAATATATAAATTTATTGACAAAATTGAAAATTGGAAAGCCGACGGCACTTTTTCATTTTTTTGTCGTCATTTTGAGAATAAAACAAGTCTAAAATAGGGATATGTATACATAAATAAATGTGCTATTTCAAGTAAATAAAACAAATATCAGCTTTTATTTTTATATTTTATTTATTTCCCACGCCCAACCCCACCCACTCTGCCCATTCCTCAAATATGATGCGGAAGGTCAGCTCGGTCGCTGGCTGAAAAAAAACAAATTTCAGTTCAGGCGGCCAAAAATTTTAGAACCCACACACAAGCACAGTATGTGTGAATACGTGGCACACACACATTTATGTACGTAACCTGGAAACTCCAAAAAATTCAAAAATCAAAACCGACCTCGGTTCCGAAACGTAAACATTGGCAAAATTTTGTCGTGTCTGTGTACACACACACATACATGCCGAATTGCCCAGGTCCCGGTCCCCGAGCCAAAGACCTTCGGACTTGGAGAGGAAAATATCTGCAAAATGGACCATAAATATTTTCAACCCTAATATCTCGCCACTCAGAGACAAACAAGCGCTAGAAAAAAATAGCAAGTGTTTTACTTCTCTGCCGACAGGCGAGAACATTTTAAATAAATATAAATAATAATAAATCGAAATAATGAAAAACAAATACTGACATTTAATTCGTAAAAAAAATATTTATGGTAATAGAAAGAATTTTATTTGTGAGGAAGAAGAAGACAAAAATTACAGAAAAAAATCGTGCGCTACACAACCTCTTTCGACGCCGTTTGACAAACGACTGGCAAAGAGTTATTGTTTCACCATGGCCGTGCTCTCTCTTACTCTCTCAGGTCCTACTGAGAGCATAGTCTTCCTCTCTCAGGTCCTACTGAGAGCAGGCCCTGAGAGCATAGGACCTGAGCTGCAAATTTTCTGTAACACATTCGTTGTATGAACTGGCACATCTATATACTGTATGGTTAGTGCTTTAACATATTTTACGAACTACAGGTCAAAGATGTCGGTGGTCATTTTTGATTTTTAAGTAAAGAGGAAAATGGAGCTACAAGGAACCTTCACAAACCATATTATTTTCCGCGGTTTAGCAAGGGCTGCATAACTTTTTAATTAGAGGAGTGTTAAGTGGATTAAGTCTCGTTTCATCGCCTCAAACATCGATGACATCGATATACATTGACCGGAGTTCACACTTTCGTTTTATTGGCCGTTTTTGTTTGAACCTTGTTATGTAAGCAATCAAATAAAAATGAGTTCTGAAAACTAGCCAATCTTGTACAAAATTGATTGAAGAATTGGATAAAATTATTTCTTTAGGGCTGAGAGCAAATAACATGCTAGAAATATTAAACCGAATATCAAAATCATGGAATATAAACGCATCTAATCGTGTCAGTCAGTATATTTACGGTATATTTTGATAATGACAAGGTATATTTCGGTATATTTCTGAGGGTCATGCGGTATATTTTATAGATTAGTCCGCGGCCACACTGCTGTCTCTGCAGCCGCGGCTCCATTAAAAACAATAACTTAGACTAGTAACAGCAACAATATGTGTGTTTCATGTTGCCGGAGTGTACTTTTTTGCGGTTGCATATGCACTTTCATACACAAGCACTTGCGGCAAATATAACGGTGTGTTAGCAGCGCGTGTGTTACGGGATTTTAGTCACCGGGAGTTTCCCCCGTCGTCTGTTCCTGTTCTTTTTGTTTGTTTTTTGACAGTGTGCTTTTACCGTTAGCCAAAAAATTCAATTCTAAGAAAATGCAACGGAAAAGCTAAGAAAAATAAGTAAAAGAAGTGTAAGTAAGATGAACGAGGAAAGAACAATGTGAATAGTTAAACGGAACGAAGAACGATGCTTGGTCAAAAATTTATATAAGCATACAGCATAATTTACTATCCACAAACACACACACACACACAATGAGAGAGAAACGCTCCTAAAACGACGAACAATAAAAATTACTAATAAATTCAATTTTACACATTCCATTTTTTTGATTCTGTTGTGTGTGAAAAACTATAAGATAGAGAGAGAGAGAAAAACCAACGGCAAATAAAAAAAATCATAGACTACGAACTACGAAGCAAAAGCAGAGGAAGAAGCCGAGTAAAGATAAATACACAGCAATTTCCACTAAATAAAGGTATGTGCGAGTTTATTTTTATTAACTATACGAAACACACACATACATACACATGTACACATGTATATGTTTACGAAGAGAGAGGGAGAGTGCGAAAGAGATGGCTGTATATCATTATTAGTTTAACTCTTCAATTTATGATTGTTATTATTATGGCTTTGGCCTCTCTCACTCATTCACTCGCTCGCTCCTTCTGCCGCTCTCATTGCCACCCACCCACCTCTCCCCATGGTTAACGTTGTATGACATTCCGTTGCCCTGCTCTCCGAACATGCTGCATGCTCTCTCTCCCTCTCCCTGTCCTGTCTCTCTTTCCAACACTATCTTTCTCTCTTTCATAGTTCTAGTTGCCTTTCCTATTAACTACTTTATGTTGTTCACTTGAGAGCACTGGAATAGTTACGTTAAATCAGTGCGTTAACTCTATACGAAAGTATGTGTGTTCAAGTGCATGTGTGTGTGGGAATGATTACGCCTTTGATACCCTTGAAAAGGCTAATTCGATTTTCACACTTTGGTAGCTACCAATGAATTTAATTCTCTTTTACATAAAACAAAAAAATCAAAATTAAAAATTTTAAAATAGCTTGGATATGGGAAGTAGAGCTAAATTTTATCTAAATTTTATATGTAACAATATTAGACTATTATCAATCTACATAGTTTGGATAAATTACGGATAAAATAAGGTTAATATTTCAAATTGACAGTTTTTAGTTCCAAATAGATATTGTAATAGACGGTCTTTATTACAATATCCATTTGGAATCAATAACTGTCAATTTGAAATAAACGGTAAAACGGTATTTCTCAAAGGGTATGCTAGGCTTCGGTGCGATCTATGGTCGAAGATAGTCTTTCATTCTGGTTAAATACAATGCCTATGAGAATGCTTAAGAAATACTCGTATACTTACTTACATATTTAAGCGAAATTGCATCGTACCTGTGTGCGTACGGGGTGTTTATTGTGCTTTCGTATTTGAACAATCTCTTGATAAAATAGAGAACAACAACCACATGAAATGTACAGTCGCTTAGGTTAAATATACAATACATATGTACATATGTATGTATGTACATATGCATGCTTATATCTGTAAGTGCCTTTTTCCATGTGTTTGTGTTGTGTGTGCTTTGTACATACATAAATTGAATAATGTGAAATTTTCTGGTGTATTGTTAGCGAAAATTTCCTCACTTTTAAAATAGCTTGGAAATAAATCGAAGTAAAAACAAAGCAGACACGAAAACCGTTACTGATCAGAGCTCGATAAGTTTTCGATTTGACCGATACTTTACTCAACTCACTTATGCAACATGTGGTGGGCTGGATATGGGGGGGGTAGTACTCATAAGTACGCTTAGTACTTAGACATATGTACATATTTAAGAATATAACATAAGACAACATATCACTGTTTTACGTACTTGGTACCTAGTACTAAGGTAAGACAAATAAAATACCGTTTAATACTAGAAATAGAACGGATCGTGTTTCGGTTGGCACGTGCGAAAAATATGAGAAGGATAGAAAGCCCATCTGAAGACATAATATTCACAGAACTTTTCCTAATCCTGCTTGATCAAACAGCACCACTTCTTGAACGCGATAGATGAAGAGCTTACCATTGCATTTCCAGTACTTATGTACACATACATATGAGACAAATGTATGATCCGGATTCGGCTTGACTTTCGAGTAGCGAGTACCGGTTTTTCATGAGGAAACCCCATTCCCGGAGGCGTTCCATTCCATCCCATTACTGATTCTGATCCGTATGCTTGGCAATCCGGTGTATCTAGCAGGGCTGGCACGGCCCTATCTATTGTGCTTAGGAAAAGGCGCGTGCGCTGCGCTGCTGATCACGTATATGTGTATCACAGTGTTTAGCACTAATACAATGTTCCGTTTTGCCTGCTGAATACGCACATTAGCGCACTGCAAGCCTTTGCGTGTGTGAGTGCCGACCACTGATCTAAAGGTAAAAGACTCGTTTCAGCTGCAGTAAATGTCCTTCTCGCCCTCCCAGTTTTCTTTCGAACCTCTGAGAGGGAATTCCCTTTTTCAGCACGGTTCCTGATCCTCCTGTTGATCCCTTCGCCCTACTCACACTCCAGCTTTTGCGGCTGGCATTTGCAAAGAAAAAAAAGCCACCAGACAGACGATAACCCATGTTGGTCGCGCGCTGCACATATTTGTTAACATTACCAAATCCAAGCCCCCGCCCCCATATACTTGTACCATACACTAAATCGCATTTCCAAGCCCTCGGCTCCAACTCCGATTCCAACTCTGCCTCCACCTCTGACTCAGAAACAACAGCAATGATGCAGGCACACACCTATTTATGTTCCCGCACATACACACACTTGAAGGGAGAGAGAGCGGAGAGCGATATGCATATGTAACTATGCGAGGGTATCATTAAATTCAGATCTCTATAAAAGCATAAAAATTTAAAAAAAAGGAGCACATCAAGTAAGCAATTGAAGAAGCAGAGAAGTAACAGTTGGTTTTTATTTTGTGTTTTGTGCGCTGGTTGCCTTCGAAGTTCGAACCACAATGCTTGGTACATGTGCAGGTCCACTCGAACACAATAACACACAAGCACACATTCATACATACATATATACATGTATGCATTACAAAAGCCAAGCAACAATCCATAATAATCTTCCCGTAATTTATAGTCCAAGACAATTTATGTAATTTACAAATACCAAAAACGAAAGAGACGGCAATGGAAGGAAGGCTAGCACAGCAAGCAGCGAACGACGAATGGGAGCCGAACAAGAGCGCATGCAACGTTGTTTTCTGGTGGTGGTGATGGTGGTGGCGCTGCTGCTGCAGCCGCTGCCACTAGCGATAATAACAATAACGAAAAATACAATAAAACGAGAGAAACAACAACGTAAGCGACACACGGCAATAGCAAAAACATCTAAAACGTACTAAATAAACAATTCAACAAATTTGATCCGAGGCAAACACACACACACACACACGAAGATAAAAATGCATATGAATGCATGCATATGTATGGGCATTTGTACATATGTATGTAAGTATGTGTGTGTAAGCAGAGGGGAAAAAATGAATAAAAATACGACAACCGTAAGTGCAGCAACAGCAATAACAACTGCAGCCAGGCAGCAGCGCTGCGACTGCATTAACAACCTGCAAACAGCGACTGCTTTGACTGCGCAGCGGCAGCGGCAACGGCAGCGCGTATACAGAAAATGTCGTTTCTTTCGTAGTTTTTATTCGTTATTGTTATTGCTATTTTTGCTTTTGTGTTATTTGCTTCTCAAGTCTTGTGAACGCATAAAATAACCAAGAAATTTTTCAAAAAAAGGTAAGACTAGTTGATACCCTATCTAATGTCCAGATGGTTGAAAGATGACTTGATAGGATTTGAACAGCTTACATATGTACATACATATGTTGCTTTTGAAAATTAAAATGAGCTTTAGCGTTACCTACCATATTAGCAAACCATTTAAGAAAAAAACTGTTCTTTCAAGCAATACATTAATTTATTATTATAATTATGTAGGTACATAACTTTTCTGAGTAAATCTGCGTTCGTCCGTTTCCATCTGTCAACTGAAGAAATGCCGATAAAAGAAGCTTATATGTAGATATTAAATTAATGACGGCTCTTACATATGTATGTACATATGTATGTACATATGTATTTGTAGACAATCAATTTAAGCAATAGTTTCATATTATGTCAGTTTAGTTTCTAATTTTTAGAATGTGGCTTCTTTAAATACACTTGAACATATGTACATACATACATATGCATAAATATATGAAAAACAAAAAAAACTGTTTTCGATTTCTTTAACTATGTATGTACACATGTCCAGGAAATTGTTATTCACTATTTTAGTGAGTCAGTGGGTTTGAATCTACATAGGTATGATATAGAAAAGCTGTATGTAATCTTTCAGGAATGTATGAAGTATGTAGGTGCAATGAAAAGTCGATGGAGGAGGATTAGAGATCTGCAGCTTTCAAATGTTCGCGTGTGTGTGCCCATACACCCGCTGGTACCCCGCATATCAGAATTGTCTATAAAAGACTTGAGAAAATGTACAACTTGAACCCATAAACTCGCACACACACATACACGCACACTCATACACGGACGCAGAAGTAATTGCATTTATTGCACGTGCTCTCCCTTTCTCTCTCTTTCTGGCTCTTAACCTCTCTTTGCTCTCTTCTGGTCTCCGTCTTTCTCTATCTCTCTCAGTTGAGCCAAGAACGAAATGTAAAGCGATACAAATATTTCTCAAGTTGTAAAATTTTCTATGCTGTAGTTTCTTGTGGCTTCCATCCGCTTTCCTCCCGGCCGTAAGAAAAGACAGGTATCCTCTGCTCCAGCACCCGCCCGCCATTTGCTATCAATCAAGCAGCAAGCTTTTGTGGTAAGAGTATAGGAGAGACAGAGATAGAAATGGGGAGCTCTCTCTTTCAAGCCAATTTCTATTTTTGCCATTGCGCGAGTGAGACGGGACGAAGAGAGCCAGAGCGAGTGCATCATGCTGCATATGAAACTTGTCTTGTTCTTGCCAGCCCGCTTGTTCTTGTTCTGCTTTTTCTGCGCGATGCTTTCTGCTGCTGCTTGCTGCTGCCTGCGTCTGCTTGGTTCTTGGCTTGCATCTTTGGCTTATCTTTTACGGTTCTGCCATTGCCAGGGCCAAGTTTTTCATCTAGTGTTTGGCTTTCGTTTGCTTTAACAAGCATCTTTTTCTTGGTTCCAGTTCTCTGTGCTGTGCATCTCTCTTTCTCTATCTCTCTCTCCGCCACACGCATCTCCATTTGTGGAAGCGGTTTGTTAACTTTGGTTCTGGTTTCTCTATTGAGGATATTCCTTAACCCCATCATCATTCTCAGCATCAGCGTCGCCAGTCGCCAGTATCCTCAAAATTTGATTGTCAGCTTTATGCGGAACAAATTTCTCATCTTCTTCTACGCACTTCTTCTGTTTGTTTGTTCAGCAGAAACCGTATTAATTTCAAAATTTGTGTTTATTTATTTTTTATTCTCTGCGGAGCGAATAAATCCATCCCCTTTAATAATAATATACAATATAAATGAACATTTGTACATATGTACATACAGATATGTACATGCATGCATATGTATACTATAATTTTGCGGTCATTATTAGATACTCGTACATTTGTATTTGTGCCTGTATATGTACATATATCGTGGTATACGTCTGCAAATCGATGCGTCAGACTGGTCTTGTGTCCTGGAAATAAAGAAGTACATATGTATGTATGTACATGCATACTCGTAATTGTATGTGGCATGTGTGTGTGTACATTTCCTCACACAGATCCACAGGAGAACAACTATAATCACTATATTCCCTTGAAGTGAATGTGTGTGTGTGTCTTCTTCCGGAGTTATTGTTATTACAAGTGCACGTAAACTTATTGTTCACGTCGCACATTGTCGTGAGCTTGTAATTACCAAGTCGCCTCGCCCCCGGAAACAGCCCGGCAACCGAACCATCCCCTTCCCTCCTTTCTGTAGTTTGCCTGCCATTCCATCATCTTCCCACAGCACACGGCAAAGACTCAAAATGTAATACTTTTGCATATACAGCTGTGTTCAATGAAATAGTAGTGCCGCACCTCACTACTTTCAAAACGCTTTTTAAGACACTTTTAGTTATACAAATTCAACAAATGATACCTTTTTAAATAGACTGGAATGTTAGCATTAGAAAGCTGAGGAAATATCCATTCATTTGGATTCCATCTTCTTGTTTTACATGACATAAGCCGAATACCCATAAAATATTCTGTTCAATGAAATAATAGTGTTTTTTTACAAAATAGAAAAAACACCGAAACTCAAATGAAAACATATTTTTCATGTTCTTCATGTTTCTATAGCTTTCAAATTTAGTTTTTAATCAATTTTGTTTTCATTGCGGACTTGTACCCGTCGGACATCGGTCATTAATCTCTTGCCAAAGCTGCAATAGGATTTGAGCCAATAGTCCATGAACCACTTTCTCTTGTTGACGGATTTGCAGTTGCTACAATAGAATTGGCATTCCCCCATAAGATTTCGATGAGATTAAGATGCAGTTGGACATGACAAAATGTCAATATTTTCTGGAGAAACCCATATTTTCTATCATTATCCTGTTAAAAGATCCTTTTATCAGGAATTTTTCAACTTTTATATGAATATAATGTATTCTAAAGTATGCCTACATACACAGTTTTACTCAATACTCAAACGCCAGGCTAGAAATTACTATAATTACTAGAAATTACCCTAATTACTAAAATTAGGGGCGTTTCGTAAAAATGTTCTAAAATAAGTTCAATTCTATCTTGTTGTTAAAGAATCACAAAATTAAAGAAGCATTCAAATATTTAACACAAAATTACATGAATGCCAAAATTTTGGACTTTTTCCTCCATAGTTTATGGGTGCAAATGTGGGCTGGCCTGTGTTACAGTGACGAAAAATAATTTTTAATGATTAGCTGAAGGCCATAGCAGCCATTGTCAGTTTATCACCACTTACTATAAGGTTCAAACCTTATAGTAAGTTGTTAAATAAATAATAAATACATAATTTTTAATGATGATAGTAAAATTAAATAATAATATAGATTCCAAAGAATATGTTTGGCATTCTCAGAAATCCGATTGATTACCACCCAAAATCATGAACAAAATGTCATATAATGACCTAAAATACAAAAGCTCGCTGGGAATGGGTTTTTATTGCAAAAATTCGACGTATTTCCAACCTAGTCACTGGATCTTAATCTCATCGAAATCTTATTGGGTTATGTCAAATGAATTGTAGCAACTAAAAATCCGTCATCCAGAGCAAAGTTGTAGCAAAAATGGATTAAAAGTGAAAATTAAAGTTAAAAAAACATGTGGAATCTGAAACGTGAGTTTTCGTTGTTTTTTTTCGATTTTTTAAACAAAACTTATACATATTTCTATTTGAATCAGATTTCATGGGTATTTGTCTAAAGTCATGAAAAACAAGAAGATGGAATACAAATGAAATGGGTTTTTGTCAGGGTTCTAATGCTTATTTTTGGTGGTGAAGTGGTGATGTGCGGAACTGCTGTTTTAACGTTTACAGCTGTATGTAAGTAAGCTTCAATAGGAAGCTTGAAGCTCAAAAGCTCGCTAGGAATTGGGTATTATCGGAAAAGATTGACGTTTTGCCATATCCAACTCAGTCACTGTATCTTCATCTCATCAAAGTCTTATGGGATAATGTTAAATGCATTATAGCAACTGCAAATCCGTTAACTAGAGAAACGTTGTGACAAGTAGTTCAAGAAATTTAATATATTTAATAATCGAATGTGCTTCTTTACTCGTACAACTATCAAGCATTGCTGTCCTTGATTATAAAGTAATAATACCGTGTCTCTTTTCCTTCCGTTTTATTTCGACATTTTTCGCTAAATATCACAATTTTAATGCGGTCAAAATAAAAGTAGTGCTACAGAAAATTTTAAAAATAATCAAATCTGCTGCATTTTTGGCAAGGCTTTCGTTGTTAAACAATACTTGAATTATTTATCTAACAGTTTCGAGCTTTTTTAGTTTCGTTTTTGGTCATTTGGCGCCGGTATCATGGGGCTTGGCAAACACTCTAGAGCGGAAAAGCGTTCGTGCTTAAATCGCTCGTTTCAGGAAAGTAATATGTCGAGCTGGTAAATACTATTGATTGTTTAGCTATTATGATCAGAAATGATAATACATACGAACCATAAAGCAAAACACGCGATCAATGAAGTTTTTCGGAAAAATAACATTAGATCAACCAGTACGACAGGCGAGTTGCAAGTTGCAACCATTAAGCTCCTGCTTCAGCCTTAAAAAAAATGTTTAATTAGTAAACTAGTATTAAAACTATTTGAAGAAGCATTAAAGATTATAATTTAATGACACGAACCCAAAGAAAACAATTTTTACTGTAAAAACGAGAAGGACGTGTGAGTCGCTTCTGGACGAGACTCTACTTTTATACCCGTACTCAGTCAGTATATAAAATTTGTGAGAATTTTAAAATATTTTACATATTAAATTTTTTTTGCTACATATGCTATCTACATCTACGATGTCGATTATACATATAAAATGTATATTCTACATTGTGTATGTAATTCAGATTCATTATCTCCGGCACGGTCGCGCACTGCAGAGGGCAGAGTGTGTGCAAGCGAGAAAGAGAATAAGTAGCGTCAGCAGTGCCAGAGGAGGTGGGGGAAGCAACTGAAAATTAATTTCTTTACTCTGGCTATAATAATGATCCGATCTGACTTAGATTCGGCAGTCTGATAGATATGGATATTCTATATGTTTTTTGTTTTATCGTATCTTTAAAATTGTGGCTGCACTTGTAGCAGTGACATATCACATGAGTCTGGAAACAAGATTTGGTTACTCTAGCTCTTATAGTCTTTGAGATCTAGGCATCAAGCAAGACGGACAGATGACAGACAGACAGCCATGGCTATATCGGATCGGCTATTGATGCTGATAAAGAATATATGTATACTTTACGGGGTCGGAACCGTTTCCTTCTCTGCGTTACACACATCCACTTTTACCACAAATACAATATACCCATTAACTCTTTGAGTACGGCCATAAAAATCAGCAAAAAGGGGCTCGTGTCGTTTGGTGTAGAAAATTATACAAACCTATCGGTTCAAAAGCTGTGTAAAATATCTACACAGATGAAGAATCATTGAAATATAAATATGAACCCGAAAAAAACAAGTTATCGACAGTATGGATTTTTTAGACGAGACCACAAACACTTTCAAAACGAACCATTTTAACAATGTTTGGTTGGAAACTTGTCAGAAACAACTGGTAATATCGCAGCTTTTTCGATGGAGAAAAGTAAGAAAAATTCGTAGTGGTAAAAACCCATTTTTTGGCGGGAAGTTTTTAAATAAGCCAGGAAAACAATCTCCATACTTGGATTTTACTTTAATCCAAGCTCTCACACAATGCCGCACTCAACAAAGTTTTTGAGCATCCAAAACATCAAATCAAGGTGTTATCTTCCCTTCAGATTTAATATAATCTTTTTGTTCCCAGCTATAAAGAAAAATTGTGTGGTCAACGTTTTTTATGCCTCAGTCTTGTTTCTTCTGAGTGCTAAAAGTGGTTAAAATGTTTTCAAATAGGGAATATTTGAATAAATATAAATAAGTAAGTTCCTGGAGAATATTTATAAAAACAATACGAACAAATAAGATTTGTCTATACCAGTCTAAATCAGCCCTTCGACTAATAGCAATTTTGTTTCATCTTATCTTTGTCCTTGACTTGAGAGGTCTTGAAGTCTAGTGGAATAGCACCATTAGCACTTGCAAGCGATGTTCTCGAAAATTAGTATTATTTGTGAACATACATACATGGATTCATTAGAAATGGATTAATTCGTAAGATAAGGAATATTTAAAACTCTTTAGGTAGAACATACACTAAATTGTATACATATTCTCACATCAATTCTCTGATTTGTATTAATATTTTTTTACATATGTACATACATATGTATGTACAAAATGATAAGAACCTATTTTTAACATTATCAGATAGCAATCTGTTTTGCAATTATAATGTTTTCGAGCACGATATTCCTTTAGAATATTACACAATTTTTCGCTACAATCTTTGCGACTTATAGTTCCCGCTTTCAACTCCTGCCATCCATTTAAAATCTGTTGAAATTCCTTCCACTGATTGAATTCCATTAAAAATCACAGCTTAATAAAAAATAATATAAATATAAATCTCACATTCACGTACTCCCGTGCATGAAAATTATTTGAAAAATCAACAGCGTGGCCTGGCCCCTTATTCGTCAATTGACAGATAGAGTACTGTTTCAATAGTGAAGTGAAACTATCAAGGCTTGTGCTGTTTTGCCCATGATAATGCATTAATGCATTAAATTTATCTGGATGAATACTTGAACTGTTTCTGCATTACCAATGATCGCGCCCACGCACCCAATACAGTTTCACCATAAATGTCATGTTTGCCTGATGAACCTAATTTGTTATGCAAGGCTAGAGCAGTGACCAGTGATTCTGGTCCCCCTAGTGATTCTGCTGTGCTGTGCTCTTGCTCTAAGCATCACAAATCTTAAAGAATTCTTGTGCTTCTTTTATTGTTTGAAATACTTTCTAAGTCAACGACAGCATTTTAAATTGTATCTAGTACTCACACACACACACACACACACACACTGTGTACACATGCATACACACACACAATCACACAGATACATTGTCATCCGCGCTGTGCGAAAAATGTTGCTGAAACTCTTCAAATTCTGCTTCTTCAGCATGTTCTTGTTCTTCTGCTAGTTTTCTGTGTCTCTCTGTAAGTGTGTGTGTGTGTGTTCTATTCCATTCTCGTCCGCAAATATTCTCACAAATATTCCCTCCACCACCCCACCACCATTGCCCCTTGACACCCATCCCACTTACACCCCCCATGACTGCTGTGTAGGTTCGTGCGGTGTATAAATTTTCTGTGGAACTGTACAATAGCTAAAATAAACATAAAAAAAGAAAAAGAAATAACAAAGTTTTTAAGTCCGTCTGTATGTGTGTGTGAGTCGGTTCAGCTCGGAGGTAAACCAACAAAAGCAGTGCACACATATACATACATATATAATGGACATATGTACATTCATATGTACGTAATACGTATGCATCTGTACATGTAGCTATGCATGAATATGTGGAATAGTAAGTGTAAGTAGCGTGTATTGTATTTGCTTTTCTTGTCTACTGCTTCTTCTTCTTTTGCTTGCTCTTACTGCTTTTGTTGTTTCTTTCGTTCTCTTTAATAGTCGTAGAGTCGTTCGCTGTCGTAGGCTCTCTGCTACGGCGGCTCGTCGTGGTGGGGTTGGTGGGCTGCTGCTGCGCCGCTGCCGCCACTACGACTGCGGCTGCGGCTTTGACTTCAACACTCCGTATCTCTCTCTCTTGCTTTTTGAATCTAAAGTTTTGTTCTACCCTTTCCAGAGAATATTGTGACTTTGAGCAAATGTTTGCAACGGAGAGAAGAGAAGCACATGCGATGCTTTCCAGCTTAAAAGCCTCACAGCAATTTTGCAAATACCAAACGCATTTGTGTGTAAATATGAATATATGTAGATATGTACATACATATATGTATAACTCTACAAAAGTAAATACGAATCGTTTGTTGCTTCCAGAGAGACAATTGATCTGCAAGGGCATTAAATGCTTCAACATTCAAAGCTCAACATTTTTAGTTGCTTTTTATTTTTTCTGGAAAATTGAAGCAGAAGCAAAATATCTCGAGTTTCTTGACTTTTCTGCTGTGCTACCTCCTCTCGCCATAACGTGCTGTGTTTCTCATTCTGCTCGGCTTTTCCTCTCTTGCCTACGCACCGCCTCTCTAGCTCTCCTTCTTTCATAAGTCATGCATTTTCTTACCTCTTGTGGTTGTTGTTGTCTTTGTTTTTGGTGTATTTCTTCATACATCCATACATATGTATGTATGTGCAAAACCGCGAATACGCGACGGTTAGATCTGCCTCCCCTCCCATGCCTTGCGTCACCATTTTCATTGTCTCGTCTTTATATGGGTTCAATTTTATTTAATTTCATTTTAAACTTTAAACAATGTCTGGCTCTGGCTGTGACCATGTCGGTGCCTGTGACTTGGAATGGTAATTGATAGTGTCGGGCAGAGTGGTGTAGGGAGTGTGGTGCAGGGATAGAGAGCGGAGGCATGTCGCTCCATATGCGGGCCACTTACAAACCTGGAACCTATTTATATCTTTTGGGAGGTGCAGATCGACGGCACAGAGGTATGTTACATGGTGTGGTATAGTGAGGTGAGGTAGGAACAGAATTATCGATCAAATATTTTTAGTTTTGAATCTATTTGTAATGCTGGCTTTGATTTAATTTTTCTCCGACAAAAATCCATTCAAACAATGTGTTTGTTAGAGCCTGAGCATTATCTGAGAAAATGTATATATTATATTTTAGCCTGTTATTTTAGTATATTACAATAAACCATAAAAATACCTTCACCTCAAATTTGACCCCAAATGATCACCTCGGTTGGGAAATCAGTGTGGAGTGGGCGGAGGAAGCAAGCAGGAGGATTGTTGCAAGAAGTAGACTCGTTGTTCAAAAATGTGTTGCAAATTGGTTCCAGTTTCCAGACTCCTCTTCTACCTTTCCACAATTACTTGCTTCTCTCTTTCTACTTCTTCTACATCCTTTTTTTCATACTGATTCCGATTGCAGAGAGATCGTTCGCAAAAGATCAAAAAAGAAAAGACAAATATTTCAATTTGCCAACTCATGTGCCAGAAATATACATATGTATGTATATGCATGTATGTATGTAAGTATGTACTTGTACGTATTACATATCCCCCTAGAGTCACTTTCCGCAACGTTCCACTATTTTTGTAACTGGTTGTGAATTTTTGCATTCCTGAACTTGAATTTGTTCCACGCATTTTCTATTTCCGTTCATTCACCTTGTACGCTTTATGGAAAGAGAAAGAGAGAGAGAGAGAATTTGAAAGAATGGATGGTGAAGCAGACTTGGCTGAGAGGAAGGACGAGAATAGAAGCTTATTTATCGCATCGCGTTCAATGGAAATAACAATGGATGGAGAAAAAGAATATTGGTTGAAATGGAAATAAAACATCTACAGTTCGATGACTTGTTGTATATTATATTTTCTTTGGAAGATTGGGAGTAAAAAGATGAAAGAAGAAGATGATTGAGGAACGCTGTTAACGAATGAGAAAGATCGAATGATGATCTGGATATCTGTAATGGATGTCTATTCATTTGAAGGATGTATGATATCATGTGTATACATACATATGTACATATAAGTAACGCCAGAAAAGTATGATGTATATGTATGTACATATGTATGATTGAAGATGGAACATTAATAGTTCGATGACTTGTTAAGATTAATTGATCGAATTGATTCTTATGTCATCGATTGTAAAAGTTTACTTGATTTTCCAACTAGTTTACCCACTCCTTCTCCACTCGCACAAGAGAAGAACAGAGAAAATGAATTATCGTACTTTTGTGCACATACATACATACATACATACATACAGTGCCTTCTACCGCTCCCCAAACCCTACCCTTTTGGGGTTCTTTCTCATAGATATAGAGTTTTATTTTACGTTACGATTTTTTCTATTATTATTTGGTTTTTGTTTCTCTTCTCATTGTATGTCGTTCTCTGTGTGTGTGTGAATGTTATTTTTTAGTTTCGACTTGTTTTCTTTTGTGTAATTTTATTTTCGTGCTCGTGTGTATATCTGTGTGCTAGTGTGTGTGTATCAAGTTCATAAACTTTTGTATGCGGCAACGGCAGTAAGAATTGCTTTTTGTTTTTTCTGGAATCAACACAATAAATATGTACATATATATGTATGTATGTATGCATGTGTGTACCCGCAAGGGAGTAAAGAGAAGCAGCGAGTGTGGTTGTCACTGTTGTGTGTGTGTACATAAATATGTATGTGTGCATATTTCTTAGTTGTTAACTTTTTATTTAGTTTTCTTTTACGTTTTGTGTTTCCATTCTACTTTAAAGTCAGCCCCATTCCCTCCCCTCGTCATTTTGTGCTCATATCATATTCTGTTTTGTTCATACTTTTTGTTCGTTTCATTATTAGTAAATAGTTTCTTTCATTTCAGTTTACAATCCACTGCCAGGCAATCCAGTCGGGACCATTGGCTCCATCAATCTGATCTTCTGCGCCACTTGTTGCCCCTCTTCTACTTACCACCCAAACCACGCAGCATCGTGCAGAGAGAGACGACTGGCGCGTGAGGGTGACAACTCTGGCATGCAGTTGGCAGGTAGCTGGTCACACTCCAACTCTGCCGTTAGAACATCTGACGTCGACCTAATCAGCAGTATCACCATTCATCTGAAAAGGAGACGGAGCCGGGGTCTGGGACTGGAGTGCATTCACCATGGACGACGAGCTATGTCGTATCTGCATCGGCTCTTACGGAAGCGGCAGTCCCATGAAAATGATTTCAATATTTGGCGAGGACTCGCTTTGGCAGAAGATAACCACACTAGCCGACGTCCAGGTGAGAGCAGAGTAGAATTATCTGTCTATTTTTTGTTTGAACCTAGAGAGAGGGTGGGATTTCGTAGCTTGAGTGTGTGGTGGAATCTGTAAGATGTTACACGAAACGTTTTCCACAAACATTTGTTTTCTGTTTTTCTTTTTGTTTGCTTTAAATTTAATGAATCTGAAAATTTAATAGAAACAAAGAAAAGTACAGATGTACATATGTATGTACATTTTCATAGTGCACACCTTGGCTAGATAGAATGCATACAAATTTTAGATTTTAATGCTGCACTGAAATCATTGCAGCCCATCAAAGTCCATTAATTACGAGTTGTTGTATAAAAGTCAGGAATCGTTTTCTTGACTTTGTGAGCTTGTAAATTTAATATATGTATGTACATATGTATGTATATATTACGATAATGTGAATGTTAATAATAGGACAGAAAGGAAGAAATGTGTAGAATGTCTATTCTATACAAAAAATATTTTCTTTATGCTTTCACTGATTTGAGATTGATATTAATAAAACTGAAGTCGTATATTTAAATCAAGAGAGGAGTAAAACGTTGAAATATTCTGCGAAAATGCAGTGAACTATTTAAAGATATGTATTTTTAATGGCTAAGATCGAAAACAACCATACATGTATGTATGGTCAATTCTCTGACGAGGTCCACCGAAACCAAAAAATGTAATGTCTATAAAAACACATTTCCATATTATTCTGTTGCGATAATATAGTCTAAATTTAATGAACGACAAATAATTCACCCAATTGACATTTAATTGTATTTTGATGTGAAAACCTATTCAAATAAGCAAAAATTCACTTTTTCGGTATATATATAAAAATTACATTCTTGAGAAAAGTTTTTCCTCATAATCTTTTTAACGTATTAAACTATCAAAATATTCAAAATATACGAAATATACGAGAAAAATGCTTCAATCCCCGCTAACGGTATATTTTTATACCCGTACTCAAAAAGAAACGTGGACGGAAGGCATCATTAGCCAAAACAGCAGCTAAGCGAAGCAAGACTCTTTCGGACGATGATAAGGATTTCTGCATCATCTGTCTGCACATACTGCCAAGAAAATTAACCGCCGCAAACTCCATTAAATGCAATGAATGAAGTCGTCCGGTGCATTTCAAGTGCGCTCATATTCGTACCAGCTACTTCACATGAAAGCACTGCAACCTGACTACGATGATTATTGTTAAAAAGTGTCATCCTTCTTGTCCTTTATGACAGTAAATAAACTTTCAATTTCTCGTTTTTTGTGGTGATTTTTTTTTCTCTTTATATATTTAAATTTTAAGCGAATTGTTCAGCTTGGTTCAAAACTACATAGGTTGTGATTTGGTTATTCTTGTTTATTATACCCTTACTCGAAGAGTTAAGGGGTATATTGTATTTGTAGTTTCCTACCCCATAAATTAAATATATTCTTGATCAGCATCAATAGCCGAGTCAATATAGCCATGTCTGTCTGTCCGTCCTTCTGTCTGTCCGTCTTGTCTGTCGCCTAGTTCTCAGAGACTATAAGAGCTAGAGCAACCAAATTTTGTTTCGAGACTCATGTAATATCACACTGCTACAAGTGTATTTCAAAATTGCAAAGGGAGAAAATCTGTGGCAGCCACAATTTAAAAGATACGATAAAACAAAAAAGTAGAGAATATCCATATCTACCAGCCTTCCGAATCTGAGTCAGATCGGATCATTATTATCATAGCCAGAGTAAAGAAATTAATTTTCAGTTGCTTCCCCCACATCCTCTGGCGCTGCTGACGCTACTTATTCTCTTTCTCGCTCGCACACACTCTGCCCTGTGCAGTGCGCGACCCTTGCGGAGAAGATGTAGAATCTGCATTAGATACACAATGTAGAATATACATTTTAGATGTATAATCGACATTTTAGATGTTGATGTAGATAACAAATGTAGCAAAATAATGTAAAATGTAAAATATTTAAAAATTCTCACAAATTTATATACTGACTGAGTACGGGTATAAAAGTAGAGTCGCGTCCAGAAGCGACTCACACGTTCTTCTTTAGCTTCGGCTTTTGTAAAATAATTTACCGTTTGAATTGCTATTTGTGTGTGTTGACTCTTATTTACCCTTCTTCTTCAGCACACACACACTCATAAACATTTATGACATATGTATGTAAAAATGCATGTATTGCTTTGGTATTTTGTTTTTGCTTTTTTTGGTTGTACATATGTATAATTCATGTTTGGTTTAATTCCAAGCATTTTTCTTTTTGAAGCGAGCCAGCCATGCCTTTTCTCTTCTTCTCTCGCTCTTCTTGTTGTTCGGCCTCCCCTCTCTTGTTTCCTACTTTACGTTAGAGTTGACTCCAGCTTAGACGTTCGTTGGCCCCGTCTGTTGGGTGGCTTATGTACGTGCTAAAGCCTAGTACTCAGATCCAAAAAATGTTTGCTGGTAAACAAATGTCATATATTCTGCTAGCGGCCAGTAATGTGACCAGATGTGTGCATTGCATTTCGTACGGTTACACTGCTCAGACTGATGCTTGGTTTTGTTAAAAGTTAATGAAATGCACTTCTTCGGCTGGGGTCGCTCTAACCCAACCATATCCTGGGCTCCCCAATATTTTATTGGCATTTTATTTATTATTAAATAATTAGTATTTTTTTATTATAGTGTTTATTATACGCCTAATTAATGCGTTTATCTAAAACTTTAGCTCCACCGTCTCTTCATAGATTTTAATAAACAATACCTTAAACGACGTTTAATAAACGCGTCTATCTAAAACTTAAAATGTATGCCCAGAAATATTTTTTTTTTACTTTTCCTGAGTTTTGAAAGTAAAAATTTCATGTAAAAATACCGCCATAAATGATCAAATTTGAATTTGAAAGAATAATACCTTCCAAATGTTAAGCTGCAGTTAAAAAGATTTTGGGTCTGATTTATACAGTTGTGTTCAATGAAATAGTAGTGCTGCACCTCACTACTTTCAAAACTCTTTTGAACAAGTGATACCTTTACGGAAAGCTTGGAGTGTAAGCATAAAGAACTGAAAGAAACCCTTTACATTTGCATTCCATCTTCTTGTTTTTCATGACTTAAGACAACTTACCATGATATTTTCTGTTTAATTAAATAGTAGTGCTGAGTTAAATAAATTGATTTAAATGAAAAAACCAAGCAAATTAATTTAAATAGGACACCATCCCTAAGCTAAATTTAGATATTGAATAATTTGATGAAAGAATGTTTTGGAAATTGCGGTACTTTTGATTTTTGAGCGTTGAAGAAATCATTTCTTGGTCCAGAAGAGGAGACCTAAGAGTTAAACTAAAAACTTAAGGCAGGAGTTAAAATGGAATTGAAAACTTCGTTATATACACTCTCACTATTGTATTTAACCCAATTAACCATGAGAAGTAAACAGGACATCGATTTTGTATACAAAAAACTTCTCTTTTGGAGGATGGTCGGCGATGGTCGAAGGCAAGACCAAAACTTCAATATCCTCAAAAACTATGAAAACAATTTTTATATCGATCTGCCAGGGATGTGACAGTTTGTAGACGGGTAATTTTATATTGTTTCAAAAATTGTTTTGAAAGTAGTGAGGTGCTGCACTACTATTTTATTAAACACAGCTGTAGCTGCATTTGTCATCTTTTTAGAACTGAAAAGTAACATGCAACCAGATATAAGATACTATGTGAAAAATAGAAAAACTACCTCTGAAAAAAAACATGAAAATTAAAAAAAATTATCAAAAAGAAACTAAACCATAATTCTTAAAAAAAAATTAAATCCCGAAATCTATCAGGAAAAGTCATTTTGGGCCACAGCGGAAATAACGTGTTGACTAGTGTAGTCACATTACCTTGCCAATAAAATATTGGGGAGCCCAGGATATGCTTGGGGAAGAGCGACCCCAGCCGAAGAAGTGCATTTCATTAACTTTTAACAAAACCAAGCATCGGTCTGAGCAGTGTAACCGTACGGAATGCAATGCACACCTCTGGTCACATTACTGGCCGCTAGCAGAATATATGAAATTTTTTTGCCAGCAAACAGTTTTTGGATCTGAGTATGC
Organism: Drosophila subsilvestris; assembly: GCA_035043285.1. Lineage (NCBI taxonomy): Eukaryota > Metazoa > Arthropoda > Insecta > Diptera > Drosophilidae > Drosophila > Drosophila subsilvestris. Next base: position 289,234 of record JAWNNB010002181.1, on the reverse strand, counting down.
ATATGTTTGTACATACATATGTATGTACATTTGCCGTTTGGTATGTGGTGGGTAGGGAAAGGGCGTGGACCTTAGTGTCCCCTGTCTCCCAATTTGTATGTATATTCCGTTCGAATGAATTTTTCATTCTCATATTATTTTTTTGCGAAATTTTACACCATAACCCGTTATATTTCCCAACCGATCAGTCTGGAAACGTCCTACCATTTTGGAAATGGAAGGACTAACTCCTGGCATTGTTTCTTGGAAGATCTGCCAAGGTCTGATCTGTGAGCCGTTGGGAAAGTTTTGATCAGTTTTTTAATTTTTTTTTTCCATTCTAAATTTTTTTACAGATCACCAAGAACGACACATTGCCGCAGCAGGTCTGCGTGGACTGCGCCAAGACCGCAATCTCGGCCTGCCTGTTCAAGAAGAAGTGCGAGGATGCGGACAACTTTTACCGCCAGCAACTGCTGCTGAAGAAGATCGATGGCGCGGAGAGGCAGAAGACGGGGGCAGGAGACAACCGAAAAGAGGATGCCGGAGGGGATCGGGCCAAGAGCAGAGGCTGCAGCACTGCAAGCAGCAGTGGCACCGCCAGCGGCAGTGGCAGTGCCACCGGAAGCAGCTCCTCTAGCAGCAGCTCCGACGATGACGAAGAGGAGGATAATGACAACGTAAATGGCAATGGCAATGACGACAATGACAATGATAATGATAACAGGAGCGTAGCTGTGGAGGTGGAGACGCGTCTACAGAACGGTCATGTGCATGTCATTAATGGGCACCTGGTCGAAGATCCTAATGATGAGGATGAAGAGCAGGTGGAACAGCAGTTTGACCTGGATGATGGGCAGAGGCCTCTGCTCGATGACGAGCAGCAGGACCAGTCAGGCATTGAGCTCAGCAATGGGGTGATGCTGGGGGATGGGGAAGAGGACTTGGAGGTGATGAACCATGAAGAGTCACCCGACCACCACGACGATGGCGAGATACCCGTCCACGACGGTCATCCCAAGGAGCCGTTCGACTTCAACTCCATACGCCTGATGCAGGAGTACATGCAGCACCAGATGAACAAGTTCCCCAACGGTGGCGCGGGTATGCCATGCCACGACCTAGATCTCGACCACCAGCACGAAGTGGATGAGGACGACGATGACGAGGAGATGACACTGCCACTGATTCCCGAAATCGAGCTGATTACGCCCGGCGATGATTCTATGATAGGACCAGACGCCGCCGACCACTCGGAGTCCATTGCGGCGGCCAACGAGGCTGGACAGGTAATGCGCGGGCAAGGATTCCAGTGTCCGCACTGCTACCAGACTTTCGACATGAAACAGATCCTTAAGGCGCACATGCAGAGCGTCCACGGTGCTCCGGGGCCCGTCTACGAGTGCAGCAATTGCCGCAAGACCTACTTCTACAAGCGATTCCTGGAGAAGCACATCCGACGCGGTCGCTGCGTGAAGAAGCGGCGCAACCAAACGTAAGTGGCAGCCACGTGCTCCTTAAACTGCGGTAATAGCCTGCGTCTCTCTCTGGTTTCAGTCGGCCCATGCAATGTTCGGACTGCCATGTCCTCTTCCCCACGGGCCACCATCTGGGCTGGCACAAGCGCACCGGCTGTCCCTCTAAGGCGGCAAAGATGTGAGTGGTTCCCCAATCGCCAGTGCCACCTTTACTGATTCTCGTTTCTCCTTGTACCCTTGTACCCGCAGGCCCCTGCAGCAGCTCTTTAAGCAGAACATTGTGCAGTTTAACAACTTCCCCAAGCGTGTCCCAGCCACTGGAAGTGGAGGTGGAGGAGGAGCAGGAGCAGGGGCAGGGGCAGCACGTAAGCCCACGGCTCCGGAGCTTCACGTGAGCAACCGCAAGTGAGTGCATGCCAGGACTACTATTGGCTAACGATTACCTGACGATATTTTCACGATACCTTTCAGGCTGGGCTTGGTTAATAAGCGGAAGGGGCGCACCCGCATCAAGCTAGACGCCAAGAAGATCGCCCTGGCCAAGCAGCTGATTCTTCGCGAGGCCACCACCACGGTGATCGCCAACGAGCTGAACATCTCACGAACTTTTGCCTGGCGTCTGCGCAAGAGCCTCGTCAACGGAGTCAGTCTGCACGAGCGTGTGGTGGACCAGGCCGCTGAGGAGCAGCTCCATCAGCACCAGCAGCACGTCCAGGCGCTCCAGCAGCAGCAGCAGGAAGAGGCTGCAGCAGCTGCTATCGCGGCAGCAGCTGAGCGGGAGCGAGAGCATCAGCATCTGAGTCTGCCCTATGGGCATCTCGGCCTGGGCCTGATCAAGGAGGAGCGGCAGGACAGCGAGGACGAGGAGCAACTGCAGCTCCACCCTCAGCATCAGCACCAGCTCCACAGCTCGCTGGCCTTAGGCGACGAGTGCGGGGCGGATGAGATTGGTGCAGAGGAGACGGCCGGCTACATCGGCGACGAGGATGCCGTGTGCAGCCTGCTCCACAATGGCTACGATATGCGCGTCCAGCTGGAAGACCCCGATCCAGACTCTGATCCCGTCGAGCCCGACTCCTACGAGGGAAACGAGAACGAACGTCATTCCAATTCCAATGCCAACTCTGTCTCGCTCCCGCCTCCGCCCTTGGCCCTAGCTCCGGTCCAGGTGCCAGTGCATGTGCCCTCGCGACCTACTGTCGAGGTCTACAAGCGCCTGCTGGCCGAGTCGCAGCATTTTCCACACATCGTCAACGCCCAGCAGTTGCAGCTGCACCAGCAGCAACAGCATCGGGGGCAGCTGCAGCACCAGCAGAAGCCAGCCCACAATGGAGCAATGCCGTTACTCACCCGCTATCCGCCCGCCGTCATGTAAGTCACACTATTGCATCTGGAGCATAAGATGTGTAGAGCACGCAGTAAAGGTTAGAGAGAGATGTAACGGTGCGGTATAGACTGCCGAAATTCTATGACGTCAAAAATATAACAAGGCAAGCAGTGCAATTCCATGGCCTTAATACAGAGAAGAAAAGCTGATTGTCTTGATGCATTAATATGTGAAATAAGCTGTGAGTTAAAAAACTCAGATCAGGGAGTGCAATCAACATTTCATTCGAAATTAAACACAAGACCAGAAGGAAGATGCAGGAAACTGCTCGAGACAAGCATCTTGAGCCAAAACTGATTATGTTAAATAGGCACTTCCATACAAATGTACATAAATACATGCATATCCACATATGCACATCCATATAAGAAGATACTGCAGAAAATATAATATAATACTAGTTAGCAGAAATAGAAGATGATAGTTACATATGTATTAGGCAAAACAATTAGTTTTAGGAAGCCAATAAATTCGAAATGTTCTACTTATTATCTACTGTATCTGGTGTGCTTAGAGAAGGTACGAATTGAATTCTAATTCTAATTTCCCTTTTCCCGGTGCAGCAATGCCCTCCCCGTGAACCTGTCCCTACGCTCAATGGCCCACATGAACAGCAACGAGAGGTGAGTCCACAGTGCAGTTTCTTGAGGGATTCCCGCTAATAAATCCGTTCTCCCTCCCTGTAGCAATGGCAGCAACAGCAGCAACACCACCGTTGCCGTCCCCGGGCCCCATGCAGGCGCGACTGCAACGCCAGCGTCAAGCTCAACTTCAGCAGCGACAGGGTCGGGATCTGGTTCTGGTTCTGCAAAGAAGCCGCGCAAGCCGAACGTCTTCATCGATGACGAGAAGTACGCCATGGCCAAACTGCTGGTAGCCCAGAATTCATCGACCATGGAGATAGCCCGCGCGCTGAACGTATCGCAGATGACGGCCTGGAAGGTGCGCGATGCTATACTGAAGGGCGTGCCCCTCTCCTATCGTAACAAGCGCACCGACGGACGCCATTCAGCGCTAGGCGACGAGTCGCGCGTAACGGAGCTGCCCTCTGCCAAGGAGCAGCAGGCCCAGCAGTTGGCCCAGGAGCAGGAAATACAGCAGGCACACCAGCGACAACAGGCACTGCAGCAGGCCCAGCAAGAACAACAGGAGCGCCAGAAAGGGTTGCAGCAGGAAATGCAGCGACAACAACAGCAGCAGCTTGAGCAGATGGAGCGCATTAAGCAGCAGCGCCAACGGCAGGAGTTGATCCGCCAGCAACAGCAGCAGCAACAACAACAACAACAGTTGCGTCATCAGACGGCAGCAGACACATCACACTTTCAACAGCAGCCTCAACAGCAGCAGCGACAGCTGGCGCCACCGAAGCTGCCGCTTCCGCGTCGCCGCCTGAAGGCGGCCGAACGGGAGCTACGGGACAAGAATATCACCCGGGAGATACTCGAACTGATCGAGGAGGATAGCAACATCCAGTACTGGAAGGTGTCGGCCCGGCTGGCCGAAAAGGGCATTAACATTTCGCCGTCGTCCGTCTGCCAAAAGCTCAAGTCGATGGGTATTCACCGTCGCTGGAAGCCAGGCGACAAGCCCTCCATGCTGGCCATCAGCCAGATAAAAGCGGCTACAGTGGCAGCGGCGCTGGCAGTCGGAGGAGTGGGAATGGGCGTGGGTGGTAGCAGTGGAGGGAGTGGCAGCCACAGCTTTGGCGGAGTCGATGATGGATACGAGCAGCAGCAATTCGATATGGGCGGCCCACACTTTCTCAGTGCCTTCACGCGCTGAATGAATAAAGAAAAGGCGCAATGTCATCACCTGGCACCTCCCGGCATTCCCTGTGTACCGCCAAAATCACCGCCTGGCACAACTGCACCACGCCGCATAATTTTAGGTATTAATAACCTTGGATAGATCGGCACAATTTGTATTTTTTATAAAGTATTTGAGGGAGAGATGGAGGAAGGCTCTCTGGAATATAAAATTATATTCAATATGAGATATACATAGTTATACATATGTATATGTTTAGGTATAGGTAGAACTAAATATATATATATATATATGTATGTATATACAAAATATAGCTAAGCATTCCTAGAATGTCGCACACCCACTAATTCACACACAGCCACACTTGTGCACATGGCGTGTTCATTCCAGGGAAACCATTTCCGCGCTTCATGTGTTTTCCAGGCAGCTTCCTCTTCAACAGAGAGACACACATTTAGTTGTTAGTTTTGATCATATATTACTTATATTTATATTCATTGATTGCATGTCGCAGTTTGTAGGAAATGGATTCAAAGATTCGCATTGCCCATTTTGTCCATTCATCAGTGGATTTCGCCACCGCACGCATGCAATTTATTCAGTACTGAACTTTAATTTAGTTAAATTAATGTATCAAAAAACTAAACGCAAGAAAGCCACAGAAAGCAGAACAGACAGCAGAACAACAGGAAACAGAACAAAGAAAATTAAAGCAGAACAAACAGCAGCAAGAGAAAAGAGCAGGAGAGAGATATATGTACATATACATATAAAGGAGAACATAAGAAAGCTAGCAACATAAGTGCAATTAAAACCAACAAAAACTAAACTAAAAATAAGAACACAGATAAATGTATCTGAAAGATGATACCAGATGAACCAGGGTTAGAAGAGGGGGAGGAAGGGAAATAGGAGAATCCATAAAAAATCATAGCTTTCGCTAACCTGAAATATATTCTTAATATCGAGCCTTTGCATTACTTTTTGAATTAATCAAACCGTATCTATAACTTGCTTAAAAAAAATATTTTGAAAATAGCTGTAATAATAATTTATCGATGATTAATGTGAACTGAAACCCTATTCGATGGCCATCACTAACTAAAGTCCGCTGCTTGCTTTATGATCGTATGTCGTATGTAGACTTGTCTATATGTTTTATCTGAAAGACAAAGATAGCATTACGGGAAACAACAAATTTATGAGTTAGTTTCGAGTTTTAGTTGATCTAATAGATTGTAACATTTCATATATAAGTTGGCTAAAATAATCTGGTTGACCGGCTGTAAGGCATTGAAGAATGGCATGCACCCTCCTCATATTTACGTCAAAGCATTGATCAAAAATTGTACTGAAGAATATTAGTTCCAAATTGAACAAAAAAAAATCTTTAAAATCTATGCCATTGGCGTCTATATTTTATATAGAAATCTTTTGTTAGTTGTATGTACATACAATACAAAAATTTTCTCTAAAACGCCTTTCTTCACTTCAGGCACTAAGAAAGAACTTAGGGCAAAAAAGGACACCATTTACTTGACCATATATACGATGCACTCCTGCAGAACACTATGTAACCAGAAACACATTTGAAAGAAAATATATTCAGATCAATAGCACTAGCTTGTGTGAAAATTCCCTTTATGCAATAAGCTATTTCCTTGAAATACTTCAATGTAGTTAAAATTCACTGGATTTAAAATAACTCAATGCAGTGTGTTTAATTATAAACCTGATACTAATCCTGGATCATTTGGTTATCTGTTAACTGAATTCTTTCTAACCTTAATAATATACAAACTATATAGCAGTATTCCCTAGTGTATTGGAGTTTTCACACTTTTGAAATATTGAAATTTTACTAGAGAACATTAGTAAAAATTGATTTGCCGCAAAGATTTACTTTATTGACGATACGATAACTGTGATTAAGATTGATTTCATTTGTATAAAATATGAACTGATAAATTTGAAATGGATTATACATTGTTTGGCCTTCTTAAAGAACTAATTGAATATCTACTAGCTCGCAATGAACAGTACTGTTCATACCTCCTCTTCCCTTGCCCCCCCCCCCCCTCCCTCAGCGAACAAGACATAATACAATGTTAATATTTATAGCCAATTATTAGCTAAAAGAGTATAACCACCACAAAAGAACAAAGCAAAACGAGAGTCGTAGAACGAAAGGAGCGTAAGGAGAAAACAGATTATAGCAAAACTCAGATCCTGTATTTATTTACAGCAAAGCTTAATTATATATTTGAAACATTTTTTTTGTTACGGAAGAATATGCATTTTGCTGCGATTTATTTTGTACAACATATACGATAGAAAAAGAGAGATAGATGGAAAGAGAGAGAGAGAGATAGAAAAATAGGGAACGGAAGCAACAGAGAGAGATAGCATTGAAGAGAGGTTCATATATACATATTTATGTTGACATATTTTTGTAAAATTTGAAATTGTAATTGTTTTTAGTCCGGTCGTCAGCAATAAATAAATCAATGACTCGATCAAGATCAATGAATGATTCCCTCCCACACACACATGCATGCACACACGCATACACGCATAGTATTTTATATATACAGTATGTACTATACATACATACATAAATATTTACATATATGTGTATATGTCTATTAAAAGAACACTACAAATAATATCTACGTATTTATGTGCAATTAAATTAATGAATTTTTTGTTTTTTTTTATGTGTATTTATTAGCGGAAGCTGATAAAATTATGATTAAAAACAATTATAATGCCTGTTTTTGTTTTGTATAAAATGCAAAGGGGAAAACGTACACACATTCATATATGTAAATGAAATATAAATACATAAATATAAAGTACATATATGTATGTATATTTAGAGTCGAGTATATGTAAGGATCCTCTGGAAGCATCATCAACAAATAGAACTGACGTGCCTATGTAGCGATTAAATCAGACACATGCACATACACCACCCCACTACACAAAACCCCCACACCGACAAAAACTGATGTAATGCATTAATAATCATTCCAAAATGTCATATAAATGAAATGAAACAAAAAATATATATTTGTATACATAAATCTAGATGAATATATATATATATGATGAAACATGCCTCCATATATACTTATGTATATTTTTTATTAAATATTCCATTTCAAAAGATTTGAGTTTTGCTTGGACCAAAAATGGTAGCCCCTCAAATTGTAAGCCCCTCGAATTAGACCATTGGATATGCCAGATAATCATAAAATCGTGAGACTTTTTAATTTCCCTTAAAATCAGACCGACAAAAAGTTTCTGCTTGTTGGGGTTCATTATCGGGTTTTGTTTTTAAGCATACTCGTAGGTTCGTAAAGTATATAAAGTTTTTGCACGTTAACTCTTTATAATTTTTTTTTTTAATTATACATATGTACATATATAGCGCATATTTTGCGAGGTTCAAACGATTACCGATTTCAAAACATTTTTCCTATCACCGGGCTGAGTAAAGTTTAAAAAAATTGGGACTTTCGGCCCTATCCAACGTACATATCCTATTGATCCTATTGGGAAACCACAAATATAGTAAGAAACAGTGCATCCGCTTGCAATATAAAATTAAATAGAAGCGAACATAATCGACCTTTATATCTTGATGCGATTCTTCCCGGCTGAGGTCCCCAGGAAACCCCCCTTGGGGAAGCCCACATTAACATACCCGAATTTAAATAGCATCCGCTTTTCCATTGCGGACTTCGGGGATTTTTCGATTCAAAAACACGGAGAGGCTTGTTGGATCTTGTTAGCCAATCGGTTCCCGCATACTGATGAGCCATTGGCGGATGAGTGGATCGATTATGTGATGTGGTCTGAGCGAAGCTTAGAGTATGGAGAGGAAAACTGTATAAATATTGTACTGAGTAGATACTCGTAGTTGAAGATAAAGAGAGAGAATCTGATGAGTAATGGCATATTTACGAGTATATTTGAGCTTTTATATTACGGATTCCTGGATAATTTAGATTTCCTCCACGTAGCTTGGCACCCAAGTGCCCCAGGTTGTGGCGCTCACCATCCCTCCCTCACAATTCTGGTTATGTGCATTATTCTCTCATGCTTCGCGTATGAGTAAGAGGGATTTTCCAGCAGATGTCATGCATATAATTGCAGATGCCCTAACCCAAAAGGAGTGATGCTTGATGCTCGCATGCAATAGAATTTCTGTACATTTCAATGGTAGACTGCAGACGGATAAAGGAATGAGCCATACTCGTCCTGGAAGAGCTGAAAATACCCAAAAATAATTCAATATTTTCCCATATTAATTTCCATTATTTATTGGAGATTACACATGTGCGTACATACTCGCATGTATGCATGTAAAAACTCCCATTTGGATTAGAACTGCGTGCAATACTTCTAATGCGTTCACCATGGCGTATGAGTGATATTTGATTGGGACTATTTCTTTCTTATTTTTCACACTTTTGGGGCTGAGATGAAAAGTCTTAGAACATTTAATAAACTATTTATACCTGCTCAGGCAGGGTATTCAAGTGTCTCCTGTCATGCTTGACGGGCTTCTCCGGCCCATTGAGTAATTAATAGTTAATACCTGTTCGCTGATTCTGTCTGGCATGCCCCTGATATTGCTGTGTGTATAACTCCCCAAAGCTGAAACCCCCAGATCTCCCACCCCATCACATGCAGTGCAATTTCCTGAGAGCCGCTGGGGGCCGGGAACGATGACGACAATGCCCACCGCATCATCGATGCGATCCACACCGTTCCAAACAATGGACAGCCGCGAGGAGATTCTATAAAATGAAATGCAATGAACGGATCCACGATTAGTTGGCCAGCGGCTTCATCAAGTTAAGCAGAACAGAACGGGGAGAAACGAGGAGCCGAAACAGCGACTGAAACTACAATAGAAACTACAATGAGGCACTGGAAGCTACTTTGCTCCTCTGTGCTGATCCTGGCCATCTGCGTGGTTCTTGTCCAGCCCTCGCTGCTCCAGCTTAAGAAGAAGATCCTCTTCGGCCATGGCGGCGGCGGGAGTGGCGGAGGAGGCTGGGGCGGTGGCCAGCAATGGGGCGGCGGTGGTCATGGAGGAGGCGGCCAGCAATGGGGTGGCGGTGGTCATGGAGGAGGCGGCCAAGGAGGAGGCAGCCTCATCGATGTCTATGTGGTAAAGCCAGTCTACAGCGGCGGCGGAGGTCACGGAGGAGGCGGTGGACAGCAGTGGGGTGGCGGCAATGGCGGCGGAGGTCATCACCCCAGTGGCGGCGGAGGAGGCTTTCCCAATGGTGGTGGTGGCGGAGGAGGTGGAGCGTATGCCAGCAGCAGCGCCAACAGCTATAGCTACGGAGGAGGCGGTGGAGGTAACAACGGCGGCTGTAACTCGTGCGGCGGAGGAGGTGAAGGCGGTGGCGGTGGCAGCAATGCCTATGCCAAGGCCTCGGCCAATGCCTACGCAGGCAGCTGGTAGAAATCCGGATTGAGGATTCGGAAACAGGGCCAGGATTCAGGCCAGTGAATCCGTTCCCTTTTTTTTTGTCTAATATGTAAGCTGCTTGTGAATAAAGATATCAAAAAGCAAAGTGAAGTGAAGATCGGCAGTTGGCAGACCACGCTGGACTCGTGCAGCATCCGACCATGAATTGACATCAGTATCCTGCAATTTTGAATGGAAATTCCTAAGAACCGACCAATTGGATTGAGTTCAGTTGGGTGAAACTATCCACATCGATCAAGGGACAACAAAAATAATACATGGAACATGAGAAGTCGGAAAAGGTGAACAATTAGAAGGTCAACCATCAGAAAGAGATTAGAAATAATGCAATACCTAAAATCGAGTTGACAATTTTGCAAATAAATAAAACAGAAATAATTAGGAAATTTAAAGGGAAAGTTTAAGTAATGGATACATATTTAGACACATACATATATGCATACATCCATATGTATGTATGTATACTGCAGTGATATGAAAAATTTACATACATAAATATATAGGAATTAAATCTGATAAGTAGAGAACGAATCGATGGAGTGGAATGAGAACCAGGATCAGCAGGAGCAGGCATAGGCCCACACCGAGTTTTGGATTCAAACTTGTTTCTCCTTGCAATGTGTTGTCCGCTCCTCCAGCGCCTCCCCTCTATCTCATCCAACCCCGTATCTTTTTCTCGTTTTCGCAAAAGTTTATAATGACCATGCCCACATATCTGCTGAAAACCAGTTTTCATTCTCTCTGCACTCTTGCTCTCTACCCTCTTCCCCCCCCCCCCCCCCACCCGTTCTTCGTCTCTCTCTGTTTGCATTTTCTGACTCTTGGCTGCGCTGCGTAAAAATGTAAACAAGAAAAAGAAAAACAACAAAATAAACAATGAAAAAAAACTAGCGAAAAATCAAAAAACCAAAACATCGAAAAACGTGTTCGAAAATGCTGAAACAACTTTTTCAATTGGTGAAAGATGCATACACACGTATGTATGTATGTATGTATACGTATATATGTATATATGTAGGTATACCTACATGTTTACATATGTATGTATATATGTATATGGTAGTATGCTTATTTCTCTACTTTTTCCGTCTGACTTCGTTCGTGGGAGAGTCGAATATTAGCAACTGTCATGTAAACTGGAGAAGATCAATGAAGGATCGTTAGAGGATCAATGATCTATGAGCATGATCTTCCGTAGATCACTTCATGGTACTTAAATCACTCTACATACATGTATATGTACATATGTACATACGAGTACATGGAGCCAGATGAGCCTCTTCAATAGGACTTCCCTCTTAATGGGGCTGGAACACTTACATATGGGCATTTCTCTGAAGTCGAACGGGACAGTCGTACGCATTGCAAGTGGTAGAAAGGTTAAACAAAGACGGATTTTCAAAATATGTTAACCCTTTAAGCCCTATAAGTGGTGCAAGGTCGATTTTTGGCCACTGTTCGTTTTCGATATTTTGTCAAAAAACCAAGCCATTCGCACGGGACAAATATTGAAGTGGTTTTCGCGGCGATCAATTTACACTCATATTACAGCGAAAGTTGAGGCACTATGTTCCTGCGAATTTCTATAAATATTGTGCATTGATGTCTCTTTAAAATGGTAATAGTTTATAATATGATTATGATTCGAATTTTTAAAAAATTTAATTAAGACCATACTCGCACGGGACATGTCGCACGGGACGAAAATTCCTAGGTTAAAAAGATACCGTTAGCAGTGGTTGAAGCATTTTTCTCGTATTTTTTTAAGATAGTCTAATACGTTAGAAAGATTATAGGGAAAAACTTTTCTCACGAATGTACTTTTTTATATGAGATAATTGTTATAGAAAACATGTCTAGGCCCAAACAATAAAAGGCCAGAAAATAATAAAAACAGTGAATTTTTGCTTATTTGAATAGGTTTTTACATCAAAGTTAATGAAATTATATGTCCATTGGGTGAATTAGTTGTCGTTCATTACATTTAGACTATAATATCGCATCAGAATCATATGGAAATGTGCTTTTATAGACAATCAATTTTTTGGTCTCGGTGGACCTCGTCAGAGAAATGCCCATATGTACATATGTATGTAAACTTGAATATGGAATGTGCTTCGGCGAATCAATAGATAGTCACAGGGGGAGCATTTGAAGATCATTTTCATTAATTCAAATTTCCCATAAGCGAAAAGGATCATTCAACACGAATAACACGAGCATAGAACATTCACAGCGAGTGATTCTGGATTGATTACACTACTCGATAAAAAATTTAACTTTTTTCCGCTGTGGCCCAAAAGGACTTCTTCTGATAGATTACGGGACTTAAAATTATTTCAATAATTATTTTTATACCCGTACTCAAAAGGAGTTAAGGGGTATTCTGTATTTGTGGTAAAAGTGGATGTGTGTAACGCAGAGAATGAAAATTTTCCGACCCTATAAAGTATATATATTTTGATCAGTATCAATAGCCGAGTCGATAGAACCATGTCTGTCTGTCCGTCCGTCCGTCTGTCCGTCTTGTTTGACGCCTCGTTCTCAGAGACCATAAAAGCTAGAGCAACCAAATTTTGTTTCCAGACTCATGTGATATCACACTGAATCAAGTTTCTTTCCAAATTGTGCCACACCCCCTTCGCCTTCACAAAGGACCAAAATCTGTGGCAGCCACAATTTTGAAGATACGATAAAACTAAGTATCGTAAGTAATGACCATATCTACCAAGTTGCCAAATCTGGTACAGATCGGATCATTATTATGGCCAAAATGAAGAAATTAATTTTCAGTTGCTTCCCCCACCTCCTCTGGCGTTGCTGACGCTACTCATTCTCTTTCTCGCTCGCACACACTCTGCCCTGTGGAATGCGCGAGCAACCCCTAGCGGAGGAGGTGTAGAATCTAAATGGTAGATGTAGAATATCTGGTATACATGTATAATCTACATTTTAGATTTAGTTAATAGATGTAGCAAAAAAATATTTAAAAATGTATAAAATTTATATAGGGGAGAGGGCCCTGTTGTGGACCAGGTACGAGGTATTTTTGAAGTGCGAAAAAATGGATGCAAATTTTGTCCAAAAATTGTACTGTTTTGTTTTCCTTGTAGTGGGGTCATTGTAGTTTGTGAATTATTTTCGTTTTCACTCAAATATATGCACAACATACATATGTACATACATATGTATATATTTTTTTTTTTTTTAAATTGTCTGTTTTGCTCGGTTGTGACACACGCCATGATGCCTGTTGTGGACCACCTGATTTTTTGTATTTAATGCGTGTATTTGGTTCCGAAACTGCATAATATCATTGTTTATGGTATTCTTAAACAAAATGATAACATTTAAACCACTTTCCATTGGTCAGAGCTTTGAGCTTGATATCGCTTTTAGACGAATCGTGTACGTGTGACGTATGCGATCTCATTTCACGCATACAATCACACAATGCACATGCTGCACAGAATATCCAACTGATTTAGACATTTTCGCTTCAAGCTATTTCTCTCTCTGCCGTTATCATCAGAAGCATTTCCAACGAGCTGCCTGTCACTTTTAGAAGATATTGGTCCTCTCCAAGCGGATACACCACAGAAGCCTTCGAATCGTGGAAGAAAGCCAATGCATTGCTTCTTTGAGGAATAAAGCAGCCGAAGCTAAAAAATAGCCAGGCATTTGTTTCTGCCCAGAAGCGTGGACGGAAGGCATCATTAGCCAAAACAGCAGCTAAGCGAACCAAGGCGCTTTCGGGCGATGATGAGGATTTTTGCAACATCAGTCCGCACCTAGTGCCAAGGAAATGGACTGCCGCAAATTCCATTAATGAATGAATTAAGTCGTCCGGTGCATTTAAAGTGCGCTTATATTCGTGCCAGCTACTTCACATGAAAGCACTGCAACTCTGACTACGATGATTATTGTTAAAAAGTGTCATCCTTCTTGTCCTTTATGACAGTAGGCTCTTAAAATAAACAAACTTTCAATTTATCGTTGTTTGTGGTGATTTTCTTTCATATTTTTTAATTTTAAGCGTATTTTTCAGGGTGGTCCACAACTAGGCCTATATTTTTATACCCGTAACGCAGAGAAGGAAAATTTTCCGATTCCATAAAGTATATATATTCTTGATCAGTATCAATAGCCGAGTCGATAGAGCCATGTCTGTCTGTCCGTCCGTCTGTCCGTCTATCTGTCTGTCTGTCTGTCTTGATAAGCGTCTAGTTCTCAGAGACTATAAGAGCTAGAGCAACCAAATTTTGTTTCGAGACTCATGTGATATCACACTGCTACAAGTGTATTTCAAAATTTCGCCACGCCCCCTTTCGCCTTCACAAAGGACGAAAATCTGTGGAAGCCACAATTTCAAAGATAAAAAAAACTAAAAACGCAGTATCGTAGAGAATGACTATATCTATCAGATTGCCGAATCAGATCGGATCATTATTATAGCCAGAATGAAGAAATTTATTTTCAGTTGCTTCCCCCACCTCCTCTGGCGCTGCTGACGCTATTCATTCTCTGTCTCGCTCGCACACACTCTGCCCTGTGCAATGCGCGAGCAACCCCTAGCGGAGGAGATGTAGAATCTAAATGGCAGATGTAGAATATCTGTTCTACATGTATAATCTACATTTTCGATGTAGATGTAGTTAACAAATGTAGCAAAAAAATGTAAAATTAAACATTTTTTTTTTAATTTTAATAATTAGCTCACAAGTTTATATACTGACTGAGTACGGGTATAAAAGTAGAGTCGCGACTAGAAGCGACTCACGTTCCTTCTCGTTTTTTCTCGAAAAAAGGTCACTTCACTAAATTCTTAATAAAATTTTTCTGAATGAAGGAATCAATTTAGTTCTTCACTGGTAGTTAGCTATTACATCTAGCTTTAAATTGGTACAGAAATGTTCTTATAAAATTATAACAAACGTGGTTCACAACCGGGCCCTCTCCCCTACTGATTGAGTATGGGTATAAAAGTAGAGTCGCGTCCCGAAGCGACTCACAGATTTGTTCACGTTTTATTTACGATAATGTCCTTTTTAGCGGACCCTAATATACACCTCAAGAAAGGTCCCCCATTGCAGTGCATCTTCTGCCGCAATAATACCCTCCATGAATCATAATAAAATATTTTTTCGAAACTGATATTTGGTATTTTTGATCATCTCTTTGCAATGTTCTCTTAAGCACATTGGCATATCTCGGATTGAACACCAAGGCCATTTTAATACATATGTATGTACATACGAGTATACATATACATATGTAGATAATCAAGAGGGATCGCCGCGAGGCCTTATCATTAACATTTCAATATGGTAGTGCTCTTTGCTACCGAGTCTCTCTTGCTTGCAATTTGATTTGAATTCGCATCCGAGATTCTTGACAACTTCTTCACCCTCTTCCCCCATCCCACTCCCATCCCACCTAATCCTCCGTCAGTGGCCCCGAGGCAGCAGCTGCAGATGAGCCGGATTCTTCTTCCATCTACTGGAAAAACTCGTTTCTGGTTTTCCTCGAGCGTTGAGTCAAAATGTAGCCTCCTTGTCCCCTTGTCTTCGCACTGCCTTTGCGCACTTTTCAGAAAGAGGAATCATTGAGTTTTCATCTCCTCTTCTCCTTTCTCTCTCTCACTCTCTGTCCCTCACCTTTGTTTGGATAAAAGTGAGCTTTTCCTTAAATTGGTAACAGGTTTTTGGTCAACTTGGCCAATTGCAAGTCCCCGTATATTCCCTCTTCCCACAACTCTGCCCCTTGCCTGCTCGGAGTGCAGAAAGTTTTTCTTGCAGGTTTCCACTGCAAACGCATTCCGGGAGATACAGAGAGACAGAGAGAGAGAGAGATAGAGAGAGGAGTGGAGGGGAGGGAGGTCTCGTGAGTGTCAGCGCTTTGTAACCGTACCCAATTCCGTTCCCATTTCTATTCGCATTCCCGTTGCCGTTCCAGGCCATTGGACGACATTCCAAGATCCAGTTCCACTTTTGATCGAATTTCTGCAGCTTGACTCTTCGAGTGCAGTTCGAGCGAAAGGGGCGTGGCGATCGGCCGTTATTAGAGCGAACTGCAAATTGGGAAAAACAGAATTAGAAAATAATTGGAGAAAGGAGCCATTAAAGATGGGGCATCGACGTGACGAGATTGTCACAGGAAAGAATTCGAATATAGAAGGGAAGTCAATTTGAAATTTTCTTTCGGAGAGGGGCAGGCACAGTCACAGTCACAACTGTAAAACCAGTTGCGAGGTGGAGGTCCTAAGTGGATGGCGATCATTTGACATTTTGTCGCCTTCTACACGCTCGTGCGCTGGAACGGGAGGCAAAAAGAATAAAGCGAAAGGCCAAAGCTACTAAAGCTCCGAAGCGGGGGAGGGTGTGGAGGGAGGGACGGGGAGCGGAGCGGAGCAAAGAAGAGTCGACTGGCACACGCACGAGCAGTGGAGACTCGAGACTTCGGTTTCGTCAAAAGTTAGCCAGTGGAACGGTGAGAGAGTAGACGGCGCGCAAGGTACGATCGGCCGAATCCGAAGGTAAATAGTGGAGCTTCAAGGGAGGAGTGGGGCCACACGCACGCAACAGCAAAGGCTGGGCTGGGGTTTGGCCCAAGAAACTCATAGAGGGGGGGACTAGGGGGAGTTGGTTGAGATCAACTTGCACACGCACGAAAGCCAAGCCAAGACTTCGGCTCGTCTCCGTCTTCGTTGTCGCTTCGTTCGTGTGACCACTGCGACTGTGACTGAGGCGAGCCAAAACCGCACTTGCCAGTCTTCGGTTCGAGCTCAGTCAAGTCGCATTCAGAGAAAGGGGCGCAGGCGCAGCTGAAAACGAAAAAGCAGACAGCGAGAAACACAGTGTTGATAGAGTCGTTCTTTCTCTTCCTCGCCCAAGTGTCCCAAAACAAACAGCTCGAGTCGCGAGTGCTGTATTGCTTTTGGACCGAACTGTGCGTGAAATTGGTAGACCAAATCCAAAATTAAAACTGAAATCGAAATTAAAACCTCCAACCCAAAAGCGAAGACAAAATATTAAAACAGAAACCGAAGAACCGCAATCCAAAAACAGCTTCCAGTCGAAAGCTCCGTCAAGATTTTTGAGGCTGAAAACCCTTTTGGGGCGTGGGGCGTGTTTGATTTTTTTTCGAGTTTAATTTTTTGGTGTGTTTAATGTTAAGTTAATTAACTTGTCTTTGATTCGATTCATTTTAGCCAAAGCAAACAACGAATTTGAATTTAACATTTGATCTAGCTGAAAAGGTGAGCTGCTCCAAAACAAAAAAATTTTTGATTAAGTACGTATTTATCGCGGATATTTATTGGCCTAAGCTGGGTCCCAACTGGTTGTGACCAGGGTCTAAACTGGTCTAGGAGCTTAATTCAATGTCAATGTTTGTCTCTCGAGCGGTTTGGCTATCGATTGTTTCCCGACTTATCGACTTCAATCTCCGCCTGCCCCATACTGACAACAACCCCCCACCCCCCCTCAATTGTTTTACCATCAAAATTTGCTAAGTATCTGCTCTGATCGTATCTGAGGAATACCAAAGAGATCGCACGTATAATCTAGGATCTCTGTTCACAGCTCTTAGATCTGTCCACAAGTATGACAAGAAGAAACCACATTCTTTGGGACAGTGCTCGAAGTCTTGGGAATATGAATGGAATTCAGAATGGGAAGCCGAGTGGAATGGATATGAAGGGATCATATATTGTTCGATCTGACAGTCCTGTTCTATAGATACCCTGCCCCCACCAGCTTATGTCTCTCCGGTCGCGGTCCGAATCCTGCAACCGTTCCCGATATCGGTCCCGCTCTCTCTCTCCCATCTTCCATTGTTTATGATGATTTATGATTTTCCATTCACTCAACCGATCCCCCAGCGGTTCTCTCTCATCTGAAATTCCATGCATGTACACACGACCCACAGCGATAACAAAAAGAAGAAAAGACGTCTTAAGGTCATTGCTCAAAAACATTTAAGATTCAGATACAGATTCCGTTGCAGACTCAGTCTTGACTTCGGATTGGGTTTTTTGTCTTAAGACTACTTACGACATTTTTCAGGCCGACTTGGGAATGAGTTTTGGAGAGAGAGAGAGAGAGATGGCTCTCTGGCTCTGAGTCGGGGGATCTGGCTGGGCTTCTGATTTAGACATCTCTTCGCTCTGGCTCTTGACTTCACTTGAATTGACTTTATGTGACTTTATGCGGGCTAATTGAATGCCATGGAATACTCTAGCCAATTTTCTGTGAAGGGGATACTCAACTAACTAACGGGTCGGTCAGTTGTCAGTTGCATACGATCTCCCTATGTCCCTTACATATGTCCCTTTATTGCTCCTTTGAGGAAACAGAACTTCTTCCTTTCATTTATACAGAAAGACTCGGGGCGGGGCCAGCACTTGGGATCTGTCCGTCACTGACTCTCTCAGAAGTGCATCGACGATTCGTTCTCCCATTCTGCTACGTCTCTGAAATTGGTTTGTATTCGTTTCTGTTTTTTGTAGGTTTTCCATGTCTTATGCTCAGGCGAATGGCATTAGTGGGCTGGGTAAGAACAGGTGAGTGGAGAGATCTGATATTTAGGTAAAGCCTAGCCTCTAGATTCTAGAGACAGAGAGATCACTTACTTGTACAAGCTGCCCAAGCACGTGTACGAGTAGTATCTCTCCTCTTTATCTGTTTTTTTATTTCTATCTTGTTGGCTGGTCTGGTTGACTGGTCTTAGTCTCAAATGGAACTTCATTAGCTTTCGGCTAGCAATCGAATACTTCTGTACATAGCGGATACATGGGTCACAGTCAAATGATTTCCATATTTTGCCCAAACAGAAAGCGATTTACTGATCGAACTGGAGTCCGATGGATTTTTCCGCAGATTGGCGCAGCTACCCTATGTCGTCTGTCTGCCCGTGAATCGATGCTAGGACCAACAGCTCACAAAGTTCAAATCCGGCAAAACAAAAGTGAAATTTCAAAAATTAAATAAAGAAAATACAAAAAGACAATCCCTGGACAAACCGACAAACAACTTTGGAATTCGGCTGGGGACGGGGACGGGGACTGTACAATAATAATTGGCGGAAAGAGCCACGACAGCAACACCAACAGTTACAAATAGGACGCTTGAGTAGCTGGCACTCGGCCCGAAATTGATCCAATCTAATCCAATCCAATCCAATCCACTTCCCTCCGAGCCAATCCACCTCAGTCCAATCCATTCCAATCCAATCACAAAAAAAACAAAAACTCAAAGCCAAAAAACTAAGCACAAATTAACCGACTGCAATCAAGAAATACGAATACACTGCCACAAAAGAGTAAAGTGCTTAACACGGGTAACACGGCGAGGATTGATCCTTCTTTTAGACTAGACTTTCCGACTAGACTAGAGTTATCGGTATGAGAAAACAATCAAATTAAATGGGGATAGAATATTCATTCTATCCGCTTTTCTGTTAAAGCCTGCTCAGAGCCATGAGCTCTTAAAGTTGCGGGGTTAGGAGTCCCCACACTGAACCCATTAAACGCATTACCTGATCTCGATTAGAGTCTAATGTTGGATTGTCCTGGTCCTGACCTAAGAGCAAGGGTATTCCCAGTTTCGTTGTTGATCGATGTTTTACATGCTCGCTCCATTCCTTAATCGAATCGAAATGGAAATCAAATTGGCCTCCGCGGAGCCGTCAAAACAAAATTGGAAAAACAGAGAGCGAGAGATGGGCACAAAAGCAAACAATTAGGCATGTACAAAAAGAGAAATATGATTAAAATTCCCGGGGCATACGCAGATCAGACCCCACTCTCCGCCTCAACCCGTGTGTGCACTGTGCAGCCCACCTCCAAGAAAGGAAAGCGATCGGAACAGAGCAAAGCCAATTGACCGACAGCGAATATGATTTCAAATATTTTTGCAATTATATTGAAAGTGTTTTCGATCTTTTCGCTTACGTGACAGAGCTGGATGACAGGTGTTAAAGCTAATGGGGGTGGCATGCGAGTACATATCGCTATTGCTATTGCTGCTGTTGATAATCTTGTTTGATTAACGTTCAAGTCAACAAAGTTTAAGCCGAGGTTGTTCGTTCGTTCGGCCAGAGAATGATTACACTAGTCGACACGACATTTCCGCTGTGGCCCAAAATTACTTTTTCTGATAGATTTCGGGATTTAATTTGTTTTTAAGAATTATGCTTTTTTTTATGTTTTAGTTTTTTTTAAAGAATCTGTTTTTAAATTTTGGTTGTATTTTTCATATATGTATCTTAAGTATCTCATATCTGGTTGCATACAAGTTCTGTAGTTCTGTAAAGCTGACAAATGCAGCTATAAATCTGACCCAGATATTTTGTAGCTGCAGCTAAACTTAAACTTTCAAATTCAAATTTGAAAAATGTTTGCGGTATTTTTTCCCAACATTTTAACTCGAAAAAAAATATTTCTTGGCATGCTTTTTGCTTTGAGATCAGGGCTCGGCACGGCCCTATCTATTGTGCTTAGGAAAAGGCGCTGTTGCTGCGCTGCCGTTCACTTACACGCGTATCACAGTGTTTAACACCAATACAATGTTCCGCACATTAGCGCACTGCAAACCTTTGCATGTGTGTGTGCCGACCGCTGTTTTAGATACACGCTTTAATTAGGCGTCGATTAAGGTATCGTTTGTAAGTATCGATGAATGAACGGTCAAGTTGCAGCCGTTTGACCAAAACGGCTCAAAACTCATTTTACCTTCCCATAAGTAGCTGAGATATAGGATTTCGTGCTTTAACCCATACAACTATCAGTAATTTTCAGTCTTTTCAGTAATTTTTAATAAAATAAAGAATTTTGTATACAAGTGTTATGTTACTACAATACTTTTTAGATAAGTGATGAATTGGGTTTGTTACTGCTTTTTATTATTTTTTAAAATGGTAACTTGTCTGTCTTCGCTTGTCAATAGAATCAGATTCCACACATAGTCGCCCAACATATTCGCATTCCAAACACTTTGATACCGTCGTTCCTCAGCTTCTAATTGTTGGTGAAATCTCTCTCCGTGTTCATCACTAACGTCTTTGAGTTAATGAGCTATTTTTACATCTCCCTTCAATAAAAGAGCATCCCTAAAAGAATATCCAAGAAGCTGGACTTTACTTTTTGCAAGTTCCAGGACCCTCACCAAATCGTTCAATTGTTCCTGTGAAAGAGGCTGGCAATTTTTATATTCTCCTGATTGCGCATTACTTGAATCCGTTGTTCCAGGCGACGAAGACGATATCTCCTCTTTTTTGCGGCTTGAGTTATCCATTTTAATTGCTTTCAATTAGAAACAAGTAGTATTTTTTGAACACACACGATCGTAATTTGATAGAAGTCAGAACTACACTGAGGCAGGGATACTAAGGGTACAGAGTTATGTATATATCATTTTCTATGAATAGCTAGAAGGGAAAAAGGTATAATTTGTGTGGGTGACCATCACCTGTAAAGGAAAAAGGTTAACATTTGACAATAACAGGTATTTATGAATATCTATCCACACCAAGGATTAGGTATAAGAATAAAAGTAACTGTCCACATCATTTACAGCCCAAATGGACATGAACAGGTAGGGTATACATATATCCCATATATAACCATACCTAGGTTTCGGTAAAACCAAATTACAGGTTATAGCTTGGACAGAACGAATTTGAACGAATCCACGCTTTTGCAAACATAAAGTGAATCGATTCCTTATAGCCATATGACATTAGACTTAGCCAATTTTGCTGCGTAGAGAGGGATAGCATGAGAGAGAAAATGCAAAATGCAGCTTGACTTATATAGTTGTCTCGCTCGGACTGGAGGCGTTTCCCATAAGGCCATCCTTATTTTTCCAGCTAGTCAGTTAGCAAAGTCTAATGGCTAATACCAGGGAAGTAGTCAGTAAACAGTTCCAAAATATGTTGACGTGTGAGAGGCAAACATCTGCATTCGACTAATTATTATTATTATTATCTCTTCTGTTCTGTTCTGTTCTGTTTTACCGTCTTCTTAACATTAGAGCCTGGTAACATATTGTAAATACATACATACTTATGTATATATGTATGTACGTATAACGTTAACGTTAACTTACTTATTAATATAATTTTATTATGATTTTAGCATACCATCTTATAGCCTTTTTACACTGCCGCATCATTGTCGAAGGTGCGGAAAAATGATGCGAGGCGTTTACACCAAAGCCGCATCATTTTTCGCAGCATTTGTCAGCTGTTCGGCCTACAAATGTAAACAAACTCGGTGAGCAAGAAGAAGAGAGCAAAAGCACTTTTATTGAAATTCCCAAAATAATGAGCGATTTATTATTAAATGTGGAAAATGGTGCATTTGGGAGTTTCACTACAAGCACCCAATTGTTTATTGAGCTTGTTCAGGAGGACTTCACAGCAAGTGAAGCTATCGTTGGCTTCACCGAACAAAATTGCGTGCTGCCGAGTTAAATTTTAAGGTGGCACTTTTTAAGTTTGAATCAGTGCATCCCAAAAGATCCCAAAGATTCTCCATCTTTGCTTTAATTTCTATTGGAGAGAAATCATAGAATTTCTGTTTAAATTCCTCTCCCATCTCCTCGTAAATGTGGGTGTTCTTGCGCAACCCACGCAAATCCTCAATATTTTCCGCCCACAAGTCTATTAACAAATTTTCCGCCCCCTCTGTCCACTTCTTTTTCTTTTGTTTTTCAGTGCTCATATTTCATTTTAAAATATAATTTACTAATTCACAGCTGTTTTCTGTCGATACCCTGAATAATTTCAGTATTTTTAAAAAATACTAGACAGAATACGGCAACACTAGCCAATGATGCGCCGCATGATTAAAGATGCGGCCGCATGATTGTCTTCTTCTATCCACAGGGCTCTTATGGGCATCATTGTCGCATGTTCCATTTAACGGAAAAACCCAATGATGCGCCTCAGTGTAAACAGGCTATTATGTTCCGAGTAGCTGTAGCCGCACTCCATTCTATTCCATTTCGTTTCGTTCCGTTCTATTGCATTCTGCTTTGCAGAATGTGCATTTTCTCTCTTTTCACTTCTTTGCAATTTGAAGCGTGACAATTGTGATATTTGCGACATTTCTCTCTCTCTCTGTTTGTGTCTGTCTGTCCGATCCATATCTTTTTCGTTTGCCATAAGTCCTGTAAATATATATTCATATCGGCCCTGTCTCCGTGGTGTAGTTCCAAGCAGCATAATATGCAGATTCAAAAAGCAGAGAAGGCAGTGCAAATCATGGCAAAAAGGTATGCAAAACAATAAAACTTGTTGTGGGGCCAAAAAGGAGAAGAAACAGAATGGGCTGATGGTGTTTTTGTAGCAGAAATAGCTTTGAAAGTGGAACAAAGTAATTTTAATGCTGAATGGAGCGTAAAGTTGTTCAACTGCAATTGCAGTGGAGTAAGCTGTTGCTGTTTTCGTTTTGGCCAACAAAACAAAAGCAAAAGCAAAGAAAACCAAAATCAAAACCAAGTGCAGACAGCAGGCAGAAACACAGAAAGACAGAAAGACTGACGGACTGACACATGACTACATTGCATTGGCTTTTGTTTCACTGATTGTTTTTTGTCGTTACCAAACCTCCACTTGTTTCGTGTGCCTTTTGGACCGACGGAATCAGAATGGAATACATTTGCATAATCAAAAGGAATCGCATCAAAGCGAATCCCATCGAACCCAACCGAAGCGAACCGAATCAATGAGCATCTGCAAATTGATCGTAAAGTGTTTAAGTTTATTGATCTATCTTGCTCAATTCCCTTCCCCTCCCCTCCCTGCCAACATCCATCCAACAACAACAAGCACCCCATGAAATTTGCATCAGAAAGCTGATAGAGAGCCCAAAATGGAGACGGATAATGGCCAGGGGAATGTGGTTATATTGATGATAATGATTATGAGGTAATGGCCAAGAAGAGCTAAAGAAATGCTTAATTTGGCTCTACCCAAACCGATTTTCGATGACAATTTGAAGCCTCCGATTGGTCAGTGGAATATGAGTGAATCCCAAACCGAATCGAATCCGCAACGAATGGGGGAGAAAGACACTCTCAGGTGGCAGCGTGAGAAGACTTGCCATTACCTCATCAACCTCATCAAAGCCCTCCCTGTATGATGAATGGGGCTGACGCTTATGTGAGTGCAGGTGAAGCGAATTAAATTTCAATGAGTGCATTAACATGGGAAATGCAACCGAAAAGCAAAGTTTAACAATTCCCAGCTAGTAATATCAGATATTTCTCTTTCGAGGGAAAATCCATTTCTAACGTAAATCGATCTTAAGGTACATAGCTTTCGTCTCGTCTGGATTACTTGGTATATCGTGCATTTTGTTTTTGCATTCTCGGGCTTCTTGTATAACCTGCGGATGGGATCCCCAAAAATTCATCAACATATTATAAAGTCAAAGTCTAGCTCAAATGTTCTCTATTTCAGTCGATTTGACTAAGAATGATCTAAAAAGGATGACAGAAATTTCCAATGGAAGAGTATACGCGCTATATATGTATGTAGTTTAAGATTTCAATTTATTTACAACTCCTATGACTGCATGGTTCTCAATCAATCCTCCTTCCACACCCAAAACAACATTCCTATTGGGGGCAAATGGTGTCATCTGCCTAGACCCCCACACCCTGCTGCCCGCTTAGAGAGGTATTCCAGTGAGCCATCACTGAGCGACGCCCGCGCTTGGCTCACCAATTCGCGGCGATGATCTAATCTGAAGATGGAAGAGAAATTGAAAACAACAGCAGCAACAGCAGCAACAACAGCAACAGCAGCAACAACAGCAGCAGCATTTGTAATGTTTTACATTTGAACTTGAAAATGATGATGAGTAGAGGAGTAGAGTGTGGGGGGGGTTTTAAGTTGGATGGGATAGTGGGTGGGTGAGCAGTGGAAGTGAAGAAGGGGTGATGTGGTGGTGATGGCAATTACGTTGCCTGCCCTCTCGTAAGTTCCAATTGGAAGACAATGCGGCATAATCCGACGAAAATGGAGCTAAAAGAGAAAAGCGGAGATGGAAGGTGGAGACTGAGATGGAGACAGAGATGAAGATTTTTGTGGTTTAAGCTTGGGGAAAAGTTCATTGCACTTGAAAGGAAAAATTGCTGACTGTTTATAGCTGTTATTTGTCATTTTTGCTGTTGCTGTTGCTTTTTCTGTTTGTTGCTGACAAAATTGGTTGCTTTTGCTTTTTCTGTTTGTTGCTGACAAAATTGGAGAGGAGGCAAAACCAGGTTTGTATCTCTGTCATTCCCTCTCCTTCAGTCAGTTGCAACCCACCTTGAAATATCGCAATTCAATGACTTGGGAAAATCGTTGTGTGGCTAAATTTAGATGATATTGAAAAGGAAAGTACGAGCTACATACTCGAATGTATGTACATACATGCATACATATGTATGTATATTGTACATACACTCAACAAAATCTGAAACCCCCACCACCACCAACAACCTCAATGTGCAGTCCAGTCCCATGAATGCAGTCATGTCATTCCATCAGGGTTGTATTGGTGGACACGGGAGGCAGACCCAGAGCGGGATAGCTAGATGGTACTGGTGCTGGCTCGTGTCTATCCATAAAAACCGAAACTATATACCAAAACAGAAAACAAAGCAAAGTAATTAAAATTCAAGCCACCTACACATAGAGCGTCACTCAGGAAGGGGCCGATGGATAGACTAAGAGAGAGAGAGAGACAGAGACAGAGAACTACTTGCAAACAAACCCTAAAACAAAGAAAAACGAGAAGGAACGTGAGTCGCTTCTAGTCGCGACTCTACTTTTATACCCGTACTCAGTCAGTATATAAATTTATGAGCTTATGATTGAAATTAAAAAAAAAATTTTAATTTTACATTTTACATTTTTTTGCTACATTTGTCAACTACATCTACATGTAAAATGTAGATAATACATCTAGAACAAATATTCTACATATACCATTTAGATTCTACATCTCCTCCGCTAGGGGTTGCTCGCGCATTGCACAGGGCAGAGTGTGTGCGAGCGAGACAGAGAATGAATAGCGTCAGCAGCGCCAGAGGAGCTGGGGGAAGCAACTGAAAATTAATTTCTTTATTCTGGCTATAATAATGATCCGATCTGGTTCAGATTCAGCAATCTGATAGATATGGTCATTCTCTACGATACTGCGTTTTTAGTTTTATCGTATCTTCAAAATTGTGGATGCCACAGATTTTCGTCCTTTGTGAAGGCGGAAGGGGGCGGGGCGAAATTTTGAAATACACTTGTAACAGTGTGATATCACATGAGTCTGGAAAAAAAATTTCGTTGCTCTAGCTTTTATAGTCTCTGAGAACGAGGCGCTCATGGGGACGGACAGAAGACGGACGGACAGACAGACATGGCTCTATCGACTCGGCTATTGATACTGATCAAGAATATATATACTTTATGGGGTCGGAAAATTTTCCTTCTCTGCGTTACACACATCCACTTTTACCACAAATACAGTATACCCCTTAACTCTTTTTGAGTACGGGTATAATAAACTACAATTTTTGCATATTTTCACCTTTTAAATGCGGATCGGTTGCTGTTGCTGTTGCTGCTTCCAATACCATCTTTCGGTATTTAGGCCAGCTCAAGTCTAACACGGGGCGGGGGTGGCGGAGCTGGAGGGCAGTGCTCGAGCTCTGGCCAAATTAGCACTTGAAGTTCGACTGAAATGTGTTAAAGCGAAATAGAAATCTTGATCGCACCTGAAAATGAAATGCAAAGCAGCAGCCAACAGTCCAATACGAATGAAATCACAGCAGAAATGCCCCAAAACAGATACGAAAACCGATTTCAAGCCGCACACACATGATCGTACGGCGTACGGTTGAAGCGAGTGGGAGTAGGACAAAAACACACACGAGAGCGGTCTGCCTGGAAGAGGGAGGAGTGGGACTGAGGGCAGACACCGTCGTTGAGGTGCAAATTAATTGGGGCCATTCCGGAGTCTTGATTTGCCTCGTTTCAGTCTCGTGTCGTTTTTGTTTTTGTTTTGTTGTTGTTGTCTTGTTCGTTTTGTTTTCATCTTGATTTCTTTGATCGATTCTTCAATTATGGCAATTAGCCAAAAATTTCGCTTTGCATGCGCCACGAATGCGGCGAAAATATGCAAGCAAAGGAATAAAATGAAATCGAAGAAGAAATACAAAGTCAAAGACAGAGACAGAGACAAGAAAGAGGCCAAGCTACAATCAGTTTCGGTTTCGGCTGCTATCGGATATCGAATATCGGATATCGAAAATGGAAATCCACATTAATCGCTTAGTTGCGTACCGGGACTTTTTATCCAACTCCGTATTCCACCAGACGAGATTGAACGACTTGATTAACTAGGAGAGGAAAATTATCCTACTTTAAAGGGGTGTGACTCAACGATAAAAAGCTGTCAACTCAAGCTGAGACTAGAAGGCCAAACGATAGCATATGTACATACATATATATGTATGTATATTTTTCTATTTCGCTTCCGGATTACGGTGGTGGTTCAGTGCTAATAGCCAGAATGTGATAAGCTGATTTAATTCGGGTTCAATCAGAACTGTTGGTCAAGAGAGTGCTTGCCGGCACTGGTTGGTCACAATAAGTTGGCACCTAACAGAAGCAATGAAATTGCTTATTTATTTAATTTGCCTTCAATGTTGTGGGAACAGTGTTGACTGTGAGTGCCTTTGTCTTTTGATTCACCAAGAAAAATGTACAAATGAAATCGGCCTGGATTACTTGTTGTCAAAGAAGCTTGGGCTTCAAATGGCTTTCTCCTTAAGAATATCGGACGCCATAATGATGGAACCTAAAGATAGTGCAAATAAAAATGTTTCCTTGCATATCACATGGCTAAACAAGACTTTTAAGGGTTTGTTTCATCTTTAGTGGCCGGGAAAATAACTTAATTTATCTTATTCTCCATGAATCAACTGGAATCATTAATCAAAATGGTTAAGCTTTAATGAACTGCATTCATAATCATCCATTTCCAAATCCCAAGCCACGAATGAATCGCTTCGCATCGCATGCGATCGGATCGCATCGAATGAAGCTCGCGGACAGGTTGCGCTGCTTGCCCCCATGCGGCGTATACGTAATGTGGTTATAGACAGAGTCGCAGTCGTGAATATTGCACGAGCCTTCCTTATGGGTATCGATCTCACGCCATTGGGATGCCAGGCCTGTCCGTGTCCGTCCGTGCTTGTGTCCGTGTCCGTGTCCGTCTCTCCAAACTGTCTGACATACATATTTGGGTTGAATGTTAACAGAAAAAATGTTTAAAAAGAGACGAGGCAAAAACAAGGCAAACACAACACAACAACACACAAACTAAACTCCAACCGAAACGATGAATGCCTGACCACAGCAAAATCGGCCAAGCAAAAGTCGCAATTAACATATTTCTCATACGAGTATTGTGTATGTTAGTATGTATATATTATGTATGTATATGTACATATGTACATAGTATTCGTACTTGTAATATAAACAGGGGCCCTGGTGCAGTTTGCTTGGAGAACAATGAACAATACTCGCAATATTCTGTTCAAGGAGCTAAGTAAATGGTCACCCTGAAACGAAATCATTGTCATCGGGCTCTGAATCGCACCCGAGTCTCAGATTTTGAGAGTTATTTCTGTCCAAGCGATCCAGTTCAGAGCAAGATCCCTTAGATCTGGAATACTCGTGTATCTATAAAAATTCCATAAGCTTAAATAAATTTATAGAGCTACAAAAGAGCTCTATCTGGGAGAGAGAGAGAGAAAGAGATTCAGTTGAGATAAACTCATACTCTCGCATTCGTATATTCATTTTGGCCTGCTGTCTGGGCCATCGTCGGGCAAGCAATGATGCGGCTTTATGTAACATTTCAATTAGCGCAGTGTCGAGACCTGACATCAGCATTAAACCAGTCGAATCTTGTTCAGTCGCGACAGACGTGCCACCACACTAGAATACCCGGTACTCCGTTTCTTCCAACAAGTGAATGTTTCGCCAATTTATGTACCTACGTACAAGTATCTCTATGAAAAAACTACAAGAACGAACGTGTATCACGAGATAAGATAATTCCGTACAAGTCTGCATTTTCGGAGATCGCGTATCTTTAAAATTGTGGATGCCACAAATTTCCACCATTTATGGAGGTTGGAGGGCGAGGCACACCACAGTGATATCACAGTAGTCTTTTGTCTCTAGATCTTTTAGTCTCTGAGAACTACATAAGCGTCAGACAAGAAGGAAACACTATAGGCTATAGCTATATCGAGCCGGCTATTGATACATACTTTATAGGGTCGGGAAACACCTCCTTCTAGCTATGCTTATATCGCGTATAAGCAGTCCAACTATTGTTGAATCACAGCTGGGAGCTCCAATATATTGTATCGTATGATACGTAAAGATAGAAACAGATATATACGATTGGAGGGCACCAGTGACAAGTATTCATGAATTGGCTGTCGGTTGATTTTAGCACTGACTGCGACTGCTAATCGGAGCTTCAGCCAACGCCACCGTGCGGCACGTTCCCCGCATTCCGGGCCATTCGACTCTCTTCATTCCAGAGAGATAATTGCGGGTCCGGGCTCATTACTGATACATTCAACTGCTGCTGCTGTCGCTGTTGCTGTTACTGTCACTGCCAATGGCTAATGACACGCTTGATTGAATGATTCAGTGATTCAGTGATTGAGTGATTGATCGATGGCAGTGCACTGCACTGGCACTGAGCCAAAGAGCCATTCAATTTGGGTCAGGCGACGGTGACTGACCAACGCTCCTTACGCGAGCCCAGCATATGTAAGAATGTAAGTTCCAAAGATTGTATCTGCTGCTGCTGCTGTTGATTATTGACAGTAATTAGAACTGGCGGACAGTTGACATAACTGCAACACACAAGCGCTTGCGCAACCATACGACGGCCATCAGGGCGACTCCGCGACGACCCACTTCTGGCGATGCACAAGCCGTACAGCAATGAGAGCCATGCGCCATGAGAGATGAAAAAGAGCACCAACTGTGAAACATGCATACATATGTATGTATATATTTATCGATTTAGTATGTATGTATTAAGTCGCTATAGGCGTGCCAGCAGCCATTCCTGGGCAGCTATAGGAGGATCGGTCATGTTGTCGTAGCGTTTGTTTAGGATTTACGAGAATGATTTGATTTCCGTTCACTCAACGAGCATCATGTATCATATCGACTCGGCTTTGCTTTGACTTCTGACAATCGGGCAAAGCAAAGCAATAATATAAATACATTTTATACATATATTATATTAATTATATTTTATACGAATCTACCATCATGAGGCACCTTGGGAGGCCAAAGCCAAAGGCAATGCTTTTGCAGGCGCACGAAGGGAAGAAGCCTGAGATATACGAGAATAATGGAGGCACAGTTCTTGCCATTGCCGGCAGGGACTTTGTGGTCATGGGCGGGGACACTCGCCTGAGCAGCGGCTACACAATTCTCTCTCGGACACAGTCAAAGCTGTGTCCTCTGTCGGAGCAGATGGTGCTGGCGACCGCAGGGTGCTGGTGCGATGCCGTCTCGCTGACCAATCTACTGAAGGTTAAGCAGCAGGGCTACGAGAGCGAACACTTCAAGATCATGGGGATCGAGTCCATGGCTCAGATGCTCTCCGTCATCCAGTACCAGCGACGCCATCTACCCTACAATGTGTCCCCCATTTTGGGTGGCATCGACCAGCACGGCCAGGGAGCCGTCTTCGCCTATGACTGCATCGGCCATTTCCAGCGTGAGGGCTATCGTGCGGAGGGGACAGCCGGCGACATGCTGCAGCCGGTGCTGGACAGTCAGATTGGCTTCCCAAAGGCGGATCTCCTTGGTCACGAGCCACCGGCGCTAACCAAAGAGCGTGCCCTGGCCATCGCCAAAGATGCCTTCATAACGGCCGCCCAGCGCGACATATACACCGGTGACTCTGTGAATATCAACATAATTACCAAGGATGGCATTGAGGTCGAGCAGATGGAGCTGAGCAACGATTAGATTGTTCGTTGGGCACGCAAATATCCCATTTAATATCCCATGCATCGATATTTAACACATTAATTAAATGGATTTCGAGAATTTTCGGTTGACGATAGATTTATTGGTTCAGTGCGATTCAAAGTGTAGAGATCAGGAGTATTTGTTGTGTCTAACTTCGGGACGATGCATGGGGCAGCTGCAAATTTATATTTTCCGCTGGCTTTCTTCCATTCGATTATCATTTGGATAGATCCGCTGTCGTTTGTCTGGTGGTGGTTGGGTTCCGTTGATTGTTTATTTAATTACGCAACTCGGGGCGGATGCACCGTTGCTGCAGTTGTGGCCAGTTGACCAAAAGCGATTCCAATTCCGCTTCCCCGCCTCCCCGACCCACCACTTCCTCTCCCAAATTGACCGACACCGGCAGTGCGACTGCCAAAAGCAGCAAACGCAGCAACCGCAGCAGCAGATACTCGTATGGCCAACCCCATTTCCGCATGTCAAATGGGCAACAACTGCTTCACTTCATTTCGCGCCCTGCCTCGCCTCGCCAAGCCCCAAAGCACATTGGTAAAATTTTCCAAGCCACCGGAACCTGGATGGGTCCCAAAAGCGGCTTGGAAAATATCCCGCTCGATCAACTGCATCCGCGGCCCCGCCCCAGTGGGTGGAATGCGGGTCCCTCAAAAAAAGAAGACATGGCATATGTACTTATACATAGTAGAGCCCCGAATGAACAGGCAACCGAATTGATTCGGTGGGATTCGGTATTCGCTCATTCGCTCATTCGCTCATTTAGAATCGGCATCTCAGCTTTCTCATTCCATCAAAATACTCGCCCAAAACGCACCGAACGAAGCAGAAATCGTTATTTTTACGGTGCTAGATCCGAAAAATTCGGTTTTTTTTTCTCACTTCCCATCTAAATCTTAATTTGTGCGTGTGCGTAGGCAAGAGCCAACATTTTCGAACCGAACACCGGAAAACTGACGATACCTGCTTCGTTTGAGCTCGGTAGTAAGTTTGGGAGACCTTTTCAGAGCAGCAGAAAAGCTTACGAAACTTGCTGATTTTAGTCCGCAGTGCTCGAAATCTGGTTTTATTGATTCGGGGTGATCCGAATCTGACTGAAGGAAGAATTCGTAATTATCGAAAGCCATAAAAAAGGCGTGAGTATATGTAGCTGTGATTTTATGAATACTGTACATCCAGCTGACTCCGTCTTCGTCTCTGAATCTGACTATCCAAAGAGCTGAGAGCTCCGGCTGCAGCTGAGTGTGCTCCAACTTTTACTTTGGTTTGTTGTCCACCTATGTACATATGTATGTATATACTATATGCCATATAGTATGCGTTCCATCGGTGGCGCGTGCAGTGAAAAGCTGAAAGGCACGTAGACATAATTTATTGCCAAATGCATGGAAGACTCGCTCGCACTGGACACGCTTCGCTGGTCGCATTCGTTTCGTGTCCGTGTCTATATCCATGTGTGTGGAGCGTCATAGATACCACAGATACTTGCTCCTCTGCCACCACTTATCTCCTCTTGCGCTCCTCCCGAGCGAACTTTTTGATTTCTTCAAGGGTTACGGGAGGCAGATGGTGAGCCAGAGGGGAGAAGAAAAGCGGCATCCAGTAAATTGTTGAAAAGTTTGAAGAAAAATGTGCAATAATTAAAGCGTATTAAGTGGAAAACGAAAGAAAAACATTGCAAGGCAAGCGTAAAGTTGTTACCTGATGCGTCGGCAGCTTAACGAGTATAAATTAAAGTGAAAATGCCATGAGATCGACATGGATATGGATGTGGATATGGATATAGATGCAGCCCATGTCCATACCCACAACCATACCATACAACCATACTTACCGATAGCCATCCAAAGATTGGAGAGTGCAGTGTTTGGTTAACCAACCAGGCCCCCGAAAACTAGTGCACGCCGAGAGAGTCCGCCCCAGGAGTGTCCGTTGGTTTGAAAAGGAGGTTATGGCAATCAGAGATATGATATTACTGCTGCCTATAACTAAGGGTATACATACATATGTTGGTAACACAACTTAAGCTCCACAACAAGGAAGAGTGCCCGCTCTTACGCTAACAAAGGGGCATTTCTATGACAAGGTCTATAAAATACACATTTGCATATAATTCTGTTGCGATATTATAGTTTAAAAATAATCAACGACAACTAATTCACCCAATTGACATATAAGTTCATTAACTTTGATGTGAAAACATATTTCAAATAAGCAACGAGAAGGAACGTGAGTCGCTTCTAGTCGCGACTCTACTTTTATACCCGTACTCAGTCAGTATATAAATTTATAAGCTTATGATTAAAATTAAAAAAAAAATTTTTAATTTTACATTTTTAAATTTTTTTGCTACATTTGTTAACTACATCTACATGTAAAATTTAGATAATACATCTAGAACAAATATTCCACATATACCATTTAGATTCTACATCTCCTCCGCTAGGGGTTGCTCGCGCATTGCACAGGGCAGAGTGTGTGCGAGCGAGACAGAGAATGAATAGCGTCAGCAGCGCCAGAGGAGGTGGGGGAAGCAACTGAAAATAAATTTCTTTATTTTGGCTATAATAATGATCCGATCTGATCCGGCAATCTGATAGATATGGTCATTCTCTACGATACTGCGTTTTTAGTTTTATCGTATCTTCAAAATTGTGGATGCCACAGATTTTCGTCCTTTGTGAAGGCGGAAGGGGGCGGGGCGAAATTTTGAAATACACTTGTAGCAGTGTGATATCACATGAGTCTCGAAACAAAATTTGGTTGCTCTAACTCTTATAGTCTCTGAGATCTAGGCGCTCATCAAGACAGACAGACGGACAGACGGACGGACAGACAGACGGACAGACGGACGGACAGACAGACATGGCTCTATCGACTCGGCTATTGATACTGATCAAGAATATGTATACTTTATGGAATCGGAAAATTTTCCTTCTCTGCGTTACGGGTATAAAAATATAGGCCTAGTTGTGGACCACCCTGAAAAATACGCTTAAAATTAAAAAATATGAAAGAAAATCACCACAAACAACGATAAATTGAAAGTTTGTTTATTTTAAGAGCCTACTGTCATAAAGGACAAGAAGGATGACACTTTTTAACAATAATCATCGTAGTCAGAGTTGCAGTGCTTTCATGTGAAGTAGCTGGCACGAATATAAGCGCACTTTAAATGCACCGGACGACTTAATTCATTCATTAATGGAATTTGCGGAGGTCCATTTCCTTGGCAGTAGGTGCGGACTGATGTTGCAAAAATCCTCATCATCGCCCGAAAGCGCCTTGGTTCGCTTAGCTGCTGTTTTGGCTAATGATGCCTTCCGTCCACGCTTCTGGGCAGAAACAAATGCCTGGCTATTTTTTAGCTTCGGCTGCTTTATTCCTCAAAGAAGCAATGCATTGGCTTTCTTCCACGATTCGAAGGCTTCTGTGGTGTATCCGCTTGGAGAGGACCAATATCTTCTAAAAGTGACAGGCAGCTCGTTGGAAATGCTTCTGATGATAACGGCAGAGAGAGAAATAGCTTGAAGCGAAAATGTCTAAATCAGTTGGATATTCTGTGCAGCATGTGCATTGTGTGATTGTATGCGTGAAATGAGATCGCATACGTCACACGTACACGATTCGTCTAAAAGCGATATCAAGCTCAAAGCTCTGACCAATGGAAAGTGGTTTAAATGTTATCATTTTGTTTAAGAATACCATAAACAATGATATTATGCAGTTTCGGAACCAAATACACGCATTAAATACAAAAAATCAGGTGGTCCACAACAGGCATCATGGCGTGTGTCACAACCGAGCAAAACAGACAATTTAAAAAAAAAAAAAATATATACATATGTATGTACATATGTACATATGTTGTGCATATATTTGAGTGAAAAACGAAAATAATTCACAAACTACAATGACCCCACTACAAGGAAAACGAAACAGTACAATTTTTGGACAAAATTTGCATCCATTTTTTCGCACTTCAAAAATACCTCGTACCTGGTCCACAACAGGGCCCTCTCCCCTATATACATTTTATACATTTTTAAATATTTTACTTTTTTTTATTTTACTTTTATTTTACTTTTTTTTGCTACATCTATTAACTAAATCTAAAATGTAGATTATACATGTATACCAGATATTCTACATCTACCATTTAGATTCTACACCTCCTCCGCTAGGGGTTGCTCGCGCATTCCACAGGGCAGAGTGTGTGCGAGCGAGAAAGAGAATGAGTAGCGTCAGCAACGCCAGAGGAGGTGGGGGAAGCAACTGAAAATTAATTTCTTCATTTTGGCCATAATAATGATCCGATCTGTACCAGATTTGGCAACTTGGTAGATATGGTCATTACTTACGATACTTAGTTTTATCGTATCTTCAAAATTGTGGCTGCCACAGATTTTGGTCCTTTGTGAAGGCGAAGGGGGGCGTGGCACAATTTGGAAAGAAACTTGATTCAGTCTAGAAAAAACAAAATTTGGTTGCTCTAGCTTTTAAAGTCTCTGAGAACGAGGCGTCAAACAAGGCGGACGGACGGACGGACGGACAGACAGACATTGCTCTATCGACTCGGCTATTGATGCTGATCAAGAATATATATACTTTATGGGGTCGGAAAAGTTTCCTTCTCTTCGTTACACACATCCACTTTTACCACAAATACAGTATACCCCTTAACTCCTTTTGAGTACGGGTATAATAAACTTCAAACAATTTCTAAGCCCCAAATCTTTCAGAAAAAGTTGGTTTGATTCCTTGAAGAAAAATCGTGTCCGGGTAGTGTAATTTTTTATTATTTATGTATCTTTCCAGAGATGTCATAATGGAGCCAATGACCATGCTGGTGTTGGCTTTCCAGCTGCTGGCCCTCTTCTCGATCGCCGGGGCGCTGCTCATCTACCTAATTTGCAAGGTGCGCGAAGACAGCGAGGCGTCCACCGTGGAGGCCCAGCCGAGTCGGGTGGTGCTGGTGACGAGCGCGGACACGGCCCTGGGACTGCAGCTTTGCACCCACCTGGCCAACAAGGGGTGCCGCGTGTTCGCCGGCATGAAGGAGGCCCACGATTCCCTACCCGCCAAACTCCTCTGCGGCTGGATGAAGATCCGCGAGTACAGCGAAGAGCCCATAGCCGGCACTATCATCCCCATGCGCCTAGATGTGACCAGAGAGGATGTACTGCGCGAGGCCACCGTGGCCATGGGCGCCCACCTGAACGCCGACGAGCGCGGCATTGCCGCCGTGATCAACACCAGCGGTAGCGTGTTTCGGGGTCGTGTCGAGTCACAGGACGTGCAGCAGTGGGAGCACATGCTGAAGACCAACATCCTGGGAACGCTGCGTGTGGCCAAGGCCTTTGTGGGCTTCCTCCGGCCCACGCGCGGTCGTCTCCTTTATCTGGGTGGAGCCGGCGGCACGCGGACGGGCTCAGCGCTGACGGGCGGCGAGGGATTGGTGGCCTTCAATGCATCGCGCGTTGCCGTGGACAAGTGCGCCGAGGAGCTGCGCAAGGAGCTGCAGCCGTACGGCGTCAGTGTGGTGGCTCTGGACACCTGCGGAATGACAGCCGAGTCCCTATACAAGGCGCCCGTGGCACAGAGTGAGTTGAAAGCCTCCACATCCATTCCCCAGCATCAATTCAACATTCTCTTTCTTTTCTCCATAGCGATGTCGGCGAGTGCCGGAGCACCCACTCAGTACACGGCGGACGTGCTCAGCCCCAGTGCCCTGCAGGTGATCGAGCGGGCACTGTGGGACTTTGCCCCGCAGGAGCGCTATACGCTGCTCACCCACAACAAGTACCAATTCACGTTGCCATGCCGCTCCTCGTTGCGTCTCCAGCGGCCGGCAGCTGCAGGCGAGTCTGCGACACAATCCGTTTAAATCCGCGCTCGTCTCGGTCTCTAGCTTCAGCTTCAGCTCCAAGTCCAGATGCCTCCTGTACATATGTATCCCCGCAGCAGTCTCTTCTCCTGCTCCTGCTGTCGTCTAACAACGCTAACCACGTTTTTTGTTTAATGATATTTCTTCCTTTGGAAGGCTTTTTATACATACATACATACATACATATACAATAATATATATTTTTTACTCGATTTTGCATACACTTTGACGGTGCACTTTTGACGGACAACATACATAAGCACCGAAGGATGCGAGCAATGAAAATAAATCTTTGTGCTAATCTAAAAGATTCGAGTGGTCTAGGAATTCTTGTGTGGGTAGCTCTATCGGTGATTCGGTGGAGGGGCAGTGCCACCCTTCCACTAATCATACTTGGATATGAAGTCGTAGCGCAGCACGGAGGCGGGATACGACTCGCCGGCTCTTGCCTTGAAGCACTCGGAGGTGCGCGCCGGCAGGTGGACGAGCACGTCGGCCCCCGCAATGCTCTGCAAACGGCTGCTGATCTGTAAATCACAGTGATAATAGAGTGTCAGTCGGGTGTCTGATGAAGGGTGTCATAAAGTGCGTGGGTGCGAATATAGTATACCTGATCGCCATTGACGCTGGCATAGAGTTGGCCGTTTTTGGAGGTTACCGAAGCCCGGACGTACTCTGGGCGCGGATCCAGGCTGAGGTCTTGCGACAGCTGTCAGAGAAAGAGAAAGGCATATGCTATTAGGCAATCAATTCAGACAACTATGTGGGGTCGCCTTTCGAAGAGGCCCTTGCTCATGCTCGCTGGCTTAACAACCTTCTCCTTATCAGCACTCAAAACTTATTGAGAAACACACCGATAAGGCCCACTCAAGAGCCAACGTATCTGGTGAATGAAGTGGGCTGGGCTCTGACGCTACGGCGGCGACAGATACGACCTACAGCAATTTATGCATGTTCTAGAACAAGTCAATCGGCTGTCACCCGCCCATAAACACCTCTGCCCACTCTGACGGCTTGTCATAATTTCGCCATGTGCTTAAATGGCTGAATCGAGAACACGTACCTTCACTTGGATGGTCGCCAGGGGACACTTGGTTCTCTCCCAACCGGCGGACCAGCGGATGGCAGGGAGGGCAAACAGATGGAATGTGACAAAGGCCGAGACGGGGTTGCCCGGCAGTCCAAAGAAGTACATGTTGTCCTTGCTGGCGAAGGTCATGGGCTTGCTGGTGGTGAGAGAAAGGAATGCTTTAGTGCGAGAGTCGGCGGAGATGGTGCAAGGAAATAAAACCATACCCTGGCTTCATGTTGACCCGGCCGCAGTAGATCTTGAAGCTGAGTTCCTCCAGCGCTGTCTTTATAAAGTCCTTGTCACCCATCGAGACGCCGCCAGTGGAGATGACAAATTCCACCTTTTCAAAGAGACTAACTAGAGATGCCTTGGTGTCCGCCAAGCTGAAGGAGGATACATAGATGAATGTCAGTCAGCCACTAAGCCAGAGGGTGCGATTCAACGTCACTTACTTGTCGCTCACCACAACGGTGCGCACGCAGTCGAAGCCAAAATAGAGTAGCAGCTCCTCCAGCATCGTGGCATTTGAGTCATAGACCTTGCCAGGAACAGGCAGCTCTCTCGGCGCGAGCAGCTCGCTCCCCGTGGAGACGACGGCCACCTTGGGCTTGGGTAAGCTCTTGGATATGCCGACAGATGCTAGCAGAGACTGGATGACAACGGGGGACGAGTCCGCAGTAGGGAAAATGGCATCATGGATGCGTAAATCGTGACCAATGGGACTGAAGGCAGTAGATCGGAGTGAGTTGAGTTCTTGATGCTCTGATGGATGATAAAATCTACTACTCACCGCACATCCAAGTCCGCCAGCGGCTCCACCATGATCTCCACCAAACTCTCTTCTCCGTGTTTGTCGCGACTCACCAGAAGGGTGTCCTCCACCTGGACCACGCAGTCCGCTTGGTCTGGCAGTGGGGCACCCGTATTTATCTTGAAGCACTCATCTTCTTGCAGAGGCTCTGCGCTGGGCTGTAGAAGGAAGTTATTTGGATTAACGCTTCTTGTTAAGGGCTGCTGACCCTGCTGGGTATGTTGTGGATACTTACCGCATCACCGGCGGCTATGAAGCCTACGACACGCTTGCTGCCGGAGAAGCCAGTCGATTTCATGGCATAGCCATCCTTGATAGAGGCACGGAAGGGTGGTATATTCACCGGAGAGGTCGTTTTCCAGATGTCATTGTCCAAGCTTATACGGCGTTGGACCACTTCGAATATAGTATCCATGACCACGGAGACGGGGATCATGGGAAACGGCGAGTAGCGATCCCTTCCATCTCCATCTCCAGATCCTGTCTGGTGCGGGCAGACGTGAATCTGGGCTTGCACCGTCTCCGTTCCCTGCACCCGGGCATGGGTGCGCTGCACCAGGGCCAAGTCGTCGTTGATCAGATGGAGTGCATGGGGCAGTAAATCCTTCACCGTTGCAAAGCACTCGGCCACCGCCTTTTCGCTCCCGGGGAAGTTTAGGATCAGTGTATCGCCAGCGATGCCACAGACTCCACGCGACAGGGCCGCGAAAGTGGTCTTCTTCAGCGAGGCCAGGGTAATGGCCATCATCAATTGTGGGCACTCCTTGTCCAGCAGCGGCTTGGTGGCCTCGGGCGTCACATCACGTGGGGCAAGACCGGTGCCGCCCGTGGTAAAGATGACGCCAACATCCTTCCGATTGAGCCACTGGCGCAGCTCGCTCTGAATGAGGCCGTTATCGTCAGGCACAACGCTGGCGATTACCTGGGCATTTCTGAAGGCCTGCATGATCTCGGACACCAAACGCGGACCGCTGCGATCCTTCGAGCGGTCTTTGTAACAGGTGTCACTGACTGCCACACATGAGAAATGTTATCGGAGACAGCTGGGAAGGACTAGAAAGCTACTTACCTGTTAAAACACCGAAAGTAATGGGATCCATTATGTCATTGGCATCACTCAGCGATTCCGACTAATAGCTAATGTAGACTGCGCCGCTCGTTTCCAATTAAATTGTTTGAAAAGCGTTTGGCACGCCACTTGTCGACTGCTCGGACGTGCTGGCGTTTGGCAATTTTAGGACATTTCGACGCGTTGGGTGTGCACACACTGCCGCTGCCTAAACGGCAGATTTCAGATTTAAATTTACCGAATTAAGCATTTAAATATGTAAATACCTGTGCCACCATGCATAGATTTATCCATATAAATAGATTTTTATTTGTTTTAATTTATACTATACTATAACGATACAAAACATAGCGTAACAACCGACCGACTGAGACCGACCCGAAGAATGCCATTGCCGGCTTTTATTTCGCTGTCTTCTCGCCTGTGGCACGCTCATCCAGCGGGTCGTAGCCGGTGGCCATCTTTTCCTTAAATTGCTCGTATGTGCGCTTGCGGTCAAAGTGTTTCACCCACTGGCCGGGGCAGGACTGCTCGAAGGCCTTACGCAAATCTTTGCAGGCGTTGGGCACCTTTTCGCCACTCGTGGAGCTGTGTTTGGGCGCATTTGCGTCCAAGCACTTCCAGTACTCGTCGCGCGTGGTCCAGCACTTGGCCCGCTCTGCCTTGTCCGGAAAACCCATTGTGGAGGTGCTTTGTTGTTGATCTCGGTAGGGTAGGGTAGCCGTCCGGTCACGTCCCGTTCGCTGTTGTCGTAGTTTTGCTTGTTATGCGACTCTTTCCCTATGACCTGGGCAATAGAACTAGTGAGGTCTGTGGTGGCAGATCAATGCAGTTATACAGCTAAAATTGATTCAATAACATTAAAATTCAATTTCCAAGAAAAATCAACGCAAAACCCAACCTCGAACCTCAAAATTACAAAACAAAACATCTGTGAACTTATCGATAATATATACCCTCAGAAATATACCTTCTCATTTTCATAATATACCGTAAATATACCGAGAAAATCAACGAAATTAACCCACTTAAGCCACTAACCATACAGTATATAGATGTGCCAGTTCATACAACGAATGTGTTACAGAAAAATTTGCAGCTCCAGGTCCTATGCTCTCAGGGCCTGCTCTCAGTAGGACCTGAGAGAGGAAGACTATGCTCTCAGTAGGACCTGAGAGAGTAAGAGAGAGCACGGCCATGGTGAAACAATAACTCTTTGCCAGTCGTTTGTCAAACGGCGTCGAAAGAGGTTGTGTAGCGCACGATTTTTTTCTGTAATTTTTGTCTTCTTCTTCCTCACAAATAAAATTCTTTCTATTACCATAAATATTTGTTTTAAATTTTTTTTTATTTTTTTAAACATTTTTCTGAATTACGAATTAAATGTCAGTATTTGTTTTTCATTATTTCGATTTATTATTATTTATATTTATTTATTAGCGAAAAAATGTTCTCGCCTGCCAGAGGAGAAGTAAAACACTTTTCTGTCTTCTTCCTCACAAATAAAATTCTTTCTATTACCCTAAATATTTTTTTTAAATTTTTTTTTATTTTTTTAAACATTTTTCTGAATTACGAATTAAATGTCAGTATTTGTTTTTCATTATTTCGATTTATTATTATTTATATTTATTTAAAATGTTCTCGCCTGTCAGCGGAGAAGTAAAACACTTGCTATCTCTTTCTAGCGCTTGTTTGTCTCTGAGTGGCGAGATATTAGGGTTGAAAATATTTATGGGTCCATTTTGCAGCTATTTTCCTCTCCAGGTCCAAAGGTCTTTGGCTCGGGGACCGGGACCTGGGCAATTCGGCATGTATGTGTGTGTGTACACGAGACGACAAAATTTTGCCAATGTTTACGTTTCGAAAACTCGGTTTTGATTTTTAGTTTCCTGGTTACGTGTGTGTGTGCCACGTATTCACACATACTGTGCTTGTGTGTGGGCTCTATATGTATATGATTTTAGTGATTTTAACTAAAATAATTTTATATACCTACGTATAAATATATATATGATCTATGAATAATATACCTACAAACATACCCTGCAGTACGGGTCATCGATGTGTAAGCGACGACACATCGATGACAACGTCATTCAGCTCGATGACATAAGCGTATAAAGTCATGTGCCATGTATTGGAGCACCCATACATGACTTTATGTACATATGTACATAATTAAGGTATATATAATATAGAATATGTAAATATATAAGCCAATTCTATACACATGTAATGTAACCCTTTTAAATATATGCATATAAAATCACTAAAATCACCAATTTCCTGAATACATATACATATATATTCATAAAAACATCTTTACATATATGGATCGTAAAAACCAAAACAAATATAAAATAGGGATATGTAAATAAATGTGCAATTTCAAGTAAATAAAACAAATATCAGCTTTTATATGTATTTTTTATTTATTTCCCACGCCCACTCTGCCCATTCCTCATTTATGTTGCGGAAGGTCAGCTCAGATCGCTACATCAGCCCTCAGGACAAGACAAAAAACC
This sequence comes from Drosophila subsilvestris, assembly GCA_035043285.1. Taxonomy (NCBI): domain Eukaryota; kingdom Metazoa; phylum Arthropoda; class Insecta; order Diptera; family Drosophilidae; genus Drosophila; species Drosophila subsilvestris. Next base: position 246,663 of record JAWNNB010002181.1, on the reverse strand, counting down.
AATTTCAGTTCAAGCGGCCGAAAATTGTAGAGCCCACACACAAGCACAGTATGTGTGAATACGTGGCACACACACACGTAACCAGGAAACTAAAAAATCAAAACCGAGTTTTCGAAACGTAAACATCCCTGCAGTACCAGAAGTGAGCGATGACAAAAGTCAACTACGCGTCATTCAGCCGTTTTGCTCTGCCGCTGCGGAAGCCGAGCAGAATATGAAGTCGACGTCGCGAACGACGCGTCGGTACCTTTTAATTTCCCTTTTTCTTTCTTTTGTTTCTGTTACAGCACGCGTTGTAGCAGAATTCGGTTTTTCCGTCGGCGTCGACAAAGTTGTTAGAATTGTGCGGTAAAAAGTGAGACGCAGGTGTTGTTATTTTGGGCAAAATTATTATCAGGTAAGTGCAGTGTTTCATTTAAATAAAAATACGTCTATTGAGCGTTGTAAAAAATGAATAAACTGGGAAATTGCGAAATTATCAGTGTTTTGCACGAAATTTCAATTTCCAACAACGAAAACAGAAAAAACCCACCCTAAAAGCGAGGCTCGAGTCGAGCAGATACATATTTTGGCGGGTGTTTTGTTTTTGTTTTTGCCGGATCTACCATAGCTGATCTACTGAGAGCATTATTAACAAATTTTATAAATTTCGAATGGAAATATACTAATTACCCCATCTTATTTCAGTGGCCTCCCAAACATGAACCTATCAACAACACTTAAAAAGGAGGTTCTGGGGCTAAAAAGAACACACAGAACAAAATTGTAAATTCACTTTATAATAATACAACAATAAATAAAAAGAAATTGAATATTTTCATACAAAATTTACCCATGCTTTTCCTCAAAATAGCGACAGTTTCTAGTGAAATACATCACTTATGAAGGCCTTAATTTTTAGGAAAAAAGATCGCTTATTAAGACCTCACTTTTTAGGAAAAGTCAGCGCTTATTAAGGCCTTACTTATCAAGGGAAATTCATCGCCTATTAAGGCCTTACTTTTTAAGGGAAATTCGTCACTTATTAAGGCCTTACTTTTTAAGGGAAATTGATCACTTATTAAGGTCTTACTTTCGGCTATTTCTCGCTTACTATGTCATCGCTTATATTCCTAGGACATCCCTTGGTTAAAGTAAACAGTCCATCGTATGGGAGGTCGTCGATGACGTAAGCGAGCTGCATTACATTGGCATCGCTTACTAGTCGCTTACTAGTCGACGACTGGTACTGCAGGGATTGGCAAAATTTTGTCGTGTCTGTGTACACCCACACATACATGCCGAATTGCCCAGGTCCCGGTCCCCGAGCCAAAGACCTTTGGACCTGGAGAGGAAAATAGCTGCAAAATGGACCCATAAATATTTTCAACCCTAATATCTCGCCACTCAGAGACAAACAAGCGCTAGAAAGAGATAGCAAGTGTTTTACTTCTCCGCTGACAGGCGAGAACATTTTAAATAAATATAAATAATAATAAATCGAAATAATGAAAAACAAATACTGACATTTAATTCGTAATTCAGAAAAATGTTTAAAAAAATAAAAAAAAATTTAAAAAAAATATTTATGGTAATAGAAAGAATTTTATTTGTGAGGAAGAAGACAGAAAAGTGTTTTACTTCTCCTCTGGCAGGCGAGAACATTTTTTCGCTAATAAATAAATATAAATAATAATAAATCGAAATAATGAAAAACAAATACTGACATTTAATTCGTAGTTCAGAAAAATGTTTAAGAAAATAAAAAAAAATTAAAAAAAAATATTTATGGAAATAGAAAGAATTTTATTTGTGAGGAAGAAGAAGACAAAAATTACAGAAAAAAATCGTGCGCTACACAACCTCTTTCGACGCCGTTTGACAAACGACTGGCAAAGAGTTATTGTTTCACCATGGCCGTGCTCTCTCTTACTCTCTCAGGTCCTACTGAGAGCATAGTCTTCCTCTCTCAGGTCCTACTGAGAGCAGGCCCTGAGAGCATAGGACCTGGAGCTGCAAATTTTTCTGTAACACATTCGTTGTATGAACTGGCACATCTATATACTGTATGGTTAGTGCTTAAGCCCTCTATTTAAAAGGATAAACACCCTGAGTTAAACAACGGAAAAATAATGATGATTGCCATCCCTTCCTGCCAGGGGCATTGGCTATCCTCTATCTCCACGGTAGGGCCAACCATTTTATAGTTGCAGAGTTACATGTCCAAAATTTCAAAAAATTTTAGTTGTATATTTCACATGAATATTTTCCCAGCCATGCGAACAACACTGATCACGCGCGAAGTTTGAATGTTGAAAAGAACTGGTGTCTTTCTTGAACACTGCATTTATTATTTATATTCTTTATTAATCGGAAATGTTTGCTTTCGGCAATGTTTGTTGCTCATATGTATAACTATTTATTTGAATTATTTAATTTCTTATGCTTAACAGTAACGTTATTGATTGCAAACGAAATGTGCCTCTGCCTGCTAAGGATCAGGCAGCGAATCAGTAATTTGTTTGAAACGATACAATTTTAGGTGCATAAAATTGTTTTTAAAATGTCTTTCTTTGGAAAGAACATCCACTACATCAGTTTCGTGTCGTGCAAAGTGTTTTTGCAGCTTGCTCGTAATTCTATTAAAAACAAAACCAAGGAAAACAAAACAAATAAATCGCAAATTCTGTGACAGAAATTCTGCGTTTGATAACAATTGAAATATGGGAGTTATGCTATGCTATAATTTCTATGTGTTATGATTATCTCTGTTAACTACTCGTACATACATCAAGATCTTTGCATATATATTGTTACACAAACACGTTTAGAAATCCCAGTCGAGCGGTCGGAGTGGAGTGGGAACGCCATAGAAGTCCTCTTTGCTCCCCAACTTTATGGCGGACTGGGTAGTGGGCGATAGAGGGGGATGTCAGGTTCCCGCTATGACTATGTCTGGACATGGATGGTAGGAGCACTCAATATGAACTCTGAAGCCCTGCCTTCGATGGTACGGTTACGTGTGGAGGGGTGGGGTGGTGGGGAGGGGGGTTTAGCAGACATGGATTATTATAATCTGAAGTACTCAAACCTTACAGTTAAGACTACGTATTCATATTGTCCATACAAACATTTACGGCTTATACCCATACACATGATGTATGGATGTACATTTTTACATGCATATGTATGTATTTATACATCGAAACTACAAACTGAATTTCCTAATCTATCATCTACTTTATGTGTGTATGTATGTTTGCATGTATGTACATATGTATGCATGCAGCTCATTCACGTAGATATTTGCAGCATAAATATTCTACAATTTGCAGTCAATTCTTTCCTGTGCTCCAAAATGCATTGCACTTTTGTGTTGTTTGTCGATTGTATAACCTGAAGCCATCGCGCGGTTACATATGTACATACATACATACATATATTTATGTATGTCGCATATACATATAGGTAGTACTGGGTTCGGGGTGAGGTAGGGCGGGTAGGATTGGGGGACCTTTTCCTTGAGGCACTTGTGGCTTGGCAAACTGAAAACTCTAAATACAAATTGTCAAAAGTTCTGATATGGATATATGTGTATGTACGGGAATCGGTTCGGATCGGAATGTTGCGGGGGAAGGGGTGTGTTTCTCGCTCACGAAACCAGTTAACCCAGATCGAATCTGTTTTTGTGTGTGTGCGAGTATGGCTAAATACAAGTATCGTGTACATAGTATGAATATACATAATATATATGTACAAAACAATCATCACTTATTTATCTCTTTTTTTTTGTTGTTTTCTGTTAACGACTATCAGTACTTTACCCTGCTCATATACATATGTATGTACGTATAGACTGCATATAATATGCTACATTGTATATGGTATATAGATATTATTCCATTTTTGATTAATTCTGCTTATCTGGTACAATGCAATATTCATATGTTCTTTATCAAAAAAATGGTCTTCTCTCATGGTTTCGCTTTAGCTTTTGAAATTTGTTCAGATTATTATTGTTACATTCACGTGTATTTCGCGTACGTAAAATGCGGTTCACAGCTGTACGTCTTGGGGCTTGTATTTATACTATGTAGCTGTAGCTGCTGCTGCTGATTTTTTATGGCTTAAGGCCCAAGTCATATTTTCATCCGCAACGATTCCCACACAACTGAGTATTGTCCGGCTGACTCGCTAGCTCTCTCTCTCTCTCTCTCGCTCGACCTCTTCGTTATGACTAGATGCGCTTCTCTCCACTCTAGTCCCTGAATTAAACAATTCCAGTCACGCACACACCGCTGATAGAAATATACATATACATATAAATGTACATAAATCGGTGGCCAGAGGGTTGGATACGGGAGCGATTGTAATGGGGCCTGCACATGTGACAGTTTTCAGAACTTATTGGTTTAGTTACTGTGTCTAATTATAATACAATAATAATATTCATGATACAAATAATGGAAACAATTGCAAAAAACTCAACCAAAAAAAATAATTAACAATCATTTTACATTTAAAAAAAATAATAATAATAAAATGCGTAAGTCATGAAACATTTGGCAGTCGAAGAGGCCCTGCAAACGGATGAGTTTGCTGGTTTGGCTGCCTCTCATTTCGATTCATGATGCGATTGGTTGGGATACATACATATAGCATCTATATCAGTGGTCGGCAACGGCACGTGTCCTGCCGCTACACGTACCGTGTAGTGGTCTCATGGTACAGTGGTCCTGCCCAATACAATAGCATTTAACCGTTGTATGATGATTCTCAAAACGGTTAAATGCTATTGTATTGCTGCCGACCACTACGGATCTATATTCGTATATATACATATGGCGATCTCTTGTTGTGGCTGCGGGAGCTGCTGGTGCTGTGATGCGATGTCCTTGGTGGGGGCTTGTCGAGGAGGAGCTGGAATCATTTCAAGTCTAAGCCGTATCCGGCTCGGCCGACTCCGCAGCAGCTGCCTCTGCAGTCGTCGCCTCAGTAGGCGAGGCATTTGTGCTTGGGGATTGGTTGGCATACTTGCAGGAGTCCGTCAGGCACTTGCAGCCCAGTGCGGAGCGATGCTCTGTCCGCCAAAACTTCTCTCCGTAGTCGTAGCTGTGACACAGAAACATAACTTAGCGAGTTGTAGCTGTTGTGGGACCAGCATCCATTGGCTAATACTCACCAGATCTCTTCGCCGGCATCGATGTCGCGACAGGCGAAGAAGGCGATCTTGGGGAAGCGGTAGTCCTGGTGCTCGTAGAAGACGCGCACTGCCAGAACATTGGGCTCGCAGGAGTGGTTGAAGAAGCGGGTTACGTTACCGTAGTAGTTGGCATCGATGCAGTGCCCGTGCTCCAGGTCGAAGTAGTAGCTGTCATCGGTGCGACGATCTGCTTCTGGGGCGGTCAGAATCTCGCCCGTGTAGCATGCCACGAAGGTGCCCTTGGGGACGTTAGCCAGGGCTCGTACGCCCCAGCCCTTGGCCGGGTCCTCGCACTCCACGATCTGCAGCGGCGTTCTGGTGCCGTTCTGGACCACGCGATTCTTACACGAGAGCTGCCAACAAAATAAACGAGAATGAATGAGAACAGGCCCGATCATAGGGCGGAGAAGGAGCTCACCTGGTTGCAGCCGCACACATCGTTGCACTCGAAGATCACCGCCGGATCATCGTAGTTGAAGTCGGACGTGAGGCGGCTCTCGGCCGTGTACCAGTTCTGTGAGGAGGCTCCATTGCACTGGCACTGATCGCTGCTGCAGCTATCCAGGCAGGAGCAGATGCGCATCTGGGAGACGCGACGGTCGATCTGCACTGAGTTCTGCTGGATGATGCAGTTGGTGATGTACCGGAAGTCGGGCCACATCAGTGTGTCCGCTTCATCCTCGTTCTCTGACATCGTCAGCTCGTTGCGCACCGCCTGAATGGGGCGCGCCTCCCGCCCGTTTGAGGCGTCGGCACACACGACAAGGGTGCGCAGGCCCAAGGGCCGAAAGCTGCGCATCTGCATGTTAAAGCCGACGGTGCGGCCGCACTCTGACTCTTCGTTGGGTATGCAATCGAAGGGCAGCTGCTCGGCCTTGTTCTTCACCATCAAATCCGCTCCATTGGCGATGAGGGCGATGCACATTCGGGTCACCGAATGACGGCAGGCAATGTGGCTATGGATTTGTTTCGTTTGGTTATTCTTTTCCTGCTGCTGCTAATGACGGGTAGACGGGTAAGGGGTGGGGAGGGGGAAGAGGAGACTGACTTACAGCGGTGTATCGCCCTCCACATTCTGGACATTACAGTCGGCCCCTGCCTGCAGCAGCACCGTGATCGTGTCCAGGCCATCGTTGTGCAGCGTCGACCAGTGCAGTACCGTGTTGTTGTCGTTGTCGCAGATGTTCGGATCCGCCCCCTGGTTCAGCAGCAAGCTGTGCACAATTATATGAATTATGACGGAAGTGCCCTCTGTTGTGGTTCTATTGTACTCACCTAACAATGTCCGTGTGTCCCAGCTCAGCGGCCCAGACCATGGCCGTCCAGCCGCCCTCGTCCTGGGCATCGATGAAGCTCAGGAAGTTGGTAATGTTCCGCGAGGCCTTGTAGCTATCAACGATCAGCTGCGTGGCCTCCACGCTCCCCAGCTTGGCGGCAATATGCAGACTCGTCTTGCCATCGGGACCCTGCGGGGAGATTCAAATTAAGGCTTAAAGACCAAGAAGGCAGCGATGGAGGCCTTTGTTACCTTGATGGCCACATCGGCACCGCACTGAAGGAAGAGATTCAGCATGTCGCACTTCTCGTTCATCACCGCGCACATCAGCGCCGTCCGCAGCTCGCTGTCCACGATGTTAACAAAGTCCTGGGAGCTGGCCCCCTTGCAGAGCAGCAGGTAGGCCATCTGGAGGGTGCCCGAGTGGGCCACCAGATGCAGGCAGGTCCCGTTCAAGTACTCCCGGATCGGTGTCAGCACATTGAAGTCCGCAGCTATCCGAGGAGTAACCAAGGGATACGAAACGTTCACCAGAGCAGAACAGAATGCGTGGGGCAGTGGACTCACCTAGAATTTCGGCCACCCGCTCCAGATCATCGTTCTGCACCGCATAGTACATGTCGCGGGAGGTGAACTCCGTGGTCACGCGCCCGCTGGCCGACACCACGTGTCCCCGCAGAACGACATTCATCACTGAGTCGGGGATCAGCTGCTCGAAATTTATGCTGTTCATCATTTGACTTTGACTTTGACCATTGCCGCCGCGCGGCGTTCCGTTCGCTTTCGATCCGGAGGTTGAGGCTGATGCTGCGGAAGAAGCCCTTCCCTTGGGCTTGGCGGCGCTGGCCTTGCCAGGTCCCGCAAACTGGGCCAGATGCGAGGAGGTGGTCAGCTTAGCCGGTTTGCTGAAAGAAGAAGAAAGCAAGATGAACCCTGTCTGTTCTCCACTCCACTCAGACCAATCCACTAACATCTTGTACTTTTGGGTGGCCAGAAAGACGGGCAGGGTCTGACACTTCATGGTCACCGTGGAGGTGCGCTCGGGCGTGTCCAGGCCGCAGTGCGGGCACTTAAGCACCAGTATGGGGCTGCTAAACTTGCTGCCTGGCACTGATCCTGATCCGCCCGGCTGCTGCTGCTCATCGTAGGGACTGTTAAGGATGAAGCGCTGGGCGCAGTCCGGATGAAAAAAATGCTGCTGCTTGCACAGCACAAACTTTCCCTGAAAAGTTGGATTCAATTAGGAGTGGACTAGGAGGCGGATGTCCTTGCATTGTTTTGCCTCTCACCTGCGTGCAAAAGATGCCGCAGCCGGCACAGCAATTGTGGGCATAGAGGCGCTTCTTGTGCTCGTCGCAGAGGATCATGTAGCCGACTCGCTGGCTGGGACGGAGCAGGTTGTGCACCTCGGCAGGCAGCTCGTTGCAGCAGCCGATCTTCTGCTCGTCCACGTTATCGATGGCACAGCAGTAGGAGGAGTCCGGTGCGTTTCGGGCGTAGTACTGAGAGCTCTTCTGGCACAGGCAGAGGCACTTGGCCAGTGCCAGCTTGGAGGTGGCGGGAATAGCAGCGGTGCCAGCATCGTCAAGGGATACGGGCACATCCGCCAGAATGGACCTGTTCAGCGAGTGGAGCTGTTCAGTGTCCAGGGCTGCCGATCTTCCTACTGCCTGTGCCTGTACCGGTCCAGCCCCTCCACGAACGGCCATGCGTCGTGTCAATTTTGCTGTGGCCTGGGGAGGCTGGGACTTCAATGAAGCCACGGAACCTTTCACTGTCCCTGCCGCTGATGAGGTTGTGGGCAGCTGTTCCTTGGCGGCGGCATTGCGGAGACGCAAGGTGACACTCGGCTTGCCCACCTGCACGCGGGTGGTAGGCACGAACTCGTTGTCCGTGTTGGAGCTGTCGTTGTCGGAGGCCTCCTCGCTGTTGTTGCGCTTGAGGCCGAGGTGCTTCAGGTGCTTCTCCTTTTGCTTGGCCAGCTTGCGCTGCTGCTTCTTGTTTAGCTTGCGCTCCTCCGGGGAGCGGTTGGCGGTCAACCTGGCTGCCTTGATGTCGCAGAGGAACTGGTCAACGTCCGGGCTGGGTTTCACGCGGCTCTTGGCCAGCAGGGCCGCGCCTGAGTTCTCAATGTCGCGCAGCGACTTGGAGAACAGACGCTTTTTGATGGCACTCGTCCCAGCCGGATGCTGGCCCCCATCAAATCCGCTGCCATCCGACTTGTCGCTCTTCTGACGCGACGTGGAGGAGTTGGATCCGCCGCCGCCGCCTCCCCCGCTGCCGGAAGGCTGCGGCGTTTCGAAGTGAGAGTCGACCTCAGCCGCTGTCTCCCAGTGCGTCATGCGCTCGATGTGCTTCGTCTCGAACTCACAGCGCAGCTCATCATTTTCCAGAATCTTCGGCGTGGGCTTGATCCGTCGCTTGGAGCGCTTCGGCAACTGAACCTCGGTGGAGGCCATCCCCATGCCTCCACCATGGGTCGAGGGCACGGTCCGCTTGTTCCCATTAATCAGTGGAAGAGACGTACTGGAGTTGCCGCTTCCCGATGCGGATGCCGAGGTGTGCGGCTCCGTCTTGGCCACCGGCGGTATTTTGGCCTTCCGTCCGCGCTTTTTGGGCGGCGTCTTCTCGTCCAGCACGGCAGCAGTGCCCGCAATTCCGACCAGCTCTGGCAGTAGCAGGTCGGCCGTCGAGGGCTGAGCCTCTGTCTTGACCTCCTCCCAGGCGGTACCATCCACAGGATGGCGGTTGCCCAGGCGGACGCTGCGTCGCATCCGCTTGGCATCAGCGCTTGGAGCAGCCGTTTCCCCTGTCTCCTCCTGCTCCGTCTTCACCACCACCAGCTCGTTCAGTGCCTGATCCTGCTGATCCTCGGGCAGTTTCCGCTTGCGGCCCGGCTTCCGCTCGCCGACTGGCTCCTCGGTGAGTGGCGGCGTCTCGCTGGATGGGGCCGCATCCGACTCTGCATCGGTTTTGATCTTCTTTGCACGACCTCGTCCCCGCTTAGGAGCTGGCGGGGATCTGGTACTGGTCACGCCGCCAGAGGCATCCTCCGCTTGCGGCTGCTTCTCTGGCTCCTTCTTCACATTGCCCACCTCGCTGCTCTCCTCCAGAGCTGGGCTTTCCTGGACATTCTGCGCAACTTCTGGCTCCGGCTCTGCCTCTTTCTCAGTGGGCGGTGCATACTCAGCAGCAGCCTGTGGCTCCTCAGCGGTAGCAGGAGCGGGAGGGGGAGTGGGTGTACTGTTGCTGGGGATGGGGATGTGGCTGTCTGTGGGTCGGGGAGTGCGACGCGAGCGCCGCGCACTGCCAGGCGAAGATTGTTCCTGCAAAAGGGATGTAGATAAGGATTGACTCATTTAATCATCGAGCACCTAATTCATTCAGGCACGCACTTAATCGCCCTGAACGGAGTCTAGGAGTCTAGCAGTCTAGGAGGGAATGGTAGGCCCTTGGCTTTCATGGTTGCCCAGGTAACGGCTCCAGCCAAACAGACATATAGGGGCAGTGGGAAGGAGTGGGCCAATATATACATACATATTTATGTAAGTACATCCAATCGACATCCATATCGAATTGTAAAACCTGCTTCACAGGTAATGCATTATAGATTCTTAATCCTTGATCTGTTGTAGTAGGAGTAAATGCAGACTATCGATATCCCTGGGAGTTTGAAAAATCGTAAATCATGTATACATATGTACATATGTATGTACATGTATCTTAGCTGTAATTTCTGCTTCTTGTTGTAGATCTAGTCATTTTCACTGCCTGCGATCGAAGATCTTAAATCTCGCTGGGGCCTGCCTGTGAAAGCTTTTATTTTTTCTTGCATCGGACATTATTTTGGAGCTAGCTCCCCCTGATAACGCAACAATCCAATCAGATACACAGACAGTACGCGCACAGACACATGTACAGTTGCATCCCGTCCTCTGCTATATGGAACACACAACACGGGGAGCCCCCTCTATCAGCCCATGGCATGATGGCTGGCCGTCAGCTACCCCACAGGATGGCCCATCGATGAAATAACCGTAAAATGGAAAGTAATTTCAAATAAATGGAGCGGAGCACACAGGCTGAGGCTCGGGTTTGAGGAACAAACACACACACACACAAACACACACGTACATATATACATACGTACATTTTTATCAGCACTCGCCGCGGCTGCTGGTGGTTCTTCTGTTGCTTCTGCCTGGTCGCTGCTGCTGCTGTTGCTGCCAGCAGTGGCAGCAGCATTCATCAAATTCGAATCTGTTGCGTCAGCGCAGCAGTCGACGTCAACGTCAACGCTGGCAGAATTGACAACAAGTGGAGCCGGAGCCGGAGTCGGCGTTGGAGTTGGAGTCGGAGTCGGAGATGATGCTGTGGCTGTAGCTGACGTTTCTGGTTGTGATGGGGATTCTATCGCTGATTTTCCTGCTGTTTCTTGCAGCTCCTTCTGCTTTGGTGTCGCTGCTGCCCTCCGCTCTGGCAGAGGTTGAACCCTCTCCCTCGCCGTCTCAGTCTTGATGCCTTCCGCATCCGTGCTCCCTGGCTCCCTTTCCACTTTTACCGTAATTGGGATCACGTCGGCTACCCCGCGGCTTGTTGCCTCTTCTGTTGTGGCTGCGGCGTTGTCATCGCTGCCATCGGCGGGCGACTCCTGCCCCCCAGCTGCCGCCTCTCCACCAGCGTCATTACCCATGCATTTCACTTCGGCACAACGCTCGTCGCCCTCGGCTGACGAAGCTGCTTCGGCAGCAGCTGTGGCGGTTGTTTTCTCTTCTTCACGCTTTTCTGCTGCTTCTGTCTCTACATCTGGCTCTGCTTCTGCTGCCGCTTCGGTTTCCGCCGTCCCTTTTTCTGCTGACTCTGATTCTTTTATTTCGTCTTCTTTAGCTGGCGCATCCTTCTCTGCTGACACTTCATCTTCATTCTGCAGGCCTTCAGGTGGTGCCGCTGCTGCAGCCTCCGTCTCTGCCACTATCGCCGCTGCAGCTTCTTCTTCTTCCAGCTTCACGGCCGCGGCGTCAACCACATCCGCCAGTAGTTCCTTGATGTTGTCCTCAATGTCCTCTGTCGGAACCAGTTGCGCTGCCGAAGTGGCCGCCGGTTTCCTCGGCTTCTTTTCCTCCTCCTCACCTTTCTTTTGCTTAGGCTGCGGCGCCTCCTCCGGGTCACTCTTCTGCTTCGCCTGCTCCTCCGCCTCCCTCTCCACCTCCAACTCTTCGCAGGCACGGCTTTGCTTCTTGTCCTTGCAGGCAAACTGATTGTTGGCCAGATTGCGCCACTTGAGCGTCTTGTCTTCGGCCAGGTCCAGGTTGAGCAGCGTGCCCCCCTCCGCGGTAGTGGTGGCGCAGTCGCTGTTGAAGGTGCTGGACATGCTGTTAAGCAGTTCCACATAGTCCGTCATCTTCAAGGGCGAAAGTGGAGCAGACTGTTCTTCTGTGTTCCTCTCTTTAAGTGAGGAGCAAGCTCCCCCTTTACTATGCCACCTAGGCTCTAAGATTTTTCTCCTTCTTGAATTGCTCTTTCTTCACTTTGATTAACCTTCCGTGGATTCCTTTTCTCCTCTTCTGAACTCAGTAGTGGCACTGCTGGTGCGGCTACTTCTGCTGCTGTTGCAAAATATGGAATCGGAATCAATATTAATTTTCACCACGCAGCCTTCGGCAGCACCAGCGCCACAGGCAGCGTCACATCGCAGAACCTCCCTGCGAGCAGCACTGGCCAGGCGAAGAGAAGCCATCACATCGTCATCACCATAGTATTAACATCACATCGACATCCACATCAATGTGGTACTCGCGGGTACGGTACTAGTGTGGGCTGGCTTCTCCAGCGATAAGATTGCCTTTGGCGCTGCCTCTGCTTTTGCTCCGAGGTGAACCGAACCCGAAGCCGAACAGGGCAGAGCAGCGCGACGCGACGCAACGCGAGCAGAGCTGTCGAATTTATCTATTTTGCCATCGCCTCAAGAGCTTACCAAGATTGGTATTTTTTATTCCTATCACTTTCACGCGAGCCGAAAATAAGAATTCAAATTGCAATGAAAATGAAATTATAGTCGTATGGAAGGCAGCTTCTATTTATCCACCGTCACAATGGAGAGAAAAACCAACAACAAATAAACAGCGCCAACCGAGGCAGCGACCGAGACCGAGTCGAGGCGAGGCGAGGCGAGCGCAGACGTTGGCGCTGACTGCGTTTTTGTGGACAAATGCCATAGTTAGCTTTTAAAGCGTGAGGGGAGTTACTCCGAGAGGGCATGGTATGGGTGGTGTAGGGGGGAAAACACGCGACGTGTTTTAATCGTTCACTACATAAATTAAGGTCCAGCCTTCGAATTATATTTATTGAGAATGTTTTAGTTTTCCAACATTTCAGGAAAGAGAAGACCGTTTCGTACAAATCGCTATGCTGATTAGCTCACGTTGATATTTTTCTCTTCTCTTGTGTGTTGCTGCTGCTGGTTAGGCTGCTGGTTAGGCTGCTGCTGCTGCTATTTCAACTGCTGCTCTGTTTGAGCGCAGTTACAACTTGAATATGACTTTTATTTACAAATTTTGGCTGAAATTGTTCAATGCTCCAATTCCAACAACATGCTCTACCACCAATCGGTTCCTTTCCTCAGTGGATGCAGATTCTTCGCTGCTTGGTTTTTACTACCACACATCGACATCGACAGGGGCATCGACGACGACAATCAATTCGCGAAACTCACACTATTAACCCATCAATGGCCACTTGTCTCTGTTTCGATTTCAAATATTTCAATCATTTGTCTGCCACATTGAAGCACAATTAAAATAATTATTAAAAAATTATAAAGAAAACCACTCACACTCAAACACACACACACACACGCACGCACGCACACGAACGAATACACTCCCACCGACAGAGAGAAGCACGCACGCACATACTTTTTGTGTTTTATGCCCGCAGTTGGCTGCGCCTCATGGTAGAAGTATTATTAAGGTAAGGCCCAAGGTACAACAATACAAGGTATGTCCATCACATCCCGCTCTCAAGACTTAAGCCTAGTACTCAGTTCAGCATAGTACTCAGATCCAAAAACTGTTTGGTAGCGAACTCATGTCATATAATTCGCTAGCGGCCATGTGGTGTGACCAGAGGTGTGCACTGCATTCCGTACGGTTACACTGCTCAGACAGATGCTTGGTTTTGTTAAAAGTTAATGAAATGCACTTCTTCGGCTGGGGTTGCTCTTCCCCAGGCATATCCTGGGCTCCCCAATATTTTATTGGCAAGGTAGTTTGTCTGACTATCAGCAGCAGCAGATAGCGACACCGCCCGTGCCGACCACCGTGAGACAACATGTTTTAAAACCATATTTGATTTATATTCATGAAAATTAATAAAAATAATATATTATAATATCCATATAATGGTCCTTCATATAACGCTGCATTAATTAGATTCTATTTGTCTTCATTATTTCAATATTTAATTTGGTTTTTGGTCTCATATTGCAATGGTTGCCTCGAGTTTGCTAGCAACTTATATCAATTTGATATAACTTTACAGGGGGGTAGAAACATACCAGCAATACCAGCAAATACTATCGGATACTTTTCTAGTATATACCGACCCTGTTTTTTCTTGAACTGAGTACTGCCTTCCGTACAGAGCCTAGAAAACAGTTTTCGACCAAAAAAAATTTGTATCGGTTTCATACGAATATCAACCCTGATTCTGTTCGCGAGGTGTTTTTCGGAACTGAGTACTAGGCTTAATGAAATGCACTTCTTCGGCTGGGGTCGCTCTTCCCCAGGCATATCCTGGGCTCCCCCATATTTTATTGGCAAGGTAGTTTGTCTGACTATCAGCAGCAGCAGATAGCGACACCGCCCGTGCCGACCACCGTGAGGACAACATGTTTGAAAACCATATTTGATTTATATTCATGAAAATTAATAAAAATAATATATTATAATATCCATATAATGGTCCTTCATATAACGCTGCATTAATTAGATTCTATTTGTCTTCATTATTTCAATATTTCATTTGGTTTTTTGGTCTCATATTGCAATGGTTGCCTCGAGTTGGGCTATTAAGTTTCGTGTTTTTTACGTAATATCTTCTGAGGCACTATCTTCTTATCGACTAGCAGACGCTTTTGTCTAGTGTAACTAGCTAAGACTAGGTATTTCAAGGCAGTATGTTGGTCTAATGATTAACCATTAAGAAAGAGTCTTTGGTATGTGTCTTTACGTAGGGAGTAAGTGAATGTGGCACATACATATGTTAAGGTTATTCAGATGTCCAATCTGCATTTACAGTTTTCGAATTTTAAAAATATATTCTTGAAGTATATATGTTGATTCGTTGCATAGTATGTATGTACATATGTTGTTTGGGATATTATTAGTTTTGAGTAAATATACTGCACTGTGGGACGCCAGTCTTTAAAACTAAAAATTAAATTTAAAAAAATGTGTTTTGATATGATGATTTTATATGTGAAAACAAATTTAATAGGCTGTTCAGACTGGGGCTGCGTCATGCTTTTTTGCGTCTTGCCGGAGACGCAGTTTTTTTTTACATAGGTTCAGCATAGGGCCCTAGTGGTGGCAAAAAGTTGCGTCGCTTTCGGATGCAGCATGTACGTCCATTCGATATATTCGATTGCTTTTGCTTATTTTTGCGCTTTTCTGCCTATCAGCGCAACTATCATCACTAATGACAACAAAAAATCAGCTGACATACGAAAACAATTGTGCCGGCTAATAAATTTCTGAGGAAGGAAAAGGTAAATAAATTCATATAATATTTAAAACAAATAGTTTGAATCAATTCTGACATTAGATAGGAGATTTTTGTGGACAAAAACTCGCATATTTATAAGGAAATAGCTGACGCCTTAAAAGAGTTTGGACCTTCTCATAGTGAGGTGAAGAACAAGATAGAAAATATAACAAGGAAATATAGGTAAGTTACATGCCTACTATTATTTGGACACATTGTTTCGAATTAATTTTTTAACCAAATATTTTAGAAGTGAACTGGCCAAGGTGGGACCCTCGGGTGGCAGCGCATCAACGTGGGAGCAATAATATTTAAATAAAACGAAAAATATTAAGTTAAATGGTTCAAATTGTTTATTTATAAAGGAGGGTTATTTAAGAAATGCTGTGCTATCGCTATTCTTTTCTTCAGAAGGGATCGCCAGTCGAAAATGTGTGTCTTTCTTGCGGAGATTGGGCAGAATTCCAACCAGAATATTGAAAGCACTCCTTTCCATACGGAAGTTGTCTTTGAAAAATGCGTCGGAGTTGTCGACAACATCTTTCTCCCAAAATGATCCATATCGCGGCTATTTCAATTTGGAATAACAAATTTAATTGTTCGAAGTCTTGGAAAATTAGCAGCCTTCTACTTACAAGGGTCCAAACGCTTCGAGGACGTTGTAGGCCTATTAAAAATTGTAACTTGTCTGCAGACAAGCCCGCCGCATCGATACATTTTAAAACATCCTCTGCATTTTGCTCCACCGCAGATAAAATAATCAAGTCTGTTTCAGACAGTTGTTTCCTCGTGTTTTCATTCATTTTTGATTTGACTTACAAAATTTGTGTTATTTGCATCAGCTGTTCTCAAGACGCACGTCTACCAATGTGAACGCCTTTTCTGCGTCATTGCGTCGATGCCGATATCGATAGCAGACGCACCCCAGTGTAAAAAGGCTATAAGACAGCGCTGCGGAAGAATTAATCGATTGGTTTACTTTGCGGATACAATTTTTCTGGCTTGGTGGCTGTGTTTTGCTGGATAAAATAATTTCTATCAAGCAGTGCCTCAGCAGTTCGACTGACGTTTCTAGAGACGGCTACGAACAAAAATTTTGCATTTGTCTCTCATAGCCTTTTTACACTGCCGCATAATGATGGTGCGGAAAAATGATGCGAGGTGTTTACACCAAAGCCGCATCATTTTTCGCAGCATTTGTCAGCTACAAATGTCAGCTGTTCGGCCTACAAATGTAAACAAACTCGGTGAGTAAGAAGAAGAGAGTAGAAGAATTTTTATTGAAATTGAAAGATAATGAGCGATTTATTATTATATGTGGAAAATGGTGCATTTGGGAGTTTCACTACAAGCACCCAATTGTTTATTGAGCTTGTTCAGGAGGACTTCACAGCAAGTGAAGCTATCGTTGGCTTCACCGAACAAAAATGTGGGTCCTCGTAAATGTGGGTGTTATGCGCAACCCACGCAAATCCTCAATTTTTTCCCCCCACAAGTCTATTAACAAATTTTCCGCCCCCTCTGACCACTTCTTTTTCTTTTGTTTTTCAGCGTGTGTGTGTGTATGTGTGTCATTTGGACGACGTAATAGCCTGTTTACACTGAGGCGCATCATTGGATTTTTCCGTTAAATGGAACATGCGACAATGATGCCCATAAGAGCCCTGTGGATAGAAGAAGACAATCATGCGGCCGCATCTTTAATCATGCGGAGCATCATTGGCTAGTTTGCCGTATTCTGTCTATTTTTTTACAAAATACTGAAATTATTCAGGGTATCGACGGGGTATCGACAGCAAACAGCTGTGAATTAGTAAATTATATTTAAAACTGAAATATGAGCAGTGACAAACAAAAGAAAAATAAGCTGACAGAGGGGGCGTAAAAATTGTTAATAGACTTGTGGGGAAAAATTGAGGATTTGCGTGTGTTGCGCAAGAACACCCAGATTTACGAGGACCCAAATTTTTGTTCGGTGTAGCCAACGAAAGCTTCACTTGCTGTGGAGTCCTCCTGAACAAGCTCAATAAACAATTGGGTGCTCGTAGTGAAACTCCCAAATGCACCATTTTCCACATTTAATAATAAATCGCTTATTATTTTGGGAATTTTAATAAAAATGCTTTTGCTCTCTTCTTCTTGCTCACCGAGTTTGTTAACATTTGTAGGCCGAACAGCTGACAAATGCTGCGAAAAATGATGCGGCTTTGGTGTAAACGCCTCGCATCATTTTTCCGCACCTTTGACAATGACGCGGAAGTGTAAAAAGGCTATATAGAGATGGCCTAGGCTTTAGACATTAAGCCTAGTACTGAGACGCGCTAAATTTTCCGTCGACCGAAATCAGGGATGATATTCGTATGAAACCGATAAGAAATCATCCCTGTTTTGCGGTCGACCGAAAATACCGCAGCAGGCGTTTCGCAGATCGGTACGCAGTTCCGGCTAAATGCTATTCGATACATACTAGAACAGCAACCGATGGTATTTTCCCATCTCGATCGGAAATGTGAAATATTTCCATTTACGTCGTCCAAATGACACACATACACACACACACTCTAAAAATGGAGAGCAGCTACACAATTGAAATAATGAAGACAAATGTAATCTAATTAGGGCAGTAGAATGAATACAGATTATATGGATATTATTATTTATTAATTTATTAATCAAACAAAAGGAAATAAAAACAATGTTGATTGCATATCTGTCCTGCAGGATCGGATTTATACAATATTGCAGTGTGAATTATCGTCCTCCAGCTCCACAGCGCCCACAAATAAGACATGCTGCTTGTCTTATATAAAATGTTAACAGATTTCTGTTTGTAAACAAACACAAAACAGTGTAACCGTAGAGCATGCAGTTTGCCCACTTTGGTCACACTAGGCACCGAGCGGAATATACAGCACTTTCGGTCGACCGAAAATTTAGCGCGTCTCAGTACTAGGCTTAATGTCATATAGCTATTAGTGTAGACCTATCGATATATATTGATAGCGGATACCAGAACTGGTATTTTCCGCGAATGCTGACATTGGGATGTCTGTGAACCACTAGTGTATTTCTTTGCGTTTACTCACGGTTCCGTTGCAGTCCAGTACAATTATAAAAATAAAAAAAAATCAATTATTGGCTGTGTTTGTTAATATAAATGCACTTTACAGCCACATGCCACACTCGCACACGTGACCATACACACAAAAACACACACACACAAAAAAAAAACAAAAAGTACGGAGAAAAACAAGAGAATGTCAGAAGATGCGCATGCGCGGCCGCAGATTGCTTCCAATTTTTTTGTCGCTGCTCATAATCGTTCTGCTGTGCTTCAGCTACATTTCGAATCATCTGCGCGACTCCTCATCCTCCGTACGCGCCGACAGCGATGAATTATTGCTCCATCTGCTCGACGACACCACATCGGCGCCCAGGCTGCGGTCTCCAGCCGGACCTCTGTTGAACCTCACTGACTTCGACTATCTGCTGGCCAGCGATGTGTGTCGCCGTGCGGATAAGGAGCTTCTCGGTGAGTTTTACAGCCTTTCGTCACCTAACTTGTGTCATCTTGTGTCTTTTCTCGTCTGTAGCTCTGCTCATTGTCACCTCCTATGCAGGCCACGACTCCTTGCGCGCCGCCCACCGTCAGGCCATAGCACAGAGCAAGCTGGCCGAGATGGGACTGCAGCGGGTGTTCTTACTGGCTGCGCTGCCGCCCAGAGAGCGTTTCCTCACCCAGGCGCAGGTGATCAGTGAGCATGCCCGCTTTGGGGACCTGCTGCAGGGGAACTTCGTTGAGGACTACCGCAATCTAAGCTACAAACATGTAATGGGGCTGCGCTGGGCAGCTGGGGAATGCAAGGGACGCACCAAGTTTATCATTAAGCTGGATGACGACATAATCTACGATGTCTTCCACCTGCGCCGCTACCTAGAGTCTCTGGAGGTGGGACAGCCCACACTGGCCACCTCGAGCACGCTGCTGGCCGGCTATGTGCTGGACGCAAAGCCGCCCATTCGCCTACAGGCCAACAAGTGGTACGTGACGCGCCAGGAGTACCCGCATCCCCTATACCCAGCCTACCTCTCCGGCTGGCTGTACATAACCAACGTGGCGACCGCCACCCGACTCGTGGCGGAGGCAGAGCGGGTGCCCATCTTCTGGATCGACGACACGTGGGTGACGGGGGTGGTGCGTGCGCGTTTGGGCATTCCTCTCGAGCGCCATAACGACTGGTACTCGGCCAATGCGGAGTTCCTCGACTGCTGTGTGCGTGATCTCAAGCAGCACAGTTTCGAGTGCGAATACTCTGTGGGGCCCAACGGAGCAAATAATAAGCTGCTCGTCGAGTTCCTGCATCACGTGGAGAAATGTTACTTCGACGAGTGCACCAAGAGGCCAGCGGGCAAGTCCCTCAGAAATACATGCGTGGCGGCGGTCAAGTCCCGTGTGCCCGAACACGGGCTGGCTCAAGTGAAGCCTCTAAAGCTGAGATGACCTCCGTCCGGTCCACTGGCCACCCAGCAGCTATATATAGACCCCCTAAACCTAACCATCCGATTGTATCGAATGTATCCTGGTGTCTGGGACATCCTCTCATGGTATTCGATGTAGTTTTTATTTAAGTTAAGGATCGCAATATCATCCACATACCTCCAGTCTTTTAGTTTATTTAGGATTCTTCCAAGTGGAGAAATTCCATCTCCCCCAGCGATCTGGGGCTTCTCGTTTCAATTAAGGAGCGGATGAAGTAGTTCCCCCATATCTTTTGTGAGTGAATTAGAGAGGCAGCCACTATGGTGGCGTCATGATCAATTTCGCTGATCCCTATAGATTACACCCAGTAGGACAAGCTCATATCGCATATCTACTGCCCAAAAAGACGACCAGCTTTCCGCTAACCGGGAGTTCGGCAGCACTATCCATTCCATAGTGGGTTTTGAAACATCCAATATCTTAATGGTTATGACGTACCAACCCACTAAATATATTTATGCACTGTCTGTCCCGAACCATAGACTTTGAATCTTAGCAAACCCTATAAAATCTAATAAATATGTATTTAGCATCGCATTAGTTGCCCTTTTCTACGGAATATGGTGACTATTCTTGTAAATATCGCACATTGTAAGTCTTTATGGCCAAGTAACTCCAACAAGTTCTATACTCCAAGAAGCTTAAATCGCCATTTATTTGTTGGGAAATGCTCCCTGTAATGCTTGGCCATCTAATAAACATGAGAAATGGTAGAGCAGAGAAAACAGATGAAAAAATCCAACAAAATAAAAAGAAATTGTGCGTGTAAGCATGTCACAATTGCGTTAAAAATGGCTGCGATTATTTTTTGCAATGTCCGACTGATGAATCGTGAAAAAAAAGCATTAACGAACGCATTATGCTTGCAGTTTCGACGGGACAAGGTGGTTTTTTTTT
Source organism: Drosophila subsilvestris (assembly GCA_035043285.1). Taxonomy (NCBI): domain Eukaryota; kingdom Metazoa; phylum Arthropoda; class Insecta; order Diptera; family Drosophilidae; genus Drosophila; species Drosophila subsilvestris. The sequence goes on along the minus strand of JAWNNB010002181.1, from coordinate 226,005 downwards.
CGCCACTGCACAATGGTCCCAAATTCGATTTTTTTGGCATAAAGTCTAAAAATGTAGATACAGAGTTGAAACTTTGCACATTTGGTAGTATGTATTAGGATAAATATTATATACACAAAATTTTTGACGAATCGAACCACGCCTACTCCCTCCGCCCATGTTCGACCCAGTGGGCATCGTATAGTTTTCACGACTTTGCATGATATTCGGCAGCCTCCAGGCTGTATTTTTTATCCGAAAATAAAGAAAATTGTATTTTCTTAAAGATAATTGAATTAAAAACTTTGTGTTAGAGATTTTTTGGGGGTACAAAATTATTTACCCACAAGACAGAGTTTTAAATAACGCTTTTCGTTTTGTTTCGTTTCGTTTTTTCATAACTTTTCAGATCGATAAATCAACTAGAACTCTATGTGGAGTGGAAAAAATATTCAATTAAATTTAATTTTAAAGTAGCCAGTTTCAATTATATAAACTAAAGGTTACATTCTAATAAAAATTTTTTTAAATTTAAATAATAGTTTTTTACTTGTTTTTCGATTGCATTGCTGGTATATACTTTTTTCATGACTAATAAAATTTGTAACTTTTTTTTATAACTGAAATATGTTTTACGCTGTTATTTTTTATTTTACCAAACATAAAATCAATTACTTCATCAGCGCTGCGATCGTTACTGCAGGGCTCCTCGACGAAATTCATATGTGCAAAATGTACAAAAAGGGGCAAGGGAGACATAGTAATTATTAATCTGCACACTTTAGTGAATAACAAAACGTGTTAATCTTGCCTTTACCTCTAACGCCTCGAAAGTACAACTCTAGACAACACAACTACTTTTGTTAGATTTTTTTTTAGCTAAATATACATTTAAGGAAAGCTAGAAAACAATCACATGCACAAAGAGAAGACGCTTACTCTTTGTAATATATTTTTTAGATACCAGTGCACTGGGTTTTGAAAAAGTCAAACTAAAAATAAACTTGCTGGTCCAAATTCTACAAGATCTTGTAGCCGAAATAGAGGTGTCAAAAGTCAAGAATGAGCACAAACTCAATTGCCCTGGTAAGGGTGTCAAATTCATGTCAATGCATCATTAAGTCATATATTTTTTCCTTTTGCAATCAAGATTTGTTTAGTTGTATAAAAAGACGTTTACTTTTCATTTCGACGAGGAATTTTTGCCGTTTTGAAAACAGAAAAGTCTTTAATTTCACGAGTGCGGGAGCGCCCCTGACTTTTCGTTTTGAAAAGTAAATCACATTTTTTGGTGAAAGTGAGAACCGGCCTGCCTGAATATAATAATAAGAAGCGTAACGCTCATACATTTCAATTATCATATAAAAGCAATTTTTCAGTAAGCGAAGAAATTCGCGCCATCTCGCTCGTAAAAAATTTGCAAAAAATTGCAAAAGGAAAAAAGTAGATGACTGATTTATGCATTGACATGAATTTGACAACATTAACTGGGCAATTCAGCTTGTGCCCTTTTTATAAATAATTTTTGTTTAAGCCAACCCTCAAAATTGGATCTGCAAAATTGGTCAGACAAAAACAAAAAAGTGAATTGCTCCGAACAGCTGTGACAGACCGATTTGGCTGTCGATAAAGTTCTGTTAAATATAACAGAGGCTTTTTTGTATGAGCTAGCACTAACGCGTGGGTATAACAGCAGTACATTTCGCGCTTATCAGTACAAGAGTAAACGAATTCATAAAAGTGGATTCCAGAGCGCGTCGAAATGAAAAGTCATACTTTTTGCTGAAAAGTAAAACGCAAAGTGAATGTGAAAACCGGAGCCTGTCTGATTGTCTTTTCCCGTACTCAGCCAGTAGATGGTCAAAATCGCAAACAACGAAACCACGTGAAAATTTGGCTGCCTTTGTTATGAAAAAGAATTCTACCTCAATTTTTAGTGTAACGTAACAGTCATAATTTATTAAAAGTTTTTCCATTTAAAATCTATTGCATTAACAAAAAAAAGCTTAATTTTCTCTAAGCATATTTAGCCTAGTTTTGAAATAAAACATTAAATCATAAATTAATTCATTTTTATACCCGTACTCAAAAAGAGTTAAGGGGTATATTGTATTTGTGGTAAAAGTGGATGTGTGTAACGCAGAGTAGGAACATTTTTTCGACCCCATAAAGTATATATTTTCTTGATCAGCATTAATAGCCGAGTCGATAGTGCCATTTTTGTCTGTCCGTCCGTCCGTCTGTCCGTCTTGTTTGACGCCTAGGATGCATCCCAGTTGAGGCCACGCAGAGCAAAAAGTAAAAAGTTTTTCTGGACTGATTCTTTACGGTCCTGGTGTTACTTTGTACTGGGGGCACCATACACAAGAGCCGTACTCTAAAATCGGACGAACAAGCGAGATATAGAGAGTCTTCGTTATGTAGGGATCGTCAAACTCCTTTGACCACCTTTTTATAAAACCAAGCACGCCCATGGCCTTATTTACCATGGTGGAAATGTGTTCAGAAAACTTTAACTTGGGGTCTAGTTTAACACCAAGATCATCAACCAATGTAATTCTCTCAAGAGAACCACCGCAGAGGGTGTAAGGAGCCAACATGGGGCTGGATCGATGAAATGTCATAACTTTGCATTTCGAGGCATTTAGGTGTAACATATTTGCACAACACCATGACTGAAAGTTATTGAGATCGGATTGCAAGCGAGAGTGACATGAAATGTCCTTGTACTGGACACAGAGTTTAACATCATCCGCATACATGAGTACTCGAGAATTTGTTAATACTGAAGGATAAAGAGTGTGAAAAGTAGGGGGCCTAGATGGCTGCCCTGTGGTACTCCAGAAGTAACCTTAACAGGTGAAGAGAAGGAGTTTTTGAAGAGGACTCTTTGGGACCTAGAACGAAGATAGCTAGAAATCCATCTCAAAAGATTAGGTGGAAACCCTAAAAGGTCAAGTTTTTGTGCTAGAAGGGAGTGGTTTACAGAGTCGAATGCTTTACTGAAATCAGTGTAGATAACATCCGTCTAAAAGTTACCTTGGAAGCCTTTAATGATAAAAGCGGTAAACTCTAATAAATTTGTGGTTGTTGATCGTCGCTTTATAAATCCGTGCTGAGATGGAGATATAAGTGATTTGCAGAGATGTTGCAAGTGCGGAGTTAACATTTTTTCAAACATTTTAGGAATAGCGGATAACTTAGATATACCTCTTTAATTATTAGCATCAGACTTGCTACCTTTCTTATGGAGAGGAATAATAAAAGATTCCTTCCAGATCGGGGGATTAATGGATAGGGTGAATAGTTTAAGCAGGGGTCCACACAGAGCGTCGGCACAGTACCTGAGTACACAGCCGGGAACTCCGTCAGGACCTGGTGAAAACACCGGCTTAACTAGTCGAAGATCATGAAGTAGTGAACTTTCATTTAATAAGGAGCTGAAAATGCCATTCGACATTTGTAAACTGTATGGATACGGCTGACCAGAGTAGCTGTCAAGGGAATAGGTTGTTTGGAATAATTGGGCAAAAAGATCGGCGATTGCCTGATCATTGTCGCAAATCGCAAATTAATTCGCGAAAAATAAACTCTCGGGGTATGCACGGGTACTTGTGCTCGTGTGAACCATGAAAATCATCAAATAGCGTAATAAAGATTAATAGAAATAATATAAAAGAAAAACAAATGTCAACGCATAAGAGCACTAGCTCGGTAAAGTTCACAAGCACTGTAACCAAAGCCAAAATGAGCCAAGCCCGGCAGCAGCAACAAGACGAGCGTCGCACAGTGCACTGCAATGGGGCCATTTTTGGCCATTTCAGATTGCTAAATTAATAACTTCCGAACGAGTCAAGATATATTCATGAAATACATTTTTTTTTAAAGAAAAATCTTTCAAAATTTAGTTTGCAAAAGTACATGGTGCTACAATATCTAGAAGCTTTACAATAAATAGCCAAAGTTAAACTTGGTTACCAGTGCATATTTTCCTATGTAAAATGATAAATTCCAAGTTTTTCGGATCGGAAAAGATTATTATATATTATATTATAGTATAATAATAGTATAATATAACTATAAAAAGTTATTTTACATTTAATTTTTAACTTAAACAGAATTTACAAAAAAAAAGAAAGTTTTTGTTTGGATCTGAAGAGGCTGCCAACATGTTGAAAAGATCCTGGTTTTGCCTTGTTCGTGATATCTTACATGTATTCATATACCTGAATTTCTTGTAATTCCTGTTTCTCGTTTCCTGGGCCTCCCCTGACATCTTTGCAATTGGAAGGCTCTGATTGACCGTGTGCCAAAATTTTATGAAGCGTTGGAGTAAGCTTCTTTTCTGGATACTTTTCAAATAACAACTCTGCAGTCTTCGCGGAATATTCACCAAATTTGCGGGTGTTAATTTTGTCCTTGCAGTTTAAATTATTTAAAATTACAGCTAATCATTGGATACAGCCAATCTTTGGATAATGCCTTCATCCACTGCAGTTATTTTTGCTGTAATTTATGTTCCTTAAAGAATTTCCGGGATGAGTTTCCATAGTTTGTGTTCCCGTATCCATATTTGGGGCAGTCGACCCTCAGTCCAAGTTTCGCAAAGAATTCGTCTTGAATCATTTTTTTCCTGTGTTTATGTTTCTCTTTGGCTGGCATGCTATCGTCAAAAGATTCTTCCGTTCACGGGATGGTCTATGCAAGTTTTAAAATAAACTCCATACATCTTATTCTTGCATGCAAAGGGGAAATTCCATATTCCAAATTTTCCTCTTCAATTAAGGAATCATACAAGTTTTGAAAGTCCTTTTGTGTTTTTTTGCAAAAAGCGCATGTCAAGGTCGATTTTGTATTTGTTAGTTCGTTTAGAACTTTTCCATCGATCATAGTAAGGGCAAATTCATAGTTAACAGTAATAGTTGGACCATCCTTGAATTCCAATAATCCTGGCTTTATATTTTCAATCTGATTCGGTGGACTTTATCAATTCAGAAGATTTCTTGGCGTATTTAAATAATATAGGGCGGCTTCGTCAGCAGACGAAAGTCGGGGATTTTTCCAATGTTCTGAAGTATCCGATTTTAGCCTCAGAGGGACAAGACAAGCCATAAACATGTTGGCATTTGTAATGGTTTTATCATCCGTTTCTATTATTTGCTTATATGCACTTTGTCCTGAAGATCCATCACATCCCCACTTGCTGATCAATGTGAGATTTTGCAGAAGATTCTCAATCTGATGGTGAGGTAAGCTTTCTATGAGCCGTTTCGCAGTGTGGTCCACCAGGGGTTGAAGTTTTACTTCCGCTGATACTTCCGTCACATGTGGAGTCGGTCCTGCCTTCTTTTTAGCTTCTCCAATTTGTTTATATCCTGGCAGAACGTCGACATTATGCTGCTTCAAGGAATGTCGCAATATTGAATATTTGTCCTTAGACATTCCCAAATCCATAAACAATGCCAAAGCCTCTTCAACGGTGTACGGCCTTGGTTGTGAATTTGGCGGCGTGACAATGCTCTTGTTTATCCTTTCAAGTCTAATCGGGCTTGCCTTCGAAACCGCTTTTGTGATATGTGACCTCTTGTTTTCGTCGTTCGTTCGTATATTTGATTGACAGCGCCTCCGATAAGTGATCCGTAGCTATATGACATGTTGCATCTACAAGTTTTCTCTTTCTTGTATTGGTCTTCCTTCGCATCGTCCTGTGGACGTGGAGGGTCCATCATATAGCATCTGCTTTCCAACTAGCCAGGTTGCGTTTTTGCTATTGAAACATTTAGTATTACGATGTGAGATCTCCCATTCAGCGTTAATTCTGGCATATACAAGCTTAATATTTTGTATTATACTTGTATGCTGCTCTGGGTTTTTCGATACTACATTACATTCAACGAGAACAGCTTCCTGAAATTCGTTGAAGTTGTTTGAAGTTCTAAATATCTCAAAAAATTGTATATGTTCCATCCCCATTTTCACTGTTTATACACAACTTAATGGTTTAGAAGTCCAAATATAACTATGGAGCTGTACAAAAAAGGACTGCAATATATATACATACGCATATACCACCCTTTGGCAAAATAAAAAGAAGTTAAAAAAACTTGGTAAAATTCAGGTCAAATATAACAGCCAACCTGCATATGCAATGCTAAAAAACTTTTGAAACAGGTAGGTCGAAGTTAAAAAGACTTACCTGCAAATGGATTAGTAGCTAAAAACATAATTTAGGTAGCGAAAACTTAAAAATGGTTAAATTATTGAGTGTACCTGAGTATATAGTTTCAATTTTACATTAGTATCTGATTTTTGTTTGTTTTGTAGATGTAGAATATTTGTTATAGATGTATTATCTACATTTTAGATGTTAACAGATGTAGCAAAAAAATTTAAAATGTAAAATTTTAAAATTTCTATTTAAATTTCAATCATAAGCTCACAAATTTATATACTGACTGAGTACGGGTATAAAAGTAGAGTCGCGACTAGAAGCGACTCACGTTCCTTCTCGTTTTAAATTTAAGTCAAAGTTGAAAAACAACCAAAAAATTAGATGGGTTGGAAAGTACGTTTTTCTATAGAACTGTCTGTGCAACGAAGCAGTTTTTCATTGAATATTGATAAAAATAAATAAATCTAGTAAATGATACCAAAAACAAAATGATACCTCACACAGTTTACTTTTTATTCTACCTGAAAGATGCAGTATGTCAATAAAAGTTGAATAAATCTTTGCACACGGAAATAATTTTCAACTTTGATTGCTCATATACATATCTCCTAAAGTAAAAGTCCGATTCTTTTTAAACTTTCATTTTTGAAAGCTTTGGAAAATTCTCTATTTAATTCGCGTATTGGATTTATCAAAAGCGTTCAAAAAATGCATTGACTTATGCCACTTCTTTGCGGCTGAGGCCCCACTGTACGTCGGCTCTCGCAACGCGTACTTCTCCATACGCTCGCCAACGGTAGCAGTACCAACAAAAACTGCATCACTGCAAGTGAACGAGGAGAGAGCACGCTCTTTCTCCCCTGCATTGCAAAGTGGGTCATGGAGTGATCAGTGCTCAGTGCCCATCCCCCAATTCTTACGGCCTCACCAATCATTTGCTAATAGCAACGACCACAAGTAAAATGCCCTAGCTCAAAACGTTGACTTCGACCACTGCAATGACAAAAACCACAACAACAACAATTGCAACTGCTCAGCGCCCGGTATTGTCGACCCACTGCGACAATCCCCACCCTCCCAGCCGATAAGCTCGAAAAACGCTAACGGAGCGTTAATTCAGACCGGGCTCGATCGGTATGTACAAATAAAGAGAAAATTGAGCCCGCAAGCTAAAAAGAATGCTCCTAAAATAAGTAAGATAGCCGAAAACAATGTGCCACATAAGGCACTGGCAAATAACCGTTGCGCGAGCCTCAGTATCAAAAATGAGGATCAGGATATAGCCCAAACAGCCAAGGCGTCCAGACCGCAACCTATCTATGTTCGACAGGCAAAATGTGCTGAGCTAGTTAAAAAATTAGCAGATAAAATTGGCGCAGACAAATTCTATGTGACGTCCATAAAAAGGGTAACATAAATGAAACAAAAATACAAGTCAAAGACGAACAGACAATCAGTGGTCAAATCCCTCGAAAATTAAAAATTGAATTACTACACCTACCAACTTAAAAGTAGCAAAGAATTACAAGTGGTTATCAAAGGAATCGAACCAACAGTCCCAATAAATGAGATAATAGATGGACTTAACGATAAGGGCTACGAGGTCAAAATGGTTTCAAACATAATAAATAGAAACAAAATTCCCCAGCCAATGTTCAAGGTAGAACTGACACCTGGCAGTATGCACATAAGCAAAAATGAAGTTCACCCAATCTATAAGCTTCAATATCTACTGCACCGTAGGATCACCGTTGAGGAACCGCACAAAACCGCACGCCTAAGCTAACAGATAGCTGCAGCACGAAACCCAGTCCGACAAAACTTACCATATATTCCATCAACTACGACTCCAGGAGTTTCTTTTGCTCAGGCGTTAAGTTACGAAATGGACCAGTCCAATGCACAAATTTCCAGGAATATGGACACACGAAAACTTATTGCACTCTACGGGCAGTCTGCGTTGCCTGTGGGGATGTCCATCCCACTGAGGCCTGTCCCGTAAACAAGGAAGACCCATCTGCCAAAAAATGTAGCAAATGTGGGGGAAACCACACTGCCAACTATAGAGGGTGTCCTGTCTATAAAGAATTAAAAAATCGCCTAAGCTAACAGATAGCTGCAGCACGAAACCCAGTCCGACAAAACTTACCATATATTCCATCAACTACGACTCCAGGAGTTTCTTTTGCTCAGGCGTTAAGTTACAATAATGGGTCGTACGCCCCAGTCTCTAGGCCGACACCTCAGGAATGATGCAGCATCAGGACTCAAACAAGATCCCAGAAATTATTGCCCAGCATACCCCTACGAATCCGTCCCAATTGCCTTGTGGAATCGAGTCAATGCTGGTAGCTATAATAAACACAATGGTAGCAATACAACAAACGATGCAGGAGCTTATGCGCAATCAAAATCTCCTCCTGGAGTTCTTACTCAAACATAAATCTGTTTAAATGGGTTGCCTAAATATATTTTTCTGGAATGCAAATGGCATTTCACAGCATAAATGCGAGCTCCTCGCTCAACACGACATCGACGCCATGCTCATGTTAGACACTCCCCTAAAAAATACAAATTATTTTCACCTTGATGGCTATAACTTCTATGCGACTAATCATCCCGATGGTAAGGCACATGGAGGTACTGGCGTTCTAATCAAGAATCGCATAAGGCATTATCCGTTGCCATCATTTGCTACACCTTATCTGCAGGCAACATCAATTCATATTGAAATTCAGAGCGGCTACATAAACCTATTCGCAGTATACTGCCCACCGCGCTTCTGCATTTCCGAATCAGAATTTATAAAATTCTTCGACCTATTAGGTGACCGATTCATAGCAGCTGGTTACTACAATGCCATGCACTCCCATTGGGGATCTCGACTTACCAACCCAAAAGGAAGACAACTATACATACTTAATTAGTAAGGATATGTATACATTTTTGTTCAACTTTCCATGATATTTTCATTATTTAACTTTGAGTTTTATATTTGAGCGAAAAAATAAAACTCAACATTTAATCATTATTTTTGAGTTTTATTTTTTTTGCTCAAACATACTTATTATGGATAATCATTAATAATAATTAATAAAAATAATTATTATCAATAATAATTATCCCAAAAACTAAAAAAAATTATTATTGAGTGATTTTTAAACTATAGCTTATAATGATTACGGTCCCTGATAATAACGCCAAGAAACAAACTAGACTTTATCTCTCCGGGCAAGCCTACATATTGGACCACAGATCCAAAGAAACAACCAGACTTTATTGATTTTCCAGTTACACGAAGAGTGCTGCAAGATCAGATCCATGTAGAACACTTAACAGATCTATCATCTGATCACTCGCCCATTCTACTTCAACTTAACGACCAACCACAGCTTTCGGAACGCCCACACTTTCTAACATCTAGTAAAACAGATTGGCTTAAATACAGGAAATACATAAGCTCCCATATTGATGGCTGCCCAAACATTTATTGTAAAGATGACATTGATAGCTCTGTTGAAGAATTAGTATCCGCAATGTCCCTGGCGTCAAAACACTCTACACCAATATTAGCAGCTAATAAACTTTCCAACAACAGTCGTGTTTCTAGGCACATTGAAGTGCTGCTATGAGATAAAAGAAGGCTTCGGCGAGAGTGGCACACCCACAGATCACCTGCCTCGAAAGAGCGGCTAAACATAGCCAACCACCTATTACGCAGAGCCCTAGAAGATGAAAGAAACCGAGCTGAAATATACTATATGAAGCAACTGTCCTAAACTAGCAATCGATTACCACTGTGGAAAGCTAAATGTCCACCAATCGAGAGTGAATCACCTTTGCGCACATAAAGAGGAGAGTGGTCTCGCAGCAATAAATAGAAGGCAAATACATTTTCCATCCATCTTAAAACGTCTTCAAACCACACCCAGCAACAAATAACTTTGTGCTCCCACCACCCAAAAATCCCGAAGTTACTCCGCCTATCATATTCCAATCAGGAGAGGTCACAAGGGTCATTAAAGACCAAATCTCAAAGCAAAAGAAAGCTCCGGGCCACGATTTCATCTCCCCTAAAATGATCATAGAACTGCCGAGCTGTGCAGAATATTTAACAATATGATGAAATGGGGCTATTATCCCCAAGAATGGAGGAAATCAGTCATCACCATGATCCATAAAGCCGGAAAAGACAAGTCCAAGCCATCATCATATAGACCTATCAGTATGCTGCCTTGCCTATCAAAGATATTTGAAAAGCTACTCCTGAATCGTATCAAACAACACCTACACAGCAACATTGCCATCCCGATGCCCCAATTTGGATTTCGGGAAAAACATGGAGCCATTCAACAAGTAAACCGCATAACCTCTGCGATAAGAAGTGCTTTTGAAAGACGAGAGTATTGCTCCGCTGGTTTTCTGGATATCGCCTTCGACCGCGTTTGGCTAGAAGGCTTAATCTACAAAATTAAAATATTACTTCCACAAAACATTCATGGAATATTGGAGTCATATCTACAGCAAAGAAGTTTCGCAGTACAAATATCATCCAATTGAAGCTGGTGTAGCCCAAGGCAGTGTGCTTGGACCGACACTGTACATCATCTTCACAGCAGATTTACCGACAAACAGGCTAACAACGACTTCGATATTTGCTGATGATACTGCCATACTTAGTCGCTCCAAGTACCCAACAAGAGCAACGGAACATTTGTTGTCTCATCTCGTGGCCTTAGAAAAATGGCTAGCACACTGGCGCATACACGTAAACGAGAAAAAGTGCAAGCATGTGCAACCTTTACCTTTAACAGACAAACTTGCCCTCCACTATACCTTAACAGCATCAACATTCCACAAACCACCGAAGTAACGTACCTCGGTGTTCATCTGGATAGAAGGCTTATTTGGCGTAAGCACATCGAAGCGAAGAGGAATCTACTTAAACTTAAAGCTCGGCTAAAAAACACCCGTTCACCACTAAAACTGGAGTACAAAGTACTTTTGTAAAATGCAGTTCTCAAACCCATCTGGACATACGGCTCCGAGCTATGGGGAAATGGGGAAATAATTAGTTAAGGACGTACTCTAAATAATTAAATGAAATAAATGTATTAGATTAAGATTTGCATACTTTTCGTCAGTCTCTAATAGAAAAGATTCGATTAATACTCGTAAAATAACTTTAAAAAAAAGAAATATATATTATTTAGATTTTTTAAGCTCAAACATACTTCTGATGGTTATATAAAAATTAGCTATGCTTAAACGAATAAAAATTGGAAAAAAATCGATTGAAACTTTCTTGCGACTACCACAGAAAATGTATTGTATCGAATCGATACTATCGATGGTATAGGCGCAACCACTAACCATACAGTATATATGTAGATGTGCCAGTTCATACAACGTATGTGTTACAGAAAAATTTGCAGCTCCAGGTCCTATGCTCTCAGGGCCTGCTCTCAGTAGGACCTGAGAGAGGAAGACTATGCTCTCAGTAGGACCTGAGAGAGTAAGAGAGAGCACGGCCATGGTGAAACAATAACTCTTTGCCAGTCGTTTGTCAAACGGCGTCGAAAGAGGTTGTGTAGCGCACGATTTTTTTCTGTAATTTTTGTCTTCTTCTTCCTCACAAATAAAATTCTTTCTATTTCCATAAATATTTTTTTTAATTTTTTTTATTTTCTTAAACATTTTTCTGAATTACGAATTAAATGTCAGTATTTGATTTTCATTATTTCGATTTATTATTATTTATATTTATTTATTAGCGAAAAAATGTTCTCGCCTGCCAGAGGAGAAGTAAAACACTTTTCTGTCTTCTTCTTCCTCACAAATAAAATTCTTTCTATTACCATAAATATTTTTTTTAAATTTATTTTTATATTTTTAAACATTTTTCTGAATTACGAATTAAATGTCAGTATTTGTTTTTCATTATTTCGATTTATTATTATTTATATTTATTTAAAATGTTCTCGCCTGTCAGCGGAGAAGTAAAACACTTGCTATCTCTTTCTAGCGCTTGTTTGTCTCTGAGTGGCGAGATATTAGGGTTGAAAATATTTATGGGTCCATTTTGCAGCTATTTTCCTCTCCAGGTCCAAAGGTCTTTGGCTCGGGGACCGGGACCTGGGCAATTCGGCATGTACAGTAGGCACACATATTATTCGGACACTCTTGTCACTCTAGTTTAAACACCCATAACTTGGCGTACGGTTAAATTAAACAGAAAAAGCTTATTTTATATCAAAGATCAACATTTCTACTAACCGCTCACAAAAAATATTAAAATTATCTGCTATAGTATTCTTATAAAAATTAACTAAAGAAAAAAAGTCACTTTTTTACGCACATAAATTATTCGGACAGTCGTTAGGTTCTTCAAGTAATATTTGAATATTAAAGCTAAAAAATAATATAGAAATTTTTTTTTCCACATTCATTCTTTACGATGTCTATAAGTCCTCGGCAAACCTTTTCCCCAAAGGTATTAGTGCCCTATGCATTAATATTGACCTACTAATTAAGCAGAGCCATTTTCAAACATTCTTTCGATCAAATTTTGGGTTTCCGTATCCTTTATTCCAAATTTACGTCATGTAACTGGAGATGAGTTTTCAGCTGGTTGCAGTGGAAAATGAGCAAGATATGATCAAATAAAGATGCATTTTTTCGGTATTTTTTTGGCTGGTACAAGACTGTCTTCGGATTATGCCCAAAATTTAATGGCACATGGATGCAATTTGTCACTCAAACTATTATAGTTCATATCCTTACTAATTTTACTAGTAAAGAAGACCATTCGTACAGCTCCATCTGCACCTATACACCCACAAACTATTATGTTCCTTCAGCCTTGCACTACAGTTGGTATCCCATTTTTCTTTTTGATGGCTTAATTTTCTTTTCGTAAAGTCCATCAATCCAAAATGTGTCATATTTGGATTCACCAGTTCAATCACATACTCCATAAATGAATTTGGCTTTGTGTTCCTACAAAAGTCTTGCGAAAAGTAAATTAAGCCATCGATGAGAAAAATGGGACACCAACTGTAGTGCATGGCTGAAGGAACATAATAGTTTGTGGGTGTATAGGTGCAAATGGAGCAGTACGAATGGTCTTCATTACTAGTAAAAAGTCCATCAATCCAAAATGTGTCATATTTGGATTCACCAGTTCAATCACATACTCCATAAATGAATTTGGCTTTGTGTTCCTACAAAAGTCTTGCGAAAAGTAAATTAAGCCATCGATGAGAAAAATGGGACACCAACTGTAGTGCATGGCTGAAGGAACATAATAGTTTGTGGGTGTATAGGTGCAAATGGAGCAGTACGAATGGTCTTCATTACTAGTAAAATTAGCAAGGATATGAACTATAATAGTTTGAGAGACAAATTGCATCCATGTGCCATTAAATTTGGGCATAATCCGAAGACAGTCTTGTACCAGCCAAAAAAATACCGAAAAAATGCATCTTTATTTGATCATATCTTGCTCATTTTCCACTGCAACCAGCTGAAAACTCAGCTCCAGTTACATGACGTAAATTTTGAATAAAGGATACGGAAACCCAAAATTTTGATCGAAAGAATGTTTGAAAATGGCTCTGCTTAATTAGTAGGTCAATATTAATGCATAGGGCACTAACACCTTTGGGGAGAAGGTTTGCCGAGGACTTATAGACATCGTAAAGAATGAATGTGGAAAAAAAATTTCTATATTATTTTTTAGCTTTAATATTCAAATATTACTTGAAGAACCTAACGACTGTCCGAATAATTTATGTGCGTAAAAAAGTGACTTGTTTTCTTTAGTTAATTTTTATAAGAAAACTATAGCAGATAATTTTAATATTTTTTGTGAGCGGTTAGTAGAAATGTTGATCTTTGATATAAAATTAACTTTTTCTGTTTAACTTAACCGTACGCCAAGTTATGGGTGTTTAAACTAGAGTGACAAGAGTGTCCGAATAATATGTGTGCCTACTGTACATGCCGAATTGCCCAGGTCCCGGTCCCCGAGCCAAAGACCTTTGGACCTGGAGAGGAAAATAGCTGCAAAATGGACCCATAAATATTTTCAACCCTAATATCTCGCCACTCAGAGACAAACAAGCGCTAGAAAGAGATAGCAAGTGTTTTACTTCTCCGCTGACAGGCGAGAACATTTTAAATAATATAAATAATAATAAATCGAAATAATGAATAACAAATACTGACATTTAATTCGTAATTCAGAAAAATGTTTAAGAAAATAAAAAAAATTTAATAAAAATATTTATGGAAATAGAAAGAATTTTATTTGTGAGGAAGAAGAAGACAAAAATTACAGAAAAAATCGTGCGCTACACAACCTCTTTCGACGCCGTTTGACAAACGACTGGCAAAGAGTTATTGTTTCACCATGGCCGTGCTCTCTCTTACTCTCTCAGGTCCTACTGAGAGCATAGTCTTCCTCTCTCAGGTCCTACTGAGAGCAGGCCCTGAGAGCATAGGACCTGGAGCTGCAAATTTTTCTGTAACACATTCGTTGTATGAACTGGCACATCTATATACTGTATGGTTAGTGGCGCAACTAACAAAAGGTGTCATGGAAAAAAAGTGTCAGCGCACCAATTTCAAGTTATTAATGGAGTTTTAATACTTCATAACAGGGATACAATCTATTATTTTATTTGTTTTTAATTTTATAAATAATTTTTCATGAAGTTTAAAAATCCAAATTCGCACGTATAACGTAACAGTTTTTGCTAGTCAAAAATATAAAAAAAAATAGTTTTGGGCATATGTATGTAAATAAAATTTACTTTATTACTTCCATCCTTAAGTTACAACATGTTGTACTACTCGGTAATGCAATGCAATTGCTTTGTTGCCGTTTTGAATACGGAAAAGTCTTGCATTGTACAAGTGCCGGAGCGCCTGACTTTTCGTTTTATGAAGTAACTCACATTTTTTTGTGAAAGTGAAAACCCGAGCCTGCCTGATAGTATTGGTGCCAATCACTGTAAAACACGTGTACGTGAGCGGAAGCGCAGCAGCAGCGCCTTTTCCTATACACATTAGATAGGGCCGTGCCGATCCCTGATATAAATGTATTTGCATATGTATGTACGTACATGCATACATTTAGATGTATGTACATACATAGGCACTCGTATTCTGTACATCTGCCTTTATCACATGCCAACTGCCAACGGGGGAAGGAAACACGGATGCTATGTATGTCATTATCGTTCTTTATTATCATAAATAGATTTAAATTAAATAAATGCAATACAATTAAGCACAATTTCACTTTGTTTCTTTGAAATTACGTTTCTTGTTCTTATTTTCCTTTTGCTTTGACCGGCGTTCTTAGTTTCGTTTCTTGATTGCTTTTGTTTGCTGTTTATTGCAGTTCCTTTTTAAATTAAATAAATGTGAGTGCGTGTGTGTTTGGGTGTGAAGGTGTATGTGTGTGTGTGTGTTTATGAGTGTGAGTTCTGAAATACGTAGGTGTGTGAGTGAGTGCGAATGTGCGCTTCTGCGGCCGCAGTCTCTATAGAAGTTACAAAATGGCATCTATCCCATCGCTTCTCTCTCTCGCACTCGTGCGGGCCCACGCGATGTTCTGGGATTCCCCCTTTCGTAACTTTATAGAAAGTACGCGCTCGCAGCATTTTCTTAATTTTTTTTGTTTTATTTTCATACTATTCGCTTATTTGAAATGTGCAGAGCAAAGCAAAGCTCTCTTTGCTTCCTTCTCCTTCTTCTTTAGCTTTTTCTCGCTTTCGTTACATTCTTAGTTTGTGTGTGATGAAAATTTTTCTTTTCCTTTTAGTTTTTTTCTATAGGCAAACATCTCACGCCCTAAGTCTAAATAAATATAAATAAATAAATTGTATATTAAGTATAAGTATAAAAAAAAACAAAAAATTATACGGTTGTCATTGGGTGATGTGGTGAGTGGTGTGTGGTGGGGTGTGCGGTGTGTGTCTTGTGGTGAACTCTGTTCTGCTCTTAAGCTACACTTTCAGCAAAAGAGCGGGGGCAGAGACAGCTTGGGCAAGAGAGAGACAAAGCGATAGCTAGACTTGCACAGTTATAGTGGTGTGGTGTGTGTTTCTTGAGTAGTATTTGTTTTGTTGCATGTGAGAGGGAGAGACCGAGTGTGTGTGGTATGATGATAAGTGTTGTGTGAGTGACAATTTTTACTGTGTATTTCGTTTTTGTTTTTGTTTCTTTACGTTCTTTCATTTTCATTTTCACTTTAAACCTTTTCTGCATTTGTTGTAGTTTTAGTTTTAGTTGTAGTTTTCCTTCGTTTCTTCGTTTCTTTCTTTCGTTCAGCGTCTGAAGACGCTTAGACCTATGCTACGATCTTGTGGGGCTGCATCCACTTCTTCATGTAGTAGCAGAACAGGGTGGAGATGTAGAGTAGGATCATCAGCGCACAGGTCACAGCCAGCGCCAGCACCGACGTCTTCGTGGGGCAGGGTTCAATGATGGTCACAGTCTTGTCTGTGTGGGCAGAAACGGAACGAGACGAAACGAAAGGGCATTGAGGTTAACATTCCGTTCAGTTTGAGGCGAGGGGCAGGCTTCCGGCTTACCTTTGGCAAAGTCTGTGCTGGGATCTGCCTTGAAGAATTCGCGTTTTTCATCGCCAAAGTCCAGGACCAGAATCTCCTGCGATATGTTCATGGTGGTGTTCTTGGAATCATTGCTGAGGAGAGAGAAGGAAGAAGAGTTAGAGTCAGACATGCCTCATATGTATGTGGAAGATGGTAGACTCACTTATCGATCGAACGACGACGCCTTCTGCCTAGTGACTCGAAGGACTCCATGTTCCATTCACAGACGGCCGGCTCACAGGGGCCGAGGCAGTACTTCACATTGCACTGGAAAATGACGCCGTAGCTCTCGGTGAAGCGAAAAGCCTCGTAGGTGGACTGCAGGGCATTGCCGTCGGCGGTAAATCCGGGGAAGATGGTGGGATCAGTGGGGCAGCCGTCGTCGTCGATGATCTTGAAGCTGGTGCGCGCATCCTTGGCCATGGCCACACACGAGCGGGCAAAGATGCCATAGGGTGCTGTAGAAGATCAGGTATTAGAATTTACTTTTCGTACCCACCTCCAGTGGCGTCTACTCACTGTCTTCGGGTATCTCGATGCGGAAGTTGAGGCGGTCTCCAATGCGCACTGTCTCCACCTCGCGTTGGCGCGTGTCCAGGATGCGGATTCTTGGTGGTGGCGCCTCCGGCGACGAGTTGATGTGGATCATATCCGGGTCGCGGATGGGCATCATGCCGAAAGTGATATTCTTCGAGCTCATGTCGTATGTGCACTTCACCTTGTAGATCTTGTCCGCCTTGGTCATCACCACGCTATGGTGCTGCAGCACCACCGTGTTCGAATAGACGCCAGTCTGATGGGAGATGAAGATGAGTAATTTGTGTTCTGTGTTCCGGGCTCCTCCTCCAGAATCACTTACCACGCTCTGAGTGTTGCAGTCCTGTCCGATCATGGTAAGATCCAGGCGGAAGGCGTCAGAGTTGATTACATCGATGTTGCAGGTCTCGGAGCGTCCCAAAGCGTAGATGCGGCCATTAAAGGGCTTGTTGGTTCGCACCTGGACCGCGATCCTAGTGTCCTTGCAGTGTACAGAAACTAATGGAGAGAAATTCAAGAGGGAAATCAGCTGAGGATCCCGAGAGATGGAGAGATTACTCACCGTCGTAGCAAGTGCCAGTCTTGTCGCAGTTGACATCGTTGCGGGTGAGGTTGGTGAGATTGGGGTCCTCGATGGCGTCCAGGCTGACGGGCAACGTGTCGATCTTGTCGAGGGTGCCTGGGGGAGAGCCGGGGCCGGCGGCAGACTTCTCGCACTGGTTCTCAAAATACTGACCGATGGGCTCGCCGTGGTCGATGAGGGGGCGCTCGTGGTTGAGGTAGGTGGATGGGCCATCGGGTAGGGTCTTGTGGTCGAGATGGTACAGCCGGCAGTTGTACTGGGCGCCCTGCGGCTGGCCCAGATAGAGGAAGGAGCGACACAGGAACTCGGACTCGATCTCGCAGGCGAGGCGGCAGGCCGACTCAGAGGTCACCTGCAGCTCCTTGTCCGTGTAGTAGTGCAGGCCGACGTACTGCGCCACCTTCTCCTCGGAGACCCCCATGCGCTGGGCGTTGGCGAAGGAGCGCGTGTTCTTGCAGGCCTGGGCCGGCTTCAGGCAGAGGTTCTCGAAGTAGTCGGTGCCCTGGGCGTCCACCAGCTGGACGAACTGGCCGGAGCTGCGCCGGTCCGAGTCGCTCAGCACGCACTTCATGTTGTTGTAGTCGTACTCCACGGAGCGGCAGACGAAGCGCTTCTCATTGAGGCAGGCGGAGAGGCAGGCCTCCTTGGTGCTGGTGTAGATGAGGGCGTTGTCCAGTCCGCGGATCACCTTATTGGGCACCCGCTCGAACGACCACGGCCTGTGGCAGACGTTCTCGCTGCGCAGCTGCAGCTTCACCATGTAGTACATGTTGGCCGACCGCTGGGGCGCCGCCGAGGGGTTGGCTGCCGAGGAGTCGTTCTGCAGCTGGCAGTGTGTCTCCTGGGAGGGCGACAGCGGATTCACAACGAAGCTGAAGGCGGCCGCCTGGCAGTCGGCCTCCTCGCGGCACCAGCCCTGGCACTCGTACAGCGAGAGGTTCTTCACGCTGTAGTACGTGTTCCCCGGAAAGTCAAAGTCTGTCAGCTTCTCGAAGGCCATGCGGGCCTCAACCGCGCCGCCGGGCAGTGCCACCAGGAGCACGGCCAGGGCTGAGATCATCATCAGACCCATGGAGATCGTGTGTGTGCTGCGAGCGGCCCTCCCGCTGATACTGCTGCTCGATCCTGACTGCATTGCCATCTGCAAGAGGTTAGAAAGAGGAACCTTGGATTAGTTTCAGACTCAGCTCAATGGGGTTCATAGGACTAGGATAAAGAGAATACATTCCATGGTAGAGGCCATCTATAAGAATTAACCAATGGAGGGAGGAGCTTCTGTTGGATGAATCCAAGGCAATTGCTTGACGATATATGGAGGAGGATAGGGATGAGTGAATGTGCTAAAGAGGCAACAGCAGCTCTCTGCAGTTCCCAGCCAGTTGATGTGCAGAGTCCGTGTACCCCTCTCGTTCTCCCCTTGCCTACCCTGTCGTTCCGCTCTCTAATCGCGACTGCTGACAGCCTCCATTTGAAAGAGGAGACGAAAGAGTAGCCAGTGGGAGGGGCTGCATTAAAGAGGAAGACGATAAAGCTGCATCCAGCTGCTGCTGCTGCTGTTGCACAAGTTGCTACTTCCGCTGTCGGCTCGGACCATTACACGCTTAACTAAACGCCGTACCACCAAGCCACCGAACCACTGGAACCACTGGAACCACTGGAACCACCGAACCAATAAAAACTGTGGCATGACCAGAATACCCCACAGTCGCAGTGACGACAGCTAGGTTCGTTGGCTCCCTCCCAAAAGACATCTTCCCACATCTACAGCCACTTCGACAGCCACTTCGACAGCCACATTGACTGGCTGAGTGAGTGCAACTGGTGAGACATTAATGAGCTCGCTGGCTGGGCTCTGCTGGGGCTAGGAATGGAGAGAGAGAGGAGCTTTTGTTGACGATCTGCGGTTAGAAATTCTAATGCCTCCCCACCGATAGGATAGCCATCCCCCAGCTCGCAGCTCGTAGTTCCCAGTGCTCTGGCCCACACCGTCCCGCTCCGCTCCGTTCCCAATCTCCTTCCAATTCCAATCGCAATCTCCGGCAGCAGAAACAACTTTTTGGCATTCTTGTGGTTTCCATTCGAACGGGTAGCAAATTGCTTTCTGTGGAAAGCCATCCCAGCCATCGCAGCCATCCCAAGAAACCCATTCAATCCATCCAATTGACCTCAGTGCGCATGACGGTTCAGCAGGCTGACCTCGCTGTCCGAAAGAGGCAGGGATGTGGTCCCATGTGCCCATGTGGAAGTGGGTGGGTGGTCACACGCGGAAAGGGAAAACAAATCGATTGCGTTGATTGGAGGGAGCACTCGAGTGAAGTGAATGAGCTGTGCATTGATTTGGTAGCCGGATAGAGAGCATAATGGCTACACTGAAGCAGCTAATCTCTCAGTGGAACGAGTGACCCTCTGCGATTGGGCGTTAGAAAAGAAAGCGCATCAGCGAACCATACGGAAGGAAGGAAAGATCGCTTCATTTGAGTGGGGGATATGCATCTCAAGCGGGTGTTACACAAATTCGTATAATTCCATGTACACACACACACACACATGTACACGTACACAAATGCACTTCATCCCGAGTCATGGATTATTTAACTGCATTCATTTGCATTCATTTCTGGCTGGCATTGGCTCTGGTCCCATCCTCAAATGGACAAACCAAACTCTTGCGGAAGCTAATGCCATATACGTCTGTATGTACATATGTATGTATGTATGCATTAATGTATGTATATATGCCTGTATGTATGTATGTATGTATGTACGTATTTAAAACGGAATATATGGGTTTTTAAACGAAATTCAATGGAGAAGCGAGGGACAGGGAGTGCAGCTAGTTCTAGCCCCGCAGCAATTATATTTACATATTCAATTCAATTTGTATTGCGAAAATTGTCCAGCACGAAAGCAAAACAGAAGAGAACAGAACAGACAGTAACCCAAACTTGGAGTCGTCTCGCTGATTGCAATTATTTCAGGCATACGAGTAGTTCGAGCCATCCCTTCCTTTTTGCCTGCTGTGATTATAGAGCCCGGAACGTGGCTATTACCCACAATATTAGCTGACGGTCAGTCGCCCAACATGAGCTGAAAATGGGAAAATGGGAAAGGAGACCGGACGATAGGAGCCAGCAATCGGGGAAGGATAACCCAGAGATGATAGATGAGAGTCGATGATCGGGAGAGGGATAGAGGATGGGGAGAGGAGACAAAAGCCAGTTCCAAATGATGTTGTTGCACCGGCGTGTCCGATTGCAGGGCCAACAGCAGAGCTGCAACACAGCATGCGAACTGAGCAACATCAGCAACATCGACAAAGACAGCGACAGCGACAACAGCAACAGCAAGAACAACTGAAACAGCGACAGGGACAGCGACAACGAATGTTCAGCTGTATGAAATAGGTGGCAAAGACAGAGGAATGCCTGCTGCATGCCGCAAATCGCATCCTCCTCCCCATCCTCCTGCGACGAGCACGACGGGAACTGTAACGAGAACAACCAGCAACAGAAATTGCAGCAGCAACTGCAACAAATCCAAGCAGCAAGCCAGCAGAGGGGACTAAACGGGAGGCGATCTGAAACCCTCCCCACTCTGCTGTGAAAAATGTGGCAGTTGTCCTGCGCTCATGGTGCATTCAGCGAGGGCATATGAATCCATAGCACAAGTTATTCGATAGTTGGAAACGTTTTGAAAAGCTCTTCGATCCGCCTCCAGCATTTAAAAATTAATAATAATAATTAATGATCTTTATATGTACATACATATGTATGTACATGTGTACATAACTACTATATAACTACTCTCGTACATATGTATGTCATATTTTATGGAGGAAATATCTCAATTTTATATATTTCGATATATCAACAAAAGAGACCCAAAGATCACCTACAGGGTGTACCAACTTCGTTGCAGAGCTTACTTTCACCGAATATATGTACAATACATACATACATACATACATACATTACATACATACATAATACATACATATGTATACACTTATACATTCTCAAATTTCCAATCTACATGAGACCCTATAGAGGTTGTCCCGCTTGGGGATGGACTGGACAGCGCCTCCTCTCGTGAACGGCGCGAGGGCAGCTCCTGCTCCCACCTCCAGGCTGGATAGGCCAAAGGAAATGCATTTGAAGCGAGAAGGAAACAGGGGAAACAGAGCCAATTACATGATCCACAGCGTAGTGTACCAGTATATGGCAGTGATCAGTGATCAGCGATCAGCGATCTTCGGGGCTCGATAAGGCCGATCGGCCTGGACATATCCGGCTGTTGACGTCATTGTGTGGCTGGCTGCCTCCCGAGGAGGAGTGCTGCGATGGCCGGCTCACGAGTCTTGTTATTTATAGTCGCTGTCCAGGTTTATTTTTGGCCTCCGACCATGATTCCCCGCCCTGATTCTCGTCCTTGGACCATTTCAAATTTGAGTGGATCGTTTCTGGGATTTGGTGGTTGGTTCCTGCAATTACAGAAACCCTCTGGAAGGGGGCTGGCGACTATTGGGTGGGCTAGCTAGCTATCTAGCTAGCTAGCTTCCTGAAGGTCACACGCCATGCCAACTCTTCCTCTCTTTGCTAATTATGGGGAGGGGTGGTGCACAGGAGGAGAGCAGAGGAATAGCAGCAGCTCGCAGCAGACTGGCACTGACTTCGGCGCTGCTCTCTCCTCGTCAGCTGTGGCCACCTCAACTGGTCAATGGTCAATGGTCTTTCCTCACCGCTCTCCCCCCTGTGGCTGCCCTGCCCCGTCGGGCACTGTGGTCAGAGGCGCGTACTCGGGTTAGGCGCTGGAACCCGGCAATCAAGAAAATTTGCAGTTACGCTCACTGGCGAGGAGAAAGGAGGAACGAAATGGAATCGAATCGAATCTAAGGGAAGGGCGTTCATTCTTTTAGCGGTTTTGCGGAAAACGAATAAGTGTACACCCAGAAGGAGGAGGCAGAGAGAGGAGGAGGAGGAGGAGGAGGAGAAAGAGAATGAGTTGAAGAAGCAGCCACACTGAACTAAAGGTTATCATTAGGCACGCTTCCTTCTTCTACGTCTTTTTTGCCTCCACTGCCTTCTCTTCCTCCTTGTGTGATTATTTTTGCTTCTTCTTTGGCTGCCTTCTCCTTTATCTTGTTTTGTTTGGACCTCTAATTACGCTCAAGAGAATGGCATGGCAGTTGCATCATAAGGAGCCCACGAACAGGGACAAAAGCAGGAGGGAGCAGCTATGAGCCAGTGCTGGATTTCGTTAGAGAGTGAAGTATGAAGGGGAAAAAGAAAAAATATTAACTTATCTAGTGAGGGGCGGGAAGGGCGGGGGACCACCAGTGAAAGTCACAGAGATGTGATTATGTCAATTTAAAAAAAGTAAACTTTCTTCTTTTCATTTCTGACCAAGGAAATGAACGAAAGAATGAGACAAAAGAGGGGAAAATATGACTCTCATCTTTCTTACTCCCACGCTCTATACGGAGGAAGACTTTGTTTTATGTACATATGTACATAAATAGTATACAAGTTACCTATTTAAGATCATCAGCGAGAGCAAAAACCATTCCGTGGCATCATCGACTCTCTCACTCCACCTACTACTACCTTGCCTTGCTCTCCCACTACCACCCTACCACCCTGCCACCCTCCAAGTACCTCACGCGACTGTCTTGGTGTGGCTACAGTCATGGCACATCCAATTTGTCAGAGATGAGGAGGAAACAGTAAATGCCAAATAATTGGTCATGGCAAATGCGATGCGATTTGGTTGTCAATCAAAACGAAATGAAATAAAATAAAATAAAATATTTCACTGCCAAAAGGAATGCCGCAAGGGGGCAGGGGTCAAGGGGGGACGGGACAAAACGGGACGGAGCAGCCATTCACTTTGCATTCGATGTGCACTTGTTCCACATAACCTCAGAAGTGCTTCGCACACGATCCGATCAAATCCGAACAGCAACAGTCGCAGTCGCAGCCAGCAAAACATCTCCGCCAAAGGAATTATGAGCGTGCACATGTGTCAGTGTGAACGGATGTCTGTCTCTCAGTCTCTTCTCTATATTTTTCTCCCTTTCTTTAGCTCTCGCTCCCCCTATGTCTCTGTCTGACATCTTTGGTGTGTGTGTGTGTTTACCCTGTCCACTCGATCAATTGGCGAAACTGCATTGAATATCGTAGATACCGGCAAAAGGAAATGGTCTTCAACAAAACAACAAAAACAACATATTGAAAATCAAACTAGAAATAATAGATAGGAATCTTTAGAAGCCGAATCTTTTGATACCCTCGAAATGATGCATCTACCATCTATTTGGCTAAGCTCTGAATCAACGCATACACAAGCTAACGGACCAGCCTGCTATTAATGATGGCCAAGAATATTCACTTTAACATATTGAACATACATATGTACATATATACATATGTACATATGTCTGACAAAATAGAAGCACCGTCTGCAAGGGTATCGAAAGCAGAGAACAGAGGAGGAAACCTTTTCACTTGATGCAATTTGTTGCCGCTGCTGTTCCTGTCACAACACGCGAATGTGAATGTGAATGGGAATGGGAATGGGAATAGGGGGAACAGAGACAAAAAAAGTGAGAGAGAGTCAATCACTTAGCTGGTGGCGGCCTTCCCCAACCCCTATCCCCTTCCCCTTTCCTATGGAGGGGGCTCACACCACTCGCTGCATTTGCAATTATGTAATTTTCAATCATCGCCAGGCCTAAAGATGCGCCCAGAGACGTGCCAGCCAGCCAAGTTGAAGCACCTGCCATGCGTGCACACTCTTGTCGCCCGTCTCTCTCTCTTGGGGCTCCCCATACGCGGGTGCCTGCCGGTTCCCCATTTCCTTCTACATATGTACATATGTACATGCATACATACATCTGTACATATGTGTGTGTGTATAACCATTTCTGCAATAGAAGTGCGAAGAAGTAATAATAATTGCTATCGAACAATGAACGCGGCCAGCAGTTGCAGCCAGCAGCTGCCAGTCCCACATCTCCACATTTCCACATCCACATCCACTCTACGTACGAATTTCCCATTCCCACTCTCTCGACTGTTCCTATTCCCGGTCTCATGTGCACGACTATGCTGTGTATTTTCTAAACGAAAATATTAAAAGCCATAATTACAAAAATGGAGAGCTAGCGGAGAGGGAGCGAGAGAGCAGCGATCAAAGAGTGAGCAGACCTTCTAAGACTGGAAAATTGCATTGGGATTCTGTTCAGCTTTCATTTAGAGCAACGCTTCTGCTTCTCTTCTCTTCCCCTCCTCCTCCTTCTCCAACCCCCAGTGGACCCAGCGATGCAGCTGTGTCTCGGTCAAGCGCCATCTATTAGTCTACGATGTACTCTCGATAACCGTTACAAATTCAACAGAGTTGACACCCACGTCGAGGCAGACAACATTTGATCAGGTTTACCGAACCAGGGGAACCAGAAGGAAATGTTCCATCACACCAGGAGTTGCTATGGCAGCTATCCGATTTGGTAGTCCGATTTCGATAAAATACATACGTACGACTGCTATTTGCGCACACTAGCTAACTAGCTAGTCGAAATCGCTTATAAACATCTGTGTCAGATCATCATAATATCCATATACTGGTAGTCGTAGTCCTACTCGTACCAGTGCTCGTACATATTGGGTTATAAAAAAACACAATCAGGTTTCCAGCAAACACTCAAGCTCAAGCTGGCCTGGAGCCCTGGAAAGCTTGGAAAGCCTGGAAAGCGTTGAATGCCTGAAAAGTGGCATGGACCAAGAGAAAGGTGCCGCTCCCCCAATACGGAAGGGGGGGGGGGTGCTTAGAGGCGGACATCCCAGGGCGGGGCGATGTGAAAAATAGATGCAGCTGCTCTGCCTCTTCTTGCCATTGTTGTTGGGGTTCTACCTTCTTCGCTCTGCGCTCTGCTGGTGCGCTTCTTTGTCTTAAATTTTATTTTTCATTTTATTTTTGTTGTTGTTTGTTAGAACCGGAAATTTATTGCATAACAAGTTGGCCGAGCACCGATATCCTCCTCTTTGGTCTTGGTCTTTGGAGCTGCCTCAAGGTTGTTGCAGCACACTAACACCAGGCTACACCTGGACACATGTGGCAAGTGGAGAGTTATTTGAAAGTGCTGCCTCGCCGTCGCCATTGCCGTCGATGCAGGCAACAAGATATGCAACATGAGAAAAGGAATGAGAAGGGTATGGCGGTATGGGGGCATGAGGCATAGGGGCATGTCATGGTAAGGAGTGGGAGCCGAAACGGGTGTGGCTCTTTGCCTCCTGTTCAGGCGCTGGAACGTGCAACATTCAACAGAAACAAACCAAAACGAAAAGAAACTAAACATTTCATAAATTCTTGCCACAGAATAAATGTTTTGAATGGCCTCTTCGATGGAGCTTCTCGCTCCAGATGCGTATCGCCGTGGATGCACGAGGTGGAGTGGACACAGTAGGGGGTGGGGAGACTCTAGGGCTGTGCAACCTCCATACCTGTCTACCTCCCCTCTCCCAATACTCGCTCTTGGTGTGTTCTTTTTGGCAGTTGTCCCATCAATCGCTCATTGTCAGATGAGGCAGGGAGTCGGCACCAATAGAGAAAGAGATAGCAGCAGGGGGAGCAGAGGAAGAGACGATATCGCACTGCTTGTGCGTGGAAGCAGAGTGATGGGTAATGGGTGGATGGTCGCCGCCGAAGCTCTGTGCTTCGCGTAAGTTGGCCAACAAAGGCCATTAGCCCAAGCGAAGATGGAGATGGGCAGCGACTGAGGCTGAGGCTGAACCTGAGGGATTGGGGCACCATTAGTTTGCAGCAGCAGCAGCAGCAACAACAAAGAACAGGAGTCATTAGAGGTGCATTTGAGGCCGCGGAATGTGTCCGAGAGCCCCAGCTCGAAAACTCTCTCAAAAGAATCCAAGACCTAGCTCCGACTGCCACTGCCACTGCAACATCAGGTCTCAAGTGCCAGGCAACAACGTTGCATGATTTATGGCAATTATGAGAAGCTACAGCAGCAGTAACAACATCAGCAGCAACATCAGCCTGCCACGATGACAAGGGAGCTGGGCAGTGGCTGGGATAGGGGCAGGCTATGGAGAAGCAAATGAACTGCGATAGCAACTGCAAGTGTGGACTTCACAGTTTCAGCAATTAATTGCAATTGCACTCGAGCGGCCCAAAAATGTAGGCATGGCATGGCCAGGCCAGGCCAGGGCAGGCCGGTATTAGCATTGGAGGTAGTGCCGCCGCGAGCAGAGGTCGCTAGTGGACCTGGAATGCTGGGAAATTGTGGAAAACCTGTCTGTTGGAGTCATCATCACTTTGAGGATCAGTGCATCAAGACGAATGCCAGTCAGGTGGAGCCGTGACAGCTGAGACCCCAGATGGAAAACCGAGGGGAATCGGACCGTCAACGTGATTGGTATTGAAAGAGAAGAAAAAGTGGTTTCATAGGTATGTACTCTTACAATATATAGGACGGCATGTGATAACGTGTAACCCACGTACTTTGATTTACCCGTGGGATCGCTCAGCTATCCATTTATTGGGATTACCCAAGAAGCAAGGTTTACGGACAAATAAGACTCTTGGCAGAGCTTTTTAACAAGCGATTATCTTCTGGATGTTATTAGATCAATCTCCATTATAAGTCTGTTTAGAGAGGCGTTCAAAAGGCGTTCACATTTCCTTCTTCCTCCGTTTGCAGTTGCAGAACCATCGGCCATCATAATCGTAGAGGGGATCGTTATCGCATTGCGGCTCTTTTCGCGTTGACATCTCTGTTCAGTCGGGCAGCAATCTGTGATTATTTTTAGCCAACCCCGATATCCTGGACATGTATAATACATCGCTCATTACAACAGGCCCGACACTTTGCCTTAACAACAACGAGAAGTACCTGGACCTCATCTGCATCTGTAAACGGATAACAGAATTGGGTGTGGACTAGAGCTCTTGTGGACAATTCACGCAAGGCATACACAGCCACAGCTCTAGCCCCAACCCCGGTCCGAGGCCCTCATTAAAAATATTTGCAATTTGGCTGAGGAAAACAAGCTGAAGCCGGGGGTCTGGCCTCAGCTCCGGCCTGTTTTTAAATGCAAAACTCGCGCCGTAACATGACAAGGCAATCAGGACATGGAAATAATTGAATGCGCCACAGCCAAAGACCAATACGAAGACCAAGAGCAAGACCAAGACCAAGAAAAGGAGCAGTTGCAGCAGCAGGTGGGGTACGGTGCGGTACGGTGGGGTAGTGTGTCAGCAACAGAAGCAAGTGGAATGGCAAATGGCAAAGGATGAAAATGACCAATTTGCTGCAACATGTTTCAAGGGAGCACAACACAGCACAGCGAGGACAGAGGATAGAAGAAATACCCGGCAGATAAGCAAATGTAAACCAACTTGCATTAGTGCCACTGCCCCACCACCCTTCTATCCGGTGCCTTGGTTTAAGTGGCCCATTGTGGCCCATTTTGTAGTTTGTGCAATTTTAAGAACAACATTTAATTAAAGGCAGAAACAAGAGGAGCCGGAGATGGTTGAGTACGCGACGTGCCCACGAACAACTGACTCTAATGCAACAAGTGGCAACTGCAACTGCCACTGTCCGCCCTCTGCTTCCTCTATCCCACTGACTCTTAAGCTTTCCTTTTCTATATGTACATTGTACATATATATGTGCATATATGTATATTCAAACATTTGCTGCGGAAACAAAAGACTTAGGCAACAAACTAAACTCTCATACAAAACGAATGGGTGAGGAAAGCCTTGGTTAGAAAAATTGGTAGAAAGAGAGGGGAGAGAGAGAGAGAGAGAGAGAGAGAGAGAGAGAGAGAGAGAGAGAGAGAGAGAGAGAGAGAGAGAGAGAGAGAGAGAGTGACCATGACATTCCATTGCACGGCAATCCGTTTCATTTCATTTCGTTTCGTTCCGTTTTGTAACTGTTTCCAGCGATTGGGCAAATCGTTTTGGCCAAACGCGCAAATTACCAACATTTCTCTGTCAATTATGAGCCATTATTGAACCAATTAGACTCGTCCGCCTCTTGACTCTTGACTCTCCACTCTCTATCTTCTCTGCATTATCTCTTCTAAATCTCTCTCTCCTTCTCTCTCTCTCTCTCTCTCTCTCTCTCTCTCTCTCTCTCTCTCTTTCTCTTTCTCCCCCCAAATGAAATACTAAACAAATTGAAACGAAATTGAAAGAAAGTTGAATGCAAATTATTGTGCGTACATTTTTTCAGAGAAAGAGCCAAAAGAAGCAGAAGCAGGATCACAAGTAGAAGCCATGCCATTAAACAAGCCAAACAAGAAGATGCGGGCCAAGAGAGAGAGAGAGAGAGCGACCGAGCGAGAGAGAGAGATAGAGAGAGATAGATAGATGAATGTGGGGTGGGGGCTCGCTTTTTGCCATTTGCTATTTGTTTAAGTTGGCTTTAACAGCTTGCGGACGTTTGCCGTTAGTTGACCTGGTTAACAGCGGCTGACTGTCAGAGAGCCCACCAGAAAGACAGAGAGAGACAGAAACAGATATAGAGAAAGATAAAGAGAGAGTGGGAGAGAAAGAGAGAGATAGAGCAATGAAGAGTGCGAGAGATATCTAACTACGATTTGAATGCCTAAAAATTGTAATACTGGCAAAGGGCAAAAGGTCAGCCATCCATCCATCCAACCATCGTCGGTTCCACCATTACATCCTCTCCCCAGCCCACACAAATCACCCTCAACGCACGTATTTAGATAGATGATCAGACCAGGCGGCAACAGGAGAGGATTGGATGGGCATGCGGTTGGGGATGGGGACAGGGTATAGGCCAAGCAATAGAGACTGCTGCACTGTCATTAGTCGGCCCTCGAGCCACTCGAAGATGATCATCCGATAATGCTGTTTGCTCAATTCATTCCTCACTCCCCACTCCATCCGCCAGCCATCTTTTCCCCTGGGACAACATGGTTGCATGTTAATGACGCACAATTGCAGGCTCTCGACATCCACAGCAGCATCCACATGCACAACAGCACATCCACATCAATGGATAAGTTCCAACGCATTGGAATGCCAACAATGGCCTCACCTGGTTTGGTCTGGACTGGACTGGCCCCCACGTCTGTCGCATTAGCCGATTTAGTTGCAGCTCGGTTAGCAACTAATAGAAAGAGACATTGCAGACAGTGTGGCTTATTAAGTTGATTGGCTGGTGATTCGGTGATTCGGTGGAGCCACATTAATGGGCTCCCCACATAGCAAGGCGAGGACTCCTCCTTCCTTCCTTCCTTCTACATTAATTTAATTTCTAGCATTGTGCTGCCATAATTCTTACCAACACTACCTACTGCATTCATTTGGTTCCAAAGCAATGGACAATCACTTTCGATGGGCCCTCCCCTCAGTCGACTGTCCCATTTGGGGATTGACCGAACAATCAAAGTGAAACTCTTGCCAAATCTCTCATAGGATGAGGCGATGCACAGGCACAGGTGTGGCAGAGCAGTGTCGATAGGATATTGGTAATGTTCGTTGTCTGACGTGCTCCCCCAGCCACTGATCCCAATTTGAGTAAAGGAGGAGCCCACGTGGAAAGCAGTCACCAGAAGTAGGCCAAGTTCTGGCGGCACTCAAGCACAGACACACTCGCACTTACACTCACACATCGGACATGCACGAAAAGCGGACGTCGCCAATGGCGGTTTGGGAGCAACCGTGTCAAAGATTCAGCTGTTGATGCAACCACTTCAGCCTCTTCTGCCTCCGCTTTAGCTGTAGCAAGCAGCAACAGAAACAGCTTTAATCGCCTTCGCCTTTGCCTTTTCCGCTGCAGCTTCAGCCCCCAGTCTAAGCCATGCAAATCCGTTCAAATGCTGGTATTGGATGTGGGTCAGGCGGATATTCATTTGCCTGGCGCTGTAGCGGCCACTGGCCCCTGTCCAGGCCAGCTTGGAGTTTGGAGCGACCCAATCTCGGACAGAGCTGGCACTCCCCTCCCTCTATCCAGCTCCAGGTGCAGCAGCGCTGCACTTGAAGTGTTGGGAAGCTGTTGGGAGGTTGGCCAAATCAAACCAGTTCCCAGTGTGAGAAATTCATCAGCTAATGTCCCTCCTCGCCAGACTCTACTCGAGTCGTCTTCTTGCCTCTCCCTCTCCCTCTCCTTCTCTTCTCATCTTATCACAACCCCATCCCCTATCGCCGCTGAATTTTCACTTCTGTCTCTCTTTGTGGTCAAATGAGTTTCTGTGGCTTCTGGTTCCCGCCTTGGTTGTCTTGGTTTCTTTTCTGCATCGTTCCGCTTTTTGTATTGCTGACTGATGACTCTGCACATACATACGGTTATGAGAAAGGAATTTCGAGTATATATGATAAGCGTTAGACGGAGGAGAGCTGCCACCCTGAGCTGCTCACAGACAGAACAGAACCACTCTTCTTAATGAACTCAATTTGAAGCTCGAGCATAATTGTCGTTGAGTCGGTGAGGCTTCAACAGTAATCGATACGCCATGTACCCATAAATAGGCATGTGCATGCTCGTATGTACACATATACATATGTATTTATCTATGTGCATGTACTTAGTCGATATATTAAGACGCATTGACACGTCTTCGGCTAAATATTTACACTCTTAATACGGTCATATTTAATCTTAATACAAAATAATTTAAAATAAATATAATTAAATTTGAAGTTTAATATTTTTTAAATTTATATTGAATCTTTTTTATGACTTATTTTGAAAATATTCATTATGAAATCAAAGGAAAAAACTGTTTTGTAAGATATTCCATATTTAATGAAATTCAATCAAATATAT
The DNA here is from genome assembly GCA_035043285.1 of Drosophila subsilvestris. NCBI lineage: Eukaryota > Metazoa > Arthropoda > Insecta > Diptera > Drosophilidae > Drosophila > Drosophila subsilvestris. Next base: position 194,293 of record JAWNNB010002181.1, on the reverse strand, counting down.
TCAAGTTAAATATGAAACATATGTGTTCAATATTAATATGAAAATATATATGTACATATGTAAATATATACCTATATTAAATATGAAATATATTTAAATTAAATATTAATTATATTTAAAAGAAATATTTTCATATTAATATCAAAATGTAAGTGCACAAAACTTAAATTTTAATAAACTCATTCTTGAAAAATAATCAATGAAATTTCAGGTCATTTTTCTATGGATGTTTGTATGCATATATGTACTATGTACATATGTATGTATGTATATGCTTACGTACGTGTGTACAAATGTACATCTCGATCATTGATCACCATTTGCTGTTAGAAAGTTCATACTGATAAAAACCAATTTGCTATATGTAAGATTTGTTTCTGAAGCTCTTCGTGTGTCTCTTTTGTTAATTATTTTTACTTTCCCCATCTACTCCACCACCTCCTTTATTAATTGGCGTCCAACAATTGCCCAGTGCTCCGATCTTTCTCATTCTTTGTCTCCTTCCTACATTTTCACCGCAACTATTTGATTTTCTTTTCTTTCGTCGTTAAATTTTCGCCTGACGTTTATTACCATCTTTCCTTCGCTCTCTTCGCTCTAGCTAATGTTTTTCACTCGAATGTGGAGCGACCTAACCAAAAAAATGCTCATTATGCATGGTGCAGTGCCAACTGTACCCCTTTTTCATTCCAATCCCCACCCCCACCACCATCTCCAACCACCAACCGACCGTCTCTCTGGGCTACGTGCCTTGTCAAAAGGCCTTTGTCGAAAAGTCTTTCCTCCGCATTTGTCGCTTGAGAACTTTTCATTTTCATTTCTTTTGGACAGCGTTTTATGTTTGTTGTTGCTGCTGTTGTTTGGAGCTTGGAAAAAAAATCAAAAAATTTATTATGCGCATCGCCGTTGGCACGACCTAAGACAATCTGCCCCACAGACCTGTGTACCAATTTCGCTCAAGTCCAAGAGTGGGGAGTGGGGAGCGGGGCGGCCAGATCTCCTCATTCACATGCCACTCAGGTTTGGGCTTCGACTTGAAGTGGGAGCGGAGAGCAGCAGCAGTAGAGATCGTGGCATGGAGCCAACTCGGGGGACTCTGATGGAAGCTGGAACTGTGACTGTGACTGGGCTTGCATCCTGTTTCTGGTCCTATAAGCAAGGATTTGTGCTTCCAGTGATGCTGGTTGGTTGCTGGATCGATCAAAACTATCGTATAGCTGTCGGTCCCAATCGAACGAAAAACTAGTCTCCAAGTGTCTTACAATTATCTCTTGGCATGTGGAATCTCTCTTCATTAGAGAATACTCTCTAGTTTTCTGTGGGTATCTTGTGAATTTTGCGAGTGCTACTCCCTCCCCTCGCCAACCCAACCAAGCTCTGTGTTAATGCATCTCGTCTCACGATGCGGCCTTCTCCAGAACCATCATCATCAGCATCAACCAAACATGCTGTTGGTGTTGCTGTTGTCTCAGAATATGCCAAATAGATCCGGTGGACTCCGTAGAAGCAGTAAAAGAATTAGTAGAAGTACAACCATGGCCATCACCCTCCGCCCATTTTATTTCTCACTTGAATGTTGTCTGCATACATATTTCTGTATGTATGAATGTACATACATACATACATATGAGATATACTCTCTCCGATGATACCCTGCAATACCAGAAGTGAGCGTTGACAAATGTCAACTACGCGTCATTCAGCCGTTTTTCTCTGCCGCTGCGGCAGCCAAGCAGAATATGGAGTCGACGTCGTGATCTACGCGTCGGTCAAACCAAACTCTTTATTATACCCGTACTCAAAAAGAGTTAAGGGGTATATTGTATTTGTGGTAAAAGTGGATGTGTGTAACGAAGAGAAGGAAAATTTTCCGACCCCATAAAGTATATATATTCTTGATCAGTATTAGTCTGTCTGTCAGTCTTGATGAGCGCCTAGTTCTCAGAGACTATAAGAGCTAGAGCAACCAAATTTTGTTTCGAGACTCATGGCATATCACACTGCGTATTTCAAAATTTTGCCACGCCCCCTCCGCCTTCACAAAGGACGAAAATCTGTGGCATCCACAATTTTGAAGATACGATAAATCTAAAAGCGCAGTTTTTGACCATATCTATCAGGGTGCCGAATCTGAATCAGATCGGATCATTATTATAGCCAGAATAAAGAAATTCATTTTCAGTTGCTTCCCCCACCTCCTTGGCGCTGCTGACGCTATTCATTCTCTTTCTCGCTCGCACACACTCTGCCCTGTGCAATGCGCGAGCAACCCCTAGCGGAGGAGATGTAGAATCTAAATGGTAGATGTAGAATATTTGTTCTAGATGTATTATCTACATTTTAGATGTAGATGTAGTTAACAGATGTAGCAAGCAAATGTAAATTGTAAAATTTTAAAATTTCTAATTAAATTTCAATCATAAGCTCACAAATTTATATACTGACTGAGTACGGGTATAAAAGTAGAGTCGCGACTAGAAGCGACTCACGTTCCTTCTCGTTTCCCTTTTTTCTTTCTTTTATTTCTGTTACGACGCGTTCCGTAAAAGAATTCAGGTTTGCCGTCGGCGTCGAAAAAGTTCTTAGAATTGTGCGTTAAAAAGTATTTTAGCAAAACTATTATCAGGTAAGTGCAGTGTTTCATTTAAATAAAAATACGTCTATTGTGCGTTTTAAAAAATGAATAAACTGAGAAATTGCGAAATTATGTATCAGTGTGTTACACGAAATTTCAATTTCCAACAACGAAAACAGAAAAACCCACCCTAAAAGCGAGGCTCGAGTCGAGCAGATATGTACATATTTTGGCGGGTGTTTTGTTTTTGTTTTTGCTGGATCTACCATAGATGATCTACTGAGAGCATTGTTAACAAATTTAACAGATTTTATAAATTTCGAATGGAAATATACTAATTACCCCATCTTATTTCAGTGGCCTCCGAAACATGAACCTATCAACAACACATAAAAAGGAGGTTCTGGGGCTAAAAAGAACACACAGAACAAAATTGTAAATTCACTTTATAATAATACAACAATAAATAAAAAGAAATTTAATATTTTCATACAAAATTTACCCATGCTTTTCCTCAAAATAGCGACAGTTTATAGTGAAATACATCACTTATGAAGGCCTTGCTTTTTAGGAAAAGTCATCGCTTATTAAGGCCTTACTTTTTTAGGGAAATTCATCGCTTATTAAGGGGTTACTTTTTTAGGGAAATTAATCGCTTATTAAGGCCTTACTTTCTCGCTTACTATGTCATCGTTTATGTTCCTAGGACATCCCTGTGTTAAAGTAAACAGTCCATCGTATGGCAGGTCATCGCTTATGTCATCGCTTATGTCATCGAGCTGCATGACGTTGGCATCGACGTGTTGTCGTTTACACATCGATGACCCGTACTGCAGGGTAGTTATATGTGGCATACTTATTATTTTACATATTGCTCTCATAGCTACGATCGATTATCGAGGGCATCAAAAGCTTCGGCTTCCGAAGCCTGCCTTCCTTTCTGCTTGCTCTTTTTTTCCTCTGCCGACAATGACTTTGGTACACACATGCATACATACTCGTACATACATACACATATGTATACGTGCACATGAAGACAAACATTCCGCTTTCATGCTCTGAAAATGTCCCTCTCTATTTCCCTTCCACACTGTCACGGTCACACTCTTTTCACACACACACTCCACACTCACTCCATCTCTTTTCTTTCCGATTCGTGCACGACATGCAGAGATTTCAATAAATAAAATGAATTCGGTGAAAGCGAGTTTAGAACCGATTCAAGTCATGAAATGGGGGGAGGGAAGGAGGGCAGAAGTCGTGTTGCTGCTAATGGCCATGCTACTGCTCCTGCCCCCCCTCCCTCGATCAAGCTCCAACGAATCTTCCGCATACATCAGAGTTTTGGCATTTTCCCATGATCTATTCGGGATTCCTTTTATGGTTTAAACGCGCCTCACGCCAAATGCTGCGAAATCATAAATCAATCAGAAAGAAATAGGAGAGAGAGAGAGAGAAAGAGAGTGAGAGAGAGACAGATCTCGTTTTGTTTGGAGAATAAGAGAATCCCGATAATCAGCTTAGATTAATTATAAATCAAACAAAATCCGCAACAAAAACAACATTTAAAACCAAATTGAAACTTTTTAGAGATCGGTTTTAGGTGAAATTTGTGCTCTTACCTTATTCTTGCTTTCGATTTAGTCGCCGTTTTTTTCTGCTCGCTGCGAGAGTCTGAAAGTGGAAAATAGCAAATAATGAAATCAATAAGCTGTTTTTATACCCGTACTCAAAGAGTTAAGGGGTATATTGTATTTTTGGTAAAAGCGGATGTGTGTAACGCAGAGAAGGAAATGTTTCAGACCCCATAGAGTATATATATATATTCTTGACCAGCATCAATAGCCGGGTCGATAGAGCCATGTCTGTCTGTCTGTCTGACTGTACGTCTTGTCTGTCGCCTAGTTCTCAGAGACTATAAGAGATAGAGCAACCAAATTTAGTTACCAGACTCATGTGATATCACACTGCTACAAGTGTATTTACAAATTTCACCCCGCCCCCTGCCGACCCGGATTGCCGAATCTGAATCAGATCGGATCATTATTATAGCCAGAATGAAGAAACTAATTCTACGCATTCTCTTTCTCGCTCGCACACAATCTGCCCTGTGCAATGCGCGACCGTTGCGGAGAAGATGTAGAATCTGAATTACATACACAATGTAGAATATACCCTCTTAGAGCAGATGCCGGCAGCGTCGTACTGTGCATAGGAAAAAATTTCGGGCAGCGCAGTCGACACACGTACAGAGTAAGGACTTCGCGTGGTTTCGTAATTCTGGCAGAGAAGCAAGCGTCGGGCTATGCACAAACGGCTTCATATTCTGCTCGCAGCGGCAGAGAAGCCTTCGTGTGCCTTATGCACAACTGCTGGGCTTTCGCAGCGGCAGAGAAATAAGCAACGTATTTGCCTTCGTGTCTGTTGTCTTCGCAAACAAACGCACCAAAAAAATGTGTGAGCCTGCGTGTTTTAGATGTAAAATCGACACATTAGATGTAGATAACAGATGTAGCACACAAATTTAAAATATTTTAAAATTCTCACAAATTCATATACTGACTGAGAACGGGTATAAAAGTAGAGTCGCGTCCAAAAGCGACTCATACGTTCCTTCTCGTTTCTTCAGTGCATTAAAAAAACGGAAAAAAATCGGCGGAACGAAAAAAAGCAGAAGCACAAGCAGAAGACGTTGGGCCCGCATTCACAAGATGTCGTGGTAGAGGCAGAAGAGGAGCGACAAAGCGACAACAACAAAATGTCGCGTTATGGCCCGTGCAAATTACCGTTACTGGATGACACACGAGACTTCTCAGAGACAGGGCGGTTGATGGTGGGAGGTGGGCCAAAAAGGTGTGTGGAGGGGGACGAGTAGTGAGTTTATGGGGGCATGCGGAAAAAACTTTTGACCGTAGCGGAGAGAGAGAGATAAAAATTCAGAAGCGAAAACCGACTAGTGGCAAAAGGATGGTAGGGGGCGAGAAAGTGAGAGATATGTATGTATGTACATGTATTTATGTATGTATGTACATATGTATGCATGTACATAAGGAGAAAGAAAGAGAGAGGCAGAGAATGAGGCGTGTGAGTGAAAGTACAGTCCAAACGCAAAATGCAAACTGATCCCCTAATGAGCATTCCTTTTAACCCAACCGCAATGTAGAAAGGCAGTAATCTACGCCATCTCCAATGGACATCCACCACAGACAACACCACTCCATGAGCATCTTCTTCCCTGATACTCCTCCCCCCGCCCAGCCACACAATCATCTCCAAAGAGAAAGCCATCAATCTCGCCAGAATCTGATTGAAACTCCGATCAAAGCTTGTAGATCACACAGTTCCTGATCCTCCCACTCGCAACACACGCCCGAGTCCACTACCAACTGATTTTTTCATTGTGCTTGTTGATACAGCTCCCGCTTCTATCAAGTTAAGATTTGAGCAGTTGAAAAACTGCATAAATCAATTTATATATTTTTCTGCTTTCCTTACTTACATATAATTGCAAAGATTCCCAGATTCTATAGGAAATCACACTTTTAGTTGTCCAAATGTCGGGAGTGGAGCACCGATCGCGCAACTGAAGAGCACTCAGACAAGGCATTTCTAAGAGCCCGCAGCGTGATTTTCATATAATTAATATTCCAAAAACTTAATTACAATAGAAAATTAAACAATCCTCTGACTACGCTTGCACATCGTTCATCCCAAAAGAAAATAAAAACGGAAATGCTAGACATTATTATCATAGAGCGCCTCGTCTTACATAAGCCTTGGGCGTCACAGCATCTGAAGCCGGCCCTGCTCATCCATAGCCCTGCATAAATTGTGGTCCAAGGGGTTCCTCGCGCCTTTCCAATGTCAATGGCTGGGCCCAACTTCCGTCCCATCTCCCGCTAATCATGGTCTCTTGACCACTTTGCAAGTCTTTACAATAAGCAAAAAAGCAAGGAAAAGAAAATCCAACGGACAAATATATGTTATGCATTGCAATTTTCCATTTTTAAGTCTCCGAATGGGGTTCAGTGTTCCTGTTGGTGCTGCTGCTGCTGTAGCTGGTGTTGTGTCTAATGTCATGTATTATCTCAGGGCCAGGGAAACCCCAAGTGTCTAAGCCCCGGCCCAACGACCATGCTCTAGAGTCCAGCTCCAAGTCCCAGTCGGATACACAGGCCGAGGCCTTGACCATTGTCTTGGCGGTGGGCAGGGCGCTAGCCAAAAATGAAATATTTCAAACACCAAGTCGTGTCGCATTCCCAGAGATCTCTTCCATGCAGATACACGTACACGTACACGTTACTTGTTTCACGGCCACTGGCACTGGCACCCGGCTCAAAGATGCAGATCGCTTTTTGTGGTGTCATCTTTGCTTGAGTAAGCAGAGCAAGAACGAGCCATGGGTATGGGCAGAGATTTGCATTTGGCCTATACCTCCATCCGATAGGCATCCCATCCCGCGCGAAGATCGTAGAAGGATCTTTTCTTGTTAGGGTCTGTGTGCTTCATATGCAAATCTCGAAAAGAATTAATGGTCACAAACAGCGGATATGGATATGGCCAGCTGTGCAGAGTTCCCAGAGAATGATATATGCATAGGGGCTATACGAGTAGTGGAGGAAAAACGAAGCGGCCCTCTTAGATGCTTAGATACCTCTTTCTCTCTCTCTCTCTCTTTCTCTCTCTATCCACACTCGAATAATTCAATTACAAGACAGCTTCTGCAGATAATTGCAAGGACATGCCATGGCATGGTTAGCGATTGATTATTCGCATTGAGCAAGTCCCTCAATCGAAAGATAATCCTGGCTTGGTCTGGTCTGAACCTGAACCTGCACCACAGATTCCATCTCTTACCTCCTGCCCAGGTGCGCAAAGTCCCTCGGGGGAGATCTTTAATGGGTGTGTGCGAGTGTGTGCCGTGGAAGGAGCGATTTGATGTTTTCTTCTTTGTCCGTTTCTAGTTCTATTTGTACTTCTGTTTCAGTCCTGCCGTGTTTTTTTGGCCATTAAATTCGAGCAGCGACAACATTGCCCAAATGGCTGACATGACTGGGACATTGATGATGCCTGTGCCTTCTCTCGCTCTCTCTCCTTCCCCATCTCTGTGTGATCTCCTTTGTGATTCGTTCCCTGTTCTGTGTTCTATGTTCACTGCTCGTTGTCCGCCATCCCAGCCGCATGTCCGTATCACTGTTTTGGCTTGTTCTAATTGTTGTTGCCCCGTGTTGTACCTCGTTCGTTTGGTCTTTGGGGTTTGCGCGCGTGTGTGGTGGCATGGTATGGCATGGCATGGAATGGGATGGGATCAGATGGGATGCGATGCGAGCTGAGAGCTGGCTCCGGTTTTGGGTGTTTAACTGCGATTTGAGTCACGTTTCATTACTCGTGATGCGAGACAGTAATCACTTGATTTTCCAAGCCGCTTTCTGGTTGTTCTTGGTGTTGGCTGTTACTGCTGCCGCTGCTGCTGTTGCTGCTGGTACTTCTGCTGCTGCTGATGCTGTCACAGACCTGATCAGACACGAAGAAAACGAAGCAAAGCAACCTCGCCAGAATCGAGCTTCTCCAGAGGTGCTACCAAAAGCGGCAGTGGCAGCAGCGAAATGGAACACAAATCTTGTTAGGCAAGTAAGATACTCGTACTCGAACAACATCGGCATCAGCATCAGCAGCAAGGAGAGGCCTGGAGTCGGTCGGTTGGAGGAGACGGACACGGAGACCTGGGCCTGGGTCATAAATAGTCTCAGAGCCAGCTCTGAGGCCTTCTCCGACTCACCTCAGCTCACGAGCGGATGGGGATCCGAGTGGAGTGGAGTGAAGTGAACTGGAGTGGAGTGGATTGGAGTGGAGTACGGCATGCCCATGGCCAGCTTCTAATTTGGTTTTTATGCTTTGATCTCGTGACGCTTGTCATTGCGGTTACCAACGATGGACCGAGACACGTAGTTCGTCAGGGGAGGCGAACCTGGCGGGATGAGGCCAGGTTGGGCATGGTGGGGCCAGGAGGCAAATTGCCAGCGACTCCAGGCGATAATCAATTAACCTTGCTCAATGGGCATTCGCTGGAGATTTAGCCTTTGCTGCAACTGCAGCTGCAGCTGGATGTAGCATGCGGCAAACCATCAAAATGGATGCTGATGAAGTTTTTCCGCTGACTTTTATTGCGGTTGAATTTTCATTCTTTTACAAATTTCGCTGCTTTGTTTTTCCATCTTTTTTTTGCGGTTAATTGGGGAAATGCGGTGGAAAACGGAAGGCCTACTTCGTATGGCGTTTCGATTCTGCTTTTCGATTAAATTTCTCTAGAGCTGTTCTTTGATTAATCGATAAACGGCTTTGGATGCATTTGCGTGTGACATTTGACGGTAGGCCGGGGCCTACCTCCCTCTGATCTTTTTCCCTCTCCTTCCTCCGCTGGCCCCAATCCCCAATCCACATCTTCCTGCTGCCACTCTTCATCTGATTTTACATGGCACGTACCCAAGATTTGATTTCATTCTTTTTTAGTTGCATTTTTCTTGTATCGGAATCTATTTTTGTGTGTGTTGTTTTTGTTTTTTTTTGCTGGTGGCGGGCGACTGAAGGAAAGGCAGCGGGTCTTAAAGACGGCAGCTGGTTGCCTCAGAGCCACTTGGGCTCCACTCTTAAGTAGGTTAATTTTGACCGGTTTGTCTTGCTCCCAAAAGAAGGGGCTTGAGGCAGGGGCAGGGCAGAGGCAAAGGCAATGGCAGTGGCAGGTAGAGAGACAACGGGATTTGGCTAACATCTCCTGCTGCTGCTGTAGCTTGTGTTCCTGATTGACTGGCTTTGACGCGGAGGGGACTGCGACTGGTTCCTGATTAACCAAAGGCAGACGTTTCATTTTGTGTAATGAGGCAGCTACATGTCGCTAGCTCTATCTTTCTGTATTTCTCCTTGATTCTCTTCAGCATTATTTTCTATAAATTTCTTTACTCTGCCTCATACTTAGCGAGGTATCATTTGAAATAAAGGAGTTTTAACTGAAATAGTTTAATAAATATGTATATCTACATATAGTATGTAATCAGAATAGGACTGGATGGCCAGACATTCTGCTGAAACTGGGATAGTTTCCCAATGGATAGAAAAGCGACTTCGAGGAATCTGAACTGCTCCTCATTCTTAGGAATATTTCATTGCAAGAAAATCTTGGCTCTTCTTCAATCAAACAGGTCGTAAAAATAAAAGAGCTGCAATGGAAGGAGCTCTTCTGGGTTGACTTATGATCCATCCAACTGTGGGAGTATGCTAAAATTATAAAGAGAATAGGATAGACCCACTCTTATACACATATATGTACATATACATATACATACATATGTATGATTGGAATTAATTCCTCTGGGTTCAACCATTGCGGTAAAGGGAACAAGTGAATGGGCATAATAGGAGCCCCCACAATACCACAAGAAGATAACACTGTGGCAATAGCACAGATCTTATGTTTCTTTATCTTCTGTTTCCTCAAAATCGTTTTGCCTTGTTTGAAATCTGCAGAGATTTCTTCTTTCTATTTCTGTTTCTGCGGTTTCCTTGATGACTCTAATGATGATGTTCAACATAATGACAAATGGAGCTAATGATGATGGTCAACAAAGCGTGGAAATGGAACAGTTTGGAGTGGCAGAGCAACAAGTTATTCTCGTTGTTGTTGTTTTGGTTGTTGTCGCTGGATTTGTCGCCAAGAAAACATTTTAGTAATTTACTACAAATTTCTTTGTGGCTTTGAAATTTCTGTTGGCCATTTTGTCGCTGTCGACTAACGGCAATCAATGGAAATGAAATGTGAACGGAATGCCAGAACGAAACAGAAAGGCATGTGGCGAGGTGAAGAATTGAACAAAAGGAGGGACTAGGGGGATTGGATTCGAATAGATTGATGGGAAATCGAAATATCAGAAGAAGCTAAAAATTACATACCATACATATACATATGTCTGTATATCGATATTATTTGTTGTGAGATATGGAAAACTGAAATGGCGCCATTGGGGTCCAAGTGGAATGGAGCTAATGTAAAAATTGGAATGAAGTGGAACTGGAATATCGATTCTGAAGTGATTCAAACACTCCTCTGAAAGTGCCTTCCAAATTCTTTCTACCTGTCCATTGCCTTCTTTATTATCTTGTTATTCCTCTTCCTCATTTTCACACATTTCCCCTCCCTCCATGCGTCTCCCACTCTTGATCTGCTGAATGCCTTTGCTTGATTTATGGAACCATTTGGATCCCTCAATAAGCGACTTCTTCTACCACTTCTTCTTCTGCTGCCTTTCCACACTTTCCGTCGAGTGCTGGGAGTGAGACTCGGCCTGAAACTGCGTCTGAGTGTGAAGTTGATCCGGCATCCAGCATCAAGCATCTAGCATCCAGGATATTTACATAGCCATCAGCCCAGTTAGCACATGGCTTAACCCCCAGATAGAGCGGCCAGGGCAAGTCAAGCGAGCAGTTTCCATCCGATTTGGTTGCGGCCAGCAAAGCGGGTCAAAAGCGGCCCGAGCAGCTGCCAAGGGTTGAGTCTGCATAACTTGCAACTTGCAAACGATGGACAAGAATTGAGTAGGTGTGCAAGCAGGATGGGGTAGGGGTAGGGGTATGGGGCAGTGGTAGATGTTGACTTGACTTGACTTTGGCTTTGGCTTTGGACAACATCAGGGTAACAGTCAGAGGCGTTTTGGCCTCGTTGCCTCAACCGGTGGAGAACGAGAATGGAACTCGTACTGGCATTGGCCTCTGACTGTGGACGTGGACTCCAACTACAGCTCAAATTCCAGCTCCAACTCCTGCTCAAATCCAAATCGACTTTAGCTCCAACTCTGGTTATCTCACGGCTGGCTCGTTGTCGTCGTATGCCCCTTTAGCATAAAACATAAATAGCAACTGCATTCAAATGAGTCTGACAAACAAACTGAACGAACCGAACCCACAAGGGGAGATGCGAGTAGATGAAAAATGCAAATGTTTAGACCATCTTGGGATCTCTTTGGTTCTGTACGGTATCGGGCACTGTTCGGCGGTGTGCGTGGGCAGCTCCATAGATGGAGAGTCGTCGCTGGCTCGAGAGATGATGATGTCCTTTAGCCGCATTTGGGGATTTGTTCGCAAAAGGAAACCCAAAGTGAACGTTCGGCAAGCAAGCCAGCGAGCATGCAGAGCCAAGCAGATACGAGTATTCAATAATTGCAATTATTTCTCATATTTAATGAAGTCTTGCCCCGCCGGCATTTGGAGTGATTTCCCCTTTAATGAGATTCTAGATCCATCGACAGACGGCATTTTGGTCGATCGTTTATGGCCAAATTTCTTAATTTGGCTCAAAGACAACGCCAAAGGCCACTAGTATCTCCCTGCCGAACCTCAGATTTCCCGCCGTATGGGCTGGTGCCCATATGGTATGGTGCCCAACCTAACCTTATTACGTAGTCACGTACCATATTGGATAGAACCTTAGACTGACCTCTCTTGATACGACAGCTGATGGAGCCACTCGAGTAATATGTACGAATATATATTAGAGATATTGATAAGCGTTTTTGATAAATTCGACCCAAAATACTAGACTTTTTACCAGAGATATAAAAATACATACATACACGGATAGAAAAAAGCCCTGCAATTTTAATATTTTCACTCATTTATGCCATTGATTTTCATCCAAGAGTGGTTGTATTAATATTGCATATATTTCACTTATGTACACTTTGATATAAATATGAAAATATTAAAATTTAATATATTTTATATTTAATTATTAAAATTTAATATATTTAATATTTAATTTTAATATATTCCATATTTAAATTTAATATATTATATTTATTTTAAAGTGTTTTGTGTTTAAATTTAGTATATTATATTTATTTTAAAGTTGTTTGTATTAAGATTAAATATAAACGTATTAAAAAAGCCATTTTAATACATTTATATTTAAATCAAAGTGAATTCTTTTTAATTTTACAATGTTTGTATTCAAAAATCGCATTTTAAATTCAAATATGATTGTAGTTAATTTTACTTTGGTTTTTTTTCTATCAGTGCACATATATACATACATATGTATATCCAAATATTCGAAGCTTTCTTATTATCTGAGTTAGGCCTTAGCCCATGGATGGATTCCTGGTAATCTCAATATCTAACCTCAAAATGGGTCATTACCTATGTACATATGTATGGATATAGATATAGTTAAAGAATATATCTATGTACATATGTACGTACATACATATGTGTGTATATTTAGAGAGAAAACGAGGGAGATGCTTTATGGGGCAATTAATGAAAGAACCAAAAGACTGTCAACCCCATTTGACTATTGTCAGGAGGGGGGAAAGTCTTCGGGAGCTGTCAACAGAAAGAAAGCAGAGGCAAAGAGACCGAGAGGAGGCCTGAGCAAAGGAATAGTGATGACAGACATTCAAGCTGATTGACTGATGGGCCCTAAGTAACTGCAATTGCATAACATTCGTCTCTGTCTCGATGGTAACCTTACCCTTACCCTTACCCATGCCCATTCCCCAAATCCCAATCCTATTCATATTCCTATTCTTAGTACCATTGCAATACCACAGTCCGCTGAGGATCCTTTCCTTTACTCCCGGTGCGCTCCAGTCGGCTCTTCTCCGTTTTTCTTTCTTTCGCTTAATGCTAATCGAATGTCTCCCTGTCGGTCCATCTCTTTCAGTCTTGCTGCCTGTCTGTCAGGAAATGAGGTAGACAGCAGCAGTAGCAGTCACTGCCGCAGCCATAACATCCACGGGAGCAAGCGTTCATCTTGTGGCAACGAAGATGAAGTTGGCATTCGAAGATGGAGCGCTATAGCGCTGAAGAACAGGCGCTTGCAGCAGGAAGGAGAAGCCCGAAAACTCTGTCGAGTCCCGTGCTATAAACTGAGTTAACAAATGAAAGCTGCCAGCGACTGTCGCTTCTGTTCCATCTGTCTCTCCTTCACCATTGCTCCGGGACAGCTCCGAGACACCAAAGACGTCGATTTCCATTACCACAAATTTCGAATACCGCCAAGCTTTAAATGCATTTTTGAACCTTATTCCTTCGTATTCTTGCGCTTCACTCAAGTTTTCTCTTCTACTCCAGACTATCAGTTTCCCAAAGCTTTGTCGATAGCAATTAGCGACTATGTTAAAGATACGAATCAATATTAAAGATATTCATAATAAGAATTTCAGAACAGCTAGTCAGCTAGTAGTATCTGATAGATATTTATTATCTACAGTATCACAACATTCATGTTGTGTACACAACATATGTACACACATATGTACATATGTATGTGTGTGAAAGACTGTTTACTAAGCGAACTCTTCGTTGTGTTTCCAAGGAAACTAAATTAAAGCCTTAGTCAGTGGCTGGGCTTTCTAGGCTTCGACTCCTAGCATTCCTTTCCCTCATTCATCGCATTCTTTCTCCACATTTCACCCTACTTTGACTTCTTGTCGTATTTACTTCCTCTTCTGCTACTTCTGCTCTTCAGCAAAAGTTTTGTCGCTGTTGTCTCCATCTGTCTCCAAGCCATAGCATTGTTCTGGCCACAAGATAGAAGGAGATAGAGACAGAAAGAGAAGGACAGGGGACAGGGAGAGTCAAGCGGGAAGATTGTGTGACAATTTGTAGCGCATAATGCTCTGGCTTTGTCTCGCTCTCACTTGCTCATTCGCTCTCTCTCTTTCTCTTTCTCTCTCTCCCCCCTCTCCCGCTCTCACCTTTACCACAGCTTGTTGACTCCGTTACTTTGGTTTCTTGGGGCCACTTTGTAGGCCCGCAGGCCCGAACTGAAGATGGGAGCAATCGGATACACTTCGTGCGTGCCCTTGTCCCGAAAGATGCCACAAAGTGATGCGACGAAACTGTACCAAAGTCAAATTATGCATTTGTGCTGGGAGGACTTTTATCATTGACTTTGATACACAATACATACATACAAATGTATGTATTTATTGGATATATCTACCTACTCAAATCAGCAGTCGATGGTAATATTGAAGTACGATTGATGCTTGGTGGTCCTGTAAGAGTAGTATTACAATAGTAGTAGTACAATGGAAATTTCTTCCATTAAAATACTCAACCGATACTTTAGATAAATACTCATTACAAAATATATATATATTGATTGAGTGTGTACTCATAGTGGTAGGTAAGTTTTCATCGTGCTCGCATGAAGTGATAGCTTGAAAGTATTTTCGTATATTTCGTGCCCTGAAGACCAAATTCCATCTCTAGGCTCAAAACTCTCCACCTCTCCGCTTCTGTTGCTGCTGATCTTGTTTTTGTTGGTTCTGGCGAATTTTGCTCGCTCGCCTCGCTGGAAATTGTCCATAAAGTTTAAAAGTGGATGTGAATGGACTTTGGCAACAGCAGCAACAGCAACAGTAACAGCAACAACAGCAACAGCAACATCAGTATCAAGAACAATCGAGGCAAGTTCATGAAGAGCACACTTTTGTTGTTACGGTTCCTCTTGTGTCTGTTGCTGCCGCACGCAATGCGGAATTTATTTACACAATAATTGGCAAGCCGAATCAATATAAAACGCTCACGGCTGCCACAAACAATAAATTAAAAATTGCCACTTGAGCGGCGACGCAGATGATGATTGCCATTGGGGCATGGGACTGGGCTGAGGCATGGTGTATGACCATTACCAGGAGGGCAGGTAATCGATAAAGGTAATTGAAAAACAGGAGAAAACGAAGAGGAAGGGGGCGTACGCGAAAAGCACAACGCCAAGTGGAACAGAGCTTATTATTCGATCGAAAGCAAACTAAAAATAATATTAATCTGATTGCTGTGCATATGTATATGAAATATCTGGCCGATAACATTTGGCTAAGCATTGAAGTGTAATCAAAAATGAAACCTGATTTAATCACCATCTCATAATCAATACCTTTCAATACGTACATACATACATACATATGTAGGTATATATTGAAATACTTAAAAATACTCGTACATACGAGTCCGAAACATAAACCACTCTCAGAGTGGAGTGGAAAAATAAACTTCCGCGCCAAGATGGGTTTGGGGAAAGCTAAAAGGACAGATACATAGACAGGGAAGCGGCACAAAAACGCAGCCCAAAACTCAGATGGCAGTGGCTTGATAAGCTCTGAGGTTCACTCCGACTCCGACTTGGGCCAAGGTCCAGTTCCAGCGATTCTAGATAGTGGACGCTAGATATTTACCACAATATGTGTGCCCCGGCAGAAGAGGACTAAGCAGCAGTCACTTCCTCATACCATCCCCATTGCATATCTTAATTATTGCAGGGACAACACAGCCCGAACAGTGACCGAAACTGAAACTTGCCATCGATAGCTATCGACTATGCACAAGCACCCAGACAATGCCAAACACTTAAAAACTTAAAAACTGCACATATGCATCTATATCTTCTATGGGAGTAGAACCTTTAGCAATGGTGTCAGACAAAAAGCGTCTTAGGCAAAGCCAAAGGCAAAATAAATTGAAATGAAAGCGCCGCTGACCGCTGACTGCACTGTCAGAGGTGTAGGCAGCGCAGCCGGAACGCATAGGAGAATCTGTTGGCTTTCATAGCCATATCCACATCCCCAACAGAATCCACATCAGCATCCGATAATAAATAAGAAGCTGGACCAGAGGAGCACAAGCCCCTCCAGTTCTGGCCATTTGCTGAGCCTCCTCTTGTACTAGTCTGAAAGCAGCAATTCATTTTCGTTTTGTCATCACAAGCACAGCAGAAGCACAGCCTGGCAATAAGCCAGTGCACTGGTCAACTTAATTGTCGAAGAATCGTCAAAGCACACGCGGCTCAAACAAACTAAAGCCGACCAGCCCCCTTACCCTCCCCACTACACCATCAATGGCCAAACGTGTCTATGGTCGCCTAAGGACCTCCCCACCCCATCCGCTGGCATTACTCAATGTCACCAAGAGGGTAGAGGGAGGGCCCCAGATGCCGTCAAAGCGTTTTGCGTTGATCGTCAATTAGTTACACTAAGCCGCCACTGGACAATTTATGGCGACTAGAGATGGGGGGAGAGATCGCATGGAGTCCATCTCAATTAGAGGTGGGAGCGAGCAGATACAGGATGACGAAAAAAAATCCAATTACGGATCGAAATCAGAACAGAAATTTGTTAGATAGGACAGCGGCTCTGCATAGAATCAATCTGAAATAGTTAGCGATGGGATGCGAAGATTGGAGAGGTAGAGAGAAAGAGAGATCGTGTCACGCGTTCATCGCCTTAGCATCAGAGACACAATAAATAATTGTGCAGTATGAAACAGAGGACGAGCGTGTCGAGGGTGTGCAGTGCGCACCAAGGCGTCCTCAGCACATCACAGATAAAAGATGGTTAGATGGATGGCATAGGATGGGATGGGCAGATGGACAGATGGATGGATGCAGCGGTGGAAAAAGCCTTAGTTGCCAGGCTGAGGTTTGTTGGAGTGACTAATTGCTGGGTGATTGCCTGCACTTCGCCTATAAATAGACATAGACAACGGACACACAGCCGTAAACAGTCGAGGCAGTCGGAGCAATAAGACCAAAGCCACAATGATGATTAGACTTAGGTGGGTTTGGGTGAAAAGCCATTCTCCCTCAGCTCCACCTTTGACTACAGCTCCAGCCCAAAGTTGAGCATAAAATCTCGTTCAATTCAGCGATCCAACAATCCACTCAACACCTGCCTTGATTTGTGATTGCAATTCAGCGGAAGACATAAAATACGCAAGTCTCAGTCTCGACTCGACTGAGCCTGAGCCATCTGAGAGGACCAGAACAGAAGTGGAGTGGAGTTCACGTCAGTTAGTCGCCGGGCTCCGCTCCCACCCAAACAAGACCTTTCCTCTGGTACTGGCAGAGAACGTGGTTGGGGCAGGATAGAGAGGCAGTAACAGGCTAGAAGTTGAGCTCGTTTGTTAGGGCTGTTTGCTTACCTTCTTCTGCGATTGCTCAGCAGTTCAACTGCAAAGAGAAGAGGCAGAGGAAATTATTTTCCTTCGCTTAAATAATGATTGATCAACATTTATTGTTGTGGCTGGTGTGCCTCTCCTCAAAGTGATATGCGAAATGAAAGCCTAGCTCTCTAAGCGAACTTCTCCAGGAAAACTATTTCCCTGAGTTCTAAAAGAAGCTGCATCAAGAGCCTTCCATAGAACTACTTCAATCCATCAACGCCAATAAATCTTATTCTTCTTCGAAACTTCCTCAAGAAACTGCTCTGCAAAACACTTCTGAAAATCATTTATAGCAGAGATCTTCTGTGACCAGATATCTGTATAAAGAAGCGTTTTAAATAACCAAAGTTCCACAAAAATGTATAATAGTATTTATTTATTTCAGGCACATTTTATATTCCCACTGCCTCGTAGAATACACTCTTAAAAATCTCTTGAAACTTCGTGTTCAACGAAATCGAACCAATCTTTTCTAAATACTTTCTACCACATATTTCATTGATCAAAGTTTATTAAGAAGATCCAGCTCCAATCATTTTCAAGAGTGGAAAGGCCAGCGTTTCACAGTTTTCTACGTACATACTCGTATAACGAAACTCAAGAGCACAAGATGATCCCAATTTCAGCGTTATTTGTCGGGGAGATCCCCTTCAGATCAGAGATCTATTTCTCGCTTCTCTTTCTCTTCTCCCTCTTGTGGTCATTTTCCAGCTGTAGCTGTAGCTGTATCGGTATCTGTATCGATGCTGCGTAAAGTGTTTTCTCTAACGGATCTCTCAACGGATCGCACTCCAGCTGAGGCTAGGCAGTAGCTGACGGCGATGCTGATGCTGTTGTTGATGTTGAATTTGTGGCCGAGGCTGAAAACAATGCCACTTAATTATAACATATCTACGAGTCTCCATCTTGTGGCCATCTCTTTCTTATATTAATAACAGAAAATGCACTTTCCAGTCAAATGAACCTGAAAACGAGTTTCCAATCGATTTATGCGGCTGCTGATGCTGCTGCTGCTGATAATGCTTCTTTCATCTTCCATCAGCTTGGGCTGCCGCATCTTCCTTTTTTTCTTGCTTTTATCGCTATTGTATTTTCTCCTCGCGTTTCGTTTAACTTAAGCCACTTCGGAATAGAGACTCGAGGGGTGGGGGTGGGTATTCGGAGTAGGGAATGCCTTGTATTCGACTTTTAGGATGGCAAGAGTTCAAAAATGAAAATTCCATTTGATGAGCAGCCGCTGGCTCAGTGTTCTCTTGGATTTTAGGTTCGGCTCTCATTCAGATTCAGACTCCGACTCCGATTCTGGTTCTGTGCCGCCCCAAACATGTTTTGTCCGCGGCCCGAGCTTGTATAGTTGCTGCGTAACGGTAACTACTAGTAGATACATACATGCATACAAAGATACATAGATATAAAGATAGATGTATGTAGCATAGCAGCGTCCGTTGGGGCAGTTACAGCTCCCGCTGCTTCTTCTGCCCAGTTAATGGGATATTGATATACAAGTATGACTGCCCCACCACCTGCCACTGCCGCACTGTCGGACTGCTGGACTGCCACTCCCATCCGTCAGCGGGGAGCTTGGAAAGTGCAAAAGAAAAAATCTTCGTTCATTGTTCAGTTGTTGCTGCCACTGCCGCTGCGGTCGAGTCGAGAGTTTTCCAGATTTGCATGCAACATGCTGAGTAATTAAAACAACAGCAGAAGCAGCAGCAGAGGAGCAGAGGGGCGTTGTATGCAACATGGCAGCAATTAAAGTAGAGTGGCAGAGTGAATAAATAAATGATTGCTTGACCGAATTGCAAACGGGTCCAAGCCATAAAGACAAAAGACTCAAGACACAAACGTGGCCATAAAAATAATGCCAGGTGGCATTATTGTATGCTGGTGGTGGGATCGGAAGGTGCCTCCGCAAAGGCAAAAAAAAAAATAAATAATCATTCCCATTCCCAAATGATGTTGCCATGCAAATGCAAATGAATGAACGAACGAATGAACGAATGCAACGCCTCGGTGGATCGCTGCTCTGATTACAAGGGAAAATTCTACAATGACAGCGAAAGAACATTCGCACACTCCCGAAACACACTTTCAACCTTCCCACTCTTTGCTAGCCCATTCTTCGGTTCGCCCTTTCTATTATTCTGTTTTGCCATTTGCATACGCATGACGCTCGTAATTAGCCTTTCTGTCTAATTAAAAAAAAAAAAGAAAACGCAGAAGAAGCGTACTCCAGCTACAACTCCAACTCCAGCTCAAGTTCTGAAGCCACTGAAATAAACTCCACTCAACTCATGGCGACTGGAGCCCACTGAAGTAGAGTGTAGAGTAGTGTGTTCAAGTTAATGGTAGTGAATAGAAGGGAATTGAGGTGTATGAACCTAATGGGCGGCACACACGCACCAACTGAAAACTCCTGGCCAACAAGTTGTGGCCATCCCAACCACGTCAAGTGCAATTGGGAGTGGGTTGCTCCGGAGAGAGGGAATCATTATTATCATCGTCATCATCATCGTCATCGTCATCATCATCATCATCGTCATCATCAAAAGAAACATCGCCGGTGAAGTCATGTCCAAATTGGGAATGTGTCGATACGAGAACCTTAAATTGACATTGGCTTTGGGCTTAGGCTTGGGTTTAGGGAATCTTAAAGAAGAAGATGAAATGGGAACACTTTCACACACTGGCTCGAAGAATACGAACTGTTGTTTTTAAGTATGTGTGAGTGGAAGTGAAGTGGAGTGAAGTGCAGATGAATGCGAAGGGAGGCAATGTATGGTTTCTGGAATGAAAGTATTTAAATCGAATGTATTCGTAAAACCAAGAGTCCTGCTTGAATCCAAAGAAAGGTCAGGATAGCCTTTACGATAAGCTTACTCAAGATACCCTGGAGCTTGCATGGCTAACCCTGATCGCTGAACAGAAAGTATTCATCACCGGTAAAATGGAACTGGAAAAGCAGTAATAGATCTAGTAAATCGTCCTAGCAAATCCCGATTGTATTCGACTTGGCGGAATAATCCTCTCTGCATGTTCCAGCACAAGGCCAGATCTTTATTTTTAGGAAAGTAAACTGCTCCAAAACATCTCTCTAGAACCATTCAAATTATTTGCCACTCTTTGGTCCCTTTCTTCCGCTCCACTTCACCCTCACGGCAGCATCCAGTTCTAATTTGCATTTGTTTGGATGCTATTCAGCCATTCATTCATTCATTTATTGAAACGTTCTATTACCAGTTAAGTATATTTATGTCGGCATTTTACTGCTATTTCTGGTGCTCGAACGAATCGAATTGTATCGACTAGAGAACGATTTCGCTGGCGGCGATTATATTTTCAATACTTTTTTAGCTAATATTTTTGTAAGCTACCGTCGAGTAAGGGGAGGGGAGTGGGCTTGGATCTACGCTCTTCCACGGCATTGGGCTACGTCATTTTGGTATGAAAAAATACTACTAACAAAAGCCAAAACCAAATACAGATGAAATACAGAATTTGGCCCACATTTTCCCTCCTCTATTACGGCCGTTCCAATTCTCTCTCTCTTCCCAAAAAAAAGAACAAAAAGAAATCATAACTAAGAAACGTTTCTTCTTAATATGCTTATAATACCAAATGCGGCGGAAGAGAGAACAGAGTAAGGGAGGGAAGTCGGCTGTAAGCAAAACAACCGTTCGAATAGCACAGATTCCTCATGCGAGGGCCACACCACACCAAACGAAAAGAAAACGAAAATATTTCAGCTGGAACGACGACCCAAGTGCCAGCTCATCGTCATCATGGTCCCCTAACAAAATATCGCCGAAGAAGATTCACCCTATCAAAATGACGATGACGTTGATGATGATGATCTGGCTTATTTTTGGTACAGAGTATAATTACCATGGCCAAAAGACGAACCACATTCTATGTGGAACAGTTTACGTTTTCTTGCAAAAAAGAATAGAAAAGAAAAGGCGCAGAAAGACGAATCAGACAATCAAACACAACAGCAACTTTCCTTCCCAACACCCGCTTTGCCCCTAGGCCAGTGTCTAAGCGTGTCTGAGTATCCATGAGCCCCACTCCAGATACACCTCCAATCCACTCATCACTCTACACATCACTCGTCGCCCATTACTCGCCAATCGTCTTGCGCCGAGTACGAGTATCTTGTACGAGTATGGCTTGACCATTCAACAGGCTCTCAAAGCGGTCGAGAGGGAGCGATACGGTCGGCCGGGGGAGCTATTTACGACTACTTGGCGAATCTTTACTTGTATTTTTGTGTTATCATGCGTCTTCTCCCAACAGGTGCACACCAATTGAATCCGCATTGACCCACATAGCCAGCCTCAAAAAGAAAAGAGAACGCTGGAGTGGAGAATCTATGCCAAGCGAAGCGGCACAAGCCAAAAGAAGGCATAAGAAGGGAGGGTGCGCGGGGCAGATGAAATCCGAGATGCTAATGAGGGGAAGCTTCGGAAGTACTAGAACCAGAAGCTGGACCCGACAGAGCAGCAAGTGGGGTCTATTAGGTAGGCAAGAGCTCACTCCACAAATCACCAAAGTCAGAGCGTAATGGTACGAGTTTAAATTCTGGATAGTTGTCTGCCAGGTCGAGCTACAACTAAAACAGAAGATAATATAGCACATCCTAGAGGCTAAACAACAGACTATACAGGAAATGGGTTCTATTAAAAGGCGTTCCTCTTTGTGGTCTTCAACAGATCTTCGATGCCAAAAGGAAAGGAACTTCCAGAGTGAGAGAGAACTTCCACCAGAGAGAAATTGAGCCTAACTAGTCTCATTCCAACTCAATCAAACCCAACTCATTAGTTACATTTGGAATTCGAAATAAGTATAGTTTTCTCTCTGTATCTGTCTCTTCTTCTCACGCCCCTCTCTCTTAACTTACCACATATTTCCGCTTTTGGTCAGCACACAATTTAAACTGGGCCAAAATGTACCGATTTCTTGGCTGGTTGAGCGTTTAGAGTTAAATCTTTTTTTTCGTTCTTTTCTTTTACTTGGCTTTCCTCTTTTTGGGTCAACTTTGAACACGCATTGAAAAGAGAAATGTGCAACGGAGGGGGCATTGCTTGGGGGAGAGAGTAAGTTGAGAGTTTAAAGTGGAAATCCGTCTTTAATGAGGAGAAAATGTTTTGTGGTGTTGCTTTTTTCTGCCTCGATTGATGGATTGCGAGGCTTGGGCTTGTTTAATGATTGCTGAAGTCGTTGTCGGAGTCGATGTGAATGTGGACGTTCGATGTGGATGTTGAGTTGCATCAAGGTTAGACTGACGGCGACGGCGACTGTAACATTAATTGATGTTGGATGCTAATGCCTGCCCCTTGGGGTCGGCATTAGTTCTTTTTCCGCCGCTTTCCCCCAATCTCTACCTCGCCAATGTACGGGCATTTGGCGGCCTTCTGCCTGCTGCCTGCAGGTTTTTAGCTCTTTGTGTCTGTTCCAGGTTCCATTTCCTACAGCATTTTCACCAAATCATTTTAATGGGCCCCTTGCCTGGGGCGAGGCTCTCCCGCTTCTTTGTCCAACTGTTTTTCCTTAGCCTTTACTTTCGTAATTTTTTAACGATTCGATTATAAAAGAATAACAAGTAGAAACAGCCCAGCCCCAGCTGCTGAGCTCGTTTTATGCAAGATTATTACATTATTTCCGGGGCGCTGAAAACAATAAAGTTCTCATTCGAAGCGACTCCGCCTGTGCTACTTGGAACACATTAAACCAGACGCCGGCTACAATAGCTGTTACTTGGATGGAATGAAGTGCAGAGTGGAGTGGCGTGGCATGTGGGACTCTACACGGGACTCTAAAGGGGTTGTATTGGGTTGTTTGGTCTGTGTACGGAGGAGACAGGTTGTCCCCAGTCTGTGTTTCTTCACATTTTTCGTTAACTTTTCTTCTGGCCTTTTATTTTAATGCGTTTCTCATGCTCTTGGACCGTTGCTTTTGCTGTCCGTTCCTGTCCCCGTCCCCGTTCGTCTTACTCTTTGTTCGTCTTACTCTGCCACTAAATACTTTCCTAATGAATTGGGTGACCATACTCCCGACCAACGGGGGGTAATAACGGTTAATTGCGTTAATGACTTTAACAGAAAATACCAAAAGAGCAGCAGCAAACAGCAACAGCAAAAGATCGGAGTGCGGATCACCATAGTTCTTGTCTCTCTGCATTTTCTAATGAAATGGAAAATGTTGCAAGTTCCGGCAACACTTGCGGCCACGAACCTTCTCTAACATCCTGCTCATGCGCATGCATAATATGCACGAATTTTCATAGAAGCTACAGCTCAAGTTTGTTGTCTAAGTCTTTTATTTTGAGGTTCCGCAATAATATGAGGAAAAGATGTGACAATTGGCCGGGCAAACAGACCAGGCTCAAACATTGAGACGGACCTCCTGGTCATGGGCACCTTTGAATTTGAAGGTGTTAAATTTTACTAGGAAGGAAACAGGGCGCATGTCTGGTAACGCGTTTTTCCAATACGATTTTCCTTTTAATCGCTTATTGCTTTTTAAGTATCTTCATATGTATGTATGTACAAATGAATTTATGTAGGTATTATTTCCCAACAGGATCGTTATAATTTAATTTTATCATGCTACATGAAATGAAAATACTTTCAAGAGATTTTTACTTCATAGCACTCCAATTAGATAGCATTTTCACTTAAAAAAAAACTATTTAATTTCTCAGAAAAAAAAGTATAAAAAAATGTTTAAAAAAATGGTCCAATTGCACTTTTAGTTTTTGGTATATTCCGCGTCTTACCTTTGTCGTTTTACGGGTGTCTTTTCTCGAAAATATTTCACAATGTTTTAAACTTTTGCTTTAATCCTTTTGCAAGTGTTTATTTCGTTAGCGTTCTATTTTTTGTACGATCGAGGTGTGTGTGTGTGTGTGTGTGTGTGTGTGTGTGTGCTGGAGGGACACTTTCACAGATTGGGTTAAGGTTATTGGGGTTTTTTTCACACTGGTGGTTTTTTGTTGTTGTTGTCACTCGTCCGATCCGCGCTCGGTCCGCATCCGCAAGGAGTGGATATTTGTTGTTGCACACACACTGCCAGTTCACAGAGACACACACTTGGAGAGAAAAAAACGGGCGGATGAACCAAAAAAAAAAAAATATTTGTTCACGGTGCTGCTGCTTCCGTTGCTGCTGATTCCGCTTCTACTGATACTGCTGCTGGTATTGCTGGTGATGGCTGACTCGACGACGAGATGTTAGCACTTCAATTGCATCACGCGCAATGGCTGATGTCCCTGGTCGTGCGCCACTTTTATGCCTTTTCCAGAGGTCTCCACAAGGCGGCAGCAGCAGCAGCGAAAGAAGAGGTATCCAAAGAGCGAACAAGAACAGAAGCAGCACCACCACTAGTACCAGCAGAAGCAGAGAAAGCGACCATGGCCGTGGCCCAGGCCTGCTGCAGAAGGCAGGCAGCGCCGCCAACAGAGGCAACTTGAAGCAAAGAAAAGCGCGAGGCCCATTTCTACTACACACACACACACACATGCATAGGTATGTATGTATACGAAGAAACGAACGAACGCACGCTCCAGCGATCGTACACGACAAAGAAACGATAGAGAACGACAGCCAGAGAGAGTCCCACAGAGTCCCATAGAGAGAGCATGCTCTCGAAACCAAAGTTACAACGCTCTCTTCCTCTCAGTATGTAGAGTTTGTGGGTGGGAAAGGGGTTTGGGGGCCAGTGCCCGACCTCAAGCCTAACAGCTGCAGCAGCAGCGGCAGCCAACCGCAGTCGTAGCATTGAACTTGAACAACAGCAGAGGAGGAGAGCAGAGCAGAGCAGCAACAGCGACAGCGACAGGGCGACCTTCTTCTGCAACGACACCTGTTACCAGAGATAGAGACAGCGCGATTTGCATGTGCTACCTTTGTGGCCGAGGGGGTCGCTGTGTGAAACCATGAGAGTGGGGCTAGAGGAATCCCAGGATAACAAAAAAGATCTTACATTAAGCAGTTGTAAACCGCCCACACAGAGCGTGCTTGCCATGTAATATCAGGCCTCTTTAAGTCGTCCCAAATTTTGATCACCTTCCAAAAGTGCGGAACGGAATGGAAAGGAACGGAACGAAGCGTACATCGAGAAAAAGAAAGAAAAAAAGAAGAAGCGGCACAAAAAAGGTAAAGAATAACATAATATACATTCAGTCATATGTACATCGGTATGTACATAGTATGTATGTATGTATATATGTAGGTAAGTGGAAGAGGAGGGGGCTAGAGAAATTATGTGAAACACATATGTATTTGCATTAAGCATTAACGGTCGTCTGTTTCCAGTGGCAAGAAATAAAGAAAACTAAACATTAAAGTAAGTTTTTCAGGGCGAGGGGAGTGATCGGGGCGCGGGATTAGTAAGAGCGTACCTCGAGTGAGTAATAAGAATTCTTAGTCGGGGTTAATTCTACGCACTCTCTCAGGTCATTGCCATGCTGTTGCCTAACATTCCACTAACACTGATGGCTAACATAAGAAGTTGCTTTTTCTCTGCTGCTGCGCAGTGCAAGAAATTGTAGAGTTCTCAGAAAAAGAGAGAGAGAGAGAGAGAGCTGTGCTGAGGTGCTGTGCTGCGGTGCTCAGCAGCTGTAATCATAATTCATTAGAGCGGCGTCAATCGGAGTCGTGATCTGGTCTGTGCGAAGCTTGACATAACAAAAAAGAATTGCCATTGCCTACACCAAGGTGTGGAGGTGGTGGGGGCGAGTACCGAGGACCGAGAAGTTGCAGTAGCAGGAACAGTTGCGAGCGGCAATAATTAAGATTGGTGTTCTTCTGTTGATGCGGTGGCATCAACTTTCTGTTGATCAGCAGTCGTCGCGACAGCGTAAAGAAATCATTTTAAATGATACAAAAAAACCCAAGCCTAGCCATAGTCCGCCCCGCTGCATGCGCTTTAATAGAAAAAGACTTACATACCTTCTGGAAGCACAATAAACATATGAAGACGTAGATGTATGCTTAAAATATTTTAATGAGAGCTTACATTTTTCGAGCATTATTTTATTTTTAAATATTTTAATTCGTGTCAATCTCGTTTTCTCTGGTCTGTAATAACCCACCATCCTTACCCTTCTTTTAAAAGTATTTTCTATGGGTGTTCGGCGTGTAACAACTGTTGGAGGACAACCTTCTCTTCTCTCTTTTCCGGTGTGTGCGGTCAGCTGATTTCTACAGAGAAGAGAGAGATAGATAGAAAGAAGAAAAGAGACACACACACACATATATATACAGTACATATGTAGATAGCCTTTCACCGTGGATCAAATAATCTTTTGTTGATTTTAGTACGTTTCTGGATTTAACTTATTTTCTTGTTAATTACTTTTTATCATTCGCTCAGTCAGTCCATCAGTTAGGCAGCACGTTCATCCGTCCATCCAAACTAATCACGGATACCGAGATAGAGACACTGATATGGCCCACAGATGGCCATTCACCGTTAGCTTTCTTTCAATGGGAAATTGATTGTCCCAACTAGATTTTTGGCTCGAATTTGCCCCTACCAACGGAACAAGCAAAACTCGTCATGAATCTGTTCTCTAGATGATTATAACCGGAAGCGGTTGATCGGTGGAGTTTGAGTTTTAGTTGGTAGATACGGGAGCTCGTAACAATTGATTCTCTAGGTGGGCACGTCCTTTCGCCAAACTTGGACACGCACAAGCTAATGCTGCAAAAGTGTATTAAATATTTCAAAAACAACATAAACATTCTTATTTACATTGATGGACAAAATAAGACTGTGCGGGAGTCATTTTATACTTGACACGAGACAAAAACGAGAAGGAACGTGAGTCGCTTCTAGTCGCGACTCTACTTTTATACCCGTACTCAGTCAGTATATAAATTTGTGAGCTTATGATTGCAATTTAAAAAAAAAATTTTTAATTTTACATTTTACATTTTTTTGCTACATATGTAACTACATCTGAATGTAAAATGTAGATAATACATCTAGAACAAATATTCTACATCTACCATTTAGATTCTACATCTCCTCCGCTAGGGGTTGCTCGAGCATTGCACAGGGCAGAGTGTGTGCGAGCGAGAAAGAGAATAAGTAGCGTCAGCAGCGCCAGCGGAGGTGGGAGAAGCAACTGAAAATGAATTTCTTTATTCTGGCTATAATAATGATCCGATCTGATTCAGATTCGGCACCCTGATAGATATGGTCAAAAACTGCGCTTTTAGATTTATCGTATCTTCAAAATTGTGGATGCCACAGATTTTCGTCCTTTGTGAAGGCGGAGGGGGCGGGGCGAAATTTTGAAATACACTTATAACAGTGTGATATCACATTAGTCTGGAAACAAAATTTGGTTGCTCTAACTCTTATAGTCTCTGAGATCTAGGCGGTCATCAAGACAGACAGACAGACGGACAGACGGACGGACAGACAGACATGGCTCTATCGACTCGGATATTGATACTGATCAAGAATATATATACTTTGTGGGGTCGGAAAATTTTCCTTCTCTGCGTTACACACATCCACTTTTACCACAAATACAGTATACCCCTTAACTCTTTTTGAGTACGGGTATAATTAGGTTGTAGGCTGAAATAAGTAGATAACTTTCCCATACTTAAAATTTGCAATATACCCCCAAAGTCTTTTCGAAAATTAAAAAAACAGAAGATTCTGTTTTATTCTGATGATGAATGGTTTAGAGTTAGCGACCAAAAAATGATTTGGATCGCTACGGAAATTTGTACTGCAGCATGAAAGGTATTGATTATAACACAGTCTATAAACGGAAAAGAATTGAGAACTAGCGGAGGAATATTGGGCTAAGACAGAATGATAGAATCATAAAACGAATTGACTGTTAGGTCAATAAGTCTGTCCCTATTTTTATACCCGTACTCAAATAGTTAAAGGGTATATTGTATTTGTGGTAAAAGTGAATGTGTGTAACGCAGAAAAGGAAACGTTTCCGACCCCATAAAGATATATATGTATTCTTGATTAGCATTTATAGCCGAGTCGATATAGCCATGTTTGTCTGTCCTCCGTCCGTCTTGATGAGCGCCTAGTTCTCAGAGACTATAAGAGCTAAAGCAGTATCGTAGAGAATGACCATATCTACCAGGCTGCCGAATCTGGTACAGATCGGATCATTATTATAGCCAGAATGAAGAAATTAATTTTTAGTTGCTTCCCGATCCTCATACGGCGCTACTGACTCATTTTTTCTCGCTCGCACACACTCTGCCTTTTGCAATGCGTGAGCTTTACGGCGAAGATGTAGAATCTAAATGGTAGATGTAGAACCTACATTTTAGATGCAGATGTAGTTAACAGATGTAGCAAGGGAGACACCGTTGTGACACCGTATGCTTAGACCATATTGACGGGTCAAGTCATTAGCTATAGATTAGCTATAAATCAGGAAGGAAGATTTTAAAAGAGGATATCTTATATATATATATTCCCATACTCTTTAAGAATCACGTAAACATTAGCCTTAATCTGAACCTGTCTTAGCGGACACAAATACTTGGTTGTCCGAACAAAAGGCTCTTTACTGTATGTAGCTACTGTACAAAATAGTAATGTTCTGTAGAATAAATAAATACAACAATGTTTATCGGTACAGGAAATGTAACGAATAGTACTAGTTATACATACATAATAGGGTTACTATGGTACAAATTTTAAATAGTTGAAACATATCCGTTGCAAATGTTTTTATTTGGGAGATCTGTAACCCAGATGATCAGAAACAATGGGATATTGAATTTAAATAAATAGAAATTATTATTCAAAATAATGTTATCTTTTGATAAAATTCTAAAAGGAAACACACTAAAATTTAGTTGCTTAAAATATGCTGTATTAAGTAACACAGCCGAAGGTCATAATTAGTCAGCAGTGCTAGTCAGCTAGTTAGGTTATAGTTTTAGTTGTAAATAAATATAAATGGAAACCAACAAGGAGTTTATCGATGCTGTACAAGACACTCAAATTCACTCCCTGGATTCCAGAGACCCAGAAGGAGTTTACTTCCGATCGTTGAAAGGATTAGCTATATTATCGTGCAATGGGATTTGCAGGTACTCGCCATCGAAAAAAGTATAATTATCCACGATCAGGAAGTGAATTTTCCTCTTGCATTCCAAGTGTCTTCAAGTGTCTGATTGGTTTGTGTGCCCTGTGCCCCGTGCCTCATGCCCCTTTCCTATTCCATCCTATCCTCCGTTGGAACCTCTTGAGCTCCTCGCTCATCCTATTCACACCTTTAAACAGTGTGGCAGCCAATTCGTTTGTCTGAAAACGAAAAGGCGAAAATGCCAAAAACCCATTACAAACACACCATCAGCCAGCGCTAATTAGCGCCTTGGAAAGGCACTCCATCGGTATTGGCGTCGGCGTCGGTGTTGACTGCTAACAAGAGGTGAAGAGAGGTAAGACAGAGGCATAGGGAGATGGAGACGTCAGCTATGACCGAGACAGAGACAGCGATGATGAGCCGGGACTGAGTTTGGTCATTTATTAGACTCGCGCCTGACGCTGAGCCGCCGCATCCAAGTGGTTTGGTTTGGTGATTAGCGTGGATTAGGATGGCCCCCAGTCCCTGTCTGAGTCCGAATCCGTATCCCAGTCCCAATCCACGTTTCAGTCGAGCGGTGTTGGGACTAGGATGCAGAGTGAGTGGCAGGCGTTGCTCATTTAGGATCCTAATTAAATTCCTCCAATCCAATTACTAGATCTGAGCACATAGAAACTACGATTTCAAGATCTGATGACATTTGTCTTTATAATTTTTGGCATTACTTACATACCTCTTGACAATAATAATATATCTGTATAGGAGGGGTGGTGAGGGGCGCTAAGAGTGGGAGAGACACTGATGGCCATTTTGCGTTTGACCAATTTAAATGTGTGTTGGGCAAGAGGAGGCCGGAGACATGCGAAGCGCACATCGATCATCATTTGCGGCACGATAAACACATAGAAGATGTAGGAAAAAGTGAAATGCTGTGGAATCTATAGAGACGGAGTCCAACAGAGTAATGGTGGCGCACAGAAGGGAGGGATGAGATCTAAAGAGGGAGATAGAGAGAGACAGACAGGGAGACAGAGGCGAGCATGGTACGGGCTTGGAGTGCAGACCCCTCTGGTCATACAATTACTGGCAAAATCATAATGATTGCGGGATGATGCTTTACGAAGGCAGAAACTGTCCCGCCTGCTACCCACCACTGCCTTCCATCGTTGAACATTAGAATTAAGCTGTAACTTTAAATCAAAATTAAATTTATAGCCACAGTCGCAGCCTTAGTTTAGGCAGACAGGAGACAGGGACAGGAACAGGGAAGCTACACAGACAGCGACACCAAAAGAAAATCCAAAAATTTGCATGCTAAAAAGCAAAAAGAACGAGAAGGAACGTGAGTCGCTTCTAGTCGCGACTCTACTTTTATACCCGTACTCAGTCAGTATATAAATTTGTAAGCTTATGATTGCAATTTAAAAAAAAAATTTTTAATTTATATTTTACATTTTTTTGCTACATATGTAACTACATCTGAATGTAAAATGTAGATAATACATCTAGAACAAATATTCTACATCTACCATTTAGATTCTACATCTCCTCCGCTAGGGGTTGCTCGAGCATTGCACAGGGCAGAGTGTGTGCGAGCGAGAAAGAGAATAAGTAGCGTCAGCAGCGCCAGAGGAGGTGGGAGAAGCAACTGAAAATTAATTTCTTTGTTCTGGCTATAATAATGAACCGATCTGATTCAGATTCGGCAATCTGATATATATGGTTATTCTCTACGATACTGCTTTTTTAGTTTTATCGTATCTTCAAAATTGTGGATGCCACAGATTTTCGTCCTTTGTGGAGGCGGAAGTGGGCGTGGCGAAATTTTGAAATACACTTGTAGCAGTGTGATATCACATGAGTCTCGAAACAAAATTTGGTTGCTCTAACTCTTATAGTCTCTGAGATCTAGGCGCTCATCAAGACAGACAGACGGACAGACGGACGGACAGACAGACATGGCTCTATCGACTCGGCTATTGATACTGATCACTGCCCTGTGCAATGCTCGAGCAACCCCTAGCGGAAGAGATGTAGAATCTAAATGGTAGATGTAGAATATTTGTTCTAGATGTATTATCTACATTTTACATGTAGATGTAGTTAACAAATGTAGCAAAAAAATGTCAATGTAAAATTAAAAATTTTTTTTTTAAATTGCAATCATAAGCTCACAAATTTATATACTGACTGAGTACGGGTATAAAAGTAGAGTCGCGACTAGAAGCGACTCACGTTCCTTCGTTTTTTTTATACCCGTACTCAAAAAGAGTTAAGGTAAATTAATATTTGTGGTAAAAGTGGATGTGTGTAACGCAGAGAAGGAAAATTTTCCGACCCCATAAAGTATATATATTCTTGATCAGTATCAATAGCCGAGTCGATAGAGCCATGTCCGTCTGTCCGTCCGTCTGTCCGTCTGTCTCACTGTCTGTCTTGATGAGCGCCTAGATCTCAGACTCTATAAGAGTTAGAGCAACCAAATTTTGTTTCGAGACTCATGTGATGATATCACACTGCTACAAGTGTATTTCAAAATTTCGCCCCGCCCCCTTCCGCCTTCGCAGTATCGCAAAGAATGATCATATCTACCAGACTGCCAAGTCTGGTACAGATCGGATTATTATTATAGCCAGAATGAAGAAAGTAATTTTCAGTTGCTTCCCCCACCTCCTCTGGCGTAGCTGACGCTACTCATTCTCTTTCTCGCTCGCACACACTCTGCCCTGTGCAATGCGCGAGCGCCCTCTCTCGGAGGAGATGTAGAATCTATATGGTAGATGTAGAATATCTGTTCTACATGTATAATCTATATTTTAGATGAAGATGTAGTCAACAAATGTAGCAACAAAATGTAAAATGTAAAATTTTTTTTTAAATTTCAATCATAAGCCCTAAAAATTTATATACTGACTGAGTACGGGTATAAAAGTAGAGTCGCGACTAGAAGCGACTCACGTTCCTTCTCGTTCGTTATTATACCCGTACTCAAAAAGAGTATTTGTGGTAAAAGTGGATGTGTGTAACGCAGAGAAGTACAATTTTCCGACCCCATAAGGTATATATATATATTCTTGACCAGCATCAATAGCCGGGTCGATAGAGCCATATCTGTCTGTCTGTCCGTCTGTCCGTCTTGTCTGTCGCCTAGTTCTAAGAGACTATAAGAGCTAGAGCAACCAAATTTTGTTTCCAGACTCATGTGATATCACACTGTTTCAAGTGTATTTCAAAATTTCGCCCGCCCCCTTCTAAGATTCTACATAAATCACAAGCTCACAAATTTTTATACTGACTGAGTATTGAAGTAGAGTCGCGTCCAAAAGCGACTTACACGTTCCTTCTTCTTTGTTTTTTTCTTGTACAATTATTTATTATTATTATAAATGCAATATTTTGTCACTGGAGGGGGTAATCGGATTCCGTCTACGGTCTCAAACTTTGACAAGCGTTACTCATGATGCTATGACATTGGACTTTGCTAACGATTAGCTGCAAAAATAGAGATAGCCTTACGGGAAATGCTCTGACTGCCAGAGCGAGAGAAATATATGCTTCCAGTTGGCTTTCCATACCTCATACCCCTGCTACCCTGTTAAGCACCTGAAGAGAAGACAAAACTTTACTCTTAAAAAAATGTCGCTACAGTAATAAGGAAGGCGGCGAAGACATTAGCTCGACAGACAGCCAAAAGAAGATCCACAGGAGGATTGAATAGACCAATGGCAGCAGATGACGAGGACGAGGTGGAAGCAATGAAGGTGTCATCGGTAGTGCGGTGGGACAGGAGCGGTGTGGAGGGGAGGGGGCATGTGATGACGGTAGTCGTCACATTCACATGTGAAAGTTTTACGAAAACAAGAAAATTTATTTAGAAAATCACAAAATGAGCAAAAGAAACAAAAAAAAACAGATACAGAAAAACTGAAAAAAAAACCAACAAAAAAGTTCATTAGCAAGGGGGGTGGTGTAGTTGCATGTTAATTTTATGTCTCGACAGAGGTTGCATGCTCGTCGGAACGGGCTCAGATCATGACATGTGTCGGTTATGATGATGATTCTGATGGTCCACTATCACTCATTAGCCCCAGCGATCCACGAAGAGGCGATGACAAAACGATCACATGACCCATTTGCGGTTGATGGCTCGGGAAATTATGGAAAAAAGCTGATGCCAGCAAAAAGCGGATATAGTAGGCCCCCGTCTCCAAGAAAATATACATACGAGTTGGTCCTCGCTGCGATCATTTTTATATCCGATACTCAAAGAGTATGGGGATATAATAGTTTTGTGGTGGATGTGGATGTGTATAACGCCAAAATGCGTTAGTAAAATAAAATATATGCAAATATTTTTGAATCTCTCTTTCCGTCCGTCCGTACTCTCAAAGATTACAAAAGCGAGAGCCATCAAATTTTGTGTGGAGACTTCGGTGATATCACACTAAAATGCTCATATATATTTCAAATTTTCGGACTATTATTGTAGCGATAACGATAAAATCAATTCGCCGTCTAACGTACACCATACGCTTACTCTCTCTATTTCTCTCACTCTCTCTTACACACTCTTCCTGCCGGATCGGACCGAAATATAACGGCTGGTGTTCAAATGAAAAGCGAGAGAGAGACATATGTAATTAAGGGAATAAAACATATAAAGTATTGCAAACATCTAACCAAATATGTCATAAGGTGGAAAAAGGATAAGCGGAGTGAAAGAATTTGCATTACAAAACGAGAAGGAACGTGTGAGTCGCTTCTGGACTTTTATACCCGTACTCAGTCAGTATATATTTCTGTGAGATTATGATTTATGAAGAATTTTTAAATTTTAATTAACTTAAATTTTGAATTTTTTAAAAATTTTTCTTTGTTTTGGCTATAGTAATGCTCCAATCTGATTCAGATTCGCCAATCTGATAGATATGGTCATTCTCTATGATACTTTTCTCGTATCTTCAAAGTTGTGTATGCCACAGATTTTCGTTTTTTGTGGTGATGGAAGGGGGCGGAGCGAAATTTTAAAATACACTTGTAATAGTGTGATATGACATGAGTCTGGAAACAAAATTTAATTGCTCTACACCGCGGTGTACGTTTTCTTCTCTGCTTTACGCACATTCACTTTTACCACAAATACAATAAACCCCTTAACTCAAAAAAGATGTTTTTATACCCGTACTCAAAGAGTTAACGGGTATATTCACAGAGAAGAAAACGTTTCCGACCCCATAAAGCATATTTGTATACTCTATACTAATTTCAATTAAGTTTCATTAGAATATTCATTGATCACCTTGCGGATCTTTAGCTGCAAGTCGAATGTTCCTTCTTAAGTCTTTTCGAGATACGGTCGCCAACTGTCACGTATGCTGGTCCGCACCCCACCGATTTCAAGTTAAGTATAGTCCAGTTTCCAGTTGAATCACGACAGAATACTTGAAAAGAATTTTCTATTTATTCAGCTCCACTCAGAGGAAAACAAATGAAGACCAAGACGAAGTGCCAACTTGGGACATCGTTTTTGGCTCGTTGACGTTGGCCGGCAAAGTCTATATACACAAAAATAGAGGTGTATAGAGGCAAGCAGATGTGGGGTTAGAGCTCACCAACAAGAGCTCTGGGTCGAGCACTGGCTCTGGCTCCAGCTCTGACTCGCACAACGGAAGAGCAAAAAAAAAAAAGACTTTGGCAACGAACTCGAGCTGAGCGGCCCGAGGCCGGCATCTTTGGATATAATTATCGCCCTGTCCATATTGTTCTAACGTGAAAGTAAAAACCGTTAAGAATTAATATCTATTTGGCCAAAATGCTTTGCTGTTTTCTGTGCAAAAAACGAACAACAAAGCAAATGAATGAAAAAACGACAAATATAAAAATTAACTTTTTCTTTTACTGGGTCAGCCCTATGGTTGTTGGTTCTGTTTCTCTTTCTGTCGCAGTCTCAGTTTCTGTCTGAGTTATTTGCCTTTTCATTTCTGTTTCGTATTTCTTTTGTTTGATTTGTTTTTCCTCCATTCCACTTGCCAAAAAGCGTAACAAATGAGGGACAAACAAGAGGATTGCTATATCTCAAACACTACTAGAACCTCCTCTCTCCCGGCCATATACCAGTAAATATTTGACGATTTATGACGATTATCAATATGAAAGTGATACACGACTGTCCGATCCCAGCCCAGCCCCGCAGCCGCACGGTGTTCACTCACATAGCAAAAATAAAGCCCAGCCAAACCGCTCTCAACCCAAATCCAAATTCAGACATGAAAGAAAGTGAGAATCTCAAGTTATAAATCCATTGGGAAGGCTAGATTCCCTTCAAAATCGGGCATATTTACATTTGTATGTGCAAATATATATTACATACATGGTCAAAATTTTTATAGGTAGCATTTAGTGGGAATCGAAGACAAGCTTCTTTTCTGATGACTGTTCATCGATGTTCATTTCAAAATATTATTCCAGAAGACAGATTAAATTGAAAAGTGCGCCTGTGGGCTTTAATAAATATGAAAAGTGTTGCAAGTCTAGTAAGAAAGTCCATAAGCCTAACAAGCTACAGTTCCATTTAAAATGAATGGAAAAATAATGCTAATCAATTTGCGTGTAGAAGAAGCGTCAATAAAATCTGGTGGGTGACGCGATGGCGATGGTGATGGTGATAGTGAGTCATGTTAGACAAATAATGATTGTTCCCAATCCAGAAAGAGGCAGAAAGAGAGCAAGAAAGAGACAGAAACGGGCTGGTTACAATTTGTTCAGCAATCATGTTCCGTTTCTATTGCTATTCCGGTTCCACACTGTTCTATTATGTTCTATTCTGTTCTGTTTTGTTCTCTGGGGTGGTCGCCAATGGATCGTATAGTTTTGTTTAATATCAATCATAATCAATAAGAAATGCGGTTATTAATTTTGTGTGTTTTGTCAGCTTGGCTGGACTGCGACACATTCTGTCAGCGTTTCAGATCGATATATAAAGATACCCGAGGTATCCGGAGCTATGCGAGGTATCCATGTACCCGACTTGGGACTGCTGGAAAGAGAGTTCTGTTCGGTCGCGATAATTATCAATCGTGCCTGGTCATTATATTCATTATGATTATGGTCACTATTATTGGTCAGGCAGTAGAACACCGCGAAAAACTGTAAAAATGAGTCTTAACTAGATCAGAGAGAGGGAGTCGAGAGAGAAGTCCCAGAACTCTTCGACGATTATGGGATACGAGTATTTAACGCAGATTACAGAAACCTGAAGAGGATCTACTCTCTAATATGAAAAGAACTTAATACATGGAATTTCATTGACCTTAATGTTCTATTAACGGAATGGTGGAATGGCTCAAAACACTAATTATTAGGATCTTTGAAATCAGTAATTGTCAGTCTGCATTAATATGTTAATAAGTTATACCTATGAAATACCTTTTCCACTACTATGTTATAAAAGTTTATCCCCAGTTGAAAGATCTGGACCAAGGAAAGGAGCTTAATAGAGAGAGAACATTCACCAAGGTGAATAAATCTGTGGTCGGAATGAAGATGTATAAGATAAAGCTTATATTTTGTAATCGATTTATCCTTTTAATAGCCCTTAGCCCCAAACCCTATATATGTATTTGAGCCCTGCATGAACGGGCAATCGAATCGATTCGCAGTGATTCGGTATTCGCTTCGTCCGATCGAATTGAATCAGCGATTCGGCTTTCTCATAGATTCGAATCGCACGCCCAAAACGGACCAAACGAAGCATGTCACGTAATTTTTACTGTGTCAGATCCGAAAATCGGTAGTTGTGTGTGTGCGTACGTTTTACTTAATTTACAGCGAAAAAATCTGTTTCAGATTCAACAAGAGAATTTTTGCGCCAGATAAAGCTAAATTGTCATACAACATTTTTTTCAGTGCAATAAAAAACCGAATGTGCATAGCCGAAGGGCACACGAAATCCGAAGTATGTTTAGAATCAGTTCAGAGACATGCGAACGTAGCTTGCTGATATTGATTCGCAGTGCTTTAAATTGATTCGAGTGATTCGAATCTGTCTATAGGCATGATTCGTAATGATCGAACGCATTGAATGGGCATGAGTGTGGATTCGTGCAGGGCTCTAATATGTATATACCTTTGATCATTCTATTTGCTGTTGCATATCGTTTAGTGATATATCGTCTATGGTAGGCCAGACCATCAAAAGGTTGAGTTGATCGCTCTCTGTTGTCGAGTCCCAATTTCATTTGGCCTGGCTTACCCTATGCATCCCCATGCTGGCCAGTGTAGCAGTCTTGGCAATCTACTTGGAATTCCATTTAGGCCAAAAATGCAATATGACACACAACTTCTCGGCTGACAGACCAGGCAACAATTGACCGATTTCCATCCTCATTCTCTTTTCCTCCCAGACTTCAAGCTCGGTCTCTAACTCGAACTTCCAAGCCACATTTGGGACTGGTCTGGACCAGGGTTTTGCCTATTCGACCATTCAACTGATAACTGAATGAGACGTTGGCCAACACCAACATGAACAGCAATAGCAGCAGCGGCAGCAGCAGCAGCAACAACAACTTGGTCGGTTGCTCCTAGTAGTCACTGACCTAGAATGCAGCTTCGGCCTCAGCTCTTACTTCAGCCTCAGACTTAGCTTCAGCTTTGGCTTTTACTGTTTTCTTGTTCTTGTCTCTGACGTTCCGTTGCTGCTCTGCAAGCTGTCGCCGTTGTTGCTGCTATTGTTCATGTTATCATACCCTAGCAGTGGGTAGTATACCTAGGCAAATATTCTGTATCAGGCTTAAACATACAATTGTTATAGAGCAGTGGTCGGAACACACACACGCAATGGTTTGCAGTGCGCGGATCTGCGTATACAGCAGGCAAAACGGAACATTGTATTGGTGCTAAACACTGTGATACACGTGCAGGTGAGCGCCAGCGCAGCAGCAGCGGCTTTTCCTAAGCAGAATAGATAGGGCTGGGCCGAGCCATGTTATATAGTCACAAGACAACTTAAGTACAAGCTAATTTTGGGTAAATAAAAAGCAAGCCCCAATAAGCGGAACAGTTCTTTCCGTTAATTTGCAAAGAGTGCTCCAAACTTCGGTATTCGCATCCGGCCTTTCATTCTATTATTTTTGTTGCTGTTGCTGTTCAGTTATATTCTCTGTTTGTGTGTTGGCTTCGGCATCGGCGAAGACTTCGCTGAAGCAAGCTCACGGCATCGGCGGCAGCCCCAACGTATTAGCATAATCTCAGGCATCCCAGCCGCAGCTCTGGCCAGAGCGTCTGCTGGGTCTCTCTAGAGCTGAAGCCAGAGATAGAGCTGGAGCTGCAGCTAAAGCTATAGCTGAGACTAAAGCTCCGACTGAGTCTGAGTCTAACTCTGACTCTGACTGGCACCTCATCATCGGCGGCATCAATTCGCCTTTTGCTGCCTCGTCGGTTGGCGTGTGAATGCGGACTATAGGACACTGAGAGAAGCATCCAGAGGGGGGGGGGGTGCTTAGAGAGACTTCGAGTGGTGCAATGTCTCGACTCTGGCCGGGGCATTTCTCTCAGTGTAGTGGGGCATGTTGCATGTTTGGAATATCTCGGCTAGCGGTGTAGCCATCTTCGTCGCACCAGGCCAACAAAATTAGAAGAGGCTTGAGCTGGGATTCTTTTCCCTCGCCTCTACTAAAGCCTATAAGTCTCTCTTTTTATTTGGCATAATTTCTGACTATTATGCCTTTTACTATAGACTACGGAGATGGAGATGGCTGCATCCCCGTCCCCGTGTGCTGTACACAACGCTGTGTCTCTGCTGTTTCTCTGCTGCGTAACGGCATTTATAACCTTTTTATTAGATTTTGATTTGAAACTCAAATTTTTCTGCGATTTTGTCTCGATAGCTGTTTGTCTGCCCCGCTGGATCTTTCTTTCTTTGCAATGTTAAGTCAGCTAATATCGAATGAGGGCAACCTCGGTTGATGTCTCTCTCTCTCTCTCTCTATCTATCTCTCTGTTTTCTATTTCCCAATTCTCGACTAATTTCGAGTGCAAACAAATCTCGATTGGGATCACCGACGATGGCGATCCGCAATCGTCGATGACGATGACTCCCCAACTCTATTGATTTCAGGTGAGCTCAGTGGGACCCATGTGGGAAGCCGAAACCGCCCAAGTGCAAAACTAAGAGCAGATTTAATTTCTGGGCGATCTAGTTAAAAAAGTGATGGAATGGAAATCGGAGCACTGGGCTGGATTTCCTTTGATGAAACCAAATCGTTGATGATCATTTCGGTGAACGATATTGGAGATCTCTTAAGGGGTCTTTGGATGAATATTAATTATATCAATTATATTAAGGAGAATTATATAAGCAACTAGTTTTGAAGGGGATATTTAATAGACACTCTAAGGCGTAGAGGATACTTTCCATTAAAAAAAATTTGTAACTTCTCAGTAGATTCTACAGAAATGAGCGTCTATCAAATATCTGTATCTCTAAGACTTCGGAGTAAAACGAATGAATAGGAGCACCGAGTATATATATATATGTATGAATGCATATAGCATATATATATATATCAGATTAAAAAATATATTTAAATGATTGACATATGTATGTGCATTTGTAGCAAAGGCGTGGTGTGTGCTGCCCAATCTATTCTAGGGAGAAAAACTCTCTCAAGCTTCATAATCTTGTGAACCGCGAGGACTATAAGGACGCTGCTCTTCGTTCTGCTCAGAGAAGCCTTCTCCAGTTTGACCAACCTTTGCTCCTCCCAATTCATTTAGTATGGAAAGTCGCGGAAATTCCCCTCCAGTTCCACCAACTTGCAAGCCAGGAGGACTAATAGAAAGTTCTCCATGCTGGACAGGTACACTCTCTTCAGGTCTAGCAGCCGGAACGGCAAATTCATCTTCAGTTCCACCAATCTATGAACCAAGAGGATTATCAGTAGGTTTTAGATTCTGGACAGGTAAGGTCTCAACAGTTTCACCGACCTGTGCTTCTCGTAGTTCATTCAGTTCCCCTTCACCAATAGAAGGATCTTCATGCTCCAAACTCTCTTCAGGTCCAGCATCTTGTGCTCCTAATAATCCATTTTGAACGGCAAATCCATCTTCAGCTCCACCAATCTGAGAATCGGTTAAACCTTAGCCATATGTTCTCCATTGTGGACAGTGGAGCCCTCTGTAGCACTGTACTTCTACTAACCTGAGCTCCTGGTAGTCCGTTCTGTTCATTTTCATCGGGAATAACGTCGATCAGAATATTGCACACATCGAGGGCTAGCTGGATCTGAACGTCAACATTCTCGACATAGGGCTCCACGTACATTTGCCGCAGAGTATCGATCAAAGAGTTAGTGGTGTCCACGAGCTGGCGGTTTATTTCAAAAATACGGTCCAAATCCCTGGCTAGTAGCACTCTCTGGCGCAGGGTTTCCTGCTCGATCCGCATGTTCTGGGCGTTCTCCTTCATTGCCTCCATCAGAATCGTTCTGCGGTTCATGCTCCTCTAATAATTCGAAGCAATTAAACCACTAAATTTAACTTTTCTCTCCACTTGTGGCTGGCTGTCTGGCTGTGTTTCTGAGAGATTTCTGACTCGGATATGGTGTACTAGACAGAGGGTTAGCTCAATGCCAACCCCGATTCGATCTACTCGGAAATCCAGCATAATCACAAGGGACCCCGGATAGAGGCCTCAATCAACATTCAATGCACGGGCTTCTTAGATGGCGGGAGGTCGGGGTCGGGGTCTGGGAGTTTTGCCCATCCAAGCCATTCAAGCTACTACAAAAATTTCTCTGGCCAATGAAAACGAAATTATTTTCACAATTGCGGCAATTAAACGCAAAATAAATTGTGTCTTAAGGTACAGTAAGCTCCGCTTCCACTGACATGTGGCTGGCATAGCCATACCTATGGTTCCCAAAAAAAGTCCAAAAGAAGCGGTGAAATAGAAGTAATGATCTACGCACTTTTCATTACAACTGTCCGCTGTCCCCTGTCCCCTGTCCGTCCCCTGTCCATTCTCTGCTGTCCGCTGTCAGGTGTCCGCTGTGCCAGTGCGTGTGTGTCCCAGCCTGTGGAATTTTTTCTTTTGAGGCTTCTGTTGTCAACTTGTAGTCTTTATTGTCTACCCTTACGCCTATTCAGTGGTCCATGGTACATGGACTTGTGCGTGGGGGGCTCTTCCACATGTCACGATCTTGATAGTCGATGCTGCCCAACCTATTACTAGAATACATATCAGATAGCCATTAAAGCCAATTCAGATACACAATTAACTGAGAAATGTTCCATGAAATCCATAACATTATTGAATTATATTATATAGTCACTTGATTTATCTATTCTCTATATCGAATTTCAGATAACTAAAGCGGACCATTGACGTAGAACCAACGAGGGGCAATGGCTGAGTTACCAATAAAGAATCACAGAATTCGTGGCATGTAACCCACCCACTCGGCCCTCTCGCAGGGCATACAGACTTCGTTATTGTCGGATGGGGGGAACGCACAGTTTCTGGTTGATGCAAGTAAAATTGCTTGCTTTTGATGTGCCTCAGTCACATTGTAGATTTAGTGGCATTGAAAGAAATTTCACTTTGAAGAAAAGGCACACGCCGTACCGCTTCCGACTTGGTTGGTCGTGGACTCCGACTTGGAATCCAACTCGCAGCTCAACTCGAAGACCTATGTAGCTGCATTTGGATTTTGTTGCTGTTACTGTCGCTTCTCTTCTCGGTTTTTTATACCCGTACTCAAAAAGAGTTAAGGGGTATACTGTATTTGTGGTAAAAGTGGATGTGTGTAACGCAGAGAAGGAAAATTTTCCGACCCCATAAAGTATATATATTCTTGATCAGTATCAATAGCCGAGTCGATAGAGCCATGTCTGTCTGTCCGTCCGTCTGTCCGTCTGTCTGTCTTGATGAGCGCCTAGATCTCAGAGACTATAAGAGTTAGAGCAACCAAATTTTGTTTCGAGACTCATGTGATATCACACTGCTACAAGTGTATTTCAAAATTTCGCCACGCCCACTTCCGCCTCCACAAAGGACGAAAATCTGTGGCAGCCACAATTTTGAAGATACGATAAAACTAAGTATCGTAAGTAATGACCATATCTACCAAGTTGCCAAATCTGGTACAGATCGGATCATTATTATGGCCAAAATGAAGAAATTAATTTTCAGTTGCTTCCCCCACCTCCTCTGGCGCTGCGTGACGCTATTCATTCTCTGTCTCGCTCGCACACACTCTGCCCTGTGCAATGCGCGAGCAACCCCTAGCGGAGGAGATGTAGAATCTAAATGGTAGATGTAGTATATTTGTTCTAGATGTATTATCTACATTTTACATGTAGATGTAGTTAACAAATGTAGCAAAAAAATGTAAAATATTAAAATTTTTTTAAATTTTAATCATAATCTCATAAATTTATATACTGAATGAGTACGGGTATAAAAGTAGAGTCGCGACTAGAAGCGACTCACGTTCCTTCTCGTTTTCTTTTACTCGTATGTCTTCCTTTTTTCGGACTTTTCCGCTTTTTAACAATTATTTCTTTCTTAATTTTGTGTTTTGTGTTAACTTGATTTTATTTTAATGTTTGCTTCACACACAAAGACTGGCCGTTCGCGTTGCATCTAGCCATCTGTTTGGATGGGGCCCGTCTGGGCCTCGAGACTGCTTTCTTGTTATGGTCATCGTCGCCTCCATTCAACGGAGTCGCTTGAATCTAATGGGTTTTACTTTCATTGCGGCCGAGTGCCGAAAATAACTTCTTGGCCCCCAGCTGATTTCTCCTGATTTCGATACGAAAAAATATCGCATACTAGACCCAGATATATACATACATAGATATAAATATGTAGGTAAAGTACATACATATAAAACCATCAAATCCCCAACTGAAAGTCAGCTTTAAGGTCGGGGATTTTGATTTATTAGTTTGGGAACTCAATTGAAACTTTCACACCCCCACCCGCCACATGGGGCTCGGCTCTCGGCTCCTATTGAATGGGCGAAAATGCTAATCGAAAGGGAATGGAATCGAAAGAAGGTCCCCTTTTGAGTTCTACTATTGGAGAGCGAACAAACAAAATATCCGTTTAGTTCAACTTAGTTTATCCAATTTCTGGGCCAAAGCGGAGGCCCCCTACGGGTCTAAATCATTTTTGCCATGTAATGGCTTCTAAGTAATGCTCCAACTCCGAATGGAGCTCTGGTTCTGGTTCTGATTCTGTTTCTGATTTTGGTCACCGGAAGCACGAGAATAACAAAAGCAGAGACAGACAGACAAAACGACACACAGACAGACAGAGGAATGGAAAAAACAAAAGACGAACAGCAATAAATCCAAAGAGCGCGAAGAAAGTGAGAACAGTTATGTAGTGTAACTGATGCCGTTAGATGTGGAGACTCTGATTTAGATTGAGAACCGAAATCCCCACACACAACCGCCGCATAGAAAAGAACAAAAGACAGATAGACGGAAAGGCACGAAAGACAAAGCAAATACCAAGGCAACCGTATAAATCTCTTGGAGATCTGTTTTGGGGGCTGGCGAAAAACTTTCTTTCCGAAAAGGAAATGTAGGAAAACGATTCTGATAACGGGTCGC
This sequence comes from Drosophila subsilvestris, assembly GCA_035043285.1. Lineage (NCBI taxonomy): Eukaryota > Metazoa > Arthropoda > Insecta > Diptera > Drosophilidae > Drosophila > Drosophila subsilvestris. The sequence goes on along the minus strand of JAWNNB010002181.1, from coordinate 150,017 downwards.
CAGCTCTCTTCAAATGCATTTTACGCCATCGGGCTCGGTCTCGGGCTCAGGATCGGACCTGAGAGAGCATCTCGGACTTGGTCTGGGTCTAGCTTTGATAAACGCTTTCGTCTCTGGCTGAGAAAAATAGTTTTCGATTTTCGTTATGGTTTCCGTTTGTCTGTGCTCAAAGGCCTCAGTGGATGCGAGGAACCATTATGCTGGGGAAGATTTGTTTTCCAGACATTCCGTGGAACTCTATCCAGCGATGTACTCCACATCCCAGGGTATATCAGTGAAAACAGATCAGGCATTCCCTCGAGCATGACCGGGTGACCAATAGAAGTCTCTTTTGAGCTTCAGACCCATCAGCTGCCATCAGCGAGAGTAAAAGTAGGTACACATGTGCATCTACATCTGTATTTTAATATCACTATGGTAATGGTAATGATCTTTACTCTCATTACTGGGTATCGTCATGGACTGTACCCTCCCACTACAAAATCAGCCGAAACTTGTTGTTCTTCTGTTTCCCAGCTTCTTCGTCGGCTTCTACTTCAATGCTCAATTGATGGTTGACGGGCTCACATCATCGGCTCACGTTTGCATGATTTGACTGCATTCCGTTAAATGCATTTTCCCAACGTCCCGTTTCACCCACTTCCACCCGGCCGCAGAATGAGTAATGGGCACACAGATGGAAGGCATTGTCTGAGGGGGAGTCTAAGGGAGCCTGGGGAGCGAAGGAGCAACAAAGATGGTCAGCATCTATCGAAAGAAAGTGATTTCTGGTAATTGTTTCGGGTATGGGGACGGAACCATGGAACTGGGAAGGTTTGGGACAACCGCTGGAGTGGTTTAGTGAAAGCCACCGCAGGGCTTCACGACTAACCGGTGGCCCAGGGCGTGGCCATGTTCTAGAGTCTGGCTATGCTCCATTTGGGAAAGTGTACCCAAGTACCCAAGCTCCACACGCATGAGCCGCAACACAATAATTTGTCGAGCTCTAAGCTTTTCATTAATGGAAATGTCTGGAAAATGATGCCAAGGAATTGAAAAGAATAAAATAGAATGGAGTGTAGCTGAGCTGAGCTGAGCCAAAGGGGAAGATCTACAGCCCCAGCCAAGCGTGTGGTTGCCAAGGGTTAGACTGCAGCTCCAAGTGGGTTTCCAAGTGGGTTTCCAAGTTGCTTAGTAACATAGACAATGACAGTTATGTGCATTCCAACGAGTCGCAATTCTTTGCGGTTTCGGCTTACGAGTGCATGCCACATAGACATTATTTATCATTCCGTGGCAAGAAACGCTGAGGAGATGAATATATTGCATCGGAATCACGGGCATTACGTAAACATCGAAATTATGGGGAACTGTTGCTGTTGCCTGTTTCCTGTCACACCCCCACCGCCACCCCCACTTACCGCTGACAATTTTCCTTGCTTTTCTTTTGAGTTTTGAGTTGAAACTCGGTGCGATCTGCCACTAATGACAATGGAACACTCTGGGGTACTATCTGGCCACAGAGCATGAAGATGGCGGAGGAGATGGAGTAGGAGTAGGAACTGGAGCCCCAGAATACCCAGATGGTGCTGGGGACACACATTCTCTTATACTCGTACTGCTGCCTCAAGTGTTTATTAACTGTTAGAGTTAACTAACTAAGTCGGAGCAATAACACTTTGAGATGATAATGAAGGAAATGGCTGTGGGTATGGTTTAGTTGTACAGAATGAAAATGTTGTTCCAGCTCCATCTTCTCCATCCCCATCTTGATCTCAATTTGGACTGGAATCAATTTTCCGAGTCAACGAAGGCTGAAGAACCCTTTTAGCAGAACCATCTATGGCTGCTCTAGTTCTACTTAGTATATTTATATTTCTGTTTCAGAGTTCTATGTGGGTGAATCATCAATCATGTCATGAAGTTTCTATTAGAGCCAAAAGCAGCTGCAATTTGTCCATATTTCCTGCACCCAAAGGCGTTGACAGTCCGAACAGTTCCCAGACTCTTCCCCATCCACTTCCACTCCCATTCCAATTTCCACTCTACTATACCGTCCCGTCCAACCCAACTCTCATCGCCTTCCCATTCCCCATTGCGATTCCCGCTGCACGGCTTGTAACTAAATATGGCAGAAAAACACCAATTGGTGTCGTCAGCTCTGCCATTCTTCACCTTTTGTATCGGATGGAATCGGCACCGTTCTGGTGGTGGTGGGGGGGGGCGGGGAGTTTAGGAGGTGCAGGAAGGTCTGCTCTACTCTACCTACCTACATATGTATTGTTCATTCTGACCCAAATTTATAGAATTGATGTGGACGGACCCTTGAAGAAGACTGAAAGGCAAGAAGATGAGACTATGTGGAGGTGCTTTTACGTAGCCATACATATGACATTAGACTTTGCTGAGTAGAGAGAGAGAGAGAGAGAGTGATAGAGAGGTACTCGTAGCATGAGAGACAAAAAGCCAAATAAGTCCCTAAACACGACTCCGTCTCCCGGCTATCGGTCGAAGAACTGAATCACTATACATAAAACAACGAGAAGGAACGTGAGTCGCTTCTAGTCGCAACTCTACTTTCATACCCGTACTCAGTCAGTATATAAATTTTTAGGGCTTATGATTGAAATTAAAAACAAAATTTTACATTTTACATTTTGTTGCTACATTTGTTGACTACATCTTCATCTAAAATGTAGATTATACATGTAGTACAGATATTCTACATCTACCATTTAGAATCTAAATTTTAGATTCTACATCTCCTCCGCTAGGGGTTGCTCGCGCATTGCACAGGGCAGAGTGTGTGCGAGCGAGAAAGAGAATGAGTAGCGTCAGCAACGCCATAGGAGGTGGGGGAAGCAACTGAAAATTAATTTCTTCATTTTGGCCATAATAATGATCCGATCTGTACCAGATTTGGCAATCTGGTAGACATGGTCATTCCTTACGATACTGCGTTTTTAGTTTAGTGAAGGCGGAGGGGGGCGTGGCACAATTAGAAAAATTTGATTCAGTGTGATATCACATGAGTCTGCAAACAAAATTTGGTTGCTCTAGCTTTTATAGTCTCTGAGAACGAGGCGTCAAACAAGACGGACAGACGGACGGACGGACAGACGGACGGACGGACGGACGGTCGGACGGACGGATAGACAGACATTGCTCTATCGACTCGGCTATTGATACTGATCAAGAATATATATACTTTATGGGGTCGGAAAATGTTTCTTCTCTTCGTTACACACATCCACTTTTACCACAAATACAATAACTCTTTTTGAGTACGGGTATAAAAATTATGCTTTCCAGCACTCACAGCCCGCCGCAAGCAGCACTGCTCCCAGCACAACTGGAAAACCAAGCTGTCGCATATATTTATCTCGCTCTCACTGCATGATTTTCCTTTTAGGCTGTCCCTGTTCATGTTAGTCAGTTACACTACTTAGTCGACACGACATTTCCGCTTAGTTACGGCTTAGTTTTTTTTTAATATTTTTAGTTGTAGGGCTTCTATTTTTCACATAACTTAAGTATCTTATATGTTGTTTATGAGATATTTTTTAAAAAGTCATCTGACTATTAAAAAAATGTTGAAATAAGTTTTAAGAAGAAAAAATGGATTTATTTTGTAAATTTTATTAAATTATATTTGATTAAAAATAAAATTTAAAATTATTATATGTAGTGAAAGCAACCATTTCAATTTTTTATCAATGCAAAAAAATCTAAGTTTAGCACAAAATGACCGCAAGCAGGCATATATTCAACGAAATCAAAGTTCAACTTTGACTATTTATTGTAAAACTTCTAGATATTGTAGCACCATGTACTTTTGCAGACTAAATTTTAAAAGTTTTTTCTTTTAAACGCAATTTATTTCATGCAAATATCTTGATTCGTTCGGAAGTTATTAATTTAGCAAGCTGAAATGGCCAAAGGCCCCAATTGTGCGTCGTTTATCATTCAAATCTATTGAGAGACGGTGGATCTAAAATTCGTTCACCAACCTTTGGAAGGTTGCGGGCCCAACTGCCAATTGGGAACAAAGCAAACGAAAAGTACTTGTATTTTTTGGTTCCTGATCATGTTCCTTTGGCATTTAATGTGGTTGACAGTTACTTTTTTCGGATTTGCGGATAAGAGTAACTTACTTTTCGTCTTTATAAAATGCTGTTAAATTTAGTTTACACATTTTGCTTTTATAGCTTGTGCCCAAAACTTTCGGTTTTATTTCAAAATTGTCTTCATATTGTTTTGGAAAATTTTGGTAAAAACCGAATTCGGTTTCGTTGATCGTCATAAATCTTCCACAAATGTAGCAAAATGAGTATGCTCTGTAAACACATGAAAATGAACGGTTTGAGTTATCAATTTTAATTGATTTCAATTAGAAACATGTAGTATTTTTTGAACACACTCGATCGTATTCTGATGGAAGTCAGAACTACACTGAAGGAAGGGAAGAAGGGAAAAAGGTATAATTTCTGCGGGACCAGCACCTGTGAAGGAAAAAAGGTCAACATTTGACCATAAGAGGTATTTATAAATATCTTTCCGCACTTATGTAGGTTTAATGAACAAAAGTAACTGTCCACAACATTTACAGCCCAAATGGACATGAACTGGTAGGGTATATATCCGAGATATATCCATATATAGGACTCGGTAAAACCAAAATTACAGGTCCTTTTTGTTTGGACCAGCATCGTACCGGACGGTATTTTTTCAGGTCTCTGAGAACCAGGCGTCAAACAAGACGGACAGACGGACAGTCGGACAGACGGACAGACAGAGACTCGGCTATTGATTCTGATCAAGAGTATATATACTTTATGGGGTCGGAAAATTTCCCTTCTCTGCGTTACACACATCCAGTTTTACCACAAATACAATATACCCCTTAACTCTTTTTTAGTACGGGTATAACGAGAAGGAACGTGTGAGTCGCTTCTGGACTCGGCTCTACTTTTATACCCGTACTCAGTCAGTATATAAATTTGGGAGAATTTTCAAATATTTTACATATTTTTGCTACATCTGTTATCTACATCTAAAATGTCGATTATACATTTAAAATGCATATGTATTCTACATTGTGTATGTAATGCAGATTCTACATCTTCTCCGGAAAGGTCGTACACTGCACAGAGCAGATTGTGTGCGAGCGCAAATGAGTAGCGTTAGCAGCGCCGTAGGAGGTGGGGAAGCAACTGAAAATGAATTTCTTCATTCTGGCTATAATAATGTTCCGATCTGGCAGATTTGGCAATCTGGTAGATATGGTTATTCTCTACGATACTGCGTTTTTAGTTTTATCGTATCTTGAAAATTGTGGCTGCCACAGATTTTCGTTCTTTGTGGGGGCGGAGCGAAATTTTGAAATACACTTGTAGAAGTGTGATATCAGATGAGTCTCGAAACGAAATTTGGTTTTGTCTAGCTCTTATTGTCTCTGAGAACTAGTCGACAGACAAGACGGACAGACGGACAGACAGAAAGACGGACAGACAGATATGGCTCTATCGACTCGGCTATTGATGCTGATCAAAAATATATATACTTTATGGGGACGAAAACGTCTCCTTCTCTGCGTTACACACATCTACTTTTATCACAAATACAATATACCCCTTAACTTTTTTTGAGTACGGGTATAAGAATATTCTTTCAAAAATGTTAGATCCCGAAATCTATCAGAAAAAGTCATTTTTTTTCCATGGATGGGAAGAACCGTTTCTGTGATTCCTAATACTCTGAAAACATCAAAGCGCACGAAATTAATTTTAAAGTTAATTTAACTACAGGTACATACATACATATGTACATATATATTATATTATACTATTGCAATGCGAAGGTAGAGTCAGATCTTATTTGAAAAATATGTACGAGTAGGTACCTACTCTTTGATAAGCTGAAAGATCCCTTTTGTGTGCTTTTTGAATTAAATAAATAGCTTTGATTTGCTGTTTGTTATTCAACGATCTATACAAAAAGGCGGAAAGCAACCGTAGCTCTTCATATGTATGTATGTACATACAGTGACGAATTTAAGTATTAGAACAACAATCAAATTTCAGTTTACTGCTGTCGAGGGAGCACAAATAACAGAATCCGATAAATGAATGAAGATTGACTGACTGTGTACAAGTTACTGCATACTGCAAGTATTAATAAAGGCAAGCTATTTCATATAACTGAAGGGCTCATCCATGAAAAAACTCTCCGATGATTGGGCCACGAAAAGTGGGCTGGCTTTGGTGGAATGTTTCATCTGGGTGCATGGCATGTGGCGGTGGCAATGGCAGTGGCAAAAGCAGATGCTAATGCACTCAACTTTGACTGCCATTCGGCTAACTGTTGCAGGCGAAATAGCCCCAGAACTGGGTCATCATTGTCAGCGTCATCATTGTTGTTGTGGGGATTGAAGTGCGGATGGATAGATGGGGGAGCCCATCTCCATCACATGGCATGGCCCTCCTCCCGTTTGGGTGTCACATTTTCATTGCCTAGCTGACGGAATTGGAGCAAATATGAGCAGCAGGGCCCGAACGCCAGCGCTTGCCATTTTACAGACTGTCCCCTCCAACCGTCTCTCCAACGACTATGGTTATAGTGAAGCCATCTCTCGATCTTATTATGCGCGCTCGCATTATAACGGTCCGCCATTACCATTCACCGCTAGCAACGCGAACAGCTCAAGCAGTGCCCGCCGCTAATGTGGTTCGTTCGTGGCTCCGGCTCCCTAGATCCACAGATCTGTTGCCCGCACCGCACCGCACCCCGCACCCCATCAATATCTAACTGCTGCCAGCACGTAATTAGTCATTCTCATGTAGCACCTCCCGCACCATTGTTGTCAGCCTCTGACTCTGACTCCGACTCTGGCTTCGGATTGCCTTGGTGTCGTTGTTCTCGTTTTAATATTATGTGTATTATTATTATCTCGTTGCTTGGCTTTTCTTCGCATTACCCTTGCAGAAGTTACAGTCACTTTGGTCAGACGTTTGCAGCCAAAATAAGAAAAAAGCTACTCGAGGCTACCAATCGAGCCACTGAAACAATTCATTTGGTAGTAGTAATTTTACGGGTATGAGAGTCCTGTGTCCAGCAGTGGTGATTCCACTGTTCGTATTTACATAATTCTATCTAACACGGATATCCTATGAGAAAAAATTCCATGTTCTAAAAGTTAAGGCCAAGTTAAAGCTTTCTATAATTTTGCAAAGTCTAAGCCGTATTTTTATTATTTAAGAGTATAGAAACTTCGGGGTCTCGAAGTTGTCTTTCATGCTCTTTTTTGTTACCACCTCACTCCTCGCTTCACTCGCCAACTGCTCCGAATGCTTGTACCCTCCACAACAGCCTCCTCTGTCAGGGCAACAGCAGCAACGACAGCGGCAGTATCTTCCTCTTCGAAACCGCAACTAAAACAGTTGTTTGTCTCTTCCCTATACTCTGCTCTTATCTTCTATATGCTCCTCCTGTCCCACGAAGTAGCTCAATTGCAGTCTTCGAGCGTGACAGAAATGGAGCAAAAATACACGGGACAAAATGAGACCTTGGTGGAAATGGGGGTGGAGTTGGATTCGGATTCGCGTTCGGATCCAGAGTTGGAAGTGGATCTGCAGCTTGAAGTGGAAATGGAAGTGGAGGCGTGAAGTAGCGAGACGGGCCGAGCCGGGCCGTTTCTGAATCTGATTCCGATTCTGGCTTTGACATTTGCCGTTGCCCATTTCGGCCCCTTGATGAAATCATTCAAAATATTTAGCTTTATGTAACCAGACCCAAAATAGAGGAAAAGATATTGACTCGAGGTTCTGGCTGACGATGGCGTGAGGACACCGATAGGAGTCTGTTAATGGTTGGATTTCATACGGTACATTAACCGTCTAAAGGTGGACCATCGAACCAGTCAGACTGCGGAGATAGTTTCCTACGGTGCGCAAATGAGGGTCTGAACTGCCTCTGGAGATGCGTGACAATCAGTTCATTTAGTCAAAAAACTTGGGTATGAATGTGGTACTACCTACAACGTATATATACATATGTGCATATGTATGGTCTGGTGTGCAATTATGCATTATTCTGGAACTGAACATTCTCCTTTCCGTTGAGCTGGTTTTCAATCAGCTCCCAATTTGACGGGAAATCAGTGGGAAAGGGGACACAGGGGTGATGATCCGCAAGGTTCTTCTGTGTTGATTTTCGATGGCATTGGCTTTCATAACGGAGAATGTACGCTGGCTAGGTCAGCATCAACAGAAATTTTATGATGGATGATGCACTGTGCTGAGTTGTGTGGTGTTGCTGGCGTAGACCATCAAGTTCTTGAGCATAGTCTGATTTCTGGTTAAGCAGTTGCAAAACCCAGGGGGTTGCGAGGGTAATGTCACTGATAAGCTGTGGTTATGTCGAGTGTGGGTTGATTCTACCTCACTGATTATTGTGCTGAAGCTACTGATGCTTACTTCTGTTTTGCGGGCAGTGCACCTCTACGATACTGCGTTTTTAGTTTTATCGTATCCTTAACATTGTGGCTGCCACAGGTTTTCGTCCTTTGTGGGGAATATACATATTTACATATGTATGCATATGTATGTAAATATATTTCTCTCGCATCTACTGGATGTATTTCCCGTTAGGCTCTCTCTGTCTTTCAGGTAAGACAATTTAAAATTAATCGAATAGATGTACACATGTACGTATGTACATACAGACATACAATTGTATGTATGTATGGATATTACAATTGATTGAATAATGGAGTCAGAAAGATCATTGAGGAATCGAATGACATTCGCACATTGCAAGCAAATCAAAATAGATGCACGATGCTCTTAATACAAGTGTAAAATGATTCGATGACTTATACTCGTATTTTAGAATGAATGACATGACATGACTGTTCCATTACATTGCGACTGCATTGCATTTCTCCCAACTGGCAACCATTTTTCTGCGGACCTACCCCAGCCCCTAGCTGATTGTCTCATCTTTGTATCAGGAGACATCCTCCTCAAAGTCACCTCGGACCGAAAACGAAACCGGAACCGGAGTCGGGGTCGAGCCAAGACCAGAGGCAGAAGCAGTAAAATTTAGTACAGAAGTCGGCTGTGGGTCTGGGACGGGACCAACCTGACTTGCTTGAGATCCCCTTCTCGTACAGGGGCGACAAAGGTTTGATGAACTCTTCGATAATTTGCATTGGCATCGGCATCGGACTCTGAAACGAAATAAATTGAAATGCCAGAGTCGATGCTGCGGCTGCAGCCAGTGAGAGTCAGTCAGGGAAATCATTTTGCACACTCGAGTGCGGCCGAGACTTGGAGTTGTCGATTGCGGTTCCATTTCCATCTGCCATAGATCGAAGTGCTCACTGGAGCTGGAACTGGAGGGGCAGTTCTCACCTAACTAAATTCAGAATCAGATTCCGATTGAGAATCCGATTCGGATTACTCGTGTCTGCTCATTTGTCGCTTGGCTGATTATCCCCAACTGCGTTCAGGCTGGGCTTCGCTTTGCAATCTGAATCTGGGCTTAGCATGGGTCTGGGGATCAATCAGCTCAGCTCACCGCATCGCAGCTTGGCTCGGCTTAGGTCTTCTAGTATGTACTTAATGTCTGCATTTTGTGTGCAGTCATCGACGGAACCGGGCGAGGTCTGAGCCGTGGACGGGGCCGAGTCCTGCCCTAAGGCCCAGTCTTCGCACTTAGATGGACTGCCTTTCAGCCGATGCGGGTGTGAACCGACTCCAGCTGGCTCAACCTGTATGGATCCCCTGTCCCTGCCCCTGCCCAGTGCCAAACTCTGGCAAGCTCTATTGTTGGCACCAGTCTTCTGCGGGCTGGGAAATCTATAAAACAGAATCTCATCATTCTGCTACCCATTCGGGCAGGACTGCCGGGTGTATCTCTTGTGCCACCGCCACTGAACGTGGAGCATGCTTTCTTTTTGGGTATCTGGCAACCCATCCATCCAAGAGCTCATCCCACATCTGCCTCTCCTGCTGGCTTTGGCGTGCCTGACAGATTTCCATCAGCAAGTTCATCAATTTCTAAAATTGAAAAATCCCAAAGAGGAGGTAAGGTAAGAGATGGAGGCGTTTGATGAAGATAGCCAGAAATGGCGAGAGAATATCCAAACTAGGGAGACCCGGCCAAGATATATAATTTCTGACTTAATGAAGCATAAAATGGCTGCCAGAGAAGCAGTCACAACCAACGTCAGAGTCAAAGCAAGCGTCTAGGCAAATTTTTTTGATTGTGAAAGTCGGAAAACCGCAAAGACCCGGCAGAGACATGGCCGAGATCCGACAGAGACATCGCCAGGCCCATGCCCAAGTCGGACATTTACAGTTTCTGGGATAAATTTATTCCCATGATTTAAACCTATTAGGGTTAGAGAGAGCATAGACCCGACCTAACCCTGATCTAGCTAGCTGATCTGGCTCCTGCTGACCAGCCTTGAGCTGCAGCCAGTCACCAGACTGGTGCCCAAATGACAGTTCGCAAGAGGAGCAGCAGCACACATCAAGAAGTGCTCTAATTATATGTCTGTCGACATCTGATTTGATTGATTCTGATTTTGTTTGCGCCACAAAGAGCCACAGAGTCAGACTCAGACCCAGAAGCAAATGCAGACCAAGTCCGGTCAGTTTTCACATTTTCATTTGGATTGCATCTGGTTAGCAGACAAGCAGAGAACTTTGCCACCATTAAAGCTAATCAATTTCAACCACAGGCCGTCCATCAAAATTTGTAACAAGCCCCGCGGGGCGTTTGCTCAGCCCCAGATGAAGCTGCAAGAATGATACCCGGTAGGGATCAGTTTGCTGTTGGTGTTGGTGCTGGTGCTGGTGCTGATGCTGGTGTCAGTTCTGGTTTTGGCCAGTGCAAACAACGCTGGGGTGAAGAGCAATATTCTGGCTGTGATCTCCATTTGACATGGCCTGATGCTCGAAATGATTAACATGTTGCACGCCTGGTAGCCGCTCAGCGCAAAACCAGCATTCAGGAACGCTCTATTCGATATTCCTGGGGGATAATTCGACTATGGGGTACCCGGTACGGAAACTCGTTCATATCTTTAGACATTTAAATCCTTAGAAGATAGCTTAAGTTACGAATAAATACATACATATGTATATATACAGCTACAGCAACCTAACCTGTGTGCTGCATTCGGAATTTATTTGCCCAGGAGATGTTTAGGGAGTTCTAGATAGGTCGTTACATAGATCTGCAATAAAACAACATACCCCCGGACTCTACGAGTAGCCGGTACGAAAGTAGAGACCAGAGGATGCTTGTATGGATGGATGGATGGATGGTTGGTTGGTTGGTAGGTTGGATGCTGGAAACTGTGGGCTGGCTACTTGCCGTGACGAAAGCAGTCAATCAAGAAAAGGATCAGGCTTATCCCTGAATAATATTGGATAGGCAAGTTTCTTCGCATTCACGTTGAGATGTTATGTATCCACTGAGGCAGGAGGAGCGCGCCAGACAGTATCCATGATGAGCGACATAAATTCGCTTCTTGCCGGAGAAGCAAATTTGATGATAGAACCACATGATTGGAGTGCATTTTTCCTTTTTACCTGAGTGGGAATAGGAAAAGAAGGCGAAAGTTTAGTCAGAGTTTGGTCCAAAGGGATGGCACTGCAACCTTACTCCTGGCGTCCACTGCAACGTATCCGCTTATCAGCAGCCATAGGATCGGAAGTAGTCCCATAATGTTGACCCACTCGTTTGCCAGAGCGGATGGTAATGTCCGCACTCCAGCACAGCCTCGCTTGTGTTCGGGGCCAGTCAGTGTCAGTCCAATGGATTTGTCACACTTAATTTGGGTAATGGGCTGAGGCTTTATGGCAATGGGATAGGAAGGGCAAGAGGAAGCATAGGATCTGTCCAATAGCAGACGGATGTGTCAACGCTGATGGCTCCCCAGGCTCATTATGGCTATGCTACGGTGCACCATACTGTCGGCAGACCCTGGGGGCCTTTTTCATGGACTGGGCCTCAGTCTTTGACCAGCACGAATATTCAATTAAGCCAAATTACAAACTTTAGAGCAGGAAAGTGATTCGGCCTCCAACTGCAATTTGCACACTCATCGGCTGCGGTGCTGTCTCTGGGCCTTAGCCTGTGGGGATCGGAAACTAGAGGAGGAGTTGTCCAAAGGTTGAAATTAGCATGACCCCTGGCTGATGAGCCTGATGGTGTGATGGGTCAGATGGAGCTGATGGCTAATGGAGATGCCCAGTACCGTTTTCCATCCTCTAAGCCAACGCAAGAGGAAAAGCCAAGTCCAACACTGATAGAAAAAAACCAAAGTAAAATTAACTACAATCATATTTGAATTTAAAATGCGATTTTTTAATACAAACATAGCAAAATTCAATAGAATTCACTTTGATTCAAATATAAATGTATTAAAATGGCTTTTTAATACGTTCATATTTAATCTTAATACAAAACACTTTAAAATAAATATAATATATTAAATTTAAATACAAAACACCTTAAAATCAATATAATATATTAAATTTAAATATGAAATATATTTAAATTAAATATAAAATATATTTTCTATCGGTGAATATTTGGGCAAAGACATGACTCTAACAAGATCGTCAGTGCAGGTCGCACGGGGGTGGGGATGGGCAGAACCCTAAACAATGACAAGAACAAAACGAGGAAGAGAATGAGAATGAGATTATGATTAAGTGCTCCACGTTCCACGTTACGCGTTGAGTTTTTCCAGCTCACAAATGAAAGTTACCTTGACGAATGACCCATTTAGCCACAATACCAAAAACACTCACACAAACATACACACACATACACTGTGGAGATGTTAAGAACCCACGAATGGAAAAAGGTCAAAGATAAACGCAGAGGCACGAGTACAAAGACCCAAACAATGTATGTACGAGTATACATACTCGTAGGTATAGTGCCAAGAGCATTGAGCCTCTATTTCAAATTAAATTATATTTTACCTCTCGTGTTTGCTCAAGTCCGTCCCCTCTCTGCGCTGTGGGGCCAATTATATCTTTATGGCCATAAGTAGAACCGAAAGCCAAACCAAAGCGATCTTAAAGCCCAGCCGAACCAGACCGAATCGAACCCAGAGCTTGAGGGCTTGTGCCCCGTATAATTGCATTGAGGCAGTGATTGGGCTATCGAGCGATCGAGTAATCAGCGATCGGTTTTGGCCCAGGGTTGCAGTTGGTCCGTCGCGACGGTGGCTTTCCATTTTCCATACATATTAAAGACTGATTCAAGCTTTTGGCCATACATATATAGTATGTAATTATATAAATTAAAAGGCATTTAGAAAATTTAGCAGTTCTAATGACCTACAAATTGTAAATGCCCAAAACTCTCCGCCAGAGTTTAGTGGGGTGGCCGGGGGGGGAATGCGCTCAAAGTTCCATTTATAGCAATTGGTTTGAAATCATGGGAAATCGGCAATATAGTAATCACTTTAAACTACTGGCTTCTGTTGAAAATGAAAACTTAGAGCATGCGAATCAGTTTGTTGGTGATTCCGATGGGGGAACCTGCGGGTGTAGAAAGTCACCTGCGTTTTGGTTTCTTGGGCTAGAATTTGGAAAGCCTTTGCAAGTGGTGTCAGGCACTTTTTTGTATGGCTAGCCATTTATCATGTCTACTGTGGTACTGGTACATACATAGTACTAGAGTGCACTTTCCAGCACTTATTTTGTATTGCCAGTCAGCAGCTATTGAAGAAGTCAAATTACATAAACTGAAAATATTACTTTAGACCGTTTGCCAGGTAGTTAGTAGACAGGGGAATACTCGTACTTACACTCCATATTCTGCAGATGAGACAATAATATTCTTAGCAAAACTCCAGTGAATATGAAGCGACCTTTACATACATACATACGTACATACCCCCGCGTAGGAGCAGGTAGCTATTGACTGATAGCTGTTAATGTTTTATTAGTTAATAGAAAAAAGCTAAAATCTAAAATCGTTTAAATTGTAATAAATTCGTCACTTATCATTTCTAAACTATCGGTAATAGATGGATTAAAAAAGCTACCAGCCAAATTATCCTAACCAACATTTATTTTCTGTTCAATTCTGTTTCTATTAAGTGTGTAGCTCAGACCCTTCTCTTTAAACTGCAGATACTTAGAGCCCCCCTCCTATCATGTGATTATAACAACAGATGGGATTCATATAAACTACTAAGCCAGCTTGCAAAGTTATTGAGCATTGGAACACCTCTGACCCCCAAAGATGATCGCCTCCAATTGCAGGCCCACTGAATCGTTGATTTGTTGGAACAACAAGACGGTCCCTAGACCGCACATACATGGTGATGATACAAATTAGCATCGCACAGGGACCTAGGTTACATATTTATGTACATATGTACATATATCCTCTAACGTACCACGAGTCATCCATGTGTTAAGGGGGATTGGAGCCGGGAACGAACTGTGCTGAACCGTTACCTTGACGTTACCGAAACGTAAAGTTCCATCCAATTGACGAATTGAGCTAAGCACCAAACCGAACGAAATGGAACGGAACGGAACAGAACTGAGCAGAGCATTACTCGTACTGAACACTGAACAGATGGATTGGGGAGAAGCTAAAGTACATGTTGACTAACTGGATTCTGGGACTCTCTGTGCGATCATGGGACTGTCTGGAGCCATGGTCCGAGAGCCATGGGAAAATGCAAATGACTGCCGATTGTTGGCCAAGACACAAGACAAGGCACATTAGCATACAACACGATCATCAGCCCAGCTCCAGTCCCAGTCCGAATACATTCCCCATTATTGTTCTGATCAACGTCCGCACATGTTAGCGTTGTGCCCAGGCCCAGGCCCAGGCCCAATACCAATACCAACCTCAATCCCACGTCAATAGTTAACGGTTCAGCCGCATCCCCTCGCCCTTGCCCCTCGCGGACAAGGAAAGCGAAAGGAAAATCCTTGGCAGGCAACTATTTACTAGATCATATGTATCCTATTCTGATGGATTCATTGACCTGGTAACCTCTTACCAATGGTACTCAGCTATTATCTAAGTTCCCCGCTTCTGGGTCATCAACTAAGCCACGTCTGATGATTTTATATTCACGTACTTGAACATACTATCAAAATATTTGGCGTCATTAAGATCGGTGATTATATTTTGCTCTATTCCATTCCGCTCGGGAGAATACCAGTTCTCTTGCCGTGGTCCGCACTTAAATAGATGAGCAAAGCTTCATTTGGTCTGATGATGATTACTCTGCTCCACTCCACTCTACTCCACTCCACTCTACTCCACTCCACTCTTCTCCGCTTCACTCCGCTCCGATCTGTTGCGATTTTCTCTGCTCAGCTCCTCGGTGGTACTGCTAATGGGCTCTGATGTACCGTTAGCCGTAGAACGCTAAAATCTTAATAAGTTTGCGAATACGCCCAACCAGTTTTGTCCCCATACAGACAATGGCTGTTGGAATTAGTTGTAATTCACCGCTCGCTCAAATTCGAGTAGCGACACCAAAGGCGGATCTGAATGAACTTCCTGAAAGATCAGGCCAATAAATCTACAAAAGTCCTCAGTCCAAAAACAGACATCTACGGACGGACACTATGCAAAGTTTTACTCATAACTAAGGATCAGCAAAACTCGTAGCTGCTGGGGAAGAAGTTTAGTTGGCTGTAAAAAAAATCAAAAATCTATTTGTAACTTTGTATAGTCCTTCAAAATAATAGTTTTAACCGATATTACCATTAGATACGAGCTTTTTGTGGACCCCTGCGATGTAACAGGCCCTTCTGGACTTATGGCAGAAAAACAACGATGGTTTTCGTGGCGTGAGGAAGAACTCTAACATCTACGTTTAAAGGAATTTGCCGAGCAACTAAAATAATCCAAACCATCGCATTTCGAAGTAAAAAACTAAATTGAGAACTTGAAGAAAATACGAGTAATTTATACATGCATACATATGTACATGTATATGTCCGAAAGGCGGTCGTAATGTACGCAGTCCCAATCTGGGCTGATGCGGCGAGGATCAAGTCCTACAGGAAAGGGCTAGAAGCGACGCACCGGTTAGGAGCCCTGCGGGTCTGCTGTGGCCTTTGAACCAACTCGGAATATGCAGCTCTGGTCATCGCCGGAATGCTCCAAGTGGTGGACCTAGCCGAGGAAGCTAGGAAAATCTTGTTTGAGCTCGACGTTTCCACTCAAAATCGCTCCCCGGCAGCTAGGAAACGCCTAAAGACGGCGGCTAGGGAAAGAAGCCTAGTTAAGTGGCAGAACTGCTGGGCCATCTCACAAAAGGAAAAATGGACGCATACCCTAATACCGGACATCAGTAGATGGGTGAACGGAGGCACGGAGATGTCAACTTTTGGCTAACCCAACTCCTAAGCGGGCACGGCTGCTCTAGAAGCTATCTCCATAGATTCGGCGTGCGGCGTTGAGGAGACTGCGGATCGTATACTCTTCACCTGCCCAAGGTTTTCAGAGCAGCGATTGGACATAGGTGGAGACTCGCTAAGTGCGGGGGCCCTCACGAGCGAGATGTTACGCAGCGAAGAATACTGGTCCCGAGTATCTGAGTACGCATCAGAGGTCATGCGGAAGCTGAGAGTGCTGGAGCGGCTGCGCAACGGCGTAAAAGGAAGGGTCTAAGTCGACCCGCCAGTCCCCTGCGAAGCATAGCTTAGTGGCAGTCCCGCAGATTTTCTGGCACCCCCTTTTTATTCACCCTTATATATAATGTTTTTTTCCATCTACTGTTACCCAATAATAAATTATACAAACAAAATAAATGTCCAAAATTATTTGCAATTATTATTTATTTATTTTTTGGTTTGCTATAATAGCTTTTTAGATGTGAACTGGCTAATATTGGAACGAAGGTCTCTTTCATACTACTACAAAATCCCTGGAAATTAACCCAGTTGATGACACAGGTAATAAATTAAATATTAATAATTTAATTTGCACACTTTCTCAGGTTCAATTTGGTACTCGACCCCGAATCGGATACTTCGGACCTAAGCAGCACCTAGATGACTAATTACCCAACGGAAGTGCCATCTGGCTCGAAACCAAAGCGTCGTCGTGTTTACACGACGTACCGTAAGTTGAAGGCGCTCTATTGTATCCAAAAGCTCTCCTTAAAGAAGGCATCGAAGTTCTTCGATGTTTTTTACTTAGTAACAGAGACTTTTGGGGAGAAAAAAATTATTTACATTAAAGGGCAGTGCTTCAAACAAAGATTTTCGTTTTTAAAAATTCATACATTTTTAATTCGATAAATCAAGAAGAACTCTAATATAATTTTCATTTTTGAGTAATCAGTTTCAATTTTATTGAGTCAAGGTTTGCATTCTCAGAAAAACAAAAATTGTATTAAAATAATTGCACTTTGTTCTTAAAATGACTAATAAAATTTGTGGTAAAAGTTTATATGTGCAACGCACAGAAGGAAACTTTTCTGACCCAATAAATTATATATGTACATACACATATTCTTGATGAGCATCAATAGCCGAGTCGATATAGCCATGTCAGTCCGTCCGTCCGTTCGCTTTGCGTGCGCCCTCTGGCGGAGAAGATACAAAATCTACATTGTAGATGTAGATGACAGATGTAGCAAATAAATTTAAAGAGAAGGAACGTTGTGAGTCGCTTCTGCTGGTGCGACTCAACTTGTATACCCGTACTCAGTCAGTATATACAGTGGTGTGGCAAAGGAAGTACATACTCATATTCCAAAATATTCCAAAAACGTTCATATTTTACATTTTACATGATTTTGCTACATCTGTTAGCTACATCTACATCTAAAATATAAATAATCAGGCAGGCTCCGGTTTTCACATTCACTTTGCGTTTTACTTTTCAGCAAAAAGTATGACTTTTCATTTCGACGCGCTCTGGAATCCACTTATGTGAATTCGTCTACACTTTGTACTGTTAAGCGCGAAAATTACTGCTGTTATACCGACGCGTTAGTGCTAGCAAATACAAAAAGGCCTCTGTTATGTTTAACAGAGACTTATCGACAGCCAAATCGGGCTGCCACAGCTGTTCACAGCAATTCACTTTTTGTTTTTGCCCTGACCAATTTTGCAGATCCAATTTTGAGGTTGGTTTAAACAAAAATTATTTATAAAAAGGGAACAAGCTCAATTTACCAGTTAATAGTGTCAAATTCATGTCAATGCATCAATAAGTCATCTATTTTTGTTAGAGGCCTTTTTGTATGAGCTTTGTGGAGTCCTTTGTGGAGGCGGAAAGGGGCGAAATTTTGAAATACACTTTTAACAGTATATCACATGAGTCTGGAAAAAAAATTTCATATTATCTGAGATCTAGGCGCTCATCGGGACGGACAGACGGACGGACGGACGGACGGACAGACAGACATGGCTCTATCGACTCGGCTATTGATGCTGATCAAGAATATATATACTTTTTGGGGTCGGAAAAATTTTCTTCTCTGCGTTACACATCCACTTTTACCACAAATACAGTATACCCCTTAACTTGCAATATGAGAGCAACAAACCAAATGAAATATTGAAATAATGAAGACAAATAGAATCTAATTAATGCAGTTTTATATGAAGGACAATTATATGAATATTATAATATATTATTTTTATTAATTTTCATGAATATAAATCAAATATGGTTTTTAAAGAGGTTGTCTACACGGTGGTCGGGACGGGAGGCGTCGCTATCTGCTGATGCTGATAGTCAGACAAACTACCTTGCCAATAAAATATTGGGAAGCCAAGGATATGCCTGGGGAAGAGCGACCCCAGCCGAAGAAGTGCATTTATTAACTTTTAAGAAAGCCAAGCATCTGTCTGAGCAGTGTAACCGTACGGAATGCAGTGCACACCTCTGGTCCCACCACATGGGACCAGCAAACAGTTTTTGGATCTGAGTATTAGGCTTTAAATGGAACATGCGACAATGATGCCAATAAGAGCCCTGTGGATAGAAGGAGACAATGATGCGGAGCGTCTTAAATCATGCGACGCATCATTGGCAAGTGTTGCCGTATTTTTACAAAATACTGAATTTATTCGGGGTATGATGGGTATCGATAGCAAACAGCTGTTTCTATCGTTTCTTGTTTTTTTGTTTTTGTAGAAAAATGATGCGGCTTTGGTGTAAACGCCTCGCATCATTTTTCCGCACCTTCGACAATGATGCGGCCGTGTAAAAAGGCTATAAGAGTCCTGTGGATACAAAAAGACAATGATGCGACGCATCATTAGCAAGTGTTGCCGTATTCTGTCTAGTATTTTTACAAAATACTGCATTTATTCGGGGTATCGACAGGTATCGATAGCAAACAGCTGTTTCTATCGTTTTTTGTTTTTGTAGAAAAATGCTACGAAAAGGATGCGCCAGTACAACAAGGCTATAAGATATCAAAAGTACTCGTTGTAAGAATATTTCCGGTACTATTTACTATTCGGGACATATTGAAATATACTTACGGAATTTCGGTATATTCGGTATGTGGAATTCAACTAGAGATGAAGGTAGAATAATCATTTTCAATTATTTTCCCTACCACGGAGTTGGAGGATTTTACCATCTCTAGCGCGAGCTATCAAATGTGCAGCGTTGCCATACTCGACTCTGCCGCGACTTGTATGTTGTTGCCACTCCCCAGCAAGTGGCATCATATGTAAAATGATGCGAAAAAAGAACCAAGTGTTGCGCAACTTTTTCAGTCTTTACCAAATGTTTCCATTCGTTGGAAACATGGGCTAGCAACATTTGCGCGGAACGAGCATGAGCAGCAGCATGAGAAAATTAATGGGCAGCATGAACTACCTTTGGTAAAAAGGATGGTGTAAAATTATGGTGTTTGTCATACAGTCGCCAATATAGAAGCCTTTATGTTTTATAGCTACACATCTCATCGAACTGGTTCAGTTTTATTGTCCGCCTACAGAAGCCAAGAATACATAGATACCAGGATCGAGATACATACATATGTACATATATTCAGGAAACTTATCAAAAGTATGTATAAATATTGTAGATCAAAAACATGTCAATCTGAGAAAACAGAATTTTAACAATAATTAAGGGAAAAAATATAGAAAACACTCCTAACTGAAACCGTTTTACAAGCAACAAGTATTGGAATTATCATATTCACCAACATTCAAGTAATATGAAATAGCATTCCGAACACACTTATCTACAAACATACTATGTACATATCTACAATGTAAATACGTCTTCAAAATGTATCGCATTTACCTAAAAATACTATTAGAAAAAGGCATTATTATATGTATTGGCATATGTACATACTAGAGCCCTGCACGAATCCACATGATTAAAAAAATCACAGTATACTCATGCCCCTTCAATGCGTTCGATCATTACGAATCATCCCTTCAGTCCGATTCGAATCACCCGAATCACTTAAAAACCGGATCAGAGTACTGCGAATCAATATCAGCAAGATTCGTCGCATGATTCAAAAACTGATTCAAAACATACTACGAAGAATCTTCCTTTGTATGCGTGCACATGTACAGTATGTATTGTGTACGTCAACGCGTTGACGTACACACACAGGCACAGAAAGGCACACACACAACTACAGATTTCCACCCCGAAAGCAAGGGAAAAAAACCGACAAATTTGTGTATTGCTTTCTCGTTCTCTCTACCTGAAAACCAAATGGAGAGTAAAAGAGAGAAAAAACTGAACTGTTCGGATCTCACAGTACAAAATTATGAATCATGATCCGTTCGGTCCATTTTATGCGTATGATTCGAATCACTGAGAAAGCTGAACAATAAACACAAAAACGAAGGAAAAACTGCGAAAGAAGAGAAACATCGCTGATTCAATTTGATCGGACGAAGCGAATCCCGAATCACTGCGAATCGATTCATTTGCCCGTTCATGCAGGGCTCTAGTACATACCTACACATCTATAAAAGATAAAAGATGACTCTTAATATTTTTAAATACAAATTGTCGCAAGCATTTAATATATTTTAGATGACTTTGTGATATGGGTCAGTTACTTTCTGAATTAATCATTTAATATATTTCAGTTGCCACTAGAAATACCAATATTTCCCTCCTTAAACCTGAATTTATTTATTGGTTTTCTGAGAGGGTATTTAAGGCTTCGATTCGTTAAAGCGTCTTCTTAATGTTTCTCTTCTTTCGCAGTTTTTCCTTCGTTTTTGTGTTTATTGTTTCACCGCCTGACAAGCGTAACCATAGAGTTTCTGGCAAATTGCATCACAAGCGCAACCCCAGTCTTTACCAATCTACTCTACACTCACATTCGCATTCACATTCACACTATCGCTGACACTCTCACTTAATGACGACGACTATCATCCAAGCTAGTCGGACTCAGACTCCAACTCCAACTACGACTATGACTTCGACAAAGTCTTCGACGTGTGCCCAGTCACTGGAACGTTACCGGTGGCTCGTGCTATTCCAGAGGTGGCGACTGCAACTTAGCGGGGGATCTCCAAAGGGAAACTCTCCCCTCCTGGAGATCCGCCCATGGATGTGGCCAGTCGGAGGTCGTTTGTTCATCTATTGGCATTGCAACACGCTGATTGCCAACTGCTGGCTGCAAAGCTTTTACGATTCTCCATGAGTCTCCTAATTAGTCGCTTTCTTTCATCTGACTTCTGGCTGGACCGAAAAGTTTTACCATTTCCAGTTGATGGGAACGCCGACTCGATCAAGTATTTCATGTTCATGTCGCGCCTCAAGTTTCAAGTACAGTTACGCACTGGATGCTGGTTACAAAATAGATACGTACATATGTACATACACGTACTCGTACTTGTATACGCAATTCAATTAGAGTAATCCAGTAGTTTATCACACTCCGGAGGGTGCATGCGTGTGCTCCGGAGGATGCTCGAACTTTGAGCTGTATGCTTTTTTTCTTTTTTTTCTTATTTGATTAAAAGTTTCCATTCCTTCAGAAACACACCACCCCAAACATGTACATAAAAATGTACATACATATGTATATCAAATAACTATCATCCTTAGAATTAGAATGTTCTTAAAACGTCAATTATATATCTATCACAAAGGGATGTGTGGACCTACCATAATCATGCCACAGTTGCCACGTTTTTCTTCATGTTCTAGGCCTGGGATAGGTGCGGGGTGGGGACGGGGATCAAAGACATTCCACTGGACAATACGAATATTATGTGTGAATGGTGCTGGAGGCATTGCGACATTTTTGTGCCAGGTGCTGTTGCTGTTGCCGTTGCCGTTGCCTTTGCTTTTGCTTTTTCTGGTGTTATTATTGTGGTTATTGTTTGGACAATGCATCGAAGCGAGCTAGCTAGTTGGCATATGTACGTTGGAATGGTGGACTGGTCAGCTAACTGATCAGGTCACTCCACTCGGACACTCCACCCAGCCTCGCTCCACGCCTCGGCACTCGCGCTGCATTGGCTTTAGCGAAAATTGATCATAAAAAGCATTCGTTTGGTTTCATTTAGGCAACGAAGTTGGTCTCCTCCCCTGCCTCTCCACTTGCCACTGCCACTGCCCCTGCCCCACGCTTCTGTTGCATTTTTAGTTTGCAATTTGTATTTGCAGTTGTCGGGTTTTTGTGAGTGCATATTATGCCTTCTGCTTGTTTGCTTTATTGCGCTTTTCCACACACACACACCACACACCCAAAAAAGAAAAAAGAAAATCCATACATGCATACATATATATACTATACATTCATATGTGCATAAATATCTATCTATCTATGTACCTTCGGGTATGCAATTCCGAGAGACTCCATGCAGCTCCATCTCAAGCTCAGCTGCAACTACAACCACGAACGAATGAACGTCTGAGTCGCCAGCTTGTCCACTGGCTTCCAGAGCTCAGGCACCCAGCTCCCAACGTTGGCGGCGCTTGATCAGTTGCGGTTTTTACTTTCATCGCTTCGGTCGTCGGAGTCTCGCTGTATTTATCATCGTGGTCGTCGTGGTCTTGGACTAGTCCGAAATCCGAAAGAAACACCCAAGCACAAACGTGCCCAGTGTGTTCAGAAAAAATTTGGTTGGCTTTCTTTTTATTACATTTACATTGGTTAGGGCTTGGGCTCATGTTTGTCCATCCACTTGCCACCCCATCAGCACTGTGTATTTGTGAATGGATTCCAAACTGCTTCTTCTTGTAGAGTCGATCGAACCACAGTACCGTACCCATGGAAGCCCTATAAGTTTTAAGCAAAATTTGGGACTCAAAAATAATTACATACATCAGCAAGAATATTTAAAAGTTCAATCTTTGTGCCACTTTTACCGGGTATCCGATAGTCGTAACACTTCATATCATAGTCCTCTTACTGTTCCTCTATTTTTTGCTCGTTCGGTTTTTCCTATGAGTGTTTAACCGAGTGGCTATCAATCGATTTCGAATTCGAAAGTACCCACACTCCTAAGCCACTCCTAGAAGCGTTTGATAGAAGGGGTCAACCAGTCCTGGACCCCAAAGTGCCAGAGTGCCTTTCACTTTCCTCCTGCGACACGTAGAGACGTGAGCCAGTCTACTCCAGTCCCGTTCTGCATTGAAGCTTATGTGAGTTCCGTTCTGATAGTAGGGTCTGTAGGAGCTCATCTGTTCATTGATAGCAATTTCATAATATGGTGAAAACTGAGTAGGCCGAGTAGTACAGCAGATCATCATCACACCATCGTTGCGAATTGATACGTTGGCGCGGAGACACGGAAGTTATATAAGCAATGATACCAATAACCTCCCGACGAGTCGGCATTTTCCAGCTTAGCCACGACCACGACCACTTCTCTGGTGGCTGGATGGTGGCTACCTGCTGAATTCATGGATGCATGGATGGGGGATGGTGGTCACAACACGTTTAACAAGTTTTTCTCTTTCAGGAAATTTTGCAATTTTCCTCTTGCCAAAGCAGGGGTCTCTGCCTAGAAACAAATCAAATGAAAATCGATTCATAAGCAAGTGAAAATTGCGTGCCAAAGTCCAAGTCCAAGCTCACACACACTAGGTCCCAGTCCCAGCAACATCCTACAGACAGGGGCCCTTTTCCCTAGTCCCTTTTGCATCCAACTCTTATCATTCCTATCATAGCCTTCATTTCAGTTTGCCCAACCCACGAAGCTAAGGAGACCGCCAGGGTTAATTGGAATCTTAAATAGTGACAATGACAGCTAGGCAACGCAGAGGAGACGATTGCCCCCACTGTGTCCCAAGGGAGCTCCATCAGTATACCTAAAAAGTGGCAGAAAATGCATCGCAGAGATTAGCTAAACATTCTACAAGACACATTAGACACAGCCTCGCAGAAGAGCCAGAGAAGAGAGGAGAGCGGAAGGAAGGAAGCGAACAGCAGTCAGTGAAGGGAGGGAGAGGGGAAAGGGAAGGAGGGAAGCTAACGCTAAAAATGCACCCCCCAAGGATTGCTCTGGTTGCTGGTCTAGTACTCGTTGTCTGGCTGCTCCCAAGCACTAGCGAAGGCTCCACACAGCCCAATGAGACTCTGAGAGCGGAGGCATTGACAGGACATCAGTATTCCGGCGGGACAAACATAACCGTCCTGCATGAGGTGAACAGCGATGGGGAGATCCCAGTGGATCCACCCCTCACCCTAAACACCCACGAGGTGTTGCCCCTGAAACCGCTGAAGAAGAAGCCCTACCTGCCCCTGGAGAAGATTCTGCCCGACCTCGAGTACATAAAGCCGCATACCCTCAAGGAGTACGAACTGCATCCGGTTACGTTCGACTTCAATCTGGGCGATCTGGAAGATCTGGAGCACGAGGTTATTAAGAAGGGCGACCTCACCATTCAGGAACGGCATATCCTGGGCTCGGAAACGGTCACTGGCTCCGCACTCAGCTACAGTCCCGATCCTAGTCCCGACGAGAACGACAACGTCGATGTGGACATTGCCGAGCCTTGGTCCACAGAGACCACAACAGCCACACTGCCAGCCACAACGACGCCAGCCTCAGCTTCAGACTCCTCCCCACCCACTCCCAGCACCCACATACTCAAGATCCTGAGGAACAAATCAGCGCCGGCGGCCAAGATTGGACGGGATCTGCTCAAGCAGAGCGACGATGAAACGCAGCTGAAGACCCTGGGGAGCACCATCAACAGCATCAGTCGGTATCTAGGGAGCAACGCCTTGGGGGATCAGGGACTCAACAGCAGCATGGCCGAGAGCATGTACGGGTCGCCCAATTACTTCCAGATCGTGGCCAATCTGTACGATCACTTCTACTGGCAGATCTCGGAGATCCGCACCAGTGTGCGCACAGGCTGTGGCCTGGAGATGCAGGCCTACCTCACAGCACTCCACTCCAGCTACGAGTGGGCCCAGAAAGGTGATCATCTGCGAGAATAAGCCCGAAACCAAATCCCATATTCCGAAATTCCTATTCGTTTCCACCTATTTTAGCCTACGACTCCTCGGGTCGCTATCGGGGTCAGCTTCTCTTCGGGAACGACAAGTGGCTGGGCCAGCTCTCCTTCTGCTATGAGCTAAACCGCCAGAGCACCAGCGAAGAGCGCAAGCACTTCGACCTGGAGTTTTATGTGGCGGATGTGGCCCTGCATCTGCCGAGACTGAATCGATCGGTGAGTGAATGGGGCACAATCCCAGAGGGCTCCCAAATATCTCAGAGTGTGGACTTCAGACTTAATGTTCATCCATTAGATGCTGCTGAGTCTGGGCGAATGCTTGCCCAAGTCGTGCTCGGCCCACGATGTGCAGTCCATACTCTCGTTGGATCCCTATGCCCGCATGCTAATCGTTCTAGGGGCCCACAACTCCTCGCTGCAGCAGCCTCCACTCCAAGTGCTGCACGTGCGCACCGTGCCAGGAATCTACAGCCACTGGCGACAACTCAAGTTCCAGGTCTTCATGTAGGTGCTCTGTGCTATCCACATATGACAGATCTAACTAAATTCGATTCGGTTTGGGGTCTTTTGCAGTAGCTTTATGCTCACCCTCCTGCTGGTCGTGCTCGTGGCCTCCTACTACCAAATTCGGATCGATGAGCGGCGCCTATTGACTGCCCCCATAGCCGCGATCAGTGGCAAGTGCGAAGGATCCCCAGGCAAGATTGGGAACGACTATGCAGTGGGCTTCTATGGAAAGCCCTTCGAGCTCTTCCAGATGCGTCCGCTGGGTGCCAATGGCAATGGAAATGCCCCTGACAGCCTCGATATGGATGTCAACGGGAATAGGCAGCGCTCGGGAGACTTCACAGAGGATGCAGATGTGTTGACTGCTGGTACAGGAGCTGGTGAGACGGGAAGAAACCCAATGCAGGCCACCTCAGCCTCTGCCTCCGTGGCGAGTAAGTCCGAGATGACAGATTACCAAGTGGAGACGGGAAGCTGTACCGGGGCGGCTGGTACATACGAGGCGGAGCAGCCCATCGGTGAGTTTGAGAGACTGGCCAGGACCCAGGAGTCCGCTCTCTGATCAGTGTTCCATCCTCCACAGCTTTCCACCAGCAGGTCCTTCTGTGCTTCGCCCTGCAGACGAATGCCAAGGCCATACTGAATATTGACAGGACGAAAGAGGTGAGTTAGAGATTTCCACATTGGGGCCTCTGCTAATCTTCTACTCTCCCAATGGATCTCCTTACAGACACACACCTCCTGCCTGCATGGACTGCGCGTCTTCTCCGTGCTGTGGACGATGATGGTGCACACCTATCTGCAGATGTTTGCTATAGGCGAGAATAAGGTAGGATCTCGAGTCCGCGTCTCGAGTCGAGTTCTTTGTGACCTGTTCGATTCTGATTCTGATTCCGATTGAAGTTTGAACGCGTGATCACGGAACGCTCGCTGTGGTATCAGGTGATAGGGAATGCCACTTTCTCGGTGGACTCGTTCTTCTTCATCAGCGGCCTGCTGGTCACACTCCTCTACCTCAAGCAGGAGCGCAAGCATCCCACGGAGCCGTGCCTCTTTGTGCGACGCAGCTGCATGGAAAGTCTGATGATGCTGCTCTACCGCTATCTGCGCCTCACGCCCGTCTATCTCTTCGTGGTTATTTTTAATGACTTTGCCGTGAGGTGAGGAGGGGTGGGGTTCATCCTTATGTTTATCAATGCGCTGAAAGACGGGTTCCTCTGTCATTGCAGGCAAGGCCTGGACTCGTCCGTGTTCCAGCCGGCCAAGATCGAACACAACACATGCCGCATCTACTGGTGGCGCAACATCCTATACATCAACAACTTCTTTCCACAGCGCGAGATGTGCATGATGTGGAGCTGGTACATGGCCAACGAGATGCAGTTCTATGTGATGGCTGCCCTGCTTCTGGCCTTCTCAAGAAAGTGAGTTCCCCATCATCCGCTGGGATCAGCTAACTGTCGCCTATGCTCCGCAGATACTTCAAGGCAGTGTCTTTGACGTTGATCGTCTTCCTGCTGAGCTCCTGGAGCGTCTCGGGCATTGTCTCCCTGCAGCATCAGTACACCCACAAGGTGGCGCTTCCCTTCGAGTCCTTTGACTTTCTATACGACAAGCCGTGGCAACGTGTGGGATCCTACATTGTGGGTAAGTAGCACCATGGCAAATCCTCTGTGCATTCCTTCTCTGTATGGCCCTCTTGCAGGTATGTTCACCGGCTACGTCCTGTATAAGGTGAAGACGCCACCGCAGGTCTCGAGGCGCCTCAACGCGGCCCTTTGGTCGGCCAGTCTAGCCACGCTTTTAATTGTCATATTTGGCGTATGGGAGGGCCAGCTGAGCACCGGGAGCACCGCCTTCTATGTGGGTGTCGGTCACACAGCCTTCGGCTGCGGATTGGTCTGGATCGTGCTCTCCAGCTGCTGGGGCCTGGCGCCCACCGTGAATGCGATTCTCTCCTATCGTGTACTGTGGCCCCTATCGCGCCTCACATACTGCGCCTACCTAATACATCCGATCATAATGTTTATCTGCTCCTCACACATGAGTGGGACTGTTCACCTAAGCAATCTGCTTATCCTCACCCTCTTTCTGGGCAATGCGGTCGTCTCCTTTGGCTCTGCCTTTGTGATTTCGGCCCTGTTTGAGGCGCCTATCATTCGCATCCTTAAGATATGCTTCAAGAAGTGATCGGTGATCGATGCGATCTGTAATCCGATTGCTGATGATGATTTTCTAGCCCAGGGGTAGCTCGTTTCGTTAATTGTTGATCGAGCTTACCCCGATTCCAGTCTAGTTGGTTGTTGTATATTTTATCATTTTTTTTTTGTATGTGTACTAAACCTCTTACATACATATATACATATGTACAGAGCCGGACTTATGTAAGTGTTGACAATCACAGCAACACTTTTCAGTTTACGACTGTTTTAAGAGCTTTTCCATCGCAATTTTCAAAAGACAAATAATTTAATCCGATAAATGAATAATGTTTCTATAAGATTGGCTAATTTTTATAAGCGTTACTTTATTGCATTATTTTGTACAATTTTTTTTAAACGAAATTTTTTTAAAACTAAGCGCACAAAAGCACTTAGCTCATAATTTTCCCATATGCCCATGCCCTCCACCAGCAAGCCCAGTACTCCGACAAGATACATTTTTCACTTGCGAAAACAGTGATTATTTTGGATCGATAAAATAATCAGACAAGACAAGAAAAATATCGATCAACACTAGAAGGCTGTTTCGCTAACCATTTTTGCTTGTGCAAATATAAAAATAGAAAGAACAAAAAATATGGAAGGAAACAAGCGAGCAAGCCAAGCCGTCTAGATAAATTCTATAATAAACAGCAAATATATTAATTTCATTTATTTTTCGCATGTATGGGTTCATCCAACATTGTCTGCGGTTTCTTCGTTCATCGCTCTCCACCAGCGCCACAGTAAGAGCCACCAATTATTGAAAGTTAAATTTTCAACAGAAACAAATTGAAAAAAAACCCAAAACATTGTAGGGGTAAACGAAGTGCGTGTACACCTGGTAACAGGTAATTTTTGGCAGGAAAAATTTATCTTGTCTTGGCACTAAGGATAACAATAACAATAGCAACCAATGTAAGTGTGCGTAATATTTTTGATGAAATAAATTCGTATTTTAAAGTTATACATATACTTTATGTACTCATTTTTCTGCTAATTCTTTATTTTTTCATATAAATTGGATTTAGTTTTGATCAAAATCGGATCATCGGACTCAAAACTGAAAAGTTTATGCACCAGCATATAATAATCTGTAATTACAGAGCTTGCGCTATTATCAGTTTGCACTTCTTAAGAAACATTAAAAAGGCAGTCTGGTTATTCTAGATACATTTTTAATGGTCCCCGAACTGCAACCGGATAATTGTATGCATGGTTGACCTTCCTGAATAATTTGTGCACATCTTTGAATCAATTTCGAATCAAAATCTCATCTGTAGAGACACGAATATATAATTATTTTGTAGACTTTCGGTAGGATAAGTATAGCCCTAGCCTAAGCTTCTCTCATGACGTCTTCGATAAATGGAAATGACGAGACCGTTCTGGATAGAGTAAATTGATTAGAAAGTCTGGAGTGACCTCAACGTTGTCTAGGTCGTAGCCGGCGGCAGCAATCAGTCTCTCCTCCTCGTCCGGCACAAAGTAAAAACCGCCGGCATGGACCGATCGTATATCGTGGGCGGGATATAGGATCTTCATGGCATCCCGGCGAAATAGTTGAACTGCATCCATAGCCATTCTGCGTGCCCGCTGGCAGCCATTCACCTGCTGAACAACAAGATGTAGGGCCTGCGCTGTGTCCAAGTGTAGTAATAGACGGCCAAAGATGAAGTTACTGAAACGCTGGCGCTGCCACGCATTGTACATAGAGATTCGCCAGGCAAATGGGTTAAACAGGATGAAAGCGATATATGCCATGAGCAGGATCTGCACGCAAATAAAGATGCTGAGTGCCATCAGCATGCATTCCTCGTCACAGAATTCGAAGGGCGGCCTATTCCAATCCAGCTGCGTATTGCCACTCGAAGCTGACCCTGGGAATCGGGAGTTCTTCAGCATTTTGGGATGAATGTTGACCAAGAACTGATTCAGGAGCAAAAAGCTTGGAATTTTAAATTTTAGGCTGTTCGGGGACTGTTGGGGATTGACAGATCTCTATAAAACTAAACAAATTTCCGATGTGTAAAAGGTAGGAACATCTAAGCCCACTGCTCGCTAAGATCAACTAGAAATCGGCCTTACTTCCTTACTAACGTAACCAACGAGTACAGCGGTTTATTAACTTCTTGTAAATGTGTTACGAGTATGCAGCGTTCTGGATCAAAATCAATCGCCGAGTCGATATATCTATATATATGTCAGTCTGCCCGTCCTTCATGTTGGACTAGTCTTCAAAACTAGCTTGAGAGCTACAAATAAGCAATTTTCCGTGTAAACTCCTGTAATATCACATTTTATGCTTAACATTGTTGTGACGCCAAAGAATAATCGTAAAGACCAGATTGAATAAACCTCTCATCATCGTGCAGTTTGTCGCAACCTGCCGGGGTGATTGAGATACTATGTGTATGTGTAAAGAGGATAGGCGGATTACATGAATATATTTTATAATTTAAATTAACCATAGCATTGCATACATACATATGTATGTATGTAAATACGGTACAGGATATTTTCACCTACCATTTTTAGCCGTGTATGACGTACAGTGCCGGACTTAAGTATTAGCACTGAAATTCAATTTCAGTTTACTGTCGTTTAAAGATATTTTACATCGATATTTTTAATTGAAAAAAAAGATGTTATCCAATAAATAAAAACATTTTCTATAAGATTGGCTAATTTTTATAAGCGTTATTGTATTACATTATTTTTCATAGTTTTTTCAACGCAAAAAATGCCTAAAATCACGCGAACAAAAGCTTGACACACTTAGTTTTAAATTAGATATTTATTGCAATTCTTCCATATTCCTGGTGCTATGTCCAAACAGTCAAAAAAATTATAGGTAAGAAAAACGTTACCATAAAATCTACCAAAAAAAAGGGGTGTTGACTTCTATTCGGAGCTTTGTTCAACGGCTTAAAAGAGCTTCAAAATTGGAGAGTTGGAAATATACTTTGCACCAGAGTTTGCATCTACTACTCCGGAGCAGCAAGAGCTATAAAAATATTGGTGGTGTGACCAGAGGTGTGCACTGCATTCCGTACGGTTACACTGCTCAGACAGATGCTTGGTTTTGTTAAAAGTTAATGAAATGCACTTCTTCGGCTGGGGTCGCTCTTCCCCAGGCATATCCTGGGCTCCCCAATATTTTATTGGCAAGGTAGTTTGTCTGACTATCAGCAGCAGCAGATAGCGACACCGCCCGTACCGACCACCGTGAGGACAACATGTTTGAAAACCATATTTGATTTATATTCATGAAAATTAATAAAAATAATATATTATAATATCCATATAATTGTCCTTCATATAGTGCTGCATTAATTAGTTTCTATTTGTGTTCATTATTTCAATATCTCATTTTGTTTTTTGCTCTCATATTGCAGTGGTTGCTTCGAACTTGCTAGCAAATTATATCAATTTGATATAACTTTACAGGGGGGTAGAAAGATACCAGCAATTCCAGCAAATACTGTCGGATACTTTTCTAGTATATACCGACCGTGTTTTTTCTTGAACTGAGTACTGCCTTCCGTACAGAGCCTAGAAAACAGTTTTCGACCAAAAAAAATTTGTATCGGTTTCATACGAATATCAACCCTGATTCTGTTCGCGAGGTGTTTTTTCGGAACTGAGTACTAGGCTATATCAATTTGATATAATTTGCCAGCAAACTCGAAGCAAACATTGCAATATGAGAGCAAACGAGAAGGAACGTGAGTCGCTTCTAGTATCGACTCTACTTTTATACCCGTACTCAGTCAGTATATAAATTTATGATCTTATGAATGAAATTTAAAAAAAAATTTTTAATTTTACATTTTACATTTTTTTCTACATTTTTTAACTACATCTACATGTAAAATGTAGATAATACATCTAGAACAAATATTCTACATATACCATTTAGATTCTACATTTCCTCCGCTAGGGGTTGCTCGCGCATTGCACAGGGTAGAGTGTGTGCGAGCGAGACAGAGAATGAATAGCGTCAGCAGCGCCAGAGGAGGTGGGGGAAGCAACTGAAAATTAATTTCTTTATTCTGGCTATAATAATGATCCGATCTGGTTCGGCAATCTGATAGATATGGTCATTCTCTACGATACTGCGTTTTTAGTTTTATCGTATCTTCAAAATTGTGGATGCCACAGATTTTCGTCCTTTGTGATGGCGGAAGGGGCAGGGCGAAATTTTGAAATACACTTGTAACAGTGTGATATCACATGAGTCTGGAAAAAAATTTCGTTGTTCCAGCTTTTATAGTCTCTGAGAACGAGGCGCTCATCAAGACGGACAGACAGACATGGCTCTATCGACTCGGATATTGATACTGATCAAGAATATATATACTTTATGGGGTCGGAAAATTTTCCTTCTCTGCGTTACACACATCCACTTTTACCACAAATACTAGTATACCCCTTAACTCTTTTTGAGTACGGGTATAAAAACCAAATGAAATATTGAAAAATTGAAGACAAATAGAATCTAATTAATGCAGCGTTATATGAAGGCAATTATATGGATATTATAATTTATTATTTTTATTAATTTTCATGAATATAAATCAAATATGGTTTTCAAACATGTTGTCTTCACGGTGGTCGGCACGGGAGGCGTCGCAATACAATGTCAGTTAGAGCCAGAGCTCGCAAATAACTGTCGACCGTTTGTTGTTGTCCGAAAATAACTGTTATTTCAGAACCTTTTAGCAAAAAGTCAGAGAAGAACCGTTCCCATCGGCTCTCGAAAAAATCGGTCTTTGCTCAACCAAAAACCGGTTTTTTTGCTGCCCTTCTGCTCTGCTCATTCACGGACCGTTCTGTCGCGAGCGAAGAAAATAAAAGTCTTTTGCGTTTGTGTGCGTGTATGTGCGAGTAAGGTACCTGCAGTTCTGGCTGTCACCGCATGAAATTGTCATAGGAAAATTTGTTCAGGCTCGACGTCGACAAAGGCAGCGACGTCGACGTCAGCATGAAATTCTGTCCGGCTTCCACTGCTGCAGATCGAAACGGACGCGGAAGAAAGAGAAGCAGATATCCATATATTTCCCTCTCTCTCATATTTTTAGTTTTCTCTACCTACAACATTCGACCCTAACTCTTCTACTCTCGCTCATTTCGTCTCCTCAAAGGTATGAAAAGAGAAAAACCGATTAGTTGGTGCAAAATTTTTTTGCGAGCGCCTTTGATTTTTTGTAGTTCCTTTCAAAAGTGGGTTTTCAGTGTTTTTAAAGTCAGGTAAGTGGATTACAGTGATTACAGTGCGCGTTGTTAGTTAAATTAAATTGTTACATGGGTTTCGCAAGAAAAAATATGTCTGGAATGTAGATTCTAGAACATTCTATCCGCGTGGTCTCGTTAACCGAGTGCGTCACTGCGCGTGTTTGTTTTTGCTCGAGAAAACCCATGTAGCTGAAAATACAGCATATTTAAATAAAAAAAAATATGTGCAATTTGACTTAATCATTTACAGATCAAAACATTTCTGAAGTTGCTGGAGGACTCATTGCCCCAAAAGTGTGCTGGACGAAAAAGTACTCCAGGAGTACAACCTGGACGGGACTTGCGGAAAAAATGTTTAAAATGCCGAGCCGGACTATATTCGGTTCTCAAAGGTAAAATCAAATTTCATATGTGTATTGCTTTATACAAATCAGAACATAACTCAGAAGTTACATTCCGTGGCTAAATATTTGTTTTTTTATATCATTTCAGGAGCATTGGTGCCTATTAACCCGATCGAGTCGGTTATCGAAGGCCCTACAGATAATTTAAAATAATTAAAACAACAAACAATCTAGAAAACTAAGTTAAATAAATATATTTACTTTTATTTGAATGAAGTGTTTAAAGAAATTTTCGGGTGGGTTTTACATATGAAATTATCCGTGAAATTTCGTTTCGAGTCACCAGTGATTTCATATGGGACATATTTGGAAGTGTCTCGAGTGAAATCACTGGTGGCTGTCCCGAGTGAAATCACTGGTGGCATGTCACGAGTGAAATCACTGGTGGCTGTCCCGAGTGAATTCACTGGTGGCTGTCCCGAGTGAAATCACTCATCGCTTGTACGTATAAGCCACCGGTGAAGTCACTGGAAAACTCAGTGACAATTTCATTTGAATTTTCATGAGTGAAAAATGCGGACACGTCCATACAAATTTCATCTGGAGTTTCACCAGTGAGTCACTGCAGGCATCGGACATGGCATGAGTGATTCACCGAATGAATCACCAGTGAAAAGTGACTTTTGGAACTGCAGGGGTGTCTATTTCGGCTTGTCGGTCACAAGCCACACTTGCGCTTCGTACATACGAACTAGAGCCCTGCACGAATCCACATGATTCAAAAAATCACAGTATACTCATGCCCCTTCAATGCGTTCGATCATTACGAATCACCCCTTCAGTCCGATTCGAATCACCCGAATCACTAAAAAACCGGATCAGAGTACTGCGAATCAATATCAGCAAGATTCGTCGCATGATTCAAAAACTGATTCAAAACATACTACGAAGAATCTTCCTTTGTATGCGTGCACATGTACAGTATTGCGAAAAAAAGCGGACGCACAGAACCAAATACTTGTGCATTTTTTGACTGTATTTGTAACCGAAATTGTTGTTTTCTTACTCAAAGGAACAGGCGCTGCCACGTCGCTGCCGGCACACGTACCAAAAGGCAGCGACCCTTCGTGTGGTGTGGCTTCGGCAATGCGACTTCGGCTCTTGCGGTCGCAGTGTAAAAGCAACAAAACCGGTTTCTGCCGCAGGCCTCACTAAAAAAACATGTCAGAGTGTGTGTGGCGAGCCCTGCTCAAAGGCAAGATCTTATGCGTAAGCATGCGTAGCACGCACTGTTGACGTACACACACAGGCACAGAAAGGCACACACACAACTACAGATTTCCACCCCGAAAGCAAGGCAAAAAAACCGAAAAATTTGTGTATTGCTTTCTCGTTCTCTCTACCTGAAAATCAAATGGAGAGTAAAAGAGAGAAAAAACTGAACTGTTCGGATCTCACAGTACAAAATTATGAATCGTGATCCGTTCGGTCCATTTTGGGCAAATGATTCGAATCAGTGAGAAAGCCGAATCGCTGATTCAATTTGATCGGACGAAGTGAATCCCGAATCACTGCGAATCGATTCATTTGCCCGTTCATGCAGGGCTCTAATACGAACATACATACATACATGCTTACAGCTGCAGACACTACAAAAACAAAATATGGACAAAAAAGACCGTTTACGCTGAGCCCTTTATTGTTCTGCTCTTCTGGTGACTCTTTATGTGCGAGCGCCAGTCGGATCGCTCTCTATGAGTTTGTTATTAAACGAGCATAACACGAACAGCTCAACTGAGAACCATCAACCGAAGACCGAAACGAAGAGACACGAAGGGTTCTGCTCGGAGAGAGAGCAAGCGTGAATGGGTTTTTCGAGTATGCTCCTGAGCAGACCGCAAAGGGAAAAACGGTCGACAGTTATTTGCGAGCTCTGGATAGAGCCAAAATTCTAAAATGTTAAAAAAAAAGTATTTACGGCAATTCATCACAAAAATAAACTAGAGAAACGCGGAAGAAAGCGTTGAATTTCGACAGGCGCCTTGTCAGAAAATCAAAAAATCCCTTTCTCTGATCGAAAGATCTTAAAAATGATTGAAATGGACCGGTTACTAGTTGAACCATAAGAAATAGACTGATTGCAACTACAAGTAAATAAAACAAATAACAGCTTATTTTTTTATTTCCCACGCCCAACCCCACCCACTTTGCCCAATCCTCACATATGTTGCGGAAGGTCGGCTCGGTCGCTGGCGCAAAAAACAAATTTCAGTTCAAGCGGCCAAAAATTGTAGAACCCACACACAAGCACAGTATGTGTGAATACGTGGCACACACACATTTAACCTGGAAACTCAAAAATCAAAGCCTCGGTTTCGAAACGTGAACATTAATGTTAATTAATTAATTAATAGAAAGAATTTTATTTGTGAGGAAGAAGAAGACAGAAAAGTATTTTACTTCTCCGCTGACAGGCGAGAACATTTTTTTCGCTAATAAATAAATATAAATAATAATAAATTGAAATAATGAAAAACAAATACTGGCATTTAATTCGTAATTCAGAAAAATGTTTAAGAAAATAAAAAAAAAATTAAAAAAAATATTAATAGTAATAGAAAGAATTTTATTAGTGAGGAAGAAGAAGACAGAAAAAAGTCGTGCGCTACCTCTTTCGACGCCGTTTGACAAACGACTGGCAAATATTTATTGTTGCACCATGGCCGTGCTCTCTCTTACTCTCTCAGGTCCCATGAGAGCATAGTATTCTCTCTCAGGTCCCCTGAGAGCATGGGACCTGGAGCTGAAAATTTTTCTGTTAAACTTTCGTTGTATGAACTGGCACATCTATATACTGTATGGTTAGTGGTACTAGGCTTAATCAGTCGCAAATCTTCGAAGCCAATATCGATATGTTTTGAGCCGATTGCATTGGCGACGTCACGATAGTAAAGCCTAGTACTGAGACGCGCTAAATTTTCCGTCGACCGAAATCAGGGATGATATTCGTATGAAACCGATAAGAAATCATCCCTGTTTTTCGGTCGACCGAAAATTTCGCAGAAGGCGTTTCGCAGACCGGTACTCAGTTCCCTGCTAAAGCCTAGTACTGAGACGCGCTAAATTTTCCGTCGACCGAAATCAGGGATGATATTCGTATGAAACCGATAAGAAATCATCCCTGTTTTTCGGTCGACCGAAAATTTCGCAGAAGGCGTTTCGCAGACCGGTACTCAGTTCCCTGCTAAATGCTAATCGATACATACTAGAAAAGTAACCGATGGTATTTTCCCATCTCGATCGGAAATGTGAAATATTTCCATTTACGTCGTCCAAATGACACACATACACGCACACACACACTCTAGAAATGGAAAGCCAGTTACAAAAGGGAAATAATGAAGACAAATGTAATCTAATTAGGGCAGTCGAATGAATACAGATTGTGTGGATATTATTATTTATTAATTTTATAACCGGTACTCAATTTAATCAATCCAAAGGAAATAAAAACAATGTTGATTGCATATCTGTCCTGCAGGATCGGATCTATACAATATTGCAGTGTGCATTATCGTCCTCCAGCTCCACAGCGCCCACAAATAAGACATTTCTGCTTGCTTTAATACAACATTTGAAATTTCAACAGATTTCTGTTTGTAAACAAACACAAAACAGTGTAACCGTAGAGCATGCAGTTTGCCCACTTTGGTCACTCTAGGCACCGAGCGAAATATACAGCACTTTCGGTCGACCGAAAATTTAGCGCGTCTCAGTACTAGGCTTAAATGCTAATCGATACATACTAGAAAAGTATTTTCCCATCTCGATCGGAAATGTGAAATATTTCCATTTACGTCGTCCAAATGACACACATACACGCACACACACACTCTAGAAATGGAAAGCCAGTTACAAAAGGGAAATAATGAAGACAAATGTAATCTAATTAGGGCAGTCGAATGAATACAGATTGTGTGGATATTATTATTTATTAATTTTATTACCGGTACTCAATTTAATCAATCCAAAGGATATAAAAACAATGTTAATTGCATATCTGTCCTGCAGGATCGGATCTATACAATATTGCAGTGTGCATTATCGTCCTCCAGCTCCACAGCGCCCACAAATAAGACATTTCTGCTTGCTTTAATACAACATTTGAAATTTCAACAGATTTCTGTTTGTAAACAAACACAAAACAGTGTAACCGTAGAGCATGCAGTTTGCCCACTATGGTCACTCTAGGCACCGAGCGAAATATACAGCACTTTCGGTCGACCGAAAATTTAGCGCGTCTCAGTACTAGGCTTAAAGCACAAAACACAAAACATGATGGATGAGATCAATCCCTGATCGCTGATCAAGCTTTCAAATAGCCCATTGTATCATGGGCTATAAACATTCATGCTTGACAAAAAAAAGCATCGGGGCTTGACAATAAGTATCGATGCCTCCAGGCCCGCAACATAAAAACATCGATAGCCACACTCAATACACGTGCCGCGTGCGATTGGTAAACAAAATGTATATTTACTAATGTATATTTATTAATTATAAGCGCAATACACGAAAGTAAGCCACAAAATGTCACGTATAATAGTCAAACAACTGCCCAAGCATGTAAGTAAGTCTAGTGGAATACTTCTTCCCCACCCACTGACTCAACCGCCACCCACAGATAACCGAAGATAAACTGCGCAACATCTTCGGTACAAAGGGAACCATCACCGACCTTCAGCTGAAGTACACGCCAGACGGCAAGTTTCGACAGTTCTGCTTCGTTGGCTACAGCACAGAAGAGGAGGCGCAGGATGCCATTCAGCACTTCAACAACAGCTGCATCCAAACGAGTCGCGTGCGCGTTGAGTCCTGCGCCGCTCTGGGCAGCGAATCAAAGCCGCAGTCTTGGAGCAAATATGCCAAGGATAGCAAAAACAATCAGGACAAACTTAAGGCTGCCGAAGAAGAGGAGGAGGAGAAGAAAGAAAGCGTTAAGTCTAAGAAGAAGGTCAAGGCGAATAAGGATACCAAAGTCGTCGAGATTCTGGGAAAGCACAAAGATGATCCAGAGTTCCAAGAGTTCTTGCAGACTCACGACAAGACACGCACTCTGTGGGGCAACGATCTGCGGATAAGCGAACAGAACGCGGAGAAGGAAGACGAAGCCGAGCCAACAGCTGGACGTAATGACAGCGGAGTTGATGCTGATGACGTCGATGACGAGCCGGAGCCCGATGAGAAAGAATCACCAGTGGACGACGAGGGTGAGAAGCTGGCCGAGAAGCCCATTAGTGACTTGGAGTACATGAAATCTCTGATGGCCGGAAAGGCCACAGAGCCCACTACCCCAGCAACTACCAAGAAGAATACGGTGGAAAAGAGTAGCCTGGATCTGTTCACCATAAAGATTCACAATGTTCCATACAACACAAAGCGCCAGGATGTGCTTAAGTTTTTCAAACCCCTCAAGCCGTATTCCGTTCGCCTGCCCGGAAAGGTCCACGGATTCTGTTACGTGGGCTTCAAGACCGAAAAGGACATGGCCAAGGCAATGGTAAAGAACAAGAGCTTCATCAAAGGCAAGCAGGTCTTCTTCTCGGACTTCACAGAGAAGAACAAGGTGACCAAGGCTAGCAAGAGTGGATTGCCACCACCCAACGTCCCGGCGGAGAGCGGTGTGAATTCTAAGTGGAAGCAACAGCACGATGGCCTATACAAAGAAGAGAACATTTCTGAGTCGGGTCGCATATTCTTTCGCAATCTGGCCTACACCACCACCGAGGAAGAAATGCAGAAGCTCTTCGAACAGTACGGGCCCGTCGTTGAGGTCAATCTCCCGGTGGATAAGCTTACGCGAAAAATCAAAGGCTTTGGCACGGTCACCTACATGATGCCGGAGCATGCACTTAAAGCGTTTAATTCCCTCGACGGCACAGACTTCCACGGGCGCCTGCTACATTTGCTTCCCGGCAAGGAGCTCGACAAAAATGACCAGAATGAGATAGACGAGGACGATTCCGCGCTTTCCTTTAAGCAAAAGAAGGCCCTTAAGCTGAAAAAGAACGCTCAGAAACCAATTGGCTGGAACACGCTTTTCCTCGGCTCCAATGCAGTGGCCGATTTGCTAGCCAAGCAGTTCAAAACATCTAAGGAGCGCATCTTGGACACTAGCGAAGGCGGCAGCAGTGCCGCCGTCCGCTTAGCCCTCGGCGAGACTCAGATCGTGATCGAAATGAAGAGATTCCTCGAAGAGGAGGGTGTCCGTCTCAGTGCCTTTGACGAGCCCTCGCAGAAGCGCTCCAAAACTGTAATACTAGCCAAGAATCTGCCAGCAGCGACCGAAGTATCGGAATTGAGTCCCATTTTTAGCCGCTTCGGACCCATTGGACGTTTTGTGCTGCCGCCCAGTGGAGTCACGGCTGTCATCGAGTTCTGTGAGCCGTCGGAGGCACGTCAGGCATTCAAGAAGCTGGCCTACAGTAAGTTTAAGAACGCTCCCCTTTACCTGGAGTGGGCGCCGGAACAGACCTTTGCCAAAACGCTCAGCGGCGAGCCGATCATACCGAAGACAGAGCAGGAAGAACTTAAAGCGAAGGAGCCGAAGGAAGCGACGATGCCAATAACAAAAGAGGAGACAAAGGATGAGCCTCTAGACGAGGATGAGCCCGATCCGGACACAACCATTTTCCTGCGGAACCTTAACTTCAAAACTTTAAAAGAGACCGTGCTAGAGCATTTCCGTCACCTGGGCGCCATTCACTCAGTCGAGATAGCCAAGCGCAAGGATCCTCAGAACCCCCAGCAGTTCAGCTCACTGGGCTATGGCTTTATACAGTTCAAGAAGGCGTCAGTGGCAGATCACGCGCTCAAGAATCTGCAGCTCACCCACATCGACGGCAATCCCGTAGAGCTGAAGCGTAGCACCCGCGTCCTCAAGTAAGTATCATAATGCCCAAGACAATGCTCAAGATGCCACTGATTAATATCTGTAATCTCTGCAGAAACCAGAACGAGGACGCATCCCGACGTGGACAGGCGGCGCAGAAGAAGCAAACGGGCACCAAGATCCTGGTCCGCAATATTCCCTTCCAGGCTCAATACCGCGAAGTACGCGAGGTGTTCAAGTGAGTGACAGCTAAACTTCGCTGTTTTCCTTGATTAATACGGTGATTCTTTTTTGCAGGGCCTTCGGCGAGTTGCGTTCCCTTCGCATACCCAAGAAGGTTACAGCGGGCGAGGATGCACATCGGGGCTTCGGTTTTGTTGATTTCATCACCAAGGCGGATGCCAAGAGAGCCTTTGATGCGCTCAGCGCCAGCACCCATTTGTACGGACGCCGCCTGGTCCTCGAATGGGCCTCACACGACGACCAGAACGATTTGGAAGAGCTGCGAAAGCGGACAGCAGCCAAGTTTGACGACGCCCAAGCTGGAACGGCGGCCAAGCAGAGTAGGCGTTCCTTCTTCGATGTCGAGGGTAGCATCCAGCAGGCCCCAGAAGAGGACGACGAGGAGGAGAAGCCTGGCCGTGGTCATAACCGGGATCGTTAGACGCTTTTGCGAATTTGAAGCTTGTAAAGAGTTCTTCATAATTTCCTGTATAAAGCATAAATTAAATTCTTTTAAACGACGACAGTCTTGTTTTAATATTTATTTATATACTCTCTTCTCATGTTGTTTATGTATCACCTGTTTCCAAAATAGCGCAGAGAGAATGACTATTATGTATGTATGTAGAAATGATTAGCGAAACAAACATTTTTCTCGATGTCACTTACATGTACATACATAGGTAGTACCTATTAGGTACATAGAATCTATGGAATTATATGGCTTCTTCTGTTCTTTGATTCACTATTTATCCGAAATAAACTGTTGTTTTATACGGTCTGGTTTTGTTGAAAATCGTTTTACTTTACACAAATTTGTCCTAATTTGTCTCTGAGGGTAGAACTTGTATGTATGTACGAGTACGAGTACAAGATAAGCTAATCGATCTTCACATACACGTAAATATAATGTTTCCACACAATCTAATACAATTTGACAATCATCAGGCGAGAGTCTCCAAACTATCTTCTCTATCAATATTCGCATTATTAGATTTTACATATAGTGAGGCTTTCACAAAAATTCTCCAAAAATTAATGAAGCCACAATTTCTAAATAGAATATATTTTATTTTATGATTTTTATATAAAACCTAAACAATTAAGATAAAACAAGACGACGAAAAAAAAAACAACTTTATGTAAGCATACACATACTTGAACACCGCACATAATCGCCAATCAATCTTCATCTTACACTTCGTCAATTATAGTCCTACGTATTGTAATGATTATTTAGGCATGTCTCTCTGTCTATATATGTATTATATATATTTATATATGCATAGAAGTATTTAAATACTTTTAAAATTGAAAATTTTGCATTTTTGTGGGTGTTGCAATTGCAGTAAGCTAGTCGGTAACGGGTGGCAGCAGCACGGGTTACGGGTTACAGGATATGGGGCTCGGCGATCCGATAGTGTGCGTAACGCTCTCCTAAGTTTTGTGTATACATATGTATAAAGCATATCATCTATATGAATATATATATTAGGATATATTTGTATATGTATCATATGTACGACGAGTATACAAGCAAGAAGCTACATAGGTAAGCCTTGGTAGTGGGTCAGAGGCAGGGACAGGGACTGTGTCGCCGGTGGACGAGGAGGGGAATCAGCTTAAGTGTTGAACACTTTAGCTTCCGTGCATGGTATATATTTATGTGTGTGTGTATATGTGTTTGCCTCTCCAGTGACCGCCAGTTTTGAGCAGTTTCATACATTTCTTCATTCATTAGTAAGTTTCTCTTTTTTAAATCCATAAATCGTTGGCAGCTTCTGCTCCCGCTTCCTTTTCTCCGGGTATATACAATTGGCAGCGCATTTTTCTGTGAGTGTGTGTGCTTGTGTGCTTCTTGGAGGGATTGGGATATGAGACTGGGGCTTGGCGTGCGATCTGGGCAAGTGTTTCATGTACGCGTGCTATTGCTATTTAAAATACAAAAAATATATATCATCCACTCCAATCCCAGGGTGTCGGGTCCCCGCCTAATTCTAGTTCTTGATGCGCGCCTGCAGGAAGCAGTAGAGTATGCCGGCCTGGGCCATCACATCCACAGTGCTGGCCGCCAGGGGATCCTTCTGCTTCACCTGCGTCTGTCCCGGCCGTAAAAGAGTGGGCCCAAAGACCATAGCCAGATTGTGCAGGGACATCTTGTTATCGGCCTCCTTCTCGTGGACTCTGCAGAAGAGGAACAAGATTAGCTGGTCCACATAATACTGGAGTCCCTAGCACATCCCTACCTGATCAGATGATCCAGGATCAGACAGATCGATGCCCTGTTGGCCGGCGGCAGCTCCTCGAACACCTTGAGCAACTCGTTGATGCGTGTGGCCTCATTGTTGTTGCTCAGCGTGCTGAATGTGTCGAAGAAGCGCGGATACAGCTGATCCGTAAACAAGGCTTCGGGCAGCTCGCGCAGGAAAGTCTTCAGAATGCCCGTCACCGAGTGGATGTCCACCTCGCGCAGCAGCTG
Source organism: Drosophila subsilvestris (assembly GCA_035043285.1). Lineage (NCBI taxonomy): Eukaryota > Metazoa > Arthropoda > Insecta > Diptera > Drosophilidae > Drosophila > Drosophila subsilvestris. The sequence continues at coordinate 106,703 of JAWNNB010002181.1, read as the reverse complement.
CTCCGCCTCATATGCATCTATGTAGTAAATGAGCAGAGAAGAATGATATTAAGGGGGGTTCAATCGGGATGAGGGATGATTAGAGCTTTACTTACCCGACTCAAAGGCTTTCTTTAGCTTGGACAGATCGGAGGCAGAACCGCTAACGCGATAACACCCCACCTCCAACATTCCACGTCGCTCCACCTCTCGTATGCAGGCACTGATAATGAACGGAACGTCACGTTTCTCACGTCTTACCGGGGGGAAAAAAACACACACAAACATCAAATGGTGTTCCAGGAGGAAGAAGGCAGAAACTCACTTTAATACTTGACTCATTTTGGCGCCAAAGAGGGCGCCTGGCTTCGTGGTGGCACGGCACAGTTCACCGGGTACGAAACGGAAACTGCAGCTCAGTTCCAGAGTCTCGCTCAACTTGATCGTGCGCATCTGGTTGGTATCAGTGAGCCAGCTGTGACTCAACTGCAGGAGAGAAAACAGATTAGTTGAGTTCAGGAGCCCTGAAGGAATTAGAGTAAAAATGTGTGAAAGTCACGCCACCTTCAGTATGTGTTTAGCCCTCAGCAGGGGACGGTCCTTCGCCTCGTAGAGCAGGATGCGCACATTTTGGCTGCCCTCCAGCTCGAGCATAAAGCTCTCGTTCCACAGCGGCGTCTGGCTACGGCAGATTATTTTGGTGGTGGCCTTGCGAAAGTAATGCCCATAAGAGTCGACCTCGACGCAGATGTAAAGATCCGACGACTGCTCGAGCCCGGCCAGGCCGTGGACACTCATGTGGAGGTCACCGACGAGGAGGCTCTCGTCGTTGGTGTTACGCATCAAATACGAACCCATTTCAGTCTTCATGCCCTTCTGCATGGCCACAATGAATGCGGTGACCTCCAGCGAGTTGATGGTATTGGCTCCCGGAAGATTGCACTTTTGCTGTGGTGCGGAGAAAAGGAGTGAAGAGAAGAGAACCAGAAATTATTGTTGCTCAACCTAAAGTTTTCGCTCACCAGTCAGCAGCCACTCACCTTGAGCGATGTGATAGAGTCCATCCAATGCGTCCGCTCGAAGTCGGAGCTGAGGAAGAAGGTCACAGTCTTGTTGTTGGCCCTGTTTCCCAGACGCAGAACTAGATTGGGCGTTGCCAGCACCAGCTGCGACTCAAGATCGGCCAGTTTGCGGCGATACTTGTCGCCGGTGCGCACCCCGTTGGCCTCGAGGATGAGTTGGTCGCGCACCGAGCGCAGGTTGCGCTTCACTTGCGAAATATTCGCGGGACTAGATTCCTTAAGCTCCGCCGCGCTGTCGGCCTCCTCGTAGACAGTGATGTCCTTGAGTGGTATAAACCACTTGAGCTCGTAGTCAATGCGATCCCTGCCCAGGGCCTTGTACTTGGCGCACGCGATCACGTCATTGAAGAGGAAAAGATGCCGCAGCTTGCGATGCCCGTCCACGAGCTCCACGATGAAGGAGTTTCGGACCATGCGCCTAAGGTTTCGGTTTGACTCCGTGGGCAGCCGCTGACAGACGTTGAACTGGTTGAGGAACATCTGTATGATCTTCTGGGCCTGCCGCAGCGGCTGGTGGTCCGGATGGTTGGCTGGTGTTTCGCGCAGTAGATCGTTGAAGACCATTGCGTTGATCTGCACCCTGGCCACCGGCTTGTGCAGCAGATCCTCCAGCGTAAGCGACTGCTCCGTCTGCAGGTTGACGACGATCGTCGAGACGATCTTCTTGAATTGCGGGTTGCTGGCGCTGCACTTCTTCACAGTTTCGATGGCCTGGCCGTAGTTGTGCAGGAAGGCGCTGTACAGCTCGAACATGTCCGCCAGCCGCTTAAAGGCCTCCCCAATCAACACGTCGCCGCCCTCGTGGGACACAATCGTCTTCAAGTCGCCCAGGAAGGCGGTGTGCACCTCGAAAAGCTCATCGATCTTGAAAAACATCGTATTCTCCTCCTCCTCTTTGATCACAGGCTGTGAGGTGCCCAGCGTCGCATGAATCGCCTTCTTATACTGCATGCATGCAAATAGGAATAGGATTATGGATAATGGCTTATGGATTTCGAGTGGGATTTCACCTGGGCTCGGTTCATTCTCTCACCTGCATCATCTTGTTAAGGCACTCCACGTAGATCGTCTCGCTGTGTATTATCGAGCTCAGGATAGATCGTATCTTGGCACCCCGCGCATTCCCACTCACCTGCAAGACCGAGAGCAATCATTTTAGCACGTTAAAACAGACCACGTCAGAAAGCTTATATGTGTGTAGGTATTTGTATGTATATGTACAAGTGCTGGATAGGCGGAAATGTCTACCACCACTTCTTACCATATCCATTCCACCACAACTTACAAATTGACTCTGGCCGAAACTGAGGAGAGGATATCATATCCCTGCAAATAGACTGATTTCACTGCCCGACACAATTTTTTCTCAAGGAACAAAACCAACTTTTTTTAAAGAATTGGGGCTTAGACATTTTTTGATGATATTTTTTTTCTATGGCAGAATTAAAAAAAACTGGTATTTTCTTAAAGCTTTTTTCAGAGATAGCGCTTTGTTTTTTCACATAACTTAAGTATCTTACGTCTGGTTTTAAGGAACTTCTTTAACTTTTACTATAACTTCATAGTATTATCTATCTAAATCATAAAAAAAAACTCATACTTTTTAGTAAGAAAAGTAAGTTTGAATCGAAAACCAAAAAAAGGTAATTGTGTCAGCCAGATATCCAGGCAATCAGCCAGCAAAGGCGATAAGAAAAACCGGAGGTTTGAAAAGATTTTCAGGAAAAATCGGGATTTCCCATTGGCACTTTTGAACTGTCCGATTATGCGTTGAGTCTCAAATTACTTTTTTTCGTTTTTCGATTAAAACTAACTGTTCTTACTAAAAAGTATGAGTTTTTATACCCGCACTCAAAAAGAGTTAAGGGGTATACTGTATTTGTGGTAAAAGTGGATGTGTGTAACGCAGAGAAGGAAAATTTTCCGACCCCATAAAGTATATATATTCTTGATCAGTATCAATAGCCGAGTCGATAGAGCCATGTCTGTCTGTCCGTCTGGCCGTCTGTCCGTCCTGATGAGCGCTTCGTTCTCAGAGACTATTAAATCTAGAGCAACGAAATTTTTTTTATGTGATATCACACTGTTACAAGTGTATTTCAAAATTTCGCCCCGCCCCCTTCCGCCATCACAAAGGACGAAAATCTGTGGCATCCACAATTTTGAAGATACGATAAAACTAAAAAGCAGTATCGTAGAGAATGACCATATCTATCAGATTGCCGAATCTGAATCAGATCGGATCATTATTATGGCCAGAATGAAGAAATTAATTTTCAGTTGCTTCCCCCACCTCCTCTGGCGTTGCTGACGATATTCTTTCTCTGTCTCGCTCGCACACACTCTGCCCTGTGCAATACGCGAGCAACCCCTAGCGGAGGAGATGTAGAATCTAAATGGTAGATGTAGAATATTTGTTCTAGATGTATAATCTACATTTTAGATGTAGATGTAGTTAACAAAGTAGCAAAAAAATGTAAAATGTAAAATATTTAAATTTTTTTAAAATTTCAATTATAAGCTCACAAGTTTATATACTGACTGAGTACGGGTATAAAAGTAGAGTCGTGACTAGAAGCGACTCACGTTCCTTCTCGTTTTTTATGATTTAGATAGATAATACTATAAAGTAATAATAAAAGTTAAAGAACACAATTTTATCGCATTTCTGTATACTTTTTGAGCACATTTGTACTGGGTAAACAAGTGTCCGATTATGCGATGGAGCCACTGTATTACTTAAAACTAGAATGACGCGACTCTACTTTTATACCCGTACTCAGTCAGTATATAAATTTGTGAGAATTTTAAAATATTTTACATTTTACATTTTTTTGCTACATCTGTTATCTACATCTACAATGTCGATTATACATTGTGTATGTAATGCAGATTATACATCTTCTCCGCAACGGTGCAGTGCGCGCACAGGACAGAGTGTGTGCGAGCGAAAAAGAGAATGAATGTCGTCAGCAGCGCCGTAAGAGGTAGGGGAAGCAACTTAAAATTAAATTTTTTATTCTGGCTATAATAATGATCCGATCTGATTCAGATTCAACAATCTGATAGATAGATTCGGCATTCTCAACGATACCGCGTTTTTAGTTTTATGGTTTCTTTAAAATTGTGTCTGCCACAGATTTTCGTCCTTTGTGGAGGCTGAATTTTGAAATACACTTGTAACAGTGTGATATCACATGAGTCTGGAAACAAAATTTCGTTGCTCTAGCTCTTATAGTCTCTGAGATCTAGGCGCTCATCAAGACGGACAGACGGATAGAAGGACGGACAGACAGACAGGGCTATATCGACTCGTCTATTGATGCTGATCAATAATATATACACTTAATGGGGTCGGAAACGTTTCCTTCCCTGCGTTACACACATCCACTTTTACCACAAATACAATATACCCCATGTGGCAACCACAGTTTTGAAGATACGATAAAAATGCAGTATCGTAGAGAATGACCATATCTATCAGATTGCCGAATCTGAATCAGATCGGATCATTATTATGGCCAGAATGAAGAAATTAATTTTCAGTTGCTTCCCCCACCTCCTCTGGCGTTGCTGACGATATTCTTTCTCTGTCTCGCTCGCACACACTCTGCCCTGTGCAAAGAGCGAGCGTCCCCTCGCGGAGGAGATGTAGAATCTAAATGGTAGATGTAGAATATTTGTTTTAGATGTATTATCTACATTTTAGGTGTAGATGTAGTTAACAGATGTAGCAAAAAAATGTAAAATTTTTAAATTTCTATTTAAATTTCAATCATAAGCTGAGTACGGGTATAAAAGTAGATTCGCGACTAGAAGAGACTCACGTTCTTTCTCGTTTATTGTACATTTTTTCACCATGCCTAACAACACTACCCGACAAGATTTTTATTCAAGGAACAAAACCAACTTTTTCTGAAAGATTTGGGGCTTAGAAATTGTTTGATATTTCTTTTTTTCTATGGCAGAACGTTTTTTAAAGAATTTTCGGAAACTGGTATTTTTTAAAGCTTTTTTCAGAGGTACCGCTTCTTTTTTTCACATAACTTAAGTATCGTCTGGTTGTAAAGAACCTTGCTATTTTTAAAAGATAATTAAAACAGCTAGAAGTGAACCCAAACACTTTGTGAATTCAGCTGACCGTCTGGGAAATATACAGCATTCAAATGCAAAAATTCTAATTTTTGTGCAGTATTTTTTACGACATTTTGACTTTAAAAACTCAGGAAAAGTGTAAAAAATATTATATCCTGAGTTCTTTATTTTTTGTGTATACATATGTGCATTAATTAGGCGTCGTTTAAGGTATTGCTCACTTAAATCTAAGGAGAAACTTTGGAGCTAAAATTTGTTAACCAAGCCTAAAAAATGAAAAAAAAATTAACAAAAAATACGTTTTGGAAGGTTGCGGGCCCAACTGCCAATTGGGAACAAAGCAAACGAAAAGGACCGGCAGTTGTGCCAGCCACCTTCAAAAACCTAATGCCAGAAACCTAATGAATTAAAAAAAAATTCTGGCATAAAAAAAACCATAATTGTTTAAAAAAAATTTTAAGCCCTATATCTATCAGAAAAAGTCGGTTTGGATCCTTGTGGAAAAAAAGTTAAATTTTATCGAGTAGTGTAATTATTAGCGTAATTATTATAATGGTTAAAAAAAAAATGCTAATCTTTTGAATGGATGTGGAAAATTGGAGCTCGAAGCACTTTTATTAGCCAAGGCTAAAAATATAACAGGCTATGGCGATATGCTGATTCGATTTCCATCGTTATGCGATAAGCGGGAGATCATTTGATGGCTTTCTGGATGTACAAATAGCAGACAAGCTTTCTGTGACTATGACTATGACAGCTTTGTATTAGTTAAGACGATAGAGTTCTTATGTTCCTGGTAATACATTCTTAGCTGGACAATACGAATATCAGTCTCATTGCAGGTCTTTAAGAATGCAAAAACATGAAACAAGCAAACCAAACTAAAGGGGGATGAACTGAATGAAAGTGAGGAGAACAGAAGCTGCGACATGGATAGAGCAGAGATGGAGATGGCGATGCAGACGGCGGGGCAAGGCTCGCTTTGGGACAACGAATACAACGAGTATAACACGATAATGGGGGGTACGAAAGAGTGCACATACATAGTTTAGATTCGTTCGAGTGTGATTAACAAGAATATAATCACACGAATTGCCAGGGTGGGGATTGAGGAAGGCAGTGGTCGAGCAAGCTCACTGAGAAGCTAAAACTATATATGTACATCATATACAGATACATTTACATTTATGTATAAATGTACGATAATGGTTGATGCTGTCGATGAATGCTCGCCAATGGGAACTGTCAAATCATTGCACTTTACAGGAAAGGGTTCAAGTTAAGATTGCAACTGGATTCGGTACTCACGAGTATCGCTGAAACTAAGTTCTGTTGGGAGAAGAGAACAAAAGAGAGTGAAGATAAAAGAAACAAAAACTCTTGGTTAGTATATTAATAATTCACAAATGTTATAGTTAAATCTACAAATACTGGTTATACAGTTTATGGGCAGGGCAGGGCAGCATGGATGTATGATGTTTGATATAAAATTAGATATACCGATATACATATTTCAAATGAATGAAGAACCTTCTCCTAATACATCCCAAGGGATGAACAGTCCCTTCCATCTTCATAATCGCCTAGATATCAGGGCACTGAGTTGCGCCTATGCCAAAGCAAAGTATTGAAGCGGACCAAACTAAACCGATATACATAAGTAGTTACCACAGAAGAAAGTATCTTCAATTGGATCCCCAATCGATGTGTGACGTATTTAGGTATGTAAATAACATAGTGCTACAACAGGTTGTTGGCTGACTACGAGAACACCCCAGCGACATGAAGCTTCAATTCAATTAACGATGACAAAGTATGGCAAGTGGCGAGTCGTGTGCTTAGTCATAAGGTTACATCCACCATTGTTTCGCGACTTGACCTCTCAGCTTCTCCGCTTGAAGCGCACCGTTTGGCAGTGGTTCCGCTGGAATGGGATGGGACTGGGGCTGGATTGGGGATTGGGGAAAGAGCGAATTCATCCGTGAAAAACAAACCTTGCGCAGTGCACCTGGCGTAGTTTGTGACGTGGTCTGTCCGTCGTGTGAAATGGTGCGTAGTATGGGGGGCCCCTCGTACTCGCCATCGCTGTCCAGTGAACTGGAGCGGGTTTCATTGCTCTGTCTGCACAAAGAAGGAGATTATGAGTCAATATTTTGGGGATTGAAACCACAGAAGGCGGCTGTGAGGCTGGCACTCACTGAAGAAAGTAATCGATGTTCACATAGTTGGAGGTACGACCGGGAGATTCGGGATCCACCACGCTCGTCTGACTGCTGAGGCCCTGGGCCACGGGCAAGGTGCTGCTGCCAGGCGTAGAAAGGTCGTCACGGCTCGACGAGGACCCGGTGCGGCCGGTCTTGATGAAAACGTACTCCCCGTCGCCATTATCCAGCGGAACGCTGTCATAGTATGGCTCGTGGTCCGCCGGCGACTGATGGACCCCCGACGCCGGCGCCTTGGCGCTCTCCGAACTCAGCGAGGACACGCTCTCATAGCTCTTGATCTATGAAGAGAGAGAGGGAGATAGATATATATCATGCTCGTGTAAATTAAGGTGTCATGGTCATTCTGGTCTATCTGACTGGCACTTACAACTTCCGATATGCCTTGTGATGCCAGTGACTCCTTGGAGCCAACACTGCGCTGATTCGCTCCTCCTCCGCTTCCGCTGCCTCCCTCTGCGTCGCTGGCCTGCAGTGAGGAGCGCGACTTCTTCTCAAGGCTGCTCGTGGAGCTGCTTTCGGCCACCGCCAGTTTCGCAGTCTTGTTTAGGCTGCCTGTGGGCGAAGCGCCGACTGTCCCCGCTGCAGTGCGTCCCGGATTCAGAGCTCTTCCGGGCGTGGAAGAGGTACGCCCAAGGCTGCTACTGCCGCCGCTGGCGGAGCCAGAGGAGGCCTCGCTACGCTTGGCATTCTCAAGACTGTCCATCTTGCCGACCATTTTACGGCCCAGCTCCTCCATCAGCTCCGGGTTGGTGACGAACTTCCCCAGCTCCGGTGTCGTCTTCCTGTTGGTCACGTACTTGGCGTCCAGGTTCTCCGACGATTTTTGCCTGAGAATGTCCGAGGGCTTGATGTTGCGCTCCAGTGAGTTGCCCGGACTGTCCGAGGAGAGGCTGCCACCAGAGCTGCTGGGCAAGGGCATCGTGCTACCTGCATATGTCGGAGTCTCCCGCTTTGGCGACGACGACAGCTGGTGATGCTGCTGGCTGGGAATGGTGGGCGGATCTACGCGTCGTATATTCTTTGGAGGAGGTCTGCCGGGGAAGGATCAAGGAAGACGATATCGGCCAGTAAGTGCATGGCGCAGAAGAGTACATAGAAGGCACACTCACCTGGGTGGCATTTTCTTCTTGGCTTCCACATGGCTCATATACGAAGTCAATGATGGCGACAGGGGCGGGGCCGAGGGCTCTGCGCCCAGTCCAGCTCCTCCTGCCGCATAGCGGGAAAATGTGGATGGTGGCGTCGGCTGCTGTTGCTGCTGATGGTCGTTGACTGACGACATGGTTGCCTCGTCGACATCTTTATCTTTCGCCTCCTTGACCTGAATGACGGTTACGTACTGCGACGTGGATTTGCGCAGCGGAAGCTTAGTGGATGACTCCCGCTCCGCATCCACGGCCTCCGGGCGCTTGACGCCTCCACTATTGATTGACGCCGCTAGCTCCGTGATGCATTGATGCAGGGCTCCGTTGGCATCCTTCTCATTGCCGCTGTCTTTGTCTCTGTCCTCCCGCTCGAAGCTGTGCTCCACGCCCTGTTTGTCGCCCGCAGCCGGCGCAGAGTGGAGCCCACTGCTTCCTGAACCGTTCCCACTCCCATTTCCCACTACTCCTCCACCAGCACTTTCACTACCGCCTGCTCTACTCCCACTGCCAGCGGCATTCGATGTGTATTTGTTGTCTGTGTTGAGCGAGAGCCGATCCTTTTCCTTGCCCCCAGCCACCGACAACGAGGATGACTCGCGCAGATTTAAGCTAGATTTCTGAAAGAAGAGAAGTGGGGAAAGTGTGAGTGTACATAAATGTACGTGGATACATGGCATGCTCTGCAAGTTTACTTATATGCGGACAGAAGGACGAGCGAGCATGGCTATATCGTCTAAGATGTTCATTCATACATACAGTAGGCACACATATTATTCGGACACTCTTGTCACTCTAGTTTAAGCACCTATAACTCGGCGTACGGTTAAGTTAAACAGAAAAATTTAATTTTATATCAAAGATAAACATTCCTACTATCCGTTCACAAAAAATATTACAATTTTCTACTATGGTTTTCTTATAAAAATTAACTAAAGCAAAAAAGTCACTTTTTTACGCACATAAATTATTCGGACAGTCGTTATGTTTTTCAAGTAATATTTGAATATTACAGCTTAAAAAATAAAATAGAATTTTTTTTGACACATTCATTCTTTATGATGTCTATAAGTCCTCGGCACACCTTTTTCCTAAAGGTTTTAGTGCCCTGTGCATTAATATTGACCCACTAAACAAGCAGAGCCATTTTCAAACATTCTTTCGATCAAACTTTGGGTTTCCGTATCCTTTATTCCAAATTTCTGCAAACATGCTTCATGGAACTTCAGTCAGGTAATTGGCGCTGAGTTTTCAGCTGGTTGCAGTGGAAAATGAGCAAGATTTGATCAAATAAAGATGCATTTTTTCGGTATTTTTGTGGCTGGTACAAGACTGTCTTCGGATTATGCCCAAAATTTAATGGCACATGGATGCAATTTTCACTCAAACTATTATAGTTCATATCCTTACTAATTTTACTAGTAAAGAAGACCATTCGTACAGCTCCATCTGCACCTATACACCCACAAACTATTATGTTCCTTCAGCCTTGCACTACAGTTGGTATCCCATTTTTCTTTTTGATGGCTTAATTTTCTTTTCGTAAAGTCCATCAATCCAAAATGTGTCATATTTGGATTCACCAGTTCAATCACATACTCCATAAATGAATTTGGCTTTGTGTTCCTACAAAAGTCTTGCGAAAAGTAAATTAAGCCATCGATGAGAAAAATGGGACACCAACTGTAGTGCATGGCTGAAGGAACATAATAGTTTGTGGGTGTATAGGTGCAGATGGAGCTGTACGAATGGTCTTCTTTACTAGTAAAATTAGTAAGGATATGAACTATAATAGTTTGAGTGACAAATTGCATCCATGTGCCATTAAATTTTGGGCATAATCCGAAGACAGTCTTGTACCAGCCACAAAAATACCGAAAAAATGCATTTTTATTTGATCAAATCTTGCTCATTTTCCACTGCAACCAGCTGAAAACTCAGCTCCAATTACCTGACGTAAGTTCCATGAAGCATGTTTGCAGAAATTTGGAATAAAGGATACGGAAACCCAAAGTTTGATCGAAAGAATGTTTGAAAATGGCTCTGCTTGTTTAGTGCGTCAATATTAATGCACAGGGCACTAATACCTTTAGGGAAAAGGTGTGCCGAGGACTTCTAAACATCATAAAGAATGAATGTGGCAAAAAAAAATTCTATTTTATTTTTTAACTGTAATATTCAAATATTACTTGAAAAACATAACGACTGTCCGAATAATTTATGTGCGTAAAAAAGTGACTTTTTTGCTTTAGTTAATTTTTATAAGAAAACCATAGTAGAAAATTGTAATATTTTTTGTGAACGGATAGTAGGAATGTTTATCTTTGATATAAAATTAACTTTTTCTGTTTAACTTAACCGTACGCCAAGTTATAGGTGCTTAAACTAGAGTGACAAGAGTGTCCGAATAATATATGTGCCTACTGTATGTATATATACTTTATGGGGAAGCAGATTGTATGTACATATGTATTAAATATAAACGAGAAGGAACGTGTGAGTCGCTTCTAGTCACGACTCTATTTTTATACCCGTACTCAGTCAGTATATAAATTTGTGAGCTCATGACTGAAATTTTAATAGAATTTTTAAATATTTTAAATTTGTTTGCAACCTCTGTTAACTATTTCTACATCTAAAATGTAGATTATACATCTAGAAAAATTCGGAATGTATATATGTGTGTACACAGACACCACAATATATTTTCCAATTTCTATGTTTCGAAACCGGTTTTGGTTTTTTAGTTTAAAGGGTACAACGGCAGAGTCGCTCGGAAAAAGCCTTTGCTGTGTGATCTGTGTGACTGTGTGGCTGTGTACCCTTCCCTTTTTGTGGTACGCCGAATGGTTTGCACTGAAATAGTCTTCCCGTGGTCGGCAAATAGTTCAGTTGTCAATTCCGGAGCACTAAGTCGAGGATTAATCTTGACTTTCTTAATAATTTCGGCCTCTTCGCGCGTAGTCAATTTTTTAGGTCGTCCGTTTTGCTTAATTGACTCTACTCTTCCCTCATTTTTGAATCTTCGGACGATGTCACCGACTGTATTTGGCTTCATTTCCAGGATCTGGGCAATTTCCTTGTATGTCTTGTCCTCTAAATGCCACTGGAGCACAAGTTTTCGCTGCTCCAAGGACGAATGTGGAAGAGTAGGAAGACTAGGCTAAAATTGGCCATTACTAAACGGAAAAAATTATAAAAAAAATGCCAAAACATCTAAGGGATACCATACAACATAATGGGTATCATACAAAATTTTAGAGTACGTTTGTTTTCTAGATAAAATAGGTATTTTGTAGGTTAATAAGATAAACCCGAATATTAAAGTAATGCAAAATTTTGATGTTTTTTTGTTTATGAATTTTTTTACTTTTAATTTAAAATAAAATCCTTATAATATATACCTCTATGAATGTTACAAGCTTCAATATACCGTTTTTAAATTTTTGTTTTTTGTAAGTTTTATTCAATTTATTCGCGTTTGAAGTTGAAAAAAAAAAAACCGAATATTTATGTTATCCACTGTATATAGAATCTGAAAGAGAAGGAACGTATGAGTCGCTTCTGGACGCGACTCTATTTTATACCCGTACTCAGTCAGTATATACATATGTATGTATTTGTGAGAATTTTAAAATATTTTACATTTTACATTTTTTTGGTACATCTGTTATCAACAAACTTGAATCAGTGTGATAATACATGAGTCTGGAAACAAAAAAAAACTCTTTGAATACGGGTATAAAAAACGTTGAAAATTGAAATAAAAATAGACCACGGGAAACGTTTTGAAGTATGAGCATACACATATGTAGTGGAAAGTTTAAGTTTTGTTTAATAAATTTGTATGGAATCTGAACATAAATCAAATCAAAAGTCAAACATAAAGGAAAGGAATTCTTAAGTTGGTTAATTAGATTTATAGTTCTCAAAAATCAATAAACATACAAGCATGTGAATACTATAACGATTACGAACCATATTTACAAGGAGTCCTTACCGAATTTATTACCATAATCACCATATTACTTGTAGTTGAGATATTGGAAAAACAGTTTTCCCCCATATCAGGTTGTTCTCCCACCAATACAATGTTGAAAGTAAATCTGATGACCAGCCAAAAATATACCTTCATACGTATGTATGTATGTATGTACATATGTACAGCTATGGTTATTGAAATAGTAGTGCCACACCTCATTTCTTTCAGGACTGTTTTTGAGACACTTCCAGTAATAAAAATTGAACATGTAATAAATACCTTTTTGGAAAGCTTAATATGTAAGCATTGCGCCTGCGACTGCGCCTATGTGCTTTATGACAAAACGAATAGCTTTCTGTGACTTTTTTCATTTAAATAATATAAAATCAACCGCCTACGAACTGTCACATCACTGAAAGAACGATACGCAATTTTTTTCATATTTTTTGAGGATATTGAACGTACGGTCTTGCCTTCAACTAATGCCTACCATCTTACAAAAGATAAGTTTTTTGCATACAAAATCGATTTTCAGCCATCTTCTTATAGTTAATTGGGTTAAATATAATAGTAAAGTGGATAAATCTTAGTTTTCAGTTCCGTTATACCTCCTGCCTTTAGTTTTTAGTCTAACTCTTTGGTCTCCTTTTCTGCACCGATCAATGATTCTTTTTAAGCTGCAAATTCAAAATTACCGCTATGTCCAAAACTTTCTTTCATCAAAATATTCAGAAGCTGAAATAAACTTACTGGAGGTGACTTTTTTAGATTAATTTGTTCTGTTTTTTAATTTTTGTTAAAACCCAGCACTACTATTTCTATGAACAGCAGATTTGATGGGTATTTTTCTTAAGTCATGTAAAAAAATGAAGATGGAATGCAAATGCAATAGTATTTCTTTATAATTCTAATTCTTACATATTAAGCTTTCCAAAAAGGTATTACATGTTTAATTTTGAATACTGGAAGTGTCTCAAAAACAGTCCAGAAAGTGGTGAGGTGTGGCACTACTATTTCAATGACCACAGCTGTATGTACATATATATATGCACATACATATACATAAGTAGCTCAGATAGACTTTAAAGTACATATCTTAATTACCATTATTATACCTGGTACTCGAAGAGTTTAGGGATATATTAGATTTGTGGTCGAAGCGGATGTTTCCGACCCCATAAAGTAAATATATTCTCAATCACCACCAATAGCCGAGTCGATATGGCCATGTCTGTCTGTCCGTCCACCTGTCCGTCCGTCTTGTTTGTCGCCTAGATCTCAGAGACTATAAGAGCTAGAGCAACCAAATTTTTGTTCAGACTCATGTGATAACACACTGTTACAAGTGTATTCAAAATATCGCCCCGCACCCTTACGCCCAAAAAAATCTGATGATACAAGAAAACAGAAAATGCAGCATGGTAGAGAATGCCCATATCTATCAGATTGCGGAATCTGGTAAAGTTCGGATCATTTTTACAGCCAGAATGAAGAAATTACTGTTCATCTTTTTACCCCACCCCTCTCACCACTGAAGCCGCTTCTTATTCTCTTTCTCGCTCGCGCACACTCTGCCCTGTGCAGTGGGTGACCTTTTGCGGAAAATATGTAGAATCTACTTTTTAGATGTAGAATCTACATTTTAGATGACAGATGTAGCAAAAAAGAGAAGGAACGTGAGTTGCTTCTAGTCGCGACTCTACTTTAATACCCGTACTCAAAATTTTTAATTTTACATTTTCATTTTTTTGCTACATTTTTTAACTACATCTAAAATGTAGATTATATATTATATTCTACATCTACCATTTAGATTCTTTATCCCCTTCGCTAGGGGCTGCTCGCGCATTGCACAGGGCAGAGTGTGTGCGAGCGAGACAGAGAATGAATAGCGTCAGCATCGCCAGAGGAGGTGGGGGAAGCAACTGAAAATTAATTTCTTTATTCCGATCTAGTTGAGATTCGGCAATCTGATAGATATGGTCATTCTCTACGATACTGCGTTTTTAGTTTTATCGTATCTTCAAAATTGTGGATGCCACAGATTTTCGTCTTTTGTGAAGGCGGAAGGGGCGGGGCGAAATTTTGAAATACACTTGTAACAGTGTGATATCACATGAGTCTGAGATCCAGGCGCTCATCGGGACGGACAGACAGACAGACGGACAGACAGACATGGCTCTATCGACTCGGCTATTGATACTGATAAAGAATATATATACTTTATGGGGTCGGAAAATTTTCCTTCTCTGCGTTACACACATCCACTTTTACCACAAATACAGTATACCCTTAACTCTTTTTGAGTACGGGTATAAAAATTTAAAATTAAAATCAGCTTTGCAATTTTGTACCCCAACCAACCAGTTCTGTACCTTCAAGTCATATTTTGGCTTAAAGCCTAGTACTGAGACGCGCTAAATTTTCCGTCGACCGAAATCAGGGATGATATTCGTATGAAACCGATAAGAAATCATCCCTGTTTTTCGGTCGACCGAAAATTTCGCAGAAGGCGTTTCGCAGACCGGTACTCAGTTCCCTGCTAAATGCTAATCGATACATACTAGAAAAGTAACCGATGGTATTTTCCCATCTCGATCGGAAATGTGAAATATTTCCATTTACGTCGTCCAAATGACACACATACACGCACACACACACTCTAGAAATGGAAAGCCAGTTACAAAGGGAAATAATGAAGACAAATGTAATCTAATTAGGGCAGTCGAATGAATACAGATTGTGTGGATATTATTATTTATTAATTTTATTACCGGTACTCAATTTAATCAATCCAAAGGATATAAAAACAATGTTAATTGCATATCTGTCCTGCAGGATCGGATCTATACAATATTGCAGTGTGCATTATCGTCCTCCAGCTCCACAGCGCCCACAAATAAGACATTTCTGCTTGCTTTAATACAACATTTGAAATTTCAACAGATTTCTGTTTGTAAACAAACACAAAACAGTGTAACCGTAGAGCATGCAGTTTGCCCACTATGGTCACTCTAGGCACCGAGCGAAATATACAGCACTTTCGGTCGACCGAAAATTTAGCGCGTCTCAGTACTAGGCTTAAGTCTTTAAACCAGTTGTCGGCACGCTTACACTCAAATGTTCTGCAGTGCATTTGTCCGTATACAGCAGGCAAAACGGATAATTTTATTGGATCCAACCACTGTAATACACGTAAGTGAGCGGCAGCGCCTTTTCCTAAGCACAATAGATACAGGCGTTCCGATCCCTGCTTTAAACCCCTATTTAACAAGGAAAATAATTTTCCAAAAATTTTGCTTTTCATTATTTTTTGCAATATTTTGTCGTAAGAATGTAACGTAACGCCAGTTTTGGGTAAACATCGTTCAATTTGCTGATCAAGTTCGTTCGTTCATTTTTGTTCAGTGAACTAAGTCGTTATTTGTTGTTCGTTCTTTTTTTGTTCTTCGTTATTTTTTGTTCTTTTTTCGTTTTTGTTCGTTCTTTTTCGTTCATTCTTTTTTTTCTTAGTTAAACTTTGAGCTCTGATTTCTATTTGTAAGCGTATTTGTAAATAATGTACAGACAAATTATGGACGTTTAACTTAAAAAATTTATATTAATTTGTACTTGGTACCTAATATCGTTAGTTTGTTAGTCTGTTAGTTTAAATTATATATTCTTCGATTTTGTATGTAGATGACGTGGGTGCTGACAAACAGTAATCAATTTGACTTTTTTTGTCTATTATTATTATTTTTTTTTTTTCTCCTGGACGTTGATATGCAATGACTGCACCATGAAGAGGCCCATGCGACACCAAGCCGAAGACTGTTACGCGCGGAACCCAGGCTAGAATCGCAGCCCCTCCTCCCGCCCAACCGACCAGGGGGAGCTGCCGCATGACGCGCGACGCGTGTTACCGAACCGATCGCGAACATGCAGGAAAGATAGAGGTTAGACTAATGTTCGAGGAAAATTAGAGCTAAACACAACTCAAGAGCTAAACATGCAACGAACGAAAAATAACGATTAAGATGAACTTATTCAGTTCGTTCATTTCAGTGAATAGTTCTTATTTGATCTTTCGTTCATGACGACCCAACACTAATTTAATTGCAAACATCATTTTGATTTCCCAGAGAGGTATAGGGGGAAAGTAGCGTCCTAGGCCCAAACTCCAAAGAGATTTGACACTCGACCTGAATTGCCTAGATTCCACTATTTCAGGAAGGTGTTAATTGGCCGGCTCCCGGTTCCCGGGTCTAATCTGAAGGGAAAGGCCAGTCCAGTCATTTGCGGCGCTAACGCCCTCACTTCAGCACACACTTTCGTCCAGCTCCCGCAGACACAACGACTGTACCCAACTTTTCTCCTTGTAGATTCCCGGCACGTAACGCACTTAATTTTATTTAATTTCGTTTCTTTGGTCTTCTTTTTCGGTTCCATTTCAAATGGCAGAAACGGACAAACCTGACTTTTGGGACCGGCGTACGTGTGTGTGCGTCCCCGTGTGTTGGATCGCTTTTTATGTTTAATACCAAAATTTGCTGTCTTTAAAAAAGTGAAAACTAAAAAATAAACAAAAAAAAGTAGGGGGAAACATAAACAACTGTAAATACAAATAAATAAAGAGAGCAGACGCAAAAAGACCAGCGGACAGACAGACAAACGCGTTTATTACCAAAATGGAAAATTGCCATGGAAGTGGGAGTGGTAATGGCGTGCTCTATCAGAGTTATGTGTGGGTGCATAGATGGATGGATGGAATGGGACCTAGCGAAGCGATGAAGAAAGCGTGCACAAATCGTCAAAGCCCGCCAAGGAAGGTCGATGGCTACTCTTTGAGCTCTCCAGATGCCTGCTCTCTCTCTTTCTCTCTCTCTCTCTCTCTTACACTCCCGTGCTCTCTTTTGCTACACAATAACAATGCTTAGCAATTGCTAATCATATTCTACAATGAACAGTTAGTTGGCTTGGGGTCACAGGCAGCCAGCCGATTGTCACAGCTGATGCGCTTGCGTGTGTCACTAATGCCAGCTTCCACAGAAGGGGTTCGGTTCGATAATGCACGAAGCTAGTCCGATAATGAATCGCTGTTAGCGTGCCCTTGATTAGTTCAATGTATTAGTTTCATTACAAACGAAAGGAGACTAGATCTGACTAGATCTATCCCTCTAACTGTCTGTCTCTCTCTTAACTGTAACAGTTGTTATTGTGGCCATTTTAGTTGAGTCAACTTCTCACCCCCGCATATCGATAGTTTGATCTTATCGGAAAATGGAACGATAGATTTTTATATGATTGAGCCGAGAAAGGCGCAAACCATCGGATTCACGCATTTTCAAACGTGTACGAGAATTTTATATATGTACATACATGTACATATATACTTATGTACATACATGTGCCTAAACGCTTTTTTAGCCGCTTTCCGTTATTGCTTAATTTCTTGGGTACAAGTACACACATATGTAGACGTACACGTACACGCACACGCAGACAGACAGAGGTGTGTGTGGTGCGGTTTCGGTCTACATTGTTATAAGGTATTATTGCGATAAGTTTATTGATTTCAACTTGTGATAATACAAAAAAAAGTTTGTTTTTTTTACTTATTTCACTGAGTACGCACCCCTCTGGACCATAATTTGAATTTCTCTTTGAAGGAAGCCATGTTCCTTCAGCGCCACTGTGTGGACGCACTGTCGCTTTTTTATCACTCTTTCACTCTCTCTCTCTCTATTTCTCTTTTATATTTGTAGAAATGCAAGACGAACAATAAAACGAACGTGTGAGCGAGGACAAAGAGGGAGAAGCACTACACTGCACTGCACCGATTGACAGCCTCGGGACAAACTCCGCCCTGCAGATCCGTAGAAAAGCAGCGGACGCAAGAAAAACAACTAAGGAGAGCAACGACGCCAAGTGACGCTTACTGCGACGCCACTAGCCCGGATGACTATGACTACGTCCTCGACGACGATGACGAAGGCGACGTTGATCACGAAATTTGAGTCAGCCGAACCACGTTACTGGAACGGTACCAGAAACCGAAGGCGGGGAGCTCAACGGCCGCCGAGGCTGACGCAAAAAAAATAAATTATTAATTTACGTAATTGTTCGACTGTTTTTCGCGGACAGCGCAGGTGTTTTGCTTGCTTTTGTTCCCACTGTTAGCCTAAGCTCTGGAAATCGGTATCCGTTTTTTTGTGTCCCAAAGATTCACTACGGATGCGTAATGTAATGTCACGGGAAGAGCAGACCAGAATACCGTTTGGCTCGTGCCCGTTGCCGTTATTCACAACTGCTGGCGGCGACGACAATGACAGCACCAGCGTCACTAGCAGCTGCGGCAGCGACCGAACGGATTCCGTAGTCGGCAAGCGACACGCGAAACACACACACATACACGCGTGCACGGACAGATATGCCCAGTGAGAGGGAAATGGTATGTGTAGATAACGGACAAAAGTTACAGATATCGAAGTGGTAGTACGCATGGGGATATGTAGGCACACACAGAGAAAGACGTCTTGGCAGCGACGCCACAGCAGAAACTTCAGCTGTCGATCAGGAGAGAAGAACGAGCCCTCGACCTACATAAGGTAAAGGCATCCGAGAATATAAGGCGGATCTGGATCACCTCAATTCGATTTTTCCTTCGACCAATTTAAGCTTTTTTTTCATTTTCAAATTTTTAAGTTCAGCAGCAGCACCTTTTCCTAAGCACAATAGATAGGGCCGTGCCGAGCCCTGCGTTAAAGCCACCTCCTCTGGCCGACGTTGAATAGTTCGAGCCAAAATATCATTTGCACAACGTTGTGGAACCTCTGATCCTATCTCAACAAGATTATTTAGCCGATCCTACGGCTCAATTTAAAATAAAACGCTCTGCCCTTACTACTTTCCCAAGGGAGGTACCACCAAATATTAATTAATTATTAAAATATGGTGCAATTATATTGTTTTATTGTTTGTGCGTTACAAACGTGTGATTTTGAAAAAGGTTTCTTAGCATGTGACTATGATACAAAACAAAATAAATAAATATCCACTTTTCTTTGAAATTGATTACGCTAAAACAAAAAATAGTAATTAGATGAATCGGTTAACATTTGCGAAAACCACGTTTTTTTTGTCGCTGGGTGTACATACAATGTTTGTAGTCGTTACAGTAACGATTGTTTGATCCTTTCTTCTTGTTTGATTTTTAAATTAAATTCTTTAAACCAATGTTCTTCCACTCGTTCATTTGTACTAGTTCCGCTCAATTTCGATAGCTGCCGGGTACGATAGCAGCTTCATTCCCTTTGACTCTCCCCATCGACACACCGTGACATGGAGCCACCTACCTACATGCATACATACATATGTATATATGTACATACATATGTACAAGCTAAATTGATTGCGCTGCTTCTTTCTCCTTCTCTTTTGCTCGATAGTGATAAGCAGGCAATGACATTAGCAAAAAAAATGGACAGCGCAGCTAACAGTAGCCTACACGTTATTTCTGAGGGCCTGCTATCAGTGTTGCGTTCCCCTTAGACCAGCCAAAAGGAGTTTCTATGTACATACATATGTATTTACATATGTATACTTTTTAATATATGTATATAAATATATATGTACATATGTATACTTACGAACTCTTTTTCCACGGCAGCTGCAATTGTTGTTCCGCCATTACTACTACTCCCACTCCCGCTGGCCGCCTCGAACAGCGCCGTTGGATCTCCGCCTGAGTCGCGATATTTTTCAACATCGGAGAGCAACCGTTCCAGATACTCCACATAAAGCGTCTCCTGTTCGAGCTCCTTGCCTAGTTCTGCGATCTTGAGGCGATGACGCTCAAGGGAAGCGCGAACATCATGCTCCCAGGCATCGGAGAGCGAGCTCTGTGGGAATCGTTGCATCCACAGACGTTGGAAATCATCAAAGACGCTCATGACGCTGACCCTTCCACTCCCCCTGCCACACTGTTGGGCTCCTTTTGTTGTTGTTGCTTCACTTCGTGTTGTTGGCGGCTGATGTTTGTGATGCTACTGTTGCTGTTGCTGCTTCTGGCTCTTATACAAAGATGATGATGTCGATGAGCACGTTGATTATAACGTTAATTATGACGAAGAGGGCGGGGTTGATGTTTATGTAACAAGCACCAGTTGTGCGTTGTCACCTTGGCTGCCTGCAAAATCACATTTGTACATGCATGTAAGTACATACATATGTATCTATGAGAGATTCAACGAGTATATTGCGTGTGTTTGTGCAAGTGTGTACGTGCGTCACAGCCGCCCTTAGTCGCTTGAGTGTATCCTCGCGTGTGGGCAACAAAAATATTTTCCTCACTTCCCCTCCTCAATAGGATGCAAATCATACCAGCTTCTTGGTTTTAAAACCACAACAAAATATTAATGACGTTTCTTTTTTTTAAGAAGTGTGGCTTAGAACCGGTTTTGTGCACTGCTCTGTACTGCACTTGTATAAGTGTGTGGTCCCGCTTGTTGTTGCCCTTTCGAATTCATTCGGATACCATGTTTGCTGCTTCTTCTTTATGCCCATATTCATTGTTTTTGTTTCTTCCTTACTTTTAGTGAAGTCCAGAAGTGATTTTGGTCCAGGTTGCAATAATGGAGACGCAGACGCAATGAATTTCTTTTGAACTTTTAACATTTTAACTATCTATATACAGCAGAAACAACAAGACAGACAGAGAGAGTAGCCACCATGGACTTCTTACTGTCCTTGCTACTCCACCTCCTCACACTGAAGAAACAGTCAGTGGGCGTTGCAGCTAGGGCGCATCTTAATGCCGCCAGCGTCGCTGCTACTGCTGCCCTACCATACACAAACACACAAATGCACACGCTTCCCAGAGGTATCCTTATGGATAATGGATAAGTATAGGGGAAAACTGTGTTAAGAATTTGTCACTTTGAAAAAAATAAAACAACTATATTTCAATCTTTCGCGCACACACACATACAGAATACACCGATGCCGCTTCAGTGGAAAAGCAGAAATACAGACAACACATTTGCATATGTGCAGCGTATTCTGTGCGACTGTTTTGGTGTGTGTAAAACTCGGCTTTTGTTTTTTTAAACTCACGTTTCATTTTTTGATTCACAATTTTCACTTAATCTTTATACAACGGTTTTCGCTATTTTCCTCGCCACACACATTTAATAATTCACTTTCACATTGAACATCACAAATATATTTGTATGTATTTATATATATATATATATATATATATATATATATATATCTGCATAGACAGATGACAATAGAGCTGGTTCAGTGTGACCGCGGATTTATGGATAAAATATACCTTTTGATCCTCAGAAATGTACCAGAATACACCTTATCATTTTCAAAATATACCGTCAAATCATATAAGTTCAAATATCCAGACAGGGCCCTTTAGGCTAGTATGGCACACTTTAAGCTGATAATAGCTATGTGACATTAGACTTAGAACATTTTTCTGCCGCAGCACTGCTCCCAGCTCAACTGGGACTGCGCTCTGATTGCAGGCATTTCCCATAAGGCTATCTCTACATTTCCAGCTAGTCAGTTAGCAAAGTACAATGAAATATACCTACAAAGATATTAAGATATCAAAAGTACTCGTTGAAAGTATATTTTCGGTATTATTTACTATTCTGGATATTTTGAAATATACTTACGGTATTTCGGTATGTAGAATTCATCTAGAGATGTGATGGCCATTATGATTCCCTGTTCTGGCTCCCTAGAGCTAATGTTGGCTGGTATATATATTGAAGTCCTTCATTTCACTCTCGCACAAATACAAAAGCAGCTATAAACGCCGAAACCGTGTCTCGCTAAGGTCACACTGAGAAAAAAAATGTATTTTGTGATTTTGCCCACTTGGGGTAGGGCTGACAAATGTTTAAAAAATATCATATCGGTGATATATTCTTTTTTGAAAAAATATCAAAATTATATAAAATATATCACCGAAAAAATATCGATATATTCGATATTTTTTTTGTTTTTCAACATAATTAACAGCAATTCCTAAAATTTAATTCCCATACAGAAAACACAACAATTTTTCATATCCTATTTATTTTTCTTCGTTTTTATATACATAGGTATTATTTAGTTGTTAAATTCTAATAAACTGAACAAAATTCAAGGAAGTATCCAAAATTCGTTGTTTACGGATTTTTTGGTGGTTACGCAGTCAAATAGTGGACTTAAATACATATGTAGATAGTAGACAGTGGTGCAGTAGTAAGCTTAGTACTCAGATCCGAAAAAACACCTCGCGAACAGAATCAGGGTTGATATTCGTATGAAACCGATAAGAAAACTGTTTTCTAGGCTCTGTACGGAAGGCAGTACTTAGTTCAAGAAAAAACAGGGTCGGTATATACTAGAAAAGTATCCGATAGTATTTGCTGGTATTGCTGGTATGTTTCTACCCCCTGTAAAGTTATATCAATTTGATATAATTTGCCAGAAAACTCGAAGCAAACATTGCAATATGAGAGCAAAAACCAAATGAAATATCGAAATAATGAAGACAAATAGAAACTAATTAATGCAGCAGTATATGAAGGACAATTATATGGATATTATAATATATTATTTTTATTAATTTTCATGAACATAAATCAAATATGGTTTTCAAACATGTTGTCTTCACGGTGGTCGGCACGGGAGGCGTCGCTATCTGGTGCTGCTGATAGTCAGACACATTACCTTGCCAATAAAATATTGGGGAGCCAAGGATATTCCTTGGGAAGAGCGACCACAGCCGAAGAAGTGCATTTCTTTAACTTTTAACAAAACCAAGCATCTATCTGACATGAGTTTGCCAGCAAACAGTTTTTGGATCTGAGTACTATTGCTCTAGTGCTCTCTCGATCTGTCGCTAGGGCACGTGCAATTCGGCCCGCCTGTGTAGCATACAACGGGCAGGCTTTTGGAGCAGATGGAAAAGTAAATCGGAGGGGGGAAGTACGCGCTGGCTTCGGCTTTGGTCGGTGGGGTGTGGGTTATAGGGTCATGGTACCACCAATTTAGAGCTCCTGTATAGAGTAGTAGTAAGACAACAAAAAATTTCGCGTACGAGTGGGGACCGGAGAATGGGAGAGGAGATAAATTAGGTCAAGAGGAAGGATCAGCAAAAAAAAGAGGAAGAAGAAGAAGGATCACATCAGTCAAGGCCTTTTTGTATGAGTAATTGCCAAATGGCGAGCACGCCCACCCTACCATGATCCGTATGGTCGATTTATAATACGCCTAAAGGATCCCTCCAACAACGCTTCCGGTGATCACGTTCCTTTCAAACGATGCTGCATGCTTCCGATCAAAAATCTTAGCCTCGATTCATATTACAACTTAATTTATTTAGGAAATTCATGATTAGCCATTCAGGCGAAGGGACAACTACTACTTAACTACTTATATAATATAACGCATATGGCGGTGATATAGGGTAGATACTAGCTGGAAAATAGTATAATAGTGGGCGATAATAATCAATAAAGGGCTATAATTAACGGGTTTCAAGGAGACTACTTGCTAGATATGTATACATATATGGGTATGATGATAAATGCCGATGTGGAGCATGACTAACAATACATATGGGAAACTAGAAAGAAATTCAATTTACAAATGGAAACAAAGATTTCCATGACCGACGGTCATTTAAAACTTAGTCGCATGGCGCAAAAATATTTGGGAAACACAAGGCAGACAAACTACTACCTTCCTTTTTTCATGGCTCGATATCAATAGATAGGTTAATCACTTACAATACTGTGTTTCATGTAGCTCCACGCTACGTCCCAGGTTAGGTTTGCCGATTTGCATTAAGCCTCATAAAGGCGTCGAGAAGCGGGGGCAATGACCTGAGGTGCCGGTGTGGTGGGTATGTTCCGTTTGGGACGACGCATGAGGTTCCTATGGACGGCCATCAACAAGTTCGAACATACCGCTAGTAAGAGGACGGGGAAACCTCGCTGTTCGCATCACCGAGGAAAAGCATCCATTCACCAGGGTAATAGATACACATACGAGGACGACCAAAGTATCAGCAGGGCTATCCGTCCAGCCGAGCTTGGGGCGTAGCGAATGTTCAACCCCGTTATGCGTGGAGCACCCAAGGTCAGAGTTACGCACACACGTGCGTAGATCGGTGGCTCCCAGGCCGGGGACTAGTGGTGCTAGTCCTAGACACGGAAAGAGAAGAATCTATTCAACTTGTCGACAGGAGCTCGGTTGATAGTTAGCCAAATGGAATTGCACCACTACTCGCACAAATGATGAGAAAATATGCCTTTCTCCAGACGGTTTTAGTTTGGCTGATGATGTTTTGGCGATGAATTACTAACAGATTCGACCGACTTTTCCGACCCCATAAAGTATATATATTCTTGATCAGTATCAATAGCCGAGTCGATAGAGCCGTGTCTGTCTGTCCGTCCGTCTGTCCGTCTTGATGAGCGCCTAGATCTCAGAGACAATAAAAGCTTAAGCAACGAAATTTTGTTTCCAGACTCAAGTAATACCACACTGTTACAAGTGTATTTCAAAATTTCGCCCCGCCCCCTTCCGCCGCCACAAAGAACGAAAATCTGTGGCAGCCACAATTTTGAATATACGATAAAAATAAAAAACCCAGTATCGTAGAGAATGACCATATCTACCAGATTGCCAAATCTGGTACAGATCGAATTATTATTATAGCCAGAATGAAGAAATTAATTTTCAGTTGCTTCCCCCACCTCCTCTGGCGATGCTGACGCTATTCATTCTCTTTCTCTCTCGCAAACACTCTGCCATGTGCAAAGCGCGAGCAACCCCTAGCGGAGGAGATGTAGAATCTAAATGGTAGATGTAGAATATTTTTTCTAGATGTATTATCGCCATTTTAAATGTAGATGTAGTTACATATGTAGCATAAAAATGTAAAATTTAAAATTTTTTTAAAATTTCAATCATAAGCTCACAAATTTACTGACTGAGTACGGGTATAATAGTAGAGTCGCGACTAGAAGCGACTCACGTTCCTTCTCGTTTCACTTGCGTTCACGCTGACGGCCACGAGGCCACGGCCTACGAGGTACAGTAGCCCACGTTTTTTCCTACTCTCCTGGGTTCTGCTTCTGTTATACAGATTCCAGGCAAAGAAATTGTTAATAGCCTGTTTACACTCAGGCGCATCATTGGATTTTTCCGTTAAATGGAACATGCGACAATGATGCCCATAAGAGCCCTGTGGATAGAAGAAGACAATCATGCGGCTGCATCTTTAATCATGCGGAGCATCATTGGCTAGTGTTGCCGTATTCTGTCTAGTATTTTTACAAAATACTGAAATTATTCAGGGTATCGACAGAAAACAGCTGTGAATTAGTAAATTATATTTTAAAATGAAATATGAGCACTGAAAAACAAAAGAAAAAGAAGTGGACAGAGGGGGCGGAAAATTTGTTAATAGACTTGTGGGCGGAAAATATTGAGGATTTGCGTGGGTTGCGCAAGAACACCCACATTTACGAGGAGATGGGAGAGGAATTTAAACAGAAATTCTATGATTTCTCTCCAATAGAAATTAAAGCAAAGATGGAGAATCTTTGGGATCTTTTGGGATGCACTGATTCAAACTTAAAAAGTGCCACCTTAAAATTTAACTCGGCAGCACGCAATTTTGTTCGGTGAAGCCAACGATAGCTTCACTTGCTGTGAAGTCCTCCTGAACAAGCTCAATAAACAATTGGGTGCTTGTAGTGAAACTCCCAAATGCACCATTTTCCACATTTAATAATAAATCGCTCATTATTTTGGGAATTTCAATAAAAATGCTTTTGCTCTCTTCTTCTTGCTCACCGAGTTTGTTTACATTTGTAGGCCGAACAGCTGACAAATGCTGCGAAAAATGATGCGGCTTTGGTGTAAACGCCTCGCATCATTTTTCCGCACCTTCGACAATGATGCGGCAGTGTAAAAAGGCTATAATAGAGAATAGCCAAACCGGGCAGCGTTGCCACTTCCTCGCGAAACATATGAGTAGAAGCTTTCTAAAAGTTCCCACGATCAACAACCACAATTTGTTTATGGCCTAGTTTTAGGCTGTAATATCCAACTAACCGTTTATATTTAAAAAGACTAATGCACGACAAGCGTTAAATATTACACCTGCCCTTTGATTTAGTCTTGATCTTGCCATCACTTCTTGTACATCGTCTTGGAATCAAGCTATTCAATCCGACACCGTTTTGAACTGACCCCCGCGTCTTCAATCTGACCCCGTCTTGAATCCAGCTAACTCTTCCTTCGACTCTTTATCGCCTTATATACTAAACTACAATAAACTGGTAATATATATACTGAATAATCATCGTCTTTTAGTAACGTCGCAAAACAACGCTACTGAAAAAGCTCAGTAGCTCAACAAGGATTTTAAAAATACCGTTTCTTTTATATGGCTGTCTGTCATGCGACTGCGAGTATCACAGACAACGCACTTCTTAATCGCTGAGGCCAGCCTCTCTGATGGCACTGAGCTACCTGGTGTAACCAAGTGACTGAGTGTTATAGCCTTTTTACACTGCCGCATCATTGTCGAAGGTGCGGAAAAATGATGCGAGGCGTTTACACCAAAGCCGCATAATTTTTCGCATCATTTTTCTACAAAAACACAAAAACAAAAAACGATAGAAACAGTTGTTTGCTATCGATATCGGTCGATACCCTAAATAATTTCAGTATTTTGTAAAAATACTAGACAGAATACGGCAACACTACCCAATGATGCGCCGCATGATTAAACATGCGGCCGCATGATTGTCTTCTTCTATCCACAGGGCTCTTATGGGCATCATTGTCGCATGTTCCGTTTAACGGAAAAATCCAATGATGCGCCTCAGTGTAAACAGGCTATTACCTTAAAAAGATTCGGAAAGGTTTCTTTTGGGATAACCAAAATGTTAAGGGATAGCTCTGCCAATTGGTAAGCGGCAGGTTTAAGAATAATGACAATTCCATTTGAGCCGGATTTTCCAGCGGTTTTTGGGTTGAAATTTAGCGATTATGTGACTCAAGCAAGCTTTCAGTTAATCTTCATTAATATTATCTTTTTGAATAGCTGATCGCGTTCCTTTAAAGCCTAGTACTCAGTTCCGAAAAAACACCTCGCGAACAGAATCAGGGTTGATATTCGTATGAAACCGATAAGAAATTTTTTTGGGCACAAACTGTTTTCTAGGCTCTGTACGGAAGGCAGTACTCAGTTCAAGAAAAAACAGGGTCAGTATATACTAGAAAAGTATCCGATAGTATTTGCTGGTATCTTTCTACCCCCCTGTAAAGTTTGATCAATTTGATATAAGTTGCTAGCAAACTCGAAGCAACCATTGCAATATGAGAGCAAAAAACCAAATGAAATATTAAAATAATGAAGACAAATAGAATCTAATTAATGCAGCGTTATATGAATGAAAATTATATGGATATTTTAATATATTATTTTTATTAATTTTCATGAATATAAATCAAATATGGTTTTAAAATATGTTGTCTTCACGATGGTCGGCACGGGAGGCGTCGCCATCTGCTGCTGCTGATAGTCAGACAAACTACCATGCCAATAAAATATTGGAGAGCCCAGGATATGCCTGGGGAAGGGCGACGCCAGCCGAAGAAGTGCATTTCATTAACTTTTAACACAACCAAGCATCTGTCTAAGCAGTGTAACCGTACGGAATGCAGTGCACACCTCTGGTCACACCACATGGCCGCTAGCGAATTATATGACATGAGTTCGCTACCAAACAGTTTTTGGATCTGAGTACTAGGCTAAAGACCTTCGACTTGGAGAGGAAAATATCTGCAAAATGGACCATAAATATTTTCAACCCTAATATCTCGCCACTCAGAGACAAACAAGCGCTAGAAAGAGATAGCAAGTGTTTTACTTCTCCGCTGACAGGCGAGAACATTTTTTCGCTAATAAATAAATAAATATGAATAATAATAAATCGAAATAATGAAAAACAAATACTGACTTTTGATTCGTAATTCAGAAAAATGTTTAAGAAAATAAAAAAAATTAAAAAAAATATTTATAGTAATAGAAAGAATTTTATTTGTGAGGAAGGAGAAGACAGAAAAGTGTTTTACTTCTCCGCTGGCAGGCGAGAACATTTTTTCGCTAATAAATAAATATAAATAATAATAAATCGAAATAATGAAAATCAAATACTGACATTTAATTCGTAATTCAGAAAAATGTTTAAGAAAATAAAAAAAAATATTTATGGAAATAGAAAGAATATTTATTTGTGAGGAAGAAGAAGACAAAAATTACAGAAAAAAATCGTGCGCTACACAACCTCTTTCGACGCCGTTTGACAAACGACTGGCAAAGAGTTATTGTTTCACCATGGTCGTGCTCTCTCTTACTCTCTCAGGTCCTACTGAGAGCATAGTCTTCCTCTCTCAGGTCCTACTGAGAGCAGGCGCTGAGAGCATAGGACCTGGAGCTGCACATTTTTCTGTAACACATTCGTTGTATGAACTGGCACATCTATATACTGTATGGTTAGTGGTACTAGGCTTTAAGCGCGAAATTGACTGCTGTTATACCCACGCGTTAGTGCTAGCTCATACAAAAAGGCCTCTGTTATGTTAACAGAGACTTATCGACAGCCAAATCGGGCTGCCACAGCTGTTCGGTGCAATTCACTTTTTTGTTTTTGCCCTGACCAATTTTGCAGATTGGTTTAAACAAAAATTATTTATAAAAAGGGCACAAGCTCAATTCCCCTGTTAATAGTGTCAATTCATGTCAATGCATTAATAAGTCATCTATTTTTTTCCTTTTGCAATTAAGATTTGTTTAGTTGTATAAAAAGACGTTTACTTTTCATTTCGGCGAGGAATTTGTTGCCATTTTCAAAACGTAAAAGTCATGCATTTCACGTGTGCGGGAGCGCCTAACTTTTACTTTTGAAAAGTAAATTACAATTTTTTTGCGAAAGTTAAAACCGGAGCCTGTCTGATTATGGATAATTACTAAAAATAATTGTTATGAATAATTATAATTATTATTATCGATGATTATCCTTAAACTTTAAATTTAATTGCATTAATTGGAGCCTGAAATTACAAACATGACCTCAATTCGATAATATAAATTTTCCCAAGGTATTCAGATCTGTGCTTATTCATTTCCCCATGATGCTGAAAATTTTCCATAAAAATTAAATATATCTAACAGGATCGTGTACGTTTTGTAGACGACAAATTCTTCTTCATTATTTAATTATTTCATATTTTTGTCAATTTTGCAATGTTTACGTTTTTGTTTGTTAGGTTCCCTAGCGGAAAATATAATAATTCCATATTTTTACCAGCAAGTAACCTCGGCTGTTTGTCTAGCAGCATTTTTCGTAATTTTTCGGCATTTTTCTTTTTTCAACTAATAACTACACGCCATAGACACCCTAGCGAAAACTTTTTGCTAGCCGTAGTTTTTTATTAGTTTCATACGAATATCAATCCTTTTTTTTTACGCGTACTGGAATAAATAAAATACTGAAATTCTTGGTTTCTGTGTAGGCTGCCCACTCTCTCTAATTAGAGAGCGCTGCCAAATGAATGCGCGGGCACATATTTGGGTATTTAAAATCATAGATACTTGAACTATTAAACAAAGATAAGACGACAAATGCATGGCAATTATTTACCATCCATCCCGGAATCGGACTTCGACCGCAAGAAGTCCGGCAGAGCTAATATCATTATCAACTCAGAATTTCCCTGTAATGAATAATAAAATAATTAATTTTTCTGTTCGCCAAGCGACTATTTATAGCCACTCCCCATGTATATCGAACTATGCAGATCTCCTTTAGAGCATTCCACTTCTGTCTCTACATGAGCCCCACATGTCTGCAGATCGGCTTTAAAAGGTCTTCGAGTCCCCCTTATCAGCACCACCCGCCAGATAACGTATACATATATTCTTATAATTAAGGCTCTTTCGCATTGGACTACACAACTTCTTGTCGGCTCACGCCTTTGGTCTCCGATGGCACTTAGTCAGCGCTCCAAAAACATCGTAATCTTTCCTCCGCGCATGACGTATCCCAAAAATCATGGCCTCTGCCATTTTATGGATATGAATATGGATATGGCTTCTTGTCTTATCGGCGGTCAGTACGAGATAGTCCATTATCCGGCGGGATATAAAAAGCACACGGCTCAATCCGATAGCCATTCACATAGCTCACCAAATCCGTGGTCGGTTAAGCTCCGCAAGGCCACAATATTCGTTTTTTAACAACTTAAATTTAAGGTCTACTTCCTAAGGATAAGCACAAACAGAATGTGGTAAGTATTGGATTAAGATATTGATAAAATCTCGTTGGATTACCGTGATGAAAGTACCCTACAATAGTAGGCTTGGTTCAAAGGGAAAGTTGCAGAGAGATTTTAAACTTGAAGAAACTTCCTTCAAACGAAAAAGGATATAACCTTATCCGAGGGCTAATTATGGTACATATACAAAATTATAACTAAAGATAAGTTCCATATTATTTGCAAACTTTGATTGTTTGCCTTTTTGGATTGAAAGACACTGTCAACAAAATCGAATTTTTTTTTTCCCAAGGATCCGAACCGACTTTTTCTAATAGATTTGGGGCTTTAAAATTTTGAAAGGAACTATGGTTTTTAAAAGCAGACCTTTTTTTTGAAGAATTTTTTAAGTCTGGTATTTAAAAAAAAAAGTTTTTTTCAGAGGTAGCGCTTTTTTTTCACATAACTTAAGTATCTTACGAGTGGTTGTGAAGAACTTTGCTATTCTGAAAAGATAATTTAACAGCTAGAATATAAACCCCAAACACTTTGTGATTTCAGCTTACTGTCTGGGAGATATAAAGCATATAAATGACAATTTTGATGATTTTTTTGCAGTCTTTTTTACGACGTTTTGACTTTATAAACTCAGGAAAAGTCGAAAAAAATATATCCTGTTTTCTTTTTTTTTTTGTATATGTGCATTTGTTAGTCGTCATTTAAGGTATTGTTCATTAAAATCTGTGGAAAAATAGTGGAGCTAAAATTCGTTAACCAAACCACAAAAATACCTTTTGGAAGGTTGCGGGCCAAACTGCCGGAATGCGATCAGGTACCAAAAAATACAAGTCCTTTTCGTTTGCTTTGTTCCGAATTAATTGATTATCCCTATTTAATTGAAGTACACCGTTTCGATAGAGCAACATAGGACGATCAATGCTGAGTATTTATATTGAAGAAAAGTAAAAAAAATAATGAGAATTCTGTCCTGCAGGCATGAACTATCTATCACCTATTACCCACCTTTTTGAGTAATATATTTATTGTTCGTTCGCTAGATCGATATATCACACAGTGGGCATACGAATAACACTACTCGAAAAATCAAACAGCTACCTCTAAAAAAACCTTTAAAAAAATACCAGTTTTTAAAAATTCTTAAACATTATCATTTCTCATAATTGCAGTCTGCCTCCGCTCGATTTAAAAATATTTATATAGGTAGCTCTGCCAATAAAATTATTGAGATCGTATCTCAGTGTCCTGTCAAAAGATCAATTTTTAATGGGTAAACATTTAATTGTTATATCCCTGTAACAAGTGTAATCTAGCTTGTCTTAGTGCCTTTTCAGGCCTTTTCGTGTTCCGTCATGAAACACGTGTTCCACATTTCTATTCTGGTTCTACCAGTAATTTCGCTGTTATTCCATCACCTGCTTCATTCCTAGCCAATTATGTACATACACATGCATAAGTACATATGTATGTACATACATATGTATGTCCAATCACAGCACCCAATCAGTCCAGAGTCAACGATAAAACCTGACTGCAATGCGATATTTGGAGCTGGTTGAAACCTTCGGTGACATATTAGTCGGGTATGGGTGAGCGGGAGGGAGGGACAGAGCAAAGAGATGGCAAGTGTTGGCACTATCCCCCAGTTGAAGCTCCCTATTTTTCCGTATCCGGCAGCACTAACCGATCCTCCCAATCCCGTCTTCCCCCTGCCAGCTTCTGCATGAAATACGCCGTCTGCTGGATTGTGCTGGTGGTGGCCGCGGTGGGTGTCACCTTGGGCCTGGTGTTCGGCCTGCGCGGACGCACCGAGGAGCCGCGCCGCATGGGCGCCGTCGCCTCCAACGGTGTGGGCTGTGCCGAGGTGGGCGGCAACATACTGGACATCGGTGGCTCAGCAGCGGACGCGGCCATTGCCACGATGCTGTGCGAGGGCGTTATGCTACCCCACAGCCTGGGCGTGGGCGGCGGCTTTGTTGCCACCATCTACTCCAAGGAGACGGGCTTCATCGAGACGCTGATTGCGCGCGAAACGGCCCCAGCGGCGGCCACCCAGGACATGTTCGTGGACAAGGAGATAACCGGCGCGCTCTCCTGTGCCGTGCCCAGCGAGATCTACGGCTACTGGAAGCTGCACGATAAGTACGGCAAGCTGCCCTGGGACAAGCTCTTCCAGCCTACCATCGACATCTGCAGGAGCGGAATCAAGGTGTCGCGCTATTTGGCCGGCGTGCTAGAGCGGGAGGAGGAGCGTATTCGCAGTGAGCCCTCCATGGCAGAGATCTTCATCAACCCCAAAACGGACACTATCTACAGGCACGAGGAAGTAATGTACCGTCATATGTTGGCTGAGTCGCTCGAAATAATCGCCCATGAGGGTCCCGGAGTCATCTATCGGGGTGGCCGCGTCGGAGCGAAGCTGGTCGAAGACATCCAGTCGATGGGCGGCATCGTCACCGAGGAGGATCTGCAGAACTACGAGTGAGTTGAACGTCTCTCCATTTGTGATCACGTTTCCCAGATCCCAGATCCCGATCAGTCATTACCAAAATATGAATCTCACAGATCCGCAATAGATCTTTCAGACTTCTGACCATTCTCGTGGATCATCAATCGATATGGATGATGCACCCACATCCCACATCGATTAGCCTAGATCCATGATCAATAATACAGATCCCTCTATTCCAATCCACCTCCCAGGTACCTGATCCATCTCGGACACCCTGACGCATTTCGCAGATCCATTATCCATCTGCCAGATAATTTCCAGATTCTTACTGACCTCTACTGATATTTTCCAGAGTCCGTTGGGAAATTCCGCTGCATGCCCGCTTCACGGGGGGATACGAGCTCTATACCTCACCCCTGCCCACCAGTGGGGCGGTGCTCACATTCATCCTGAACGTGATGGAGCCGCTGTACACAAGCAACACGGAGAAATACTGGCAGCGGTTGGTGGAGACCTTCAAACACGCCTACGGACACCGCACCAACCTCGGAGACATCCACTACGAGCCGGAGGTGCAGGAAGTCTACGAGAACCTCATCGATCCCTCCTTCGCTGCGAAGATACGCGAACTGATCCTGGACGATCGCACCTTCACCAACATGTCCTACTACGGAGCCAACTTCACCAACGTCCCGGACCACGGCACGGCCCACATATCGGTGCTCGCCCCCAACGGTGATGCCATCTCCGTGACCAGCACCATCAACAGCCACCTTGGCGCCAAGGTGCGGTCTCGCCAGACGGGATTCATCCTCAACGACCAGATGGACGACTTCTCTACGCCCGGCCGCATCAATATTTACGGGATCCCTGCCAGTCCGGCCAATTACATCAAGCCCGGCAAGCGGCCCATCTCCTCCACCTGCCCCAGCATTGTGCTGGATTCCCAGGGCAATGTGAAGCTGCTGGTGGGCGGAGCCGGCGGCTCCAAGATCACCACCTCGGTGGCCCAGACCATCCTCCGCTACTTTGTCCTCCATGAACCCATTGAGCGGGCCGTCAACGCCGGTCGCCTTCACCACCAACTGGA
This sequence comes from Drosophila subsilvestris, assembly GCA_035043285.1. Classification (NCBI taxonomy): domain Eukaryota; kingdom Metazoa; phylum Arthropoda; class Insecta; order Diptera; family Drosophilidae; genus Drosophila; species Drosophila subsilvestris. The sequence continues at coordinate 72,305 of JAWNNB010002181.1, read as the reverse complement.
CCCCATGTACATCGAGGTCGAGCCGGACGTGCCCCGGCACACGGTCGCATACCTCCGTCGCATCGGTCACGAGGTCAAGTACTTGGACGGTGACAAGGCCTACTCCGCCCAGACGGCCATCGGCCTCATGGACTCTGAGCCCCACCCCGTGTGCGATCGCCGTCGGGTGGGCAGCGCCGTGGTTGTGGAGCCCTCGCTGCCCTAAGCCGAAGCTTCTTTGGCAGACATCTCTATCCATCACCATTGTGTGTATAATTGGAACCCAGAACTCTTGTGGGAAGAAGAGACATCTTCTTTGTATCCATCAATCTATTAAAATCTTCTGTCGTCCTTTGACGTTTAAATTAACTTTACAGCCGATCTTTTAACGAGACGGGGAACTAACTCTCTTGGAACTGTTTTCAATACTCGGCGATGCTCAAAGAGTACGAAGCATTTGCACTCCCTGAAACAAGTGCATGATCATATTTAATGATACCATACGCAAAATGAAGAAATCCATTTAAATTTACTGAATCCCTTTCGCACTCGCTCTCTTCCTCGTCCTCGTCCAGTGTGGAACTTTCTGACGAAGTGAGGGAAATACAACGGGCGAATGGTACTTATTATGGGTCCCACACAATTTAAAAATATGCCAAAACGTGGCTCAAAAAATCATAAAATTCAATCGCGGTGCTTTAAAAGCTTTTTACAACATCGAAACAGATAACGGAGTCATGGATATATGGATTGAGCCAGGAACCAAACAGTAGTCGACCGTATGGATATGCGAACCATTTGAAATATAACTGTCGAAAACTGGTGGTCAGGTGGATGGATAAAAGTAAACAACAAAAACCTCCAAATACAGACTGTACTTTACAACGACAATCCGACACACATCGCTCCACAAAATGTTTCAAAATTTTTATTCATGTTCATGGAGAATATTTTTAAAAGCAATAAAGGCAAGACTTGCTTGCTCATCCTGTACATGTAGTAGCAAAGCAGAAGCCGGATTCTTGATAATCGGGACAAATACCCGGATTTATATGGTAAAGTAAAGATGGAAAGGTTTCTCGAGTGGTGTCAAAAGCAAATTTATATACACACATGTTAGTATGCAGTGTACTGATTCAATACATACATACATACATACATACATACATACATGCATATGTATGTAAGACCGTATGCATCCGTATTTAGGTATATATGTATGTATATGTATGTACATATAGTGTAGAAGTATGTATATACATAGCCGATATATAGGTAATAGAGCCCTGCATGAGTGCACACTAAACAACAAATTATCACAACAAATTACTCGCACACTATCAATATTTCACACTGTCAACAAAAACCATTTGACAACATTCTCATCTATGAGCTAGAGTCATTACCCAGTCGAACAGTCGAAAAAATCAAGTGTGAGTTCAATTCATATCAAATGATATGAAACATACAAACAGCTCCTGTTACTGTTAACACTGTGCACACTATCAGCATTGTGAACACTGTGTTAAAATCAGATTTAAGGGGAAACAACCCTGCTCTAAAACCTAGATGGCGCTTTACTTGCGTTAGCTCTTCACCACTTTGTCGGGCAGCTGGCGCGTTAAGAGATTAAAACTTTCGAAAATCGAATAAGGTAGGAAAAAGAAGGCAAGCGACGTAGGTACGAGCAGGACAGAATGTTCGAAATTCAACTTTTTAATATTTTTGCATATTTATATTTAAAAACATTATTTTGTTAACCATTTCGTCGTTGCCTGCAATGGAGCTTCTTTTTCGTATATTAGGTTTCCTGCTAAGGAAAGAAGAAGCCGACGATGCTGGTGTTGAAAAAATGTTGCAACTCAATTTGTATAATATTGGGTACTGATATTGGTTTTCATTCCACCAGTGCAAAACATTGAACTGGTCTTTCATGGGTACTCGTATGTTGGAGTACGCTGCTATTTCCCTTGCTATGATATCTTCATCAGACTGCCCTGAAAGCGGCTCAATGAAATCAGACAAAACCTCCTAGAATTTATTCGAAACATTTGCCGACAGGTCTATTCGCTCCTTTTCATTGAAAAACGACTGCGTCATGTCCTTATAGTCTTCAATCGTGAGAGCTCAATCCACTTGTCTAAGCTGATTTGTTGGAATGAATAAGTACAACGCAAGGAGTCATCGCCTTGAATCAATGAGTCAGCTAGGAACAAAATTAATTGAAATGATAGTGTGAAAAAAAAACATGAAATGTTTTGATACTGTTGACAGTGTGATTCCTAACTGTTAACTCGACTTAGTGTGAACTAGTGCAGGGCTCTATTAGGTATACACTTATGTACGTACATATTAGAGATCTGCGTAGCTCCATTCAAAACAAAATTCAAATAGAATCCATTCGAATTGAATTGAGTTGAGTGAGTGACACACACACAATGAATTGAGTTTATACGAATGGGAGTGAGTTCGGTTGTATGAGTTAGAATGATTGAGTGCACAAAACGAAATGACAGAAATGGCAGAGACAGAGAAATTCGAATAACTCGAATTTTTGACGTACACTCTATGCATTCTTTCATTTTCCTTTGAGCTGACCGGACGTACGAAAAAGAAAATGTATGGAGAAACAGTCGCCGGTGATTCTCGTTACTATTTGCAGCAAGCTTGTAAAATATTTTAAGAAGTCTGGATCAAACCCCTCCTTAGGGCTGTCTTTAAAAAGTTTTTGCCCAACTCGCTGGAATACAGTTTTTTATTTGTTAAAATCCATCGAAATTAATTGGCTTGACATACAAAATATTTTAATGGACAAAAATCAGACAATTAGGATAGAAGGCATACATCTTAATCAGTTGAAACATGTTGTCCGTCTGTTAGAAGTCTTCGAAACCGTGTCGAAAAAACTTGAAGCAAGCAAACGTCCAACCATACACTTGATAGTTCCGAACATAAAACAAAAACTAAAATTTCCTTGCTTCTTTTCCTTCAAAAGCAGGAAAAAACGAGAAGGAACGTGAGTCGCTTCTAGTCGCGACTCTACTTTTATACCCGTACTCAGTCAGTATATAAATTTATGAGCTTATGATTGAAATTAAAAAAAAATTTTTAATTTAACATTTTTACATTTTTTTGCTACATTTGTTAACTACATCTAAAATGTAGATAATACATCTAGAACAAATATTCTACATCTACCATTTAGATTCTACATCTCCTCCGCTAGCGGTTGCTCGCGCATAGCACAGGACAGAGTGTGTGCGAGCGAGACAGAGAATGAATAGCGTCAGCAACTGAAAATTAATTTCTTCATTCTGGCCATAATAATGATCCGATCTGTACCAGATTTGGCAATCTGGTAGATATGTTCATTCTCTACGATACTGCGTTTTTAGCTTTATCGTATCTTCAAAATTGTGGATGCCACAGATTTTCGTCCTTTGTGATGGCGGAAGAGGGCGAGGCGAAATTTTGAAATACACTTGTAGCAGTGTGATATCACATGAGTCTCGAAACAAAATTTGGTTTCTCTAACTCTTATAGTCTCTGAGATCTAGGCGCTCATCAAGACAGACAGACGGACAGACGGACAGACGGACGGACAGACAGACATGGCTCTATCGACTCGGCTATTGATACTGATCAAGAATATATATACTTTATGGGGTCGGAAAATTTTCCTTCTCTGCGTTACACACATCCACTTTTACCACAAATACAGTATACCCCTTAACTCTTTTTGAGTACGGGTATAAAAAGAATGCATTCGAATGAATTCGGAAACAGGTCTCACTCGCATTCATTCAATTCGTGCCTCACTCAAACTCTATTGGCATATCATTCGAATTCATTCAATTAATTTCGAGCATTGTTAATTCGAATGCCTGTTTTTTATTATTCATGCAGATCTCTAGTACATATGTGTAAAATATGTATGTAAATGTATTTGTAAATTTATACGTACATAAAGACATATGTATATGAAATGCTTACGTACTAAACTAGTGCACACAAATATTTTAAAAATGTAGGTACCAAAAATAAAACTCAATTATAACAGGAACAGCAACAGGTTCAGCAATGATCGGGGGGAACTTTAGTGAAGAACTGTGGTGGGGTTCAAGCTGATTCTGGCTGAACATTAACCAAGCAAACATCGTACTTTGTGTACGATGAGCAGCACTATGGTGATGTGCAGAGTACTAAGAAGTCTGGACATGTAGATATGTGGATAAAAAATGCAGCCCATGGGCACATAGATGTCTATAATATTGAGACTTGAGCGAATGTTTGGCGTTGGTTTGGTTTAGTCATCGATTCGGGTGGCCTTTCGTCTGGCAATTTTTCGCTTCTTGTGAATCGCCTCCATGCGCATTTCTTCCAAGTCCTCTTGCATACCTATCATTACAAGAAAGGATTAGCCATGGAGGGGAGGACCGGGGAAGGGTCAAAACTCACCCATTTTTCCACTGAGGAACTCCTCACGCTGCATCTGAGCAAAGCTCGACTCCATCTCGCTATCGTCATCGTCGAGGTCGCGATATCGCCGCTTGTCGTAGCCAAAGATGTCGCGGATGTGCGAGGATATGTCTTCTTCGCAGTCTCCATCATCGATAAAGTCATCCAGCTCGGAATCGTAATCGTCATCCTCATCGTCCATGCGTCCTAAGTGGAGAGGGGTAAAGATGAGTATTTCGCCTCATTTGACGGATCGATTCAGCTCGGAACATACTTTTGCTGGGCGACTTATCTTGGAGTTTCCCACGACCAGGCGGCATAGCCCTGCTGCCCGATTTCTGCATATCCGCTGGGGGGAATTGGCGCGTTCTTGTCGGAGAGCCTCCGGCTGGACGATCTCGTGGCGGGAATTCCCGTGCTGGTCCATTTCTGCCGGCTGCTCCATAAGGAATCCTTATTGGAACGAGCCTTGCACTGGCAACGGGGCCACGCACGGCGCTGGGTCCACGGACGGGACTGGGTCCGGAGCTGGTACTGAGCAATGGTTTGCCTGGCAACGGCTTGGTTGCTGTGGCGGGAAGACGACTTCTGTCTGGTTTTGTGAAAGAGTTATGGGCAGATGCAGGGAGCCGGCTGCAGCTGGTGGCTGACGATGGAGGCGGAGCTGGTCGGGGCGCCGGACGCTTGAAGACATTATCACTGGTTGGCTTTGCTTTGGATTCGTTTAAAGATGGCGTGGAGAGTTTGGTCGGGGCTGAGGGGCAGGCGCAAGTAGAGCTGGAACTGGATGCGGAACTGCTGAGCTTGGGTATGCGTCCGCTGGCTTCCATGCGACTGCCGCCATTTTTGTGCTGATCCTTGGCCTTTAGTTCATTTTCGCGCACTCGATCTCTTTCGGCACGCTGCTCCCTCTGTCGTTGACGCTCTTCCACCTCGCGCTTCTCGCGAGCAGACAAAAGACGCTCCGGCTCCTTCTTCTTCTCCGGCTGGGCATACACCACGGGCTCGTGCTGCGTTTTCGCCGCCAGACGTAACACCGCCTGAAAGTCCATAGGCGCAGGACGCTTGACTTTGGCTCGGCTCCTTTCCGCCTCGCGCTTCTTACGCTCCTCCTCGAGTCGCTCCGCCTCCGGATTGTAGACGGCCACGTCCCTGCTCGTACTGTAGGCGCGGGCCACGTGAGCCTCCCGGGACTTGCTTTTGGAGGCGGAAGCCGTAGTAGAAGCGCCAGATGATCTTGTATCGGATGACGATCGCTGCCGTGTGTGAGACATGGCCTCCTGCCGCTCACGGGTGATGGCTGCCTTGACACGCTCCTTGGTGCCGGAGAGATCTTGTACAGACTGAGGACGGCTGGGGGCGAATCCCTTGTCCTCATGCACATCGCGCACCTTCTCAATGTACTTCTGATAGAAGGCATTCGACTCGGTCGACACATAGCCGTAGTCATCGCCTTCGCCCTCACCCTGATCGCCACCGTTCTGGCCACCATTATCACCGTTGTTGGCATCCTCGAGCACCGACTTGTTCGCTGACTTAGTGACTTTTAACATCTTTCGTATCTTGTTCTTGGATTTCTCGTCGCGCTTGGCTAGCAGCTCGTTGAGTTTCTGGCGTTCCTCCCGCTTGCGTTCCTGCTCCTCGGCCTCGCGCCTCTTTAGGAACTTCTGTATGTTGCTCGACAACTCCTTTCCCGCCTTGCTCTCCTTCTTGGGCGGTGCATATTTGGTGCTGTAGAACTTGCCCTGCAAAGCAGAATATTAAGATTGAGAAAGCATGCCAATTGGGGTCACTGAGCGCCAGTCGGACTGAACCTGGAGCGGACGTTTTCTTTCTGATTTTCTTTTGAAACGCATGCAAATGCATGTGTATACATGCACAAATGTGGGTGGTAATAGGGAAGAGTGGCCAGGTGAAAGGGGGTGTGGGATGGTCACTCGTCATGAAAATATTGCAAATGCATCAAGTAAATCAACAGAGACACGAGATGACCCCGAAAAAACCCAACCAGAACCCACCTCATCTTTTGTGGCTGCGTCGGTTTTCTTTTTGGCCAAATGCAACAGCTCACCGAAATCCATGTTTAGAACTCTGCTGGGTGTCGCTCCTGGGCTGCCTACGGTTCTTATTTAAAAATCGCGTTGCCTGCTACTCCGAAGGGAAAGGAAACGTAACTTGTTGGTCGAAAAATATCTCCAGTGTGAAATTATCGATAAAATAGACCCGACCGATTTGACTATTCAGTCACGTCTTGAGCCTATTTGTAATGTGATGCTTGTTTTGATTTAATTTACTCCTGAGAAAATTCGTTCACATGATTAATTGAAAACTGGCCATTGTCTGAGAATATTCTGAGATAATTTTGATATAATTTAGCCTCTTATTGTTAAATACCACAAAATAGTCAAATATACCATAAATATACCCTCACGGAAATTTTGACTTTAAAATATACCAAAAGGTATTTGCCATATTATGCTAGCGGCCTGTGTTTATACTTTTCTAGTATATACCGATCCTGATTTTTCTTGAACTGCCTTCCGTACAGAGCCTAGAAAACAGTTTTCGACCAAAAAAATTTCGTATCGGTTTCATACGAATATCAACCCTGATTCTGTTCGCGAGGTGTTTTTTCGGAACTGAGTACTAGGCTTTAACAAAACCAGGCATCTGTCTGAGCAATGTAACCGTACGGAATGCAGTGCACACCTCTAGTTACACACATGGCCGCTAACGAATTATATGACATGTGTTTGCCAGTAAACAGTTTTTGGATCTGAGTACTAGGCTTATGCACAATAGATAGAGCCGTGCCGAGCCCTGATATATACGTTTATTCGTCTATACTGTACGGAAGCCCTGTCAAGATTCAAGAGCCACTCTGCTGCATTAGCCAACACTGCCGACTGCCAGCACTACTCTAAATTTTGTTGATAGCAAAACCAGAGGCTGAATCCATAGCATAGCTGTTTGGCCAGCAAGCAGCAATGTCTATAGATCCCAACCCCGTTCCAGAGCAGTGCAGCAATTGCGGAAAGGCGAGCACAAAGGAACAGCCCTGCCAATCTTCGGACACCGCCACTAGCGCTGACTGCAGCAATGCTGAAGCACTGTGCGGGGCCTGTGCGTCTGCAACAGAGGGGATAAATAAAGAAAACCACTGAAACTAGAAAATGAAATGATGAACGTAGACGTAGATGCACCCACGGCCGAACCAGTGCCAACAACAGACGGGCCGGACAACCCACCGCCACCAGGACAAAGCCAGCCAGAGGAGAGCCCGAAGCGGCCCACGACGTTCGTCAAAGCAGCGGAACCAGATGCCAAACCACAACGGAAGCCTGAGCATCCCACCAAAAATGTTGTGAAGCAACCCGAAGCCCTCCCAGCAAAAGGAACGAGCGCCAAAGGCATGTCAGCCGAGACCGACGGAAAGGAGAAGAGCAAGGAGGAGGTTGTCCAAGCCTTGCCAGAGGCCACACTTTCTCGAACCACGAAACGCGGTGGAAAGATCACGAGGAGCAGCATCAATGGAACTCCAACGGCAACCACTTCTGGAAATCAGACGCCCACAATAATGAAGCGCCTGCGCAAGAGTACGCGGGCCACTCGCTTTAAGGCGAAGCTGACGGGACGCTCGGGCGTCGGAGGGAATGGCGGACAGGCCAATGGGTACAATGGCAGCCCCAACGGACCCGGTTCCACATCTCATCCGTATGGAATAGGATCGCATACGGGTAACACCAAGACGCACGGCAAAACTGGCGCGGGTAGCGCCGGCGGCACACAAGGAGCAAGAAATCGGCGCGCAATCTTCAAGCGCCCGGTCCAAAAGACGCCCAAGGTGCAGGCTTGTACCAAGTTTGTAAAGAGTGTGTTCTACAAGGGCAGCTACATGCAGATCGGTGATATCGTGAGCATTGTGGACGGACAGCAAAAGCTGTACTACGCCCAGATCCGCGGTCTGCTGGTCGACGCCTACTGCGAGAAGTCGGCCTTCCTCACCTGGCTAATACCCACTCAGGACAGTCCCGATCCACAAGACTGTTTCGATCCGGCCACCTACCTAATCGGTGAGCACCCCTCCAGATTCTGCTATATCCTTTCTCACGTTCTTATCTCTTCCAGGGCCCGACGAGGAACTGTCGCGCAAGCTCTGCTTCCTGGAGTTTGTGATGCATGCACCGAGTAACTACTACTATGACCGAAGCACGCCGTTCCCCTTGCCGGACATTGACGAGTACACAGGACAGCGGTCTGGTGGCTATATTTGGACGCGACTGCCGGTCGTCAAGCGGGACCGAAACGGTAACCGCGCCCGAGAACCGGGAAACAAGAGTGCTGCCTCCTAGCAGAGTCGCCAAAAACAAAAACGGCAAACAACCAAGAAGAAAAAAAAAATCGGCTGCCAAACAAAAGGGCAGTTGAAATGCGGAGCGGAACCTAAATGCAAAGTTTTTATAATCTAATTTATTGATAGAAATATATCTAAAAATCTGTGTAATATTGCTATTCATCTGTAGTTGGCACCATTTATTTGTTTTGACAGGGTGCTCCAGACCTGATAGATTCTTAACATAATCGTTTTAATGTTTAAGAGCCCTTTAAGAATTTTCTGACTTACTTTTGAAAATGCTAAAATTGGTGCTCCCATTTTAGCAAAACTCGAATGTTTTCCGATTTGAAAGCAGAAATATTTTTCTCACCAAAAGAAAATAAACGGTATTTTTTCTACCAAAAATCTTACTCTTCGTTTTTCCTGGTTTCGAGCGACAAATAGTCCTTACAAACATGGAAGGAAACAAGCCAAAAAGTGCAAGCCTGCTAGAAAAGTTCAATAATGAAGAATAATTCAATCTAATTAAGGCAGTCGGTTGAATACCGCTTATGTGGATATTATTATTTATTAATTTTATACCCGGTACTCACATTATGATTTTATAAGGAGATATAAAGTATATGTATTGCATTTCTGTTCAGCAGGAACGGATTTGTCTAATAATACGGTGTTTTCTCTTTGCATTGTCGTCTTCCAGCTCCACAACGCCCAAAAATAATACAATTTTACTTCCTTTAATATTTATTTTGGAATTACAGCAGATTCTTTTTGTAAAAGCCTAGTACTCAGATCCAAAACTGGTTGCTAGCAAACAAAGGTCATATATGTATTCTGATAGCGGCCAGTAATGTAACCGTACGGTTCACTGCTCAGACAGATGCTTGGCTATGTTAAAAATATATAAAATAATCTTCCCCAGGCATATCCTGGGCTCCCCAATATTTTATTGGCAAGGTAATGTGTCTGACTATTAGCAGCAGCAGATGGCGACGCCTTCCGTGCTGACCACCGTGAAGACAACATGTTTTGAAAACCATATTTGATTTATATTTATGAAAATTTATAAAAGCAATAAATAATAATATCCATATAATTTTCATTTATATAGCTGACTGAATTCATTTTTATTTGTCTTCCTTATTTAAATATTTCATTTGGTTTTTTGTTCTCATATTGCAATTTTTACGTTCGTGCTTGCTAGCATTTTTGGCCGAAAAAATGTATTATCGGTTTCATACGAATATCAGCCCTGATTTTGCTTGCAAGCAGTTTTTTCGGAACAGAGTACTAAATATAAACAAAATCAAAACAGTGCAACCGTAGAGCATGGTGTACAGCCTAGTACTCAGTTCCGAAAAAACACCTCGCGAACAGAATCAGGGTTGATATTCGTATGAAACCGATAAGAAATTTTTTTGGTCGAAAACTGTTTTCTAGGCTCTGTACGTAAGGCAGTACTCAGATCAACAAAAAAAACGTGGGTATATACTATAGAAGTATCCAAAGGTAATTGCTGGTATCTTTCTACCCCCCTGTAAAGTTATATAAATTGCATATGATTTGCTAGCAAGTTTGAAGCAACCAGTGCAATATGAGAGCAAAAAACAAAATGAGATATTGAAATAATGAACACAAATAGAAACTAATTAATGCAGCACTATATGAAGGACAATTATATGGATATTATAATATATTATATTTATTAATTTTCATGAATATAAATCAAATATGGTTTTCAAACATGTTGTCCTCACGGTGGTCGGCACGGGCGCTGTCGCTATCAGCTGCTGCTGATAGTCAGACAAACTACCTTTGCCAATAAAGTATTGGGGAGCCCAGGATATGCCTGGGGAAGAGCGACCTCAGCCGAAGAAGTGCATTTCATTAACTTTTAACAAAACCAAGCATCTGTCTGAGCAGTGTAACCGTACGGAATGGAGTGCACACCTCTGGTCACACCACATGGCCGCTAGCGAATTATATGACATGAGTTCGCTACCAAACAGTTTTTGGATCTGAGTACTAGGCTTACCTCTTCACACTTTGACCCTTGCGAAATATATGACATCGGTATATTTACAGTATAATATTAGAAGGTATATTTCGGTATATTTCTAAGGGGCAGGCGATATATTTGATTGATAAGTCCGCGGTCACACTGCACACTAATCTGTCGAGTACTAGCAATTTTTTACGTTTGCAAATAAATGGACAGAAATATGGAGGTTGACGAGGAAGAGTGTGAGGTGCCATCCAGCAGTAGCAAGGGCGAAAAGAAGCGCTTCGAGGTTAAGAAAGTAAGTTTATAAATGCAGCAACAAAATTTTTAACGCACAACATTTCCTGGCTACTTGCACACACCGCTGCATATCTGAATAAGTGTGTGTTCTGTGGTGTGTGTATGTTTGCATGATGTGACGCGTTTCACGCTGAATTCATTAACTGTCGAACACAACTAATTTTCTTATTTTCCTTTTGTGTTCTTGCTGCCACTTCTGCTCTATTCTGGAATCAGTGGAACGCCGTGGCTCTGTGGGCCTGGGGTGAGTAAAACGTTCGCAATATAGGGAGAGAGAGACTCCGAAAATCTCTTTGTCTGCCGGTAACAAAAGGCCATCGTTCCATCAGTTAAATTCGGATCATAAATACTACTAAATTACTCGCTGCATCAAGCCATTAACAATTGCATTCATTCGCAGATATCGTTGTCGACAATTGCGCCATTTGCCGCAACCACATCATGGACTTGTGCATTGAGTGCCAGGCTAACCAAGCCTCTGCCACCAGCGAGGAGTGCACCGTGGCTTGGGGCGTTTGCAATCACGCCTTCCACTTCCATTGCATCTCGCGTTGGCTGAAGACCCGCCAGGTGTGCCCCCTGGACAATCGCGAGTGGGACTTCCAGAAGTACGGTCACTAGGCTGTACTATCGTGTCTCCTTCCCCATAAATCACCACACCGTTCTGCTATTCCTAAAAAGGACTTGCAACACACCCCCATTATCCTTGTGTACACACCACCATAGCCACGATGCGTCTAGATCTTGTGGCACTCAGAAAACAGGCCCAGGATATTGAAGGACACACCACACATCCTCATAGACCATCGAAAACACAGTATGGCGCCACGGGCTCAGTAAACTTCTAGATGTAAGCCTCGTTTCACAAAAAAATACTTTACCGAAATAAAAAAGAATGGCCTGATTTGCGTAAATTCCTTTGTTTGGTTGAATCTTGAATAGAGAGGGGTGATATATGGGAATGGTATTATATCCAATCGAGGGTGCAAGACACCAACTTTAGCATTAGAAAATAGCTCGAAAAACGAAAAAATTAAAACCATAGCTAGATATTTTTACCGAAATCCACTAGGGAGTAGGGTCCAAAAGTGAGGGATAGCCATCAAATGGGACAAAAAAATAGTAGCAATGCGTAAATACCTCTGTTTTTTATGTTATTGAACAATATGTATATGGATGGATGTACAGATTTGGAATTATGCATGGATGTAGGGGTCTGTGTGAAGGGGAACACCGAAAAAGTAAAAAAAAACAGCAACATGCATTTGTAAAAACTAAATTTTTGCTTTTAGTTTATTGTGAATGTTGGCTATGGCGCCACTCTTGCTGAATTGTTTGTGGCTTACAAAATAATACACAGTAGTTACACATATGAATAAAGTATATAATATAGATATATGCATATCAAATATGATTAATGTATAATTAATATGTAATATGCTACAGTTCAACTTATCCGTAAAGAGAAAAAAATTAGATTATTGTTAAAAAAATCAAAGTCATACCTATTCATGTATGCAGATGTATGTATGTACGTATTCGTATCGTATAAAATTAATAAAAACAAAACTGAATTGGGCAAGCCAAATACATTTTGTGGTTTTGTATGTGGGAATTTCGTGGCGTGGGTGTGTGGATTGTCTCCATGTGGCTGCGGTTCCAGTTCCCGATGAAACATAATCAAATCAACTCTGAACTGAAGAGGGGAACAACACAAAATTCACTACGAAAGTTGATAAATGTCAGGGGGAGTTCTTATTCTGAAGATGATTCTGAAGATGATCGATATGCGGATTAGTGTGCACCCCATCCATCCACCCATGTACATACATAAGTATGTATGAATATATGGTTAACAAAAAATGATTACAAAGTGCAGTTACGGGTAACGTGGTTAAAATAAATCTTCTTTACATACAAGATATCATTCGGAAGGAGAGGGTCCTAAAACAAAAATTTCCAGTTACCAGTGGAACCATTGCTCATCTTTTGTTTCGATTTTCCAGAGTTTTATTTGTATTTTTCATCGTTATTTTTGAAAGTTGATTTCTCGGTTCTTGTTATATTCGGGTTTGTTTCTTCTTTATATTTTTAATCTGTTATTTACATACAATTAATTTATTGATTTTGTTTTTTTTTTTGTGTGAAATTCTGGTACGCTATGGTTTTGCTTTATGTATATTTAATTATCGCGTCTAGTATATATGTAAATTATTCAGTTTGTAATATTGCTGTTGCTGTTTCAGTGGCTGATGCTGCGCTATTGTTTCTGTTATTGTTGGGTTGGCTTTTGTGGGACTTTCTAAACACTACACGTGGAGATGTACATACACATATTATGTATATTTGCAATGCTTGTATATCTTGAATATACCTATATATATATATATATATATATATAAATACATATATATATATTTATGTATATATACTTTTCATAAAGTTAACGTTAGTTGTAAGGCGTATATACCGCTGCTAATTGCGTTGTGTCTGTGTGCATTGCATTTAGAATATTCTTTGTTTTCTGATTTGTATGTTTGTCGGCTTCCTGCGTAATCGTCCTTCTCGTCCTTGTAGCCCAAGGGAATGGCGCTTCCCCTTTGTAATTGTAAAATGTGTTACCCGTCGAGCCTGTTTCACTGCTTGGTTGAGCAGATCTCCTGCCACCTCTGCCCCACGGCGTCCTCTGGCTCAACTGTACATGATTTGTATGCGATTCAGTTCGATTCTCAGTTTTTTAACGATTAAATTGCTGCTGTTGCTGGTGTTCCTTTTGCTGTTAGGGCTGCTATTGTTGATGTTGCAGTTGTGGTTGCTGTCGTTATTTGTGGCGTTATTCTGCTGCATTTTTTCGGCATCTCTTCTCCTACTTTTATGCTTTAAACTTTCATCTGTAAAGGCAAAAGGAAAAAGAAAAGCACACACACACAACACATACACATGCACGGGCACGGGCACGCACACGTAACCAAACAGAGAAACACGGGGGGGATGGGATCCACGGGTTTGAGGGAGAGACAGGCAAAGAGAGAGAGAGAGAGAAAGAGTGGGAGAGATAAAGAGAGAACGAGAAATAGAAGAAAGCAAAAAAAGTAAGTTATAATCAAATAGTTCACTTGATTTTCTTTTTTTCTTTGTCTCTGTGTGTCTCTAAAGTCAGATTTTGGTACAATTTTTTGTGCTCTTTTGCTTCACTTGACTCTCGTTTTGTTTTTGCTTCTCACGGTTCTAGGACAGGGACCAGGACCTGGGACTCGGCATCGGGACCCGGAACGCGGGAATTCGAAACGCAAGAGCCAGGTCCTGGCACCAGGACCTGGACTAATGCAACGGGGATTGGGTCCTACACAAAAAATGAGGTTAGAACTTAATATGATGCTGATGCGGCGTAGGGGAAAGATGCATGGACACCGGGGTGGGTGGGGGTGGGAGTAAAGGGTACTGGATCTCGGCTAAGGCTAATGGCTAAAACTGATGTTCGACTGTAGGGGTTCGATCGGTTTGTGGTTAGGTTAAGGCAGATCAGCAGCAGAGGCAACGACGACGCAAGCAGCATGCAAATTCTCCTTATTCTTATCCATCTCATTCTTCCTTCTCCTCCTCCTCTTTATCTTCATTCTTCTCTGTTTATGCCCGTGCTTCCGTTTCTGGGCAATGTCAGCGGATCTTAGTCAAGTTACTTGGAGATCAGTCGTTCGTTATTGCTGGATATGGTGGTTATGATGTGGAGTCTGGTGCTGTTGGCTATGATGATGGTGGTTATGCACAGGCGGCGAGCAGGAGGCGGACGTTGATGTGGCCACGCTGGTCTTCGCCTGTTGATGATGCTGCTGCAGCGAAGGCGGCGGCTGCTGCTGCTGGAGATTGGCAAAGCTGGTTGGGGCCAGCAGGGCGCAGGTTCCGAAGGTGTGCTTGGGAATGATCAGCGATTGTGGTAGGAATCCGTGTCCTGCTCCTCCCCCACTTCCGCTGCTGCTGCTAACAATGGCCTGCCCCTGTCCCGGGCTGGAAGTCATCTGCTTCGTGGCCGCGTATTTGCCAAGTATCGTTGAGCCGCTCTGATAGTAATTGATGTAGGCTGCTTCCTCCCCTGGCCCGGCTCCTGTTCCTCCACGCCGCTTGCCGTTGGGGAAGTAGTGGGTGTTGGTAGTGGAGGTACAGGCCGAATATAAGGAGCCGCTGGTCGAAGAAGTCGGCGACTGTTGTGTTTGGGCTGATGCCACCAGCGTGGCCAAGTCAATACCACCTGTTTGCACGTTGCCCGTTTCCGAGTATGTGGAGATAGATGGCCCGTCGCCGATACTGTTGTTGCTAGTCGTCGTTTGGGAGGAGGTGTTGACCGTCATGCTGGTGCCGCTGCTGGCGTACGAGGCATTGAACGAGTCGTCGCTTGCACTCACTCCGCCGCTGCTGCTGTTCAGGTCATCCACTCCGCTGGCTTCTGCTCCTACATTCGCTGCTCCTTCGCTCGTTGGTGGAATGTCAATGGTGTGCGACTCGTTACCGAAGATTAAGCGGAGTCGCTTCTTCTGGGGTGTCACGTACATGCTGCTGCTACACGAGCTGGGATCCGGAGACCGTCGCTGGCTGCTGCAGCCTCGCTGTTTTTTCCTCTGCTTCTTTGAAAGCGGCTCGTTGCGAATGGTACTGGGTGGGTTTGCCTCGAGCGGTACCTGTTGATGTTGAAGCTTTGCATCCTGTTCGGGCTGATCTTTAGCATCATCATCGTCGTCGTCCTCCTCCTCCTCGTCGTCGTCTTCGTCTTCATCGTCATCGTCATCATCGTTGCCATGCTCCGAAATGCCTTCCATGCGTAGAATCTCATACTCAATGCCAATCCCCTCTGCTCCAGTCACATCGGCACTGCCAACCGCTCCTCCCGATCCAGAGCTAGCTCCAGTCACGCCTGCACTACGCCCGCCTATAGCTCCATTGTGCCGGGCCAGATGACGCTCATCGCTGAAGCTGGTGCCCAGCTCAATGACTTCATCCAGTATCGGGGAGCGCTTCATCCGCAGCGTGAGCTTCAGCCGACGCTCGGGAGTCTTCAGAAGGGGCTCCACGCTGCTGCTGCTATTGGACAGGCTAATGGATGCCCTTTCACTGGCTACCCCTGCTGCTGCTCCTGCACTTGCTGGTTGCTGTCTTTTGCGCTGACTGCCTGCCGCTGCTGCTGGTCTTGCTCCTACTCCTACTCCCACTCCAAATTCAGGTGCAGCCTGTCCACCGAATGCGTCGCAATGGATGTGCTGGGCTGCAGCCAGTGCAGCGGCTCGACGACTGCGTTTCTGCTTAGAGGGATTGTCTTCCGCCGTTAGATAGGAAGGAGGATTAGTCTGGTTAAAGGTGTCCAAAAGATTCTTTTTATAGGCAGGACTGTTGCTGCGACTGCGACGCGTTGCCTTCTGCTGCTGATGTTGCTGGGACTGGTGTAGGGACTGTGATTCAACTGAGGACGTGGATGTGGGTATGGATGAGGCCTCACTTGGTGCTGGCTTCTTCGATTTAACACTATGTCTACCTCTAAGATTAGAATTATGATTAATTCTACTGCTATCATTACTATTATGATTATTACAATTTGTAATCGTTGTTGCTTTGTTGCTGCTACTTGTGGTTGTGGCTGTTGCTGTCGCTGCTGTTAAGTTACTACTATTATGGGCAGTGGCTAATCTTCCTAGTCCTAGAAGTCCGAGTCCTCCTGATACCGACGCTGGTACCGGTGCCGAGGACGCCGCTGCTGCTGCGGCTGCTCTTCCTGCACTATTCCGCGTCACGCGCTTTTCCTGCTGATGATCACCGCCCATAACGAACACTTTTGTGGGCTGGTGTTCCTCACCCCCGCGCGCTTTCACCCGCTGACGCTCACACCGCTGATGGTCGGTGTCGCTGCTCTCGCTGTCCGTGATATATTTTTCCAGTGACTTTTCCTTCTGGCCACCTCGATTTGTTTGCCGCTCGCTGCGCCGCAGTTGCCTCTGCTGCCTCTGGTGCAGCGCCGCAATGGCCATGGCCGGCTTGCATCGCGTCACCAGCACCACAGCAGACTTGGCAGACATAGGTAAAGTCAGTGGCAATGGCATGGGCATTGACGGGGCGCTGGCTACCACCACCTCGTCCATGGAAGCTGTGGAGATGCTGCTGCTGGTGCTGTTTACTCGGATGGACTTGCGCAAGGTGTTTGAGCGACCGTTTAATTCCGTGCCGGAGGCGGAAATGGTTCCACCAGCGGCACATGCGCCTTGTCCTACTCCTTCTCCAGTGCATGTAACCGGGACCACTCCAGGCTTCTGCATCGCCAGCTGCTGAACTGCGGCTGTGGCCTCGGCCCCGGTGCTGGCATGCTGTCCGTGGTGGTGTTGATGAAGGAAGTGCTGATGATGGTGATGGTGCTGTTGCTGGTAGGCAGCATTGGCCATGATCATCTCAGCATCGTACTTGGTCATACCCTTCTGACGCAGCTCCTTCATAGTCAGGGGCGAAACTACCAAATTTGGCAGCTTCTTCTCCATTAAGGATACGGCTGCGGCTGCGGATCCCGTTGGCACAGAGCCCGTATCTTTGCCCGATCCACGACCCCCCACAGCCTGTCCGGCGTGCTGGGATATGGGGACTGCCATTGGGGCTACTCCATTGCTGGCGATGCTGGTGCTGCTGCTGTCGTTGGTGCTGGTGGAGTCGTTGGTGTTGCTGTTGCTATTCGAAGTGCTGTTGGTCGAGTTCGCGCGGCTCTTAATGCGATTGATGCGATTGTCGGTTTCGCGGAGGCGGTAGCCGCCTCCGTTGCCAGCGCCGCCGCTGGTCAGCCCCAGGCCCGAGGTCAGGCCCAGTACCAGGCCAGTGGCATCATCCAAATGTCTGTTGCGCTTGCCGGCAAAGGCACCCGTTCCACGTCTCTCGCATGTCTCGCACTCGCAATAGCGGTTGCTGTCCCCGAAGAAGTCCTCGCCGTAGAAGCAAGTGATCTCCTCGCCCACCTCGATGTCGCGCAGCACCTTCACACAGGCCGTGTCGCGTCCGGTGGCCAGGAATTTGCAGTTAGCCCGACAATCGTGATTGATATAAGCCGCCGGTCCCAGCCAGAGTTGGGCGCAGTTCTTTCTGCAGCTATACATTACAGAGAAGTCATTTTTGCCCGAGTGCAAGAGGGCCGCCTCCTCGGCCTCGGTCAGCTCGGCAATGCAGCCAACCAGGCATTCGATTTTTTCGTTCTTGGACCACCGTTTAGTGGAACTGATCTTGGCCCCGCGTTGCTCCTCCAGGGAGTACCGGTAGCAAGCCTCGATGGCGAACCCACTGTCCTTGTCAAACACACGCAAATACCGTACAATCTGCAATAGATAGAGTGAAGTCAGTTAGCGGATCAGACGTCAGGCGGATTTGGGGCATGGAAGGTCAACTTACGTGGTCGTGTAACCTCTTTGTCGCGGTCTTGTTCTTGTTTTTCAGGTGGCGCGGTATCCAAGGGCCATCGTAGATGCGCTGTATGGCCACGTCATAGTTCTGACCATGGATGAAGTCATCTACGATCGCCTTCAGATGCTGCGTGTCAACCTTGAGGGGGCGGAAGCGTATGTTCATCTTGTGGGTTTGGAAGCCAAGATGCGGATCAAGTATAAGCGATGTTGCCAGATCGTCGTTCTCCGAGAGTTCACGTGGTGACATCCCAGTTGACTGCGACAACCGACTGACGGCGCTGCCATTACAGCCATTGAGGGTACTTCCTCCACCTCCACCGCCTCCTCCGTTTCCATTTGAGGATTGAAGCTGTTGTTGGTGGTGGTTATGGTTGTGTGCCTGCTGCTGTTGGTAATGGGGATGTTGGGGTTGATGGTGGTTCGTCGTCGTCGCTATCGTCGGCTGCTGCAGCTGATGGTGGCTGCTCGATGTGGGTGGTGCTTGGGCGGCATTTTGGCTTTTTTGGGACATTGACGACAAAAGAGCCGCCGTCGTCGCCGCTGCCTCGCTGTTAGCTACTGAAGACGTTGAGCTGGTGCTGGAGGTGGTGCCACCACTTGTGCTGCTGGCGGTGCTGTTCCCGTTGCTGCTGGAGCTGCTGTTCGTAAATCTGCTGCCAGTTTCACCACGCCGCGTGTGATTCGAGCCGACGACCATTCTGTAGGAGTCTGAAAAAAACGCACATACTCATTACATACTGCAGTTGGTACCAGTACACATCATCAGACGACATAATCAATCGTTTCAAATTTGTAATTTCACACCCCAACAGCTGTTTTCAGATTCAAATTACCAACTGTTTTCTCTTTTTCTTTCGTGTGGCAACGTTGTGTTGCTGTAGCTGCTCTACTCTAATCTTCATGCTCATTTCCACAGAACGAAGCGAGAAGGGAGTAGTATTCGGAGATTTTATTCGTTTCTATATTCAATTATATATTATCACTATACACAATTCTAGACTAGCAAATCAAGCGAAAGAATGTACATATGTACATACATATACATATGTATGTATGGTATACATTTCCCTTGCCTACCAGCTAGTTTAGTTCAAGTCAAGTCATTGCTAGTGACAAAAATTGCAATAGATCTATCGATAGTGCGCATCCGAGACTAAAAAATGTCCACCAATCACCAAAAAGTCAAATGAATTAAGCCTAGTACTCAGATCCGAAAAAATACCTCGCGAACGGAATCAGGGTTGATATTCGTATGAAACCGATAAGAAATTTTTTGGGCACAAACTGTTTTCTAGGCTCTGTACGGAAGGCAGTACTCAGATCAACAAAAAAAACGTGGGTATATACTATAAAAGTATCCAAAGGTAATTGCTGGTATTGCTGGTATGTTTCTACCCCCTGTAAAGTTATATCAATTGGATATAGTTTGCCAGCAAACTCGAAGAAAACATTGCAATATGAGAGCAAAAAACCAAATGAAATATTTAAATAATCAAGACAAATAGAATCTCATTAATACAGCATTATATGAAGGACAATTATATGGATATTATTATTTATTATTTTTATTAATATTCATGAAAATAATTCAAATATGGTTTTCAAGACATGTTTGTCTTCACGGTGGTCGGCACGGAAGGCGTCGCCATCTGGTGCTGCTGGATATACCTGGGGAAGAGCGACCCCAGCCGAAGAAGTAAATTTTATTAACTTTTAACAAAACAAAGCATCTATCTGACATTTGTTTGCCAGCAAACAGATTTTTAAACTGAGACCTAGACTTAAAAAAAAATTTAATATCGCGAATCCCAGAGCTGATAA
Organism: Drosophila subsilvestris; assembly: GCA_035043285.1. Taxonomy (NCBI): domain Eukaryota; kingdom Metazoa; phylum Arthropoda; class Insecta; order Diptera; family Drosophilidae; genus Drosophila; species Drosophila subsilvestris. Next base: position 51,991 of record JAWNNB010002181.1, on the reverse strand, counting down.
TGGGATTAGGAAAAACGAATGATGCAGTTAAGCTAAAAAGAGATGAGCCTAAGAGTGAAGAGTTTCAGCAAACAAAAGATTTTACTTATTCGGCTGAGTAATTTAGCCACAGGGAAGGGTTGCATAGAAACAGCTTATTTATGGCTCAGCCACAAAAATGATTCCCAAATTGAATAAATGATATACAAATAAAATTTTTATTTGACATTTCTTGTAACACCTTAATTGACTTGACTCTTAAAGGCAGGAAGGAGGGGTGCACAGGGAGAGAGATAGAGAGGGTGTAAGGCTTACTTTAGGTGTTATATAGGGTCGACGACAGACAACGCTCTCTCGTTCCCGCCCTCTCCAGCCAAATCCCACACACACATACACAAACGTTTGAAAAAATCAATTGAAGCATAGTACTCAGATTCAAAAATTGTTTGCTGGCAAACAAATGTCATATATTCTGCTAGCGGCCAGTAATGTGACCAGAAGTGTGCACTGCATTCCGTACGGTTACACTGCTCAGACAGATTCTTGCGTTTGTTTAAAGTTAATGAAATGCACTTCTTCGGCTGAGGTCGCTCTTCCCAAGGCATATCCTGGGCTCACCAATATTTTATTGGCAAGGTAATGTGTCTGACTATCAGCAGCACCAGATAGCGTAGCCTCCCGTGCCGACCACCGTGAAGACAACATGTTTGAAAACCATATTTGATTTATGTTCATGAAAATTAATAAAAATAATAAATAATAATATCCATATAATTGTCCTTCATATAATGCTGTATTAATGAGATTCTATTTGTCTTGATTATTTAAATATTTCATTTGGTTTTTTGCTCTCATATTGCAATGTTTTCTTCGAGTTTGCTGGCAAACTATATCCAATTGATATAACTTTACAGGGGGGTAGAAACATACCAGCAATTACCTTTGGATACTTCTATAGTATATACCCACGTTTTTTTTGTTGATCTGAGTACTGCCTTCCGTACAGAGCCTAGAAAACAGTTTGTGCCCAAAAAAATTTCTTATCGGTTTCATACGAATATCAACCCTGATTCTGTTCGCGAGGTGTTTTTCGGATCTGAGTACTAGGCTTACAGCAAGGGCTCGTCCCAATATAGTTCGATTGCGAATTGCGGACGGCTAAAGTTCTCAGCTGTTTTATACAAACATATACATACGTATGCACATACGCACATACATATGCGTTTGTTTGCGATATCCGAGCAAGCCAGAGCAAAAAGAGGGCAGCATATGCGCAGTGAGAATAGGTAAGTGTGAGAAAAGGGTTGCCAAACAGGCAAAACAGGGTTTTAACAGCATTATTATCTTGGATCTTCACTTGTAACTAATCTGGTGGCAGCGCAGCAGCAGAGAAACGATAGATTAATACATTGGTATGAATCAGCTGAACGTGCTGGAAAATTCGTTTTAACACAAATAGTGCCACAGCTCTTCAACTGATAGCACTGTGGAGCACAAATTAATTTTGAGCGTTGTTCGGTTTTTTTGTCTGTGTCTTTGGTCTTGAAATGTAGTGTAATACGACTATTAGTAGACCGAGAATTGAGATGGTAGCTCTGCTACAAATGTATTTTTTCTCTCAGGTGAACCTCGAACAAGAAGCAGCTAATAATTTCAATGCCCGTTAAAACTAAGCAATGTGTAGGTAGATCGATATTTTAGCTGGATTTGGCAGTGTTTAATAACCACGACAAATGTTACAAAATTTTGACGGAAGAAATATTTTTGAAAGCCTTGCCAACCCTAGGCGAACATTTGCAGAGCTTGCTTGTTACATCTGAACGAAAAATGGCGGCGCCTATTACACAGGAACGGAGTACACACACTCACAAACAAGACAACATATACATATAAAATGTTTATAATTCTTTTCTGTTGATTTGTCGGTTTTTGTAAACATTACCTTAAATGAATTATTCACAAAGGCGCTACTTGCTGATGCTTCGCTTCTCTCCACTCTTTGTCTTCGGGGGCCGTGCCTGATGCTTTGTCTGTCGTTCTGCTACCTTCCAATGTGTTTTTTTCTTTTTGTTGCGTCGTCGGCAGAGATATGCACACACACTTGGACAGCGCACGTACAGGCTTGTTTTCGGTTGTTGCTGGATGTTTGTCTGAGTTTGCATCCGAAGTATATCACAGTGGGCTGGAATAGAAGCCGTTGGTAGGTTCTCTGGCTCTTACGGATACGATGGATCCTTCGGCGTCGCTGGTGGTTACTCTGCTATGCCAAATCATTTTCACGTCTTTGTTCCCAAAAAACATTCAATCGCCGCCGTCCATTCTTCTCTCGCTCGCTCCCACCCACTCCCACATCCAGCCGCTTGATCACTCTTTCCTTCTGCTCCGCCTTCTCCGATGCGATTGGAGACGGACTACGAGTCTCTGCTAGAAGCTGCAACCACCACACTTATGTGTACACGACGCATACACACGCACATACATATGTAGATACATATATTCCTTCGCAACGACGACTTCGACGAGCGTGTGTATGTATGTATGCCTTTTTTCTACCACTCTGCTTTTGCCTCATTAAATTTTATTTTTTAATCGCGTTTACCGATATTGACGTATCATTTTCGTAACGTGCATGTGAGCATGGACCGATTCAGAAGACGGTTTAATTTAATTCAATTTACAAAATGGGTTCGGCCTCGGGCGGAGAGCTATTTTCCGCGTTATAATTTTCCGCGATATTCCGATTCCGAATCCGTTTTTTCGCCACCCAAGTTAGGGATAGGGATGACAGAAGCACCGATAGCTGCTCTCAGTATATCGACCAAGGGTCCCTGTATCATGAGTTTTGACTCATCAGAACCATCACTAAGTGTAACCGTTCCTGAAATACGAAAAGAGTGTGACCACAAAACATAATTTGTTAATATCCAACCACTTTTTTTAGTGGCTGAAAAAACATCGACAGACACAACACAATCGATAGTTCTGGATAATTTTAGCCTGCTAAGGCCTAGTACTGAGACGCGCTAAATTTTCGGTCGACCGAAAGTGCTGTATATTCCGCTCGGTGCCTAGTGTGACCAAAGTGGGCAAACTGCATGCTCTACGGTTACACTGTTTTGTGTTTGTTTACAAACAGAAATCTGTTAAAATTTCAAATGTTGTATTAAAGCAAGCAGAAATGTCTTATTTGTGGGCTCTGTGGAGCTGGAGGACGATAATGCACACTGCAATATTGTATAAATCCGATCCTGCAGGACAGAAATGCAATCAACATTGTTTTTATTTCCTTTCGATTGATTAAATTGAGTACCGGTTATAAAATTAATAAATAATAATATCCATATAATCTGTATTTATTCTACTGCCCTAATTAGATTACATTTGTCTTCATTATTTCACTTGTGTAGCTGCCCTGCAGTACCAGTCGTCGACTAGTAAGCGACTAGTAAGCGATGCCCATGTAATGCAGCTCGCTTACGTCATCGACGACCTCCCATACGATGGACGGTTTACTTTAACCAAGGGATGTCCTAGGAATATAAGCGATGACATAGTAAGCGAGAAATAGCCGAAAGTAAGACCTTAATAAGTGATCAATTTCCCTTAAAAAGTAAGGCCTTAATAAGTGACGAATTTCCCTTAAAAAGTAAGGCCTTAATAGGCGATGAATTTCCCTTAATAAGTAAGGCCTTAATAAGCGCTGACTTTTCCTAAAAAGTGAGGTCTTAATAAGCGATAATTTTTCCTAAAAATTAAGGCCTTCATAAGTGATGTATTTCACTAGAAACTGTCGCTATTTTGAGGAAAAGCATGGGTAAATTTTGTATGAAAATATTAAATTTCTTTTTATTTATTGTTGTATTATTATAAACTAGATTTACAATTTTGTTCTTGTGTTCTTTTTTGCCACAGAACCTCCTTTTTAAGTGTTGTTGATGTTTTCATATTCGTGAGGCCACTGAAATAAGATGGGGTAATTAGTATATTTCCATTCGAAATTTATAAAATTTGTTAATAATGCTCTCAGTAGATCAGCTATGGTAGATCCGGCAAAAACAAAAACAAAACACCCGCCAAAATATGTATCTGCTCGACTCGAGCCTCGCTTTTAGGGTGGGTTTTTTCTGTTTTCGTTGTTGGAAATTGAAATTTCGTGCAAAACACTGATAATTTCGCAATTTCCCAGTTTATTCATTTTTTACAACGCTCAATAGACGTATTTTTATTTAAATGAAACACTGCACTTACCTGATAATAATTTTGCCCAAAATAACAACACCTGCGTCTCACTTTTTACCGCACAATTCTAACAACTTTGTCGACGCCGACGGAAAAACCGAATTCTGCTACAACGCGTGCTGTAACAGAAACAAAAGAAAGAAAAAAGGGAAATTAAAAGGTACCGACGCGTCGTTCGCGACGTCGACTTCATATTCTGCTCGGCTTCCGCAGCGGAAGAGCAAAACGGCTGAATGACGCGTAGTTGACTTTTGTCATCGCTCACTTCTGGTACTGCAGGGTGCTTTCCATTTTAGAGTGTGTGTGTGTGTATGTGTGTCATTTGGACGACGTAAATGGAAATATTTCACATTTCCGATCGAGATGGGAAAATACCATCGGTTGCTTTTCTAGTATGTATCGAATAGCATTTAGCCGGAACTGCGTACCGATCTGCGAAACGCCTGCTGCGAAATTTTCGGTCGACCGAAAAACAGGGATGATTTCTTATCGGTTTCATACGAATATCATCCCTGATTTCGGTCGACGGAAAATTTAGCGCGTCTCAGTACTAGGCTTAATAACCAAAACCAAATTCTAATGTATCATTCATATAAAGTTTGCATAATATACAAATATGGAAATATACAATTTCAATATTTAATTTTACGGTTAATATCGATAGCGCTATCGATTCTTTCCCAACCTTAACTCTCTTTTCTACGACGTGACGCTGTTCACTTCACAATTCGTAAAAACATTTTAATTTCTGGCTGGACAAATAGCTTAACAATTTCTTTAGCGGTGTTCAACTAAAACAATACGTAAAGAGTTCTACCAATAAAATATCTGCATTTAAAAAAATCTTGTGCAGGAAGACAAAAATACGCACACACAGGCGTATTCGTATATGCATGTTTTGTATTTCTACTTACATACATATATGCATATGTGTGAATGTTTGCGTGTTCGTGGTTTTCTAGAAATTTTTTCTTGTTTTTCCTACATATATATCTCACATTTTCCCCATTTCCAGAAAAACATCCAGAATGCCCTACATTAAACTGCAGTCCTCGGACGAAGAAATATTTGATACCGACATCCAGATCGCAAAGTGCTCAGGAACCATCAAGACAATGCTTGAGGATTGCGGAATGGAGGATGACGAGAACGCCATTGTTCCTCTGCCGAATGTTAATTCCACCATTTTGCGTAAGGTACTGACCTGGGCCCACTACCATAAGGACGATCCCCAGCCCACTGAAGATGACGAAAGCAAGGAGAAGCGCACCGACGACATCATCTCGTGGGACGCCGATTTCCTTAAGGTAGACCAGGGCACACTCTTTGAGCTAATACTGGCCGCCAATTATCTGGATATCAAGGGTTTGCTCGAACTGACTTGCAAGACCGTGGCAAACATGATTAAGGGCAAGACCCCAGAGGAGATACGTAAGACTTTCAACATTAAGAAGGACTTCACTTCCGCCGAGGAGGAGCAGGTGCGCAAGGAGAACGAGTGGTGCGAGGAGAAGTAAGATGAGGTAACAGGGAAGCGGTGGACCATCAGGCCGCCCTCAGCTGCCGGCTGATAACACAATAATTTAATAATTTTAATTAATTCGATGTAGGAAACCTGTTCAGTGGTTACTTTGTCATACACAACAAAAAACGCGAAATTTGTGTATTACATGCGTAAGAAAAACAGCTTCACACGAATAAATTTAATTAATCTGAAAATTTTCTGCATTTTACCTCAGTTCGTTGCTGGTGTCCTCCATGAGAGGTCGAGTCTACAATCGCAATGAGCATGGGACTCGGCTGCACTTGTCTTCCAAGGCCCCACATCAACTATCGGCGTTTCATGTCATCGCTTGACAATATGCTGCGGGTGCCTCATCATCGAAGAGTTAAGGAATACATTTCCGTTTTGGTGGATGTATGTAACGCACAGTAGGAAATGTTTCCAACCCCATAAATTATATGTATATATTCTTGATCAGCATCAATAGCAGAGTCGATATAGCCATGTCTGTCTGTTCGTTCGTCTGTCCCGATTAGCGCCTAGTTCTCAGAGACTATAAAAGCTAGAGGAACCAAATTTAGTATCCATACTGCGTGATATCACACTGTAACAAGTGAATTTCCAAATTTAGCCCCGTCCGCATCCACAAAGTAGTAAACTCTTAATGGCATCCAAAAAAGATACGAGAAAACTGAAAACGCAGTATCTTCGTAAATGACCATAGTTACCAGATTGACGAATCTGAATCAGATCGGACTATTACTATAATAAACAAATCAAATTTCCGTGTGGGAAGCCCCTTGCCACGGCTCACAAGGTTCCCGCTCCTTTTCCCCTGAAATTCGATTTATTAACATTCGGAATCTATGTAACTAACACGTTTTTATACCCGTACTCAAAAAGAGTTAAGGGGCATACTGTATTTGTGGTAAAAGTGGATGTGTGCAACGCAGAGAAGGAAAATTTTCCGACCCCATAAAGTATATACATATATTCTTGATCAGTATCAATAGCCGAGTCGATAGAGCCATGTCTGTCTGTCCGTCCGTCCGTCTTGTTTGACGCCTCGTTCTCAGAGACTATAAAAGCCAGAGCAACCAAATTTTGTTTCCAGACTCATGTGATATCACACTGAATCAAGTTTTTTTCCAAATTGTGCCACGCCCCCTCCGCCTTCACAAAGGACGAAAATCTGTGGCATCCACAATTTTAAACATACGATAAAACTAAAAACGCAGTATTGTAAAGAATGACCATATATGTATACCAGATTGCCAGATCGGATCATTATTATGGCCATAATGAAGAAAAATAATTTTCAGTTGCTTCCCCCACCTCCTCTGGCGTTGCTGACGATATTCATTCTCTGTCTCGCTCGCACACACTCTGCCCTGTGCAATGCGCGAGCGTCCCCTCGCGGAGGAGATGTAGAATCTAAGTGGTAGATGTAGAATATCTGTTCTACATGTATAATCTACATTTTATATGTAGATGTAGTTAACAAATGTAGCAAAGAAATGTAAAATTAAACTTTTTTTTTTAATTTTAATCATAAGCTTACAAATTTATATACTGACGGGTATAAAAGTAAAGTTCGCGACTCACGTTCCTTCTCGTTTAAAAATTTATTTGTTGTTTCTAAACAGTACAACATTTTCAGGAAACATTTGTATACCTCTGAAGATACATATATACATTTCTTTGAAGTCGAACGGGACAGTCGTACGCATTGAAAGTGGTATAAAGGTCAAAATAAGATGGATTTTCAAAATTTCGTTACCTTGATGATACACCTTTTCATTAGCCCTGTAAGTGGTGCCAAGGTTGATTTTTGGAAACTATTCGTTTTCGAGATTTTTCAAAAAACCGAGCCATTCGCACGGGGCAAATGTGGAAGTGGTTTTCGCGGCGATCAATTCAAACTCATATTTCAGCGAAAGTTAAGGCACTATGTTTATGCAAATTTATTTACATGTTGTACATTGATGTCTCTTTAAAATGGTAATAGGTAGGTATAAGCTAATTTGATTCGTAGTTTTTTAAAAATTTAGTTAAGACCATATTAGCACGGGACAAAAATTCCTAGCTTAATAACAGTTAAAAATATACCGTTAGAGGGATGGAAGTTTTTTCTCGTATTTTTTAAGATAGTCTAATAAGTTAGAAAGATTATGGTGTAAAACTTTTCTCAAGAATGTACTTTTTTATAGGAGATAGAAGTAAAGCCTAGTACTCAGATCCGAAAAAACAGCTCGCGAACAGAATCAGGGTTGATATTCGGATGAATCCGATAAGAAATTTTTTCGGTTTTCTAGGCTCTGTACGGAAGGCAGTACTCAGACACTCAGCCTCAGACAGACTGTGCAGCATAAGTATATGTAGATGTGCCAGTTCATACAACGAAAGTGTCGCAGCAGAATTTTCCGTCCCAGGTCCTAACCCTGCATTACGGGTCATCGACGTGTAAATGACAACACGTCGATGCCAACGTCATGCAGCTCGATGACATAAGCGATGACCTGCCATACGATGGACTGTTTACTTTAACATAGGGATGTCCTAGGAACATAAACGATAACATAGTAAGCGAGAAACAACCGAAAGTAAGGCCTTAATAAGCGATGAATTTCCCTTAATAAGCGAGTTTGGTTTGACCGACGCACAGTGGGGCCTTTAGCCATTTCAGCTTGCTAAATTAATAACTTCCGAACGAATCAAGATATCTTCATGAAATAAATTGCGCTTAAAAGGAAAAAGCTTCAGAATTTAGTCTGAAAAAGAACATGGTGCTACAATATCTAGAAGCTTTACAATAAATAGCCAAAGTTGAACTTTGTTACCAGTGCATATTTTCCTATGCAAAATGATAAATTCCAAGTTTTTCGGATCGATAAAGAATTTTTAATGACCTATTACACTATTAAAAGTTATTTTACATTTAATTTTTAACTTAAACAGAATTTACAAAAAAGAAAACAAAAATTTTTTTAATTGTTCTTATTTTTGGTTAACTATAAAACATGCATCTATTTCCGATGTATCGTTAGGAATATCCAATAATCTTAACATTTCTGAAGAATAAATACTTTCTAAGTCTTTTTTGGATTTCACATGTCTAATAGATGAAATAAATGGATCTGAAGAGGCTGCCAACATGTTGAAAAGATCCTGATTTTGCCTTGTTCGTGATATTTTACAAGTATTCATGTACCTGAATTTCTTGTAATCCTTGTTTCTCGTTTCCTGGGCCTCCTCTGACATCTCTCCAATTGGAAGGCTCTAATGTTCTATTAAAATTTGACCGTGTACCAAAATTTTATGAAGTGTTTGTTTATATCCTGGCAGAACATCGACATTATGCTGCTTCAAGGAATGTCGCAATATTGAATATTTGTCCTTAGACATTCCCAAATCCATAAACAATGCCAAAGCCTCTTCAACGGTGTACGGCCTTGGTTGTGAATTTGGCGGAGTGACGATGCTCTTGTTTATCCTTTCAAGTCTAATGGGGCTTGCCTGCAAAACAGCTTTTGTGATATGTGACCTCTTGTTTTCCTTGTCGTTCATATATTTGATTGACGGCGCCTCCGATAAGTGATCCGTAGCTATATGACATGTTGCATCTACAAGTTTTCTCTTTCTTGTATAAGCTGAACAGTCTTCCAGGTCTTTAATTGGTCTTCCTGAGCATCGTCCTGTGGACGTGGAGGCTCCATCATCTAGCATCTGCTTTCCAACTAACCAGGTTGCGTTTCTGCTATTGAACCATGTAGTATTACGATGTGAGGTCTTCCATTTAGCGTCAATTCTGGCATATACAAGTTTAATATTATGTATTATACTTGTATGCTTCTCTGGGTTGTCCGATTCTACATTTAATTCAACGAGAACAGCTTCCTTAAATTCGTTGAAGTTGTTTGAAGTTGTAAATATCTCAAACAATTTTATATTTTCCATCGCCATTTTCACTGTTTATACACAACTTAATGGTTTAAAAGCCAAAATAGAACTATGGAGCTATACAAAAAAGGACAGCAATATATATACACATGCATATACCACCCTTTGGCAAAATAAAAAGCAGGTTAAAAAACTTGGTCAAATTCAGGTCAATTATAGCGGCCAACCTGCATATGCAATGCTAAAAAATTTTGAAAAAGGTAGGTCGAAGTTAAAAAGACTTACCTGCAAATGGATTAATAGCTAACTACATAATTTAGGTAGCGAAAACATAAAAATGGTTAAATTATTGAGTGCACCTGAGTATATAGTTTCATTAGTACATTAGTACCTGATTTTTCTGTTGTTTTTCAACTTTGACCTGAATTTAAAAAAAAGTACATTTCTGTATTCCCGAAATATTTTGTATACGGGCTCTTTGCATTTTTTTTTACCTAAATCAAAGGTCGATACGAGCAGTCTTGGGTTTTTTGGCTTCTACATTGATAACAGTGACGCTACCTCGCACGAAAAACGTCAAATTTTGGATTTTGTATGGGAATTTGAGCTGCGACAGCCCTTTTTTGGCCGTTTTTCGTGCGAGGTAGCGGCACTGTTATCGATGTAGAAGCCACAAAACCCAAAATCGAGCGTATCGACCTTTGATTTAGGTAACGAAATATGCAAAGAGCCCGTATACAAAATATTTCGGAAAAGCAAAAATGTACTTTTTTTTAAATTCAAGTCAAAGTTGAAAAACAAACAAAAATTTAGATGGTTTGGAAAGTACGTTTTTCTCTAGAACAGTCTGTGCAACGAAGCAGTTTTTCATTGAATATTGATAAAAATGAATACACCTAGTAAATGATACCAAAAACAAAATGATATCTCACACAGTTCAATTTTTATTCTACCTGAAAGATGCAGTATGTCAATAAAAGTTGAATAAATTGTTGCACGCGGAAATAATTTTCAACTTTGATTGCTCATATCTCCTAAACTAAAAGTCCGATTCTTTTTAAATTTTATTTTTGAAAGCTTTGGAAAATACTCTATCGAATTCGTGTATTGGATTTATCCAAAGCGTTCAAAAAATGCATTGACTTTTGCCACCTCTTTGCGGCTGAGGCCCCACTGTGCGACGCTTCGATCGCGACGTACACGAATTCGATAGAGTATTTTCCAAAGCTTTCAAAAATAAAGTTTAACGAGAAGGAACGTGAGTCGCTTCTAGTCGCGACTTTACTTTTATACCCGTACTCAGTCAGTATATAAATTTGTGAGCTTATGACTGAAATTTTAATAGAATTTTTAAATATTTTAAATTTTTTTTCAACGTCTGTTAACTATGTACGTCTACATCTAAAATGTAGGAATGTATATATATATATCGTTTTTGGAACCCCAATTCGTTAGTTTTACCCGTTTAAGTTTCGCGTATCTTCCGTTTGCGATATCGTTTACGAAGTTTTGGTCCACTGGGGTTACGTAAATGTGTGTGTGTTCTCCCATACTGTGCATGTGTAGTAGAGCCCTGCACGAATCCACATGCTTCAAAAAATCACAGTATACTCATGCCCCTTCAATGCGTTCGATCATTACGAATCACCCCTTCAGTCCGATTCGAATCACCCGAATCACTAAAAAACCGGATCAGAGTACTGCGAATCAATATCAGCAAGATTCGTCGCATGATTCAAAAACTGATTCAAAACATACTACGAAGAATCTTCCTTTGTATGCGTGCACATGTACAGTATTACGAAAAAAAGCGTACGCACAGAACCAAATACTTGTGCATTTTTTGACTGTATTTGTAACCGAAATTGTTGTTTTCTTACTCAAAGGAACAGGCGCTGCCACGTCGCTGCCGGCACACGTACCGAAAGGCAGCGACCCTTCGTGTGGTGTGGCTTCGGCAATGCGACTTCGGCTCTTGCGGTCGCAGTGTAAAAGCAACAAACCGGTTTCTTCCGCAGGCCTCACTAAAAAAACATGTCAGAGTGTGTGTGCGAGCCCTGCTCAAAGGCAAGATCTTATACGTAAGTATGCGTAGCACGCACTGTTGACGTACACACACAGGCACAGAAAGGCACACACACAACTACAGATTTCCACCCCGAAAGCAAGGCAAAAAAACCGACAAATTTGTGTATTGCTTTCTCGTTCTCTCTACCTGAAAATCAAATGGAGAGTAAAAGAGAGAAAAAACTGAACTGCTCGGATCTCACAGTACAAAATTATGAATCGTGATCGTTCGGTTCATTTTGGGCAAATGATTCGAATCACTGAGAAAGCCGAATCGCTGATTCAATTTGATCGGACGAAGTGAATCCCGAATCACTGCGAATCGATTCATTTGCCCGTTCATGCAGGGCTCTAATGTGTAGGTTCTACAATTTTTGGTTTCTGAGTTTTCGTGTTTTGAGGGGTTGTTTTGCAGCCAGTGACCTGAGCTTCCGACCTTCCGCAACATAAATGAGGAATGGGCAGAGTGGGTGGGGGTGGGAAATAAATAGAATATAAAAATAAAAGCTGTTATTTGTTTTATTTATTTTAAATTGCACATTTATTAACATATACATACAGTAGGCACACATATTATTCGGACACTCTTGTGACTCTAGTTCAAACACCTATAACTTGGCGTACGGTTAAGTTAAACACAAAAAGTTAATTTTATATCAAAGATCAACATTTCCGTTCACAAAAAAATATTAAAATTATCTACTATAGTTTTCTTATAAAAATTAACTAAAGCAAAAAAGTCACTTTTTTACGCACATAAATTATTCGGACAGTCGTTATGTTTTTCAAGTAATATTTGAATATTACAGTTCAAAAATAAAATATAATTTTTTTTTGCCACATTCATTCTTTATGATGTCTATAAGTCCTCGGCACACCTTTTCCCCAAAGGTATTAGTGCCCTGTGCATTAATATTGACCCACTAAATAAGCAGAGCCATTTTCAAACTTCCTTTCGATCAAATTTTGGGTTTCCGTATCCATTTTTCCAAATTTCTGCAAACATGCTTCATGGAACTTATAGCCTTTTTATAGCCTTTTTACACTGGGGCGCGTCTGCTATCGATATCGGCATCGACGCAATGAAGCAGAAAAAGCGTTTACATTAGTAGACGTGCGTCTTAAGAACAGCTGATGAAAACAACACAAATTTTGTAAGTCAAATCAAAAATGAATGAAAGCACGAGGAAACTATCTGAAACAGACTTTAATATTTTATCTGCGGTGGAGCAAAATGCAGAGGATGTTTTAAAATGTATCGATGCGGCGGGCATGTCTGCAGACAAGTTACAAGGCTGCTAATTTTCCAAGACTTCGAACAATTAAATTTGTTATTCCAAATTGAAATAGCCGCGATATGGATCATTTTGGGAGAAAGATGTTGTCGACAACTCCGACGCATTTTTCAAAGACAAAGGATTGCTTTCAATATTCTGGTTGGAATGCTGCCCAATCTCCGCAAGAAAGACACACATTTTCGACTGGCAATCCCTCTGAAGAAAAGAATAGTGATAGCACAGCACTTCTTAAATAATTCTCCTTTATAAATAAACAATTTGAACCATTTAACTTAATAATTTTCGTTTTATTTAAATATTATTGCTCCCACGTTGATGCGCTGCCACCCAAAGAAGCATGACGCAGCCCCAGTCTGAACAGCCTATTACACTGCCGCATCATTGTCGAAGGTGCGGAAAAATGATGCGAGGCGCTTACACCAAAGCCGCATCATTTTTCGCAGCATTTGTCAGCTGTTCGGCCTACAAATTTACAAACTCGGTGAGCAAGAAGAAGAGAGCAAAAGCATTTTTATTGAAATTACCATAATAATGAGCGATTTATTATTAAATGTGGAAAATGGTGCATTCGGAAGTTTCACTACGAGCACCCAATTGTTTATTGAGCTTGTTCAGGAGGACTTCACAGCAAGTGAAGCTATCGTTGGCTTCACCGAACAAAAATTGCGTGCTGCCGAGTTAAATTTTAAGGTGGCACTTTTTAAGTTTGAATCAGTGCATCCCAAAAGATCCCAAAGATATTCCAACTTTGCTTTTATTTCTATTGGAGAGAATTCACAGAATTGCTGTTTAAATTCCTCTCCCATCTCCTCGTAAATGTGGGTGTTCTTCCGCAACCCACGCAAATCCTCAATATTTTCCGCCCACAATTCTATTAACAAATTTTCCGCCCCCTCTGTCCACTTCTTTTTCTTTTGTTTTTCAGTGCTCATATTTAATTTTTAAATATAATTTACTAATTCACAGCTGTTTTCTGTCGATACCCCGTCGATACCCTGAATAATTTCAGTATTTTGTAAAAATACTAGACAGAATACGGCAACACTAGCCAATGATGCGCCGCATGATTAAAGATGCGGCCGCATGATTGTCTTCTTCTATCCACAGGGCTCTTATGGGCATCATTGTCGCATGTTCCATTTAACGGAAAAATCCAATGATGCGCCTCGGTGTAAACAGGCTATTACGTCAGGTAGCTGGAGCTGAGTTTTCAGCTGGTTGCAGTGGGAAATGAGCAAGATATGATCATATAAAGATGAATTTTTTCGGTATTTTTTTGGGTGGCACAAGACTGTCTTCGGATTATGCCCAAATTTAATGGCACATGGATGCAATCCCAAGGTAAGGCCCAGGTTTTCTATTATAATTGATGAGTCTAAAGATTAATGGTTGTTTTAAAAATGAGCCAGACTACAACATGCTGGCTCAAGTTATTGAAGAAGAACGGTGTATAATGTATTTCCTAAGTTGTAAGAGAGACTATTAAAATGGAAATTAAATGGAAAGACTGTTTTAGTTTAAACTAATGTATGTATATGAATTACAATAATATGAAATGTATTTTTTATTTATTTAGCCTAGTACTGAGACGCGCTAAATTTTCCGTCGACCGAAAGTGCTGTATATTCCGCTCGGTGCCTAGTGTGACCAAAGTGGGCAAACTGCATGCTCTACGGTTACACTGTTTTGTGTTTGTTTACAAACAGAAACCCGTTAAAATTTCATATGTTGTATTAAAGCAAGCAGAAATGTCTTATTTGTGGGCGCTGTGGAGCTGGAGGACGATAATGCACACTGCAATATTGAATAAATCCGATCCTGCAGGACAGAAATGCAATCAACATTGTTTTTATTTCCTTTCGATTGATTAAATTGAGTACCGGTTATAAAATTAATAAATAATAATATCCATATAATCTGTATTCATTCTACTGCAGGGCTCGGCACACACACTCTGACACTCTGACACCACGGCCATGTGGTGTGACCAGAGGTGTGCACTCCATTCCGTAGGGTTACACTGCTCAGACAGATGCTTGGTTTTGTTAAAAGTTAATGAAATGCACTTCTTCGGCTGAGGTCGCTCTTCCCCAGGCATATCCTGGGCTCCCCAATACTTTATTGGCAAAGGTAGTTTGTCTGACTATCAGCAGCAGCTGATAGCGACACCGCCCGTGCCGACCACCGTGAGGACAACATGTTTGAAAACCATATTTGATTTATATTCATGAAAATTAATAAATATAATATATTATAATATCCATATAATTGTCCTTCATATAGTGCTGCATTAATTAGTTTCTATTTGTGTTCATTATTTCAATATCTCATTTTGTTTTTTGCTCTCATATTGTAGTGGTTGCTTCGAACTTGCTAGCAAATTATATGCAATTTATATAACTTTACAGGGGGTAGAAAGATACCAGCAATTCCAGCAAATAATATCGGATACTTTTCTAGTATATACCGACCGTGTTTTTTCTTGAACTGAGTACTGCCTTCCGTACAGAGCCTAGAAAACAGTTTTCGACCAAAAAATTTCTTATCGGTTTCATACGAATATCAACCCTGATTCTGTTCGCGAGGTGTTTTTCGGAACTGAGAACTAGGCCTTAGCCGGAACTGCGTACCGATCTGCGAAACGCCTGCTGCGAAATTTTCGGTCGACCGAAAAACAGGGATGATTTCTTATCGGTTTCATACGAATATCATCCCTGATTTGGGTCGACCGAAAGTGCTGTATATTCCGCTCGGTGCCTAGAGTGACCAAAGTGGGCAAACTGCATGCTCTACGGTTACACTGTTTTGTGTTTGTTTGAAAACAGAAATCTGTTGAAATTTCAAATGTTGTATTAAAGCAAGCAGAAATGTCTTATTTGTGGGCGCTGTGGAGCTGGAGGACGATAATGCACACTGCAATATTGTATAAATCCGATCCTGCAGGACAGATATGCAATCAACATTGTTTTTATTTCCTTTGGATTGATTAAATTGAGTACCGGTTATAAAATTAATAAATAATAATATCCACACAATCTGTATTCATTCGACTGCCCTAATTAGATTACATTTTTCTTCATTATTTCCCTTTTGTAACTGGCTTTCCATTTCTAGAGTGTGTGTGTGCGTGTATGTGTGTCATTTGGACGACGTAAATGGAAATATTTCACATTTCCGATCGAGATGGGAAAATACCATCGGTTACTTTTCTAGTATGTATCGAATAGCATTTAGTAGGGAACTGAGTACCGGTCTGCGAAACGCCTTCTGCGAAATTTTCGGTTGACCGAAAAACAGGGATGATTTCTTATCGGTTTCATACGAATATCATCCCTGATTTCGGTCGACGGAAAATTTAGCGCGTCTCAGTACTAGGCTTAGGCTATTAACTAGACAAAATACTCAAAATTAATGTTTTAAGTGTATGGTATTTAAATGGTATTTCTCGAAACTGAAATAGTATTTAATGGTATTTATTTTTTGGCCGGATGGTATTGTTCATCGTTATCGTCACGGTCACGCTGCTTTTGTATCTACGACGTGACGCTGTTCGTAATATTGAAATTTCTAGCTGGAAAAATAGTTTAATAGTTTATTAAATTAAAATAATACGTAAAGGTAAGTGTTCTACCAATTATAAGGGATAAAAGGCCGAAATGTCTGCACTTAAAAACTCTTATGCAGGGAGAAAAAAGTACGCACACACAGGCGTATTCGTATATGTATGTTTTGTATTTCTACTTACATACATACATATGTATATGCATTCCAATGACGCGTGCCTGCCTGCATGTGTTTGTTTGTATTCGTTCGATCTTTATTCTTTTATGTTTTATTTACACCTATTAACATTTAACGAATAAAGGGGTAACGGACAAGGGACTGATGGGACTAGGTACTGCCGCAAAGCATTTCCCCACACGCCTACATACATATGTGTGAATAATTGCGTGTGCGTGTTTTCCTAGAAATTTGTTCTTGTTTTTCCTACATATATGTATATCTCACTTTTTCCCCATTTCCAGAAAAACAATATCCAAAATGCCCAGCATTAAACTGCAGTCCTCGGACGAAGAAATATTTGATACCGACATCCAGATCGCGAAGTGCTCAGGAACCATCAAGACAATGCTTGAGGATTGCGGAATGGAGGATGACGAGAATGCCAGTGTCCCTCTGCCGAATGTGAATTCCACCATTTTGCGTAAGGTACTGAAGTGGGCCCAGTACCATAAGGACGATCCCCAGCCCACTGAAGATGACGAAAGCAAGGAGAAGCGCACCGACGACATCATCTCGTGGGACGCCGATTTCCTTAAGGTAGACCAGGGCACACTCTTTGAGCTAATACTGGCCGCCAATTATCTGGATATCAAGGGTTTGCTCGAACTGACTTGCAAGACCGTGGCAAACATGATTAAGGGCAAGACCCCAGAGGAGATACGTAAGACTTTCAACATTAAGAAGGACTTCACTTCCGCCGAGGAGGAGCAGGTGCGCAAGGAGAACGAGTGGTGCGAGGAGAAGTAAGATGAGGTAACAGGGAAGCGGTGGACCATCAGGCCGCCCTCAGCTGCCGGCTGATAACACAATAATTTAATAATTTTAATTAATTCGATGTAGGAAACCTGTTCAGTGGTTACTTTGTCATACACAATAAAAAACGCGAAATTTGTGTAGCACATGCGTAAGAAAAACAGCTTCACACGAATAAATTTAATTAATCTGAAAATTTTCTGCATTTTACCTCAGTTCGTTGCTGGTGTCCTCCATGATCGGTCGAGTCTACAATCGCAATGAGCATGGGACTCGGCTGCACTTGTCTTCCAAGGCCCCACATCAACTATCGGCGTTTCATGTCATCGCTTGACAATATGCTGCGGGTGCCTCTTATCATCGAAGAGTTAAGGAATACATTGCCGTTTTGGTGGATGTGTGTAACGCACAGTAGGAAATGTTTCCAACCCCATAAATTATATGTATATATTCTTGATCAGCATCAATAGCAGAGTCGATATAGCCATGTCTGTCTGGTCGTTCGTATGTCCCGATTAGCGCCTAGTTCTCAGAGACTATAAAAGCTAGAGGACCAAATTTAGTATCCATACTGCGTGTAACAAGTGTATTTCTAAATTTAGCCCATCCCCTTCCGAACCCACAAAGGAGTAAACTCTTAGCGGCATCCACAATTTTGAAGATACGAGAAAACCAAAAACGCAGTATCTTTAGTGAATAACCATATTTACCAGATTGACAAATCTGAATCAGATCGGACTATTACTATAATCAACAAATAAAATTGCATTGTGGGTAGCCCCTTGCTCATAACGTTCCAGCTTGTTTTCCCTTGAAATTCGACGACATATTCGATTGACATATTAATTTTTCGGAATCTAGAAATACTTTCGCTTGAATTTCACCTCAATTTCATTCTGCCGTGCCACACACCGATTTTTCAGCAGATCTCTTACAATTTATCCAGCGATTTGATTAAATACACCCATAAACACACACTTAAAACGATTCGAATCTTACATTCCCAAAAAGGTTGTTCAAATAGTGATTAACCCTCATCCAAATAATTTAACATTATACATGTTAAGTTAATAAAACGAGAAGGAACGTGAGTCGCTTCTAGTCGCGACTCTACTTTTATACCCGTACTCAGTCAGTATATAAATTTGTGAGCTTATGATTGAAATTTAAATAGAAATTTTAAAATTTTACATTTCTTTGCTACATCTGTTAACTACATCTACATCTAAAATGTGGATTATTCATCTAGAAAAAATATACTCGTCTACCATTTAGATTCTACATCTCCCCTGCGAGAGGGTGCTCGCGCATTCCACAGGACAGAGTGTGTAACAGTGTGATATCACATGAGTCTCGAAACAAAATTTGGTTGCTCTAGCTCGTATAGTCTCTAAGAACTGGGCGCTCATCAAGACAGACAGACGGACAGACAGACAGACATGGCTATATCGACTCGGCTATTGATGCTGATCAAGATTATATATACTTTATGGTGTCGGAAACGTTTCCTTCTCTGCGTCACCACAAATACAATATACCCCTTAACTCTTCGACTACGTGTATAAAAATGTTTGCGCTTAAATTTTTAGTTGAGATCATTTGTTAATAAATAGTAACATGTTAAGTAGTTTAGGTTTTTTGCGAGCTCCTGCGCTCACTTATCACTTGGCCAGCTTTGCTAAACATCCTTTCAGAGGCCACCGAAGATTCTCGCACGCAAAAGTACTGCTTTGCAGTACTCTTAAAGGCTTCCATTGAAAGGGGCACATCTGTAAAAATTACCATTAGATTTAAAAGGATAAATGCTTAGATTTCAAACCTTGTAGAACGCTAAGGGCTCGCAGTCCTCTGGGGAATTAGGAACCTCCAAATATTGCCTCAGAGCTATGATCACGTCTGTCCTGGCAGAAAGTGAATTGCTTCTTTTTCGGTTCTGGTATTGTTGGTGTTGGCGGATCATGTTGAAGTTTGGACAAGGTGTTGCAGATCTCGTTTTCCAAGGTCTTCGCTGCTTGGTCTGCATTTTTTGGAGAGAGGAAACCGTCCTTCTTAAAACGTGTATATAATATAGTTGCAACTCTGGGGACCGTTCTCACTTCATAGTGGTTAAAACGCTCTGGCATACGAGCCGTTAAAAATTAGAAAATGGATATTCCTTCTGTCGTCTTAACTTTTTTTTATATCCACCATCTTTTTGTTTAGCTCACATATGAGAGTATTGAGATTGAATCCCTTTTTTCCTGCGAAATAGACTGAGTCGAGTGTTCGAAAGGTAGCAGGATATTTGAAAAGTGTTTCAAAATAAAAACTTCTTCTGCTGAGAACGGCTTTGGGCATGTGTGCCTCTGGGATACTCAAAAGCACTGTCTATATATAGCTGTTTGTAGCTAATATACGCTGCACCATATATAGAGCAGAGTTCCAACGGGTGGGAACTTCCTGAATCAAGCTATGTACATATATGGGGATTCTCCTTGGCCTGCTTAAGTTTTTCGTACGCAATCGTGCTACTTTTAAAACAAGACACTATTGGTTCGCACTTAAGTAACGATGGAGACACAAGTGGTTTCTCAATTACTTCCTGGACCAGCAGGTTGATTGTATGTGCGAAGCATGGCAAGTGCTTATACTCAAAATTTTGGCATGCTTTCTTCATGCTGGCGTCGTTATCAGTTACAATAGACGTTTTGTACACATTTCCGCATTGTGTACAAATGCAGTTTGGTTTGGCTCCTTTCTGAAAAACTCCCAAATCTTCGAAATTTTTTTTACATTTTTTACATTACATTTTTACACATTTAAATTCATACATACATATATGTATACAAGTATCCCTGTAGTACCAAAGGGGACAATTGATCCTCTCGAACTAGCTCTGCGTCGATTACCGCGCAACTAGTTCTGGAACTAGCTACGCGGGAAGCGAACGGCGACCAGTCGAAAGAGAAACAAAACGAGAAGGAACGTGAGTCGCTTCTAGTCGCGACTCTACTTTTATACCCGTACTCAGTCAGTATATAAATTTATAAGCTTATGATTGAAATTAAAAAAAAAATTTTAATTTTACATTTTACATTTTTTTGCTACATTTGTCAACTACATCTACATGTAAAATGTAGATAATACATCTAGAACAAATATTCTACATATACCATTTAGATTCTACATCTCCTCCGCTAGGGGTTGCTCGCGCATTGCACAGGGCAGAGTGTGTGCGAGCGAGACAGAGAATGAATAGCGTCAGCAGCGCCAGAAGAGGTGGGGAAGCAACTGAAAATTAATTTCTTTATTCTGGCTATAATAATGATCCGATCTGGTTCAGATTCGGCAATCTGATAGATATGGTCATTCTCTACGATACTGCGTTTTTAGTTTTATCGTATCTTCAAAATTGTGGATGCCACAGATTTTCGTCCTTTGTGAAGGCGGAAGGGGGCGGGGCGAAATTTTGAAATACAATAACAGTGTGATATCACATGAGTCTGAAAAAAAATTTCGTTGCTCTAGCTTTTATAGTCTCTGAGAACGAGGCGCTCATGGGGACGGACAGACGGACGGACAGACAGACATGGCTCTATCGACTCGGCTATTGATACTGATCAAGAATATATATACTTTATGGGGTCGGAAAATTTTCCTTCTCTGCGTTACACACATCCACTTTTACCACAAATACAGTATACCCCTTAACTCTTTTTGAGTACGGGTATAAAAACAAAGCCACACTCCCTTTGTTTTCGAAGTCGACAAATAACCGAAAACCTACTGTACTTTCCCTCGTGGAATACAAGAGACAAAAAAATACACAAACAAAATGCATTTGTTCTCCGCGCGTTTGCTTTCAGCGTTGTTCTTTTCACTTCTGTGCAATTTCTAGTTCTTGATAGAAGCATTTGTGAAAACGTTGTTTAAAATACTTTAATTTCAGCAAATAAACGGTAATAAAAAGGTATGTATCGATATATTACATATTTTTAATAATACGATTATCAACAGCCATTTGCGAACGTAATATACATTTTTTTCTGAGAATAATTTCAAGTGTAAATGTTCAGAGATTGGAAACGAGCTTCAAAAAGCGAAGGGTAAATATGTGAATTTGTAATATAGAACGAATACTCGAATAAATAAATCGAAAATAATATATGTTTTCAGAAACTCTACAACAGGAGATTAATAGAACAATGTTTTTGGACCTTTTTCGCTCTTTTTTATCCTTCTATTTAATTAATCTATAAGTATCATTAAGATTTATTATATACATATATATGAAATAAATACCTAAATTTTATAAAACGATTTTGTATTTTTATTTATTGAGCAACAAGCTACTGGTAATCGAAGGGTAATCGATCGGGAACTAATTGCTGACGATCTACTGGTAACTAGGCCGTACCCAGCGCTTGAGCAACCGGCTACTGGTAATCGAAGGGTAATCGATCGGGAACTAGTTGCTGACGATCTACTGGTAACTAGGCCGTACCACTAACCATACAGTATATAGATGTGCCAGTTCATACAACGAATGTGTTACAGAAAAATTTGCAGGTCCAGGTCCCCCGCTCTCATTGACTGTGCTCTCGGGGACCTGAGAGAGTAAGACTATGCTCTCAGGGGACCTGAGAGAGTAAGAGAGAGCACGGCCATGGTGCAATGCCAGTCGTTTGTCAAACGGCATCGAAAGAGGTTGTGTAGCGCACGATTTTTTTCTGTCTTTTCTGTCTTCTTCTTCCTCACAAATTAAATTCTTTCTTTTACTATAAATATTTTTTTAAATTTTTTTAAATTTTCTTAAACATTTTTCAGAATTATGAATTAAATGTCAGTATTTGATTTTCATTATTTCGATTTATTATTATTTATATTTATTTATTCGAGAAAAAATGTTCTCGCCTGCCAGCGGGGAGAAGTAAAACACTTTTCTGTCTTCTTCTTCCTCACAAATTAAATTCTTTCTTTTACTATAAATATTTTTTTAAATTTTTTTAAATTTTCTTAAACATTTTTCTGAATTACGAATTAAATGTCAGTATTTGTTTTTCATTATTTCAATTTATTATTATTCATTTTTATTTATTTATTAGCGAAAAATGTTCTCGCCTGTCAGCGGAGAAGTAAAACACTTGCTATCTCTTTCTAGCGCGTGCTTGTCTCTGGTGGCGAGATATTAGGGTTGAAAATATTTATGGTGCATTTTTCGGGTTGGGGGGGAATTCGGCATGTACATATGTGTGTGTGTACACAGACACGACAAGATTTTTCCAATGTTTACGCTTCGAAACCGAGGTCCGGTTTTGATTTTTGAATTTTTTGGAGTTCCAGGTTACGTACATAAATGTGTGTGTGCCACGTATTCACACATACTGTGCTTGTGTGTGAGTTCTACAATTTTTGGCCGCTTGAACTGAAATTTGTTTTCTTGCAGCCAGCGACCGGCTGACCTTCCGCATCATATTTGAGGAATGGGCAGAGTGGGTGGGGTTGGGCGTGGGAAATAAATAAAATATAAATATAAAAGCTGATATTTGTTTTATTTACTTGAAATTGCACATTTATTTACATATATGTATGTACATATCCCTATTTTATACATGTTTTGGTTTTTACGATCCATATACATATGTACATTTAAAGATGTTTTTATGAATATATATATGTATTCAGGAAATTGGTGATTATAGTGATTTTAACTAAAATAATTTTATATACCTACATACATATAAATATATATATGATCTATGAATATATACATACAAACATACCCTGCAGTACGGGTCATCGATGTGTAAGCGACGACACATCGATGACAACGTCATGAAGATCGATGACATAAGCGTATAAAGTCATGTGCCATGTATTGGAGCACCACATACATGACTTTATGTACATATGTATATACATATTGGCATACATATGTACATAATTAAGTAATATTTCATATAGAATATGTAAATATATAAGCCAATTTTATACACATTTAATGTAACCCTTATACATATTTTTACACATACACTTATGTCATCGAGCTGAATGACGTTGTCATCGATGTGTCGTCGCTTACACATCGATGACCCGTACTGCAGGTTACGTTTGTATATTCATAGATCATATATACATATATATATACGTAGGTATGCATGTATATAAAATTATTTTAGTTAAAATCACTTGTTTACCAATATATTTATATACCAATTTCCTGAAACGTATATATATACATAAAAACATCTATAAATGTAAATATATGGATCGTAAAAACCAAAACATGTCTAAAATAGGGATATGTATACGTAAATAAATGTGCAATTTCAAGTAAATAAAACAAATATCAGCTTTTAAATTTATATTTTATTTATTTCCCACGCCCAACCCCACCCACTCTGCCCATTCCTCAAATATGATGCGGAAGGTCAGCCGGTCGCTGGCTGCAAGAAAACAAATTTCAGTTCAAGCGGCCAAAAATTGTAGAACTCACACACAAGCACAGTATGTGTGAATACGTGGCACACACACATTTATGTACGTAACCTGGAACTCCAAAAAATTCAAAAATCAAAACCGGACCTCGGTTTCGAAGCGTAAACATTGGAAAAATCTTGTCGTGTCTGTGTACACACACACATATGTACATGCCGAATTCCCCCCCAACCCGAAAAATGCACCATAAATATTTTCAACCCTAATATCTCGCCACCAGAGACAAGCACGCGCTAGAAAGAGATAGCAAGTGTTTTACTTCTCCGCTGACAGGCGAGAACATTTTTCGCTAATAAATAAATAAAAATGAATAATAATAAATCGAAATAATGAAAAACAAATACTGACATTTAATTCGTAATTCAGAAAAATGTTTAAGAAAATTTAAAAAAATTTAAAAAAATATTTATAGTAAAAGAAAGAATTTAATTTGTGAGGAAGAAGAAGACAGAAAAGTGTTTTACTTCTCCCCGCTGGCAGGCGAGAACATTTTTTCTCGAATAAATAAATATAAATAATAATAAATCGAAATAATGAAAATCAAATACTGACATTTAATTCATAATTCTGAAAAATGTTTAAGAAAATTTAAAAAATTTAAAAAAATATTTATAGTAAAAGAAAGAATTTAATTTGTGAGGAAGAAGAAGACAGAAAAGACAGAAAAAAATCGTGCGCTACACAACCTCTTTCGATGCCGTTTGACAAACGACTGGCATTGCACCATGGCCGTGCTCTCTCTTACTCTCTCAGGTCCCCTGAGAGCATAGTCTTACTCTCTCAGGTCCCCGAGAGCACAGTCAATGAGAGCGGGGGACCTGGACCTGCAAATTTTTCTGTAACACATTCGTTGTATGAACTGGCACATCTATATACTGTATGGTTAGTGGCCGTACCCAGCGCTTGAGCAACCGGCTACTGGTAATCGAAGGGTAATCGATCGGGAACCAGGGGTGGTTCCGCCCTAGGACATGCATGTGTTAAATTCTCCGCTGATTTACATTGTCGGGGAAACGAAGCGGAACTAGGGACATGAGAATGGTAACTAGTTCGGGACCGGTGCCGAACTAGTTGCCTGGTACTAGAGGGATGTGAAAAAGTGAGAATACATACATACATATATGTACATATATGCATGTATACAAATTCATTCACTTACATATTGTGAGCACCTTTTCCAGGCTGAGGTATGCTTCAGTCAATTCCAGGATTCTGAATCACAAGACAATTTGTAATTCGCTATGACCTTTTTTAAAGGAAGACCAGGAACTTTGCCAATAGCTGAAATAGAGGGGTTAGCCAAGACACAAAACTTTGATTTTAAGTTATTAGGTTTCCTTATTATATTTGTTCTTTGTTTGTGCTACGGTTGATGGAAGGCGCGGCTTTGCCTGAATGCTTTCGCTGATGTACTGCCCAGTTTTTGTCTCTGGAGTTCTGGCTGATGGACTGCCCTTTTCGCCATGCAAGGCAGTGCATTTTATGGATAGTGGCAGCCATCGATCGTTCCCACAGATATCTTACATAAGTTCTTAATGTTACAGAGAGTCGTATAAGAACTCAACATTTAATCATTATTTTTGAGTTTTATTTTTTTTGCTCAAACATAATTATTATGGATAATCATTAATAATAATTAATAAAAATAATTATTATCAATAAGGATTATCCTAAAAACTGGAAATTTAACAATTTTGGTGGATTTGTATAGTTTATCCTTAGAGCAGTCTATAGGTCTATTTAATTCTTCTGTGCGGCTACTTTAAGTATATGATTTTTTCGAGAAAAAAATATAAAATAATCATTATTTACGGTTCCTGCTTAATTCGGCTTGCGAAATGCTGCAGCGTGTAAACAAAGCGTGCAGCCTCACAGACATAAAAGCTTCTCGTGCAGCCGCTGCATCGTCTAGACGCACCTTTTAGAACATCGCTCAAAAGCAAATCAACATTTTACAGTTATTAGATATTTGCTAGCTCTCTTTAATTTTTTTTACGGTTATTGGAGCAACAGTTTTGCGATAAGAGTGCATTTGATGATGTACCATTACAAATTTAATGCATAAAGAGAATACGCACTTACAAATAAGCAAAACTGCCCAAAGCATGAAGTTGACTTTGAACTCTTTAAATTATTTAATTTCAAATATTTCTCTTTGCTGCTACAAGTGAAAAAAGCTTTTGGCTAAATTTAAAATTTTCGGTTGTAGTGGACCTTTTTGCGGAACTGCCCATATACATATGTATGTATATACGAATTTCCTGAATATATACATCTAAAGAAACATCTATAAATGTAAATATATGGATCGTAAAAAAACATTCTCTAAAAATAAATGTATTGACAATATTGATAATACGGCAGCAACAAAGCCAAAAGCCGACAGCATTACACAATAACTAACTACCTCAGTAAAATTGATATTTGTGGAACGTGTTTTATTAAGTTTTTTAGATAAACTTGTGGGTTTGATTTTTATTACTAATTTTATTATATGGTTAGGTGATATACAAATTTAAGGAACTTTAAATATTTTAATATTCGTTATTTTATCAAGAAAAATGAACATACAAAATTTGTTCAACGAAAGTTCATATACATATGTGCAAAAATTAGCTTATGACAAAAATTTAGTTTTTAAAGTTTGTGTGCTGCTTAAACAATTTTTATTATTTTTTTTAATAGGATATAGTTTCCTTTATGTTGTTCTACCAGTTTCAACCTTCAACCTTTTAGAGGACGGTTATACCAATGGTTGCCCATTACTGGACATTGGCTTTTTTTAAATCTTTCAAGGATTCGAATTGTCTTCCACCTCCAAAAACTTTCGCTGAAAGGATGTCCCAAAGGTCCCCAATCCGGACTTAATGCTGGCCAATTCAGTAAAGGAAACGCCATCGTATACCGTGCAACATGTACAGGAGCGTTATCCTGTTGAAATATTAAATCCTCGCCATGGAACTCCTCTGCAAATGATATAAGTTCGCTTTCCAAGAGATCCGTATATATCTGCGCATTCATCCGACCAGATACAAAGCACATTTGAGACTTGCCAAGAGAGCTGAAGTCGGCACAGACCATGAGTGAGCCACCCCCACCACCAGGCGGGGATGCCTGGGGTCTCGCCAATACTTTCCATCTCGGCCGTCTAAATTAAACTCTTTCTCATTGCTGAAAATTACGTTTTCAAATTCGCAGTCCCAAAATTATATTTTTCATAAAAGGAAAGTCGCGCCATTTTATGTCGGTACAATAGTTTTGGTGTTGCAACCTTTGCCCCATATTGGAGACGCAACTTCTTTTGCAAATTAGCTGCACCCGCTGCCGAGTTATTGGCAGCTTTAATTGGTCTTTAATTTGGGCGCAGCTGATCTTTTCCGGTTGCCAAAGCTCGAATGTTCCGCTTAGTGCGCTCACCAACCTTGGGGACGGCTCCTTTACGGTTGTTTTGAGCATTTTTTCGGAGACTTTAAGAAGTTAAAAATTTTTTTACTGTATTTCGATGACGCTTTATTGTTTAAGCAATATCACCGACTTTGACACCACAACAGCCATCGTTTTGATTTTAGCCTGCTCTTCCTTCGATAGTTCGTTTCCGCTGGGCATTTTAAATGAATAGTAATTTAAATTGAATTAAAATCTTAACTGAGTACAACGATTACACAGTAAATACGTTTTTCAACTTTCGTTGAAATTCTCACTTTGCGTTCTTCTTAATGCTAACGGTACTAGAGATTAAAAGCTAATAAGAAATAAATGCATGACAAAACATCACAAAGTATAATAGATAAAACATGCATACTCGAAAAGTTAATGCCGCTGTTTAAATAACGGTAGCATCGAAAAAAAATATCGCACAAATATCAATTTTACTAAGGTACATATGTACACACATGATCATAATAATAGGTACACACATCTACGTTAACTTTATCATAGCAGAAAACAGTTTTATTCAATATATGAAAATTAAAATTGGTTCCCACTTATTCTTTCAGTATTTTTTTCCATTAATATAATATTTTGTATAGTATAGGATTATGTTATAAAAGAAAAGAGATCCATTTGTACTTCAGAGTCAATGTCAGGTTGATTCAAATAATGGGTACATATTTTTTGTTTGCTTAATTAATATTATCTAGTCAATATCCAGTGTATCCATTTCTATTTTTGGTCACCTTTATAATTCTTTTTGTCATACTTTTAATAAGCGTCTGTCAGGTTTCTATAGGTGTCTCATATCACAATTTTTGACCGCCCGGGCGCGACCTCCCAAATTTTGTTTCTTGTTTGAAAATGAAAACTTAGCTAATTTCTTTTTTAAATCTCCCTACAAGTTTTCTATTGGATTCAAGTCGGGAGATTAACTAGGCCACTTTAAAACGTCAAGTTTTCGGTCCTCAGAAAAGTTGGTCAAAAGCCTTGACGTGGGCTTTGGGTCGTTATCTTGTTGAAACCCCAACGTAGAGGCATATTTTCTTCTGCAAAAGGTAACATAGCACTCTCCAATATGGATTTGTATTTCTCAGTGTTCATTCTATTCGTTGTCCTACGCCGTACCAGGAGAAGCAGCCCCATGTCATTATATTGCCATCACCATTTTTGACAGTTTTTTTTGGTGAAACGGGGATCAAATTCCTTTCCTTTAGGGCGTCGTACCTTCCTTTTACAATCATTCCAAAATAAATTTATTTTAGTTTCGTAGCTCCATAAAATGTTTCTCCACTTTTTCTTTCGGGCTCATTCTGCGCAGTCTTTGTGATCTTTAGCAAACGTTAGCCTCTTTGTTATATTTTGTTGGCGCATTAGGGAACCTTCGTTGCTATTCTCCCTGGAACTTTTGCTTGTTGTAACCGTCTACGGATCGTTGGAGCACTAAATTCTTGTTCAATTTCTGCTGCAAGAGCCTTTGACGACTTAAATGGGTATTTTTTGTTCAAAGAAACAATGAAGTGGTCAAGTGTTTTGCTAGCTTTCTGTGGCCTTCCCTGAATATCCCGAATAGGTCTCCTTTTTAAAGTATTATTAACAAATTTATGAGATCTTTCATTAATTTGGCAATGGCCCGAAGGGTTTTTCCTTCTTTTTCAGACTAAGAGCCAAGCGGGCTTCCGTCTCTTTACAATGAGACTTTCGCCTCATTCTTTTAGGGAAACAAAATAATAATTTGTTTATATTTTGACTGTAGCTAAATGAAGTTTGCCTTTTATTGTCAAAAAAGCAAGAATTTCCTAATTTTGTACTTAATATTGAAGAGTTACCGGCGCTGTACCTATTATTTTGATCAGCCTGATTTTGACTTTCAAGTAAAAATGTATCTGTTTTACTTTATTAGGTTAGGTTAGGTTAACCCGGACGGCCCTCATGGGGCCTCTCATAGGCCAGTATGGCCCTTAGTTATCCGGATAGGTGTGTATGCCCCTTCCTGAGCAGTTTACGCGGTTTCGAATTCCGTGAGGATCGAGGAGATTTTCGCAAGGGAAAGAAGTTCCCCTGGCGTCCTCTTGGAGGCATCTTCCAGTGATGCCAGTACCGGGGCGCCTAGGTATCTTCTCCTAGCCCGTGAAAGAGCCGGGCGGATCAGATGGGATGTTCCAGGGCTTCGACAGCCCCGGGTTCATCGCATTTCCTGCAGCTGCCACTGTTGGTGATGCCTAGTTTGACAGCATGTGCCGCAGCCAGACAGTGACCTGTAAGTATTCCCACTAGCATTCTGCAGTCCTTCCGTGGTAGGTGCAGTAGGTAGTGGCTGAGTTTCCTATTGCGCTCCCTGCACATGGTTTTTGAGGTTTTGCAGGTGGTGGTGTTGCTCCACCTGTTCCTTGTTTGAGTGTTGGCCTTTTTCTCTAGATCGCGACCGGGACGTTCTCCGTTCTGTCGTTTTCCAGCCCGACGCCGTCCTTAGCCAGAACGTCAGCCATCTCGTTATCATTGATGCCTTGGTGGCTGGGAACCCAGTAGATCCGCACTGACTTAGTCGTGCTTAGGATTTCTAGTGCCCCCCTGCTTGCCAAGACATTTTTGGAACTGACCGCTGACGACTGGCTGTCCACGAACAGGTGGGCGTCGTGTGGGCGATCCGTAGACTGAGCAGCCTCCGCCGCTTTCCGTATAGCGAAAACTTCCGCCTGGAATATGCTGCATTGGTCCGGTAGCTTATAGGACAGCCTTATCTCAGGGTCTGTACAGTATATGCCCGCTCCTACTCCTCCTTCCATCTTGGAGCCGTCTGTGTAAATGTTGAGCTGCTGAGTCTGGTCCCGACTCTTTTTCCAGTCATCGGGTCCCATAAATGATGTTGTTTCGACATCCAGGCAAGCTCTGGGGATCATGTAGTCAGTTGTACTGATCATGTCTCGACCGATTGAACTGTGCCCGAATCCGTGCAGCGACATGTTGCCTGATGCGACTAGGCGTTGTGCTGCCTTTCCTGCAATCAGTTGCGCGTGGATGTCTAGGGGGTCTATTCCGAGTAATGTTTCGAGAGCTTTTGTTGGGGTTGACCTCAGCGCCCCTGTGATGCAGAGCATTGCCTGCCGTTGAATTCTTTCCATAAGCTTATTGTATGTTTTTTTTCCGTAGCCTGCCACCACACTAAGACTCCATACAGCAGAGTCGGTCGCACCACCGAGATGTAGATCCAGTGTTGGGGTCCATGTTGGCACCTTTTATCTCTTGGTAAAGAGGTCCGTCTTGTCCGCGTTGATACTGAGTCCTACTTTTTCCGCCCACTCACATATCTCCCTG
The DNA here is from genome assembly GCA_035043285.1 of Drosophila subsilvestris. Taxonomy (NCBI): domain Eukaryota; kingdom Metazoa; phylum Arthropoda; class Insecta; order Diptera; family Drosophilidae; genus Drosophila; species Drosophila subsilvestris. The sequence goes on along the minus strand of JAWNNB010002181.1, from coordinate 21,244 downwards.
AGTGTTGATTCCATTATAGAGCTGAGGGTCGATGGACATACTCCCGTGATAATTATGCTTATGTCGTCCGCATAGGCTGTTATTTTTGGGGCTCTCCTCTTGAATCTCTTTATTAGGTCGTCGACCACAAGATTCCATAGGAGGGGCGACAGGACCCCACCCTGAGGTGTGCCTCTGTGCGCCCCTTTTACAATGGAAGCGGTGCCCCACTCTGAATACACCCGTCTGAAACTGAGGAGGTTCTTTATCCAGAAGTTGATTGCGGGATGCGTGTTGGTTGCTTCAAGGCGGTCCATTATCGCGTTCGTATTCACGTTGTTGAATGCTCCGGATATGTCTACGAACACTCCTAGAGCATACTTTTTATTGTGCAGGCCACTCTTGATGGTGGCTACTAGCGAATGCAGTGCCGTCTCTACCGATTTCCCTTTGGTGTATGCGTGCTGGTTGGTTGACAGCTGTCCCCCTACATCGTTCCTGATGTGTAAATCCAGCAGCTTTTCTAGAGTTTTGAGTATAAAGGAGGTCAGGCTTATCGATCTATAATCCTTAGGACTCATATGGCTGCACTTTCCTGCCTTTGGAAGGAAGACAATCCTCGAGGTTCTCCATTGAATAGGGATATAGCCTGTGCTCAGGCAAGCTGAGTATATTGCAGAGAGCCATGGGGTGATCACGTCTTTGGTCACCTGTAGCATAGCTGGAAATATACCGTCTAGTCCAGGTGCTTTTGTACGAGTAAAGGAGTCTATAGCCCAGTGGATTCTCTTAGACGATATGAGATCTGTTGGAGGATGTTGTTTCTCAGTTGCTAGGTCCTGATGCGCTGTAGCGTCAGCAACATCGGTGCATCCTGGGAAGTGAGCTTCCATTAGTGCTTTTAGGGCTTCTTCACTGTCCTCAGTCCACTGTCCATCGTTTCGCTTCAGCTGACTCTGTATGGTAGGTTGATTCGATAGCAACTTCCGGAGTCTAGCCGTTTCTGGGACTTTCTCGATATTGGAGCAGAAGTTCCTCCACGAGTTTCTTTGTGCCCTGCGTATTTCCTTCTTTTACTCCCTGAGTAGGGTTTTGTATTCCTCATTGATTATCTCATCGTTCGCCAGTTTGGCGATTTTGAAGAAGTCTTTGAGGTTGTTTCTTTGAAGCGATAAGTCCCGGTTCCACCAAAGTGGTTTGGTCCTCTTCTTCGATCTCGAGGGTGGGCATGATGCGTGGTACGCATCTAGTAGTTCCTTGGATAGTGTCTCTAGGGACGTCTCTATGTCTTCCGGAGATTTCACTGTGCCCGGACGAGTCGCGAGCTTCGAGGTAACTGTCTTTTGAAACTTTTCCCAGTTTGTGTTCCGGGGGTTTCTATAGACAGCTATCTTCGGAGAATGTTTAAATTCGCACTTAAACTGAATGTACTTGTGGTCTGAGAAAATTGGTCTTTCAAGGACTCTCCAGTCAGATACCAAAGTACTCTTTCCCGTTACGAGTGTCGTGTGCCTTGTAGCAGGAAGCTACCATCAGGCGCTTGTCCTCGCTTTCGAGCATCACCGCAGTTAGGTCGTCAGTGCTGTAATGAGACATAAGGTAAGCGTGGATGCCCTTTCGTACAAGTACGGCGGTTCTGGTCCTGCTTACCGATGGTGGGTGGAAGAGGTGGTAATTAGGGGACTTTAGTCCGGCCACAGCATTTCCCGAGGCAATCCATGGCTCCTGGACCAAAGCTATGTCGACGGGACCTTGCTCCAAGGCAATGAGGAGCTCCGCCGACGCGAGCTTGCTCTTATTAAGATTGAGCTGCAGCACCCTTACTGTCATGAGTGGCTGGCTCAACCTCCATCGACGGGTTGACTATAACGGTCAGGTCTCGGTCCTCCTCCTCTTTCTCCGAGTCGTCCAGCACAAGACTCTGGGCGGCCTCCAGGATGGTATCTAGACCTAGGTCCTTCTCCACCTCGGCTGCCTGCAGGTTATGCGCATCCTTGTCCCCTGGGTGGCGTTTTTTGAGACGTAGTAACGCTACCTACGCCCCACGCCATTTTCCCGAATCTCGGGTAGAGGATGTCCTCCGCCTCTTTGCTGATCTGAAGGATCATGTGCTGGCTCACCTCATTGGGTAATGGGCTACCAGCGTGCAAAATCCTCCAGTCCGCCGTAGGCACGTCCGCGTTCTGACGCTGAAGGAGCTTCAGTGCTCGGTCTCCCTGGACTGCAATGGGGAAGAGCACCTTAGCATTCGGGACGGACGGGATCATCTCCCTGTCCACCACCTCCAGCTTGGCCCCCTCCCACAGAGCTTCCAATTTGGGTACCGCCTGCACCAGTCACTTCCTCGTCGGGTCGTCGTTACATTTGAGGATTTTCACCCCGTTCAACAATCCCGCACCATCAAAGGTGAGCATGGGAGCATTTGGCTCGTCCTCCATTCGCGTGAAAAGGGATTCCACGAGCTTGGCGTGCGACCTGATTCCACTGCTCAGCCGTCATCCTCCCTTTTCATCGCTGCCTTTGGAAGGAAGAAAATCCTCGAGGTTCTCCATTGAATAGGGATATAGCCTGTGCTCAGGCAAGCTGAGTATATTGCAGAGAGCCATGGGGTGATCACGTCTTTGGTCACCTGTAGCATAGCTGGAAATATACCGTCTAGTCCAGGTGCTTTTGTACGAGTAAAGGAGTCTATAGCCCAGTGGATTCTCTTAGACGATATGAGATCTGTTGGAGGATGTTGTTTCTCAGTTGCTAGGTCCTGATGCGCTGTAGCGTCAGCAACATCGGTGCATCCTGGGAAGTGAGCTTCCATTAGTGCTTTTAGGGCTTCTTCACTGTCCTCAGTCCACTGTCCATCGTTTCGCTTCAGCTGACTCTGTATGGTAGGTTGATTCGATAGCATCCAGCTAGCCGTTCTGGACTTTCTCGATATTGAGCAGAAGTTCCTCCACGAGTTTCTTTGTGCCCTGCGTATTTCCTTCTTTTACTCCCTGAGTAGGGTTTTGTATTCCTCATTGATTATCTCATCGTTCGCCAGTTTGGCGATTTTGATGAGTCTTTGAGGTTGTTCTTTGAAGCGATAAGTCCCGGTTCCACCAAAGTGGTTTGGTCCTCTTCTTCGATCTCGAGGGTGGGCATGATGCGTGGTACGCATCTAGTAGTTCCTTGGATAGTGTCTCTAGGGACGTCTCTATGTCTTCCGGAGATTTCACTGTGCCCGGACGAGTCGCGAGCTTCGAGGTAACTGTCTTTTGAAACTTTTCCCAGTTTGTGTTCCGGGGGTTTCTATAGACAGCTATCTTCGGAGAATGTTTAAATTCGCACTTAAACTGAATGTACTTGTGGTCTGAGAAAAATTGGTCTTTCAAGGACTCTCCAGTCAGATACCAAAGTACTCTTTCCCGTTACGAGTGTCGTGTGCCGTGCGAGCACCATCAGGGCATCACCAGTTAGGTCGTCAGTGCTGTAATGAGACATAAGGAAGCGTGATGCCCTTCGTACAAGTACGGCGGTTCGGTCCTGCTTACCGATGGTGGGTGGAAGAGGTGGTAATTAGGGGACTTTAGTCCGGCCACAGCATTTCCGAGGCAATCCATGGCTCCTGGACCAAAGCTATGTCGACGGGACCTTGCTCCAAGGCAATGAGGAGCTCCGCCGACGGAGCTTGCTCTTATGAAGATTGAGCTGCAGCACCCTTACTGTCATGAGTGGCTGGCTCAACCTCCATCGACGGGTTGACTATAACGGTCAGGTCTCGGTCCTCCTCCTCTTTCTCCGAGTCGTCCAGCACAAGACTCTGGGCGGCCTCCAGGATGGTATCTAGACCTAGGTCCTTCTCCACCTCGCCTGCCTGCAGGTTATGCGCATCCTTGTCCCCTGGGTGGCGTTTTTTGAGACGTAGGTAGACGCTACCTACGCCCCACGCCATTCTTCTGGACCTCGGGTAGAGGGCTCACCTCTTGGGTAAGGCTCCAGGTGCACCTCAGTCGCCTCACCCTCTGCGCTGAAGGAGCTCAGTGCTGGTCTCCCTGACTGCAATGGGGAAGAGCACCTAGCATTCGGGACGGACGGGATCATCTCCGCCGTCCAGGCACGTCCGCGTTCTGCACGCTCCGAAGGAGCTTCCAGTGCTCGGTCTCGCCTGCGCACTGCAATCGCGGGAAGAGCACACTTGAGCATTCTGGACGGACGGGATCATCTCCCTGTCCACCATCCAAGGTGGCCGGGAGCTTGGCCGCCTCCCACGAGAGGGCTTCCACGATCTTGGCGTGGACCGCCCCTGCAGCCAGTCACTTCCTCGTGCGGGTCGTCGTTACACTTTGAGGGTCTCTTGCACCCCGTTCAACAATCCCGCTCCATGCAAAGGTGAGCATGGGAGCATTTGGCTCGTCCTCCACTCGTTCGTGAAGTGGGATTCCAGCGAGCTTGTCGTGGAGCCTTGAGTTCCACTAGCTCAGGCATCGATCTATCCTCGGCCTCTTGGCTGCACTCGCTGCCTTTGGAAGGAAGACAATCCTCGAGGTCCTCCATTGAATAGGGATATAGCCTGTGCTCAGGCAAGCTGAGTATATTGCAGAGAGCCATGGGGTGATCACGTCTTTGGTCACCTGTAGCATAGCTGGAAATATACCGTCTAGTCCAGGTGCTTTTGTACGAGTAAAGGAGTCTATAGCCCAGTGGATTCTCTTAGACGATATGAGATCTGTTGGAGGATGTTGTTTCTCAGTTGCTAGGTCCTGATGCGCTGTAGCGTCAGCAACATCGGTGCATCCTGGGAAGTGAGCTTCCATTAGTGCTTTTAGGGCTTCTTCACTGTCCTCAGTCCACTGTCCATCGTTTCGCTTCAGCTGACTCTGTATGGTAGGTTGATTCGATAGCAACTTCCGGAGTCTAGCCGTTTCTGGGACTTTCTCGATATTGGAGCAGAAGTTCCTCCACGAGTTTCTTTGTGCCCTGCGTATTTCCTTCTTTTACTCCCTGAGTAGGGTTTTGTATTCCTCATTGATTATCTCATCGTTCGCCAGTTTGGCGATTTTGAAGAAGTCTTTGAGGTTGTTTCTTTGAAGCGATAAGTCCCGGTTCCACCAAAGTGGTTTGGTCCTCTTCTTCGATCTCGAGGGTGGGCATGATGCGTGGTACGCATCTAGTAGTTCCTTGGATAGTGTCTCTAGGGACGTCTCTATGTCTTCCGGAGATTTCACTGTGCCCGGACGAGTCGCGAGCTTCGAGGTAACTGTCTTTTGAAACTTTTCCCAGTTTGTGTTACGGGGGTTTCTATAGACAGCTATCTTCGGAGAATGTTTAAATTCGCACTTAAACTGAATGTACTTGTGGTCTGAGAAAAATTGGTCTTTCAAGGACTCTCCAGTCAGATACCAAAGTACTCTTTCCCGTTACGAGTGTCGTGTGCCTTGTAGCAGGAAGCTACCATCAGGCGCTTGTCCTCGCTTTCGAGCATCACCGCAGTTAGGTCGTCAGTGCTGTAATGAGACATAAGGTAAGCGTGGATGCCCTTTCGTACAAGTACGGCGGTTCTGGTCCTGCTTACCGATGGTGGGTGGAAGGGGTGGTAATTAGGGGACTTAAGTCCGGCCACAGCATTTCCCGAGGCAATCCATGGCTCCTGGACCAAAGCTATGTCGACGGGACCTTGCTCCAAGGCAATGAGGAGCTCCGCCGACGCGAGCTTGCTCTTATGAAGATTGAGCTGCAGCACCCTTACTGTCATGAGTGGCTGGCTCAACCTCCATCGACGGGTTGACTATAACGGTCAGGTCTCGGTCCTCCTCCTCTTTCTCCGAGTCGTCCAGCACAAGACTCTGGGCGGCCTCCAGGATGGTATCTAGACCTAGGTCCTTCTCCACCTCGCCTGCCTGCAGGTTATGCGCATCCTTGTCCCCTGGGTGGCGTTTTTTGAGACGTAGGTAGACGCTACCTACGCCCCACGCCATCTTCCCGAATCTCGGGTAGAGGATGTCCTCCGCCACCTTGCTGATCTGAAGGATCATGTGCTGGCCCCCCTCATTGGGTAGTGGGCTACCAGCGTGCATAATCCTCCAGTCCGCCGTGGGCACGTCCGCGTTTTGACGCCGAAGAAGCTTCAGTGCTCGGTCTCTCTGGGCTGCAATGGGGAAGAGCACCTTAGCCTTCGGAAGGGATCTCCCTGCCCACCACCTCCAGCTTGGCCCCCTCCCACAGAGCTTGCAATCTGAGTACCGCCTGCACCAGCCACTTTCTCGTCGGGTCGTCGTTCCACTTGAGGATCTTCAGCCCGTTCAACCATCCCGCACCATAAAAGGTGGGCATGGGAGCGTTTGGCTCGTCCTCAATTCGCGTGAAAAGGGACCCCACGAGCTTGGCGTGGACCTGCTTCCACTGCTCAGCCGTCATCGTTTTCATCGCTGCGGTCGATCAGGGCCACGATGAGGTGTCTCTTGGACATGTCACTCATCCTGACCGTGGTCTTCTGTTTCGGCTTATTCGTCGTGGGTTGAGGGATAACCACCTAGCGCCCGAGTTACCGCCTCAACACTCACCCTCGGCGGTTCCCCACCGAAACCCCTACGGCAGTCCAATACGCTTACGCAAACATAAACAAGCATCCGGTCAGGTTGCAACACCAGCCCGATCAGCCAAATACTTGGTTGGCAACAAAGTTGTCAACCAAACACAAACATCGGGGCCTCTCCAGAACCCGAGCCCTACATAGGCATCCGGTTGCAATTCCATTCCGCTAGGGCAGCATAAGTAGCGTAAACATTAAGTCTTAAAAGAAGAATATCGAAATAAAGAGTTCAGTTGGTGAAATATCTTGAAACCAAACGGAACAAAGTTTAATTCACACCCAAGAGGGCTCAATCATTCCCGAAGGAAACCACAAGTTCACCAAAACCCCGAACCTACATCATAACTGGCGCAGTCGGTAGCCCTTCGCCTAAGGACAGATTCAACCTAAGGACCTGGAGGATCTGAGACGACGAAGGATGTCAAGGATACACAACATTATAATTATCATTATTATGTAAGAGTGAGTAGAGTGAAGTGAGTGCAATGGAGTGGAAACGAGTTAAAATAAAAGAATAAAAGAAGTGCAGCAAATCATGCACAGAAATAAATGAATAAATTAAATGTGAAAGAAGTTAGGGCCGGTACAGTGGTCGTAAAGAAACAATAACAGGAGAAAACAAATTAAGTAGGAAAGTACACAGAAGATGCTCAGTAAACGCAAAAAGTTAAGTCAAATTAATGGGAATAAATAAAACGAAACGAAAACGAAAGAGAGGTTTTAGTGCAGCAAATGGCTCGTGGCAAACGGCGGCGAACGATCGGGTCGGCCGAAAGTTCGAGGTTGCATCGAGCGGTTCGATCGAGCGGTCGGCGGGTGACGAACGTCGGCAGATGATTGTCGTAGCCGATGGTTCGATACGCACCGAACAGCTCATGAGAATGGTTGAGTGTGACGACCTCAAAGAAAGGGCGCTGCAGGTAGTTCGATGTTAGAGTATGATGACGTTCGTTCATGCAGCGGCGGCAGTCGGGTCGTTGCAGACAGCTCGGGGTGAGTTGGCAATGAGACAAGCCAAGCAGTGACAAGAGAGGAGTGAGTAAGGCGACCGAAAGTTGAGAACAAAACAACAAAGAATAAAGTAATTGCTCCGTTCACATGTATTGGTCGGCGCACTGTATTGCACAGGGTGTCTGCTTAGCATGAGAAGGAGTAAAGTAATTGGAACAATAGAATATTGTGTATAATAAGAAGAAATTATGCATCGGGTAGTCTTTCAATTGTATTAGGCGATGAACTGTGTGACACAGGGAGATCGTTTAGCAAAGGAAAGTACTGATTCGATGAGGGGAAGAAGAAGAAATAAGGGACTATCCACATGTATTAGGCGATGCCCTGTAACGAACAGAGCGATCGTTTAGCATGAGGAGGGTCAAGACAAGATAGAAAAGAGTACCCTGATGGCAATGACTGTCCGCACTTGGTTGAGATGCTGTATCGCACAGTTGATCAGCTAGCTTCAGCATGTCGGGGGGAAGCAATAAAACAAGAGAAACTTACAATATCAAACAAGAAGGAAGTAAGAGATTAATAGTGGTAGACAAATAACAAAAAAAAAAAAAAAAAACAATAATAAGCAAATAAAATGAAACCCATTGTTACTACTTAAAGTAAAATCAAAAAGAGAAAAATACTTATTGAAAAAATTTCCAGAACTCCATTACACTACACGGAAACTCGCAGACCTATCTTATAAGGATACACAGGAAGATACAATAACTACACACTAAATAAGTACAACACAACACAACATACAACATATATACATACATACACTAAGTAAACATTAAGCATACACTAAGTACACACTAAGTAAACATTAAGTAAAGAAAACTAAGTAATAGTACATATACAAGAGTTAGGAGTTAATATTGAGGAAAGAGAATATTAGGAAACACCAAGTCAAAGTTGTTATGGCAGAGGAGAATAGGCCTGCAGTGATGGCGACAACAAGCGTGCTAGAAGCGATCAAGGTAATAGACCTAGTAGAGATTATCCCCAAATACGAAGGAGATTCGGCAAAGTTAGATGGTTTTATAGGAGCAGTAGAGCAGGTGTTAGCCCTGATCAAGGGGGAAGAAAGATCGAACGTAGGAGTAATTGCACTCAGAGCTGTGAGGAGCAAGATTGTAGGAGCGGCAGACAAAGTCCTTGATTTAGACGAGGCGGAGCTAAACTGGGACAAGATAAAAAGGATACTAACTACCCATTTCAAGGACAAAAGATCCGAGCAAGATTTGATTATGGAATTGACCCATATTAAGGAGAAAAAGTTAGAATTGGATGTCTTATACACCAAGGTTATGACGCTAAAGAAAGCCTTAGTAAGCTTGGCCAAGTCCAACGAGCAAGGTACGCTGATGAGGGGCGAAAAGACCAAATGGTACGAGGAAATGGCCTTAAACGCATTTGTGTCAGCCTTGAAGGGACCGATAGGGGTAACCATAAGAAACATGGGAGTAAAGACGATAGCAAAGGCATACGAAATAGCCTGCAGGGAGAAAAATTTGGGTACCTTGGAAGAACCAGAAGTAGAAACAAAAGGACGGATTGATCCGCAGGGGAAAGAGATTGGGGAAAACTCGAAGAAAGAGACAGAAAGGCAAGACAAGCTCTTGACGGGGTCGCAAACTGGCACTTGGGCGCAGTATCGGTGGGCGGATAATAACCAACCGCAGTTCCCAATGCCGTTCGCGATGCCCAACATGAATGGATGGCCAGGATTTGGATTCTCATATCCAATGATGGGTAACCCATTCAGGGCGGACAATTTCAACCAGGGAGATAATTCCAGTTACGTGAGACCATATCGGAATTATCAGAACAGGAACACTAAGTGGAATTATGGACAATATAATAGGGACAGACAGGGGTATGGCAACAATTATTACAACAAAAAACCTAGAGAGGGTCAGCTAGCGATCCAGGCAGCTGGAGGGACAGAAGTCAGTGGCCAGACAAGAATGTCTAGAAATTCAAACTATTCCGGGCAATCATATAACTCGAACAATTCAAGGCAGTCAAATAATTCGACCAATTCCAAACGGTCATTTAATTCGACTAATAATTCAGAGAGAGGCGGAAATCGGCCGTCGACCAGTGGGCAATTGCATAACATCCAAGAGGAAGATCCAAATTTTGCGCAACTAGCCTCGAACAACCAACAGGATATTTAGGAACTAGGAGGGGCCACTCAACCCTACCTTATGTAATGATCAAAATTAATCAGGAAAGAACCATTAAAATGTTAATAGATACGGAATCCACTTACTCTTTTATTCGTCCCGAACTGGCTCAATCACAGTATGTGAAAGACCTGCAAGACCCAATAGCAATTAAGACTATCACTCAGTCTCACCAAATTTTTAGAGAAACATATATACCAACGTTCGAAGAACTGGGAGGGGCAGGAAAGATGAGAATGCTACTTTTCAAATTCCACCAGTTTTTTGAAGGATTAATCGGAATAGATTTATTGCAACAGTTAAAGGCCGTAATTGACATCGAAAACGGATGGTTCCGCGCGGCGGATGAGAAGTTGCAGATTCAGTTTGCTAGATATAGACCAAGCGAGGTTCACATGATAGAAGCAGGAACAAGACGAGTTATTCCTATCCCAGTACAGGTGGCGGATGGAGATTTCCTGTTAAGTAAAACAACAGTAAAGAAGGACATGATCATTTCAGGAGGTATTTACAGGGCAGTGGCTGGACAGAGCCTGGTAGAAGTAACAAATTATGCAGAGTTAGACCAGGAGTTGTTTTTGGAGGAACCATTAAAGGTTGCCGAATTTAAAATCGAGCAACATTTTGAGCTCAATAATATAGAAGAAACAGGTGACGGAGACAAAAACGTACCGTTTCACAAATTTAGGACAGAACACTTAAATAGCGAGGAGGTTAAGGAGCTTCAGAGAATTTGTAGGAAATACCCGAAGGTATTCCATAAGGAAGGTGATAAGCTGTCGTTCACGAACGCGGTCAAACACCAAATTAGAACGAACGATGATATACCGGCCTACGCTAGACCGTACAGATATGCGTTCAAGGAAAGACAAGAGGTGAAAAGACAGTTAGGAAAGTTGCTAGATCAGGAGATTATTAGGCATAGCCACTCACCATGGAGTGCACCGGTTTGGTTGGTGCCCAAAAAGAAAGATGCCTCAGGGGAGAGGAAATGGAGAATGGTGGTGGACTATAGGAAGTTGAATGAGAAAGTTATAAAAGACAGATATCCTCTACCGTTAATACTGGATAGCCTGGGGAGAGCAAAGTACTTCTCAACCTTAGATTTGGCGAGTGGGTACCACCAGATCGAGGTAAAAAGAGAAGACATCCCGAAAACAGCGTTCTCAGCAGAAGGGGGGCATTTCAAGTACGTGCGAATGCCTTTCGGATTGAATAACGCTCCTGCAACCTTCCAAAGGTTGATGAACAATATTTTCGGGGAGTTGCTAGGGAAATGCTGTCTCATATACATGGACGACATTATGGTGTTCTCAACGTCGTTGCAAGAGCACATCACAGATTTGGAAAAAGTTTTTAAGAAGCTTACAGAAGCAAATTTTAAGCTACAACTGGATAAGACAGAATTTTTAAGAAAGGAGGTAGAATATTTAGGACATGTAGTAACTCAACAGGGAATTAAACCCAACCCAGGAAAAATCGAAGCTGTAAAAAGATTCGAGATTCCCAAGACTAGGAAACAGATCAAATCATTCCTAGGCCTTTTGGGGTACTATAGGAAATTTATACGAGATTTCGCGGCTATAACAAAGCCAATGACAAGACAACTAAAAGGGAAAAAGGCAGTACAGATAGATCAAGAATACAAAGAAGCATTTGAGGTATGCAAAACCTTATTATGCAATGATCCGGTCTTACAGTTTCCCGATTTTGAGAAACCGTTCATCCTTACCACGGATGCAAGCAACTATGCGATTGGCGCCGTGTTATCCCAAGGAAACCTGGGAACGGACAGGCCAATAGCATATGCTAGTAGAACGTTATCGGAGGCAGAAGTGAACTATGCAACCATAGAAAAGGAAATGCTGGCCATTATCTGGGCGGTTAAGCATTTTAGGCACTATCTATTTGGCACAAAATTTAAGATAGTCACTGACCATAGGCCATTGACTTGGCTGATGAGCGTCAAGGAACCCGATTCCAAACTTGTGAGGTGGAGGCTTCAAATGTTGGAATACGACTATGAGATTTCGTATAAGAAGGGATCTTTGAACGTAGTGGCAGACGCATTGAGCAGAATTCAACCAGAGCTCAATGTGGTAGAGGGAGACTCGGAGGCAGCAACAAACGGAGAGACGATTCACTCCGCGGGGGAGGACCTGCAATTAGGATTCCCGATATCAGAGAGACCGTTGAACGAATACAATATTCAAGTGGTTATACAGGAAGGGAGCATAGCGAGAGTAGTGAAACAAATTCCATTCAGGAACAAACTACGAATAATTTGGACGGAAAATAATTTTGATGAGGAAACAATCGGTCGGAGGTTAAAAGAAATCCTAAAACCCAAAAGAACGGTGGCGTTGTTGATTCCAGAAAACTTGGTGATAACCATTCAAGACATTTATTGCAAGTAATTTGCTTATAGCAAATTGTATAAGGCAATAAGATGTACAGTCCTATTACCAGATATAACAGAAAAAAGCGAACAGGAACAAGTCATTAAGGACTATCACGAGAAAAGCAATCATAGAGGAATAGAGGAAACCCTAGCTCATCTGAAAAGGAGGGTGTTTTTCCTACATATGAAACAGGCGATCACACAAACAATAAACAATTGTGACAGTTGCCAAACTCAGAAATATGACAGGAAACCGAATAAGATAAAGTATAGTTTGACGGAAACACCGGAGAGACCTATGGAAATAGTACACATAGACTTGTATTTTGTGAACAAGAAAAATGTACTAACCATAATTGACAAGTTTTCAAGATACGCGTGGGGATTAACGATCCCAGCAAGGGAAAGCGTAAACATAGTTAGGGCAATAAAAAGTTTCATGGCCTTATTCGGAGTACCTAACGAGAAGGAACGTGTGAGTCGCTTCTGGACGCGACTCTACTTTTATACCCGTACTCAGTCAGTATATAAATTTATGAGCTTATGATTGAAATTTAAAAAAAAAATTTAAATTTTACATTTTAAATTTTTTTGCTACATTTGTTAACTACATCTACATGTAAAATGTAGATAATACATCTAGAACAAATATTCTACATCTACCATTTACATTCTACATCTCCTCCGCTAGGGGTTGCTCGCGCATTGCACAGGGCAGAGTGTGTGCGAGCGAGACAGAGAATGAATAGCGTAAGCAGCGCCAGAGGAGGTGGGGGAAGCAACTGAAAATTAATTTCTTTATTCTGGCTATAATAATGATCCGATCTGGTTCAGATTCGGCAATCTTCGATAGATATGGTCATTCTCTACGATACTGCGTTTTTAGTTTTTTCGTATCTTCAAAATTGTGGATGCCACAGATTTTCGTCCTTTGTGAAGGCGGAAGGGGGCGGGGCGAAATTTTGAAATACACTTGTAACAGTGTGATATCACATGAGTCTGGAAAAAAATTTCGTTGCTCTAGCTTCTATAGTCTCTGAGAACGAGGCGCTCATCAAGACGGACAGACGGACAGACGGACAGACGGACAGACGGACAGACAGACAGACAGACAGAGACTCGGCTATTGATGCTGATCAAGAATATATATACTTTATGGGGTCGGAAAATTTTCCTTCTCTGTGTTACACACATCGACTTTTACCACAAATACAGTATACCCCTTAACTCTTTTTGAGTACGGGTATAAAAAGATTATTTGCGACCAGGGAGTAGAGTTCTCGTCCAACCTGTTCAAGGACTTTTGTAGACAGTACGAATCGGAACTGCACACAACGTCCTTTCAGCAGTTGTCGAGTAATGCTACAGTCGAAAGACTGCATTCCACGATAACGGAAATATACAGGCTAATAAGTGAAACAAAGAAGACAAAGAAGTTAGAAATCAGACATGAGGAAGTGCTGGATGAGGCGTTTATAACGTACAATAACGCTATTCATTCGGCTACTAAGTTAACACCGCAGGAACTATTCACGGGGAGAACACATAATTTCCTGAACAATGTGTCTTTCAACAATGAGCACGATTATTTGCAAAAGATCAATGCATTTCAGGCAGATTTATACCCAAAAATCAAGGGAATAGTAGAACAACAAAAGAACAAGAGAATAGAAGCAGCAAATACAGACAGACAGGAACCAAGCCCGGTACAGGCAGGAGATACGATATTTAGGAAAGAGAATAGGAGGGACAAGCTTACTCCTCGGTTCTCAAAACATAAGGTGTTGGAGGACAATGGTCCGAGAGAAAATCAGAAGATTAACCAACCAAATGAATAACTAATTACAGGTGGTCAAGAGCCATGGCCGCGGAAAGGAGCTTTGAGGTACGGCCATTGAAAGGAGACGAGCCGTTACCAAGGATCAACTTAGGCTCGGCAAGAATAATACAGACACACAAGACGTTCATACACATAGTAAGACTACAGGAATATCAGGAAGCAATAGAAAGCATAGAGCACACGCTCAAGGACATAGTGGAAGATACAGAAACGAAAGATCTGGTGAGAGCACTTCAAAATAAGTTGCAAATGTTGAAAACAAGATTAGAAGCGATATGTCCAAGGAGTAGGAAAGCAAGAGGACTAATAAACGGATTAGGGTCAGTTGTCAAATCAATAACAGGGAACTTAGATGCAGAAGATGCAGAAAGGTTAGAAGAAGAGATAAGGAGAATGCAAGAAGAAGAAAAAGAATTGAGAGAAGCCATAAGCTCACAGGAGAGAACGGGTAGCAAGATCAGCGTAATGTTTAAAAATCTGACAAAGTATATAAATGAGGAACAAACAAGAGTGAACACGTTCATAAACGACTACAAAAATGGGATAAGCAAGACGTTTCTGGAAGAGGACAAGAGAATTTATAGGTTGGAATATATAGACAGGATTTCCGTAACAATAGATATGCTAGGACTATATCTAAACGAGATAGCAGAGAGTTTACTACTAGCCAAAATAGGACTAATCTCGAAATTTATTTTTGACAAGCAAGAAACAAAGAAGTGTGTACGCGAATTAGAAGAGCAGGATATACAAGTTATATCAGAAGAACACATGTATGAGTTCTTAGAGTTGAAGGCAATTATGAATCGAACAGATGTAATATTTTCAATAAAATTACCGGTTTTTAAAAAGGGAACGTATTCTTTGCAAAGAATTATAGCGTTACCCATGAACAAAACGGAATCTGTAATAACACCAGAATATGTTGTAACCAATAAGGAGGAAATATATTATTATAAGGAAAAATGTCAAAAAATACGAAAACTATATATATGTAAGAACGATAAAATTGGAAACCAAATTAATGAAAATTGTATTAGGAAATTGATCAGCGGAGTGGAAGCGAATTGCGAAACAAGAGATGTGGGACTCAGGAGCAGAATTTTCGAACCGGAAGAAGGGTACATCGCAATCTTCAATGGAGAGAAGGTGAAGTTGCAAACGGACTGTGGACACGAAAGAACCATAAATGGATCAGCACTGATCACATTCAGTGAGTGCAAAACCATGGTGAACAACATCCAGTATGAAGCAGTGGAAAGATTGGGCACAGCGAGATTGCATTTGGAGATATCGCAGATTGAAAATATCCAGAAGAATAGAACAACCCAAGAACTGGGAATACACGAACTAAAGATGGAAGACATCGAAACGAGATTGCAGGTCAACAGAATACAGACGGGAAC
The DNA here is from genome assembly GCA_035043285.1 of Drosophila subsilvestris. Lineage (NCBI taxonomy): Eukaryota > Metazoa > Arthropoda > Insecta > Diptera > Drosophilidae > Drosophila > Drosophila subsilvestris. The sequence goes on along the minus strand of JAWNNB010002181.1, from coordinate 5,868 downwards.
GGCGATACATACAACAGCGACGTACACTATGCTAACCATACTACTGATAGTGGTGGCAATAGTGGGCGCCTGTTCAAAAAGAACGACTATTTTCACACCAGCCGCACCACTCGCAACATTCACGCCAATAATTGCTACAGCTAACACCTTCATACCTCCCATCGCCCCACTATGGTCGGTACTTCAGTCTGAGGGGGGAGGAGTTACCGCCTCAACACTCACCCTCGGCGGTTCCCCACCGAAACCCCTACGGCAGTCCAATACGCTTACGCAAACATAAACAAGCATCCGGTCAGGTTGCAACACCAGCCCGATCAGCCAAATACTTGGTTGGCAACAAAGTTGTCAACCAAACACAAACATCGGGGCCTCTCCAGAACCCGAGCCCTACATAGGCATCCGGTTGCAATTCCATTCCGCTAGGGCAGCATAAGTAGCGTAAACATTAAGTCTTAAAAGAAGAATATCGAAATAAAGAGTTCGGTTGGTGAAATATCTTGAAACCAAACGGAACAAAGTTTAATTCACACCCAAGAGGGCTCAATCATTCCCAAAGGAAACCACAAGTTCACCAAAACCCCGAACCTACATCATAACTCCCGCGTTTCCGCTTGCTCGCCGGAGTGTCCTTGGCACTCTCGATCGAGCGTTGCCTTTTGGTGGCCATCATCTCCTCAACCTAATTGGCGAATTCGCCCTTCGTCGCATGCATCTGAGGTAACTGCGCGTAGTGAAGACGCCCCTCCTCTACCTTCTGCTCAGCCCAGGCTAGTTTGCACTTCTCCTCTAGGGAGATGCCAACCTTTTCTTGGAGCCGGCTCTGGATCTTGAGGGCCTCGTTCAGACGAGCGTTCCGTTTTCCGTTTTGCTAACGTTGAGCACGCTCTCCAGGTCCGAGTCTGACAACGGCACCTGTGCGTCTCAACTTGCATTGAGGCGTTATTGTGGCAGTAGCTTTAAAACTACTAAGGCCTGCTTCCGCCATACCAGAGTTGTGACCGCTGGCGACACGCAGAGAGGATTGCTCCCCCCGTGCCCGCCGGTGGTAGCAGTCACGCTTTCCACCGACGTTTGGACTGACATCCCAGTCCTCGTTTGACCCTTTCCGCAATCCATGTGGCCCGTAGGTCCATATAGTTGATATTTATCGGGGGGACCACCCCCTATCGCTTAATGCCTACCCGCCAGGCATCTCCAGCCATGGTCATGGTTCAGTTCCCCCAATAACATCGGGAAGACCTGGACCGTAATCATTATAAGCTATAGTTTAAAATTCACACAATAATCATTTTTATACCCGTACTCAAAAAGAGTTAAGGGGTATACTGTATTTGTGGTAAAAGTGGATGTGTGTAACGCAGAGAAGGAAAATTTTCCGACCCCATAAAGTATATATATTCTTGATCAGTATCAATAGCCGAGTCGATAGAGCCATGTCTGTCTGTCCGTCCGTCTGTCCGTCCCGATGAGCGCCTGGATCTCAGAGACTATAAAAGCTAGAGCAACCAAATTTTGTTTCCAGACTCATGTGATATCACACTGTTACAAGTGTATTTCAAAATTTTGCCCCGCCCCTTCCGCCTTCACAAAGGACGAAAATCTGTGGCATCCACAATTTTGAAGATACGATAAAACTAAAAACGCAGTATCGTAGAGAATGACCATATCTATCAGATTGGCGAATCTGAACTAGATCGGATCATTATTATAGCCAGAATAAAGAAATTAATTTTCAGTTGCTTCCCCCACCTCCTCTGGCGCTGCTGACGCTATTCATTCTCTGTCTCGCTCGCACACACTCTGCCCTGTGCAATGCGCGAGCAACCCCTAGCGGAGGAGATGTAGAATCTAAATGGTAGATGTAGAATATTTGTTCGTGATGTATTATCTACATTTTACATGTAGATGTAGTTAACAAATGTAGCAAAAAATGTAAAATGTAAAAAAAATTTTTTTTTTTAATTTTAATCATAATCTCATAAATTTATATACTGACTGAGTACGGGTATAAAAGTAGAGTCGCGACTAGAAGTGACTCACGTTCCTTCTCGTTTTTTTTTAGTTTTTGGGAAAATCATTATTGATAATAATTATTTTTATTAATTATTATAAATGATTCTCCATAATAATTATGTTTGAGCAAAAAAAATAAAACTCAAAAATATTAATTAAATGTTGAGTTTTATTTTTTCGCTCAAATATAAAACTCAAAGTTAAATAATGAAAATATCATGGAAAGTTGAACAAAAATTGATACATATCCTTACTAATTAAGTCAAGACGAGCACAAAAAAACAATTAAAAAAAAATATTCTCATATTTTTTTTTATAAATATGTATAAATTTGTAAGACATTGAGGTTGAGCCTTGTATTTGTGATTCTTAACTAAATATAGCAAGACAGGCTCAATTGGCCTATTAATTATTTCATATAAATCAAAAACATTGTTGAATATGTAAACTTAAACAACACACTGTGTCTTCTTAATTTCCTTTTGTTATGCATTATCCAGCATAAGTACATATGTACAGTCGCTCCCAGCTTAAGTGAACCAGACGACCTGAACAACTTCAAAGTGGTATAACTTCTGAACCATCTACCTTAGCACTTGAAAATTAAGTTTATACGGATAGCCGGAGTTTTAAACTTAAATAAAATCAACTTCATTTATTTTTCAACATTTTTTTAAAGCCTTTTTAAGAATTAATTACAAAAATACGCCGTTTTCCACCCCACAGCTTATTTGAACCAGTCCACTTAAGCAACTTTGTTTTGTTTCTATATCACTTCTGAGCTAAAAGTTTATATATTCTAAGTTGCTCTTATTGTTTAGAGCCCTTTTAAGACATTTTTGCATCGATTCGACCACTTTCCCTTTATCTATGGCGTAATTTTCCCCCACCCCTCTGTAAATGCAGTTTTTAGCCCTTTTTTACGTTTTATAATGCTCTGATGCATTTTTAACAAAAAGTTCTTAATGACATTTAAAGTCAGGCTATTGAGTCGACGGAATCATTAAGTGAGGGCACTTCTAAATTGGCCAGTTCCGAGCAATTGCCGATTTAAGGTTAAGTTGTTAAGGTTAAGGTTAGTTAACAAATGTAGCAAAAAATGTTAAATGTAAAAAAAATTTTTTTTTTAATTTTAATCATAATCTCATAAATTTATATACTGACTGAGTACGGGTATAAAAGTAGAGTCGCGACTAGAAGTGACTCACGTTCCTTCTCGTTTTTTTTAGTTTTGGGAAAAATCATTATTGATAATAATTATTTTTATTAATTATTATAAATGATTCTCCATAATAATTATGTTTGAGCAAAAAAAATAAAACTCAAAAATATTAATTAAATGTTGAGTTTTATTTTTTCGCTCAAATATAAAACTCAAAGTTAAATAATGAAAATATCATGGAAAGTTGAACAAAAATTGATACATATCCTTACTAATTAAGTCAAGACGAGCACAAAAAAACAATTAAAAATATTCTCATATTTTTTTTATAAATATGTATAAATTTGTAAGACATTGAGGTTGAGCCTTGTATTTGTGATTCTTAACTAAATATAGCAAGACAGGCTCAATTGGCCTATTAATTATTTCATATAAATCAAAAACATTGTTGAATATGTAAACTTAAACAACACACTGTGTCTTCTTAATTTCCTTTTGTTATGCATTATCCAGCATAAGTACATATGTACAGTCGCTCCCAGCTTAAGTGAACCAGACGACCTGAACAACTTCAAAGTGGTATAATCGAACCATCTACCTTAGCACTGAAAATTAAATTTATACGGATAGCCGGAGTTTTGAACTTAAATAAAATCAACTTCATTTATTTTCAACATTTTTTAAAGCCCTTTTAAGAATTAATTACAAAAATACTGCCGTTTTACACCCCACAGCTTATTTGAACCAGTCCACTTAAGCAACTTTGTTTTGTTTCTATATCACTTCTGAGCTAAAAGTTTATATATTCTAAGTTGCTCTTATTGTTTAGAGCCCTTTGAAGACATTTTTGCATCGATTCGACCACTTTACCTTTATCTATGGAGTTACGTGAACGCTGCGCTATGCATGGAGGAGATCATGGGACATATTTGGGCCCATATGTCAGCCGCTGGTGTTGGGATTGGGATTTCTTTGATGGGAAAATGGACAAGGACATTTTATCTACCGATACAAAAAGAAACCTCCTTCAAATATTATTCCAATATTTGAAAAACTCGGCATAAAAGATGGTATTTGATTTTACCAGGTGAACAACCTTAACCTTAAATCGGCAATTGCTCGGAACTGGCCAATTTAGAAGTGCCCTCACTTAATGATTCCGTCGACTCAATAGCCTGACTTTAAATGTCATTAAGAACTTTTTGTTAAAAATGCATCAGAGCATTATAAAACGTAAAAAAGGGCTAAAAACTGCATTTACAGAGGGGTGGGGGAAAATTACGCCATAGATAAAGGGAAAGTGGTCGAATCGATGCAAAAATGTCTTAAAAGGGCTCTAAACAATAAGAGCAACTTAGAATATATAAACTTTTAGTTCAGAAGTGATATAGAAACAAAACAAAGTTGCTTAAGTGGACTGGTTCAAATAAGCTGTGGGGTGGAAAACGGCAGTATTTTTGTAATTAATTCTTAAAAAGGCTGTAAAAAAATGTTGAAAAATAAATGAAGTTGATTTTATTTAAGTTTAAACATCTGTCTATCCGTATAATTGTAATTTTCAGTGCTTAGGTAGATGGTTTAGAAGTTATACCACTTTGAAGTTGTTCAGGTCGTCTGGTTCATTTAAGCTGGGAGCGACTGTACATATTCATTGGATTTTCCGTTACGCATGCACGTTTTGACTTGGGTTTTTTCTCTCTGTGCTCCAAATTGCGCTCTTGAGTAAAAAAAGTGCGAATCTCAGTAGCAATTGTGTTGGTGGGTTAAAGTGCGTTAATAATACCATTTAAATTAGTTTAGCTCTGAGATTAATAGCTAAAAGTATTGCTTGTTAGGGAGTGATATAGGGACTTAGTTTTTCTGTGCCGTTCGTGAGTTAGAAGCTATTAGCAGTTGCTAACTCCGTCGTTGCAATCGCGCGCGCTTTTCGGTGCTGCTGCTGACGTCGCTGCTGCCTTCCCACGGACGTCGCTGCTGCTCGCTCCGCTTTGGGGAGTATTTGTAGTTGTAGATTTTAAAAGTAGTTTTTGTATTTACTTAGTTATCTTAATTATTTACTGTAATTGCTTTTAATTATAAATATATTGTACTATATTATTATTATTTATATTATTATTTTATATTTTTATATTATTATTTTCTTTGATATACATATTAACAATTAATATTAATTGTATTTTATTATTATTTTATTATATTATTTTATTGTTATTATATTATTTTATTTTATATATTATTATTCATTTTCTTTATATTTTTTAATTTAAATACGCAAGTCTCAGATACGCAAGTTGAGAAACAGATCAAATAGGGAACAGTTAGAAAATAGGGAAAATTCAGATTCTGATAGGAACCAGCAACAGGAGATTGAGGTCCAAGGGCATGTAACAGGTAGGCAGGTTCTAGCTGTAGCGCTAGGAGAGCAGGCAGCCATCTCTGTTAAAGAGAATACACGAGGACTTACGACAAGACGACAAGTGGCCGATATTCTGCGTCGGTCCACACGGATACGGAACCAACGTTTAGGAAATATAGAAAGACACGAAGGCGAGCAGACTCCGAGACAGAGCCAAGTGGCCGACACTCTGCGTCGGTCCAGACGGAGACGTAGCCAAAGGTATACGACTTTAGAGCAGGGACAAAATACAGCCGGTCATACTGTTAGACGAACAGATTAGACGTGAGCGGCAAGC